>OY728127.1:521010623-522328454 GCA_963277665.1 Viscum album | reverse complement strand
TATGGCCTCGTTCCCTCACAGCAGCCACGCAACCAAGACGCCCCATGGACCCCATGGGCTCCGCAGCCCCTTGTGGCCCTCATAGACTCCCAGACCTCCTAGCGGACGATGACGCATCACGGGACGAGTCGGACCCATCAGGTCAGTACGAGATTACCTGAATTGGGTCAAACCATGCCAGGTCTAGTCGGTTCAGTCCAACTGGGTCAAAACAGGCCCAAGACCACTACGACCCATTACGGTCTTTTGACCATAACATAGGCATTGTACGTCCGTTTGACGAACCGTCAGCAGTGCAGGAAATCAAGGAGCGAGATAGTCCCTTTGAGTATACGTCACTAGAAATTTGGTTTGAGATTGGAAACGGTCAGGTTAGATTGATCACAAATCCAACCAGGCCCTCGGGACTAAAAGCATAATAACTCACAGACCAGGCATCCGTTTGACGCGCCGTCTATTGCATTGACACCCCTAAAATGTGGCTAACCATTGGGATACTTCGTCATGGGACTTAGTGACAATTGGAGTATCGAACAGTATCCCGTTGAGTGGATCCTCTCGGAGAAGAGAGAGCATAGTGAAGAGACATAGTAGGTGGCTGAGACATAACGACTGCTGACTGTTTCAACTCAGAGTGACTCGAAAAGCCCAGTGGGGAGCGCCTTGGTGTCGTGGTAGACCCACAATGGAGAGAGCCTTGGTGTCACGACAGACCCACAGTACTCGATAGCAAGAGTACCTCAGCAGGCTACAATAGGGAACATGCTTGGTGATGCGGGAGATCAACAGTAGAGAGCGCTCTTGGTGACGCGGCAGATCCACAGTACTCGACAAGAGGAGTACCTTAGCAGTCCAAGGTTATTGGGAAGTGCGCTTGGTGTCGCAGTAGGCCCACTGTACTCGATAGAGGATGAGTTCTCCAGCAGCCAAGGTTTTGAAAATGTGACTGGGGATGTTACATTATACTACCCCTAGAATAAATTCATGTTTGAGCTGAGTCTATTTATCTGTGTTTTCCTCATGATTGAGATGGATCACATGATAAATTATGTATATGTTTTGGTATATACCTATGTAGGTCCATCTGTTGATTTCATTCTTTGTGGTTTATCCTCTGTGGATATTGTGAGACCTTAAGGGTCTCAACATCCCTACTGAGTATCGTCATACTCACCCCAGCATGGTCTATGCCCGCACCTTGTTGTCTTGGATGTAGATGACAGAAAACGCTGACTGAGGTTGAGAGTACCTGGACTGGATGGTACCTGGAGGTGAACCATACAAAGAGTCGGTACACGGAGGAGTCGGTCATACATGGAGTGTTGAGGAAGTGATCTTTACCTACCCTTTAGGTATGAACCCCGAAGAATGATCTAGTAGTTATCTTACCATATCATTCTGTTGTATTTCATCACTATTTTACTTGTACTTTTTAGCTGGGCTTGTATTTTGGCCCCTTTTTCTACAAGAACTCTTTTTTATATAGTTTACTTATTGTTCGTCTAGCTCTATGATTTCTCATGTGTGTGTTTATATGTTATAAAAGAAATGACTTTCGGTTTTTATGGAACTACGCCTTTTATGCTAGTCGTCAACCCCTAGCCTTTGGAAGGTGGGCTTGGGTTTGTCACAGCACAGTCCCCAGGAGACGGGCCGTGAAATGATCCATTCATATAGACAATTGTAATGGTCTTTTAAGAAGAAAATAACCAATATTTAATGTATACAGTATAATATAAGTTAATTTGGTAGTGTTTTGTTGAGATATATGACTCAATGTGGTGTAATAAAAATGGAGATGTGGTATCCATTTATAAAATAGGGAGATGATGCATTTAGAATTTATAAAAAAATTATAACATACCAAAGTCATTTTCAATTTTTATTGAAAATTGAATAATATTACAGTAAAAATATTTTAACATTGAAATATACTCATAAAACTATATATATAGGTTTCAATTAAATTTTAAAAATGATATTTAACATTACCCACTTCGTTATTGATTTTAGCCTTAAATGTGCTGACAATGATTTCAATATTAAAAGATGGAAATTTTACACATAATTTAACAATTTTTTCATAAATGGACAAGGGATGAAATTTAACACCATTAACAAACTTATTTTCCTAGAAAATACTTATATGGTTTAAAAATAATTTAATAATGTATTCTTTTTAGTGAAATACTATTTTTTATTATTCACTAAATTATTTTTGTATGACATTAATGCCATAAAAATTATTATATAATTACTAATTTAAATATTAATATATTTATTACATTTTATATTTATCTACAATATACATTTAATACAACAATTAAGATAAATTTTATGACTTTTAATATTTTAAAAATTATTTATATAATTTTTTTTTCTATTGAACTAATATTGTGTTGATGTTATGTAAAAAATTAAGGTAATGAATAAATCAATAATACAACAAATAAGTTAATATGATAAAAACTTTAATTATATTTTCAAATAAAATTTCTAACCTAACTTATCATCCTTTTATCATTATAAAAACAATTAAGAGACATTAAATTCAAGAGAGTTACATTTTTGAACATTATTCCATTAAAATAATATAAGATTCATTATCATATGAATATTTTAAAACTAAATATGTTAAAAATATTGATAAATAATATATAATTATTTATATAAAAGGAAATAAGTGAAAGTGTTGGACTGATTTTCATTCCTTAACATGTAGTTTTAGCACACTTTTCACTATTTTACCCTTAGAGAACTGATAAATATTTATCACTGTTAATATTCATAATGAAAAAAAATAAAAGAGATATATTCACCAAATATTGACTCTTCATTAAAAATATGGTATCAATTTTTCAATATAAAATCATTAGATGTAGAATAAATTAATATAAATAAGAAATTCTTAAAAAATAACAAAATGTTTTTCCAAAAAAAAATTATTTCAAATGAAAAAATTTACTTATATAAAAATAATGAATATTAAGGATTGATAAGTTGTTATTTATTTAATTATAAACAATATGGATCATATTTCAAATTAATAAAAAATAAAAAATATATTTTTTCTTTTAAATAACATGATTTAATGAAAATATATGATTGTATTTGAAAAATCGGTATGTTTCACTAATCAATGAAAAATGATCCATTTTTTAAAAATAAAAAAATTAAACAATACGTGATTTGTTAAATGATGATTTGAAATATTATTTTTATATTATAAAATACTATTTAGAAATTTTTCATGATTTAATTATAATTTCCAGACACAAAATTTTAGAAAATAATTTTTAATCAAATTCCTTTTTAGTGAATAAAATGAATTTATTAAAAAATGGGGTCTTATTTTAAATTAATTAACCGATAAAATAATATTCAGTAGGAACATTATACACATATTTCATATTGTATTTATTCATGTTCATATCCTTTAATTCAATGACTATTTTATAATTATCAAATTTAAATAATAATTATTTTAAATATATGTCGATTTTCATAATGCTTGATGTTGCATGTTAAATAAGATATAAAGATTATTATTCTATTAAACTAAATATTTTTGGTGTTATAAAAAACAATAAGAAAAATAATTTTTGAATAACATATTTAATTTAAAATAAATATGATTAATATTTATTGTAGGTTTCAAATTTATAATTTTAGACTCCTAGAACATATTATCAAAGAAAAATTTACTTCAAGAAACAATATAAATTGATATTAACATCATACGTCTTCTTATTAGTAATATTTTTAAATTTACAATCATTATCATAATCAAACATATTACATTTACATTCAAGGAATTTTCTATGATCAAGTATTAATTAAATATTACTGTTTAAATAAAAAAATTTCACGAGAAACACATCTAGAAATAATTTATGAGTAAGTGTATACTATAAAATAAATTGAGTCGTATGATCTTTTTTATACATTTAAATTTAAAAATATTAAAACTACCTCTATTGGACTCTAAAAAATAATATTTTCTCTAAAATCACATGATATGATTCACCAACTCTTTTTGGTCTCAGAAAGAGCACTTATTATATTATGTGGTGATATTTAACAAATAAGAAATTAATATCTTTATTATAAATTGAAATAACTGTTTTTAGATAAGATATTTAAATTGAATATTTTATTCTTCAGAATATTCCACTCTTTGGTGGTGGAAATTATTTTTTTCACATTTTAAATAATAACATGAGTGCACATTTTTTTGTCCTTGATAAAACATTTCTATCTATATACAATTTTCAATATTGTTTTAAAAATACGATGAATCCTAATTTTTGTGTATTTCAATAATTATATAATGTTTTTCATTAATGATTTTTTATAAAAACATATCCCTTTTCATATAATATTAATAATATGAAAGTACTCTCCCTTTGATTTGATCTTTCTATACATTAAATATTACTTTACATCTAACTATGTGATTTTCTAACCCATTACTTCATAACATGAAAAATGCTAAAAGAAATATCAATTAGTACGCTAATTTTTAAATCCTATATACTTATATAATTTATAAATATTCATTCAGTACCTTATACCCTTCCAAATTAAAGAAATTATTTCCCAAGAATTAATATCTAATGGGCATCATCCTTAGTGTTTCAAAAAAATACATTTTCTATTGTTAGAAAATAAAAATAATGGAAGCATTATACACCCTTTATGACTCCCTACTCCGGTTTCAGTGACTTTAGGTGAGTATTGTCTCATACAATCCTATCCTTTTATATCATAATTTTAACCATCAATTCTCTATAGATAACACTATTTTATAGACATACAATATAACACTCTAATCATCTCAAAAAATTGGTATGATTATTTAAAAATTTTGGGTATACATTTATATTTTTAGAAGAATTAATGTAATAATTATTGAATAGTGTAGACTGTTATAGAATTAGAAAAAATTTCTTCATGGTATCAATAACATATCATGTCATATTCCATATATAAGATTAGCTTAAATTTCCATAGTTTATTTTCTATCTAATGAATGTAAGAACTCAAGATAATCTATTTATTCATATCATATGCATCTAGATGCACTTCTTAGAAAACATCATAATTTATATATTTAATATGGGATTACATTAAATCATATTTTTTCTATAATAATTTATAGAAAATAATAGAATTATATATTATTTTTGGATGTTTGTTCTGTTTAGCTTATCTATTTAATTGTATTTATCATAAATTCAAGTTAGATTAAGATGAGTCAATTTTATCTCCAGAAAAAGATTTTATTATATTTGTATCATGTTTTAAATTCATTTAGTAAGGAATTTTATTAAATATTTCCAAATAAAATGATAACCTCTCTTAAAAAAATGGAATATCATGTAGGTGGGGAAAATCCAAACTTCTCTTAGCTTTAGGTCCTTCTGTCATTTATCTTGTCAATTATATTTTTTGGAAGGACATAATTCCTTTCATATCATATATGTATCTCAGATAATTTAAGGAAAAAATCATTTCTTAATATTTTATATGGATAAACTCAACACTATTAATTTGGTATCCTTTCCATTATTGTTTAATATATATGAATAACCCATAGAGTATTTAAAATACTTACATGTTATCAAATTACCATAACGTATAATATTGATTCCCTATACAATAATATTCATTGGAATAATGATTTTTTATTACCACCCTAATTTTTTGATATAGGTATTTAAAATTTTTCCTTTGGAAGGAATATAAAACGTAGTATTATAAGGTGTTTTGTGTCTTATCATCATATTTCATGCATAACCATTGCATGTATTCCAGATTTCAGTTAGATATTTTTTAATCAATATTCATTCCTCTAAAAAATAAAATTCAAAAAGTATTTATGTTTTACTCTTTATACAAATCATTACATTTGTTCTTAACCAAAATTAAAATCTAACTATATTTATTAATATCAAAATTCCCATTTTTATTAGGTATATTAAACCAACTAATTATAAAAAATAGAATCATTTGAAATGATTATCACCTACATTATTATCTATAGATGGATATTTCTAAAGCCCAAAATTTTATAAACATAGCCTAATCTCCCATGATAGTGAGAAGTATGACCAATACTCCCTCTACCCATGATTTATGAAGCAAGATAGAATGAAATACTATCATAATTATAACACCTAAAATATATTAATGATGTATATCTTCTTAATTAATTCTCATAACCCATTAATATGACCCTGTAGTGGTAGAAAAAGAAATATCATTTATCATACATATCATGTAAGTACATAAATTCTTGTATTATAGTTAAATGGAGAAGTTTATAAAAATTTAAACTAAATCTGAAATCAATTCATAATATAATACATTATATATATGAATAAGTTATATAATAAACTAAATATATAAATTTTTATAATTAATTAATTATATAAATATCCATACATTTTTTATTTTGGAAATGCATTTTTTGAATTCAGTAAAATAAAAAAAATTATAATTTATTATTTACTTGAACTTCATTTATTATTTTTAGTTTACATGTAAATTTATATGAACTACTATATAATAAAATATATGTGACACATTATAAATCCATTACAAAAAAAACTTAGTTTATTATGTAGAAAATTTAAATAATTAAATATATCATATAAAATTTAATTTTAAATCGTTATAAATACAATAAAAAATAATTTTGGAAGGGTTTAATGAATTTTCAAAATAAAGCCTTATAATATTAAAAATATATATTATCATTTATGAATAGATCATAATGTAATATAAATATATATATACATTTCACCCGATCTAATTATTTATTAATACTTTATGAAGTATTTTAACATGTAAATACATTATATACATGGATCATATCTTCTCAAAAAAAATTAGTGTGGTTTCAATTCCCCATAATATTTTTCACCAGCCCTTCAGGTCATTGATGAAAATGTGTTTCCTATACATTAATTAAAATATCATTTTCAATAAAAGTCACCACAACAAAACTATATTTCTTTTGAAAAAAATTCATGGACTAAATCGAGGGGAACCACATAAAAGGGGAATACACTGATATTATTTTAAAAAGACTCCATTTAAGGAATTCTGTTTTGGTTGAATCAATTTTGACTTAATGATGAAACATTGGAAAGACTATGGTGGGGTGGATTTGGATAAATCATGCTTAATTTTTTAAATCATATTTCTTAAAAACCATGATAATTTTTAAATGATCTCACCTTTTTCAATTTACCACTTTTCATCATCCATAAAAATTATTTTAATTTCCATGGAGCCAATAACCAATGTATATTTTTTTAATAACCATTATGTGGTAGTATGAAAAAATCATACTATTTTTTAACATAATGTTTTAATGGAAGGTTTTTTAACCACTCTTTAGTATCATTGGGATAAGTCTTACTAGATTTATTATATTCTTTCAAGGTGTTAGACAGTAACCCATGGACAATAAGAGATATTTTGGAGTTTCATAATCTACCTGAATACAAAACAAGATATGGTAAAATGTTTTGGTTTTGTTCAATGTGGTATTATAGTAGTTCGATATTAGGGGAAGAGATTATTGTTATGAATACTAAATGTTTTTTCTTAGAATAAATAGTTAAATGATACATTGTGTTCTCATTTTTGATAAATTGACCAAAGAATCAAATATTATTATATAAAAGTGATGTATGATTTCACTAGGACTACTATAATGTTTTTGTCATCATTGAACTCTAATGAATCATTTTCATGGATGAATAGAATTTTATAGAAATCATATTTAATTTTTGTTATGACTTTTATAATCATAATATTTGAGTCACCTTTGATAGATATTATCTATATACTGTCGGTTTATCTTTTGAAATTATTTAAGAACCCCAACACAATATTGGAACTGATTTAGATGTATGGATTTTATGGACCCATGCTAGTGTTTTTCAACCTATTACGGAAATGTTTAACTTTTAAGATTCTCTCTAGAGATCATAAAAAGTTATATTTACACATTAATAATATGTAATATCCTACACCTATTTTTCTTATAGTAGACATTTTATCTACTGGAACGATTGTATTTCATGATAAGAACGAATATACTAACAATAGGTTGGATATATTGTATGGATGTTATTTCAATTTAATACATGGATTCAAGGTGATATAAACACTAATGTATTAAATTATTTGATAGATTAAATGATTCATATGTTAAATATTATTTAAAATCACACTATTGTGATGTTGATTAATTCATCATGTATTGTTCTTTGTATATATATCCATTGGTGGATATTGACTTTTTGAATACTAATGAGGCAAATTTACCTATGGAAGAGTTTCTTGTCTTGATCATGGAGGATTAAAATCTATATATATTTATAATGTTAAATGTTTTGGAGGATCTATATCGTCAATGTGCCAGCATGACTATGATATAGTACACATCATGTACTAGATATGATACGAGTTACTCCATAGTCATGAGTTACAATAGGTTTTTTGAATTAAGAAGTTAGTGAAAAGAATAAATAGGAAAAATTAGTTAGTTTTATACATATTTGTATCGTCACCTATAACATAGATCAAAAGAAATACATTGAGAAAACAATTTTCTTATAATAAAATCAATAATATTGAACAACATGTTTATGTCTACCTAAAGTTGTGTCCATAAAAAATCACATGGATGGTTTTATCAAATAGTCAATGGAACTATTTTTAGTGATCTTGTATTAAGGGATCAACATATAATTTATATTTTAGTTTTTATAACTATCTAAGATGCACTCTATTAGATAATTGTGGATATAATTGACATATGAAACATGATTTCACAACAAGGATAACAGCTGGGAGAATCTATGGCCATGCCATGGATAAGAAAACATGGAAAACATACTATTTATTTTAGGTTATTTCCCATATTATATAGGTTGTCTCTATATTTAGTTTTTTCCTAGGGGTGTATGTAGCACAGTAATAGTAGTTAGTTGTGGATGAAACTTTTATATAATAACACTACCACCTCTAGGACATTCACGATAGGATTGGGGTATATGATGAATTTTTTAGGGTATATCTATATCATAAATGGATTTTATTATCAAATTCAATATATTTTTCAAGTTAATATTGATACAATCTAAACTCTATCACTCATGCATATCATTTTCAGGGTGATTAATTCATTTATTTTTGTATCACTAGTTTGGTATTTTGAATATAATTAATTCCACTAGAATGACCTACTATATGGGGGACTCCTACAAGGGGAGATCATAATTTAAAACACATAATATTTTACTGTGATAATATTATTAATACATTAGGTTTTCTTGGGACACTATCTTGTTAGAGATGAGACCCTATGACATTATCTTTATCATTGACTGGTGAACAACAGTTTCTGATTGGTGAGTATGTTGTTGTCCAAGTCTAATTTTAAATCATGTATATTGATGTAATATCACCTTTAATGATGGGAGGGACCATTATGTTTAATGTTTAGGTCCATAATAGATTAATTATTAAAATATTTTTCATTATTTATATAGATTTTATTTATGATTTATGGATTCATTGGATGTTCATATTTTTTAACATTTTGAGGAGTTTTTGGAACCTTTTATAGAGATAGTATGAGGATTTCCTACGCATTTAATGATCAATTTTATAATTAATATTCATCATGATTTTTCACAATAATTTTTTTCATTATATCAGATGAACTCATCCAATCTGATTTACTAAATATTAAATTGGATTATATTTTGTATAATGGTTTTAAAATGATCTATGTGTCTACATGTGAAGGTGAAATTATATTTTACAATAATTTTGAAAAGATATTGATAATTTATATTTATTAATTTATATTTAAAGTGGTTATGGTTATTAAAAAATACATTGTTTTAATGACAGATTCCCTATTTGAGCAACTGAAAGGGGGTAAGTGGTTATAAAATATTTACCCTTGGGTTGTTTGTCATAAATGTTGAGTTTTTATGATGATATCATGTTTATGATGATAAATTGACGTTATGAACATCATGAGTTGTTATGAAATCCTTCAATTGTAATAAAATTAACTTTTTTGTTCATGAGAGTCATAGAATATATCATTCTTCCATTTTTTGGGGTTTCATCAATGAATACCATATTTACTGTACATTAGAGGATAATTATTCTAGGATTCTTAGTATCATCTTTTACATTATACATGATAATAACTTATTAGTTGAACTCTAAATATAATCATTTGGGAATTAGGAAATCCAAATCATAGTGCATGATGTATCCATGGTTGTAGTAATAATTTAACCTAAAAATATTGAGTCCAAAATTGTATGGAAGCTACTAAAAATCATTTTATTGTACTAAAAATTTAATGGAAAAGTAGGATATTACAAGATATTCTTGGTGGAGTTATATAAGATTGTGAATAATCTGACTTCCCTTACTTAAAATCGGAACATTTAGATGGTTTGAGAAATGATAATGTGATTTAGCTGAAGTGGTGTAGATGTTTCCTCATACTATTATTCATTAATTATTAAATAATGTAATTTGTTACATGGTGTTTGGGGATGCCAAAAATTATTTTCATAAATATGTGTTGATGGATTAGATAGAAGTTATTTCTCATGTGTTCTATTATAAGATAACACATGACAAAAGATAACCCAGGATTTTAATCAATTAGTACCATTGTTCAAAATATAAATATAGGAAAACACCCTTCACTGAAAGAGATTCAAGGTTTACAAGGATTAAAATAATATGATTTCTATTTTATCAAAAAAAATTCATAACCTAACATAGTGTTAATTGATCAAATCAGTATAAGATGATGAATTTTAGATAATCTATAATCCTATCAAAAGAAACATTTAATCTAATTAACATATAAGGTAATACCATTCTAAATAGTTTTTCAAGGAATCTATGTTGCAAGAATCACATTTTTGAACATGTTGGAAGAAGGAAACATTTCTCCACTTCTTTCAATGGTAGAGATCCTCACAATTAATTAGAGTGTGAGGGTGTACCAACATGAAGATGATTGTTATGTGTTCTTATGTCCACAAATTTTGAGGAGATTAACCTTGTATATTCTCTGGATTTATAATGTTGAATATCCCATTCTATGAGAAAAAACTATTCTAGTTTGGATTTATTAGTAAAAATTTAATTAGTTTCTTACAAATATTTAATGATTCATTATGAGATTAAAAAGATTTTATTTATCCTCAAATATGTGAATTAGTGTCCATAAAAAATAAGAGTGGATTAGATTTCATTTCTTGGGGTTTCACCTATCCGAAGCTGATAGCTAATAGTTTGTCTAGAATATGGTATATCTGACACATTGATGTTATAGAGTGGAATTCATATTGTGTATTAGGGTATTTCATGTCTATAAATTGATTTTTATCCTTGTTTTATAACACAATGTTGATGATAATTGTTTTACTAACTAATCCAACTCACAAATATCATATTTAAAAGAAAATATTACAACAAAGCATGGGAAATTTAATTAATGCTAATATTATATGATCTAAAAAAATTATTCATGGTGATTATTTATAACCAAGATGGTTGATTCAAATCCCTATTATAGATGATTATAAATAAAAATTTCATGACATGTTTATAGTTGATTATTGAAATAAACCCCAATATGGAAGACTAAATAGAGAGGACCATTCATTTTTAGAGGACAAAGTATGGGATTTTATTCACAATTTTATAGGAGTTGGGATTGTCATATACATCTAGGGTATTATGTGTGTAGAAAAATATATACACTACTATGTGAATTAAAACCTCTGATTCTCTAAATGTGAGACCCTACTATTAATTATTTAATTATATTTTTATTTATGAGTGATCCCATATTGTAGTTGATTTTATGTCGTTAATTTTAATTAAATTTAAGGTTATCCAAGATTATATAAGGGTATACTATAATAATTATATGTCGTCAATGGGCCAATGATAGATTCATTTTTAATTTGAGGTGGAAGATCATATGTTATTAAAAGTATTTTCTTAATGTGATTAGATTATATTTAGTTATGGAATAAATATTTTTTTCGATTCATCGTGCAATTTAAAAAACATTCTAGGGTAGTCATGGTTGCAAACCACAAAATGTTACAACTATAACTAGATTAGCATTAAGAAATTTTCATTGTTTCATAACTAAGAAATTTATTCATGATTAATCACACATTATTAAATAGTATGAAATACACATTGATGATGGAATCACCTCTTTACAGTATTCTAGGGTGACCAATGAATAATTAATTATGAACCTTGAAGAATGGCTGATTCCATTATTTTGAAATATGTGACTCTTGGTAAAATTTAAGAGAGAAAAATGGAGCATGAAAATTGATATAGGCTTACTACCATCATATCTTTAATCGATTAAATATTTCCATGGAAATTCCCTGAAAAATAGTATAATATATCTACCTATATTTTAATTTGGATTTAATTTGGATTTTTTTAAATGTATTTGTTAGCATGGTCCCATTGTTATTTTTTGAGGAATGACATGATGTTAGAAAATATTTAACTTTTTAAACATATTATTTTTTACTCTAACACACATGAATCAGTTAAATAATTTATATAACCTAAATAAATCCAAAAATGGGAATTATAACAATATATTGGCGTCTTTAAGAAGGATTTTAACATAAAAGAATTATAATATTTTGTCTATGTTTTGGGTTCCTTATTTGGTTATTTCATGTCATTAAATTTTTAACCAATCATTATAGAAATGGTGTAATATATTATATTAATAATACTCTACTGATAGTGTTATGTATATTTTACAACCTTAAACCCTAATCTAGAATAATTTGGGTTTTTAAAAGGATTGTTATTTATGGAATCGATGAACATGTAGATCAAGGGTTAATATATTTAGTGTTTTGGAATCACTAAGAAGTGAGGGAACCTTATTTATATTTTTCTTAGTTTCCCATATACATATTATTTTTATTCATGTTCTTGAATTGTTATAATTTTTAGATTATTAATAAAAAATAATTAATATAATATTTAAATTCCACAAATTCATGGTGGTTGTTCATTAATAAATTTTATAGGTTTTTAAATTATGAACTTGTGTATGGAATATATTACATCCTCCCTGACACCCGATAAGAAATTTATTGACCTGATTCTTTACCATTGTAATTTTCATGAATTGATACATGAAAATTGGCGACATTTATTTCTCCATCCCCATTCTCTTCCTTACTTCTTCTATCTGTATGATATAAAAATACTTCTTCCATTTGTAATATATGGTGGTTCGATGATAACATCCCAAGTGGGTGGTTTGAATTATTGAAAGGCGAGGTAGATACCAATTCTAGAGAGGAAGAGAATAAGGGATAATCATTGATGTGGTGTTATAGTTTTTGGTGAATAGAGGAGGACATCGTGGCGGAGTCTTTGCTGTGGGTTTGACAAAGAACCATGATAGTATAATTCTATGCAAGTAGTTGATGTAGGACAAATTCTAGATATGGGAACCAACATAAGTGGTGTTTTTAGTGGTGCTGACAAAAGTTATGTGTGTATAAGATTTCTATATTGTATGTTATCAATCATAAATAACATGATTCTTGAATGACATTCCAAATTTGAGATCCTATTATGGTATGTGTTTCCAGAGTTGAGAAAAATAACACATGGTGTGTAGTTTCTAAAAACACAATATGTTTAGTGTGGAAACACAATATGTGATATATTATTGTACAAATATATAGTTATGCAGATGAATTCATATTATATGTAATCTATGATTCATTACATATTTGAGTAAATGACATGACTATGGATACTTGGGTATATTTCAAACTTACAATGGAGTCCCAAATGTATTGTCAACTAAGAGGCTTTTTCTGTTTATTGATATGAGTTTATTGAATAGCGTTAGTGAGTTTTTTACTAAATCTCATTGCACATAAAATATATCTGATTGGGTTCATAATATATAACATCTTCTAAATAGGTTTTCCAAAAAAAAATTCACTTGAAATTCAAAATGAAGTAGATAAATAGACCATTCTATGAATTTCTCCAAACATTGTGAGATAATAAAATACTCTTTATCAAAATATATCATTTTCACAAAATTTTAGAATCTTTTAAGAACATTATTTCTATTTTGGGGATTATATAGTTCATGTGAGGTGCTCGGAGTATTCATGAAATCAATTCTAAACTATGGGTCGATGTATGGTCCTCTAATGGGTTTCAGGTAATTCATTGGTGACATAATATTAATAGATAGCGTCCCTTATATGATCGATGGAGTTTAGATAGTACATAGTGTGTTTGGGTGTGATCCTCCAACAATGGAGTAAGTACTACCGGATGATTTAGGATGTAGTCATTTTTTGGATTTCATACACTCTCAATCAATAAAAATATCCATCATTAAGGAAGTCTCCCACACTTTTATAATTGATCTATAAAATGAGAATTGAGATGGTGAGTGGCATGATTTAAAGGGGTCTTGTTTTAGATCAATAAATTTTAGGTACCATCAGGATATATTTTATATTTATGCTCTTATCATTGTACACAACTATATAAATGTTTATCTTAACCCTTTAATAATATTTGGGATTCCTCTTATCCCTACAGTATGATTGGTTTTTAGTAAAAGTATCTCTACTTCCTTAATTTTTTAGGGATTCCCAATGATTGTTTTTATACTCTCCCACACATGACTATCATTCCCACATGTGATGTGTCAATGAGGAATAAATTCTATATAAAATATGCTTTTATGGATAATGACATGGTTGAGGTCTATCATTGTCGTTCATGGTGGATATGTTTTCTATTAGGGGGTATACTTGACGCCATTGAAAGTAAAATGTGTTTACTCAATTATTTCATTCAACATTCATTATATAATATTAATTTTCATATGTATTTTGTCTATTTTATTTATTTTCAATATATGGAATTTTTCTTTTCAAAAAAATTATCATAGTAACAAATTATATTGTAGTTTAATTATATATTAATTTCATTTTCAAACTGTTGGTAATATTTCATTGTGTTGAATATATACGGTCTACTGTAGGTTATTGTATGGTTATCTCCAAGCCAAACCCAGTGGGGACCTAGAAGATACTACCCCAATCCTGCCTCCAATAGTATAGGCGCTTGATACTAGCATGGAGTACAAATATCACACAAATCAGACCCTCTTTCCTAATATACTGGTACACACTCACCAAAAAACTCTAAAATGATTTAGTGAATTGATATAAAATTTTGGATACTAGAATTTATGGAAACAACTATCCTAATAAAATTTATAAATGATTTCCTAAAAGTGTAAAATGGAAAAATACATCCCCATAAATTGATATAAAAGATTCCAACCAACATAGAAGGAGGGAACCACTATAAAATGAAACTGTCATAATGATCCTCTGACTAGCTCTGATAAACACCTTGGCTGATAAATATCACTGAGCTCAGATTTTCTCAAGTAGACCAAGGACATCATCGAATGACTTGTTTCCTAGAAAAGATTGAATGCATGTGATAAAATCATATTCCATGGATTGTATAACAATACTTAATCGAAACACAAGAAAATCAAATGAATAAAAGGAGAAAACAAAAGGAAAATGTATGCTAGACCTAGCCAGAGGGAACCAATTGAGTGATAAACTCCATCTCAAAGAATCCATAGTTATGCATGACTAGTCAGCTCATTCCACAAGGGGTTTCAACTAAAACACATGACAAAACCATAAGGACTCCTAAAATCACAAAGATACAGTCCTCAACTCCAAGTATCATGTGGTTCAGACCTCATAACTTTCCACATGAATCTACTCGAGGATCTAAAGGTAACACATATCCAAGAAGACACACTCCATGATTTCATCCATTAATGATGAAACTCATCCCAAAGATACGCTCCATCAAGAAAAAATTAACCATTTCAGATGGTACGTCCAAGAGAACACACTCTATTTGGAATAACTCAATATGTAAAAATCATGTTCCGAGCACTAGAGGTCCTACAAATGAAAACATGCACCATACACAATTTCAAAAACACCCAAGAGAATTGGCCCACCCTTCACCACTATACATAATTAAGGGATTAAATCACTATAATATCCACCATGTGCATCCTACCTTTTGAGAGATAATTGATGTACCATCACCCCAACACTACCATAAAATCAAAGATCATCAATTTCCTAACCATCCCAAAAAACAATTTTTACTCCTTTTTTATTTGAATGTGTCTGAATATATTGAGGGAGAAAAAACTGCTAACCATGTATCACATAAAACTTGTAGAGGTTCCCACTCCTCATAACTATAAAAAACTCATGTGGGATCTCTAAATCTAATGTAGGACCTGTTCCACCCCACAACACTTTGAAGGGGGAGTACCACTGCTTAGATGAGTACCCACACCCTCATAAAATTGGGTATTATTACTCAATAGATAGAGTACCTTCACCCTGGAATGAAAGGGGATCACAATTCAATGGAATGGGGACCTCAACATAGTATGATAAGAGAATACTACTCTACCCATATTATCTATTTGGGGGACTCTCATCCATTCACAATAAGGGAGTACCACTCTACTACTTTGATCTATATGGGTGACCCACACCCTAGAATTATAAGGGATCCCTATCTACCACTAAGATATCTATGGGGGACCTACACCCTAGAACAACATGGGAGTATTGACCCAATCCATGAGTACCCACACCCATTTATGATAGGGGTATACAAAAACAATTAGAATAACATGTATGGTGGACCCACACCATAGAACGACAGGGAAGAACTGACTAAAATGATAGAGTACCTGAAACATAACATGATATGTGAGTAAAAACTCTATATACATCACATATAGAGAATCCTCACCCAGTAACAGTATGGGATTGATGAATCTATGTATAGTGGACCAGCTCCTTGGTCAAATAAGAGACTACAAACACTATCTCATTTATGATTTTAGAGGCCCTATAACTTTTCACATAAGGTATGTTCTCCATCTAAATATCCAACTTATATGGGGAGCCATAACCCTTTTCCAACAGGGGTGTACCACCCCAGATAGAAGTACCACATGGTTAGTGAACTCACATCCAGTCTATGGGGAGAGAAGTCTCTACCAAAGCAGAGTAGTAAGAAAAACCCATTCCATAATTCAATATTGGAGTAATTTTCATAGTTTATATCACTAAGAACAAAATAAATCTTCAACAGTATTCATGAACAACTAAAATAAGCATCATTTTTATCAAACATTTCATAAATGTGCATACATGGGAATGGGACCTGCTTCTTGATAAGACAATGGAGAACCACTCTACAAGTATAAATATTCAAGGATATCCACAAACTATGGGGGTATGGAATATAATGACCATGACATAAATCTATGGATTCAACCAAATCACTACCTTAGGTGACTCACCTTTACAATAAATTCATTCTCAAACCATGGCACATCGTATCTCATAGGAAACAATGGAGGACCCCAACATGTTCTACATTGATAGTTTCTCAGGATAGGCTACATATATGCTAGAATCCATGACTTGGATAAGGAGATACATGAGACAGAAGATATCAAAATGATCCTAAGAAATGTATGTGTCATGAACTAGGGAAAAACAATGTGTGATCTCTCACATGAACCATGTAGTATCATCCATTTTCATATCATAGAATTCCATGTAGTTGTACATGTCTTGTGCATCTCGTACACAATGTTTCCATCCTCACCTACCCCAATGTTGTATTCTTCCTCCTCATGACTAGTCTATCCATGTCTCCCACATGATGTGTACCCCCAGGTACACAGATTTTCCACAATAAAGAGCCACTTGGCCTTACATTTTCCCATACATATGCCCGAAACCCTCGGCCATTGTACATTTTTTTCACTTGTACACAACCATATATTGTCACATGAATACCTTTTCCATGCCCT
The DNA here is from genome assembly GCA_963277665.1 of Viscum album. Lineage (NCBI taxonomy): Eukaryota > Viridiplantae > Streptophyta > Magnoliopsida > Santalales > Viscaceae > Viscum > Viscum album. Next base: position 522,310,399 of record OY728127.1, on the reverse strand, counting down.
TTGACCACATGACATGGGGTAAATAACTTGAATTTAACCCTATTATATGGTGTCTAGTCCAAAAAAATAAGCTTCCCCGAATAGGGTGAAAATATTTCAGGTATCACTGGTTCACACGGTATGTTAAAAGGAACTACGATATCAATATCCCTAAGGGTCTCCCAACTCACCATTTTATCACCTAAAACCTATATATCAACATAAGAGGGATCTCTATAAATCATAATAGAGATCTACAAACATAATGAATTAAAATTGGATTGGGACTAAAACTCAAATCTACTTACATTGAGTGTGAAACATCGAAGCCTTGGGTGGTAAAATACACCCTAATCATGATTCTCCCAAATATAAGGATGAAAAATTCCAACAAAAGAGATCAGAATCACTTCATTAATTTTATTCCGGATTACTTCATCCATTACTCCAAAGGGGGACTGTAGGTCTCACGTATCCTATTGTTCCGTGACAAAAATGGGGGAAGCGCGGTATGTATAATTGATATAATTAAATTAAATCTATGAACTATGTTTCAACTCCCTTGAAAATTTTTCTTTCAGGGGAAAACCCATCGCTAACTAATTTTTATCCTGCATATTATAAAAAAGACATTATAAACTCAATCGATGTCATGGAATTCCACATCGATATATTACATGAGAGTTATTTTATGTTATAAGGTAAACTGCTTGTGTGTGGGAATGTATTGTTATTTTTTTTAATATCACTTCACTGAGGATCTCAGATCCCAAGAAACCCCTAAAAACATGTTGCATGGCTTTGTAAATATTCATATACATTTACCCATGTATTAAATATCAAAACATCAGTCAGTATATTATCCCCACCTTAAGGAATTTCATCCATGAAAATAGAAATCTCATGAACAAGGGATAGAAACTGAGCTCTGTAGTGGAATTGACACCCCAATGAGCTCACTATGGTTTCTCAATATAATTACTAGAACAATATTAGGGGAACCACCAAAGCCATACAAAACTTATATCTAGCTCAATATATGTCGACATAGTGATCAAATAGAACTCTCCTTCTTAGTTGTGATAGGTTGAAAGAACCAATCACCATGGTCCGTCTACTACCATATGTTATAGTGTTAAAACACCTCGTTATCCTAATTTAGGTACCCAAATAACCCCATAGTTATCATCCAAACCTATATGATCTTGTCTGTGTCCTCCTCATGTGTCTTACAAACGATTGTGATGCTGATAATGCAATGGTACCAATGAAAAAAAAATGGTTTCACTAGTGTAAACACCGATTCATATTGGGTCCTTCAACCATTGAACTCCAACGGTAACATATCTTTCTAAACTGAAACCACTACCACACCCACTAGTTGAAACCTAGATTATTTTTTATGGTAGGAAAATAATCTACACTATAGAGAACATCATACGGTAGAACTCTGCATTTATGTATTTTATCAATGAAAGTCCCTCTCTCTACTAGGAATGTCAAGTATAAGGGTCATGTAAAAAAGCTCTATTAGTAATTCTGGGACCATTATGACACTCTAGTGAACAAACATGCCCAAATAATTCTAATTAGAACTTCCACCACACCTTCAAACTGTCATTTTGGGATGGAAATTAGTTTCCTACAATGTTTTATTTGCATCACAATAACCCTTCTTGGTGGTAAAAGAATACCTCATTCTCGTGAGTCAAAATACACACCATCAACCACAACATAGGGTTCGACCGATAACATTTGTCACCCTTGTTAAACATCATGCATGAATCATAATGAATAGAGTAACTCATAGTATTGTATAATATATTATTTTATAGAATGTATAAATGACATAGGGCATACCTCTTTTGATCCTTAAAACCTCTTGAGAAAAGGCATTTATGACCTGCAGTTATCATCTCTTGAATCCTTTAACTCCATGAGATAAGTGTGTACCACAAGTGGTGGTGTTGGAAACACACTGAACAACCTTAAAAATCCTATATCTCTACCAACTCTTCTACCACATCCTCCATCTTGTAGAACTCCCATTTCATTAAGCATTGAATAAAAATTTGAACTGTTTAATAGACCCCATTTGTAGGAGAGAGGGTCGTACAATCTCTATCCATATTTCCCTGATCACCATAAGAATAACAATGAAACACTTTCAGTAGACCTGATATTTGATGTGGATCATACGCTATAGGACCATGTGGAAGATTCTAGGCCTAGGTATACTTCATATGCTATGATCCTATCCTCAGACCTCTACTAACTATTGTAGAATACTCATCCACATGGCCACAATAGAAGACCACAGCATCTCGTCCCTTAGAAATGAATATCTCTAACCTTAGATATCACTCTAGTACCCCCACATATGTGCGAAGGCATAACGAATCCACTCCCACATGAAAATACTGTAGTGTACATGCAAAAAGGTATGATATATGAATAACTGGTCTCCAACCATATACAGGGAGTATAAAAAATGGTCCATGAACCTCATAAAATACTCTTCCACGGTCATGATACCCATATGATGCTACAGAAGAACCTATATATGCTCTGATCTTTATGTGAGTTGGACGAAATCTTCCTTGAAGAGCCTCTTGAGCTCCGAAAAAGTGAACGTAACCTCATCATGATTCTGCATCACTAAACACCTCCATTGCATGGGAAAACCCTGTTGAGATCATGGCACTAGGACCCCCATCTGATTGAGAGGTGACTTCCCAAGTTGGAAAACATCAGTGACTACGTTGATCCAGTCATCATTTTCCCAATAGTCTGGATCACCCTGACATCTTAGAGATCACTACCTCTAGAACTAAAGAAGTGCAGTGAACATGTATGCATACTAGACCTGAACTAATGGCACAACCAGCCACTCAACTCAGGGTGGAACAACCAGAAGACCACCCTTAGGTACCACTCATCTCAAATTCCATGCACTAAAACCTCATCACATGGTGTATCATCATCAAAAATCACACAATGTATCCCTAGGTAGATGTCATCATGGTGGCATCCTAAAACAGAATTGTAACACCCCAGGATTTCAGAGTGCGTTATTTCTTAAAAATAATTCAATAACTTGCACTACACGCAACACCGAGTTCAATCACACCATTAAAAGAGGTCATGAATACTATTAAATACATTTTGAACTTTATATAATCCTTATAATTTTAGAATCCCTATTATGAGTTTCTTAGTCATATTGCAAGAACAGATTCATTTTCAGTATTTCACTTTTATCAACTTCTAATAGTGAAACCTTTTTAAATACAATATTTTAAACTTTTTGACTAAATGGGGACATCAAAAATTTAAAATGAAACATCCCAAGATTCTACGGTACGCTTCTCTTTGAATAATGTGATAGCGTGTGTTGTACGCAACACCGAGTTCTAACACACCATAACTAATCAAACTAGCCGTTATGAATAGTAATACCTACTTTTTGAAATTATATATATTTTATATTTAAAAATTGACTTCATTTTTGGATTCGGAATATCGAATTTAGCCTAAGGTGAAATTTTGGTACATTTCGGATAACTTTCATATTTTGATGAATAGTGAAAATTACTAAGTTTTAATTAAAAACAACTTTATTAATCAAAATAATTAATAGTGATAAATTATGAATTTGAGTGGTTTTAAAGTATATTTAGACTATATTTTTACCATTTAATATAATGTTGGTCATTGGACATAATTTTACAATTAAACTGAACATAAACGAGTGTCAATCTTTTGATAGTTATTATCTCTTAAAAACACGCTTTTTGTTTTGACAGCGGGAATTAATTTTAAATTAATTTCTGCTACTTCTGTGTTTTGAATTTAGGAAAATGGATTCCATATTTGGAATCAGGATGTTCAAATTGTGTAAATAGGTAACTTTTATTTTTAGACATTTTGAATAATTACTGCGGTAAATATTTTATTTACCATGGTTAAGGGTAAATCCGGTAAATAAGGGTTAAAAAAAATAATATTATAATAATACTAAATTACCCTAAAACGTGTCTTAACCCTATTGGTTGATACATGGTCGAACATGGGAATCTTTGGGTCTATTTTGGGACCCCATGGATCCACTTGTAAGTGATAATGACACTTTATTTTAATTAAGTTAAAATGAATACAAAAATGGCATAAGCTTACATCTTTTAAAAGAACAATTTTTAAATAGGGTTATACATGTTGGATTTTCGATTATAAATATTCATTAGAAAGCTAAAAAGATTTCCTACATAATGATATTTTATTTATAATTTTTAGACATCAAATAATTTAAATTATTAATGACACAATAATGATGCAATGTTTACCTCATTAATAAATCATTTAAATAAATAAGATTATAATGATTAAAATATTATCTAAAACCTGTCCAATTCTTATTGGTTGATGTTATTTAGAATATTAGTCATCTTATCTTCGACCTCAATGATTTTTTGACCATTATAAACCGAATATAATTATATTATAAAGTAATACTTTCACTCTTTCCTAAAGAGCCCCTCTTCTCCCTTATAAAAGGAGACCACTTCTACTCATTCCTCACACCTCTCAAGCCACTTGGCTCGTCCAAACTCTGCCCAAATAAGCTCCCCACATCCCTCTCCTCCTCCTTGAAGCTTCCCCTTAGGCATAAAGCATTTCAAGAAGTCCTTTGGTTTCAACCAAAGTGAGTTACCTAAATTAAAGGTAACGATTGCTCTTAAATTATTTTCATTTATTTTGCTTCTCCAACCCCCAAAATCTTTTTATTCCTTTCTTTTGTAACAAAACCAGTATCCTCAATATACTAGGATGTTTTTATAAGAAGGATTCAAACTACACATACACACAACTCCATCTAATGGATGATGAACATAATGTTTCTATGGATGACAAACTAACGCCTCACGAAACGATGATTGTTCAAATACATCTTACCGCATCTCATGGTGGCCATTATGATGGAACAGTAATTAAATATGATATTAATGATATATATTTTATATATAAGCTTCTGTAATTCCATTTTATTTCATACCATTATTCGTTTCATGTTGTATATACATACGATAATTTCATTTGAGGAAGTGCGGACTACCGCCCCCTTAAAATGATATGACTCGTTCATACCACACATGGAACGTATAAAGGATGGTGTTAATGAACTTAAGTAACATATATAAAATATTATATTATACTGGAATATTAATATACCTATGTATCATTTGGATTCGATTCTTTTAAAATAAAAATTAAATGGAAGTAGCGTTCGTGCGTACGTACGGACTACCGTCTCCACGAACGCGATGCGATTCATTCTCCATCGTATCCATTCAAGTCTTATTCTCATTTTAGGGTTAAAAATAATGTTAATATCATTCTGATTATGAATAATATATAATCTATCCATTACAAACATGTCTTACGTAACCAAACATTTTAAGAAGAATGAATCGATTATCATCCGAAACGACGATAATACTAAGATATTATTAATAAAGCAATGTTAAAAGATCATATATGATATCATATTAATGTATATGATTCTTGTATAATTTAATAACAATTATTTCACCATTATACAGGAGGTTAACCTACCCCAACAAAGGAAAAGTACAAGGTAAGGGTTATTTCACAATCTCTTCATTATCCGAGGTTGTTTATACGTAATAATCTACTAGGATATCTTTATAATCCACATCCATGTTTCTTAAAAATGTATTTCAAAACATTTTTACTATTTACAAGAATATGGGTTAAAGTCATTTATACCCTTGTTTGACTTTTTATAAGAGGTTTATAAAGGAATCTTTCCGTCGTTTTCAAAACAAGGTCCTTTTTAACCTTTTCGACAGAATTGAGGTAAGAATGTTTTTTTAACTTATACGGCGGGTGCGGTTATTTTACGCCGTTATAAAATCTTCAAAGCTTCCCTTACAAGATTATAAGAATATTTTCAAAGAAAATTTTTTATTTTATATGGATCTTAAATGATTTCAAAATAAAAGGAGATATTTCTTTAAAAAGAATTTTGATTTCATCTATGTCAACATCCTTTGATGGATTTTAAGATTATTTGAAGTTGATTTATTATGATACAAAACTTCTATATTGTATTGAAGGTTTTGTGATATGTTTGACTGTGGATGTGCTATTTTTATACCATTCATAGTTTATGGTGAAAGTATTGACATTTCGTATGCTAGTTTTAATACGAATGTTTATGTTATGTTTAAACCTTTTCATATGGGAATGCATCGGACTTAATATGTGACGGGTGGAGCCCGCTATAGCTCCTCGATGCATCGGTAGGTCTCATGAGACAAAATAGTGTCTTGGCACAAGGCCTTGACAAAATCTTATTTGTAGTCTTGGCACGAGGCCTTGGCTATGTGGTTATGATAGTCTGGCATTATGCATTCCAACATTATGAAAGTGGTTATTGATTTTTGCATGTGATTATTCGATTAGTAGAATATCCATGTGAATAAGTAAATGGAATTATTTCATTTTATTTATGCCATACTATGTTAAAAGTTCAAGTTTAAAAGGCTTTTGTTTTAGTTATACATTGCCTTAAATGTTTATTCTTATTTATGAAAGTTTCCTCTATATTGTTATCCTTACTGGGCATTTGAGCTCACCCCTTTTCTATGTTTTATTTTTCCCAGGATGTGAACAAGTAAGTTATGAATGACCTGCAGGGATTTTATGAGGGGTTAATAGTGTGTATTGTGGAAACATTATGTTGTTGTAGTAGTTTTTCATTTTATGATGTAATGTAAAACTTATGAATATATCTAGTGTTTCCAAGGCTACTAAACCAATCGGTCTTTCGAGATTTGATCTTTCTTGTGATCATTCCAATGTTATGTAATAATGCACCGACTCTGGGTAACTGGGGTCGGGGCGTTACAAGAATCATGGTGCTCAATGGTCAGAGATTATATATATTGAGCTAATTCAATAAGGATAATGAAACCCCTACATTATCATATCAGATTCTTTTATAATTATTTCCCTAATAAAACATTAATAAATTACCGAGTCAAAATGGTTATTAGAGTCTTGGTTAATGGTGACGTCATCCAATGCCTAAAGAACAGAACCTCTTTAATGAGATATGACCACAAAAGACCCTAAAACATTAACTATATTACCAACACCAACTCCTGAAATTTTGGTCCCAATTGGGAAGGATACATCGATAGCACTATGTCACAACCCAACCCATTGATGATCAGTTCAAAACTACCCCCAATCCCCCATCCAATAGGCCATGGGATGGTGACTAGCACTGACTATGAACATCACAAAAATGGAAGTCCATTCCCTAATGTACATCTATGTAGGTACCCACAGACACCCCAATGAGACATTGAACAGATATAAAAATAATGAAAGTAAAATTCATGAAAATATATATCCCAAACCAGATTACAATAGATGTACTAAATGAGTAAAATTAGAAAAAACAATCCACACAAAAACATAAGATGGATAAACTTATTCAGAAGGAGGGTATCAGTGTGAAAGAAAATTGCAAGTAATCTCTATGATCTAGATCTATTAAAAACCTCAGCCAGTCTAGCTAACTATGCTCCACCTGCCTAAGGTCATTTAGGGACTCCATTAAAATTCCATTGGTCTACAAGAGACACAACACTTTCCAAAAAACCCATTGTGGGGGTGATTATAACAACACTCAATAGGATCCCCAAAAAACCAAAAGAAAAAAAGTTAAAATGAAAGGAAACAATCTACATGACCTAGCCAAATTGAACCAAACTGAAATAGAAACACTATCTTGAACCATCCTCATATATACATGACTAGTCATCTCATTCCACAAGTCATGTCAACCCAAACACATAACAACACCATAAGGACTCCCATATCTCCCAAATATACTCATTTTAAACACCTTGTACCATGTATTTCAAACCTCATATTAGTATATAAGATTCTACTTGAGGGTCTAAGGGTTACACAAAATAATATGAACACACTCTATGAGACCATCAATACCAAACAGATCCCATCCAAGATATTAAATCCATCAGGAAGAAATCTACCATTCTTGATGGTACATTTGAAAGAACATGCTCCATTAAGGTCATATCAGAATGTCAAACACTATTTCCCATCATCAAAGGTCCTTACTAATATAACCTACTCTAGGTCCAAGGTTATAATAACCCATGTGCTGAGGCTATTCCCACACCACTACACAATGTTGAGTGAGAAATAATCCAAACAATTCATTGGGTGTGTCCTCTCATATGAGAGTGAATTGAGTGACATGTAAGTCACCATATAATTATAGTTAAGGGATTACTATATGTTTTACTTATTTTTAAACCATTTATACACCTCTAGAGAGTTTTCTACACCTAAATACCTTGAGGGAGCACAAACTCCACACCAAGTGTCAAACATTACGAGGGGAGGGGCCCACTCCATTTAATTGTACTCAATAGCCGAGGAAGATACAAATCTAATGAATGCTATGCTCCATTCCACAACTCATAGATGTTGGAGTACCACTCCTTTGAAGAGGACCCACACTATGGAATGATAGAGGAGTACCACTCTATGTCTAGTAGATCATCACCGTAATACAATAGGGGAGTAAAAATCTACCAATATGGTCTCTATGGGGGACCTGAACCTGAGAATAGTAAGGGAGTACTACTAAACTTGTATGATATTTATGGGGGAATATAACCCCCGTACAAAAATATAGAACAAAACAACCAGTAAAATCTCAATGGTAGACCAGCACCATGGCACGATCACAGAGTACCGACCCCAATATAGAGGACCCAATCCCTGGTTAGATATGGGAGTACCAACACATCTAGAATAACATCTATGGAATACATAAAACCTGGAAAGGCATGTGGATAATTAAGAAATGGTTAGAGGACCCAGACCCTAACATGGTAGATGAGTACCCACTATTTTTATTCATTAAATATAGTGGAAAAATTCCCTAAGATGATGGGGTAACACCAACTATACCGATAAAGGACATGCTCCCTTGTCTAACAAGTGAGTACCTACAATATCTAGATAACAAGTAAATATGTCATGCGATTTATCAGTGTCGGGGATAGATATCTATAACTAAAGAAATGATATTGGTATTTTGCGCCCTAGTCCATTAGGTGAGAAACACCCTTAAGAGAACTACATTTTGAATAGTGAAGCCACGCCTATGACGTGTGGAGTCCCACCTATAAAATAGTTGAGAGGTAATTGTATCGTTCCCATTGGCTCCAAAGGGGAGTACTTGTACCAATGTCTCTCATTACAAACCACACTAATATCTATAAATAGGAAAGACCTGTTGAAAGGAGCATGAATCATATCATACCTCACATCAACAAACTACCATGAGTAATGGAACCACACCCTGAAATTATAGGGGACCACCACTCTAGAAGCCTAAAGATTCTCTATAACCCACACACTAAAGTGATATGGAAGGATATAATACTAGACATTATTCTAGTCATCCACTATTATCAAAAGAAATGGTTAATCATCTCTACTATAGCACTGTGGAGAACCATGCCACATCCTATCCTGTAGGCCACAATGATGGAATCCATCACATATTAATTGGATAACTTCTTGGTATATGCCACTCACAAGTCTAAATCCATGACCCAGAGAAGAAGATATGTATAGTATAAGATCTCAATATGATCCCTTGGAAAGTACACAACATGAACTATGGTCCAAAAAGAGTTTGAATTCACATGACCACCTGGTTGTGTCCTATTTTTCCACAGCTTGGATGGATATGTAGGAATTCAGGGCATGTATGTCCCTTACACGACATGTCCTACATCATCAATACCACGACCATGTTCTTCCTTAAAAAATCTTGGATGTACATGAATACCACATGTCATGTACCACCAGGTACATAGCGTGTCCGAAATAAACAACCAGTTTTCCCAGATATTTTCTCATTCTCATTTCTCGAACCGTATGTATATGTAAATTGTTTATGAACTTTTACATATCCATGCGCTAGGACACGTCTACCATAGACATGTCAATTGTAAACGCAACATAGGCTCACTACAAGTCATGTACCCTTTTTACAATGAATATAATTACGTAAAGTCATGTTACCCAAACAGGAACAACACACCTCATGTATCATGGGTTCACACACAGTGTAAATTGTAATTCCTACATAAAATTCAATACATGTTCCCTGAATCACAGTAGTTTCACCCAAAACATACAGATCAACTAGGAGGTGATCTCAAGCAATTATAATAGGGATTTACAAACATAAAGAAAGGATAAAAATGGTATTGGGACTAAAACTAAAATCCTCTAACCTTGAGGTTGAAACCCCAATGATTCGAGTGTTGAAGAATTCCCAAATCATGTTACTCATTGATCCAAGGATGATCAGTGCAATGGATAGTGATTGAAAACACCTCATCACATTAATTTATCCATGGTTTTTCCATCGCTCCAAAGGGGGTGGGATGTTTGTGACCCTCCACTTTTTTCTTGTGCACCAATGTGTAATGAGAGATTTATAATTGATTTAATTAGATTAAATCTATTCATTTTCTTTTATCACCCCTCCTCCAACCTAGCTTCTGTGGAAAACAAATTTCTAATAGATTTTATGTCATTCCTAGATTAGAAACGTCGTTATGAACTAAACCGTAGTCTCAAAATTATGATATGAGACTCTGGTTGATAGTTATTTTACATTTCAAGTGATACTTCATGTGAGTGATAAAATATATGTAATATTCTTTAATATCATCATGAAGAGGAACTACATGCATTATATTATTGTACGAACTCAATTATGAGCTTCAAAATTATTTATAAAGATGTTGAAAATTCTCATAGGTCAAAACCCTAGTAACTGTTGTGTAATTCATCCAATATGTATGATATTTTCCAATGGTTTTAGTCACCAGACCTTGTCCCTATAGTGGGAGGTTTGGGGTGGTACTTGTGAACAAACTACTTACTGGGGAAGGGTCCCCATGGGTCATGTTTTTTTCCAAACTATGAATTTCAATAACGTGACAGTAGTGTCCATCCATGACATCCATGTTTTAGAATAACTATTTAATTGTTTTTATTTAATTTTATCCCATATTATAATCTTTATATGTTTCAAAAGAAAAAATATGTTTCATGGATGTCTAAATAAATATAAAATAATGATCAAAATTATTATTTATAAAAATAAATCCAAAAAATAAATCATAATATATTTTAATTACTAGAAATCGGTAATTATTCTATAAATCTGGTGATGTTAAATTATAAAATTTTACAATTTGAAAACATAACTATATTTAGGACACTATTATAAATTATTTTTAATTTTTGAAAAAAAATTTAATTATCCATATTATATAATTGAATAATTTTCTATTATTTTTTTATGAATGTATAATGAAATTTATTTACTACTCACCATAGATGTTGAATTCAAATGATTACATTAATAAGAGGTTTATTACATATTATTTTATTTGATCTTTTGAATGAAAGAAAATATTAAATTTAAAACTAATATAATCATATGCGAGTAAAAATATTTTTTATAAAAATTTATATCCTGATAAATTTAATTTTTTCCTTTAAAAATATATATTAATTTTCAATAACAACTATAAATCAACTGTTTTATCCTATATGATAAAGGATGATTCTTGAATTTTTTTCAAATTTGTTACTCAAAATAAAATAACTAAACATTATGGTTTAGTTAAAAATTTCAAATGAAGTCCCTTATGTTTCCATTCATATTTATATAAAATAAAACAGATAAAAAAATAAACTAAATTGATGGATAAAAATTGAAAACATTGAAAATTACTAGTACTCACCCGTGTTATTGCACGTCGTATTCGATTACTGGTATATATTTTAATAAGATATTAGTATTTATAAAAGTTATAAAAAACTATAATATTGAAAAAAAATGAAAGATAAGTCAAACATAAGATAGATTGTAATAATAAAATTGGGAAATATAAGAATGATTGAATTAAATATGGGAACATGAGAAAAATAAGTAATCAAATATTGATGTTAACCTGCCATGTACATGCAGAACATCAAATACAACAAACCGTGTAACATGAAACAATTTACAGCATGAAAATACCATGTTAAGTTATCATCCAAAATAAAATTTCACCATCAAGAGCCTTCAGTATAACAATAAAACCTTCATCATTTTCCTCCTCCACATTTATTAACTTCTAGCAAGATGATACACTTTTAGCATGAAAAAATGATAGAAAATAATTCACAATGAAAAATTTCTAGCATGAGAAGAAATCAATCCAGCATGAATAAATAGTCTTCATGAAAAACGTCCAATATGAAAAACTGATAATCAACATGTTGAAAACTCATACTAAATTGTCCAACATGATAAATCCCAATTACTTCCGACTTTAGAACAACCCACAATATAGATATTGCTAAAGAACATACAGATTTAGTACTAAGAATGAATGTAGAAACTTATATCATGTATAAAAAGGTTGAACAACATGTATATATTAGAACTTGTAGAAAAACTGCAGAAATTTTGAGACGGTAGTGGAGTTTTTAGTGATTCAAATTCTTAATTTATAATCAGACAAATAATTTTACATTTGGATAGGTATGTGTACAGATTTGAACATGTATAAACAATTCTGAACAACATGAAGATAACTCCACTATGGTCTCATTTTTTCTGCATTTTTCATAAATATTTTTCAAATCTGGTAATCTGGTAACTCCACTCTACTGAAGATTAAAATAATGCAGATAACATGTAGATTATTGGTAATGTGCTAATCTGGTAACTCCAATGCAATTATATTAATGTATAAATAATAAAGATATGATGCATATAACTCCACTCCACTATATTTTTTTGCAATTTTACATAAATATATTTTCAAAAAAACTATTGGCCTGGTAATTTATGTTATAAAATTTTGTAATATGGTAATATTTTTGGTAATCTGAAATTTTTTTTAAATCTGGTAATTTATTTTTCAAATGTGTTAATTTTTTTTTCAAATATGATTTTTTCTTCAAATGACGTAATATTTTTTCAAATCGTGTAATTTATAGAATCTGGTATTTTTTCAAATCTGGTAAATTGTTATCAAATCTGGTTATTTTTCTAACAAATCAGGTTATATTTAAAAATATGTTAATTTTTTCATATCTGGTTAATTTTTTACAAATCTGGTAATTTTTCAAAATCTGGTAATTTTTGCAATTGTGGTAATTTTTTTTCAAGTTTGGTTATAATAATTTAGGTGTGCTCTTCAAACATAATAACACTATTTCTCTAAAAGAATATTTCATAAAACTATAATGGAAAACAATTTAAGAGCCATAATGAATTATTACCCTTAAGGTGCAACAGAGTAGTTCATGCCGAATTGGTACTGTTCTTGTTCTGAGTACCCTTAGTTCTGATGTCTGGTTGGTTACATTGAGTTGTTGTACCAAAAATGTCTTCATATATCAAAAGTTTATGTTTCACCTCAACCTCAGTATCAAATACATATGAAATATTTATCTACATAGAGAATAAAGTTACATTAATTTAAAACTACATGTGATAGGTGAAAAAAATGAAGTAGTTATCAAATATTTATCAGCATAAAATTCTAGATTTAAATAAACATACGACAGGAAAAAACAAATGAAACTCGATGTTATTCATACATGTATATGTATAAGAAAAAACAAATGTAACTACTATAAAACTGAGTAGCTGAAATATTTGAGGCCGAACATCCAAATCTTGTACCAATGTTTGATGTTGATGGCGATGAAGTAACACTTGGATGCTTTAATAATAAAATGTTGGAATGAATGATATAGAAATGTGATTATCATGTTTTATAAAATCATATTGGAAAATCTTGTGAAATTGAACCTGGATATATTCTATGCTACTACAGACTTTTGATGACCCACTATTTTGATGTCCCTGTATAGTAATTAAATAATAAAAATAAATAAAGTGTACTTTAATTATTGTAAGGAATTTATGAATAGCTGTAATTTATTACTTGAATATGTTCGAAGTTGTCAGTAAATCATCTGATGTAATCATCATTATCATTGATAAATAGTACATTCTAGATGTTTTTTTCATTTGGACGATGATGTTTTTGAATATTATAAGTCAATACATCAAGAGATAATAGAACTTTCTTTGATTCAAAAAAGATCAATTCTCGAGAAAACCCATACTCATCATCATCCTAATTATCAAATGATAAGAATTGTTAGGAAGAGTGACTTGAAAATATTATGAGATGTTACAAGAGGTTAGTTTGACCTGTATCAAAGCTTCTCTCAACTCTGCAGCTATTTTATATAAGAAATGCATGAATTGTTTATCAAATAAAAAAACTGAAAATGAGTCTGTTTTATCAGTAACCAACTGATTCTCTCTAAATCTGTTGGATAAATTATTGTGATTACATGGTTAGTTACATTTAGTATGTTTCATTAATATTTAGATAGTATAAAACTATAAAACAGAAATATCATAATCTTTAAAACCCATAACCTCAGAGTAGTGATGTTTGGAGACATGTTACAACTGCAGAACCAAATTTTGTCTTCTAAAACAAGCACTTTCATCATGAAAAAGTTGAATGAATCATAAAACCAACAAGGGATGCTTTAAATTTTTTTAACTTTAACTGGTATTAATCACCTTGTTAGATGTAATAGAATGACTACATATTAATAAACATTGTAATATGGGACAGTATCAAAAGTACACTGTAATTATAATGAATTTACAAATGTATGGATGTGTTAGTTACCTCTTCATAGCTTTTCACATATGAAATTGTTTTTTGGTTATTCCAATACAATACTACAGTAGAGGGGTTGTCAGATGTTGGAAGTGTGGTATTTATCTTTGTTGTTAATATCAACCCAATGCTGGTAAATAAATTATAACATACATAAAAACAAATTATAAGAATATTTGGGTATTACAATTTGGATCCAAGGAGTAGATACTTTTAAAAAAATTATAGTAGTTATAATATCACCTGCTTTTGAACTTCCCTGCATCTGGAATATGAAGGTTGTAATGAAGTTTGGTTGCATTCATAGAAGTTGTTACAATAACTGAGAATAAAAGGAAAATCAAGTAGGAGAAATCATAGTTAGTGAGTACAGTCTAGAGGAATCATATTACAAGGAACAAAAATAACAAACATTATAATATATAATAGTAGATAGAAAAAATACAGCCCAACCACTTCACTTGGACAAGTTGTAATATGATAATAGTAGATGAATCGTTGTAATTTTCCAAGTAATGCTTCATTTCATTTAAATATACACCCCATAAACTGCAGGTAAGTTAGAAAACACTGTAGGAAAAGACATGATTAGTATAGATAAATATCTTATTTTACAGTAATTCAATGTCAGAGAAAAAACTAATGACCTGTTGTCCTCTAGAGTAATCTGCATCCTACGGTTGGAAGGAGACATAGATTGCACTGGAGTGCTGTATCGTAGAAGTCAAATTATTTATATTATACAAATGACACCATGACACTAAATTCTCCACAGTAAGGTCAAATTGTAAAACAAAGTAATGAAATGTACCTATTAAATTTTCCTCTGCCACTTTTAGTTGAATAATTTCCTCAATGGATGTGAAATCAAAACTAAATAGAGGAATATCTGTATCGGATAGATGAAAAAATGTCATGGATGTGAACATTATTCTGTAGGCATGTCTACATGCCATGTAATTTCCACAATTTGAATCTATTTGAAAATTTCGAATCATATATAAAACTCCTTCACGCAAGAGGTGTTGGTACTTGGAGATTAGTTGACGGCTAGTGATAGTAAATTGAATTTTGGTACCCCTAAAATTGAATGTAAAATTTTACATGATTAGATAAGAAATACAAATGACAGAGGATAATCAATGTAAATATGAATTGATAGATAAACATAGTAATATAGTGATAAGGAGTAAAATTCTAATTTAAGTCAAGTAATGTAAACTTACCTCTTTATCACTAAGTAATAGATCAATAGAAACAACAGCATTGGAGTATTTAGTTGATGAATCTCACCACATGTTAGAAACAATAACTTATATTCCTAAGTGTTTCATCGTCCTCATAGTTAATCTGATTCAACAGGGTAATTGAGCGGGGAATTTTTTTGTAATCTGTATATATTCAAACAATTATGAAAATAGAAATTATTACACACGTAAACATTTTTTTAATAATGCACCAAATTGAATAACTGTATTTACAAATGAACATGTTATTTTAGATGATACCTATGGAATGTTTTCAAAAATTTCCTTGTAAACAATATTTTGTGGGAAATCAGTAGATGTTCTATTGTTATCATCAAGAACTATTTTCAGACCACTAGATGTTGTGACTCGTGAAATTGCAACATATAATTGACCTTTAGACAACACTAGTTTGTGAATATATAACCCAACAGAACAAAAATATTGTCCTTGAATTTTATTAATAGTCATTTCATAAGAAACTGTCAAAGGATATTGTCTTCTTTATAATCGGAATGGACACCTAACATCAGAGTGTGTCATAGTTAGTCTTGGAATGAATTCATTATATCCCGAATGACAGCCAGTCAAAATTTTTTCTTCAATGACATGATCACCCATGTGTGTAACAATAATATGGGTTCCATTACATAAACCAATAGACTGATCTACATTTATATGTATCATAATGGGGACAGCAATATGTAGAGTAATTTTGTGGGGAGCCATCCCAGAAACATTGATTCCATTTAACTTCTCAGAGGTGTATATGTTTTCTACTCTATCTGTATCAAAACAGGCATCACAAATGGAATCCTAGCAGTAGTAATATTTCATTTCATAGTTTCTTATAGGCAACATGTAATCATTTACTTCTTTTACAACATCACGTGTGGGTGCTAAGATTCCACGGTCATTCAGATAGGAGACGTCGTCATATTTTTCACCTAAATCATGATAAGTATACGCCACAGTTGCAGCTATGACATTTTCAGTGTAGGTAAGAAGATATGATAATGGACTTTGAATGAGCTCTTCCCCATCATTAGGGTCCCCAACTTGACCATCACCATTATCCAGAGTCCATTTAGTGAAATCAATGACCTCAATTGATTCAGTGGTCGATGAAGATAATTGCAATCTCAAATTCTTTGTTAGATTTAATACATGATAGTGTTGCCAATGGTATAACGAATTAATACTTTCAAAAAAAATATCATTTCTGTTACCACCTGGTATTATAAGTAGTTTTTTTCCTGAAATCACCACCCAATACAACCGGTAGACCACCGAATGATAAATTTGGTGTGTGGACATTTTTTAATCACATTATATCCATGAGAGTATGGTCAAGGGACTCAAAGCAGTACTTATGA
Source organism: Viscum album (assembly GCA_963277665.1). Lineage (NCBI taxonomy): Eukaryota > Viridiplantae > Streptophyta > Magnoliopsida > Santalales > Viscaceae > Viscum > Viscum album. The sequence goes on along the minus strand of OY728127.1, from coordinate 522,292,927 downwards.
ACCATATAAGCCCCATCCTAAATAATTATCCTTGTAAGATGTAGTAGTTATGTAATGTCACTCCCTTGCAGAATATTGCAAACAGATTTCCCATTGATGGATATAGGAATACAGAATTTAGAATGTATTGTTCGTCCACCAGGAAGAAGTAGAGATGCTATTTTAATGGAAGTAACCGCAAGCACAATAGATCCCTCTGAACTCATCAATGGTATCAGTATATTCCAAATGAATGTTTTACCTATGCCTCCATAACCATTCAAGAAGAAGAAACCACCATAATTTGAAGATACCAAAGACAAGATGACACGCATCACCTCTTTTTATTCAATTGTATGTGTAAGCTGTAAAGTTGTGTACTCATTTCGAAGTGAGTCTATGATGTAATTTAGTTCTTCTCAACTAAAATAATCGAAATAGTATCAACTACAGAATCTGGAACTGGCATAGGAGGATAAAATTAAAGTGTTTTTCCATTTCATTGTAAAATGTCTTCTATTTCAAGGAGATCATACATTTGTTTTTTATGTTCTGTGAGTGTCAAATATACAATGTTTAAAATTACTTATGTCAGTGTAGTTTCAAATAAAATGTATGAAATGATTAAATTAAGTAATATAATGTGAAAAATAAAAAATATGGTGGAACGTTCATAGTTATATAGATTGTAGATTTCATTATGTTATTTATGAGTATTTACACTGACATTCAGTAGTGCACATTATTGTTTGAAAGAAGGTGGATATATCCATTGACTTGAATATATACATTAATTTAAAGAAATTTAACGTACATTAAATATAAAACAACAAAACTGAAGTTTAGATAAACTGTACCCTTATCATGTGGGAAAATGTTGAGTTATCAGACTTTACTGCACTATGTAAGAATCTATTACAGAATTGTTCTGCTTAAATTATTCGTCATTTTTAACATAATGTAATTTCAGAAACGTGGAATGACCATAAATATTTTTTCACAGCCTAGTTATGTTAAAGATTACTAATCACTTCATGTAACTAATTAATTCAGTTAATATGTTTTTTAATTCAATATTTAATAAGTTTCACCTGAATTTATTTGTGTTAAACAGCTAAGAAATAAGACAGAACATATTGAAGTAGTTACTTGTTTTCACAGAATAGACTGAGTAATATATTCCTCACCTTGCATTTGCATCCTCCGTCTTTGATCATATAAAATATATTCTGAAATAATGTCACATGTTTGATTCCAAACATTGTCTGGGTGAGAAAAGTTGTTGGAAATTAATACGCTAGCAAACAACCTACGTAGACAGTGTCCCATTCCCCAAGTGGATACCTCATTTATAGCTTCAATAAATTCTATATCATCAACAAATATTCCCAAATCGTTAGAGTCCAATTTAAATGTTCCATGGGTATTGTTTTTAACTATTTTTAAATTTTCAAATGAGGTTCCACCATTGAATTTTGTGAGAAGTATCCGAAATTACAACAACTCTCCAGTATTTGGAGGAACATATTAAAGTCTACAAATACTGAACCCTTCACTTCTAGGATGCCATTTTTTCATTGGAGTGGTAAAAAATCTGGTTGGGAGTTCTGAAAATGTTAGAGTTCTACCATCTGAATAATTTTGATTTTCTAAGAACCATGACATAAACATTTATTCAGAATCGTTTCCCTGATTCAAGACATCTCCAATGTTATCATTGTCATTGTAGGTCACAAAATTTTGTCCTGGTAAATGAAAATGTAATCCCTCAACTGGTGGATATCTGTAATGGATATCATAATAATAGATTCTCCAAGAATCCTCACAAAGAGATATGTACCGATAGTCATAATACATTTTTTTCTCATCCAAATTTATTTCTTGGTAGTATTTTTTGCTTCTCTCATACAATGATTTTGTTTCTCGATCATTTACTTTCCTAATATACTTGAAGTGATATTTGATATATGATGATTGATTGAAAACTTTAATATTGAGATGAGCTTGATACATTAGGAGTAGAAAAAGATTGTATGGTACAACAAACCGATTATCCAACGGAACACCATTTTTTAACCGTTCTGTCATCATTCCTTCTATGGTAGATAACAAAACCATCATCATCAACTGTTGTAGGCCCAAATTTTTTTTTATTAAATTCTGTACACCTTCCATTTTCATACAAGGCGAGGTACGACTCGCATCACTGCATGGCCCATGGATAATAAAATTTATAACAGCTTCATGTATTATTGGCTAGGAACTCTTATTTGGAATTTCTACATAGACAATCTTATTTAAATCTGTTGGAGTTTGAATTTTGTGATGTTGACAAAGAAACAATACGATGTGCACATTAGGCAAGCCATGTTTTTGAAATTTCATGGTCCGAACAACTACATGAAAATGGGAAAAATTTTATATTGTTAATAAAGAATTAAAACACATATAAGAAACAACAAAACATACAAAAATCATAACTACGAAGAGTGTTACCTGCCCTTGATTTTCCAAAGAAATAGCCTTCCCTTTAATATCTCATTAAACAATGGTGTTTAATATTAATAACTCAAGATAATATTCGATGGCAGTCTGATGGACAAGGATTATTTTTTCCAAGAAAACATGTTATTTCAGGCCATATTGGGTTATAGGTGAATATTGAGAACAAATCTGGATACCCTTCCCAATTGAAAATCGACATGGCATCTTGGTAATTCTGGATCATATACCTTGGACCGCCCATAAAAGATAAAGTTAAGATGATTTTCTTGCCGCAAGATGAACCTTCATGGTCACCTCGAAGCAAAGAATCTTGTAACCCACTGTATAGCTCCACCCTCAGTTTCTTTTGATTGAAGAGATTGAACGATAGTGTCTGAGACTCAATCATTTTGTAAGCATCAACAATAAACTATTGAAATAATCTTCTTGAATGAAGTAAGACTGATACATCATTATCACGGTACTGCAAATGATAAGAGAGGTACTCTCTCATTGTGACCTTCCTAAGTGTAGTACTTATTGTGAAAGGAGTAGCACGATGCATTATGTTGTTGTAGTATCCATCCTGCACACCTATGAAAATCAAGGGATATTGTAATGGAAGATACAATGGGTGAAGCTCATTAATTCTTTGTAGATCAGCAGTTTCCATTTAAATTATTATATCTCGTTGTTGGTTCAGATCTTCAATATCACCGACAATAATCATTGCAATTTCTGAATTCATTGGTAGGTTATATGTCGCGGGATATGTTTATCTTCTTTAAGTAGCCGTAGCTTTAATGTAGGAACCTCTTGATGGTTTGGAACATCCCTTTCAATTATAAATTATTGTGCCAAAGCATTTTTCTCATGAAGGAGTTGTTGTTGGTTTGGAACAATATTTTAGTCAACTTAAGATTGTAGATTTCTGCCATCAAAGCTGTAAAAAGTTGTTATGTGAATATAAATCGATTAATGGTTAGTACACTTAGTCCAAAGACCTGAATATAAACAATACCTAAGATCACAAACTCTATTCTCACACTCATGTGTAGTATCATACACTCCTATTTGTGCGAACCTTTGTGGTTTTCCATCAGGTGGACACAAACTACCTCTGCGATGGTAGTTTTTTCCATGTAATCTGAATATACATGGATCTCGACCATTGTTGAATGATCTCTCTACATTTCCACCCGTTGATGTGAATGCGAACATTGCATTATAAATATGGATGTGGTTTTGGAACAACCGTGCCTCATTTGAAGTTTGATTGAGCACCAACATCCGTAGGTATTCTGGACATGTTGGTAGTAAGCCCAAAACTGCCTTTCCCACGGAGCTGCACAGTGAGAAACACTGGTTATGTCTATTACTGAATTTCTAATATCTCTTATCGAACTAGAAAAAAGATAGAAAATATTGGCAGGAATTATATGGCTCTCTAATATCAGAATAACATGAAATAATAATAAATTTTAACATATTATATTACTAACAGACAACCAATAGTAGTGTGGAAAATTCCGTTGTATTAACAATTCACCAGCGCATTTTGGGTAACATCACTAACCCGTACGCTCGGCCGTATTTTTTTCTGGTGACTCTTCTGCAGCATGAATCATTATGTAATATTTGAGTCAGTTGAATAATAATTAACATTAAACTGTTTTTATAGAAACACAATTGTCAAAATACCCCTATAGTGTTCTGTTGGATTTATGTCAGAAGCTACTTTTGCTTGTTGGTTGGAAGTCTTAGTTGGCATAACTTGCTGAAGAAATGATTTCTCTCTATAACCTAACAGTAGTTGTAGAAAATAATTAACAATTTCACAGAATGTGGAAACATTTATACATATATAATTGCATGGATGATGTTTTGTATTTTGGTTTTATTTAACAACATAACTAGATATGATAGTGTATCGAAGTCCGATGCCTCAGTAGGAGTTACCGTGTGTCTATTGGTATAGGGAATCAAAAGAAATAAATTTGTAAAAGCATGCATGGAATTATTTTGTAATAGGAGTCGTTATTACTGCGTCGAGGTGGAAGCAGATGAGTCTGGTAGACCATTTTCAACAGTCATTAGAGCTATGGAAAATAACCACCATAGTGTTATACGGAGAGTAGAGAGGATGTGTAACCGACATTATGTTAATAAAGTATCATATTTATCTTACCTACAGAATGGTATAGGTGAATGTGTAATGTCACTCGATCGCTGTTTTCGTTTGTTTTTTCCAGAAATCAATGTTGACTGAGGAGAAAAAGAATCTAGAAATGATTTTAAATAAGAAGTTAAATAATTTTAATATGTGCCTATTTGAAATATAATGTCAAAACCAATTACATAAATAATGGTAAAAGTGAATGTCTAATGTTACCTGGTTGCTGTTTTCATTTGTATGTTCCATAAAACAACGTTGACTGAGGAGTAGACTATTCTGGAACTGATTTCAAATAAGCAGTTCAATAATTTTAATCTGTGCCAATCTGAAATATTATGTCAAACACAATGTTTTCTATAGGATAAGTTTAACAAAACTAACTGTTGCAACAAAAAGGTTATAATGCAACTCGTGTTATGCCTTGTGTGCCTCTATTTGTTGTTATAGGTCTAGAAAACAGAGTACCAAACATACTGGTAGATGTCACTACATAAGTTCCAATGGTTGTTGCCACTGATATTGTGGAAATTGTAATTAATACATATACCAATACAATAATAAGTATGTGATCTGTTTGGTGTTAGTGAAATAAAAAACTCACAATATTTCTGTCATTCCTTCACCAGCAGTTTGTGTTGCACCCTTGCATCTCTAGAGGTTGATGGGAAATACATGATTTTATTGGACCGAGCTGTGAACTGTTCAGGCACTATCATAGTAAACGTAGTTAAATACGTTCAATTTGGGTAAGTATGAATTGCATTGTGAAATATAATGAATATTGTATATCTAAATAAAAATAGAACTAAAAATTGTTATAGATAAGTGATAATGGAATGTGTGTGAACCCATGTGTGATGTTAGTCTTTGGAAGTGAAGAAGATGTCGGAGTACCAGAATGGTTGGTAGATATCATCGCAGTGTTTCCTGTAGTAGATGCCACTGCCATTAGCTCAGGTATGATGAATATAAATAATTAAAAATAGATAATAAGTAGAACATTTCCAAGAATAAATAATAATGAACATACAAAACTAACCATTGTTACCTATAAGTGATAATTGCACGTGGGTTCATCCATTTTTGAAGTCATCCATTGAAAGTGAGTATGTTTTTTGTGTAGCAGAATGTTTAGTAGATGTCATTTTAGAGTTCCCAACAGTAGCCACCACTATTACTGGGGCAGGTATGATGCATATTAATATTTAAATATAGATACTAAGTTAAAAATATCATAGCGTATATAATAATGAACTCATAGAATTTTTTCCTTCCTTCATAAGACTCCTTCGATGTAACCTTGCATCTCTATAGTTTGTTGTGAAATTCATCTTGGGATTTTGTTTCCTTATATTAGTTTGTCAAGGTGTGCAATGAGACCATAAAAAGCACAATTCACTGTAAAGTGAATGTAATATACACAGTGAAGGCTAACCACCAAGTGATTCGCTAAAGTGGTTCACAATGTAGTAGCACAGGTGTGTACGTATATAGATTACTAATGATGAAAATGACAGGTTCACAATAGTTATTATGACTAATGCATTTTATTTTGATCATTTAGAAACTAATAAAAACTATCAGTACAATGAAGAAACCATAACCATATGTATGATATGATGTGATGTACTCGATATGTAATTAATCTCATACCAGCAAAATCTAACAACAAAATATGAAAGGTGTTTGAAACATAACAGGTTAAATCTTACAATATAATCTGGATCATGAATAATTTAGATGTAAAATCATATGAATATTTCAGATTCATGAATATAGGATAATGAAAAGGTAAATTTCATCATACATGAGCTGCGAAGCAGATGTTTTAGGGAAGAGCATACTAGAATCCGGGTTTTTAAACCAAATAAACTCAGAAATAGTCCACTATAATTGCAGGCAGTTGCTGGTCGGTAGACTGAATAGAAAGTGTAATGAAGCTGCTATGATGGGAAACAGTGCACAATAGTCAGTATAAGACCATAAAAAGCACACTTCATAGAAAAGTGAATGTAATATACAGGGTGAAGGCTAACCACAAAGTGGTACGCTAAAGTGGTTCGCGATGTAGTAGCACAGGTATGTACGTATATAGATTACTGAAGATGCAAATGACAAGTTCACAATAGTTATTATGACTAATGCATGTTATTTTTATCATTTAGACACTAATATAAACATTCAATACAATAAAGCAACCATATCCATATGTATGATATGATGTAATGTACTCAATATGTAATTAATCTCATACGAGCAAAATCTAAAAAACAAATTTTGAAAGCTGTTTGAAACGTAACATGTTAGATATTACACTGAAATCTGGATCATAAATAATATAGATATAAAATCATATGACTATTGCATTTTCATGAATATAGGCTAATGAAAAGGTCAATTGCATCATACATGAGCTGCAAAGAAGATGCTGGAGGGCAGAGCCTACTAGAATCCGGGTTTTGAAACCAAAGAAACTCAATAATAGTCCTCTGTAATTGTAGGAAGTTGCGGGTCGGTAGACTAGATAGAAAGTGGAATGAAGTGGATATAATGGGAAACAGTGCACAATAATTAGTATGTTGGAGGAGGGTAGAGAGATTTCATAACCGTGCGTGAGTTTGTGTGACTCAAATTGCGAGCAGGCTGAAGCCTCGACCCAGCGGTTGAGTGTTTGAAACCCAGGAGCAGGGATGGAATGCTGGAAAGAAGATACGGCGGGAATATATTTGAGATAGTATATATTATGGATGAGTTATATGTAGTCATTGAAATTGGTCTAAGGGAAGCATCGAATATTATTTGAAAGGTTACTTCATCCCAGCAATTTACCAAGCGACACCCAAATCGGGATCCAGTTATACCCTCACGAAGATGAAGACTCGGATGAGGAAGTCTTCATAGACGCCATTAATTACGTCGACCCTGATAAAATTATAGTAGGAGTTGGATGCGGACATGGCCGGAGGTTTCCGGGTAACCCTAGCCTGCGATGAAGAAGGAGGCCAAATCTGTTGGCCACCGTGGAATGCTGCAATCGTCTGTTGAATATGCGAGGGGGCCGCTGGTGGAGAAGTTGGGGGAATGAAATCAGTGATAGTTGATGAGTTGGCCTGGTAGCGGGGAGGAATTGCAGAGGAGGTGAGGGTTTGTGGGGAAGAGAATCGGAATAATAGGGCGGTGTAGGTCAGGAGATGAAACCCAAGCGGCAGGTGGGATTGAGGGTAAAGGAATATGGGAATAGAATGGATGTTTAGGCATCATGGCTAATCGGGGGAGTGACACGTTAGTGAAATTTGATGTGGAGGAATGCAATGAAGACACATGGCATGTTAGAAATCCATGATTAGTAGAGATAGTAGATTATATCTCAAAGAGTGTGTTTTTAATTCAAAATTAAATAAATTAAATCATCAAAAGTACCAATATTGATACATTTACATAATTAATTCTTATTGAAACTCATAAAAATGGACACAATCCTTATGAATTTAGGTAATGTAATATGATATGAAATCATAAACATAAAAATCCATTGAAGAAAATTGAATTATACTTAATGAAAAATAAGAACTATAGAATCAAATTACATATAACATCAATAAAAATCACTAGAGTTGTAATATTAATCAATTTTAATTTTAAATGGTAATTTTTTATTTTAATATAAAAAATAATGTGATAATTCAAATGAAATTGTATGAATATTAAAAATTTCATTGTTCTTATAATATTGATGTTTTCATCATATTTCCATATTTTATTCCTCAAATTTGTGATGAAAGTGTGGTAATTATAATTTAAGATCATCTAATTCGTGTACATGAATTTATGTATGATAAAATAGTTATAATGAAATAACAGACAACATGAGAGAAATATAACATATATCTAATTGATATCATGGACCTATATGAATGTCAAATGCCAAAATAATGCATATCTTTTTTATCTATTGAAAGGTATGAGAATTCAATTTGATATATTTACCAATTTTTTCATAAAAAATGAGATATTAATGAAATGAGAGAAGAAATATTTGTACTAATAGTAATTTTTTTTAGAAACATGATGCAATTTATATCAAAAATAAAATTTCTTGGAATATTATAACACATAAAAACCATAAAAACCATAATATTGATATCAGTGACATAATAATTTCATAATTTATCTTATTTTTATTATTTTCAATTTATAATTTCCAATCAATATAAAAAATAACTAGATTAAAAATTAAATGTTTAAATCAAAAAATTATATATTTTACAAGATTAAAATTATAATCACATTTGAAATTTAATATCATCAATGAACTATATATATAAAATAACTAAAATAAAAACAAATTATTAAAACAATCACATGATTCTAGAGAAAGAAAAAATTACAAAAAAATAAATCAATAGTCTCATAATTCTATTACACTTTTAAATTTTTTCCATAAAAATATATAACCTCTTCTATAATATTAGATCAATGAAAGGGAATGGTAAATCACAAAAAAAGACTCTCTGAACTAAAAATAAGAAATAGATTTTTAAAATTGAAAGTAAATAAATAATCCAGTTTAAATAATACTAAAAAACTATAATTTAAATTCAATAATAAAAATATTTATTTGCTTATATGGAAGGAGATAATATTTAAGAATAATAATATCTAATCCATAGATTCCTCAAGATACATTCCCTAAAATAGAAAGCACTACCTAAAATATATAAAAAATTATTTTATATCCTAATTTCCACATGTAAACAAATTATATAATATATTAAACCAAAAAATTAATCATTATTCAAATAAAAAAACTAATCTTATAAAAATAAAACCATTACTCTTTTTTATTGAGTCTTAAAAATATAAAAATGCTCTATAAGACACTACCATTTATAATTGAAACAAATAACTATATATTTCTCCTCCTGGGTAGTATTTCTTTTCAAACACCATTGGGAAGTCCACTATTTATCGATGTGATCACATGAAAATAAATATATTTATATAACTAAAATAGATTTTGTTTAACTAAATAATTAACATTTCTAAAAACATACATATAGTTTACCAGTGATCCTAAAAAAATATACGATAATTCATCCTAATCCCTATTTATTAACTAATAAAAGTAAAATATTATTCCATGAATAAAATCCTATAATAATATTAAATTCCAAGAGACTACTCATTTTACAATAAAAATATATACAAAATTGATGATATCATTACATATTTGGTCCTCTCATAAAGATATTTATAGGTAATTAAACATATAATTAAATCTAACTAAAACCATTAATCAAATACATTCATCATGAAATATAACACATTATCCATACCTATACTAAGAATGTATAAGATGTAGAATAATGAATCTATTATTGTTGATAGATAATATATGCCCATAAGCATGTTTTTAATTTTCCTTTATTCCTAAATAAATTTATATATTATAAATCCCACCCTTAGTACGGATTAAACAATATATAAATATCCAATGAAGAAAAATATTTTTCCATTCATCATTATAATAAAAAAAATATACATAGGTACCACTTTGACATGATGTGGACTCTCTATTAAATCACAATTAGAAAATGAAAAGAAATAAAATATTTATGCTATGCTCAATTATAATAGGCAAAGGGTTAATATCTAGAATCTTTGGTATAATAAATCAAATGTGAGGTATTAAACATATAAAATATATAAATCAAATAACTAAATTAAATCCAAAATAAAGATTCTAATGAATATATAAAAAAAATATTCCTTTTAATAAAAAATTATAATAATGTAATGCCATACATGTAAAAAAGTAAAATAAAATTACAATGTTATGACAATTACACAAAAACATTAAAATAATTAACAAATATTTTCATCAAAAATAAATAAAACACATATTCCAAATAGAATAAAAACAGATTAAAATAAATGACTTGTAATAATAACATATTAATGTGAATGTCTTCATATTCATAGCTATGTAAAAAAACATAGTCAAATTTTCCTAATGAAATATAATTAATTTGTAATAACTGAATATTTTTATAAGGAACCAGTCTTAATATAGTATATAATGTTCAGTTATGTCATAAAATTACATCCATTCACATTGATGATATTTCTAGGTTTAGTGTTTTAGAGAATTAGGCCATTAAATATAAATATAAAACCAAACAATACAACGTGGACACTTATGAACAGTATCTGATTCCACATAATATAAAACTATTAAAAAAAATAATTATCTTTTTTATTAAAACTCTCTATAACTATCAAGATGAATTTTCCCAGTCATTAACTCATCTTTTAGTCCTTTGAAAGAAATTGAAAAATGTTGGATGAGAATAGAAAGATTAGTAAATGTTATAAATAAAAGGAAACCAATTGTCCCTTGTTAATTATTAAATCCCATAAAAAATATGTCACAATATAATCATTTTTACCAATAATAAGTATTATTGAATTTAATTTGAATACAATATCATGTTGTACAATTTTATAATCAAACTATTTCCATAAAACCCATATCAGGCATTGATAAAACATATCATTATCATCACATATCAGTATTCTTGTCACAATTATAAATTCAATAACCTTGTGGTCTACATCCATACAAGCCACTCTTTCAAATGGAATAGTTTTATATCTCACTCCCATGTACTATTCATTTAAGGGATATGACGGACCAACCCGCCAAAATATTATCACAAAAGCACCCATCAATAGGGTTTAGTTGAACATCTCATCAAATCTCCAAGTACCATTATATTTTAATAACTCATAATATATTTTAATTTTAGAAAATTTCACTCATAAAATTTCATATTCAATCACAAACAAATCAGTTCAAGATATTGAAATAATCATTCCATTTTCAAAAGAAATTTTCATTAAAAAATACCCAAATTAGTTTTCTGATAAAAACAAAAAGGATTCAAGTATAATAAAAATATAAAAATTGGCCTAAAATTTCCTTTATATTAATTTTATATATATAAAAAAATATGTATGACAATATAAATAATAATTAAATGGAGATATGATTAAATAATTAAACATTCAATGCATCGTAAAGCAACTTGAGAATTTAAAATCTAATCCCCATGAATGAATAAAATTAACAAACAAATAAATAAAATTAGAATAGATACAACATGTATATATAATTTCAATGGATTTTTATGTACACAATAGAGTATAATGATTTTTCATATCCTTAACAAATTCTTAAATGAAAGGATATTGAGGCGAAACCCATTATCTTTTTTTCTCCATGTCATGTGTGTAATTGTCTTCCCAAAAAATAATATTGTGTTTATAATTTATTTTAATCAGATAAATTTTGAAATTTATTATTAATTCTATATTACTTATTACTATATTATATACATATACTTATATAATTTTATTTACATCAGATGTTTGGAACCAATTTAGATCATATGTCAAAAATGACTTTGGTATGTCAACTATAGTCAAAATTTTAATTACATAAACATAAAAATAATAATAATAGTGAAAAAAATAATATTTATACATAATTTATATTTTTAAAACTAATAATGAATGAGGTTTTAGAAAAATGATCCAATGTTACAATCATGGAGACGGTAGTCCATACGTACATATTAGTAACATTCCAATTTTCTCATTGATATTTATATAAAGAAGGTAGTATAAATTTTATATTAAATAATGATAAAATATATAATAATAACATGTTATTTAATCATATATATATATATATATCTTATGACATAAAATATTCACATAGCATCAATGAGGCAGTAGTCCACACATCCAAAAACGGCATTATCACTTTGTGTGTGTGTGAAAAGGGTGATAAATAAAATGATAAATTATATTAAAATTATGTTTTGCATGTTATTAATATAATATATGTTATATTTATGTCTCATATGGTTAATTAAACCCATTACTAATTCATTACATGTAATGAGTGAACATATCACATCGTATTGAGGCAGTGGTAGTTCACACAACCACAAACGATGTTGTCATTTTTTAAAGAATGAAAATAATGAATGTATTGTTTAATAACATTTATATAATTATTAAGAAAAAATAAATATCATATAAACAATGTTTTTTTCAAAATAATTCCAAACCATGTGATATTGTAATGGGTAAAATTAACACCGTTTAAAGGGGAGGTTATTCATTGTAAACGAATGGTATATTCATTAATCATTAAATAGAAGTGTGTACTATTGAAGGTATAAACTGTAACATAAAAACATATTAGTATATATAGTGTAATGATGTTATTATGTAATAATGTAATAATAAAAAATAAATTTGAGGATAAATAATTAAAACATAAATGTTTGTTGAAGGGCTTTATCTATTTTCATGTAACTTGTACTGGTTTGCACCAAAGGAATTATTGGATGGAAATATTGTCAATGTGAGGAATCTGGGGTTATTTTTTTTGGGTTTTTATGATCCAAAAGGGAATGTTACGAAGTAGGAAATTGGGAGGGTGAATTCATTTTAATAGTGGATGCAGAGGGGTATTCATGAAAGTATAAAAAGAGAAACACTATTTACAGGTATAATATAAATAATCTAAATCCAATAATGATCCAAATTTAATATAAGAGGTTATATGATCGAATAATTTTGATATAATGGGGTTTTAACTAGTGAGTAGGTCATTTTGACTCTTCTTCTTAACTGTATACCACTATGAAACCACATTTTAACCATAATCCTTAAAATTAATTTCAACAACATTTACAAATAATTTTTTTCAAAAACTAAATCAAACTATATTATAAATTATAGATTAATCTTATTAAACATTTTGAATCCAAATATTAATATTCCAATCACATTATTAATTGAAATTATTTTTAATGTAATCCAGTAGATGGGATGACAAAGCATGTTTTTGAAGTAAAAATTTTCTAAATTCACAATGTTTTTATATATTAATTAAATGGGAAATTGTATAAAATGACGTAAGTTAATTTAAAAAATAAAAATTCATCTATTTATACTTTAAATACATTTATAAACATATTTTTACTATATAAATAAATTAGATGAAATATAATTTTTGTACTAAATGTCAATATTATACACTCTTCATCAAAATATTAATGTTATTTGATTAAATACATAAAATTATAAGATGAATTAATTAACGGAGGTATGTAATTGTTTATTTTTTTATTTAAATCACTTAATTTTGGTTAATGGATTTTATAATTGATGTATGAAGAGGATCATGAGTGTCCCAGGGTTTCGATAAACAAAAGAAAAGTGAAATGATGTCATACTATACATGTATGTGGTTCGTGCATAATAAGTTGTAATTGTGAACCCAAAACATTCTAGACATGATGAGGGGTTCATGGTTATGCAAACCATGAATGCAAGAAATTAAAACCATTCAAACATGGATAGATCCATCCGTCATAGTAAGTGCAAGTTTTTTCAAACTATGTCGGATCCCCAGTTTACTATGCAATATGGAAACCTCTTTGACAAAGGATAACTCATGGTTGGCGCACTGCTATGAAATATGTGTTCCCAAACCCTATGCCTCATTAGAAGTGGGGTTTTTCAATTTTCCACCCATAGGATTTTAATTTATCTATCCTAATTTATTCGATCATATTAGCTATATCACCCTTAGTGATGAACCATTTTGACAATAAAATCCCAAGTTTTTATCTCCTATCATTCTATGCCATTTTTTGTGTCGTTGGTTGAGGATCAATGCCTCAGGTATTTATAATGCACACCTTGTAACTATTTTCTGGATTAGGGAATTTTGTATCATTTATCTTCTTTTGAATCCCTAAAACCCAATTTTCTAGTAGATCCTAGCATGGTGCTTCAAGGGGAACCTAAATCTGGATCTGACATGATATTAATGTGAGCATAAGTGTACGGATTTGATGTAGGTGGTCTATAAGTAATATCACACATAAATGAAGTTGATTAACGAATGTGTTTTTTTATTGGTTCTATATTTTTGTGAATTATATTCATTTTTGACCGTTTTGTAAAATGGTTTTCTAAGAAATGAATTTAATCACTCATGTTCCCGTGGGATGCATTGATGGTGATTATATAAAATTAGGACCACCCATGCGGTGTGTCGACATTACCAATCATGTAAATTTGTAATTCCAAGCATTAAGTTTATTATTTTTGGAATAGAGCCAATGGTAAATATGTTGGTGTGTTATATTGAATGATAATGAGGAACTAATGGTAATTATATTTAGTTTTGTTGTGTAATAAGGGTTTTTTAGTTAATTTTAAATGGGTTTTATGAGTTTTGAATTGTAAAGGGAAAATGGTAGATTTTATAAGTCATGTGAATTGATGACTATATTAAATTTTTGAATGAATTGAAATTTTTGAATATGTTAAATGGGTAATGGTATGAAAAAATAAAATGTGTTAAATGTGTTATGAAATGTAAAAGTGAAAATGTTCTAATGGGTTTTGGATTGATTATGATTTACATGTTTAAAGAATATGAAATGTGATCGTTTTCTTTATTAAATGTGTATGGTTTTTGATATGTTATACGTGGTAAAGGGAAAATGAATAATGTAAAAATGTCTTGGAATTTGGGGGTATTGGAATTAAGGATAATTATCGATTATTTGGGTCAGAATGTAGCTCTAAAAGAAACCCATTTAAAGATTCATTTTGGGAAAGGGGATTTGATATCAATACCCCAAACAAACGAAATTGATGAGATGGCATGGACTAAGGTTCCAGGGTAATTGTGTTATATTTCATTATAAAATATTTAAACCTAGTGATATACGGAAATTGAAATATTACCTTATAGATTTTGATTTACTGGGTTAGGCCATTTCATAAATGATATAAATGAATATCCCATGGAACCTGTGATGAAAGTATAGAATTGGATTAAAATTGTTTAAGTAAATATGGATAACTGATGGAACCTATATTTTCTTTTGTCACAATGAAATTTGTATATTACTTTCATAAACAGTCATATCAGGATTTATATCATTTAGAATCCATTTTTGGTGGCCTAATAAGTTTTAATAACACCCTACTCAGGCCTCCACTGGCTATCACCGAAAATTTAATAGATATATGTCATGAAAATGAAAAACACCATATTTATTGGATTTGAGCTGGTCATGGGATGTTCATGGATTAGGATCAATAAATTCCACGAGGACCCATTTTGGGGACTCAATTATTCATATTTTTCCCTTATCTTTTGGCACAGTTACACAGAAATGGAATATATATTAATTGGTTGCGTTTTGTACCCTATTTTAATATGGTCGGTAATGCATGTCTCTATTCCCCCCCCCCCATATTTCATATTTCTTTAGATATGTATTAATCGAGTAAATTGGGTATTGTATCCTAATATGATAAATTAGACCCAAGATACTTCTTGGAAACCACTTTAATGTGAGGATGCATTCTTGAGGTCATTTGGAAACATGGCTCAAGGAATCAGTTTAGTGTCATTTGTGTTGGGGATGTTATAAATAGGAATTATGGTAGTTCATTTCTATCCAATACTATTTTGAAATGGATTATGGGAGATTTGTATGTGTTATGATTTATCATTGAGCATAATCATGTAAAAACCTAACCCATATACAAGAGATAGTCTATTTTCGTGGAGTGAGGACTGTTTTTCTTGATTCCCTTTATTACAATTGAGTCATTTTTTACCATTGGGTGATTCAAATTATTTTGATGTGACTATTTTATGATATTCTTATAATGACTATAATGGAAAGTTGTTTTTATTCCAAAATATTATAGGAACCAAGTGATATAGGTGGAATGCATTAGGATAGGAACACATGAGATCATTTGGTGGTATATGAAGGGTATTATTTATTTTACATCCATGAAAATATGATGAAAATAGTGTCTTGTAATAATGATGTGAATGATTAAATGAAAATTATAAGAATATGATTTTAAGGAAATTTTATTAATGATCAGTTTTAAATGTGTTAAAAATGATGGTTGTAAGGAGTTGTGATATGTGAAATATTCCCAAGGGGGAAGGGATTATAGTGTGAATGGGGAAATGGATTAAAAAATGTTGTCCAATCAAATACAAGTGACTATGTAAGTTTTTTTACCAATTTTGACCATGGACCATGGTTGGGATGGTCAATGGAAATGTTCTATATGTGATGATTTATGCCGAGATAGTGTATGGGAAATTGGTTTTTTATGGATAGCAGAGAGAAATCTTTTTTCATTAAATGCGGAATCTTTATGTTATGTTTTTTAAAACTGATGTTTGGAATGGTAGAGAAATTCCACAACTATGAATTGTACTAGTTGGGTAACAAGAGTATATGTTTCAGAACTCTCCACCAGTAGAGGATCAAGAAAACCTATTGATCGAAAATAATCAAAGAGTATAGAATTTTTGTGGGAACTGCACTTGTTTTTAGATGATGGAATAAGACGTAGGGTTGTTCATTATGAGAATTCTTGATATGGCTAAAGAATTTCATATATAGTACCGAACAATGTTTTCTTGAGAAAGTGGGGCCATGTATATATGGTTATATATTGATTCCAAAAATATATATTTCAAACTGTAGGGACTCTGGAGAAGAGTTTCAAGTTGGTTTCTTATATATTTCATGGACTAGTATTGCCTCAAACTGATATTTTTGTTAAGATATAGTGCGCTGATATTATTCAATGGAAAATATTTTCGGGATATTTTCTAGAAAATTTCAATCAATGTACCTTGTGATATGAGATATTTGTAGATTTTATGATGTTTACCCATGGGAAAATGATAGGGTTTAACTATGTGGGCCATTTATTAGACTTCCAAATATTTATGTCAACATTGGCAGGGGATTAGGTAAATATATAGAGACGTTTCATGGACCTAAATTGAGTTGAGGTTATGTCCTAGGTGAAAAACATACATTTATGAAGGTTTTCATAAATAAGGGATCATGCACATATTTCATAAGGGATCAAAAAGGATAATTCATGCAATTTTTCTTATTTCTAATGGTACAGGACAATGATGTAAATTTCAATGGAATGAAGTGTGTCTTATAGAATCTTCCCCATGGTGGAAATGTTATGAGTTGTTAAAAAATTGGATCCTCCTCTCTAAGTGGGGACCATGTGGTTTTCTATTTTTTTGGTTGGTCAAAGCGATGTGGGGTCGGTGCCCTTGATCACTGGTTTATTGGTGAGCCTGTGGAATAATAGAGAATGTGTATAGGTTTTATAGGAACCCTCAATAGATATGAGAAAATGTAAGATTAGAGACACTATAGGTGAATGGAGGGGGTATGTTAACCCATATCTGGTAGACAACTAGATCACAACGTGTCGTACTAGTCAGGGTAGTGAATATGGTACTCTAGGACAATAGTGCTAATATCAGTAGGGTTTTGCAATTCCAGGAACACATAATAGATCCAAAGGTAGAGGGGCATCTCAACATCATGATGATCATTATACACCATGAGGTGGCGAGGATGGACCATCGTCATTGATAGGTATGAATCCAATTGATTATATTAATCTTATTTATGTATTCTTACCATGTGCCTCAAATTATTTTATTTACACTCAGTTTTTGGTTATGATGGTTGTAGTAGTTGAAATTATTTGTGGTTCATATAAATTGATACACTATTAGGTGTGTGATTTGAAAATTTCATGCACTGCAAGGGTTGTGCTGTTGTTGTAGGTGGATACTATTCTTTATGGTACTTTTGGATTCAATAGATATCATGTTTTTACCACATTATTTGAATGGATTGGATATTTTTGTTCCAAACCCATATTTAATTTTTCCGTTATATGATAATATTAACATATCATGAGGGATAATTTTATGTCAATCGTGGATAATGGGATGATACAGTAGGCCATTCATGGCAAGTTTGTTAGCGGTTGGGTAAACACGCATCAAAAGAGGATTGTGTTATGCTTGATGATGGAGGATTAGAGAAGCTTATCTTTCTGCTGGTTGTGGGTTGATTTTGGGATGTATTTCTTAAGTACCTCTCTACGGTTACACCTGATATATATTTTCATTTTAGGATATAGTTGGTTCTAGATGTATAACAAGTTTCCATTCCTCTGTACAGGATGAAATTAGATGAACTCCAAAAGAATAAAACACAATTGTTGAGCTTATAGAATATGGGGATCATTAATCCAATTATGTCACCTTGGGGATCTCTATTTTTGTTTTCCATGAAAATGGAAGATGTTTGTAGTAATTTATTGATTTTAGGAAGTTGAAAAAGATGACCTTTAAGAACTAATAACAACTTCCACAAATTGATGATATTTTTTACTATATTAGAGGTGATTCAATGTTCTCTATGATTCAACTGAGATCAAGTGTATAATGAGATAAAGTTGACACATCTTGATTTAGTTTGAACTACCTTTAGAATTATGTATGGGTTGTATGAGTTTTATGTGATGTTTTTCATTGTGAATAATGTTCTAGCTATGTTTATGGACCCAATAAAACCAATATTTCACCAATACATGGATCATGTATTAGTTTTGATTGTTGATAACATCTAGGGGTACTCAAATACACATGTAAATCATGAAAAAAATCATAAAAAAATCATGAGTACACTGATAGATAATATTCTATACACAAAGCTATACATGTGTAATTTCAAGATTGACATGGTGCGTTTATTGTGTAGAATTATCTCTGAGTAGGTAATGTCAGCAGATTCAGTATATTTTCATGCATTTGTATTTTGGGAGTATTACAAGATTTTTTTTGATGTATGATGGTTTCTGGTACATTCCTTCTATTGAAAAATGTTCACCAATTACTTGTCCCATTATCGTCACCGCTTTAATTTTTAACCAAGAATGGTGTTATGTTAGAATGGTCAGGAGAATGAGAAAATTAATTACGAGAGTTAAAGGAATGGTTAAAAATACGTTGATTTTTATCTTACTCAATCTAGGTAAGTGGTATACCTTGTCTACTGATTTTTTTAGTTTTGGGATTGAGGTAGTTTTGATGTAGTATGTTCAGTTTTTAGTGTAGGGGTTTCTAGAGTTGAGGCATCATTAAATAAATTAACCCACACACTATCTTTTTTAGAGAAAGTAGTCTACAGATTAAAGTGTTGGGGGGATCAACATTAGAATAATGGTTTACGATGAATAATAATTATAAAATCATGAAGTACATATTTTCATAGTGTTATTTGAATATTCGTCAGTGAATATAGATTTAGTACATGTAGTCCTTTTAATTCTAGAATGTTTATCACTAGTAAAGTGAAATAGCATTGAAGAATATTTCCGTCCAAACATTAAATCATAGGGGATTCAAGAAACATGTTCTAAATAGATGAAAAAGGTGTTGTTTAATATGATGAATTTGGAGGTTCAGGTTGTGCATTAACAGATGGATTTATCATCCCCTATATATTATTCTTTGATTTCTATACATATCATGGAGAGGTATCATGGGTATCCTAAATTCTTGGCTTTGAGGTAAATTTCAAAAGTTGGGTAGTCAAATTCTAGTTATAATGTTGGCGATGATGTGATATTATTTATTCATGACCATTTTTTTGTGACAACATGTATGTGATATAAGTTTTTGAAAGAGGTTTTTCATCAAAGTGGGTGGTTCACTCTATTTTTACCAAAATATATCTTCATATTAAAAAGAATTATTGGTGGCTGGTGATGAAGAATGAGGTTGCAATTTTCATGGGGCCTTGTTTACCATTCATCTAGTTAAGGCCTATTATTAGTGGCAAGGTTGTTTGTAACACCCATTTACTATTTGGAAACAAATGTGGGATGATGTAACGGTCGATTTTTGGGTGGGTATTGCAAGGAATCATTATAATATTGATATGATCTTAGTAGTTTGTGATCAGTTAAATATGGTGGCTCATTTCATACCTTTCTAAGAAAATTTCACCATGAATCATTTGGATGAGTTCTATGTTCTGGAGGTAGTAAGGTTTTATGGGGTTCCACCAACTATAATTTGGTATTGTGTTCTATGTTTCACAACACACTTCCAGTAGGGATTATAGAAGGATATTTTTACTTAAATTTTATTGAGTATGCCTTTCCACCCATAGAGATAAGTGAAGTCAAAGACAATTATTCATGTGCTAGAAGATATATTGAGGGCATGTGTTAGGGATTAAGGTGGAACATGGGTGACATATATAGAACATGATGAGGTTTTATACAATCATAGTTACCATGCTACTATTTAGATCGAACCATAAGAGTAAATATATAGTATACCTAGTAGATCTCCATTGTGTTGGATGGAATATAGGGAATTAGAGTTCTTGGGATATAATCTCATGCAGGAGACATCAAAAATGATTCAGCTGGTTTAGAAACATATGGAAATGGCTTGAGTAGATAGAAATCATATGCAGATCGTCATTATAGACATATTGAATTTTTGGTGGCTTATTACTTGTTCATTTGTGCTCTTCCACGGTTGGGACACCAACTGATTCATAAATAGGTTTTTAAGGCACAAATGTAGGTGGGGATGTTTATGATCATGGAGTTAATCACACCATTGGAATACTGATTGGATCTTTCACATTGGTGTAGTGGTTTGCATGATATTTTTCATGTGTTGAAGCATCGATCGAATAACTCAACCCCATATCAAGTGATATATTTTGAAGATGATGAGCTTTAGTTTTATAGATCCTTTATGAGTATCTTATTTGTATTATGGATCATAGATAGAATGTATTTTGAGGAATGATTATGCCTCAGGTTCGAGTTTTTTGGAATCATAAAAATATTTTGGATGGAATTTCGAAGTGAGATATGGATATATGGGACCTATGCCCAATATTCATACAATGGAAGACCAAATATTCTTGGGACAGTGGGTCAAGGATGATTTTTTTTGGTGGTGTGGTTTTAATATCACACAATTCATAGAGCAATGTCCTTGTTAAAATTTTGGTTAAATCTAATAATTTTGGTTAATGGAAAATTTTATAAATGTGTGAAGATTCTAGGTGGTGTCTTAAGGGTTTGAGACATAAATTAACGGTGGAATATTGTTATCCTATGCATGTTTCATGGTTGTTGAATGCTTAGTGGTAATAGTGTACACATAGCTTGCTATCAAGAAGGAGCGGTGGACGACATATGAAAACATGCAAGGGGGGAAGCCAAACCGTGTGAACATAGGCAGAGCCATTTATTCTGATTGAAGTAGGGTTTATCAAACCATTAGGGATATCTAGGGAACCGAATGACTTAGACCCCTCATAGATATATGCTAGCATATAGTTGGCGCACGGGTCAGAAAATTGTGTGGCCTAACCATGCGCCTCATTAAAAGTTGTTTTTACTATTTTTTCCCCATCATGATTTTAAGGTTTACAACTTGATATATTACCTTATTTATACTATATAAAACCATGATACAAATCATTTTGAGCATGCATTCCCAAGCATAAATCTTTTTTTTCTAGGATGTTTTGGGTTTCATTGTCTGTGGATTGAAGATTCGAGTAATTCTAATTCTCTTCTTGATTCACTTTTCTATATTTGAGCTTATTGTTTCCCTCCTCCAATTATAAATCCCTAAAAACCACTATATCTAGTAGATCCTAGGTTTTTTATTCAAGGGGTTATTGAATCTTGATTAATGGATATGGTTACTAATATATTCATTAATGGATACAAGTTTGGTTGTCTTCATTTTATATCCCCCAATCATGAAGTTTAGTTTTGCATGTTTGGTTTTTTATTTCTTCTCTATTATTGTGAATTTGGTTCCATTGCTAGAGTTTAGTAAAATGGTTAGATAAATGATAAATTTAACCACACATGAACTCCATGGGATTCATTGAGGTTGATTAGACCAGTTAGGGAATCCCAGGGGGTGCACTGACAATCTCGAACAACAGAAATTGTAATGTCTTTCATAGAGTTGATTTGTGTTAGAATAGAGCGCATAGTAAATATGATTAGACGTTTGTTGGAATGATAAAGATTATCTAAATGTAGTTATTTCAAGTTGTTAAAATTTAATAAGGGTTTTTGTGGTTAAATTCAAAAGGGGTTGAATGAGTTATGAATTGTAAATAGTAATTGATTGGTTTACTAAGGAATGTTAATTGATGAATGTGTTAAATGGTTTAATGAATGAATTTTTTGGATTATTTTAAATTGATTATGCTGTAAAAAAGGTAAATATGTTAAATTAGATATGAAATGAAAAATGTATTTTTTCAATGGGTTAATGCTTAATGGTGATTTACTTATTGAATGAGTAAGAAATGTGATTGTTTTGTGTATTGAATGTGTGTGTCTTATGATATGGTATATGTGGTAAATGGATAAAGAATAATGGGAATATGGATTGGTAGTTTATTTGTATTGATCACGAGGATATATTACTAGGATTTAGGTTAGACTAGGCCCTTAAACCCCAGCACTATAATACATGAGATATGGAAATGGACTAAGGCACTAGGCCCCTAAAGGATGAATTTGACAAGACTATTTGGACTGAGGCTCTATGATACATGTTTTTCAGTAGTTTATCAAATTTCTATCCCATGTGAGATAAGTACAATTACTTATTAAATTATGTATAGTTATTTTTTATCTGAGGAAATTGTTTAAATGATGGAAATTCCTAACCCCTAGAACAATTGAAGAATGTAAAAAATGATGAAAATGGTTTAAGGGTATATTGTTAACTAATGAAAACATAGTTGAATTTGGTTGACATTGTAAATTATTTAGTACATTTAGGAAATGTATTTTTAGATAATATGTGTTGTAGATACCATTGGTGGTGGCCTAATAAGTTTTACTCACAACATTCTCTGACTTCCATTGGGTACCTGAATAGATTTTAGAGTACTAGGTCAGGCAAGGGAAAAAGCCCCATTCTTGGGAGTTGAGTAGGGATTGGGATGCTTTTGGATTTGGATCTAGACATGGAGTTAAGACCATTTTTTTGTACTCATCTTTTTTCCTTATTTTGGGTTCTCCTTCACCTTTTCCACTATTATCATGACATTTTATATTTATTACTTCGTGGTGGTATATACACTATTTGGGAAATAGTTACTAATATGTGTTTCTGGTTTATTATTTATGGATTACATTATTTAATATGATATAAATTTTGTATTACTTTAGTAAAAGGTTGATGTATACCCACATGATCCAATAGATCCTCACTACTAGTCCTAAACCTTTGTCCTATGGGGTGGAACACTTGTTTTCATGTGGCAACTTGGCTTGGGGTACAGATTTATTAGATTTTATGTCAAGGAAATTGAAAACATTATCCTAAAGTAAATTCTGATATCCTTCATTGATTTTTTGTTGTTTTCAAACAAAAACTATAAAAGTATCCAAAATTTGATGTAAAATATTCACTCCTATAAATGTTGGTAAAACTAATTTTATAAAGATACTATTTTTATTCTTAAAACTAGACTAATTCATATATTATGCCTATTAATTTATTTTACGAATGTCAAAAAATTTATAAAATTGTGTAAACATAATATAGATAGTTCTAGTTATTCCCTAAGAGGTAATGTCCAAGAATTAGTTTCCATATTTAATATAAAATCAATGTATTGTTTTTTGGTATAACTCATTCTTGAGTGAAAACATGATTTCATAGGAACTCATGGTTGTGTGTCGTGTACGCTATTGGAAATAAAATCCCATTTTATGGTAGAAATATAGTTTAATTCATAAATACTATAAAAAAATAAAAAAATATTATTCTATCATTAATAATTATTTTACATCCTTCAACCCTTTTGGAAAATGTTTCCACATATTTTTATACACATATCAAATAAGTTTGGATATTTTTCCTTATAAAACATTCAAATTCCAATTTTTCCTATTCAACCATATTTTTTCTATAAAACCATAACACGGTGAATTATAATATTCTACAACAATTTATCTCTATGTTAAATATCTTTAAATGATTATTCCCCATACGAATGGTTTTATTCCAAAAAATGTTCTTTAGGGTTCAAAACATTAGATGAATCTTGAACGTACATCCTTAACATTGAACCCTGAAATACATTGTGTACCAAGGAAAATCATAGAGGTAAAAACACTTAGTAGGAAACAAATACAACATTATCAGTGATATGAAATGGTCTAATGAACCACAGGATCAACATCCCTTTTTACAAAACACGTAATAATTTTTTTAGGAAAAAATATTAAAAAATATACGATCACCTACATCAAAAGATAGATCTTTTCTCCAGTTATCTTCATAACTCTTCTTCTTACCTTTAGATGTTATCATGTGTCACTGAATTTCCAAAACATTCTCTACCATTTATTCTACCAACTTATTTCCCACAATATCCATTACGCAATATCATCCCAAAAAGATATTGTTAGATTATTAATTCCATATAACACCTAAAATGATGGAATCTATTTAATAGAATGAAAATTACATTATTAGAAATCTCAACCTATGAATTATTTCGGTCCCAACATCCTAGAAAATACATTTACAATGACTAAATCATGTCATCCATTGTATGAATCCTCCACTCATACTATTCATCAGATTGTGGATGAAATGTTTTACTATAATTTAATCCAATAACAAATGATTTATGAAGTCTTTTTCAAATGTTAGAAGTGAACCTATCATCAAAACCTACTATAAGAGATATTTTCACTGTTTTTAGCAATAAAATTCCATTAATTATAGTTTAATATGATTATCTATAGATATAATATCTCAAAAGATTAGAAAATTTGAAGATATGGTTAATCAAAAAAAATACCCAAATCATATTATTACTTTGGGATGTATATTTAAATCCTACAAAAAATAGATTATTTTATTTTCCCACATCCACTCCCACACTAGAAAAGGATGAAGAATACCCTTTAGTAATTTAAACTCTACTTTATCCTTCTAATTATACAAAAACTACGTGGTATGTAAAAAATATCTCTCTATATTCCATCCTTCTAATATACCCACATTAGTAACATTATATCTTTGTGCTTCCCATATGATTTGGAAAACATAACTACGAGTTTCAATAAACAACTCATTCATAAAATGTGAACCGTAGTTGACATATAATAATTTCCAAAATCATAAAAAACCTTCTTCGTCAATATTTAAATCATGGAACATACTAATCGTAGAATATTATTCCTTTTTAATAAAATATTCATCCATATTCTAAGCTTTAATAATTATTTCAGGAAAAATATACTATAATGAAACATCAAAACATTTATATAATGCCACTATTTTCACAAAATGTTGGAAGAAAATTTAAAAATAATTACTGAAATATTCATGCTCTAAATAAACATGGTTAATGTATCATTACTTTTTATACGCAAAAATTCATCCACATTGTTTGAATTTCAAGGATGATAATGACTCTTTCCATCATTGTAACACCCCAAGATTCTATGGTACACTTCTCTTTGAATAATACAATAGCGTGTGTTGTACGCAACTTCAAGTTCTAACACACCACAACCAATAAAACTAGCCGTTATGAATATTAATACCCCCATTTTGAAATTTTATAAGTTTTATCATTAAAAATGGACTACATTTTTGGATTCATAATAACAAAATTATCTTAGGGTGAATGTTTGGTACTTTTCTGATAACATTCATATTTTGATTAATAGTGAAAATTACAAACTTTTAATTAAAAAACTTTTTTAATAGAAATAATTAATAGTGACAAATAATGATTTTGAATGGTTTGGAAAAATAATTAGATTATATATTTATCATTTAATACAATTTACGTCATTATAAGTACTTTCACATTTAAATTTTACATAAACAAGTGTCAATCTTTGGATAGTTATTATTTCAAAAAAAACACGCTTTTTGTTTGGACAACGGGAATTAATTTTAAATTAATATCTGCCAGTTATCTTTTTTGAATTTAAAAAAATAGATTCCATATTTGGAATCAGGAGGTCAATATTTTTTAAATAGTCAACTTTTACTTATATACATTTTTGAATAATTACTTCGGTAAATATTTTATTTATCATGTTTTAAGGGGTAAATCCAGTAAATAAGATTAAAAAATAATATAGTAATAGTAAATTACCATAAAACATGCTATAAAACTACTTACTGATACATGTACTACCATGGGCATCCTTGGGTCGATTTTGGGTCCCCATAGAGCAACTTGGAAGTGATAATGACATTATCTATTAAATAATGTAAAGTGGAGCCAAAAATAAGAAAAGCAAATATACTTTAGTAAAACAATTTTTATATGAAGTTTTATAATTGATCTATTCAACTATAAATATTAATTAGAAAGATGAAAATATTTTCTACATAATGTATTTTTATTTATAATTTTTAGACATTAAATAATTAAATTTATTTATGACATAATGATGATGTAGTAATTAACTTATTAATGAAACATTCAAATAAATTGTATTATAAATACTAAAATAAATATAATTTCAATGTTTTTATGAAATCCACGAATTTTATAGGTGAAAATAACATATTAAGGTTGATTAAATGAATTTTTTTCGAAGTAATAAGTATTTTATGTCTTTAACAATTATAAAGTATTAAATAATGTCAAAATTGACATAATTGAGTTTTTAAAACAAATACTATATTATTGGTTGATATAATATTTCTAAAAGTCTATGGTTCGGAAAATGGGCCTATATAATATTATATGTGTCATCATTATACCTATTGGGGTTCTCTTGGATGTATATATATTGTTTTTTAACCGTATAATATAAAAATATTAAGAGACATGGTAAATGTCAAACTGTGTAACTAAGAGTTAAATTTAAAATATAAGGTTAATATAGTTATCCAAACTTCTCTAAACCCTATTGGTTGAGTGGTTTTCAACCCATCCCCACCTTATCCTCTAAATAATCTACTTTGGAGCTATTATAATCCGAAACTTATTTTATTATAAAATAGTATTTCTAGATTTTCCTATGGTACCCCTCACTCCTCTTATAAAAGGGCACTCCCCCTTCTCTCTAATTCACACCTTCAAAGCCATTTGGCTCAGAAAAACCCTTCCCAAATACACTCTCTATGGTCCTCCCATAATCCTAGAGGCGTTCATTGATTCATAAATCCAGCCAAAGGATCCCTTATGATAAAATCAAAAGGAATAACCCGGTGAAGAGGTAAATATTTCATCACCTCTTTAAAGATCCTTTTTTTTCTTTCACTTAATCTTTTATTGTTGTTTCCATTATAAAATAATAACACTAGTATATTATATATAATTTTTTGTTATTGTAAATATGGTACAACTACATTCATTATTATATACATCCTTTGAATGGTATGTTACCATACGTTCATACGTACGGCTTACCGTCTCCACATTGTGGTGTAATTGTTATTCAATACATTATTATTTGGATAGTTATAATAATGATGTGTAATTGATTTATATAATAAATATAACATGATAATAATTATTTATATATGATATAACATCCAATTATATATTGTTTTGATATCAAAAGAATTATATTTTCGCTCATGCGTACATACGGATTACCGTCTCCACGAACGTGATGAGATTCATTCCCCTTTGTATCCATTCATGACTAATTTTTAATATATGATTAAAAATAATTTTTAAAGACATAATATCATTCTTAATATGAATATGATACATCATATCTATAACAAACATTCCTTATGTAACAAAGCATATAAAGGAAACTGAATCAGTTAACACCTGAAACGACGATAATACTATGATATTATTAACAATGAAATGTTAAAAGATCATATATGATATCATATTACTATATATGATTTTTTATAATTTAATAACAGTTATTTCAGAAGTATAAAACAGTTTAACCTACCCCCGACCAAGGAAAAGTTCTAGGTAAGGGTTAATTTCACAATCTCTTTATTATCCGAGGTTGTTTTTATGTAAGTATCTACCAGGAAGTCATTATCATCCACATCAATGTTTCATAAAAAAGGATTCTGAAACCTTTTTACTATTTATTAGACATTGTGCTAAAGTCATTTATAATTTTTTTTGACTTTTCATAAAATGGTTTGAAAGGAATCTTTCTGCCATTTTCCAAACCTGGTACTTTTAACCTTTTCGACATAATTAAGGTAAGAATGTATTTTTTTAAACTTATACAGAGGGTGCGGCTATTTTCTACCATAATAACATTTTCTAAGATTCCATTAAAAGATTATAAGAATATTCTAAAATATAAATGTTTTCATTTATACTTTTGTGACTTTTAAATGATTTCAAAATAGAAAGAGATATTTCTCTAAAAAGGTTTTGATTTCACCTATGTCAACATCCTTTGATTGATTTTATGTTTATTTGAGGTTTATTTATTATGATACAATACATCCATATTTTATTGATGGTTTTGTGATATGATTGAATATGTATGGGTTATTTCATACCATTCATGGTTTATGGATAATGTATTTACATTTTGTATCCTTGTTTTAAAACGAATCTTTGTGTTATGTTTAAACCATTTCTTATGAGGAATGCATTGGACTTAGTATGTGACGGGTGGAACCCGCTATAGCACCATGATGCATCGGTAGGTCTCATGAGACCAACTACTGTCTTGGATCAAGGCCTTGAAAAAATCATACTTTTAGTCTTGGTATAAGGCCTTGACTATGTGGTGATGAATTTCTGGCATTATGCAATCCATTGTTATGAATGTGGCCATTGATATTTCATGTGATTATTCAACAAGTAGAATATCCATGTAAGTAAATGGCATTACTTTGATTCTATATTTTCCATATTATTCTAAAGTTCAGGTTTAAAAGGATTTTGTTTTAGTGTTATTCATTTCCTTAAATGTTTAGGCTTATTTATGAAAGTTTCTGCTATATTGTTATCATTAATGAGCATCTGAGCTCACCCCTTTCTATGTATTATTTTTCCCATGATAGAAAGAAGTATATTATGACTGACCTGTAGAGATAGTCTATGGGTTCTTAGTGTTGTCTATCGAAACAATATTGTTGTAGTTTTTCATTTTAGGATGTAATGTAAACCTTATAATTGTATTTAGTAATTCCCAGGATACATAACTAATCAGTCTTTCAAGACATGATGTTTTGTGATCATGCCAATGATACGTAATAATTCTCCGACTCTGAGATTCTGGGGTCGGGGAGTTATAGTTTGTATCAGAGGAAGTTTAGTACAAAAATTGGAATCTATATTTAGATAAATTGTGATTAGAGCACATTACACTAAGATATACTATGATGATTAGTATAGAAGAACTTCCTAGAAGTTTGGTATTGTAGAGATTTTGTGAGTTTTCCAAGAAATACATCCCTATCTAGATACGAGAATTTAGAGGTGGCTCTGGCATAGATGTACGAAGGGGTAAACCCAAAAACACCACTTTGAGCTAGACTCGAATGAGAACTACTGCACTACAACAGGACTTGCTACACTCTTGGTTACGAAACTCCTTGGGGATATTCTTAGGATAATTCTCATATTCGTTACAAATTGTTATGAAGGGTTTATGAGTATAAACGTTCTCATGGAAAACATGTTTATGATTATGGATTATATCCATAAACTATTCAATTTATGTTAAATATTTTACAAGTTTGGAATTATGTATTTAAATTCATAAACTAATCTATTTTATGCCATTGTATAGAAATGGTTCCTAGTGGAAGGAATGGAATCCATATCAATGAACGCACTCCATCTAGGTATTTCCCTCCAGCTCAAGATAATTATAGTGGAGCTGGTGATGCAACTGGTACTGATCAGCTAATCACCCTACTGGGACAACTCACTTAGGTTATGAATAATAACCTTACCAGTATTGAGAAACCTGATCAGCAGTGTGGAGGATCAATGTTAGATCACTTCATGAGGCAACAACCTCATAAATTAAATGGGGGTAAAAATACACTAGTATCTTAGCGATTGATAAATGTTTTAGAGAAAATATTTTATGCCTTGGGGAGAAGGGAAAGATAAATATTTGTCATGGATGTTTACCGCCTCACTGGAGATGTTGATCAATTGTGGTCATTGATTCAAAACAAAAAGGAAGATGATAAATATCAAATATGTAATGGAGGTAGTTTAAAATAGATTTTCATAGAAAAATAAATTCCTCATGACCATTGAGCAGATATGGAATGACAATTTTTGAGCCTGAGAAAAAAGAAGGATGAGAGTGTCATAAAGTATAAAGCTAACTTTACAAGGTTAGAAATGCATGATGCTTATTATATAAGTAACCCATGATGTAAGATATATCGTTTCTTTGATGGGTTAAAACAATTTCTATTTTTAGCATTAGTCTCACAATCCTTCTCGTCGTACGAAGATATTGTATCATGTACTATCAAGATAGAAAAATAATTCTCTAAGTCTTACAAATTTAAAGCAATGCCAGAGAAGAAGAGATCTGCTGAACACTCTAGAAATGGAAATAAGGGAAAGAAGGGAAAAGTTGAATATACTTCCTACAGTAAATGTGGGAAGAAACACCTTGGTACTTTCCTGAAGGGAATGTGAGCCTGATACAAGTGTGGTGAAAAAGTCCACCATGCTCATGATTTCAAGGGGAAGAAAGAGGCTATTGATGTTTAATGATACATATTTAGAGAAAGGGGGAATTATGAAAATTAAATTCCTAAGAATCAGGGGAACATACCTCAGAAGAGGCCAAGGGATCAAGCCCATTCTTATTCTATCACTACTGCTGAGGTTGATGCTCTGAAAGATGTAGTGGTAGGTAATTTAATGGTTTCCTCAAGTTTAGCCAATGCTTTATTTGATTCTGGATCATCGCATTGTTTCGTATCTTCTCAGATTGCTATGAAAATTAGATATTTCCAATTTTATTTAACATGGGATTAGTCAGTAAAAACTCCCAAGGGAAGTATCATTTCTACAATGTTGTGTGAACCAGTTCCCATTAGGGCATATAAATGTTATTTATCTGCTGATCTCATCGTCATACCCATGATTTAATTTGATATAATCCTCGGTATGGATTGTTTATCAGACCATGATGAAAAAAATATATTATAAGAAGAAGGAGGTTACTATTTTTGATGATGATGATAAAGAACATATTATCTTTAGATCAGAATAGTCATCGAAAAATTATTTTCTATATCCTCCCCCAGTACCTCAACTAAATTTTATTATTGTGGAGGATGAGAATGAAATAACTGTGGGTGAGGAAAAGAATGTTCAAATAGAGGATGTATCTATTTTGAATGATTATGTTGATGTGTTTCCATAAGATTAAGTTGTACACCCTCTAGAATGAGAAATTGTGTTTTACATTGATTTAATTCCTAGATAAAGGCCTATATCAAAGACCCCTTGTAGAATGGACACTTTGGAATTAGTGGAACTAAAGAAGAAACTAGGGGAATTGAGTGATAAGGGATTTATTCACCCTAATGTTTCTCCATGGGGAGACCCTATCCTTTTTGTTAAGACAAAAGATGGATCTATGAGGTTGTGCATTGACTACAGGGAGATCAATGCTATAACACCAAATAACAAGTAAAACCTACCTCGTATTGGTGACTTATTCAACCAACTTCAGGGAGCTCATTAATTTTCAACGATTGACATTCGATATGGATATCATCAGTTGTGTGTGAAGAAGGAAGACATTTTGAAAACATCATTTGAAACCAGGTACAGACATTACAAGTTTACAATAATGGATTTTGGATTGACTAATGCACCCTCTATCTTCATGGATCTAATTAATAGAGTTTTCATGGAATATCTTGATGTCATTGTAGTATTATTTATTGGTGATATCTTGGTATAATAAAAAATCTACGAAGATCATGAAAATCAATTGTGCATTATTCTGAAGACTCTTATAAGACACGAATTATATGGGAATTTTAGCAAGTTTGAATTCTGGCTTCAAGATATTTATTTTCTTTTCCATGATGTATCAATGGATGGAATCTCTATTGATCCTTCTAAGACAAGTGTAATCCAAGAATGGCCAGCACCGATGAGTATAACTGAGGTATGAAGGTTTATTGGTTTAACATGTTATTATCAGTGCTCCCTCCAGAATTTTTCCCGATTGGCTAAACCATTATCCAAGCTCACAGGTAAATCGGTTAAATTTGTTTTGACAAAAGCAAGTGAAATTTTTTTTGAATTACTGAAGATAATATTAGTCAATGCTCCTATATTTAATATACTATCATGGAATGATGGGATTTTTATTTATCGTGATGCATCATAGAAAGTACATGGTTATGTCCTTATGCAGAATGATAGGGTTATTTCCTACGCATTATGACAGCTAAAAATTTATGAGGAAAACTATCATACTCATGATCTCGAGTTAGAAACTATAATCTTTTCTTTGAAGAAATAGAGAAATTATCCCTATGGTAAAAAATGATATATATATATATATATATATATATATACCGATCACAAGATTTTGAATTATATTTTCTCAAAGAAAGATCTCAACATGAGGAAAAGATGAAGGATTAAACTTATAAAGGATTATTATTACCTGATACACTACCACCTGGGAATGGTAAATAATGTGGTAGATGCTTTGAGAAGAAAATACCACGGAATTTTGAACAAGATGATAGTTGAAAGGGATCTTATTCTAATGGATCTTGTAATGAAGGATATTAGAATAACCATGGAAGGTGAAACATCAATTCCTTTTCAAATGGTTTCCAAACCATCTTTACTAGAAAGGATAAAAAGTTCTCAGGCTGATGAAGAGGAGTTTCAAAAGAAGATTAAAGCTGTGAATAATGAGTGATTCAGTGACTTCATATAAGAAGATGGAATTTTGAAATTTTGGGAAGAGACGTTGTGTTCCCGATATACCAAATCTAAAAAAATAATTGATGGATGATTCTCATTGCTCCAATTCCTCTATAAACCCTAGGAGCACCAAAATGTATAGAGATTTGAAAGAACATATTTGGTGGGATGACATGAAGAGTGAAATTTATGATTTTGTGTCAAGATGTACGGTTTGTCAACAAGTGAAAGCTGGAAGACAACAGCCTGGAGTAGTCATGAAACTTCTTCCCATACCTGAGTGGAAATGAGATAATATTACAAAGGACTTTTCCCTGGGACTACCAAAGACTCCTGGAAGGACTGATGCAATATGGGTCATTATTGATTTTCATACCACGTCAGCACATTTTCCTGCTATAAGGGAAGATTTACCACATGAATGTTTAGCAAGACTATATATTAATGAAGTTTTAAGACTTCATGGAGTACCACTATTGATTGATTATTATCATGATCCACGTTTAACATCCAGATTCTGGAAAAGTCTTTAGAAATCCCTTGATAATAAACATTGTTTGAGCACTTCCCACCACCCTTAAACTGAAGGAAAATCCAAACAAACTATGAAAACATTAGAAGACATGTTGAGATCATGCTCACTTGACTTTCAAGGTATGTGGGATAAATATTTACCTATGTTAGAATTTTCATAGAACAATTGCTTCCATTCAAGTATTCATATGGCACCATAAGAAGCATTATATGGAAAGAGATGTCACACATAAACTTGTTGGGATGATATTGGTGAAAGAAAAATCATGGGCCCATAACTGGTGGAGAAAACGATGGAAAAGGTGAAGGTAATCCAAAACCACATCAAACGAGCTCAAAGAAGGCAAAAGAGATATGCCGATAATCAAAGGAAGGATTTGGAATTTCAGGAAAATGATCATGTTTTTTTGAAAGTGTCTACATGGAAGGGTGTTATAAGATTCGGTATGAAGGGAAAATTGAGTCCCAGGTACATTGGACCTTTCAAAATTCTAGAACGAGTTGGGGTTGTAGCTTAACATTTTGCAATGCCGCCATGTCTCTCCAAAGATCACGATGTGTTCCACCTATCACTGTTGAGAAAACACATGCCTGACCCAACGCATGTACTAACCTCTGAGGAATTAGAACTCAAACCTGATCAAACTTATTGAGAAGATCCTATCAATGATCTTGATAAAAGAGAACAAGTGCTGAGAAACCTGACGACTTGTCTCGTAAATGTTCTATGGAGAAACCATAAGATAGAAGAGGAAACATGGGAACCCAAGGAACTTATGATGACGAACCACCCAAGTATTATAATAGAGTAATACTCTATAAATTTGGGAGAAAAAATTGTTTGAAGTATGGGAGAATGTAACACCCCAAGCTTCCACGGTATGATTGTCTTTTAATAATACAATCACATGTGTTGTACGCAATTTCAAGTTCTAACACACCAAAACCAATCAAACTAGTCGTTAGGAATAGTAATTCCATCTTTTTGAATTTTGATATATTTTATATTTCAAAATGGACTTCATTTTTGGATTCATAATAATGAAATTAGATTAGGGATAATATTTTTTACTTTTCTGATAACATTCATATTTTGATGAATAGTGAAAATTACTAAATTTTAATTAAAAACAATATTTTAAATCGAAATAAATAATAGTGATAAATTATGAATTTGAATGGTTTGGAAGTATAATTAGATTTTTTTATAATTTAATACAATTTAGGTCATTATAAGTAATTTCACAATTAAATTTGACATAAACAAGTGTCAGTCTTTTTATATTTATTATGTAATAAAAACACGCTTTTTGTTTTGACAATGTCAATTAATTTTAAATTAATTTATGCCACTTCTATGTTTTGAATTTATAAAAATGGATTCAGTATTTGGAATCATGAGGTCAAAATTGTTTAAATAGGTAACTTTTATTTTTAGACATTTTGAATAATTACTTCGGTAAATATTTTATTTACCATGGTTAAAGGGGTAAATCCCGTAAATAAGGTTAAAAAAATAATATTGTAATATTATTAAATTACCGTAACACATGTCCTTAACCTATGGGAAGATACATGTCCAACCATGGGAATCTTCAGGTCGATTTTGGGACCCCATGCGGCCACTTGGAATTGATAATGACATTATATATTAAATAATTTAATGTAGAGACAAAAATAGAAAAATAAAATATCTTTTTGTAAGACAATTTTATATGAGGTTATATAATTGATCTATTCGACTATAAATATTCATTAGAAAAATAAAATGATTTCATACATAATTTGTTTTTATTTATAATTTTTATAAATTAGATAATTAAATTTATTTATGACACAATGATGATGTAGTAATTACCTTATTATCAAAAGAAACAAATAAATTGTATTATAAAAACTAAAATAAGTAAAATTTCAAAGTTTTTTTGACATACACTAATGTTATAGGTGAATGTGACATATTAAGATTGATTTGATAATGTTTTTTCGAAGTAATAATTCTGTTATGACTTTAACAAAAATAAATTATTAAATAATGTCAAAATTGACATAATTGAGTTTTTAAAGAAAATACTATATTATTGGTAGATATAGAATCCCTAAAAATTTAAGGTTCATCCAAAAAGCCTAAATAATATTATATGTATAATTAATGAACCAATTGGTGTTCTATTGGAATTATATATCATTTTTATTAACCATATAATCTAAAAACACAAAGAGATGTGGTAAATGTCAAACTATGTAACTAAGAGTTAAATTTAAAGGATAAGGTTAATATAGTGACCGAAACCAATCTAAAACCTATTGGTTGAGTGATTGTCTACCCCTAACTACCTTATACATTAAATAATACACTCTGGATCCATTATAAACCGAAAATTATTTTATTATAAAATAATATTTCTATATTTTCCTAAGGTACCCATCAATCCTCTTATAAAAGGGCACTCCACCTTATCTATAATTAAAACCATAAAATCCATTTGGATCGGCAAAAACCATCCCAAATACCCTCTCAACTGTCCTCCCGCCATCCTAGAGGCATTTCATTAGTCAGAAAACCATCTTAGGGAGATTTGTTGATCAAATCAAAAGGAAGAACCCGAAGAAGAGGTAAATATTTCATCACCTATTTCAATTTCCATTCTTCTTCCACATCCTAATTCGTTATTTTTTCCATTATAAAATAATAACTCCAATATATTCTATATAAAATTATGTTATTATAAATATGGTAAAACTATATTCATTATTCTCTATATCCTTTGAATGACATGTCACCATACTTGTGTACGTGGAGCCTACCATCTCCTCGTCGTGGTGTAATTGTTATTCAATACATTATTATTTGGATGGGTATAGTAATGATGTGTAATTGATTTAAATAATAAATATAACATGATAATAATTATGTATATATGATATACCATCCAATTATATATTATTTTAATATAAAAAAAAGATATTGTCAGTCGTGCGCATGTACGTATTAATGTCTCCACGAACGCAATGAGACACATTCCCCCATCATATCCATTCAAGAATAATTTTTAGTAGATGATTAAAAATGAGGTTTAGATACTTAATATAATTCTTAATATGAATATGATACATCCTATACATAAGAAACATTACATATGTATCAACTCATATAAAAGAAAAATGAATTAGTTAACACCCAGAATGACGATAATACTAAGATATTATTTACAAAGAAAGGTTAAAAGATCATATATGACATCATATTAATATATATAACTATTTTATAATTTAATAATAATTATTTCACCATTATACATAAGTTTAATCTACCCTCAATAATGTAAAATTACTAGTTAAGGGTAAATTTCACAGTATAATTATTATCCGTGGTTGTTTTTATGTAAGTATATATTGGGACCTCTTTATCATCTACATCGATGTTTCATAAAAATGTATTCAAAAACATTTTTACTATTTATTCTACCATGAGATAAATTCATTTATAAACTTTTTTTACATCTTATTAAATGTTTTTAAAGGAATCTTTCCATCATTTTACAAACATGTTATTTTTATCCTTTTTGACAAAATTTAGGTAAGAATGTATTTTTTTAACTTATATGGCGGGTGGGGATATTTTCTATTGTTATAACATCATATAAGCTTCCCTTAGAATAATATAAGAATATTTTCAAACATAAATGTTTTCTTTTATAATTACGTGACTTTTAAATTATTTCAAAATAGAAAGAGATATTTCTCTAAAAATGTTTTGATTTCATCTATGTTAACATCCTTTAAGGGATTTTTACCTTATTGGAAGTTGATATATTATGATAAAAAAATCTATATTTTATTGACGGTTTTGTTATATGTTTGACTTTGGATGTGTTATTTCATTCCATTCATGGTATATGGATTAGGTATTGAAATTTCATATCCTAGTTTTAATATGAATGTTTATGCTATGTTTAGAACATTTCATATGAGGAATGAATTAGAATTAGTAAGTGATTGGTGGAGCCCACTATAGCTCCTCGATGCATCGGTAGGTCTCCTGAGACAAACTATTGTGTTGGAACAAGGCCTTGACAAAACGTATTTAGAGTCTTGGCACAAGGCCTTGACTATTTGGTTATGAAGGTCTGGGATTATGAATTCCATCATTATGAAATTTTCCTTTGATAATGATTGTGATAATTTGAATAGTATAATATCCATGTGACTAAGTAAATGGAATTACATTGAATTTATCTTTGCCATATTATGCAGAATTTTAGGTTTAAAAGGCTTTTGTTTTAGTCTTATACATTTCCTTAAATGTTTATTATTATTTTTGAATGTTTCTACTATATTGTTATCCTTACTGAACATCGGTGCTCACCATTTTCTATGTTTTATTTTTCCCCGAATGTGAAGAAGTATATTATGAATGACCTGTAGAGATAGTCTATGGGATCTCAGTGGTCTCTATGGAAACAATATTGTTGTAGTTTTCTTTTTTTATGATGTAATGTAAACCTTATCAATGTATCTAGTACTTCCAAGCACACTAAACTAATCGGTCTTTTGAGACTTGATCTTTTGTTATCATTCTAATGATACGTAATAATGCACTGACTCTGTGCTTCTGGGGTCGGGGTATTTAAATCATTTTTCTTAAATATTTCAACCCATTTTATCTGTCTCATGCTAAATTATTTCTATGATAAAATATATTTCCATATTTTGGGATCAATATATATTTAACATTTCACCCTATATAATTGATTCCACCATATTTTCAAATCAAAATAATAATAATAATAATAATAGGTAATTC
The DNA here is from genome assembly GCA_963277665.1 of Viscum album. Lineage (NCBI taxonomy): Eukaryota > Viridiplantae > Streptophyta > Magnoliopsida > Santalales > Viscaceae > Viscum > Viscum album. The sequence goes on along the minus strand of OY728127.1, from coordinate 522,254,046 downwards.
CCAATCAAGTATATGGTAATTCAAATCATGTAGATACAAATGACATAAATCATAAGAAAATAAATTTTCATTCCTTATTAGAAAAAACCATTTCCTTTTTTTGAAGTATGAAGGTAGATGGTGATTTCACCATTTATGTAAGTCAGGTACAATACTATAGCATTGAACAATCATTTTTTAATCATTAAAACAAACATTAAATTCTTCTGTTTTGATAAAAATAAATCCATTCAATGTTAATATAGTTATTGATATACATAATCGAGAAAATATTTCAAAAAAATGTTTGAAATAAAAAATTAATCCATGGAAACTAAAAATATCTCTAAAATTGTTATGACTCACACACTCGTTGAAATTTTTTTTTGTAGAGTCAACAGTTATTCCATCTTTAGGAAAAGTATATCCAAAAAATTATTTTTTGGAGTGAAAATTAAATATTAATAATATTCCCATAAATTTTATTTTCATTTATAGATTGAAAAGAAATACATATGTATATTTTGTGTTCCTCAAGGTTTTTAGAATATAAGAAAATATCTTAAGTTAAACCGACTAGAAATTGATCAAAATTTATTTTCCTATCCTAAGTCGAACAGCTATAAGAAAATATTTATTTTGGAAAATATTCAATAATTATTCCCATTTAATGTAATCAATATTTTCACATTATAAGATATTCTTAATAATTGGACACCATTTATTATATTCACCAAAAATGATAAATATAAATATTTACCTTTGGTTCATTGGAAAAACACATCACATTGAACATTATTTATAGTGATTTAATCCATAATTCATCTTGAACATGGCCCACTAATATACTAAATAATGGTGGATGATGTCTCCTTAAATGCTCCATTATATTTATGTTACTCTATGGTTGATCTGGTTACCCCATTACATGAACACCACCACCAATACATCATATGTCAACTGATACATCCTTATAAAAAATTGTTCTATTTCAATTACAACCATCTCAGGATATTCCATCAGAAGGATACCATTATTTTGGATCATTCCAACTATAAAATTCAAATTTCATCTATGAAAAACCATTATAATAAAAAAATATTAGATAATGTGACATGTAAATATTTTAATTTTATATCATTCTAACATAACCATAAAATAAAATATTTTAAGGGAATTCTATTAACACTATCCTAACCTCCAAACTTAACCATCCATTTCCTCTAATACCAAGTTTAAGGACATGAATTAAACCACTAATTAAAATTTTTTATGTACATAAAATACTTTATTTCACATTGAGGATATTTTCAGTTTTATGGGTTTAGATTATTAGGCCATAAATTATACATAAAAGAAACAGAAAATATATAATGGACACTTCATTAAATATTCATTTTTCCAATAAGAAAATGATTTTAAAATAAATTATGATACCTTTTTTTGAAAACTCTTCATGAATATAAAAATTATTTAATCCAATACCTTACTCATCCATGAGTCATGTGAATATCATTAAATCATGGTATGAGCATAAAAATATCAGTAAGGGATATATAAAGAGGAAAACTATTAGTCAATTAATGACAATAAAAAAATAAAAATATATCATAAAGTCATACTTTTGACCCATAAGATGTTGTAAATAATTTGACACAAATATAACTTCATTTCATACTATTTATATAATCAATATATGACCATATAAAAAGTAGCAATAATAGATAAAATATAATTGTATCTTGGTCTATAGTTATCATTTTAACTCTAATAAATAGAATAACCATACGGTTTATTTCCTTATATCCCACTTTTACAAATGGAATACCCATATAGCTAAATTCTATACCCAATACGTTAGAGGGATATCACCAAACGACCCATCCTATATTTATCATGGACCACCTATCATTGGTTTATCACAAAACAACCTATTAACTTCTTATATTATCACAACCCAGATTTTGTAAATAATTAAATAATTATAATTTCAAATAAATAATGGTATAATTTCATTTATAAAACAATCATATTTTTGTTATTTTTTTTACTTTTATTTATATTATTTTTTATCATATCTATTTTTAAATCAAAATTGATATAATGTGAATTAATTATACTTTTATGAAATGTAGTATCTTGAGGAGGTATTTTCTGATATATTATTTTAATAAATAAAGATATACAAAGTTAATATTAAAAGTAAAATATTTTTTAAAAAGATGATTAATACCATGATAATAAATATTTAGGAATTATTTTTATAATTTTGAATAATTATTATTATTTTTTATTGTTATATAACAATTTTTTATAAATTAAATCAAATAAGAATTATGTATTTGTGAAATCATTGTTTTTAAATATGTATGTATATATTTTTTTTTAAAACAACAGACAAAATTATTTAAAACCATTTTATTTATATGTTACTATATATATATATATTTACAAATTATGATTTATAATGATAATGTTTATATAAATACTCTATTTACATTACAAATAATAGATGTAATATATATTTTTTATTTTTTTTAATACAATATAATTAATAATGTTATGTTAACATAAAAATATCATATATATGTTTCCAATATAAAAACTATAAATTTTAGGTTTTTAAAGAACATAGACCTTTACATATATATATATATATAATGATATGATATATATAATAATATAATAGTTTTATTAGAAAAAATAAAACTAAAACAATTATCAATTTCTATTAATGAAATGATTTAAAAAATAGAATGATATATTAAAAAAATTGGTGAATCATGTTTTCAGGTATTAGGACTTTGATGAGTAACACTGAGGGGGGCCATTTGATACGACTCTCTGATTTGGGAGGTAGAATAGTGGTTGAAGCCAAGGGATTCGATGTTGAGGCATGGGGTGTCGTCTGGATCGTTCGGTGTTAATCATAGAGTTTTTTCTTTGCTTTAGAGGCATACCGGATCGGGATTTGAGACCAATAGATATCTGAGTTTTTTCATGAGAGAGAAGTGTTGAAGCACAGGTTGAGGTTGAGCATCATATGGTTATTGAGAGTTGTGGTGAGTGTTTTCCTTTTTGTTTGGATGAATCCAAGTATGAAATCTTAGTATGGGTCTGAACTGTGATGTAGAGGACGATCCGTTATTCATCCACACATTGTCCAATTTTGTTCCTAAAGTGTTTTTGAATTTTTTATGTTTGAACCATATTTTTTTGGTCTTCTTAGTATAAAAATTTCTTGTTTTCCATATATTTTCAAGTCCTATTGAGTTTTGAAATTATTGAACTTGATTTTAGCTGAATTAATGCCCATTGTCCTATTTTTGGATTCAATCATCATCAATTGTTTGTTTTCATTACCAATACTAAAATCCCAAAACAACAGGTGCATAATTTTTCAACAATTCATTATTTATTTGTGTGGATGTGGTTTTAATTGTAGTACCAGTTGCAATCCATTTCACAAATATAATAGTACCAATTTTAGAATTTAATATCTTTTTTGGAAGTTGTAGTTTTTCATTGTTTTATATATGTAAAATCCAATAAGAGACTAAATGTAAATTTAATATAAAAAATTTGGGTTCATTATTGAATATATCCACTCATTTAAAATATTTATATTTCTCTATATCTACTTGACTTTGTATTTATGACACTACAAGCTCATTCGCAAGTGGAAATAAAATATTCAAATAGTGTAGTCTCTCAAAATTCATAAATAGCAGCATTTGGGAGGATGTTTGTAAAATTTTACCTTTGTTTTGTATTGTGTACTTAAGTCTTCTGATATGAGTATAATATTGAAAGAGTAATGTTATTTCACCCTTCTTCCAAAGTTGGCAAGGGATAAATGTTGGTTTCGAATATTTATTTATTCTAAGATCTTGTCTTTATAAGGGATTACGTATCTTCAAATAATTCTTATGAAATTTCATATTATTGTTTTTATGAGGGATGTATATTAAGTTTTTTATTTTGAAATATGATTTTAGAAAGGTATTTTAGTTTATAAGAAAAAATTATTTCGAATAAATTCATTTTGATAGAATTTTAATTGTGTTAAAAAAAATTCTCCAAGTCAGTTTAATTGAAAAATAAATCATATGTGTACTTTAATATTAAATTCTATGAGTGTAAAGGATTTAATTAAATTAAATTATATTTTAACATTCTCATGCTAAGGGAGTATTTTGGTTATACAAATTATATTAGTTTTGGGATTTTTTAAAACAAACATATGACATTAGTTTTCAGAATATATATGGTAAGGGATAGTTTTATTTAATTTTACCAATTTCGAAATTTATAGTAAGAGATTTTTAGTCTATTTATTCTAATTTTTTTCTTATTTTGAGTGAGTATTAGTAAAGGAATAATACTTTTAATTATTTTTTTCTTTGAAATTATACCTTCCTTAGAAATAAATATATTCGTTTAATTTATTTTTAAAGGAGCTACTTTATTTGCATGGTAATTAATCTCTTTAAATATTATTAACTTGTAATATATATATATATATACATACATGGTGTTCAAATATATAATTATTTTAATTAAATTATTAATTATGTATCAATTCACAGATAAATTAAGAATGTCATAGTTGTACAATTATATATAAAAATATACCTGATATAATTGTTCAAAGTATATAATTGTTGTTATCCAAACATTAATTCATATGTGAATTTATAAATTAATAATTCCATAAATTTTATCATGACATATTAAAGTCCATATTATAACCATATATCAATGATTTAGTTATATTTATATATTTATATATATATGTTCTTAAAGTCATGTTCCTTAAAACTTATGTGCCTATGAAAATTATGATTGTATACAAAAAATTGCTTCTTTGACGATTTTTTATGGACAACACATAATTATCTATTTTTATTGATTAATTTAATGGAGATATAATTATATGTTCTCTATTTTTATTAGTTTATTCTTTCATGCATTAAAGAAATTTAATAAATATGACATTGAAATATCAAGTACGTGGGTGTTGATTTAACTTCCATATGTTTATTCAAGTCATATATCATGAGATCTGATCATACAATGTCGAATAAAATTTTTTCAATAAATATTAGTATTTATTTGTTCTAAAAATGATTATAAAAATGTTTTCAATATCAAAACCCCGGTGGAATATATATATATATATAAGGAAAGCTATGAAAAAATTGATTTATAAAAATCGATACTAGAACATTGAAAATATGAATGGGAATTGGATAGTTAATCCATCCCTCATGTGGGTAGGCCAAATATTTCCTTAAAAGTTTCAAGTGACCTCTATTGTTTTATTTTTAAGATCTCTCTTAATATTTTCAACTGAATCACTTGATAAGTTTAAAATAGTTTTTGAGGTTTTTTTATTTTTCAAAGTATAATTGTATTTTGTATAGATTTTTTTATAAATAAATTTAGAATTGAATCTTCAAAATTTATTATTAAAGGAATATTTTTATTGGGATTTGTCTATGGTTTTAAAAACCCCTTACTGGGCATCTTTTGTGCTCACCATAGGTTGTCGAAATGTTTTTCACAAGTTGCCTATAAATCCAGATTTGGTCATATTTGTTGCAGCATGTGTAGAAGCGGAGTTGATATTTCATTTTGTTTTAATTTATTCTGTATCTCTGATGTTTTTTAAGAATGTATCATTTCTCTAGAACTGAGACAAGTAAAAGGACCTGTTTTCTTTAAAGTGTTTTGTAATTGATCATTTTATTTTATAAAAAATATTAAACAGCTTTTTTCAAGCACCATGTCCGGAAGAGTGGGATCGAGAAGTTATATATGTACTATTATATAATTATAAAAAATGGAATATTTAAATTTAGTACATTTATATTAAATTTTTTAATTTTCAATGTTAAGAATCCATTTCATGATAGGGAAATAATCAATCCATTTCCAAAACACCTTGTTAATAACATAAAATAAAAAATGGGATAAAAAGGTTTCATTTTTCAATTTCACACATAAATGATTGGATTGGCATATATATATATATATATAATTAGATATAAAATTTCCTTTATATTCCTTATATATATATGTATGTAAAATTAAATCAAGAATAATGAAATAGAGTGAGGATTAAAAAAGTTATTATTCAATGTGTCCCACGCCACCAAGAACATTTAAATATGCAACCCCATTAAATAAATACACTTAAATAAAACATTAAATTCCATGGGAATAGGTTCAATATGGATATAAAATGTAAAATGGGATGTATATATTCATTATGAATGAATAAATGTGAATATCTACAAGAAATTCCAAGATAAAAAGAGATGAGATGAAACCCATTTCCTTGAGTCTGACATGTCACTTGTGTATTTATCATCCCAAATAATAATACATTGTGAATTATTTCTAGGGTTATAAACCTTTTTAAATATTATTATTACTTTAATTTCACATATTACAATGTTTTATACAACTACTTAAAAAATTGTGTGTTCATTGGGTGTTTTGAACCAGTTTTGTTCATGTGTCAAAAACGACTATGGGAGGTCAACTATGTTCAAATAGTAAAATATATAATCATAAAAATAATAATATTAATTAAAAAATTATCATATTTATAAATTAATTTTAATTTAAAAACCCATAATGAAATATGTTTATGAAAAATTATTAAAAGTTACATTCCTAGAGAGGGTAGGTTGTACGTACGCTTGAGCAATGTTCCCATTATTCAATAATCACATTAGTTAGAGGTTAAGTTAAATTTATAATTCCAAAATGATCATTATATCAAATATAAAATTTTATTTAATCATATATTGTTATATTTATAATTATTTAGTTATAAAATAAATCATTTCACATCGAAGAGGTGGAAGTCCACATGTCCGTAAACATTGTTATAATTTTTTAGTGTCAGAAAAATTTAATAAAGAAAACACTATATTATATTTAAAAAAGGTAATTATTTCATGAATATTATATAGACTTTATATTTTTAATATATGTTAAATTTAAACAATCAATAATTGTCACACCCACCTATTTTACATTATTTTATTTTATCAATTTTTATTTGTATCGGGGAGTCTGGGTGAAACCCGACGTAAATTCTTAGAAATCATATTCCGAAATGCACTTTTTAACTTTGATGGCGCTCATCGTGCTGCTGTCGAATCCACACAACCTCTCTTGGGTCCTCGCACGGCCTTTCCCGGTTCACCAGTCGACCTGCCTGATGTTTAAGGAAGATGAAAATTATGCGACGAATAATAAAATGAGAATATGATAAAAATTGAGACCGCACGGTCTTGGGAAAGGCACGATTTTGAAACCGCGCGGCCTCTCCTGGTCCACTGAGTGACCTCCTGGTGTTAAATTAAATAAATAAAATGAATTAATAATGAAAAAAATAAATGTAAATCAATGGTAAAATAACAATAAAATAAAATACGAAGAATGATAAAATTAAATGAATTGTTTTACGATAATAATAATATTATTGGGGATCCTATTAATTAATAGTCATTATTATTATTACTTATATTAGTGAAGAAAATTTATTTATTTTATTTATCATTACTACCTTTATTATTAGTCATTATCTTTATTATTATTATTAGTTTTGTGTTTATATTTTTTGTATTTATTTACTTTTTTCCACCTTAGGGTTTGGGTTGGTCGGAACCCCCCTATTCTTTCACTTCACCCGTTCGAGGCCTAGCTCCCCCTCCCCTTGTTTCTTTCCCGTAGAAACCTACATGATCTCATCCTATATAACCCTTGGAATGCACCCCTTGTTGCCTCCGGCTCAGAATCATGCCACACCTCCCTCCCAGCCAGGCCTCCTTGCATCGCCCGCATCTCCACCCAGCCACCCGCACTGCACGCTCGCCCAGGACCCCGCACCCCGCCTCCCTCGCCCTCCTCTGACATCCAGCCTACTCCAGCGCTGCACACCCCTCCGACGAACCCCATTCATCGGCCCCCTTGGGCCCTGCCCTCATTTCCCCATGGCTAGCCTCCCGGACGACCCATTTCTGGCGATCCGACCTCCCTTGGTTAAGCCCCCATCATCATTTTATTTTTATTTTCTGTTTTTGAGTTTAGTTTTTTCCAACAGGTTTGTAGTCCGATTTAGGGTTGTATTTTTGTTTATTTTGGTTCTAATTCTTTTTTTAGGGCCTTCTTTTAGTTTGTTTGTGGTGCATATTAAGTGCAGATGAAGGTCCACAAAAGAATCGGGAAAAGTCCACACCGTGGTAGGTGTTTCGATGACTCAACATCACATGATTAATTTAATATTTCTATTTAGACTTACTAATGTATTATTTTGTTTGATTATTTGGTGTATTTGGTCTGAAAATAGGGATTTTGAACATGTCTTTTCGGTGATGATGTATTTTGCACTGTCTTTGTGGGATCTTCTTGGTTTGAGGTAGGTGGTTCCGCGTTTCAGCATTGTCTGATAAGTTAATTTGTTTTATTTGTTAAATTATAATATTACTTGATTAATTCTTATGAGTGAGGATTTGATTATCACGATGTTTGTCTATGCATTATATTTGTTTAGTAGTATGTTTTTCTGGTATAGGTACGTTCTATATTTGGAAACTAGTTTTTAGTTTACCGTTAGTATTTAATAATATGTGTATTTAGTTTTCCAGTTGTGAAAGTGGTGTTCAATGTGTTTTCGAAACGTTGTTGCATGTGTTTGGTCATAAGGGAGGGTGTTGTGTGGTCTTAATGAGTTGTTGCTGTGAAAACCAACACTGAACTATTTTCTAGTGTTTTATAAATTTTTTTTATGTTTTGTGAAAATGCGCAAGGTGCGCAGTTTTGGTTCTGGTGTAGCTTTCATATGCATTTTTTTCAAATGGAATTTGAGTGGTTAATTGTTGTTTAATGTCTTGTTTTATCTCTTGGATTCTCATAAGAAAATACATAGTGTTTTGTTGAATCAGTAAGATGTTTTTTTACAGTGTGGTTGGGTCATTAATTGATGCAGGTGGTGTAGGTTGTGTTCTTGATGTGGCGTCTAGTATGTTTGTTCAGGAAGGAGGGTTGAGTTGGTTTTGAAACTTATAGCTGTGTTAAGTTTCTTTTTTAAAGAATTTGTTTACAAATAAAATTAAAATGATTTAATAGAATTATTAACGATAAAAATTTAATATGTTTTCAATAAACAATTATTAGCAATGCAGAAATTGTTTTAATTGGGTTGGGTAAAGTCTTTTGGCATGTGTAATTTGTCAAATTGTTTTTTTTTGTGTGTGAATGTGTGGCATTGGGTTTATGATACACCCTACTTGTTTTATTTGTTTGAGTTTTACATGAAATGTGAAATTGGAACAACATGGCCACAAAAAGGGGAAGTCTAGGTTCTAGGGGTGGACTAGATCTAGTGTGCTAGTGATTCAAAAGTGGCTCTGGCCCAGATTCAGATAGCTAGTTTGACGATTACAACACTACCTAAAAATGGATGATCACAATAGAACTCTAGGTAATGGATGTGTTTCCCTACTAGTGTCTCGTGCACGAGAACATATTTATTTTTTGTGGTTTCTATACTGTTGTTCACCTAGATGTGAGGTTCTAGGGTCCCATTCCTTTTTCTAATACCTACAGGGCCTCTCCCACATTTAGTGCTCTTAGATTACTATACACTCACCGTCTGCATGTAGTGTATCATTTGGGTTTACTTGAAGGTTTGATTTTTCATAACTTCAGGCGTGTTTTATTTTTATTTAAGTTGTTTTCTTTAAGTTTTTTCTTCATAGAAACTGATTCTTTAAAGTTGTTTACGCATTGGTTTCCATTAATTTATTTAGAATGAAAATGTATTTTTCATTTAATGTTTATACGTGGAACCATTTTATTGGCTGGAGTCCTATTGGGATTTTGGCTCACACCCTACATACACCTTTAGGTGTATGTAGACTTTGTTTCTTGTGTATTCCAGGTTTTGACATCGTGCTCAGCGATGGTGGTTTTGGTCATTGATGGTCTTCTCATGCAGGTTTGTGTTCTGGCGTGTGGATGTCGCACCTCCCTTGTTTCTTGGAGGTTTGAGTTAGAATTTTAGTTTATTTCGTTGTCGTTTATTTCTGGATGTTAGTTCAAGTTATAATGCTCTGAATTTTGTTTTCAGTTTACATGCATGTTTGGTTGTCTGTTTCCAATTTCAATTTGTTTATATTGTTAGTTTTCTTTTTATCTTTAATTTCGGGAAAATTGTTCTAACATGTTAATTATGATACCTGGGTTCTTGTGCCAGCCCGTGGGGATCGGGAACGCCCTTCAGGCCATGCCTCAGATCGGGTCGGGTGCTGGGTCGGATGGCAAGCCAGCTTGGATCGTGACAAAAATGGTTTCAAAGAGGTAAAATTTTCTCTCTTGGGTAAATTTATTTTCGGATAGACTCATGGTAGACTGAAGTTAAGGTTGTTAGGATATGACGTCTTGGCTACGAGTAAGGTGCCTGGCCAACACACCTCATGGCAGGACTCGAGTTACCAATGAAAGTTGAGGTTTGTCTAAACCATTGGTCAGTGTGGTTAATTTCATTTAGGGGAAATGAAAAATGAGTAGGTTTAGTTGTCCCAGTGAGCTCTTAGGGTCTGGAAATCCATGCAGATCCAGGGACTCTGTCCTAGAATACATTCTGTGGCAGTGGTGTGGTTGGCGTATGGCCACCAACCATATGTTCCAGTCACCCGCGGATACTAGTTTTCTCTTGAACCATTCCTTGTTTCTTTTTTTGGAATTGTGGACATTTGGTTTTTAAGTAAAAATGATTTGGTCTAGGAAAATGTTTTGGAAAATGTCTTGAAATAAATCACTTTAAAAAGAAAATGAGGTTTGAGGTTTGAAAAGTTAGGGTTGGATGTTTTGGTTTTAAAAAAATCGAATGGTTTTGTATTGATCCTTGGCGCTATCATGGGAAACCACATGCATGAGTGTATGCAAAAATTGAAATAGATAATGGAACGAGCGGATGAGTGCCTGGATGAACATGAGGTGGGTGTTGGTGTGGCAAAAGAACATGCATGTGCAAGGCTCATGGGATGCCATTGGTGTTTGTGCAACCCACCAGCTTTGCTTATTTTTAAAAATTGTTGTTAAATAAGAATTTGGTGTTTTTGGAATTGGTTATCGCGAAGCGTGTCCTTGTGTTTTCGAAACTTTTGATGTGAGGAGTTTCCAGATGAGAAACCTTTTTGACTGATTTGTGTCCAGAGTTTGAATTCTTATTTGTATATTGGTATACACGCGTGTGGTTAGTGAATTATATTGTAGAGTATATCAGGTATCCCTTGTAGTGGTTCCCCCTACACGTTTGGTGTTCACTTGTGTAATGTCTTGAATATTAAACTAGTTTTGTTGGGTCCATGGTTTTCTTTTTTGACTAGTGTATGCCCCCCCATGAAGCGTTGACATGTGATTGAAGTGAGAGTACGAGTAATCCGCCATTGGCCGACCCTCCTGTTGATTAAATCAAGGACACTATCTTCTTGGGTGATAGTGCTACATTTTTTCCTTTTTTCCCTTTTGGTTAAGTAGATCCTCTAACAGCAGGATGGCATATCTGAGGGGAGTTGAAGGGACTTTCAGTCTCTTTGAGTTTTCTGAGTCGTCAGGTATGAAGTTTGACGTCGTTGAGTCTGAAGGTTCCCCCTTGAAATGGTGAAAGTAATTCCTGCACGGAAGGGTGATGGAGGTTTGGAGTTATTGGTACTGACCAATGTCATGAAAGGCTCGTAGTGCTTTTATCAGATGCCACAGTCATGGATGGGTGACATCTTGTAGCGTGAGGTCCCTTTGATAGTTAACAGTTGTTTGGAAGCAGTAAAGTAGACTGCAGTGGGGAAAAGGTGGAAGAAAACTGAAGTTCTTGGTGCGGTCTGTTGTTCTAAAAGACCTCGGGTCTTTGGATTGTTTAGTTTAAGAAAAGGTTCATGTTAGGCTACTAGTTTGGCAGACCCAATCATATGGGGATGCTACGGTCGATTGCAGGAATCACGTACGGCCTTAAGACTCAGTTTAATGTACCTATTCGTATAATTTCCCTCTCTACAACAAAGGTCATGTTCAGGTGACGATTTGTGGTGTCGTGTTCTCATTCAATGTGACAAACGGTGATGTGCATGTACCATTTCAGCTCTTGTGTTGGTGAATATTTTTTGTATGATCAGTTTGATGTCATAATGTGTTCTTTTTGCTGGTGTTGCCTCGGTTGTAGTTTGGTTGCGTGTGACACCAACAGGAGAAGCACCGTTCTGGAGTCATTGACACCTGACTGCGATGTAGGAGATGCTTCAAACATCAGGGCTCTAGTCATAGGTCTTGGAGTGAAGCTGGTGCGTGATCTGGAAGCCAGAGAGTGTATGGGACCCTGACTTTGTTCTATCATCGGTGTTGAAAGTCAAATAAGTTTAAATCATTTCCTGTAGTTTTCCGGTCCAAAAAAACCATTTGGGTGCGTAAGGATTTTGTGACTATGTAGAGGTGGGGCTGTCTCATTGCCTTACAGTCTTGGGGGTCATGTTCCACTGGATGAAATCACTTAGTGGCCCTTATGGGATATGTTGGGTAAGTCGGTCTCATAGTTGGAATAGTGCTCGTCCAGGGATGTGAATATGTTTGTTTTTCTTGGGTTGTGGTTTTGACGCCCCAGTAGTTAGCCCCCCCCCCTTGTAGTGGGGTGTTTGGTCAGCATCACGAACTTTTCAATGTTCTGGATGTCATGTTAGTTATAATGGTGGGGAGACCCACGTTGGGTCTCACACAAAGGTCTCTGGAATAAATCAGTGTTGGCTTTTATTTAATGGCGGGAAGTCCTCTGAAACCTCCCCATGTCGGTTTCCGTGTCTCGTCTTGGGTGTTAGTAGGTTCTTAATGATGGGTAGCCCCCCGGGCTTCCCCACATTGACCTTTTGGTTCTGTTTCTAAAGATGAGTTGGAGATATGTGATAAGGGTGCTTCTGGGTCATTGTTTCTATCATTTGTTCGTTCCAGACAAACGATGTTGTTTCATTCAATGGTGCTTGGGATGTTTCGACATGTCTTGTTGGATTCTGTTGGTGCGGGAGTTCTCTTCCTTGATCAGTCAACTGGAGGTTTTCTAGATCTTTGGGGCAGGCGACACATATCAGAAATTCTTTTTATGGGTTTCTTTAGTTTTTCACTTTAGTCACATTCATTGATCATGGTGTGTATACCTTTTTCCACTTGTTTTCATAAGGATTCCTTTTGATCCTTAAGGGGGTTTTTTTCTGCTTTGGGTCTCTGCCTTTTTTGTGTCTTTCCGGGGAAGGAAAGATTTATGGTGGGGGGAATTTTCACACACACATCTTTTTCATTATTTTATTTTATCAAATTTTCTTGGTATCAGGGATTCTGGGTGAAACCCGACATAAAATTTCTGAAATCTTATTCTGAAACGCACATTTTAACCTTAACGACACTCTTCACGCTGCTGTCAAAGCCACCCAACCTCGCTTGTTTCCCCATGTGGCCTTTCCCGATTCACCACTCAACCTACCTGATTTTCAAGGCAGATGAAAATTATGTGACGAAAAATAAAATGAGAATACGATGAAAATTGAGACCGTGCGGTCTCGGGCGAGGCACGATTTTGAAACCACACGGCCTCACCTGGTCCACCGAGTGACCTGCTGGTGTTCAGTTAATTAAATAAAATGAATTAATAATGAAAAAAATTAAACGTAAATGAGTGTGAAAATAAGAATAAAATAAAATAAGAAGAGTGAAAAATTCAATGAACTGTTTTACTAGTAATAATAATATTATTGAGGATACTATAAATTATTATTGAGTATTGTTATTAGTTATATTAGTGAAGATAATTGAGTTATTTTATTTATTATTACAACCTTTATTATTAGTCGTTATCTTTATTATTATTATTAGTTATTTGTTCTAATATTTCTTTTTTATTGTCGATTTACTTTTTTACCCTTAGGGTTTGGGTTGGCTGGAACCTCTCCCCCCGTTCTTTCTCTTCTCCAGATCGAGGCCTAGCTCCACCTCCCCTCATTTATTTCCCATTAAAACATGTCGGATCTCCCCCTAGAACCCCCATGTTGCATCGCTTGTTTCCTCCTTTTGAGAATCGCGCCACACCTCCCTCCCGGCCAGGCCTCCTTGCATTGCCCGCAACTCAACCCAGCCACAACTGATGTGCGCTCGCCCAGGACCCCGCACCCCACCTCCCTCATCCTCCCCCCACATCCAGCCTACTCTAGCACTTCACAACCCTCCGACAAACCCCATCCGCTAGCCCCCTTGGGCCGTTCCATGCTTTCCCCATTGCCAGCCTCCCCACCAACCCAATTCCGGTGATCCGACCTCCCTTGGTTAAGCCCCCTTCTTTATTTTATTTATATTTTCTCTTTTTGAGTTTTGTTTTTTTCTGAAGGTTTGTAGTCTGATTTAGGGTTTGATTTTGGTTCATTTTGGTTATAATTATTATTTTAGGATCTTCTTTGAGTTTTTTTGTGGTGCGTATTAGGTGCGGATGAAGGTCCGCACAAGATTCAGGAAAATTCAACACCGATGTAGGTGTTTTGATGCCTCAACATCCCTTGATTAATTTAATATGTCTTTTTATACTTACTAATGTATTATTTGGTTTGATTATGTTTTTTTTGTTCTGAAGAATGGGGAATTTGAACATGTCTTTGGGTGATGATGGATTTCGCACCATCTTTACGAAAGCTTCTTGGTTTGAGGTAGGTGGTTCCACATTTAAAAATTGTTTGATAAGTAAATTTTCTTTCTTAGTTAATTTATAATATTACTTGATTAATTCTTATAAGTGCGGATTTAGTTATCTTGAAGTTTTTCTATGCATTATATTTGTTTAGTAGTATGTTTTTCTGGTACATGTACGTTCTTTGTTTGGAAACTAGTTTTTAGTCTATCATTAGTATTTGATATTATGTGTAATAAGTTTTTTAGTTTTTAAAGTGGTGTTAAATGTGTTTTTGACATGTTTTCTCTTGTGTTTGGACATAAGGGAGGGTGTTTTGTGGTCTAAATGAGTTGTTGTTGTGAAAACACACACTCAACTATCTACAAGTGTTTTATTAATTTTGTGTATGTTTTGTGAATACGTGCAAGGTGTGCAGTTTTGGATCTGGTGTAGCATTCATATTTCTTTTATCCGAATGGAATTTGAGTGGGTATTTGTTGTTTAAAATCATGTTTTATCTCATGGATTTTCTTAATAAAATTTCTAGTGTTTTGTTGAATCGTAAAATTTTTTTTAACAGTGTGGTTGGGTCATTAATTGATGCAAGTTGTGTAGTTTGTGTTCCTAATTTGGCGTCAGGTATGTTTGGTCCGGGAGGAGGGTTGAGTTTTTTTTTCATCTTAAATCCATGTTATGATTATTTTTTAATGAATCTTTTTACAAAAAATTAATATTATTTAATAAAATTATTGACGATAAAAATATAATATGTTTTCAATAAACATTTATTAGCAATGCAGAAATTGTTTTAATTGAGTTGGGTAATGTCATTTGGAGTGCATACTTTGTCAAATGGTTTTCTGTGTGAGTGAAAGTGTGGCGTTGGGTTTATGTTACACCCTACTTGTTTTATATGTTTGAGTTTGACATTAAATGTTAAATTGGAACAACATGAACACAAAAAGGGGATGCCTGGGTACTAGGTGGGAGGACTAGATCTAGCGTGCTAGTGATTCAAAAGCATCTCTGGCCCGGTTTCACTTAGCTGGTTTGACGATTACAACACTAACTAAACATTGGATGACGACTGGAGACCACTAGGTTATGGATGAGTTTCCCTACTAGTGTCTCGTGCATGAGAACGTATTTTGTTGTGGTTTCTGTACTGTTGTTCACCGGGATGCGAGGTTCTAGGGTCCCATTCCTTTTTCTAGTACCTATAGGGCCTCTCCCACTATTAGTTCTCCTGGATTACTATACACTCACCATCGACATGCGGTGTTGCATTTGGGTTCTCTTTAAGGTTTGAGTTTTCTTAACTTCAAGGGTGTTTTATTTTTATTTCTGTTGTTTTCATTAAGTGTTTTCTTTATAGAAAATGTTCTTTAAAGTTGTTGAAGCTTTGGTGTCCTTTAATTTATTTAGCCTGTAAATGTATTTTTCATTTACTGTTTATACGGGGAACCATTTTATTAGGTGACTTCCTACTGGGCTTTTGGCTCCCACCCAACATACACCTTTGTGTGTATGTAGACTTTGTTTGTTGTGTATTCCAGGTTGTGACATTGTGCTCAAGGATTTTGGTTTTGGTCATTGATGGTCTTATCATGAAGGTTATTGTTGTGGCGTGTGGATGTTGCACCTCTCTTGTTTCTTGGAGGTTTGAGTTAGATTTTTTTTTTCTTTCATTGTCATTTATTTTAGGATGTTGCTTCAAGTTATAAACCTCTGAATTTTGTTTTCAGTTTAAATTCATGTTTGGTTGTCTATTTCCAGTTTCAATTTGTTTATATTTTTAGTTTTCTTTCTATCTTTTATTTCAGGTAAACCGTTCCCACTTGATATTTCTGATACCCGTGCACTAATGCCAACTTGTGGGGATCAGGAACGCCCTTTGGGCCATGTCGTGGACCGGGTTGGGTGCTGGGTCGGATGGCGACCCGACCTGGTTCGTGGCATGAATTCATTTCATTTAATGTTTGAACGTTTTACATCACTTTGAGGAGGTGGTAGTACAAAAATAACCAAAACATGTTATCATATTTACACATCATGAATAGCATGGAAATATGTGTTGTATAAAAATTATATATGTATTATTCAAATATAAATATCATATAAAATTGTGTTTCAATAGTAATTACCAACCATGTGATGTGTTAATAGAGAAAATGAACAACATCGGTTCGTGAGGCGATAGTTCTCCATACACGAATAGTAAGGTCGTTACCCATTTTATGTAAGTGGGTGTTACTGTATTTCATCCCCTTAACCAAAAAAATCATATTATATTGAGTATTTTCTATAGAAAATAATTGAACAATATTAACTGAATTAGTGGATAATGAAATAATACATAAATGCACATTGAAGAGTGTTGCCTCTTTTTTCTGGTAACTCTTATTGGTGTTCACCAAAGGACATACTTTTTTTAACCAATGTGAGGAAACAATGAGAAGCAAGGTATTTTTGGAGTTTAATTGGGAAGGTTTTGGGTCTTCCAAAAGGGATTTATAGGTGTGAAAAAAATTTATGTGTAAATTCCTTTTACAGTGGAGAGGGAGTGACATTCTTATAAATATTAAAAGACAAACATTAACTAGATGTCACTCTTACATAATGTGACAACAATAAAGATATCAGTTAGGTAAAAGTGGTTATATTGAATACTAATTTCCAAAAATGTGTTTCAGATATTTTTTTATGTCATTTGGATTAATAAGATTAATGTTTTTTCACTATGTACCTATATTTTTACTTTAATCATTATAATTAATTATAATTACATTCACTAAAGTTTTTGTCTAAAAAAAATTTTAAATTTTCATACGTTATAAATTAATATTAGTATAATCATGTAATCCTTTTTTTTAAATTATAATCATTTATGTGGATGAAAATTATTTAAAATCAATCTCACAAATGTGATGACAAAGTAGGTGTTTAAAGTTAAACTTTTCAAATTTTTTCTATGTTTTCATCTCAGTTTTCAATGTAAAATTGTTTCTAATGACCTAAAACGGTTTAAATTATATGAAAAATTATTTAATTGTTTGTTAAACCGATTTAACAATATTATTTATGTAATTAATTAAATTATTTGAAAAAATAGTTCGGAACTAAATTTTAGTATTATTCACTATTCATCAAAATACTAATGTTCATAGAAAAATACCATAATGTAACCCAAAGTAAATTTATATATTTGAATATCAAAAATTATTAATTTTTACTTTCATATAAAAATTCTAAATGATTCAAATATTATATTTAAACTAGTTATTCCATTAAAAGGTGGTAAAACTATTTTTTTAAATCGTATTTTTATGAAAAATGCTGACATATTATTTTCTTAAGACAATAAAATTTAGTGTATTAATGTTAAAAAATTGTAAACAATTTTAAAAATAATATATTTAGTCTTATACATTACCCCTGATAAAAAAGCATGGTGATAACTACCATATTAAGTATACTAAAAATTTATTATAGTTCGGTATAACTCAGTATTGCAGGTAACATCAGTTTTTAGAGAAACTCATAGTTTCATGTCATTTATGATATTGGTAATACATACCCCTATTAAGGTAAAATTAATATATAATTCATAAATACTAATAAATAAGAAAAATACTTATTCTATCAGTACCTAAGATGTTATAGTAACAAAAGTATGTGTTGATAATGCATTTGGAGAAGCATAATAAGGCATACCAATCAATTGAAAAAGCATATAACCCAAAACGTTTTAGAAATAACTCACATTAACCAATAATTATAAAATTTTACCAAAAATGAAATTTATTAGGTTTACAATAATAAAATTATATACCATATCATTCATTATTAAAATCACACACTTCTTATCAAATAATTTACTTCATTACAAATACATTTTTCATTGCAAAAACCCTATCATGATTTCATATGTTATACATAAAAGATACAGAAAATATATTTTTAGATTATATTTAAATAATTATATATGAATAACACAATAAAAAAATATCCCACTACTTATTTAACCATATTACGATCTCTCATGTCCTGCCCCTAAGGAAAATACAATATAATTAGGGTATAAAGATTTCTCATGATTATATCTTAATGTTCCTATATACCAATATTATAATTGGTATCAAATAATTTTAATGAATACTGATAAAAATATATCAAACTAAATTGTGTTGATGAAATTACTATTATAATGAAATATATTTATATATATTTCCATATATATTTAATAAATAAATGTGGACATAATAATATTATATCATTACATAATCATAATTGAGATCTGATGAAAACATACCCATATCTCCAAAATTAAGTCATGTATCCTCACAAATAATTATTAAATACATTAGTGGAATTAAATTCATAAAATTATATATACATATATTTTTATATACAATATCATGAAACCCATAAAAAATTATGGTGGATTCATAACCCAGAGAGTAATGAAATTCTTCTACAAGATAATGAGAAATATTTATTCCTATAATTATATTATAGCCTATAAAATGCAAATCAATATGATTTATCTTTATAAAGACAATAAAAAATTGGTAATAAATGTAAAATTAATTAAATAAATTGATACTGAATAATTGTAAGCATAAAAATAGCCATTGAACCATTATAAAGATTCATTCCAAACCAATATAGTGATAATTTTAAAAAAATAGATATATATATATATATAATATATGATATAATAAATAAAAAAATATAAAATATTAATTCCATCAAATTCCATAAATTATTGACAAAGACATAATGTTTTTAAAATAAATTTTAAAAAAATTAGAAATATATTAATCTAAAAAATCACATCAAACCCAAAACAGATCAAATAAAATATTATTAATGAATCAATGAAAATATAAAATGGAAGAAATATATTGAAACCAATATTAAAATGTTAAAAAAATCATTCAATACTAATGGAACAACAACATCGATTCAATAAAAGTCCTCTTAATTCATAATGAAACCAAATTTATGATATTTTCTTATAGGTGTTATACCAATGTTTAAATTATATTCAATGAAAATTATATTATATAAAAATATAAATAAAATAATCATTTTATTATGTAATGGATCAAATATAACAATTTTTTACGATGAATATCTATTTTAAACATACATTCTCAAATTAAACCTTGAATCAATCTTTGGAATTTTCCCTAAAAAACATGATTTTATGAAAAATTGAAAATGTAGTATCTAACTATTACTAATTTTCTTTATAATAATATATTTTAATATGTATAATTTACCATTTTTAACTATAAGTTTTCTTTAAATAAATATAAGATCATTTGGAGTTAAAAGGGATATTTTCAGATATTTTTTTTTAAAAGAAGCATAATGCCATTTAATTTTAATTAAATATAAATATATTTAATAATAAATTATTTAATTTAAATTTATGTATTATCCTTATACATATATTTTTTTAAATCAATATAATGATGAATAATTTTCTTATTGTAAATGTTGGATCATCCAATTGTTTAAAATTAAATTTCCTATTGACCTTTTTTCGAATAGTTTTTCGTGTTTATATAAAACTAAAAAAAATTATTTCTTGAATTTATTTCCGAAAAATGTATGAAATATTTGGAATCATAGTTTCATGAAAATTTTATAAGGCCACCTTCAATTTTATTCAAAATTAATATTAAAAATTTTCTAAAATTAATCACCAAAGTTAAAGTTAAAATTTGTTTAATCTAGTGTTAAATGAAAAAGAGTGCGGTTTAAATTAAATTAAACTTTAATGTATCCCCCATGGTTCTTTTTATTTCTTCCATAACATTATCACCCACTATTTTTATGTATTTTGGTAACATATTTTCATAATAGTTACGTGAAATTATATTAAAACATTGAAAAATTACAAGTGTTCCACTCACATAAATTATAAAAGCGCACCTCCTCTAATCAATTCATCAGACCTATTATGTTTTCTAGCTCAAAAACCCCAAAATAAATATATCCCTAAAATAACCATCTTTTTTATAAAGATTTTTTATTCCCAAAATAAAAAAACCTGGTTACTTATAAGAAATCCAAAGGAGGGGATTCTATGTGAATGTAATCGTTATCCCAAAGATCATTATCTTTTATATCTTCCTATACCATTATATATTATGTATTAAAAATTATTATTTTTAAAAATGGTATCTAACACAAACTGGGGTGTTATTATATTTATTTCAAAATATTTATCCTTCACATACTCGATCAAATGGGAAATAAAACCATCACTTGTGTGTGCTGAAATGCCCACTTTGTGAACTAAAGAAATTTGATTTCAATCATTGATTCAAATGGATAACCATAATGATAGAAATAATTATTTAAAATGATACTTATGACATAATAAATATTATTTAAATTAATATATCATTATATTTGATACCCTTCTCCCATATAACAAAATAAAAATTAATCTCATTTGTACATACGACCAACTATCTCTATGAAGCAATGTGATTAATTTTCCAAGGCCAAATTTAAAAATTGATTTTATGTAAGAATATGATTATTAACATTTAAAATTATAAAATTATTATTATTATATATATCAAGGAATTAAATCTTATTTGTATGAGCGGAAACATTTTTGACAAAACATGCATGAGAAAATGGAAGTGTAGACACCTAAAACAATGGTAATAATGAAATACTATTTGTGATTGAGTGATAACATGTAAATAGTGGACCATATATGATATAATAAATATAAATATAGTTATATTATAAATTAGTAACATATTTAGAACAATCACATTGGTTTCCAAATCATTTTCATCTGAAGGGAAGCATGGTGAAATTGATTTTGTCACAATTTTTCTTCCATAGACACAATTTTGATATCTTCCTCCTATTAAATCTTATTTTTTATATAAACTAACCATTTTATATATTAAAAATAAATAAATATTAATTCATGATTATTAATGATTCAATTAACTTTTATCCTTTCAATGGGTTACTATTTAAATGTTACAAAAGTGATAAGTATTTATTTTACAATATAAGGTTATTTTCATATTTGCTTAATTTTCATTGAAATCATATTATTTCATATACATCATAAATATACAACAATTTTATTAAAAAATATATATATAATATATCTCTATATATTCCACCAATTTATAAATAATTTGAAAATTATTCATAAAAAAGAATGATTAAAATAAAAACCATTTTTATTTCACTTTTAGTTAGGTAAATAATTCTACCATGTCCATGTTTTAAAGAAAAACATTAAAAAGAACATTTTAAGAGTCAAATGATTTGTTAGGGAAATTTTATTGTGTCAATAATATTTTAAATTTTGTGAATGGAATATTTATA
Source organism: Viscum album (assembly GCA_963277665.1). NCBI lineage: Eukaryota > Viridiplantae > Streptophyta > Magnoliopsida > Santalales > Viscaceae > Viscum > Viscum album. Next base: position 522,231,971 of record OY728127.1, on the reverse strand, counting down.
CTATTTTCTAAAAGGAAATTTTTTGAATTTCATTACAAATAATGAAAAGGATAGTTTTTTAACATATAAAATGATTACAAACCACTCCACCACTATAAGGACCCATACTTTACATATATTTTTAATACTTCTAAATTGAAGCATACTTATTACAACATATAACAAAACCATGGAAGGACCGTATAGGTATAGTGTCTTTAGAAACTAGGAAACATAAACAACTAGTTCATAAAGAATCTACATTGTCTCTCATTTATTTCATCATATCTATAGTCCCTTTTTGGAATATCTTACTTAATACCCTTCTTCCTGACCTGGGAAAAGAAAACATACAAAAGGGTGAGCTCAAATGCTCAGTAAGGGTAAACAAAATAAAAATCAATCACATCATGAACATAACATTTTGGAAATCTTGACCTACAAAAGAAATCATAATTTCATACCATGTGATAAATCATAGAAGTGAAATTTAATCCCAATAATCATAACATAAAACATGAAACATTGTTTCATACACACATAATCATAGATAATCATTTCTTATTAGTCAATAGTCATTGACAAGACTATCTTAGTGGACAAATTCCATTTCTGAACAGAGTTCATTCCACGTTTCTGTCCTGTTTCCCTGAACCAGTTTAACCTGACATTCCAGCCATGTCTATCTCATGAGATATAAAATCTTTACCCAATGCATTGGAGGGAGATATAGGTCCCACCCATCTCATAATGATACCATTATTATGTGTGCCACAAAATCATAAACCATACATCATAGCATAACCCATGTAACAAAAATGGGAATCTTAAACATCATGACATCATAAAACAATTCATATAAGATAAAGGAATTCATAAAAATAATTCCATCACAACATAATCAAATCAATGTAATAATAGGGATATAAACAGAACCCTTTATTATCTTAGATGGAAAATTATTTTGATAAAACACTTGAACTCTATTCTTGAGGAAAATATCCTTTCTACTTCAAAAACACTTTTCCGTTCTTAACATGTCATACAATTCTAAACTAAAAGAAGTTGATTAAAAATAAAATTGAAAACATGTAAAAGAAGCTTCTTGGAAATAATGTTTTAAAAATACATTTAGGCTGTATAAGTTAAGAAAACATTCTTCTCGTACTTTTGTCGGAAAAGTTAAAAAGTACCTCATACAAAATAAACGACAAAAGATTCCTTTCATATCATTTACTAAAAATTCACCGAAGGGTAAAATTGGATTAAAAAATTTTAGGTGGATGGAAATAATATTCCATATTGAGAAAACATGGATGTGGATGATAAAATACACCCTAGTAAATACCAAACTATAAACAATCTCGGATAAAAAAATGAGATTTTGATATTTTACCTTACCTTAGGTTTGATTTGCTTAGTATGTGTCCGAACCTCCTATATAATGATTTAAATAATATTATTGACTTATTACATAATCATAATTATTGTTATGATATCATATAGGGTCATATTCTTAGCTTCTTAATAGTAATATTTCATTACGACTTGTTATTCGGGTGTTTATTACTTTTTGTTCTTATGCGTGTTTTGTCGAATAAATTCTTATTATTCTCTTTAGGTTATAGATTCCTAATTTCAAGAATGGTATTAGTGTATTATATATCATATTCATTCATTCAATTCATTCAATTAATTTATATAATCATTATGAAATGAAGATCATGTAGAACGAGTAGCATCACATCGTGGAGACGATATTCTGTACGTACGCACAAGCAATGATATCGTTCCCATGATCGTGGAATTTTATTGAAGTGTATGAATAATATTTCAGAATCAATACCACTTTAAAATAATCACATATAGTTATTATTCACACCATTATACCCATCCAAGTAAGGTGGTGGAGGAAAATAGATTACACCACGGCGTGGAGACAGTATTCCGTACGTACGCACGCGCGATGATTTCATTTTCCGTAGGATGGATAGATGGTGAAATAGGGTTGTTAAATACTTATAATAACATATAAGTATATGAGTGATACTGATTTTATTACTTAATAATGAAACAACTAAATAAGAATAATTGTAAGAAAAAATAAAGATGAAAGAATCGGTAACAGACATTACCTCTTCTTTGAAGCGATTCTTTGAGACCTCCTTTTAGGGAACTAAAATTGGCCTTTGAAGAAGACCAGTACCTCTAAGATATTTCTAGGGAAGTGGATATGAGAAATTATCAGGGTTAGGCTAAGCTTGCGGGATCAAATTTGTGTGAGGAGGAGAGGGAGGATGTTCCCTTTTAAAAGGGAGGAGAGGGGCACCTTTGGAATAACTAAAAATATTATTTTATTATAAAGTCAAATCCGTTTTTAATAGCTCCAAATTGATATATATATATAATATAAGGTTGAGATGGGTCTAAATACTCTCATTCAATAGAATTTAGACAAGTTTAGGTAATTATATTAACCTTATCTTTTAGTTTTAACTCTTAGTTAATTAGATTAACATTTACCATGTAACATTGTATTTTTATATTATATAGTCAATAAAATTACCATATACATCCAATAGACCCCCAAGTGTTCCATTATTGATACACCTATCATGATATAAGTATCTTTTCCGATCATTAGATTTTTAGGAATAAAATAACAATCACTAATATAATATTTGTTTTAAAAACTATTTTATGTCAATTTTGACACTATTTAGTAATTGATTTTTTTTGAAAATCATAAAAGAATGATTAGTTCTAAGAATGCTAATTAAATCTATACTAACATGTATGATTAACCTATAAAATTAATTTAATTCATAAAAAGTCTCAAAGTACATTTATTTGGGTATTTATAACATCAATTATGTCAATATTTAATTAATAAGATAATTACTACATCATAATTGTGTCATAAATAAATTAAATTATTTAATGTCTAAAAACTACAAATAAAATACCATTATTTAGGAAATCTTTTTATCTTTCTAATTAATATTTATAGTCGAATTTATCTTATGTATAAACCTATATTAATAATGATTTAGTAATTAAACATTGATTTTAACTATTTTAACCCTTCTTTAAATAAATTAATAATAAATGTCCTAATCGAATCCAAGTGGGCCTAAATGGTCATATTTTATTTCTAAGGTTGTTTTTCTGTCGAATTAAACTTATCTAATAGAATTAGGACATGTGTTAGGGTAATAATAATATCATTTTTACCCTTAATTACTCTATTTACTTTTAACCGTGGTAAATAAAAGTAAAAAGTTTCTATTCACCAAAAAAAAATTTCGCCTCATTGAACAAAATTTAACTTACTGTCATCAACCGTGTCTATTGGATTTTTTAAATTCCATTCATAAAAGCGGTAAAATTATGTTTTATGTAAATTTGAAAATTCTCCTAGGAGGTGGGTAAAAGACGGTGAAAAGTTCAATAAAATTTTTATATATCTAAAATTATTATAAAATTTATCCAATGAATTTCATTGAACTTATATAGGTATTATGTATCAATTTTGACCTAAAATAAATTTAAATAAAATAAATTATTATTTAAATAAAAATTCGGTTTTTAAATAGTAACCCAGTGTTTTCATTATTCATAAAAAATTGAAAGTTTCCAGAAAAATACCAAAATTTCACCCTAGGCTAATTTAGATATTATGAATCCAAAAATGAAGTCCATTTTGAAAAATAAAATGTAAAAAATTTCAAAAAGTGGTTATTACTACTCATAACGGCTAGTTTTAATAATATTTTAATAGCATATCGTTGTTTAGTGAAACTCGGTATTGCGTACGACGTAAGCTATCGAGGAAGGCCGCAGTTGTGTGTAAAGCAAGCCAAGCTAGTGTTGTGTGTAGTGAAAGATTCCTTTGATGATTTATATAACATAAAAACAAAATATTTCTCATAAAAGTCTCGGGTGTTACATTCTACCCCCCTTAAAATGAATTTTCCCTCGAAATTCGTCACTTTGTAAAAAGATGAGGATACCTCCCACTCATCATATCCTCAAGATCCCATGTAGCTTCTTCTAATTGGTGGTTCCTCCATGAAACATTCACCAATCGAGTGGTCATGTTTCGTAGGACTTTTTCGCTACGATCTAGAATCTCTATCTGATGTTCTTCATAAGAGAGATATTGCTCCAGTGGTACAACTTCTGAGCTGAGTACATCTGAAGGATCAGGTATGTACTTTCTCAGGAGAGATACATGGAACACATCGTGAACTTGAGAGAGATTCGGTGGAAGTGCCAATTGGTAAGCTACCTTTCCAACACGATCCAGTATTTCGAAAGGACCGATATATCTAGGGTTCAACTTCCCCTTCTTTCCAAATCTCATGACCCTCTTCTAGGGAGATATTCGTAAGAACACTTTATCATCCACTTCAAAATCTAGGTCTTTTCTTCAGATTTCAGCATAACTTTTCTGTCGACTCTGAGCTTCTCTTATGTGTTGTTGAATAGATCTGACCTTTTCTTCCATTTCATCAATAATATCAGGTCCTAATATCTTTCTTTCCCCAACTTCATCCCAGCCAGTTGGAGTCCTGCATTTCTTTTCATATAGATCTTCATAAGGAGCCATCTGAATACTAGAGTGAAATCTATTATTATAAGATAATTCGAACAAAGGTAGGTGTTGATCCCGACCACCTTTGAAATCTATAGAGCTAGCTCTCAACATATCTTCTAGTGTTTGAATTGTCCTCTCAGACTGACCGTCTGTCTAAGGATGATAAACAGTGCTGAAACTCAACTCTGTATCCAGAGTATGCTGAATACTTTTCCAGAACATTGAGGTAAACCTTGGATCCTGATTAGATATAACAGAAAGTGGTACTCCATGCAATCTTACCACTTCCTTTACATATATCATGGCAAGCTGATCTAGAGAGAAATCCTCTCTAATAGCAATGAAGTGTGAAGACTTTGTAAGACGATAAACTATGACCCAGATAGAATTATTGCCCTTGGATGTATTAAAAAGTCCTGTGACAAAGTCCATAGTGATGTTTTTCCATTTCCATTTGGGAATGTGTAATGGTTGTAACATCACCTTAGAATTCTGTCTCTCAACTTGAACTTGCTGAAAATCCAAGCATCGAGAGACATATTCAGCAACATCTCTTTTCATGTCATCCCACCAGAAGTACTATTTCACGTCCCTATACATCTTTGTGCTTCCAAGATGAATAGAGAATGAAGAACTATGAGCCTCATCCAGCAGCACCTTCTTTAATTCGGGGATGGGAGGAACACAAACCCGATTCCTGAACTTTATTATCCCATCACAATCAATGTTGAATTCAGGAACATTTCTCACTTTCATTTGTAACTCTAAAACTTCTTTCTATGCCTCTTCAATCTTCACATGTATAGATGGTTAAACATTAATTGTAGAAAGATAAGGTTTTTCCCCTTCTAATATAATTCCAAGATCCATCCTTTGTAAATCCATAAATATTGGATCTTTTGTGATCCTCATCATGGATAAACTGGCATGGTCTTGTCGAATTAATGCATCTGCCACCTTGTTTTATTTCCCAGGGTGGTAATGAATTGAGCAGTCATAATCCTTAATCAGCAACAACCATCTTCTTTGGTGCATATTCAGCTCCTTTTGTGTGAAAATATACTTTAAACTTTCATTATCAGTATAAATATCAAACCTTTCTCCATAAAGATAATGCCTCCAAATCTTTAATGCAAATATTACCGCAGCTAACTCCAAATCATGAGTTGGGTAATTTTTCTCATGTATTTTCAATTGTCGTGAGGAATAAGCTATCACCATATCATTTTTCATAAGAACACACCCCAATCCCTTCATTGATGCAACACTATAGATCACAAACCTTTCTCCACTACAAGGCATTGTGAGCACCGGTGCACTGGATAACCTTCTTTTCAACTCCCTGAAATTATCTTCACATTCCTCCCTCCAAACGAACATAACTCTTTTCTGAGTCAACCTGCTGAGTGGATTAGATAATCGTGAAAAATCTTTCACAAAATATCGATAATATCCAACCAAACCAAGAAAACTTTGGATCTCAGTTACTGTTTTCGGTCTCGACCATCTTTTGATAACCTCTGTTTTTGCTGGATCCACAGATATCCCCTCTTTTGAGATTATGTGACCCCAAAATGCAACTTTTTAAGCCAAATTTCACACATGGTAAATTTGGGATAAAGCTTCTCCTTTCTCAGGGTCTTCAATATAATTCTCAAGTGATCATCATGTTATTACTTTCTCTTTGAATATATAACAATATCATCTATAAAGACTAACACAAACTTATCAAGATAGTCTCTAAAGACTCTATTCATCAGATCCATGAAGATAGCAGGGGAATTAGTAAGACCAAACGACATCACTATAAATTCATAGTGTTCATACCTTGTACGGAAAGTGGTCTTTGGTATATCCTCTTTTTTACCATTAATTGATGATACCATGAACAAAGATCAATCTTGGGAAAGTATTGAGCTCCTCGTAGTTGGTCAAATAAGTCATCAATGCGCGGGAGAGGATATTTGTTCTTGATAGTGATCTTGTTATGTTCTCGATAATCAATGCAGAGTCTCATTGATCCATCTTTCTTATTAACAAACAGAAAAGGTGCTCCCCAAGGTGATGCACTAGGGCGTATGAACCCCTTATCAAGATTCTCTGGGATTTGCTTCTTCAACTCCTGCAACTCAATTGGGGAAATTCTATAAGGTGTATTTGAAATAGGTAAAGCACCAGGTATGAGTTCTATTGAAAACTCAACTTCACGATGTGTTGGAAGACCCGGAAATTCCTCTAGAAAGACATCACCAAACTCCCGTACAACGGGAATATTCTTAATCATGAGTTTCTCACCAGCCATTTTAAATAAATAACCTTCATTTAGTGGAACCAAGACCCATAAGATGGAAGAAATTTCCACTGGAAGGTTATATTCATCCTTGCATCGATAGACGATCATAGATTGATCTGGAATATGAAATGTGACTTCCCTTCTTTGGAAATTGATATGAGCTCCATATAGAGAAATCCAATCCATGCCATGAATCACATCAAATTCAACTATAGGAAGGATCACAAGATTTGTAGGAAGCACTTTCCCACAAACGTCAATTGGGGAAGAATTATAAACTTTTGATGCGACTGTTGTGCCATTAGGGGTTGTCACAACTACCTCAACATCTAATTGGTGAGGTAATAAAGTGATACTCTTAGAAAATTCATTAGAAATAAATGAGTGGGTGGATCCATAATCAAATAAAAAAATTTATACTTTAGAGTGGATGGTAAGTGTACCCTTCACCACATCGTTATCGTACTCCACATCACTGATAGAAATTACATGTGACTATCCTTTGTCTTTAGCCTTAAGATTTGGTTGACGTCGATCATCATCATCAACCCTTGGATTTGGGCATTGATTGACATAATGCCCCATCTCCTTGCACTTGAAACATTGAAGTGTAGTAGGTTCATTATGTGTATCCCTTCCTTTGTTTGCATCATTAGACATCTTCTTCCCATCATTGTGGCATTCAAATGCCCGATGACCTTTATTTCCACATTTGAAACTTTTAATTTTCCCTTTAAGAAAACTCCCTCCTTGTTTCTTTCCACACTTTGAGCATAAGGGGATGCTCATTTTCTTTTCAGTGTGCTCTTTTGATTTTCCTTTGAATTCTATTTTCCTCTTCTTGTCAAACCCATATGACTGATGGGTTACTCCAATCTCCATCTCAACTTTGAGAGCACATCAAACAATTTCCTCGTAGCTATTGAAGTATTTTATGGCTAAGGCCCTTCGAAGACTTGGTTTTAAGCCACTAAAGTATCGATCGATCTTACTCTTTGGTTGGATAATAATACCAGAAGCGTACCTTGGAAGCCTTGTAAAATTTTCTTCATAGGTACCAACCGATTCATCATCCTTTTTCTTCAGTTCAAGAAACTCTTTCTCCATCTTTGTTCGGAGAATACAAGGGAAGTAATTATTGAAAAATAAGTTCTTGAACTCGTCTCATTCCATGGACTCAATTTCATCCCTTTTCCTTGTATTCTTAATAAGAATCCACCATTGATCAACATCTCCTTCCAAATTATATACTTCAAGGATGACTTTATCATGTTCAGAACATTGAATAACTGAAAATATCTTTTCAGTAGTACTCATCCATTGTTCAGCAACTAATGGATCAGAAGACCCGCTGAATGAAGGTGGACACTGCCTCATGAAGGATTCAACAGAATCTTGCTCCTTCGTTTGCTCGTTTGGAAGTCCTGCATGATTCATAGCTTGAGAAATTTGTGTGAGCATGGTTACAAGATTTTTCATTCCAGATCCCATAACGATTGGTTGCTCAGGGGGGCAATCATTGCATTGCCCGTCGCATTCCGCATTAACACTGTTCCTTCGGGTTCCAGCCATTGACTAAAACCAAGAAGAATAGTGTGAGAAACACTAATTATAATAGGAAAAACACATAATAAAGAATACAATTTCACACTTAAGTTCTTATCCTAGGTTATTTGTGGCCATTTCTAAAACACTATGATTGTGTTCTATTCTTAGACTTATCCTTAGGGTTCTTACTAAGGCTTTCACACCCTAGTTTCCAAAGGTTGACTATACCTTTCCTCTGATACCAACTATAACGACCCATACTTTACATAAATTATTAATAATTCAAAATTGAAGCATACTTATTACAACATATAAAAAAACCATGGAAGGACCGTATAGGTATAATGTCTTTAGAAACTGGGAAACATAAACAACTGGTTCATAAAGCATCTATATTGTCTCCCATTTATTTCATCATATCTATAGTCCCTTTTTGGCATATCTTACTTAATACCATTCTGCCTAACCTAGGGAAATAAAACATACAAAAGGGTGAGATCAAATGATCAGTAAGGGTAAACAAAAGAAATATCAATCACATCATGAACATAACATTTTGGAAATCTTGACCTCCAAAAGAAATCATAATTTCATACCATGGGATAAATCATAGAAGTGAAATGTAATCCCAATAATCATAACATAAAACATGAAACATTTTTTAATACACACATAATCATAGATAATAATTTCTTATTAGTGAAGACTCATTGACAAGACTATCTTAGTGGACAAAGTCCATTTCTGAACTGAGTTTATTCCTCGTTTCAGTGCTGTTTCACTGAACCTCTTTAACTTTCCGTTCCACCCATGTCTATCTCATGAGATATAAAATCATTACACAATGAATTTTAGGGAGATATAGGTCCCACCCATCTCATAATGATTCCATTCTTATGTGTTACACAATATCATAAACCAAACATCATAGAATAACCCATGTAACAAAAATGGGAATCTTAAACATCATGACATCATTAAAAATTCATATAAGATAAAGGAATTCATAAAAATAATTCCATCACAACATAATCAAATAAATGTAATAATAGTGATAGAAACATAACCCTTTATTATCTTAGATGGAAAATAATTTTGATAAAACACTTGAACTCCATTCTTGAGTAAAATATCCTTTCTACTTCAAAAACACTTTTCCTTTCTTAACATGTCATAAAATTCTAAACTAAAAGAAGTTGATTAAAAATAAACATGAAAACTTGTAAAGGAAGCTTCTTAGAAATAATGTTTTAAAAATCCATTCATGTCGTATAAGTTAAAAAATACATTCTTCCCGTACTTTTCTCGGAAAAGTCAAAAAGTACCTTGTACAAAAAAATGAAAAAAGATTCCTTTAATATCATTTACTAAAAACTCACCAAAGGGTAAAATTGGATTTAAAAAATTGTAGGTGGATGGAAATAATATTACATATTGAGGAAACATGGATGTGGATGATAAAATACAACCTAGTAAATACCAAAGTATAAACAATCTCAGATAAAAAAATGAGATTGTGATATTTTCCCTTACCTTAGGTCCAATTTGCATAGTAAGTGTCTAAACCTCATGTATAATGATTTAAATAATGTTATTGACTTATTAAAAAATTATAATTATTGTTATGATATCATATATGTTCATATTCTTAGCTTGTTATTAGTAATATTTCATTACTACTTGTTATTCGGGTGTTTATTACTTTCTGTTCTTATGCGTGTTTTGTCAAATAAATTCTTATTATTCTCTTCAGGTTATAAATAACTCATTTCCAGAATGGTATTAGTTTAATATATATCATATTTATTCATTAAATTAATTTATATAATCATTATGAATTGAAGATAATGTAGAACGAGTCGCATCACATCGTGGAGACGGTATTCCGTACGTACGCACGAGCGATGATATCGTTCCCATGATCGTGGAATTGTATTGGAGTGTATTTATACTATTTCAGAATCAATAAAACTTTAAAATAATCACATATAGATATTATTTACACCATTATACCCATCAAAGTAAGGTGGTTGTGGAAAATAGATTACACCACGGCGTGGAGACGGTATTCCATACGTATGCACGTGAGGTGATTTCATTTTCCGTAGGATGGATAGATGGTGAAATAGGGTTGTTTCATACATATAATAACATATCAGTATATTATTGATACTGATGTTATTACTTCATAATGAAACAACTAAAGAAGAAGAAGTGGAAGAAGAAATAAAGATGAATGAATCGGTAACAGACATTACCGCTTCTTTGAAATGCTTCTTTGAGACCTTCTTTTAGGGCAATAAAATTGGTCTTTGAAGAAGATCGAGACCTCTAGGATGTTTATATAGAAGTGGTGGGGAGAAATTTTCATGGGTTGGCCGAGCATGAAGGCTCAAATTGGTGTAAGGAGGAGAGGGAGGAGGTTCCCTTTTATAAGGGAGGAAAGGGGAACCTTTGGAATAACTAAAAATATTATTTTATTATAATGTCAAATTCCGTTTTTAATAGCTCCAAATTGATATATTTCGAAGATAAGGTTGGTATGGGTCGCAATAATCTCATCCAATATAATTTAGACAAGTTTAGGTCATTATATTAACCTTATCTTTTAGTTTTACCTCTTATTTAATTAGATTATCATTTACCATGTCACATTGTATTTTTATATTATATAGTTAATAAACTTTCCATATACATCCAAGAGACCCCCAAGTGGTACCATAATGATACAACTATCATGATATAAGTATCTTTGCCGAACCATATATTTTTTTTGAATAAAATAACAATCAATAATATAATATTTGTTTTAAAAACTATTTTATGTCAATTATGACACTATTTAGTAATTGATATTTGTGAAAATCATAACATAATGATTAATTCTAAAAAAGTTAGTTAAATAAATACTAACATTTCATATTGACCTAAAAAATAAATGGAATTAATAAAAAGTCTCAAAGTACATTTATTTGGGTATTTATAACATGAATTATGTTAGTATTTCATTAATAAGATAATTATTGAATCATCATTATGTCATAAATAAATTAAATTATTTAACGTCTAAAAATTACAAATAAAATACAATTATGTAGGAAATATTTTTATATTTCTAATGAATATTTATAGTCGAATTTATCTTATGTATAAACCTATATTAAAAATGATTTAGTTATTAAACATTGATTTTAACTATTTTTACCCTTCTATAAATAAATTAATAATAAATGTCCTAATCTAATCCAAGTGGGCCTAAATGGTTATATGTTATTTCTAAGGTTGTTTTTGGTTGAATTACACTTATCTAATATAATTAGGACATGTGTTAAGGTAATAATAATATCATTTTTACCCTTAATTACCCTCTTTACTTTTAACCGTGGTAGATAAAAGTAAAAAGTTACTATTCACCAAAAAATTATTTTCGTCTCATTGAACCACATTTAACATATTGACATCAACTGTGACTCTCAGATTTTTTAAATTCATTCACAAAAGCGGTAAAATTATGTTTTATGTAAATTTTCAAATTATCCTATGAGGTGGGTAAAAGACGGTGAAAAGTTCAATAAAATTTTTATATATCTAAAATTATTATAAAATTACTCCAATGAATTACATTTAACTTATATAGGTATTATGTATCAATTTTTAACTAAAATAAATTTAAATAAAATAAATAATTATTTAAATAAATATTCGTTTTTTAAATAGTAACGTAGTGTTTTCATTATTCATCAAAAATTGAATGTTTCTAGAAAAATACCAAAATTTCACCTTATTCTAATTTTGATATTCCGAATCAAAAAATGAGGTCCATTTTGAAAAATAAAATGTACAAAATTTCAAATAGTGTTTATTACTATTCATAACGGTTAGTTTTAATAATATTTTAATAGCATATCGTTGTTTAGTGAAACTCGGTATTGCGTACGACGCAAGCTATCGAGGAAGGCCGCGGTTGAGTGTAATGAAAGCCAAGCTAGTGTTGTGTGTAGTGAAAGATTCCTTTGATGATTTATATAACATAAAAACAAAATATTTCTCATAAAAGTCTCGGGTCTTACAACCACCATAATTGTTTTATGATACTTATGTTCTTTGAGTAATATTCAATTTTTTACAAATAAATATCTTTAATAAACTTTTATATAATATTTTCACATAAAATTTATTTATTTTTATATTGGACATTAATTTATTATAAAACCAATACATTTTAAAAACTGGTTGTCAACATTGATCAATTTTTTGGTAAAAACATTCTTTTAAAAAAATTCAATTTCTTGTTATGATTATAAATTAAAATTTTCATAAAAATAATTATTAATTATATCATGTGTATTTTAATGTCCCATAACTCTATCCATGATATTTACCCTATTATTATTATTTTATATAGTATATACCACATTTAATCACATATAGAACACAACAAAAATATGATAAATGATGAATGAATTAAATAATAGGTATTTATAAAAGTCATGGAAACTATACTACTTAAATAGTAAACTGACCATAGGAATATTAATATGAACCTCATGAATTGTAACATCACCCTTTTTTTTATAAATAAAATTTATGAATATTTTAAATTAAATTATTATATAATTATATCATTGTACAAGTTATTGAATATTATAAAAATTAATAATTAAGTGTTGGTTATTTTGTAAGTCATAAATTTTTAATTATATTTTTATAGTAAATAAAATGAACTAAATTAAAATTTAATTTCATAAAATGTATTTATAAATTTATTTTTTTTTTATTTTGAATTTATGATAATTTAATGGGACCTTAGATAATTTTTTAGAGTGTTATAAAATCAGTTATAATTTTAAAATTTGTATTTTTGAGTACATGGTAATTATAATTAAAAATTTAATTCATCATATTAGAAAATTATTTTCATGAAACAGAGTTAATTTTTGAATTCCATAGTTTAAAAACTGGACAAGGATAATTTTTGGGATATTTCTAAAATAGATGAATTTTTTAGTGAATAGTAAAATATGATATTTTAAGATAAATGTAAAATACATGATATATAAATTCATAGGAGATGTATGGATGATTTAATCTAATAATATAAAACTATAAATAATTATTTTAGTATATCAGATGAAAATTCTAAAACTATTCATACTCTTGTGCCAAAATAATAAACAAATGATTAAAATATTCAAATATCACCACTCTACTCCACTATAAATAAAATACACACCACCATCTCTCCTGACACCTCAAAGACTTGATGCATTAAAAATTTCTACACAATACTCTCCCAAAGACACTCCCCACTACTAAGATCTCTTGGTCTTACCAAAAGACCAAATCTAATCCCCTTAAGGAGGTTCTCAATGTTGATTATTCAAGAGGTAAAATCCTCTTCATTTTCTATTTAAATTATTTTTATGTTCATCCCATTTATTACTCCCTCTTCAAAGGATCATTCAAAATTAACATGATAACTATTTTATCATCTATATAATGTAATTATATCATGTAAATTTAATATCCTTCTACAAACCTATTTTTTCTCTCTTTTATTTTGAAACCAAACCCATCACCCTCGAAGTACTGATTTACAACCATTGTGGATATTTTTTTATTAGATTAATCCCTCAAGGATGGTAATATAACTATTTTTGTAGTAAAACTGTAATATAATATATTTATTAAAACTTTTTTAATTTTCTATAAAGCGTATATATACTAACTACTAATGAAAATGAAAAAACTAGTCCATAATAATCGAAATACAGCCAAATTAATCTAAATTATTATAAATAATGTTTTATCTATTTACCATTCATCATATATTATAAATAATAATTATATAAAAATTTAATATTTTATATGATCATTAATATCAGATAAATTAAATTCTGGAGATTTATATTCATTCAATGTGATCTTCTATACACATATATAATTATACCGATCATGAAAACCAAGGAAAATAACGCTCTTGATGAAAAAATTTATATCTTATAACTCATAAAAAATTATAATCAACAAAATAAAATTATTCTTAAAAAAATGCATAAAAATTTATTAATTAAATAATTAATGTATTTAATTTGATTATCCTAGATGGTAATGTCATGTGCGAAACACATTTGTACATAATGTAAGGGACTTATTCCCGAACCTCTGCTTTCGTTTGGGTTATGCTTTATTTCTATATTTTATAATGTATTTAATCATTCCATTTAAATAATTCTTATAATGTATATATTTATATATATGATCTGAAATCATATATCCCGATCATTTCATTGATCTTTTATGGGATATGAAATGTTTTACAAGGTTCCCTTACCATTTATTCCCGTTACGCAAGCCCGATTTAAGGAAACATCTTGATTACTTACCAATTTTCTAGTGTCATCCATTTACTATTTTAAGACATAATTATTTTAATAAAATAACAAAATTTGGCATGAAAATATCTGTCTTCTGATTTTAAGTTTTATAAAAAGAATCATGTCAAATTCAAATGATTTTCCACAAATAACCGTGCATTTAATAGTAAAAACGATATTTCACTCCATAAATACAAATGATTTTATAATAGGACATTAATCTGTTTCAAAACCGATATTTAAGATTATTATTTATTTATTTAAATCTCTTATTATCATTATCTAATATATTTTATAAAATGATTTTGGATTTATTTGATTGTGGTTGTTTTATCTTGCTACCATCTACCATACTACTCATAATGGTTAGTAATTATGTTTATAGATTTGGTAATGCTATTTAGATATCCTTTTTATATGTTGTTTATGTTTAACCTTATTTATATGAGCAATTAATTGGACTTAGTAATTGATGGGGGTGGCCTGCTATACTCCCTCAATGCATCGGCAGGTCTCATGTGAAAAAACATATATAGACTTGGTCGTGGCATTGCCCATTTTTAGAAATGGTTTAGGATGAGGCCTTAATCATTTTCCGGTTTCTGGGAAGAGGCCCCAACAATATTTTTCAGTTTTTTCATAATTACTCATTAACTCATTATGATATTAGTAATGGATGGTCCATGAGATCATTAAACTTTTAGTATATCCATGGATATTATTTAATTATGACATTGTTTAACAATATTTTATTCATGTCATTTTATACTCAAGATTGGGTTTCAATGGAATTCACCAAGAACTATATTTATGCTTCTTCTATTTTATTTACACTTAATAATCATCTAATATCACCAATTTCTTATGTTTTATATTCCCCACATGATGAAGAAGAATATAAATAATCTTTGTGTTGTTTATGTTTACAAAGGAAATTATATATTGCATTTACATACATTTTGAAATGTGAAACTTATATTTTAATCTAGTTTTCCAAAAAACTAAAAACTTCTATCATTTAGGATGTGAATTCCTTGTTTATTATGCCAATGTAATGAATTATGGAACTAGCTCGAGTAAATTTTGGGTGGAGTATTTATAGTTCATATTTGATTATACTTTGTAAAAACCATTGAAACTAGATTTTGATAACATATATTTGAAGACATTACCCTACGATAGGCTTTGAAAATAATAATATAATAAAATCCTATAATTTTGGTATTGTAGAGATTATGTGGATATTCCTTGAAATACATCTCTTTATAGATATAATAAATTGATGTGGTTCTTGAACAGAAATACCAATGGATAACAACTCTAAAGAGGAATCTGAGTCCTATCATGGGGTAACATGGTACATGAAAACAAGCGTTAAAACAAATTTGGATTGACACTTCTAGGGGATATTATTAATATAAATAGAATTTTCATTACAACCCATTATGAAATATTTAGAATAAATTTTTCATCAAGGAAACACTGATTTTGATTATGAGATTAGTTATGCATAGAATTTCAATTTCTAATAATTATTCTTCTAGTTGAGAATACACATTATTTTTCATAAACTAATTTAGTGTATGAAATTATTTAGAAATGGCCCCTGGTGAAATGAATGGAAATAGTATCAAGTCATTTATCCCATTTTGGGATTTCCCTCCTATACAAGATAATGATATTAGTAATGGAGTTTTTACTGGGGCTAAGAGACTTATAACTATACTAGGATAGATGAATTAGGTTATGATTAATAACCTTATCCATATGGAGTATCCTAAACCAAAATGTTGAGTACCACTGTAAGAATTATTTATACAACAAAAACCTTCATCATTAAATGGGACTACAAACCCATTTTTAGTAGAGTAGTGGATATGTTCCTTATAGATGATATCTATCTCCTTTGAATGTAATGAATGGGACATATATGTCATGTAATTTTATTATATATCGGTAGATCCAGATCAATGGTGTACATTCATGCAAAACACAAAGGATAAGTTAGAAATTACAAATATATAATGGTGGTATTTTATAGAAATATTCCTAGAATAATATTTTATTTATGAATAATGATTGGATATGAAATATGAATTATTAGGTATGAAAAAAATAGGTTAAAAACATTGAAAAGTATGAAGCCAAATTTACATGGTTGGAAAGGCATGCCATATAATTCATAAAATGACCTAATTCCATCGGATAAGTTCTGTTAGACCAAAATAAACCTTAGTAATAATATATGATCCAGTTGAATCCACATGGATTGGATTATGACATTTATTATTGTTTTATTTAAAGAATATTTAAAAGTGTTTAATTTATATTTTAATAACTAAAACAAAATTAATATAGGTTTATACATAAGATAAATTAGACTATTGATATTATTATAAATCTAAAAATATTTCCTATATAAATTAATTTTTATTTTTATTTTTAATTCATTAAATATTTAAATTTATTTCTGACATAATGTTATTGCATAAATTACCTTATTAATGAATGATTAAAATAATTGATATTATAAATATCCAAATAAATGTAAATTGAGAATTTTGAGGCATTACATTAGTTTTATAGGTTAATATGACATGTTAGGATTGATTTAGCTAATTTTTTTTTTGAATTAATCAATATATTTGTCTTGCATGAAAATTAAATACTAAATAGTTTCAAAATTGTCATAAATGAGTTTTCAAAACAAATACAATAATATTAGTTGATATAATATTATTTAAGACCTATGGTTTGGAAAAAGGTCATAGATAATATTTGATATGTTAGTAATGAATGACTTGGGGTTCTCATGGATTTTAATAGTATTTTTATTAACCATTGATTACAATAATACAAGAATACATGGTAATAATTAAACTATTTATCTATGAATTTAATATAAAAGATAAGGACAATATGGTGACCTAAACCATTATAAAACCTATTTTTTTGATATTTTTTCGACCCAAAACCACCTTATCCTCTAAATAAATACTTTTGGTTCCACTATAAACCGAATATGATTGTATAATAAATTAATATCTCACATTTTTTCGAAAGTGACAACCACTTCTTTTATAAAATGGTACTTCCCCTTCCCTCCGAATCATAACTCCAATAAAATTTGGCCTATCCAACCCCGACTCAAATATCCTCTAAACTAACCTCACTTAAACCTAGTGGACGTTCTTTGATAATGAATCGAACCTATAGATCTCGTTTGATTAAATCAAAAGGAAGCCCCCGAAGAAGAGGTAATGATTTCATCACCAATTTCAAAGTTCTTTTCTTCTTCCATTTCCTCCTTCTTGGTTTTTTCCATACCAAAGTAATTACTCTAGTAACTACTATATAATGAGATTTTATTATAAATATGGTACAACCATATTCATTATTCTATCAATCCTATGAATAATATATTCTCCACACATTTCTACATATGACTTACTGTCTCCATGTCGTGGTGTAGTTTGTTATTCAATACTTAATTATTTTTATGGGTATAATAATGTGTATAACTGATTTAAATAATAAACATAATATGATAAAGATTATATATATACTATATTCCCACAAATTACATACTATTTCATCATCAATAGAATAATATCGTTTCTCCTGCGTACGCACGGATTACCGTCTCCATGAACGCGATGAGATTCATCCCCCATCATAAACATTCCAGAATAATTTATATTTTATTATTAAAAATAATGTTTAAGAACTTAATACCATTCTTTATATTAATCAAATACATTCTATCAATGATAGACATGTATTACTTAAAAACCCTATAATAGAAAATGAATCAGTTAACACCCAGAATAATGATACTACTGAAATATTATTAATAAACCAATATTAAAGATCATATATAATATCATATTTATGTATATAGTTATTGTATAATTTAATAACATTTATTTAAAAATTATACAGGTTATTAACGTAACCTCAACCATGTAAATGTACAAGGTAATGGATAATTTAACAATCTCATTATTATCTGAGTTTTTTTATACGTGAGTATCTACAGGGACATCTATATCATCCTCATAAATTTTCTTAAAAATTTATTTCAAAACATTTTTACTATTTCCTATATTATGGGTTAAAGTAATGTATACCCTTGTTTGACTTTTTTTTAAATGTTTGGAATGGAATATTTCTTCTATTTTCCAAAAAGGTTCTTTATGACCTTCTTGACTAATTATGGTAAGAATGTTTTTTTAACTTATATGGTGGGTGTAGCTATTTTCTGCCATTAATACACCTTTGAAGCTTCCATTACAAGATTATATCAATATTTTCAAAATAAATGTCTTCAATTATAATTATTTGACTCTTAAATTATTTCAATATAAAAAGAGATATGCCTCTCAAATATTTTTTATTTCATCTATGTCAATATCCTTTCATAGATTTTAAAAATGTTTGAAGATAATATATTATGATACAATATTACATATTTTATTGGGTTTTTTTTATATATTTGAATATAGATGTGTTATTTTTATACCATTCAGGGTTTATGGTTAATGTATTAACATTTATAATTCTAGTTTTAATACGAATTTTTACATTTTGTTTCAAACTTTTTATATGAAGAATTCATTGGACTTAGTAATTGTTGGGTGGAGCCTTCTATAGCTCTTTGATGCATTAGTAGGTCTAGTGAGACAATCTTTTGTCTTGGAATAATTTCTCGATAAAATATTATTTGTAGTATTGTAATAAGGCCTTGACTGTGTGGTTATGATGGCCGATATTATGCATTCCATCATTATGACATTAGATATTGATATTAAATGTGATTATTCGACTAGTAGAATATCCATGTGAATAATTAAACTGAATTATTCGATTTATATTTTCCATATTATACTTATTTTTACATTTAAAAGGATTTTGTTTCAGTATTATGCATTTTCTTACTTATTTATGGTTATTTTTAATTGTTTCTGCTATATTATTATTTATACTGAGCGTCTGAGCTCACCCATTCCTATGTTTTATTTTCCCATGATACGAACAAGAATATTATGACTAAAATACATGGATAAGATAAGTGAATTGAGTGAGTTCAAATGAGACATAACTTTTTTATTTTTCAATTCATAATGTAATTTAAAACTTATTTATGTATCTAGTACTTCCAAGGATACAAAACTGATCAGTAATTTGGGATTTGATATCTTGTGATCATGCCAATGTTATGGATTAAAGCACTGACTCTGGTTAACTATGTTTAGGGAATTACAAATGTTATCATTGGAAGTATTGTACATACCTTGGAAACAAGATTTAGAAAAAACTATAATTATTGAACATTAACGTAAGATAAAATTCAAAGATGGTTATAGAAGAACTTCCAAGAATTTTGGTATTATAGAGATATTGTATGTTTTCCAAGAAATACATCCACGTATGGATACAATAATATAGAGGTTGCTATGGAACACATGTTCCTTGGAGTGAAAACTCTAATAAGGAGTTTTAGGCATGACCCAGGGTATCCTGGTACATGACAAAAGGTTTTTCTACACTCTTATTAATGACACACCCGAGGGATATGCCTAGGATAATTCAAAATTTCATTACATACCATTATAATGTTTTTTTGAGTTAATACCTCCTCAAAAAATCAATTTTCTATTATTTTGGATTATATAAATAAAATATTCAATTAAAGTTAGATATTATACGAGTTTGTATTTATGTAATGCAATTCATAATGTATTCTAGTGTATTGCATTGTTTAGAAATAGTTCCTAGTGGAAGAAATGGAAACAATATCAACACGCGTAAAACATGTACGAATTTATCTCCTACTCCAGATAATTTTAGTGGATATGGTTATGAAACTAGTGTTGAACAACTTATAACCATAATGGGAAAACTCCTTCAGGTTATGAAGAATAAACTTACCCATTTGGAACACCCTGATCCAAAATGTAGAGGTTCAATGTTAGAAAACTTAATTAGGCAACAACCAATAACATTAAATGAGACTAAAAATGAATTTTTAGTTGAGCAATGGATAAGTTCCTTAGAGAAAATATTTTAGGCTTTGAGGTGTAGCTGAAAGGGAAAAAGTTTTCATGGAACATTATCACCACACATGAGATACAGATAAATGGTGGTCAATATTTCAAAACACAAAGGATCATGAAGAAGTATCAAATATGAAATAGAGGGAGTTTAAAGTTATTTTCATAAAAAAAACATCCTTCGTGACCATCGATCAAATATGGAAAGTTTATTTTTGAGTCTGAGGCAAAAAGAAGAAGAGAATTTTTCAATGTGTGAGGGTAACATTATAAGGTTATCAGGGCATACAACCGATTATATATGTAACCCCAATAGTATGATTTAATGATTATTTGATGGTTTAAAACCATTTCCTTGTTGAGCCTTACTCTCACAATCCTTCTCATCGTATGAATATATTGTCTCATGTGCTATCAAGACAAAAAATGAAATTCCATATGTCTTATGACTTTAAATAAAAACAATAGAAGAAGAGATATAATGAACACTTTGGAATAGAAATATTGGGATAAGGGAAATGTTTAATTTCAATCATACAGAAAATGTGGGAAGAAACACTATGGTACTTCCCAAATGGGAATTGAAGTATGATACAATTATGGTGGAAAATGCCACCAAGATCATGATTGTAGGAGAAATAAAGTGGGTTTCCATGTTGAATGGTACAATTTTATATAATTAGGTAATTATTTAAATTAATTTCTTATGCACCAAGGAAACATACATTAGAAAAGTCCATGGGAGAAATTCTAAGAATATGTGATCACTAACACTATGTTTGAAGCTTCGAATGACATTGTGGAAAGTAATTTAATGGTTTCATCAATTTTTTACAATGATTTGTTTGATTCTGGATCATTATTTGGTTTCATATTTTCCCAATTTTAAATGAAAAAAATATATTTCCAATTTTATTTAAGAAGAGAGTTTTCAATCAAAATTATTTAGGGAATTATCATTTCATCAATGTTTTGTAAATTCATCCCCATTAGGTCATATTAATATTCTTTATATGTTGATATCATATTCATAACAATGATCGAATTTTAAATAGTCATCATTATTAATTGGATTTCAGACCATGATGTGATCATTTATTTTAATAATAATTGGGTTACAATTTTTGATCATGATAATGAGTTCCTTATCTTTAGAGAAGAAATGTCGCCATCAGATTATTATTTACATAAACCCATAGTATCTCTACTAAATTCAATTATTGCGCTGGAAGAGAATAAAAAACTATGTTTGAGGAAAGGAATATTAAAATAGAGGTTATAATGATTATGAAAAAAATATATTGATGTGTTTCTAGAGGATTTACCTGGACAACCTAAAAAATGTGAAATTGTGTCATCAATTTATTTAATTTCTGGTTCAAAGCCAATATCGAAGACCCCTCATATAATGGACACTATGGAGTTAGTGGAACAAAAAAATAAATTATAGTAACTGAGTAATAAAGGATTTATTCTCCCTAGTGTTTCCCCAGGGGGAGCCCATGTTTTTTATGTTATGAATAACAATGGATCTATGAGGTTATGCATTGACTATAGGGAGATCAATGCTATAACAATAAAGAAAAAGTATCCCCTACCTCACATTGATGATGTATTCTATAAACATCATGAAGATCCATAGTTTTCAAATATTGAACTTCGATCTAGATATTATCAGTTGTGTGTGAAGAAAGAAGACATTCCAAAGACAACATATTGTACGAGGTACGAGATTTACGAGTTAACAGTAATGCCTTTTGGACTAACTAATGCTCCCTCTATCTTCATGTATCTAATGAATAGCATTTTCATGTAAAATCTTGATGATGTCGTAGTGGTATTTATTGATGATATCTTGGTAAACTCTGAATGATATGGAGATCACGAAAATCACTTGCGCACTATTCTAAAGACTCTTAGAAGATATAAATAATATGGGATGTTTAGAAAGTATGAATTCTAGCTCCACCAATTTTTTTTTCATTGCAATATTGTCTCTTAGGATGGAATCATTTTTGATCCTTCAAAGACCAAGTCAATCCAAGAATGGAAATCACTGAAATGTATAACTGAGGTATACAGTTTTATTGGTTTAGCAGGTTATTATTGGACTTCTTCTAGAATTTTACCTAATTGGCTAACCCAATAACCTAGCTCACACGTAAATGGTTTAAATTTGTCTGTACAAAAGAGTTTGAAGAATGTTTTGAAAATTTTTAGAAGATATTGTTCATTTCACCAATTTTGACAATACCATAGGGGAATGATGTGTTTGTTTTTTACTGTGATGCATCAAAAAAGGACTTAGTAGTGTGTTTATGCAAAATGATAGAGTTATTTCCTATGCATCATGATAGCTAAAAATTAAAGAAAAAAACTATCCTACTCAATATCTTGACTTAGAAACTATAATATTTGATTTTAATATATGGAGAAACTATCTCTATGGTGAAAATTGTGAGATATATTTTGATCACAAGAGTTGAAAGCATATTTTATCACTGTACGAACTCAGAATGATGCAAAAGGGATGGATCTAATTACTCACGGATTATGATTTCAGTACACACAACCACCCAGGGAATGAAAATAAGGTGGTATATTATTTTTGAATAAATTATTATGGTGTTTTGAACAAGATGCGAGTTTAATGGTATCTTATGTTCATGGATCAAGTAAATATGGATATAGGAATAATAATGGAAGGTGAAACATCAATACGTTTTCAAGTGGTTTCCAAAACATCTTTACTAGAAATGATAAAATGTTCTCAGACTGTAGATGAAGAGTTTTAAATGAAAATTAATGCTTTAAATGATGTGAGATTGATTAAAATCATATATGAAGATGTAATTTTAAAATTTGGGAGGATACATTGTGTTCTTGACATACCTAATCTATAACGTGAATTGATCGATGCTGCTCACGGGTCCAATTTCCATATACATTCTGGTAGCACTGAGATGTATATAGATTTTAAGGAAAATTTTTTGTGGGAAAACATGAAGAGGCAGATAATTGATTATGTGTCAACATGGATGGTTTGTCAATGGGGGAATGCAGGAAGACAACATCCAAGAGGATTCATGCGTCCTCTTCCCATACCTGAGTTGAAATAGGATTATATCATTATGGAATTTTTCCTGGAGATACCGAAGAATCCTAGAAGGAATGATACAATATGGTTTATTGTTGATCATCTTACCATGTTAGCACATTTTTCTCTATAGGAGAAAATTTACCACATGAACTTTCAGAAAGAATACATTTTAATGATGCTTTAAGGCATCATGGAGTACCCCTTTATATTTATTCTAATTGTGACCATTGTTTTACATCAACATTCAGGAAATGGCTTCAGAAAGCCCTAGATACTGTACTACGTTTAAGAACTTCCTACCACCCTCAAAATAATGGATAATTAGAAAAGACCATTCGAACCATTGATACATGTTGAGATCTTTCTCTCTTGAAATTGATGGTTTGTGGGATCAATATTTACCTCTTGTAAATTTTTTCTAAAACAATATCCTCTATTAATGTATTCAAATGGCACTGTATGATGTATTATATAGAAAGATATGTCACTCACCTACTTGTTGGGATGATGTTAGTGAAAGAAAACTCATAGGCCTAGAACTTGTTGAGGAAACTATTTAAAATTGCAGGTACATCAAAGTAGCTCAAAGTAGTCAAAAGGGTTATGTCGATAGATGAAGGAAATATTTGGAATTACAAGTAGGAGACCATGTTTTCATGAATGTATCTATAGGGGACATTGTTATATGATTCGGTAAGAAGGGTAAATTAAGTCCGAGGTACATCGAACCTTTCAAAATTCTAGAAAAAATTGGGGTTGTAGATTACTATTTTACCATGCCTCCTATCCACTCCAATGTTCAGGAGGTGTTCCAGGTTTCACTATTGGAAAAATACATGTCTGGACAAATGTATGTACTCACCTATGAAGAAATAGAACTGGAACCCGATCTGTCTTATTATGAAGAGCCTGTAATGATTTTTGATACCATAGAATGAGTATTGAGAAACCAGATGACTCGTCTGGAAAAAGTTCTTTGGAGAAACCATAAGATGGAAGTTGCAACATGAGAACTTGAGGAACATGTGATGAAGAACCACTGGAATTTTTTTATAGTTATATTCTAGAAATTTCTAGGAAAAAATTATTTCTATGGGGGAATAATGTGACACCCCAAGCTTCCATGGTATGCTTCTCTTTTAATAATAATATAGCTTGCGTTGTATGCAACTTTGAGTTATCTTATATGATGACCAATCAAACCAGACATTATCAATTGTAATACATACATTCTGAAATATAATAATTTTTAATTTTTAAGATGGACTGCATTTTTGTATTTGGAATATCAAAATTATCTTAGGGTGAATTTTTGGTATTTTTCTGAAAACATTCAATTTTTTATTAATATTAAAAAACAATGCGTTATTGTTTAAATATGAGGTTTTATTAAAAAAATTATTTATTTTATTTAAACTTATTTTCAGTCAAAATAGATACACAATACCTATATTAGTTCAATATAAATCAATGGAGTCCTTTTATAATAATATTACATCTATAAATTTTTATTGGCCTTTTTAACGTCTTTAAACCACCCTATAGGAACATTTGAAAATTGGAATAAAACATAATTTTACCACTTCTGTGAATTGAATTTCAAAAATCTAAGTTACATGGTTGACATTGTTATGTAAAATGTGGCTCGAAATGATGAAAATAACCTTTATAGAATTGTAACTATTAATTTTATTTACCACGATTAAAAGTAAATAGGGTAATTAATGGTAAAAATGATATTATAATTACCCTAACACATGTCCTAATTCTATTGGATAAATTTATTTAAACCAAAATCAACCTTATTAATAAAATATGATCCTCTATTATCCACTTGTATTAGAGTATGACATTTCTTATTATTTTTTTAAAGAAGTGTTAAAAGTGATAAATTCAAATTTTAATAACTAAATCTAAATTAATATATAGTTATACATAATATAATTTAGACAATAAATAATAATTAGAAAGATGTAATTATTTCCTAAAAAATGGGGTTTTATTTATTATTTTTACAGATTAAATTATTAAATTTATTTATGACACATTGATTATGCAGTAATTACCTTATTAATAAATGATTAAAATAATTGATATTATAAATATCCAAATAAATGTAAATTAAGACATTTGATTCATTCCAAAAAATTTCTAGGTTAATATGAAATGTTATTGTTGATTCAATTAATTTCTTTTGAGTAATCATTTTTTTTACTTTCAAAAAAACCATATACAAAATATTTTCAAAATTGACATAAATGAGTTTTTAAAACAAGTACTATATTATTAATTGATATAGTATTCCTAAAAATATGGTGCTTGGAAAAATGACATAGATAGGTTAGATATGTCAATAATGAACCACTTTGTGTTCACATGGATTTTTATAGTACGTTTAATAACCATTTATTATAATAATACAATAATACATGGTAAAAGTTAATCTTTTTAACTAAAAGATAAATTTAAAAGGCAAGGTTAATATGATGACCTAAACCTGTATAAATCCTATTGGGTGTGTGGTTTTATACCTAGAAAATCTTTTCCTCTAAATAAATCCTTTTGGATCCATTATAAACTGAATATGATTTTATAAAAAATTAATATTTCAAGATTTCTCGAAAGTGACCCTCACCTCAATTATAAATGTGTACTTACCCTTCTCTTAAAACTGCACCTCCATATCCATTTGTCTCGGCTAAAAATTTCTCAAATATCCTATCAAAACCCATCAACACAACATAGAGGACATAATTTGATCATAAATCCAACCTAAGGGGCCATTTTTAACAAATCAAATGGAAGAACCCGAAGAAGAGTTAATAATTTCATCTCCTCTTTCAAAGTTCTTTTCTTCTTAGACTTCCTCTTTCTTTTTTTATACTCCAAAGTAATACATCCAGTACATTATACATAATATTATGTTAATATAATAATATTACAACCATATTAATTATTCTATCCAACTAATTAATGAAAATTTCCCCATACATGCGTACGTACGACTTACCATATCCACGTTGTGGTATAGTTTGTCATTCACCACTTCATTTTTTGGATGGGTATAATAAGGAGAATAACTGATGTAAATAATAAACATATCATATAAATGATTATTTATATATGATATACCAACCAATTACAGAGTATTTCACCATCAGTATAATGATATTTTCGCTTGTGCGAACGTACGAATTACCGTCTCCATGAACACTAGGAGATTCATCCACCGTAATAACCATTCTACAATAATTTTCATTTTATAATGAAAAATAATGTTTAAATACTTAATATCATTCTTTATATGAATCAAATACATCATATCCATAACAAACATAACTTACTAGACAAAACATGTAATGTATAACAAATCTATTTACACCTGAAACAGGGATACTACTAAAATATTTTTTAACAAAACTATATTAGAAGATAATATATAATATCATATATATGTATATAGATCTCAAATAATTTAAAAACATTAATTTAACTATTATACAAAAGGTTATCATACCCTCAATCATGGAAAATTACATGGTAAGGGTTAATTTTTCAATCACTTTATTATCATATTTTGATTATACTTGAGTATCAATTAGGACCCCTTTATCATCCTCATCCATGTTTCATGAAAATGTATTTCAAAACATTTTTATTATTTCATAGAATATGGATTATATTCATTTATACCCTTGTTTTATTGTTTAAAATTATTTTTAAAAGAATCTTTTCTTCATTTTCCAAAAAAGGTACTTTATGACCATTTCGAAAAATTAAGGTAAGAATTTTTTTTAACAGATACGATGGGTGTAGCTATTTTCCACCGTTAATACACCTACGAAGATTCCCTTACAAAATTATAAAAATATATTCAAAATAAATGTTTTATTTTATAATTATGTGACTTTTAAATGATATTGAAATACTGTGATATATTTCTCACAAATATTTTTGATTTCATCAATGTCAAAATCCTTTGATGTATTTTTTACTTGTTGAAGTTCATTTGTTATGATATAATATTCCATATTTATATTATTTTTATTATCAATTATTTCATATTCATAAGTTAGAGTATTTTTTTAATTAGTGTTTCTTTTCCAAGATGTTCTTGATATTTGATAATTCTTATATATTTCTACCAATTTACCCATCATGAATTTTGTTTTTATCCCTAAAACATATCTCTTATTTTTAGTCATATTACATTAATTTTAGAATTAATTTTTTATTTTCATAATAAGTTTATTTATTCATTAATCATTCGTAAATTTTATGAAAAATAATTTTTAATTATGGATATAGATTTATTGTAACTTGTTTTAATATTATAAATTAATTATATTTGTTAAATGGGATTTAATGGATTGGGGAATATATTTTAAATATTTGTTTTATGTTTCCTTATAGGGAAATATTTTCCCAGATTATTATGGGTGATTTTTTTGTCAATAACATATTTAAAATAAACACCAACATATAGAGAACAATGTTTTATGATGATCACATGTCAGTATCACAGGGCTTGACCATGGAATAAATAAAATTTCTCAAAGATCAAAATTGTAAATACATATGAATTTAAAATAAAAACATTATGTTCAATTTAATATGAAACATGAAAAAATGATCATACAAAAACCAAAAAATATATTTATTTAGTTTTAATATCTTCTATAACATGTGTGTCATGACCCCCTCCCCACAAAGTGTACCCCTCCTGGGTCGACAATGTGATAAGGGAGATAATGACCCCCGTGTCCCACCTCCAGTAGTCCCCGGGGTGGGGACTAGCACCGAGGGCATAGTAAACACACAAATGAGAGGCATTACCCTCTAAGAGAACACATGCAGAAGAGAGTGATATGATAGACACCAACTAAATCCAACTCAGAACTGAAATATAAATGAAACCCAAGAACACATATGTAATGCCATTAAAAAGTACTACAACTAGAAGGGGAAAATGAGATTAGCCAAAATAAAGTAATACAACAGCAACCACAATCCCGAACAGCTCCTTTAACCACAAGCTATTAGTAACCAGCCTGATCTCCAACCTGCTTTAAGTGTCCTGGAAAACAATTTGTATATACATAGGGTGAGTATAATAGTATACTCAGTAGGATCCTCCTCGACTCTTCTCGTGTGAATGTGAAGAATTCCTGCTAAATCACAGTGAAAAACTAGTGAGACTAACTCATCATCTAAACATGTATACTATTTTCCCAGCCTCACCATGGCTACTCTCACCAAGTAACGCATTTAAGAATATATCATATAATAAAGAATATCATTAGTACCCCACTAATACTTCCCCACATGTTTTCCACTTTACCCAAACCTCGTACGTCCTAAGAATATCTCTCCAAAAAGGCTTGTCTGCCGACACCTTAGAAAAGAACCACAATATGCACCTCGTACCACAAAACCACCACATCCACACACCAAAGTAACCAGGTAGTTTCCAGGAGCCCCCACAGCTTTCATATCAAGTATCATATGTCAGGTATTATACCTCAATCCAATACAGCCCATACACCGAGTAAGGATCCTCAAACCATCATAGCCTATACATGTTATACCTATAGTAGTCTATAGAAAACTAAATCCAAAATATAAGTGTGTGAATAACCACAAGCCATTACAGCCCTCTATAAACGTACACGGGGAAAACAAACCAATGATCCTATCAACAAAAGTAACTTCCATGAGAAGAGAATGGGGCCAAAGGGGGTTGTCATCCATCCATCCTCCCACTAGAATGTTGGAAAAAACACCCCCAGGGCTTAGAATCCCTGGGGTATCACTTTCACTTAATAACAGGGTGGAGTATTGTATAGAAAAAAAGTACAAAATGTACTATATATCACAACCACACTATGGGCATAACCACGTCTTAGAATCAACTGTATCTAACCTCTCTCAGACTCCATTCTTCCACTTCTAAGTCTTGGTATCATATAAGTATACAACTAATTAAAGAGCATTAATACATTATTTCATTCCCTTTTTACTAGTTTCACATTACATTAATTAATTTTTTAAACATTAATTGACCATAGACAATTCCACATTAAATTTTATTAGAATTACACCCAATGTCCAATGTCCATTTTAAATTGGAAGTTCATCATAATGTTCAGCAAACTACAACTCCATGGTTTAAAACCATTTAATCAAATATTCAATACAAATTTACTTTCCCTCATTCCCGGGAATTCTAGAAAAATATTCTATACAAACAAACATAAGGTGGATTAACACGGTGAGTAGATGTACTACCTTTAGAGTCGCAACCGCTTTTAGAAAGACCATATACTCATCCACCCTTGAGAAGATAAACACAGTAATCATGTGGCATACCCTGCAGGTCTTTGACTCTTTCGGAAGATGGGTAAGTAAGACCAACTTCCTTGAGTAGTGGGGAAAATTAAAGTAGATAAACAACCAATATAAATAAACAATCATTGAACAATCACATACATCCCATTCCATCATCCATGGTGTCCTCACCGAAACCCACATGCATAAACCGATGCATCTCACCACTCTAGGCGTCGTGTACTGCCACAACCAAAAATCTCTATGCCCCGAAAATCACAAAAGCCATCCAAGCTCACATCACAGCATAAGAAGAATGAAAAAAAACACCACATAAATTTTGTTATTGGCCCTTTAACAATCAAGAGGGTAACCCAAAACCCTTCAAATAATTATCAAAAAAAAATTCTTTAATCCACCTTGAATTAAAAGATTTATTATTCATAGGTTCCAAAATTCGGGAAACCTAATCAATAAGATAACACAAATAATTAAACATTTTTTCTACCCTAACACGATTAACATAAAATTAAAACCAGAAGAACCAGATTCATTCACATGCCTCTTTACCCATATCCAATAGTTATCAATTAATTCTTTTTTATGTTCTTTACCAATATTCATCAATAATGAATAGCTAAACGATGTAACCATGGATATCACACTATCTAGAAAACAAGGGGAAATGACATACAAAAAATATCAATTTATTTATCCAGTTCAAATATTTATTATGTCAATTCCATTGTGGTCAAGTGAGATAAAACATGCTAAAAATAAAATTGAACTTAAAATAAAATAGAAACAATGAATTCCCTTACCTCAAACATTTCATGACATTCTTTATCCACACAACTTTTTATGATCCCCCTCTCGTAATAACTACATCCTACCAAGGATGCCAGGGTATGACCACAATAACCAAAACCCAAGAAAAACATCATTATATTCATGGATATTAAATTATTAAATAATGGAAAGGAGAAATAATAAAAGATGAACCCCAAAAGAACAATGATAAAACATACCTTATATTGAAGATTGATCGATACATATTGGTGGAATCAAGACAGAGCGGAACCAATCCAAGGAGGAATGATTTATTATGTAACTCCTATGAGAAGGATTGAAAGGTTCTAGCATCTCATACCTAAGAGAAAAGAGGAAGAATTAAGGAGGAAGATATCCCATCCCATTAAAAGATTTAACAAAGCGGTAGTTTAAGATTCGATTGATATCCCATTAAAAAAGATCCCATTAAACCACGTGGTTTGACCATTTAAAAATATCCCGAGCCATAGGAATAATTAATATAGGATTTATGGACTTTGAATCGGTCGTAGAGTCTTTAAAATAAAGCTTTAAATGTTGGTTATGTCAAGGGAACGTCTAAGGGGAGAAACTGTAGGAAGCTAGAAACAGTGATCACAGACACAAAATTGGGAAAAAGAAAATAGAGGCTACTGTTAGAACCTCACTGATCTAGAAAAATTGTTTATGAAATCCAAATATGGAAAAAGAAATAGAGGTTACTCTTAGAACCTCACTTATCTGGAAACACTGTTTATGAAATCGAAATTTGGAAAAAGAAATAGAGGTTACTATTAGAACCTCACTGTTTTGGAAATAATATTCTTGAACTAAAAATTTGGCAAAGAAAATAGAGGATGATATTAGAAACTTACTGTTCTGGAAACACTATTTATAAACTCGAAATTTGGAAAAGGAAACAGAAATTTCTGTTAGAATCTCACTATTCTAGAAAAACTATTCATGATCTCGAAATATGGAAAAGTAAATAGAGGTTGCTATTAGAACCTCATTGTTCTGAAAAATTATTTTTTGAACTAAAAATTTGTAAAAGGAAACAGAGGTTGCTGTTAGAACCTCACTATTCTAGAAACACAATTCATGAACTCAATATTTGGAAAAGTAAATAGAGGTTAATTTTAGAACATCACTGTTCTGGAAACACTGTTCATGAACTCAAAATTTTGCTAATGAAATAGAAGTTGTTGTTAGAACCTCACTGTTCTAGAAAAATTGTTCATGAACTCGAAATTTGGAGAAAAAAATTAGAGGTAGCTGTTAGAACCTCACTATTCTGGAAGAACTGTTCATCAAATAGAAATTTATAAAAGGAAATAATGGATGCTGTTAGAACCTCACTATTCTGGATACACTATTCATGAACTTAAAATTTCGCAATGGAAATAGAGGTTGTTGTTAGAACAACATAGTTTGGGAAAAACTACTCACAGAACTCAAAATTTGGAAAAAGAAATAGAGGATACCGTTAGAGGTTCCCGATAGAACACATCACCAATGGAACTGTTCACAGAATTTGAAATATGACAAAGGAAAGAGAGGTTACCATTAGAAATTACTGATAGGACTATTCACCGATGGAACTATTCACAGAATTGGAAATTTGGAAAAGAGAGGTTATTGTTAGAGCTTACGAATAGAACAGTTCACCAATGGAACTGTTCATAGAATTGGAAAATTGGAAAAGGATAGAGAGGTTACCGATGACACTGTTCACCTACGGTCACCGATGCACTATTCACAGAATGTTAACGTTGCACTGTTCACAACTATCAACCATTGGAACTATTCACTGAACCGTAAAATTGTCAATGTGTTGGTGATAAGTAAACATGATCTCCCAGAACAACTCAAAAACCATATTTTCACAAATGAATGGACCGAAAAGGTCTGAGCCATTACATCAGATACCTCTCAAAACATTCTCTTCCTCAAGAATTCAAAACCCACCTAAAGTGAAAACGAAACGGGGTCTAAACAACCACCCTTTGAGAAACCTCTAAAAAGAGAGAACGCCACAAAAACAAAAAAACCAGCCATCTCATAAACATGAAATGTTTATTACCTTTATGGCTACATCGATACATGAAAATAGTTAAACATCAATCAACTCTAGTTACTAAGAATGAATATGCGACTCATGTTACCAAGTACTCTCCTCCATTCCACTGTGTCACCACAAGACATAATCCAAGGGGATATAACTCCCATGAAACACCATCTCCTTATGTTCATGGATTATCACAGTTCACTCCTCAAAGGTTGAATCATCATCAACATCAATCTCTCCCCTATCTATTTTTCTGAGAGTCATCATGAAGATGATGATGGAGCTATGATACATGGAAAATACCATGTATCTGCATCATCTGCTTGGGATGTTCTACTCTATACACCACATCAACAACAGGAGGTAACACCTCGAAAGTCCCAACAATGTGGGGAGAATGATTACTCCCATGACCAAACCCTTGTTTACCATGACAGGATGTCACCTTTAGAAACACATGATCCCCAAAATTAAACTCTAAGGGTCTTCTTATTTGATCAACATATGATTTCTGACGATCTTGCAATATCTTCATCCTCTAATGAACCACCTAAACTATCTCTGTTTTTTTCTACACTAGTTCCAGTCTAAGAATTTCTGACTCGCTGACGCTAGTCTAGCACAACAGTGAACGGAAAGGCCGACCATACAAGGATTCAAATGGTGCCATACCGATGGTGGAGTAAAAACTATTATTGTAATATAACTCTACCTAGGTTATGTTCCTCATCCATGAACCTCCAAAATCATGAACATAAGAGCGTAACTTGTCTTCAAGAGTCTTGAAGGTTCACTCTCTCTGAAAATCCATTTGAGGATTAAAAAAAGTGGTTAGGAATAGATGAGAACCAAAAGCATGTTGAATACCTCTCTACACCCTATAGGTTAAATGAGGATCTCGATCACAAATTATCATCCTCAAGAATCCAATAAATCTCACCACCACCTCTATATATTTACTCAACAAAACTTCCACTGAGCTCAACTCCTTGATCACTATGAAGTGGGACAATTTTGTTAAACGATCCACTACCACCCAAATACCATCATGTCTTCCCGAAGCTCTAGGTAAACCGGTAACAAAGTCCATTGATATGTCCTCCCACTTTCACTGAGGAATATTTAATGGCTAGAGAATACCACTAGGAACACGGTGTTTGACCTTCACCTTCTGGTAGACCAAACATCATGACACAAACTCCACCATCACTCGCTTCAGCCCAGGCCACCATAAATGGCTCCTCAAGGAGTGGTACATCTTTTTAATGCCAGGATGCACGACTAAATGTGATCTATGAAACTATTTGAGGACCATATAGTGCATCGTCAAAGGATCAAAAATCCTTCCGTGATACAACACTCAGTGTTTTTCATCCTCAGTCCAACCATCAAGGGCCTCACCACAAACAAATCGGTCTCTCTAGTCCTCCACCTCTAGATTGCCAAACAGGGACCCTTATATCTTCTGCACAATGGATGAATACACCGTCATCTAGAAAAGACAACCTATACCCCAAACTTCTCCTATATCAAGATGTAAGGATGATAGCTTTTACATTACTCTCCAAGATCACCGGATTCACGAACAACATCAATACAGGACTATCAACTCAGTTCATCAGCTAAAACATTCCCCTTTCCAGGTGTATATGATATCTCAAAGACATTTTCCTGTAAGAACTCCATCCACAGATGTTGTAGTATGTTCAAGTAACACTGGGAGAAAACATACATCAAACTCTTATGATCAGTGAAAACCACAATGCCCTCACTAATGAGTTAATGTCTCCAAAACATCAGAGCAAACACCACTGCTGCCAACTCAAGATCGTTAGTGGAATAGTTATGTTCATGGAGACATAACGGCTAATACCCATAAGAATCAACTTAACTCTCCTGGATGATAACATAGCCTAACCCCAGATGTGAAGCATCACAAAAAACATCAAACTGAACTCCCTCAACTGGAAGACAACGAACTGGAGCACTTACTAACTTCTCTTTTGGATATTGAAATCTACCTGACACTGATCAATCTATATGAATACCTGATCTTTTTTGGTCAAATATGTCAGAGGAGTTGAAACTTTTGAGAAATTTTCTAGGAACCACCTATAGTAGCCAGCGGGACTATGGAAACATCGTACCTCTGATACTGTCTTGGGGGCTGTCCAAGAAAAAAGTGATTCTATCTTCGATGGATCAACAGCTACTCCCTATTGGGACACAACATTCCCCATGTAATGGGCTTCCCAGGCCCAAAAATCACACATTTACTGCCTCCCAAATAGCCGATGTTGATGAAGAACTCCCAAAACGGCTTGTAGATGCTATGAATGATCCTCCTCAGATGTGGAGTACACAAAGATGTCATCGATGAAAACTACCATGAACTTGTCCAGGAACTCATGGAACACAGAATTCATCAATCCCATGAATATAGTTGGAGAATTCATTATTCTAAACAGAATTACAATGAACTCATAATGCCCATGATGGAAACAGAAAGAATTCTTAGGGATATCCTTATCCTTCACACGCATCTAATGATATACTGACCGCAAGTCGATCTTTGATAACCAAATTTCACCCTTCAGTTGATCGAATAAATCACTAGTCAATGAAATAGGATAGTGATCCATTGTTGTCACTTCATTTAAGTGATGATAATCGACACACAATCGCAAACTACCATAAGCCATCTTCATGAACAAAATTGGTGCACCCCACGGAGACCCACATGGACAAAAAAAACCACAATACCATAGAACATCAGTCTTTATACATAGATCTCATAACTCATAAGGGTCCATCCTATATAAAGACATAGAGATAGGAGATGCTCCTGGTTGTAGCTTAATTCCAAAATCGATCTCTTGTCAAGGGGGAAATGCTACAAACACTTCTGGAAAGACATCCGGGTACTCTTCTACGACCCTAGGAAACCCAAACTGCTGAACCTCTTAAGAACTCAGCATAATATCAGCCATCATGGATGATAAGGATGGAAGATGCCTATGACCATCTGAGGATCTCACTCACTAACAAACACCACTGGATCTCCATCCGCACCAATGAAAACTACCTTCATCCTGAAGAAATCCACGATAGCCTATACCAAGTACAAACAATCCATGCTGAGGATGACATCATATAGTTGTATTCGTAAACATAGGAAATGTCCCCAACAGCGGTGTTTCCCCATCACTATCTCACAGTCTCTACATAAATCAAATAAGTCAGCTCGTCCTCCAACAGGCGTAGTCAACTCCAAGGGAACTATAATCCTCTCTACCTCAAGTCCCAAAGCATGGAAAAGGATATGTGATATGAAGGAGTGTGTCACTCCTAAATCAAAAAAGGCATACACCATGGTAGAAAACAAGAAAAGGGTACCTTGAACGACTTCTGGATTTCCTGGAGATGAAAACACTAGAGCATGAAGTTGACCACAACCTCCTACATGACCTATATAACCCTAACGACAACCACCACCATGGCCGCACTCTGCTCTATGAGTACATGGAGCATAAGGGGGATGTCCTCTACCTTCCCCATCTACCCTATGCTAATCTAAAGCTGGTGCAACCGGCTGCTGTTGCCTCAGCTGGAACTGCCTCCACAGAGGAAGCTGGAGCGTATCACCTAGTGCACGATGACCTCTCTGAAAGTTCGGGCACTCCCGCTGCTAATGACCAAGACCACCATAAAAAAACAAGCACCTGATCCCATGGAATAGGTCTGAGAGTTAGTGCCTTTAGATAAACGCGATGTGAAGGATTGGGACCTACCCCCAGCTGAACTGAAACTCTTCTGTCCTGAAAACTGGGAACCCCAGACTATAGCTCTGCTTCGTGAGGAGTCATGTCGATTCCCCTCTCGTGATGATCTGGTCCTGGTCCAAGTCCTATCTAAAACCTATTCCCTCACATGAACCTCAAAATATGTTTTCAGCATAAATGGGGTGACCTAGAGCAGGATCTCTGGATGCAATGCCTCCTCGACATTCCTTGCCCTAGACTCCTTATCTAGAAACAGGTCCGAAGTATATCGTAAAAGGTTACTGAAATGAATACCAAAATATCAAACACTAGAGATACCATGTCGAAGGTTAATAAGCTCTTGGCGATTGGAAGCATTCGTATTCGATGAAAGAAACTCAACTCTAAACCTGTCTTGGAACTCCTCCCATGAGGTCGCTGATTCCTTTCGATCCCCGAGGAACAAGAACCACCACTGCCACCCTGCTCCATGCAACATCATAATAACCATGGACACTCAGTGTTCCTTATGAGAATGGATCAAACTGAATCCTATCTCAACCTCTTCTAACTAGTCTTATGTGACTTCATCTAAATATGAGCCCTCATACATCTTTAGATTCTGGAACTGAAACTCTCGAAGTGTCTTCCTCCAAGTGTCGTTTTCATCAACCTCTACCCTATGGCGATCTGCTAGAATATCCTGCTAGACATTTTCTCTATAAACCAAATGGGGACGTTGACCTGGATCCATACCAGTAAAATAACAAACCGTTATAGATCCTTAGACTAGAATATGGAAGACTCAACATTAATTAATTTCTTTCTTTATTTTATTAATTTTATGTTAACATATCCCAAGTTCTACCCATTAAAACATAGGCACAATGAAGAATGATACATGATCCTTTCATAGATCTCTACCCTACAACTATTATCACCACGTTTAGTAGCCATTGTAAAATTAAAGGTCCATAAATCAGATCATAGGGGGGGCATAAATGCCTATGTCTCAGCTAGTCTTCAGTGTTTACCTCACTTGCTAAACATTAATGACATTGTTTCCCTACCAACCCATGAAACCTCACCTATGCCTAACTCCAAACTCCATCATATCCCTCATCCAGAGCCCCTGATACCACTCAATCATGACCCCCTACCCACAAAGTGTACCCCTCCTGGGTTGGAAATGTGAGAAGGGAGATAATGGCCCCCAAGTCCCACCTCAATTAGGCCCCGGGTCGGCAACTAGCACTAATGGTTTAGTAAACACACAAATGGGAGGCATAAACATCTAAGAGAACACATGCGGAAGAGGGAGATAAGATAGACACAACCAACTCCAACTCAGAACTGAAATATAAATGAAACCCAAGTCCACATATGTATTTCCATGAAAATTTACTATGAATGGAAGGGGAAAAACTACTTGTACCCAAAAGAAAGTAAGACAAAAACAACCACATTCATGAACATGTCATACAACCACAAGCTAGTAGTAACCAGCCTGATCTACAACCTACTCCAAGTGACCTGAAAAAATGTTTGTATATTCATTGGGTGAGTATAACAGTATACTCAATAGGATCCTCCCCGAAGCCTCTCATGCAAAGGTAAAGAAATCATGCTAAAGAACAGTGAACAACAATTGAAACTAACTCGTCACCTAAACAGGTATTATATGTTCCCAGCATCACCACGTCTAGTCTCACTATATATCACATATAAGAATATATCATATAATAATGAATATCAAGGGTACCCCACTACTACTTCCCCAATGGTTTGTTGCTTTCCCTAACGTCGTGCGTCCTAAGAAACTCTCTCCAAAAAGGTTTGCCCGCTGGCACCTAGGTGAAGAACTACAATATGCACCTCGTGCAACAAAATCACCACGTCCACACACCAAAGTAAACAATTAGTTTTTTGGATCCACCATATCTCGCATAACCTGTATCATATGTCAGGTATTATACCTCAAGACATTAAAGCCCCTACACCAAGTAAGGATCTTCAAGCCATAACATCCTATACACGTTACACCTATAGTAGTACATAGAAAACTATATCCTTAATATATGTATGTGAATAAACACAATCCATTATAGCCATCTACACACATATATGTGGAAAACCAATCAATGTGCCTACCAACATAAGTAACTACCCAGAGAATAGAAGAGTGTCCAAAGGGGGAAGTTAGTCATCCATCCTCCCACCAGAATGTTGGGGAAACACCCCCCCAGGGCTTTGAATCCACAGGGTGTCAACTGCCCTTACTAACACAGTGTATTAGCATATAGAAACCCAAAAAGTAAAGAATATACTATATCCCACAACCACACTACGGGCACAACCTAGCCAATAGTTATCCATAGCCAATAGTTATCAATTAATTCAGGTTTACGTTATTTACCAATTTTCATCAAGAACGAACAGATAATGAAGAAATCATGGATATTACACTATCTAGAAAACAAGGGGCAGTAACATACGACCGATATCAATTTATTTATCCGGTCCAAAAATTTATTAAGTCAATTTCATTTTGGTCCATTGGGATAAAACATGCAAACAATACAGTTGCACATAAAAGAAAACAGAATAAATGAATACCCTACCTCAAACAGTTCTTGACATTCATTATCCACACAACGGTTCTCGATCCTCCACTCGTGACAGCTGTATACACCTGAGGATGCCACGGTACGACCGCACCAACTGACACCCAAGAAAAAACGCCATTAGAAGTATGGAGATTACATGCTATAATAAAGGAAAGGAGAAACATGAGAAGATGAACCCCAAAAGAAGTATGATATAACATACCTTATGTTGATGATTGATCGATATAGCTTGGTGGCATCAAGACTGAGCAGATCCAATCTGAGGACGAATGATTGATTGTGCAACTCCTATAAGAAGGATTGAAATGTTCTAGCGTGTTATACCTGAGAGAAAAGAGGAAGAATTAGAGATGAAGATATCCCATCGCTTTATAATATTTAATGGAGTGGTAGTTTAAGATACTCTTGAAATACCTTTAAAAGAAGATGTCATTTAACCACATGTTTTGACCATGTAAAAACATCCCAAGCCTTAAGAATAATTAATATAGGATTTATGGATTTTGAATCAGCCTTAAACTCCTTAAAATAAGGCTTTAAAATTATTTTATATCAATAGAAATGTCCAAGGGGTGAAACTGTAGGAAGTTGGAAGCACTATTCAAATAATCAAATATTAGAAAAGGAAAATAGAGGTTGCTGTTAGAACCTCACTGATTTGGAAATGCTGTTCATGAACTCGAAATTTAGAAAAGGAAATAGAGGTTGTTGTTAGAACCTCATTGTTCTGGAAACGCTGTTCATGAATTCATAATTTGGAAAAGGAAATAGAGGTTGCTGTTAGAACCTCGCTGTTCTGGAAACACTGTTGATGAACTCGAAATTTGGAAAAGGAAATATAGGTTGCAATTAGAACCTCACTGTTTAGGAAACAATGTTCCGGAACTCGAAATTTGTCCAAGGAAATAGAGGTTGCTGTTATAACCTCACTATTCTGAAAACACTATTTATGAACTCAAATTTTGGAAAAGGAACTATTCTGGAAAAACTATTCATGAACTCAAAATATGGAAAAGGAAATAGAGGTTTCTATTAGAACCTCACTGTTCTGGAAAAAAATTTCATGAGCTCGAAATTTGGAAATGAAAATAGAGGTTGTTGTTAGAACCTGCCTATTCTAGAAACAGTATTCACAAACTCGATACTTGGAAAAGGAAATAGAGGTTCTTGTTAGAATCTCACTGTTCT
Source organism: Viscum album (assembly GCA_963277665.1). Classification (NCBI taxonomy): domain Eukaryota; kingdom Viridiplantae; phylum Streptophyta; class Magnoliopsida; order Santalales; family Viscaceae; genus Viscum; species Viscum album. The sequence goes on along the minus strand of OY728127.1, from coordinate 522,191,240 downwards.
GGAAACACTGTTCATGAACTTGAAATTTGGAAAAGGAAATAGTGGTTGCTGTTAGAACCTCACTGTTTTGGAAACACTATTCATAAACTCAAAATTTGTAAAAGGAAATAGAGGTCGCTGTTAGAACATCACTGTTTTGGAATCATTGTTCACATAACTCAAAATTTGGCAAAGGAAATATAGGTTACAATTAGAGGTTACCGATAGAGGTTACCATTAAAGGTTACCGATAGAATTGTTCAATGATGGAACTATTCACAGAATTAGAAATTTGGAAATTGAGAGAGAGTTTACTATTAGAGGTTACCGATAGAACTGTTCACCAATAGAACTATAAATAGAATTATAAATTAGGAAAAGGAAAGAGAGGATACTGTTAGAGGTTATTGATAGAACTGTTCACTGATGGAACTCTTCACAGAATTGGAAATTTGGAAAAGGATAGAAACATTACCATTAGATGATACCAATAGAACTGTTCAGTGATGGAACTATTCATAGACGGTTATAGATGGCACAGTTCATCTATGGTCACCGATGCACTGTTCACAGAATGTTACCGTTGAACTATTCACAACTGTCTACCGTTGGAAATGTTCACCGAACCGGATAATTGGAAAAGTGTTGGGGATAAGTCACTTTTACCTCCTGGGACACCTGAAACACCATAATTTCAAAATGTAATGGACCGAAGAGGTCCAACCTATTACAATGTGATTCATACAACTCCGAGTATAAAAGAAATGTAAAATATTTTACCTTTATAACATTTCATTTAAAACTGTGTGTATTAATAGGAATAAAACAGTTATTGAAAATTAAATGTTTTACACATGTATAAATATATTCCATGCTTATATATTGATTATAAAAAATATAATACCATTAAAAAGATAAATACATATTTAGAAAAAAATTATTTTTTTCCTAGAAGGTGGTTTCATCTCTCATTGAATACAGAATTTTTTTTATTATTTTTTACAAATTTTTAAAAATAAATTAAAAAATTTACATTAAATTTTTATGTGATAATTTCATAATTATATGATAGTTATATTTTGATATTTTTTATTAAAATAATAATGTTTTGAGTAATAGTGAAAAATTAATTTTTTATTGAAAATTACCTTTTCCTTTAAGGATTTAAAAAAATATAATTTTATTTAAAAAAATTTCAAAATAAAAATTATTTCATTAATTTTTTAATAAGTAAAATATAGTTCATTGATATAATTACAATATTTAATGTTTCATTTTACAAATTTTATACATATAAAAACATTTCTTTGGAATACCACCTTTTCGTCATGTCTATGGAATAATTTTTAAATTAAATTATTCTACCTCTTGGAATTTAATTTAGAGAAATGTATTCCATTTTTATATTCAGAGTAAATAATATTATATAATAATGAAATATAAATTTTTTCACAATGAACTGTAAAAATAGTAAAAATTAATGTAAACAATTAATGTTCAAATGGGTTTAATGAGGGTTATAGTAAAATTTTAATGGTTGAAATGACCTAAAAACATGTAAATTTTTATTTTATGGCTATATTTCACCTTATGTCATACACTATTTGAGGTTTTTCTACATTATAGCCTTTTTTATTTGATAAAAAAGGGTATCACTTTTTCTTTTTAAAATTCCAAGTGTTCACTCTCAAAAAAAAATGAAACCCCCTATCATATCATCTTCAAGTTCCTAGAGTCTTTTGGTTCAGAAAATCCTACGCAAAAATATTCCCCAAATAAAAACATAAATATCATAGGAATTAGTCTGATCAAATATCAATTCCATGATAGATTTATGTAAAAACCTATAGAGGATGTCTGAAGAAGAGATAAATCTAACGATACATATTTATTTTATTTTTTCTAATAAATGAATAAATGTTTAAAAAAATAAAATAAAATTAAAAAATATATAAAATTTAAATTTATGTTATTATTTTTTTATAATAACCTATATCAATCTCTTATTCTATCAAATGGGAAACATAACTATCAATTTGCACTAAGGAAGAATACCCCCTCACGAGCTGATGTAATTCATTTTCTATCACCTCCTCCCAGAAATGGATATAATAATAGATTTAACATATTTATACCACATTTATGACATTAATAAGATTATATAATTATTATAACACATATACCATCTTACATTAAAATATTTTAAAAATAATAATGTCGCTCATGCATACGTGTAGACTACCTCTTCCACGTGACGATGTGAAATATTTTCTATTTAACATTTAAAATGATAGTGATAAAGATTTATATAAAAATATATATATGATATTTTAATATAATAATGGTTCTATAAATTAAAAATATTATTCACTTTTCATATATTCCATTTGATAGGAATTTAGAAAAAATGTTCACATGTACGTACAATCGTCTATATCCAAGAACGTTGTAACCCATTTTATCATATATAACCCTAATAGACTATTATATATACATATATTGTAATTATATATTATTTATTAAATTTTGTTTATATTTATGTAGACGATTCATCCATGTTCATTGTACATGTACTAAAACTCACAAACTAAAATATGTATGAATAATGAATTTGTTATCACAATGGATACAAATTTGATGTAAATAGTTTTTAATAAATGGGTGTTAAAATTTCATAATTAAATAATATATATTATTATATATAATATTATGGTTCACTAATTGGTTCATAATAAATCCATATTAATTATACAATGGATCAAACACTTACGAAGGAATTTGGACAAAAGGGGAAGAATGTTTTCCAAATTTTCATATACTAAGTCATATTTTATTGATATATCCATAATTTCTTTTTATGGTATATATGATACCCATTTTTTTATATAATTAATCCATCATAATTTATGGTATTTTATTTTTAAATTTTAATTATTTCATCCATATAAATTTGACAATAAAATTACCAGGTGGAAAAGATATTCATAACTCAATTTATTTTAATTGGGTTATATAAATTCTTCATTGTCTTAGAAATTCCATGATTCTAGTTGTAATTTATTTTGATTATATAATATTGTATTTACACATGATTTAAGTGGATTTATTTTTGTAAATAAAAATTTTTCATCGATTAATTCCCATTTTGTCACAATTATCGTTGTAAGGGATTCATATCTAATTTTGTCTTCTTTAGGACATATGTCATGTTATGCACCTATATAATTTTATGATATGTATGTATATACAATTGGATATTTTAAATCATTTATTTATATATATTCATGGTATTTATGGTTTTATTTTATTTTATTCATTTCATGGTCCTTTTGTTTCAACATATTTTTGATGTGGTAAGAGATTTAAGTCTCAATCTCATTTTTAGCATGATTTTTTTTTGTTCAATTTTTATTGAAGAAAATTATTTGATCATTTCATAATAAAACGATTTTAATTAATTTTTCTATGGTTATTCATGATATTTTAAATTAATATTATTATTTCCACCTTTTGGAACTAATAATTATTGAAAAAATATTTTCAATGAATTTTGAATTAATTGATCCCTTTAATCAAAAAACGTTTTCTTATAAATTAATGCTTTATAAAATATTTTTCAATTAAAATTTAAAAAACTAATGTTACTCTTACCTATAATTGTATTTTTACAGAAAAAAAATTTAAATAAAAATATAAATTACATTTTCCCAAAAATGTACTCGTGACTTCCGTAAAAATAAATTAATGTAATAATTTTTTAATGTACTCAAAATGAACTGAACCTTATTTATTTCATGACCAATCATTTCCTTGAATCATTTATTATAGGTTTTAAATCTTATTATTTTCAACAAAAAAAATTCATTATATTAAGTATGAATATAGTTTTTTGAAACACGAGTATTCAAATTTAAAAGGATATTTTCCTATAGAATGTAATTAATAAACTTTTTATTCAATTTGTACATATCAATGTCAACAACTCTCAATATATTTATGATCCATTGGAAATATATGTTAATGATACTATAAATATTACTCATTCAAATGGTTTATGATTAGTTTTACTAGGATTCTCCATTTGGATACCATTCTCTAAAGAACTATTTATTGTTTCTGCTTATTTTTATTGATTATAAACTATATAAAACCTCATATTCTATTTTTTCAATAACAATATTTTTTTTGATTAAGTTTATTGATTGGTGAAATTATAAGGATTTTATATGATTTTTTAATTAAGAATATTTATTTTTATTATTTTCCTCCCCTTTCATAAAGGGAATACATTAGTCTTCCTAAATGATTTGAGAGTCCAACTTAATCCCCTCGTTGTATTTTTATGTCTTGTGGAACAAACTAGATTTTGTATATAGAAAAGTCCTAATAGATTTATTTAAGATGTCGTGGAAGAATTCCTTGAATGTATGTTTATGATATCTGAATTTATGAATTCCCTTATTATCAAATTAACTACTAATTTCCATGAGATTATTCAATTTGTTAAAATATATGTGGACATGTTTTATGATCATGTGAATATTTAAAAAAATAAGTTCATCATTTATTCCTTCCATGTTATTATTCAATATATTGTTATTAATTAAACGAAATTTGTTTCTTGTTATTTAAATTTCCATATTGATTATTACTTTTTTTAGCTTGTTATATTCTAATGTATGAATATTCTTTATGGGAACTAGATATTCCTCATTCAGATGTTTCCGTTCATGATAATACCATGAAATTCTTTATGATTGATATTTAGGGATATTCAAAAGTGAATAATGTTGTACACAATTAAAATATTTTTTTTCATATTTTATTTTTTAAATATTATTATGAAATTAATGTATCCATCAAGTATACAAAGACAAATAAACTATTTTTCCCTACTTGATGTGTTTCCATGTATCATATACTAATGTAATAAATTAACTACAACCTCTACGATACTAGGGAGATGGTATTTAGTGTTATTATTATTGGATGATTAGTAAAAAAGATAAGATGTAGATTTCTTAAAAATAGGATTATAGATTATGACACTAAGATTAATTTTTTTAGATAAATATAGAAAAACATCCTAATGTATTGTGGAGGTAGAGATTATATGTATTTTTCTAGAAACATGACCCCTTATGGATACACTATGTAGGAATGGTTCAAGGACATGTGTACCTAGTGTAATAAATCTTAAATGGGAGTACTAGGATTTGACTCAATCATCTCCATGAACATGAAGTCAAACATTACTACACACGTAGTTAGACACTCCTAGGGAAAATTCTTCAGATAATCCCCATTTTATTTAAAAATCGTAATATTATTTGAAATTTTTATTTTATATTAAAATATTATTAATGAAATCATGAATATAAATATAATATTATTGATGAATAATTATTTAAATTTATATTAATTATTTGACAAGTTTTGGGATTAAAAATTATTTTCCATATTGTTATAATCTAATATTATGTATTCAATTATGTAGAAATGAATAATAGTTGAATGAATGAAAACTATATCAATGAATATTCTTTATTTATTGGTTTCCCTAATGGCAATGGAAAAATGATATTGTAGGAGCTAGAGTAGGAACTAATAAAATTATAACCATGTTGGGGATGATGAATCAGGTTATATTTAATAAAATTTTAAGTGTGGAGAAAAATAATGATCCACCACATGGTGTAACAATGTTACACAACTTTATTTATCAACAACATTCCTTATTTAATGGTAGTAAAAATCCATTTCTATATGTGAAATGGATATGTTCTGTAGGGATGATATTTCCCACTCAAGGACGTAATGAAAAGGATAAGGTTTTCATGGATGTTAATCATCTCTTATGGGATGTGTATCAAGGATATTAATTTACTAAAACAACTGATGAGGATGATTAAAAAAAATAGAGTACAATTATCTTATGGTGTAATTCGTTAAAAAAAATTTTCATAAAGAGTTATTAACAGATGAGGAGTGATAATTCCAAAGTTTAAGATAAAAGTAAGTTGTAAATTTTTCAATGTATGATTAAATTTTCAATAGAGACCCAACCCTATATACCCTATACCTAGTGTGTGCAACCATTATCTTGCTATGATTTCAAGGAATTAAATCCGAGATGACTAAAGTGTGACACCCTTGAAACTAGAACCACATGTTTTGATAGGTTTATGTTTACATTTTGATTTATTTTTATAAAAACTAAACAATATTTCTTTTTCATGATAATGTAATAATATGGATTTAACTTATATTAGAATGTTACTGAGTAAAACACACAAATGGACAGAGGGCCTTTTTATAATAAAAACACAGTAGTGTTTACAATGTGTTGAGATCACAAGGAACCATCATACACAAAAATTAGTAATAAAATCCCTATCAAAACTACAGGAAGTCCCCCACACAAATACAATAAGACACAGTTAATAAATAAGATCCATCTGGTCAGTGAAAATAAAGAACAACACAACCATGATCATGCAGACAGTTATGAGCATCAACAGTATGGCAAGCACCATCCTTTCCTTATTTTGCTTTTTATTTTCTTAAGATTAGGAAATCATAATAATTTTTTTTATATGAAATCAACTCAACTGTTACCTTTGGTGACCGTAGTAAATTAAAAACTATAATTATAGCTTTTTCACATGTGGTGATATAACTATAGAATAATTAAGTACAACTTAGTTTTCCAAAATTTACGTTATGAATTCAAAAATATAAAGATAGACTCTAAATATGGTATAATACTTTTAATTTCACTTTTTTTGAAATATAATAAGGATTTCAAAACACATTTAAAGTAATTCATTTATCTTGTAATGATTTTCACTTCTTAAACATCGTTTTAAATAATGTTTTCAAATTGAATTATATTTTTTATTAAACTATGTTTTCTATAATACTAGTATGTGAACAATCATGTATGTTTATTAAATCACAATTTAATAACTATTATGTTAAAAAATAAAGTTTTTATTCCTAAATTTAGAAAAACAATTAGTTTATAAATAGTCTAACATGTATTCTTTGACCATCATATGTATAAATAAAATCCTTGTTTCAAAGAGATAATTTTTATATGGATTAGTGAATTTATTTTTTTTCTTTTCCTTAATATATTATTAATTTATGTAAGATAGGTTTTATAAAAAAGGTCTAGCATGGGCCATCCCTTAATGGTTGGGCCATGGGAGGCAGCACACACGTAGTGGCTGATCCAAGACCACATCCCAAGCCTAGGCCGGCCCAAGATTAGGCATAGTTTCCCTGAAGGGTGCATGAGAGCTAGAGTTCACTGGCGTGCCTCATGGGGCGCAAGCCTAATACAAATCATGGTTAGGCCGAAGCCTACATGGGAAGAAGGGAGCCTGTGTGTAAGGATCCCTGGTGTGTTCTGTGTTATTCGTGATGTTATAGGTGTCTTAGGCTTATAATGTGCCACTGAAACCCTTGTTGTTTCTATGCCGGACTAGAATTTTCGGGATAAATTATATCTGGGTCGTTGGATCGCATCGCGCCTGATCTAGGCCGTCAATCTCGACCCTGTGATCAACCCTCAGTAACTGTGTTTCACTCTATGATTTACGTGGACCATTCTATCAAGAACAATATAATCATTATCTTATGAGGTTTTTAAAACATAGTGATGACCGTGAGATGCCTGATCATGCCTGAAATCAAATCCTGACGTTCCGTTTTTCTCCTGGTTTTGCTCTGCTATGTCGTCTTCTTCCTCCCCGCAGTGTGCACTAAAATGAACCCTATTCTTATTTGCACTATTTATTTTATCTTCTTTCTTCAACCTATAAAGAAGGGTGGACCCTCCTTGTCCCCCATTGTCTATATATATTCCTCAACTAAATAATGAACTGGTTGGACATGGTTCTTCTCAACGGTTATAATAAAAGCTTGGTTTTTTATATAGTTTATAAGCTACTTCCACCTATGAACCTCACGGGTCATCTGCTCTCGAACCTCTATCAAGCTTCAGCCAAGTCATCCTCGAGTTCTCCTTCTCCTCAAACCAATGTAAGGGTTTTACACTCTTTCTTTCTCGGGAAAAAAAATCCTATATATACACGGTGTATATATATATATATATATACATATAGTCATATAGTTTAGTTAACAACCCTTTCCTTAAACCAAATCTAAATATTTTGGTTGAGTTCAAGAGGTTGTACAAATATAGGGGAGCATTGTTATACAACAAAAAACATAATTTAGGTACTATATATATACACACATGAATTTGTTGTAAATTTAATTTATGAATGTATGAATGCATGTATAGTTATATAGATTGGGTGGAAATCCTCAAATAACCGATTCTATGTCCTTCAGACCTTCGGGTTATGAAAACATGAATAACTAATCCCTATTCTCATGCAAAATATATATATGACTACCTTTTATAGTTATATAGGAATATACGGTAACATTTATCACAACATAAAATGGTTGGGTTTTTATTGAATGTGTAATAAAGATGTTTTATGTATCCATTACTAATGTGAAATTATTAAACATTGTTTGAAAATTGGAAACCCATATATATTCCTAGAAAATATATATATCGTTATATTTTCCACCACCTTGATTCTATGAATATATAAATAGAATTTAATTAATTATGTAAAACAATAAATAATTTCAGTCACTACGTAGGCCAAACCAAAAGGTATTTATGTAAAATTGTAGGTTCTAGATCTTATCAAACATTTTTTACTAAAATAATCCTTAATAATTTGAGCCATATTATGATTATATGTTTCAAAGGAATTGTATAATGGACCCGGATGTGTTTTTTTATTAAAAAAGGAGATAAAATCGTGTTTTGACCAAAATATAATTAAAGTATCAATGGATGTCTTTAACCATACGATCTTGTTAAGATCACCTAATGTTGTGTCAACTGTAGTGATTTTTGTTGTTAATTCGTAATGTAATTTAATTGTTTGATAACATCTTAGTATAATTTTAAATAAAATTCATTTTCATTCATGTAATATGGTTTTTAAATTAAATAGTTATCATTTCAACCCCTCACATATAAAACCCCTTTATCACCCACTATTTGTTGTGCTTTAGTAATTATCCCTTGTAGAAAGAATGTGTAATGAACCATGTATGCCTTTGAGAAATGCTTACTTCCTTATTTTCAATGTTGTCTTTCATATTATGTTTTTATGTATTAAATGGTTTCATTTTTCCTTATATAGTTTTACTCAATGATGCATGCATGTGGCTTAACATGATAATAAGATAAGAAATAAAATTAGTCAAATTGGTATGGGACACCTTGAGTAATAAGAAATAAAATTTAATTATTTAAGGTGGTGTGGGACACCAGGAATACATGTCCTGCTCTGACATATGAAGAATGTATTGGACTAATAAGTTCTAGGTTGGGGATCGGTAAAAGTAAGCCATCCGGGTTGGGGATCGATAAAAGTTACCCCTCCAGGTTGGAGTCTGGTTATAGATGCTCTCCAGGTGAGAGTCTGATTACACATTCTCTCTAGGTTGGGTTCTGGTCACAGTTGGCCCCTTATACTAGCCACAAGGCCTTGACATAGAAGTACAACATTATACATTCCCTCATTATGACTATGTTAATTAATTAACCTAATAGACATTCGACTAATAGAATATCCATGGTTAAGAGATAGTACGTATGAGTATCATAAAAGTAAAATCTTATGGCAGGACATATGTTTATCACTCAGTGAATTAGTATTCAATATATGAAACTGAATTTGTCTCTTTTATATGAAACACTGATTATTCTTTACTCATAGTTGTTCAAATTTTTTCTTAAATACTCATATTTCATACATGTTTGAAATGTATTTTATTTATTACTCCAAATGAGAATCATGTATCCTTGTAATTCTATTGGTATGTTTTTATTTAAGCACTCTTATGATATGTTTAATGTATTACAATTTTACATTAAGAGAAATGTTTTATAGTAGATTTTAAATAATGTTTTCTTATGTAATATTGCGTTTATTTTAAAAACCCCATACTGGGAATTTGTATGCTCATCCTACGTTTTGAAATAAAATTTCAGGTATCAGTTGGGGCTTAGAGAAGTATGACAGAAGTCTCTGGTTTCCCAGAACCTCAACCGAATTCTATACTCTCTACAGTACATGGTGTGTAATTTATACAGTGTATGTTTTTTAAATGCCACAAATAATGTTTCGAGGCATGAGCTCCTGGTGTTCTGGGGCCAGGTCCTCATAGCTTGTATCAGAGTGTTAAATTTAGACAACTCTATAAAACCCGAACATAAACGAAGTGAAATATACTTAGGTATTACTAAATATTTGGATTTTCTTTATTTATATTTGAAAGTACAGACTCACATCTTATCACTCCCAATCATGATACTATAGACCATCTTGGTCAAATCATGTGAGAGAGAGTACCGAACATTCACAAACATACGAGAAACAAGCAAGAAATTTTAAGAAGTGTCAAACAGTCTTAGAATTCTCCGTTCTAGTCAAGGGAATTGCTATATTTACCATGGTATATCTAATTCTCTTCTTGTTGTGTATAGACAAAGGGGAAAGTATCATGAAGGTATTTTCCTATGCTTCACACAATCCCGGAACTTCATGGCCAGGATGTCGTTCGAATATGCTGCCTTGGAAGGGGACCTATGCATAGCCTACATGTACTAGATCCTGAGCGTCAGTATGTATGACCTTATTGATGTCATTAATATTTTCATATAGGGTTAAACCCAATTATTTCTCAGAGAAATTGTCTATTTAGACATTTCTGAACTCTCCACCTTTCGAGCGTCTCTCGAGAAGCCCGAGTTCACACAACATGAGCTTGACCATTACTATTTGAATTGTGTTTGGGCTAGGGAAATAGAAGAGAGAAAAACCAAAATGGTTATTTATCTATCCATACCTAATGATCCTCTACGATGGTTGTTGTGGTGATTTGTAAGGGAGACTTTTAATGAGGTTGTGTGAAAGGAATTGCGAGGACACAATTCTTTGAAGGGGGAGATAATGTTGCACCCACGATACTCAAACCTAATGTTTTTTATAGGTTCATGTTTTCATTTTGTTTAAATTTTATAAAAAATAAACAAAACGTTTTTTTAATGAGAAAGTAATAATATGGTTTTAACTTATATTATAATGTAATAGAGTAAAACACACAAATGGATAGAAGGAATTTTTATAATAAAAACACAGTAGTGTTTACAATGTGTTGATATCACATGGAACCATCCTACCAAAAAATGACCAATAAAAATTTCATCAATAACTATGGGAAGGATCCCAACAGAAAAAACAAGACATTGTAAATAAAGGAGATACCCTAGGTCAATGAAAACAAAGAACAACACCACCATAATCATGTAGACGGTGTTGAGCATCAATGGTATAACAAGAACCATCTTCTCATTGATCTCCTTTTTCTTCTCTTATGTTTAGGACACCCTATTACAAGGTTTTATATGAAATCAACTCGATTGTTACATTGGGTGAACGTTGGAAATCCAATGACTATAATTATAGTCATTGTATTTGTGGTTTTTTACCTAAATAACAATTATGTACAACGTAGTTCTCCAAAATTTATGTTATGAAGTGTAAAATTTTAAATAGACTCTAACTATGTTATAATTATTTGAATTTAAATTATGTTTAGAAATATAATAAGGACTTCAAAACACTTTGAAAATAATTCAGTTATATTGTGAAGCTTTTCACTTCTTAAACAATGTTATAAATAATGTTTTCAAATTGAATAATGTTTTTTATTAAACTTTGTTTTATATAATACTAGTATTATAAATATAATGTATGTTTATTAAATCTCAATTTAATAACTCTTATGTTAAAAATTTAGTGTCTATTAATATCTTTTGAAATACTTTTTATTAAGAAAAAGTCTAATTTTTATTCTTTGACCTTGTAAAGTTAAAATAAAATCAATGTTTAAAAGAGAAAATATTTACATTGTTTTAATGAATATATATTTTATATTTTCCTTATGATCTAATAAATTTTTGTAAGTTTTCTTTTATAAAAAAATGGGCCCACAAGGTCCAGTCTTTTATGGTTGGGCCTAGGGAGGTAGATCACACGTTGTGGTTATGCCTATCCCTCATCCCAACCAAAGGTCGGACCAAGCCTGGGCATAGGTTCCCTGAAGGGCACATGTGAGTCGGGGCGCATGGGCGCCCCTTTGTGGGCGTAAAGTCATGGCATAGCATGGGTAGGCCAAAGCCTACTTAGGAAGGTGGGATCCCATATGTTAGGCTCCATGGTGTGTGCTATGTTATTGGTAATGTTGCAGGAGGTCCATGCTTATAAAGTGCCACTGAAACCATTGTTGTTTCGAGGTGGGACAAGTATTTTCGGGTGAATTGAGATCTGGGCCGTTGGATCGTGTCATGCGCGATCTAGGTCGTCGATCATGACCCTGCGATTGACCCTTAGAAACCTCGTTTCAGTCCGCAATTTATGTCGACCATTTAATCTGGTGCGATCTAATCATGACCATTTGTGGTTTTTAAAACGACACGATGATCATCAGCTGCCTGATCATGACTCAGATCAAATCCTGGCCATCCATTTTTCTCCTGGTTTCGCCCTGCTACGTCGTCTTATTCGTCCCCATGGCGTGTGCTACACGTAACCCTATAATCATTTTCACCATGTATTTTTTCTTCATTCTTCAACCTAGAAAACTGGGAGAACCCTCTTTGTCCCCTTTGTCCACAAGTCTTCCCTGACCAATTAATGAACTGGTATGACACAGTTCTTCTCAACAGTTATAATAATAAAATATTAGGTTTTTATATAGTTTATAAAGAGGTTTCACCTAGGAAACTCACGGTTCTTCTTCTCTAGAGCCTCTAGTAAGATTTAGCCATGTCTTCCTCATGTTTTCCCTCTCCTCGGACATATGTAATGGTTTTTACGCTTTGTCTTCATCATGAAAAAAATCATCTTTATATATAGTATATATATATATACATATAGTGTTGCTGTTTAGTTAACAAACCATTCATTAAACCATATCAAAATCTTTTTGTTGAGTTCAAGAGGGTGTAGAAATATAGGGGAGTATTTTAAGACAATAAAAAACATAAATTATGTACTATATATATATAGTTACATTCGTTTACTGTAAATTTAATTTATGAAGATATGAATGCAAGTATAGTCATATAGATTCGGTGGAAATCTTCAAATACACAAATCTAGGTCCTTCAGACCTTCAGGTTATGCAAACATGAAGAACTAATCCCTTTTATAAAGTAACATATATATGTGAATAAATTTTATAGTTATATAGGCATATACGGTCATCTGTATCATAACCTAACATGGTTGGTTTTCTAAAGAAGGTGTAATAAATATTTTTTAAGTATCTATTACTAATGTTTAATTATTAAACATAGTTTGAAAATTGGAATCCCATATATATACGTAGCATATATATATATATATATATATGGTTATAGTTTCCAACACCTTGATTTCATGAATGGATCATTAGAAATTAATTAATTAAGTAAAAAATTAAATAATTTCAGTCTCCATGTAGGCGAAACCAAGAGGTAGTTATGTAAATTTGTATGTACTAAATCTTGTCAAACTTGTTTTAGTTAATGAATTCTTAATAATATGAGCCTTGTTTGGATTTTATGTTTCAAAGGCATTGTATAATGGAACTTGATGTGTTTTATGATTAAAAAGGGGATAAACCTTTTTTTGACCATAATATATTTAAAGGATCAACGGTTGTGTTTAACCATATGATCGTGCTAAGCTCACCAAATTGTGTGTCAACTGTAGTGATTGTTGTTGTTAAGTCATAATTTAATTTAATTGTTTGATCACTTCTTAGCAGCATATTAAATAAAATTTATTTTCATTCATGCAATAAGGTTTTTAAATTAAATAGTTATCATTTTAACTTGTTATATGTAAAACCCCTTCTCACCCACTATTTGTTGTGCTTTAGTAATTATCACATGTACAAAGAATGTGTAATGAACCATTTATTACTTCGATAAATTCTTACTGCCTTATTTTCAATGTTATCTATCATATTATGTATTTATGGATTAAATGGTTTCATTATTCCATTAGATAGTTTCAGTCAATGATATAGGCATGTGGTATAACATGATAATAAGATAAGAAATCAAAATAATTAAATTGGTATGGGACACCTAGTGTAATATGAAATAAAATTTAATTATTTAAGGTGGTATGGGACACCTTGATTACATGACCTGATCTGACATATGACGAATGAATTAGACTAGTATGTTTCGGGTTGGAGACCAGTAAAAGTAATCCCTTCGTGTTGGTAACCAGTAAATGTAATCCCTCCTCGTTGGATTCCGGTTAAATATGCTCTATGGGTTAGAGTCTCGGTACAGATTCCCATCGAGATGGGGCCCGATCATAGTTGGCCCCTAGGTCGTGGAACAAGGCCTTGAAACAGAAGTCCAACATCATACATTCCCTCATTTTTCTTATGTAATTTAATTAACCTAATGGAATTTCAATAATATAATATCCATAGTTAAGATCCAGTACTTATGATTATCAGAAAAGTAAAAGCCTATGAAATGAAATATGTTTAGCACTAAGTGAATTAGTATTCAATATATGAAATTGATGTTGTCTCCTTTACGCATAACTCTGATTATTCTATACTCTTAGTTGTTAAATTTTGAGTTTAAATACACACATGTCATACGTCTTTTGAATGTCTTTTATTTATTACTCCAAATGAGCAACATGTATGCTCGCAAAGCTGTTGGTATGTTCTTAATTAAGAACTCTTATGGAATGTTATATATGTTAAAACATTACTTTAAGAGTAAGCTTTTATGGTAGGTTTTAATTAATTTTTTCAAAAGTTATATTGGGTTTAATTTAAAAACCCTTTACTGGGAATTCGTATGCTCACCCTAGGTTTTGAAATAAAATTTCTGTTATTAGTTGGGACTAAAATTAATATGACCGAAGTGGCTAGTTTCCCAGAACCTGAACCGAATTCGATCCTCTCTAAGGGACATGATCTGTAATTTATTCAGATCATGTTTTTGTTTAAATGCCACACATCATGTTTCGAGGCACCGGCTCCAGGTGTGCTGGGGTCGTGTCCTTACAAAAAGAGTTTTTTTGTATTGGTAAAAACGATACATAGACGAGTCATATATTAAAAATGAATACAAAAATTTTAACACCATTTCCTTCCTTAGAGGATGATAAAATTTATCAAAATTAGAATATCCATTTATAAATTTCATAGTACAGTTCATGGATTTCGGGGGAAGGAAAAAACATAAGGGTGAGCTCAAATGCTCAGAAATATTTAAGTATAGAATAAGTAATAATGGATCATTATTAAAAAATAAATATGGAAACGTAAATAAAATAAATAGATGTCATGTAATTAATAAACTGAGAAGGAATTTCCGAACCAATATGATATGTTAAATAACTAAAAACACATTACATTCAAAAACAAGATAATGCACAATAAATATGGTGATGTAAAAAACTAATGCATATTCAATATAATTAATAAGTATAGAATGAAATGAATCGATTGATAATGTCAAGAAAAAAAATTCATGGAAATAATAATAATGTATAAATGAGGAAAATGAATAATAACTGGACATCATCTCTGAGGAATAATAAAACCAATATCATCAAGACCTTTCAGAAGATGTTTTTAAACTATAGGTAGAAACAAAAATGTAAAAATGTTATATCGATGGTTTGGAAGAGTTCGTGTAGCCCCCCAATCTATTTTTATAGGATATACCAACGATTTAAAGGATTGTTAGAACCTCTTCCACTGGTATACCCATATACCAATGGCTTACTATTGGAATTTGACTATAAAAAGGGTTTTGAAAACATTTGGTATTGGGCTATAACAATGTTTTCCTAAACCATTGGTATAGGGAATTTTAAAAAATCCAGGATGGATTTTATCACATCACCTCTAAATTTTATTTCAACAACCTATTTACTAAGATACAATAAATTATGTGAACATAATATGATAAATATATATATTTATATAAATAATTAATTTATATTTTGATTTATTCAATTTTACATGATAATTATTTACATATAAAAATGAAAATACCTAAACAAATGGTTCTCAGAACCATTGGTATATGTACTTAAATTTTAGGGACCTATAAAAATGGGTTTTCCATGACCGTTGGTATATGGGATTATTATGGAATCTATAACAATGATTTCGGAAAAACTGTTGGTATATTTATGACATATAGCAACTATTTTTCTAAAACCATTGTTATAGGGTCATAATATTGAAGATATACCAAAGGTTCTAGAGAAATTTTGGGTATATGTATGACCAATACCAACGGTTTATCCAAAACCATTATTATAGAGACTTATTATTGAATATATAACAATGGTTTTACCATAAATGTAGGTATATATGGAACCATAACATCAGTTTGGCCACAATTTTTAGTATAGGGTATTTATATATTACCTGTAACAATGGTTATGTCCAATCCCTTAGTATAGGTCATTTTTCTATTAGAGAATCAAGGTTATGTTTCTTATCGTATTTTTATCATGAGAACATTTCACTATATTGAGGGGCTATATAATGTATGGGAACCACCTGTCACTACTTTCCAAATAATTCCTCATATCAAGAAAGTAATATTCATTATCAAATACTCATATTAAATAAATGATACAAATTTATCAATATTTTACAACAAACAAATACTACTATAAAAGTAATGACGTTATGAAAAATGATATATTCTTTTTTACATAACAATATCCATGATAAATGAAATGGATAATTTGGTAAAATTCAATGATTATAAGAAATTTATTATTTTAATGGGACATTAAAAATAAATCTAGGAAATGAATGTTTATAATATCCTCTTCCAAATCAATCAGAACTATTCCATACATAGTACAGGGATGTAATCAATAGAATATATCCCATTTTGAGTAAAATTAAGGGTTGTTCTCATTGATGAATTGAAATATGATAAGTAAATCTTTTAAAACTACTCATGAAGAAAATATTAGTTTTAAAATATTTTGAAAATCCATTTTTATAAAAATTAATTTGAAAATTGATTTCATTAAATGTTACCTTTTAAAATTTGAATGTAATTTTCAAATAACAATGGTTGGAAATTTTTTAGATGTCATATAATGTTATTAGAACATTCCTTTAGCAAGGTAAACATGTAAGAAAAGTGAGTTTCTCTAAAAGCTAAAAGAAGATTCCCTTGAAATAAATTGTGGAAGAAAAAAAATTTAAAAATTATTTAATAAGGAATTCTGTAAAGGGTAAGAAGTTTTAATGTTTTTGGGAAAACATTATATATATAATAAAACAGGTTCTCCGACTAAAGATAGAAGTTAGTTATGGTTTCCTTAAAAAAATTTAAAAAAATTAAGTTCAAGTGGTGGATAAATGGTACCATTATTAGAAAAAGTTTGTGAATAATCTTTGGATATTAATATTAATGGATTTATTAAACAATGATCAAATAATATAATTCAATAAAAATTCATGTGAAAACAATATTGGATAAAATGAGTTTGTGAAGTAAACACATGGAAATTCCATAACATTGAAGTGGGACTAAAACAATTAGTTAATTATGTGTATCAACTTTAAATACACATATTTTTAGTATAAATACCTCAATATATAGACAAAATCTTATTATAAAAAATCATGAAATATTAATTACTATGAAGAAGTAATATAACCTAGTGAAATTTAATTGTGTTGTGAAATTTCAATACCACATTGTTAAGTGTAAATCCATTTTTATGAAAAAAGAAAAACTAAAATTAAAAATATCATTAATAAGGAATTAATAATTATATAACATTTCAATTTGGTAGTATGATGGTCATATAGAAGAAATTAGGTGCAAACTAATAAGTAATAACTCATAAAAATAAAATTTTGACAAGAATCACATAATATGAATTTCCTTTTTAGGTGAACATACATTATCTTTATGTATAATGATTTTATGTTGGTTATTAACTTATACCATATGCATATTTTTATTATTAATATAATATATTAACTTATTATAATATATTATTACCTAATTTTTAATAATCCCTCATTGTATTCACAATTTTGGGTGTTTGTTGCATAATTTTTTTATGTATATTTCGACTAGTTATTTTTCTCTTCTTCTGTAGATCATTATATCAACCTAGAAAGATTATAAACCATGATGATATTATAATTTATATCTAATATATATTTATTTACAATAATATATAATATTTTGAGAATGGAAATAAAAGGCATGGATCATGGAGATAGAGGCTCATATGTACGCATGAATGTGACATCAATTTATTTGTTTTACCTAATATAATAAAATCTAAATATTATATATGTATATTATAATTAATTTAACATATTTATTTAATATATTAAATATATGTTTATTTAAAAACAACTTTTAAAAATTCCATGTATAGAGTTAACGAATCACATTACTTTGATCAGGCAGGAATGGACCGGTCCAAAAAATGTTATCTTATACCCACAATATGGAACAAATAAAGGTATGTTTTATATAAGAATTAAGAAGATTACATTTATTATAAACAATATATATTTCATCTATAAATATAACTTCCACCATAATTCCCACCCATGGGAGGTGGTATGGAAATCACGAACAACATCATTTCGTGAGGCCGATGTTCGCCTTAATTTGATGGATATTTTTTAATGTGTACATAGAACCCATGGAATAAAAAATAAATGAATATATTTATTATATTTATGTTATTATATAATCATTTAATAAGATTTTTTGGTTGGTTGGATAAGGAAAATAAAACAAAATAGCTTAAGGATGGATGTTACTTCTTCTTTGGGTAACACATCCTGATTTTCACTAATTGGATACCTTGGATGGAATTCATCAAAACTGTAGGATTCAATGATTATGTGATGGATTTTGGGAGATCATTTTAGAATATTTTGGCAGATTTAAATTTAAATTTTTGTTTGAATATGTTTTATGGGTCTGTGTTTTTTATAATGGAGTTGGATTGGCATTCTTGTAGATTTATTAGGACCAAATTCCACCCACGTTTTTTATTTTTAATGTGGCACCAATAATAGTAAAAATTTGATAAAAGGTATGATATGATCAAAGTGTGAATATAAAGTATCTGTTTTATTCATTATTGTAAATTTTGGTCATTATGACAAAGGTATATTCACTTTTTATGCTTAATTTTATATTTATCAATATAATTAATTATAATCACCGAATAATTTTTCTGGGAAATAATTTATTCAACCTTACTATACATTATAAATTATGTTAATTAAAAATATTTAATCTATTTTTAAAAATTAAAATCATATAATTTGAATAAATTAATTTAAATTCAATCTTATAGATGGGATAACAAAGCAAATTCTTAATGTAAAAAAGCACAAAATTTTGAAATATTGTCATAAATATTTCAATGAAAATTTGATTATAATTAACTAAATTGGATTAATGGATATAAAATATATATTATTTTACTTTAATAAAAATCAAAAATATATTTTAATAATATAAATATATTTGATGAAAATTCATTTTTGAATTAAAATTCAGTATCTTTGCTATTCATCAACAAATGAAATATTTCAAAAAAATTCCAAATAATAACCCTAACAAAATTTTTATGGTTTTCCTTCATAAAATAAATCTTTATAATATATAAAATTCATAAAATTTCCAAAAATTGTATATAAAATTGGTTATACATTATAAGGTTGTAAAACATCCTTTAATGAAATATATGTTTATATGCATAAAATTTTGTTTTTTATTATATTAGGCATATAAAACATAACGTATGAGTATGAAAATATTTTACTGAATATATAAAATATTTATTTCATTCTTATCTTCCATTAATTAATTTAATTTATTAATAATAATGGCACTTATAGTAGAAAAATATTTCATTTATATTTATAGGTATATTTCTATAAAATTAATAACAAATTAATTCAACTTATATTTTTTAAAAAAACATTTATATTTTTTTTTAATATTATTTGTAACCACTAATTTACTAGATAAGTTATATCATATTATATTCAATATTAATATTTTAATAATATACTATTTTTCTGTAAAACACAATCTTCTTTATATCACAAGAAATAAAAGAATGTTTTTGTTGTGTGAAATAGAATATAACATGGAATCACATTCATTGGATTCTATATAATAGATGTAATTTATTTAAAATAGTAAATATATTTTAAATTCTTATTATTTTATATTCCCTTACATGATGGTTTTTTTGTTTCATACTGTCAATCAAATATAATGTTATCACTTTATAATTTTGGGATGTTTCATTATATTCTAATTAATTAAAATTAATACTCAATATATAAACCTGATAGTAGTAAAATAGGGTTTGATATTTGAAAATTAGATTGTGGAAATCCAACATAGTGAGAATAGTTAATAAAATATCTCTCAATAAGAGATAAAGTGATGTTAAAAAGGTCATATGGAATAATATATAACTATGTTTAAATGTATGAAATTATAAGTGGGATGTGAAAATATGGAATTGAAGGAAAAGTCTAAATATTTATTTGGGGTAATTGAGTTTATCAATCACAAAAAAAATTAATTTTCAATTGAATAATAATTGGGATAATCCCAAAAACCTACGATGATTTAAAAAACCCTTGGTTCAACCGATAATTAAGTTATAATGTCTACATTTTTTATCATTTTTTAATGTTGAGTAATTATTTTACTACCTAATAATTAATGAAAATATAATTAATTAATGTATTTTTTAAATATAATTTCATCCATTATTTTTTATTCAACTAATTCTATATTAATACCTTCACTCCAAGAAATTAATATCCAAAAATTAATTTCTATGATTAAAGCACTAAAAATTTTGTTTAATGGATAATGAGATACATAAAACAACTCTTTAAATATAATTGTATCTATTTTCCAAAACCAAAATGTTTAATTCATTAATATCTAAACATAATAAGTGACACAACTTGTTCATAATTATTACATATTTATATAATAGTTAAACTCAAAAAAATAACAAATTCACCCAGACATCACATCTGCCAGTTGTTGGTGGGAAAACCTTATCATCCTTCAATCCTGGATTCTTATCCAATGACCTTATCAAACTTGATGGGTTTTCAACCAGTATATATGTTTTAGATTTTCTATATATATGTAAATATAATTTTAAAAATAAAAATTATGGACATCCTTAAAATATGGTTAAACACTAAATATCATTTAACTATTTTTTTAAATTAAACCCCCTTACATAAATACATCATCCATTTATTTTCATTTTTGTTTCTTCTTGCTTTAGTTATTATACATTTTATGTGGTCATTGTCTCGGTTAATTCTTTTGTTCTCCAAATTTAATTCACTAAATCATAAATATATCCATAGGATGTGTTCCATTCCCTTCTATCATACTATAATTTTTTCCACAAGAATATATTTTATTTATTTAATTAATTCCCACACATAAATAACATAACTATTCAATTAAGACACCACATTGGGTTCCTCCTTCGAGATTTTTTTCATGATGGAAATCAAGACATAATTTCTCTATGGTCTCTGTCGATCGTTCCCTTAGAAACCTATATCCTTCCTTCCTTGTTGGCTCAAGAGTTTGTTAATCTATATATATTTAATCATATTTATTGAAAACTTATTTTCAATAAACATGATATATTTCAATCATATAATACCAACATTTTTTAACATTTCCACAAACTTTTTTTTTCTTATACAATATTAACTTGACTCATTATGTCCCATCCAATAAATAAATAAATAATGTGTAGTGTGTGAGATAATATTGATAGTGAGATAAATGTATAATCAATTATATGATTCCAAAATCATGATAACTTATTTACATTGTAAAAAACATAGAATCAACCTATATTTTTTTCATTATATATTCAAATCCAAAATATGGTTTTTTATTAAAAATTTGATTTTTCATATGAATATCCCCCGGGATTTTCAAACAAATTACACCGTAAGGCCTATTGTGGTGTACTAGTGTTTTCTCAATTCAATCCCAAAGAACCATTTTAGAGTTATTATCCTTTTCTACATCTGTGGAAGCACCACATCAACATGCACTGTCTATAATAGGATGTATTTCTTGGAATTCCCTTACAATCTCTACCAGAAAAAATTTCAAGGTTACTCTCATATACTAATCCTTAAAACATTCCTTAGGTTAATGTTACCTAATCAATGATTTCAAAATCTAGTTTCTAAAACTACTAAAAATATTTCTTTGATACGAACTATAGCAAATTTACACCCATAATCCAAGATCTAGTGTCTTATCCCTTTACATTAGCATGACTACAAGAAAATAAATCATGATAGACCATATAGTGTTGTGGTCTTGATAAAACATATATATACATAATTATTATATTACAAATGAATACATTATTTCGAACATAATTTTTTTCCTTTCATTGATTATAACTACACTCCTACTTAGAATATTAGTAAATAACATTCTTAGTACACTTCTGGGATTACATGGGATGGAAAAAATTAGGATTTAGCACAATAGAACTTTAAAGGATTATTAAAATATATTCAATAATGAATCCATGTGAACAAATAAACCTGGAAAGGTAAATAACTGAAACCCATAACATTTACTCAACCAAATGAGAAAGAAGTGTGTAAACCATATGGAAATAGAAATAACCAAAAAAATATTCTATTTAAATATCTATATAAGTCATAATCAATATACAATGGTAAACAGTATAAACACAATCCATTTAATCAATCATGTGAGAATGAAATTCATCCATAGACAATGCTAAAGGAAAAATGACATGGATAATAATAACTGAGTCTGAATGAGAAAAATTATTAATTGTTTTACATATTTTTTGAGGAACATGAAAACCTATACCATAAAGGAATTACAATAGATTAATTAAAACTGAAGATAAAAACCTATTTAACTTTTGAAAATTATTTATTTCATTACAATTTTTTGATTTATCGAAGTGTAATATAATTTTCGGGCTCTAACCATCATTCCTTATATAAATCTTTCCACCTAAACAATATACTTTATCAAATATCATCATTTAATAAAGAAATCATAATTAATAATTTTTTAGAATAAAATAATATAATTTTCTTAGTCAACATTTTATGTAAAAATGATTATGGTTTAGGAATTAAACATATTCCTGATAAATAAATAAAATAAATAGGGTAAATTCAATGGTCATATGAGATTGAATATATAAAGGGAACATAAAAATTGAACCATGGCAGTGAATGTCAATACAATAATTGGAGAAATCAAACAAAACCCATACTCATAAAAGATATTGATGATAACAAAATAATATATCCTATATGGGTTAAATATAAGGGGTTGTTTTCATTGAATAATTAATCGATTATAAAATTATTTCATTAAAACAATCTTGAGGGAAATATAATTTTTATTTTGAATCACATTTTTATAATCCATTTCATTGAAAATAACCTTTTAAAAGATTTTTTTTAAAATTTAAAATTTTAACAATGCAATGAAATATTCAATTAAATGTCCAATGTAAATTATATATATTTCATACATGGTAAAACATACATTCCATTTGCTTTGTAAAAAGGATAAAAAAGTGCCTTTTAGAAATAAAAATGAATATTACATTGAAAATATTTTTTATGGAAATAATTTGGAAATTTTTATCTAAAGAAATTTTTTTATGGTTAAAATTATTCTAATCCCATTTAAGAAAATATGGTTTTAGAAGAAATTAATATCTACGATCAAAGGGAGAAATCAAGTCGGGTATTCTAAAAAAATTATAAAAAATTTTAAGTACCAAATACAATGGAAATGGTACACTTATATTAATAAGGTATTGAATATATATTAGAAAAGAATATTAATTTTTTTATTAAACAATTATCATATAATTTCCTTTAATATAAATTTAATCGAATCAATCTTAGATAAAATTAAATTACCAAGAAAAAATATAAAAATACCATTGCATTGAAGTGAGGATCAAATAACTAATTGATTATGTGTATCAATAATAAATACACATATGTGAAGTTTATGTACATTAATATATAGTTATAATCATTATAAACATAATCATAGAATATTAATTACAATGTGGATGTAATATAACCAAATGAAAATGAATTGAGTTATGAAATTCCTCTACCACTTGGGCATCTTTACGTGTAAATCCCATTTTTCTAAATAATTCAAATTGGAAAGATAAATATCATAAATAATCAATGAATAATGATATTATAAGTCAATGTGGATGTATTTACACCATATATATGTAATTAGGTGTTCAATAATAAAGTTTACCTCTCCAAAAGAAAAGGGAGACATGAATCCCATACCAAGCATTTCTATTTTCAATAAAATCTATTTATATAATGTAAATTGGTTTTATAAAAATATTTTAAATATTATATAACGATAAAAAAATTTATAAAAAAATTAATTATCTTCTTAAAAAACTTATCACCAATTTTTCAATAATCATTCATTGTATTCACCATTATGGGTGTTAGTTGCCTAGTTTTTCGAGTATGTTTTGACTTTTTATGTTTGTTCTAAATATGTCGATGATCATTTCATAATTTCAAGAATTTAATCCATGATTTAATTATCCTAAAATATCACTATATATTAATTTAAATAATCTTTTTTATTTGGATATAATAAAGGAAATGCACCATTCATGGAGACGGTAGGGCGTATGTTCTCATTAACACTAATTCAATTACATTATCATATTTAAAATAATGAAAAGTGAAAATTAAATATGTATATTAAAATTATTGTATAATATTTATTTTATATATTTCAAAAATATCTATTAAAACAATATATTATTCAATCTATTTTTGGAATGAATGAATCATGTCTCTTCGAGTAGGTGGTAGTCCACATGACCACCAAAGATGTTATCATATCACCAAAATATTGAATTCATGAAGTTATATGAAATATAATAATGTAAGAATAATAAATATATTATAAATACGTGATATATATTATATATACATCATGTCCATCATAATTCTCACCAATGATAGTTGGTTGTGGAAAAATGAACAATGACATTTCAGGAGTCGGTAGTTCGACATACAGGAAACACAAGTTAATTAACCGTTAAATGGAAGTGTGTGTAATTTTAGGTATAACCATTATAATAAAACTATATAAATATATATAGGATAATTATTTTATCATATATTAATTTAATAATATGTTTATTTGGGGTGCAGAATGAAAATAAAACAAAGTGCTTGTGGAAATATGTTACCTCTTCTTTGGGTAAGTCCCCCTTGTTTTCTACAAAGGGTTTACTTGGATGGATATAATCATAAATATAGTATTATCATTTTAGGGGGTCGATTTTGGTGTATAATGTTATCCATGTTTTGGATATAAAATAGGCTTTTCATGTATGAATAAGGAGGAGGTGTGAGATCCTTATTATATTGGAGGGAGAGTGGCATTCTTGTAATGTTTTGAAAATGGTATTCCAAAAACGTATTTCCATCTAAAGTGGATCCAATAATTCTAAAAATTAGATAAAAGGTTTTATAGAGTCTAAATAAGAAAATAAAATGATTTTGGGATAAGTTTATTGGTCATTCTGGCTCTTAATATTAATGTTTATGACCTAATTATGCTTAATTTTTTCTTAATCTGTGAAATTAATTTTAATCACTACCACTAATATTTCTGGTCAAAAACTATGTTCGACATGTTAAAATTTATAAATTATTCTGATTCATAATATGGATTATATTTTTATAAATTCTCATCAAATAATTGATATAAATTAATTATAATTTAATCTTGTAGACGGGACGAGAAAACGGGTTTTTATGTAAAAATGATCAAAAGTTTGAAATCCTTCTATAAAAAAATTTCAATGTGAGATTTATTAAAATGGAATAAATTTGATTGAATGATAAAAATGTTATCTAATTAAACATTATAACTGATCAATAATATAATTTATCTTTCTATATAAATTAAAAAAAAGTAGGTTTGAATTTATGTTTTTTTACAATTAATAAAAAAATTAAATATTTTTAAAAAATTAAAAACATTTACCTAAACAAATTTTGGTGTTTATATTTATAAAATTATTTTACATAAAACAAATTTTTTTTATAAAACCGTTAAATACGGAATTTCAAATATTTTCTACTTTAAAATGTGGTAAAACTAACTTTAGAAAAATATAGGTTATTATGCGTAATATTTAGTTTGTTCTTATATTATGCCTATACAATATATTTAATTGTTATCAATGTTATTTGATTTAATATATAAACAATATATTTCATTAATATTAATAATTATCTTAATATATTAGTTCAATTAACCATTTGGTGCATTAAAATAATTCTTTTATTTTTTTATTTTTATTTTTAATTGACTGCTAACCAGTAAATTAATCTTATATTTTTTAGATACCATTTATTGTCGTATGTTTGTTAATACAATTAATAATCTATAATTTAAAATCTTTGTTATATTATATTATATTATATAATTATATTTTAATATTATACTAATGTTTTAGAAAATCAGCTTTGTGTATATTACATGCTATCGGAAAAGTCATTTTTAGATGAGACACAATATAACTTAGTATTGTGTGCATTGTCAGCTAAATCATATGTGGAATTTGTTTTAAAATTATATATATATTGTAAAGTATCTAAATATTATATTCCCTTACACGCTTGATGTTTCATTTCATACACTCTATCGAATACATTTTTCTTACTTTAAAAGTTTAGGGAATTACAATATTAAAATGATAGAAATGCATGTTGTGGAATACGTACATAATCCAAAGGGAAATATTGAAAATTTATTTAATTTTATTTAGCCAAATATTCAATGGGATATAATCTCCCAAAAAGTATCGTTATATGGTGACATAATATCATGTTCTATGAAGATAGTAAATTTATTTCCCATTAATTATGGTTTCAAAGGTAAATCTGATATAAAGAGTACAATAAAGAAAAAATTGGATCAGGGGAATAAGGTAATGAATTGTTTTCCTGTGTGTGATAATTTTTAACTGTAAAATAATTTTACTAGTTTAAATGTAAGGGTATTTTGATTCATGTATGGATATAAAGTCCATTTAGAATGTGAATTACAGGGTAAGAAAGAATCCTTAATTGTTCAATGGTTTCACTATGAGGAGATATGGTACTAGTATATTGGATTCCAAATCATTAATGGAATATACCTCATAATAATTTAAGGGATAAATGTCAAGATTAGGATATTTATATATCTAAATTGTAATTATTCATTTGATTTGATATTTTGTTTTAGGAGGAAAGTTATTAAAGTATTTTTCCCATGGTATTTTTTTATATGAATCTTGAACCATCTAAGGATTGTGTTAATTTTGGAATCATATATTTATTAATGTGATATTAAGATAATAGTTCTGGATAATATCACATAAAATGAGTTTATAGGTGATTGTATATTCAATTTCATGAAATACAATTTTTCAGGTTATATGTGATGGGTGTTTATCTGGATTAAGGATTTATTGGGAGGCTTATATGGTAATAAAACCCATCGGTTTAATATATGATTTTTTAAAAATTTATTTATGGAATAAAACCTTTACATGTTTTGGGTATTTTCTAAATGTTATAGAAGATATTTAGGGTAAATATGATTACAACTATAAATATAAAAACATTTATTTAATATTATTTGATTTTCTAAAAAATTACCTATTTGAAATACTTGTTTTTAAAGAGGTGATTTGAAGACCAATTGTATTTTAGATAATATTAATAATATTTTTATGAGCACTATAGTGATTTTATGGTTTTATTGAATTTAAAATATATTTTCCAGATGAAAACCCATTGGATCTAGCAAGGTCATGGGGCTTGTACCCAAAACCAAGGGAGATAAGTGTGAAGCACCTACCACTGGCCTAAATGATGTACTATTTAAAATTACATTATTTTTACATTAATTATTTGGATGATAGATACTTGTATAATGAATTACATATAATTTGGTTTCTATAATTGATGTTTATAGATTAATTAATTTTTGTGTAGTAGTCATTATAATAATTTTTTCCTAAATTTTTTTGGACATAATGAAATAATTTTAACTATTTTATAGATCATATGATCTATTAAAATATAATTCTATTTCATAGGGAATAAAATATTAATTTTTGATATGTATTTCATCAAGTAATAATTGGATTGAAAATATATCAACCCACAACCAATGAATCATATATTATATATATTATTAGCTTTTCTCTATCATGATATTAAAATATTCCCTCAACATTAGAAAGAGGATATAAAAACAAAAATGTTAACTATTTACATTAATATCTGATTTAGAAAAATATTCTTTTAAATATTAAAATATTTAAGGTTTTTTGGTAATTAACTATCTCTTGAACATTCACTATTTGTTTACCAATGATCTCTATCACTCTATAATATTATTATTGATTTCCTTTCATACCCATATTTAAACATCCCAGAAATGTTTTCCTATCTATAATAATTGTTATGTTTTATATTAGATTAACATCACATTTATCATACCCCCGTTTATGATGATGTTTTTATCCTTTGTTATAACGTGGATTTAAAAAAAGTTATTTTTAGATGATAAAACATCAATTTAGAACCACAAGATCAATTCAAAAGAAAAAAACATTTAAAGGTGGGTAGAATGTAACACCCAAATATTTAAAAAGAAGAACATTTTATTTAATACCTTATGTGACATTAAATAGTGAGATTAATGGATCAGAAAAATAGATATTTCTAAGTGAAATCTCTTGGATATCTTACTATACACGTAATGGATAATCTAAAAGAATTGTAAAAAAGTATGTCATTATTAAAAAGCAACTAAATTAGTTGTAAGTAATATGAATATATTTATTATGAAAAATAATATTATATACACATGTATAAAAGAAATTCAATTGTTATAATTTTGTTTGGAAATAAATAAAATTAATTTAAAAGGAAAAAATAAATATTTTTTGAAAAATTAATATTTTACAAACGGTGGATTAACTAATCCTTACATAAATAATTTAGAAATAATTTTACAACATTTATAAATTTATTTTATAGAAATGAATTCATTTTTCAAATAATCATTTAAATATTATCTTAGAGTTAAATTTTTGGAATTTTTTAAAGGATTATTAGGTCAATGGATAATGAAAAATAATTTTATTTATTAAAAAATATAACCTCATTTGATACTATTAAAATTACCATATTAATTTAAAATTGTATGATAAGAATGCATAATTAAATTACACTATATTAATTTAATTTAGTTAATTTGAATCATTTTCATGTTTATTTTTTAGTTTAAAATTATAAATACTAATGAAAATTTAAGAATAGAAATAAATATTTCATCGTGTATGAGGGATTGATTTAAAAATAAATTATACCAACTCTAGGAATTGAGTTTTAAAAGATTGAAATTTTTTAATTTTAATAATAATTAATTTTTTTAATAATGTTTACTTAATTATCTATGGTGAATGGTAATAATAGTTAAAATTATTTATTTTGGTGAAGGTTATAACATGTTTACCGGTGGTTAACTAAAAACGATAAGGATTGAAATGTCAAATAAAATATTTCAAATTATATTTTATTGGCTTAATTTTCCCATATATCATCCTTGTCTCTATAATGATTCATTTTTAACCCTTAGAACAAGTGAAAAACACTGGTATCATTTATTTAAAAAAAATTATGTGTGTCATCTCCCCAACTTATAAAATGTCACTGACTCTCCTATAATATTTACTATCCCTAATAATTTTAAATCATATAATATCTAACCAAATTTATTCCTTTTAACAATAATAATATCCTATAATCATATTTTATATCAGAAACCCATTATTTGGAGGCGTTAGGTATTAACCTAAAGAGGTTGTCCGAATATGTGGTAATGATCCCAACCGTGATTTTTCATTTAATATATTCTTATAAATCCATAAAATATAATAAAAATTTGATAATATAATGACAACTATATCTATGATATGTTGAGATTATGATAAGTCAATTTAATAATCTATATCTATCAATTATTCCATAAAATTGGATACAAAACTATGGACCATGTGTGTCGTGGACTATCACCTCACAAACCAATGTAATTATTTCTTCGATCACTGCCTACCATAACAATATATAATGATGGATTTACAATATTTATATGATATTTATAATATTTATGATATTTATTTTATTTTAATATAACATATACCTTATTACCATCCAATCTATTGGAAAACAATAACATCACTCATGCGTACATGTGGACTACTACCTCAATGATGTAATGTTAAATTTTTTTCACTTTATTTTTACTTTTATGTTTATAATATTATATATTAGAATATTTATGATAAATTTGATATAATATTTTTCTTTAAAAATATATATAATTTATCTTTTTACGATTTATCTGTTGGAAATATAGAAACAATGTTCTTGAATACATAGCACATACCTTGTTCCTGAATTAACTAGCCAATTATTCCCATATATAACATTTATGGAATATTATAAATAGTTATATATTGAATATATATTTTATCTGTATTATTTATAAAAAAATTATATTACTAAACTAGGAACAATACACACATACTGATACTACCAACCCAACACATACATTAAAATGGAAGTAGTTATCACCATGAATGGTAATTTTAAATAATGAATTGAGAAGAAAATGGTGACAAATGAATATTTTTATATTGTATAAGGTAATATAAATATTATTTTGGTTATTTAGTATATTTATAATAATTATAAAATTATTTTAGAAAATATTTAGGCACATACGATGGAAGTTGAACCCAAGGTAAGAGTTTTTCTCGATTTCTATTCATTGAGGGCTATTATAATTTTTTGCACCAAATTTCTTTTTATATTGTTTATACATACCCTTTACCATGTAATATCATGAATTCTTTATAATTAATGGTATTTTATGTTTTAATATGAATTATTTCATAAAATGATATTTTAACTGAAAATTACTATGTGATAAATATTTTTTTAACTCAATTTATATACATTGGGTTATATTACATATTCATTTTAACTGATATTATATGAGTATATGTGTTACTAATTTTTATTTTATTATTTATTATTTAAACTTTTTTTATATTTTATACACATAATCTATAAATTGATTTACTCTCATTTTAATGTTATGATCATTATTAGGGTTTCCCACATCAAATTGTATTCTTGGCTCCACATTTCAAGTTATACACCTTTTTTCTTATGTGAGTATTATCAAATACCAATTTTTGTGATTTATATCATGAATCCATTTATATTCATGGTTTTTTATCATACTATTAATATTATTACTTTAATATGAATTCAGATTCAGATTGTACTATTGTAGTATTAGATTTATATTTCCATAACATTTTAATTATGAATATTTAGTATTTAATTTTAATTTAAATAAATTATTTGATCATTACTGAATATTCATATTTAATATTATTATCAAATTTTTATTTATGAAATTTTTATTTCACTGTACCATTTTTTCACTTTGGTAAATAAAATTATTGTAATTTTATTTCATTAATTTAAACTTCATTTCATTTAACAGTTGAAAATCCATTTCTACCAAATCCATTTTTTTTAAAATGTTTCATAAATTTTTGGTTATGAATTTTTACATTTATTTATAACCATAATTTGTTTTATAAGAAAAGATTATTCCTATCATTTTCCATTCAATGTACTTATGAATTTCTGATGAAAATATGAATGGAATATTTATTGTTACATACATGACAAGAATAAAACATTCCCACCATCAGGACCACTCATTTATTTAGAGATTCCATTAAAATATGCCATTTTTTTCATTTAAAATATCTTGTTTATCTTAATATTTGTGATATTTATATTTTTAAAAAATAAATTTCAATGTTAAATGGATATCATCCTAAGGAATGTTTTAAAAAAATATTTTTATTTATTTTCTACATATCAACAACTATAAACCCTATTTTTTTATGCTTCATTGATAATATGTTTTAATGTTTCCATTATTATATTTATTTTTTATTGTTCTTTGTCGATTAGAGTGAGGCGTACTATTTTCATACCATTATCCATTATACATTGGATTTTTTGTGATTAGGTTTATTGAGTAGCATAATTATTAACATTTATATACTTTTTTAAGTAACAATATTTTGTGGGTTATGTTTATTTATTGTGAAAATTATTAAAATTTGTTATGGTAGTTATTAATAATAAAAGTTAATTTTAATTATGTTGTTTTCCTTTCATATATTTACTTTATTATATATAGAAATTGATAGGTAGGGATTGAAATATCCCTTTAATGCATTGGTATGTATCATGATTCAAACAATCGTGGGTATTTTTTGGAGGCCTTTAACACTTATATATATGATATCTTACAACAAGGCCATTAGGTATTGTAATGAAGTCCTCATTATGATTTACCTCATTATAAGTCTATTATTAATCGATTAAATATAATATACATGGAAAATTTTTAATCACAAGGGATTTTTTATATTTAATTTTTTTACCCTAATTTATTCCTACATTGTTATTCTTCAATTCCTATATATTGATTAAAGAGAATGTGTTTCTATTTATTTAAAAATTCATATTCATTATGACTTATGTATTCATGATATCTACCATTTCATTCATATCGTTACATGGAATTAGAGATCTCCCCTTTCTTTAGATTCTTTTTCTTTAGTATACTAAGATGTTTTAAATGGATTATTTGCACAGATTTGTCTAAGGGAATAATTGTGTTAGAAAATAAAATAATTTTTGGTATTTTTATGGAATCAATTAAAATTTGATATTAATGTATGCATTTAATTTAGTAATACAAAAAAACTATTTGGTCTCTCAATATGTGATTCCATATATCATAATATTTCTGAAGTAACCCCCAACTCTTGGATACTAGGGTAGAGGTCTTTAAAAATGCACTTTTTAATCATCCTATTGGTTTGAGGAAGTAGGGATGATTTTTGAACATTAATTACATGTATCTGGATAATTATTTGATACATCTTACATAGATTTTCATCCCACAAAATACAATGATTATTTATTTTGGTACCAACTAATACATCATACACCAATAGAATACTATAAATTCATCATATGTGTTATGTTCTTTAAAAAATTAAATTCATATATTTTTTCATCAAACCACATAAATTTTATTGAATAAAAATTCATGAAACATCACTACATAAATCCAATTATTAAATGAGATGTAAAATATATGGTAGTGATACATTATAATATAAAAATATATTTATATTTATATTTATATATTACATGCATTGCATATCCAACATAGATATTCTTCATTGAAATTTCATTAGTTATATTTAATAGGATTTATTGAAAAGTTAAAATATTACATTCTCTAAATAATCATGGAATATTTATTTACAAAACCATAAAAATAATATTTCTTCATTATAACCCTTTTCATAAATCTTCATTACTATTGTAAATAAATGACTGGTATTAGAATTGAAAAATCCCCAATGACTCATTATAAAAAGCCCATGCTCTTTTTCATTATAACTACTCATAACTTGAAGTAGATATGAATAAAAATGATCCTCATATTACCTTATTTTCATATCCTCATAAACAGTACCATGAAATCTACATCATAAAATAATATCCATGCATACATGGAGATTTACATAAAAATATTATAATTTAATAAAACAAAATAATAATAATAATTTTCAATAAAAACTCATAAAAATATATTTTTTGAACACATTTTTAAATGAGTACGTACCAATATTCTCATTCAAAAAAATAATGTTTTCCAAAAATTATATGGGAAAGTCACTTTTTTCCAAAATTATATGATAATCAACTTTGTTAAAAGCATGACTGAAATTCCATATTTTAATAAACATTATTCTTAGTAATCTATACATTTAAAAAATACATATACTTATTTTATAATGAATCCATCAATAAGTAGTTTTTATATCTCATGAACATTAATTCAATCATTTATATTTATAACCATAGTGAGTGCCACAATTCATATCTATTTACATAAAAAATTATTTTATAGAGAATATATTTCTTATGTTCTCACATGATCATGGGATGAATAAATTTTTTTTAGAAAAGGAACTCATTAAATCCATTTGATGAACAAATAAAAATACCATTCAATAAATCTATGAAGTCACAAGAATAAATTTTTTCATCAAATTCATAGTCAATTTGACAATATAATTATCCAATAATAAACAAACATAAGATATCCAATGAAAACCTTTTTTTCAATTCATGACAATAGTGGTTATAAAAAATGGAGTTTTTATTAAAAAAATTTAAAATTATTTAAAATAAAATATTTCAATTAAATTGTGATATGTTATTTTTTAAAATTTAATAGTTAATTAAAATAGAAAAAAATAAATCACATAAAAGTGAATAGAGACATATACCTAGATGTATCATATAATCAATGTTGTAAAAATAAATTATCTGAAATTATATAGGGTAATTGAATATTTTAAATCACTATTTATTTATTTAAATTCAATTACTCATCATGAATAATCAATTTTTTAATATTAGAGAAGCCCGAATTATACTTGTAATGACAGAAGAATTCAATGAATTTCAAAGGATGATGTTAAATTATTATTCCTAGTGTAAAATAAAACATAAAAAAAAATTATAAATGATTTATGATAGGAATTGTTATAATTATTTATAAAGAACACCATGTGTTTAGTTATGATAATATTTCTAGGGAAACCTGTTTGGCCACATGTTAATCTCTCCCAATTATCCTAACAAAACATTTAACCATGAATGTGCTAATAATTATTTTTACCATGCATTGCAAAATTATATGATCTAGACAACTATTTCCAAAACCATGTATATCAAATTTATCATTCTATGACTAATATTTCAACCAATTAATTATAAAATATATAAATAAAACATACATATCTTATTTGGGGAGAAATAAATCATTTTCCATAGTAATTTATTCCCACAAAATGCCACTAGATTTTTCTCTCTATTAACAAATATGGACTTTATAGTAATATCTCAGCCTTTCTCTACCATGGATTGTCTTGGATTTTCTTTTAAAATCATAATACCTACCTGATATATATACTTCTACTCTTGGTAATTTCTCCCAATAATATATATTTAAATTTTTTTTATTTAAAAATGAATAATTAATATGTAATTTAATAGTTTCGTACCTAAATATTTTAGTTATTTTAGATTTATACTTCTTCAATTGCAAATCATGGAAATAAATATGATCTTTTATATAATTTTATTTATATTATATCAAAGAACCACATAACATATTCATTAATTGATTTTAAAAGATCCCATATACCCTGAAATTGGTTATCATTACTTCCAATGCTACTTATGACACTTCATAGGTGTCACATTCAATAATACAGGATCTATAAACCTAAATTGTAAAGATCATAATTACTTAATAGTGTTATATTTTAAACAAATCTCAAATGAAATTATTTTCCTATAATTAAAACGTAACTGATTTGTAGATGCATTTATTGAAAAATGTTCTGTAAGAATCCTTTCAGAAGCCTTGACCACAGAAAATAACTATCAATATTTTTTATCATATAGTACTTTAAACAGTGGTATACAAATTGATAATGTAAATTTTTATTATAAATAGATCCATGTAATTTAAGGTGATACTCCCACTATATCTTGAAATATAGAACATAATAAAATAATATATATTTCAAAGATGAAACATCATGATTCGTAAGACCATCCATTCGAGGATTATACAATTTATTCATCTTCA
The DNA here is from genome assembly GCA_963277665.1 of Viscum album. NCBI lineage: Eukaryota > Viridiplantae > Streptophyta > Magnoliopsida > Santalales > Viscaceae > Viscum > Viscum album. Next base: position 522,155,101 of record OY728127.1, on the reverse strand, counting down.
ATTTCATTGTCACGACTCTCCTTCCTCAAGATAAGGGAAGGAGAAACAATGTGCAACACCCTTCCTTCCATAAGATGGAATATAGATAATGACCCCGGATTCCCACCATTGATAGGCCCCGAAGTGGTGACTACACCAAGTGTATATAATCTCACGTAATTTGTATGGTATTACAATATTTATAGAACAAAATCAGGAGATAAGATGGTATATCCCTGAAACATGATGTACAGAAGGTTGAAGTATATCCCAAAATTAGTGCCCATACATTGGTTCAAAAGTAAATTTGATATAAGTTAAAAAAATTCCAATATAAAGTACGTATATAAAATATATTAAGAAGAAAAAATAATTAACCCCAATGCCTGGGCTAGTAAAGTATACCACAGTCCTCAAAGTCCTCCCAAAAAACCTGAATAATGTTTTATATACGCAGGGTTAGTTTTCAAGTATTACAAGTATGAAAACTAAATCCAACTATGGGCATGTGAGTGAATATACTAATGTCCCTTTGAGAAAATAATAGAACCTCATTGCACCCACCATGGAATACTATCCATCCCAGCCTTACAAAGGAACCCTCAACAAATAATGCATGTCAACTAAAGTAGCAGTATAAGAACATTTATATTTGGATAACCTACCCCACGAAACCACTAGTGAACTACTCTTCCCTAATGACTAACATCTTGATGCTACAAGCACTACAATACACAGTCCCACTACCACAACCCACATACACACACTTGGGGCTATGACTACACACATTCTCCCATGTATACACCTGTCCCAGAGCTGCCATGTCTCTCCCCTAAAGACAACTGGGCCCCATCACTATGATACATCGGAAAACAATCTTGGACCACAAACACCTTGTCCTCTGAATCAAAATAATCCCTTTATTGAAGGATATTATTCTATGGTAAGCCACAAGCCATTATAAATTTCCTGAATACACCCGATAATTATGAAAATAGAAGATGGCCCAAGGAATAATGTCAGTATGTAGTCATCCATCCTCCCACATGGATGTTGGGAAAGACACCCTCCACTAAGAAATGTTTTTGTTCATCACATAGTTAAAATCAAGGGAGTGGTGTTCATAGATCACAAAGAACTAAAATTTATGCATATAGGTAAGAAAACACTCATCCCTCCCTATGGGTTTCCGAACGCCAATCAGCCCACTCCGAACCACTTTCGCTACCACCCCTATAAGACCAACTACACAATAAACACTGCCAAAGAATAACCCAAACCATTTTATTTAATTTGTTCCATTAAGTTATTTAGGGGTTCACATTAGTTTATTACAACACCATCGAGAAGCTACCAACAAAAACCATACCAAAACAAAAAGAACAAATAAACTGCAGTCTTAATTCACAACAGTACAAAACAAGTTTTGTAATCCCAATGCACACTCCCATTTGAACAGTGTCAACTGTCATTATTCAATGTTATAATGCACAATCCTAATATATCTATATGTAGACCCACTGCATAAAAGTCCATATCCACACTATAGAACCACTATCTAACGTCACGCTATTACAACAACACAACAAACATAGTTCAGATACCTACATGTTCTTCCACTCCATAATAAATCAATTTATTAGACTGAGTGGCCAACTCACCACATGGTACCGCCCCACACACAAATCCCATAGTAACTACCATTAACCATATCCCTACTTCACACTAATACCACACACTTTTTAGAGACCCAACTCCTATGTCCATCCTTGTACCCACAACCGTGCTCCCAACAGAAGCACCACACAACTCACAAATGGTTACACAACTGAATAGACAAAAACATTCTACCACACCTTTAAATAGGATGTGTATATATATTCAGGTTTAACAATGATAATATCTTTACAACCGCTTTATTATAACTAGGATTATCACACAATAGTTTTGATCCTGGGGAATCCATTCTATTAATTGAGTATAAGTGGTTTAATAGTTTTTCATGTTACGATTTTTTATTAAAGCATTCCAACAAAGAAGGAAATCACTAGCACACAAGAAATGACCATAAAGGTCATGGTTTTTAGGAGGCATATAGTCATAAAAGTACCTAAAAAAATAAATGACAACAAATAAAACATGAAATCTATATCATACCACTCTTTGTGCATTATTTTATTTAACCCCATTATCTTTTGACCATGATTACTTCTTGTTTATTTCTCTTTTGATAAAATTTATTCAATTTCTCCATACAAGGAATAATTAGCACACCCACCACTCATGATGTATAATTAAAGAGAGGAAGAAGGTATCCCTAATAGATTTTCAAGGGATCAATGTTCCCACATACACTACAAATAGGGGTTTTGCATGTAGTAGGGATGAACTCTATGAAAAATGAGATGGAGGGGATATATAATAGGAAAAATAATCATCTAGGTATTAAGGCTCTCGGCACGCCAAGGGTAAACTGAAAAGACTAAAAGGATGGGAAGATCCCAATTGTGAAGAGTCAGATCCTATTTTAATGGATGAATGGTTTTAAATGGAATTATCTTGTTATTATGGTAAATATCAGGCGTTTTGGGTATCTCATATTTCCTAAGACATTTGGATATTTAAAGACATAACAAATAATAATTGAAAACACTTTAAACACCTGAAGTAGTCATTAAGCTTGGTTTACATTAAATAAAATGTTATAGGGGTGAAACTTGATAACTGGAAAAACTTGGGAAAGAAACCAATGGGTCACCAATGGGTGAGTAGCTGATGATGAGCCACTGATGAGTGAGCTAATGATGAGGCCTATTGACAATGAGACCTTGACATAGGTATACATACCCAATGATCTAACGATTCCTCAACCTACTGATGCCTAACTCACGGTCTCCAGAACTCACTGAAACTGATGAACCTAACTCACTGACACCTCGACGTACTGATGCCCTGACTCTCTTATACTAATTCCCATGACTCACCAATAGCTACCCCCATGACTCACCAATGCAATGAAATACTGACACATTGACATTCTGATGCAATGAAATGCCGATGCACTAATATGTTGAGGCACTGACAAGTCAACGCACTAACATTTCATTACACTAATATGTTGATGCATTGACATGCCAATGGAAAACTGTAAATTCTGAAGACACTTGACGTGAGCCACCGATAACTCATAGAACACCTCAAAAAATCTGTTTCATGAATTAAGGCCCTGGGAAAATATAGATTATTACATTAGATACATCTAAAATTATACTTGTCCCAATGAATTTCAATACAAACCCAAAATAGGGGGGGGTCTAAACAACCATCCCTTAAGATACCTCTCAGGAGTAAACCACATTGTTTTTATTCAAAATCATGAGTGGAAACATCGACATCCCAAAACACCTCATTTCCTACTCTCTATTGAAAAATGTAGAAACACTACCGATCCGCTACCCCAAAAAGAAACACAATAAAAAAATGAAAAATTTTCTAGACACATTGATTAGGGATCTCCTTCAACCATGTTAAGATGATATACACATTGGGAAGAACTATATCACCTGCGTGGGTTTAATCACATCTGCATTAATGAATATTGATAAGGTATCAGGTTCTCCCCTCCACATAGTCCAGAAATTTCACACAAAATCAGAGAACATTGAAGAAACATATCATATTGATAGTAATTTCAACATTACATCTTGAAAGGAATAACAAAAGCAAAACATTAAAAAAAAATCTTAATATTTTTTTACTGGGTATGAATATATACCTCTCATTCTAGAGTACAATCCTTGAGGACACCATAACTCTATAATAAACGAACCATGTAAATAGTCCATTCACGCAACACCATCTCCTCATGATACTCGATCCTTACTAGTTACTCCACCAATGTCATGTGAGACTCGACATTCGAGTCTACCCAATCTAGGTTGTGAGAAATCTTGTAGATACTGACGATGCAGAGTGACATGGATGTCATCATGGATCATCTCCAACTATAGTAGAATTTCCTACTGATATGCCACATCTCTAACTCTTCTCAACCCCTCAAATGCTACAATGAGCATAGAAATATCTTTATTCCCCAACTAAACATCCATTGTTCACTCTGAGGGGAGTCCTTTATTAACAAGTAGTCCCCATCATTGATCTCCAAAGGACTCCTCCTATAATAGGAATATTACTTATTCTTATCATGTCCTAACTTCATCCTCTCTTGCACAATCTAAACCCTCTCTGACATGTTATGCACTAGATCTAGTCCCAGAAGGGCTACTTCCCCTATCTATGTCCGACAAACGTTTGAGTTACCTAGTCTTATGTATAAAGAATCAAACAGTTCCATGCCATTGGTAGAGTGATATTTTATATTGTAAGAAAACTCTAACATCGGAAAATGTTAAACCCACAATCCTCCAAATTCCAAGAATCGTGCCCACAATATGTCTTGCAAATGTCTGGATATTTCTCTCTGTCTTCCCATCCTTATGAGGGTGGAATGATGTGCTATTGCGTAACTAGGTGACAAACTCATGATGGAATCCCCTCAAGAATCATTTGTTAAAAAATGAAAATAAATCTGAGATGATGGATCTTGTAACACCATGTCTGTACACAACTTCACCTACATAACTATGTGCTAAGGCATCCATTGTGCTCGACTACTTGATCGCTCGGATGTGATATGACTTCGTCATCGGGTCTACTACTACCCAAATAGAATATCATCCTCTCTGAGATCTGGATAAAACTATGATGAAATCCATTGATATTTAATCCCACATATACTTAATAACAACCAAGGGGTGGAACAGTTCTCTGGAAACACGATGCTCAACCTTCATCTACTAACACACTAGTCTTCATGCCACATTCTCCACCACTGCCTACTTCACCTTGGGACACCAAAACTATTCCATATAGCCTCGATATATCTGAGAGCCACCTGGATTAACAACCCGGTGTGATCTATGAAACACATATGGAAATACCTCTTCCATTTCCACTAGGACACACAACTTCTAACAGAACAACATTCGATTCAGATTATCCTCTGACCATCCTTCTAGAGCATCACTGTATACAATGTGATCACACATCACCTTAGTCTATCCACACTATGAATCTTATACCCATCTCACCAAGGAATAATGTAATTATATATGAAATGTATGGCCTCTTATATTTTCCTGTCAAACATCTAGATACAAAGCTGTCACCCCATCCATTGCCTTACAGGCTTTCATGGATTCTAGAACTACCTCCATCTATGACTTCCTACTCAAGGCATCAACAACGATGTTCCCCTTTCCTGTGGTGTGAGAGATCATTAATTCGTAATACTTGAGGAACTCCATCCACCTTTAATACCTCAGGTTTTTGTATTTTTGGGAAAAGATATACCTCATTCTCTTTTGATCTATGAAGACTACAAAGTGGTACCCTATGATGTAACGCAACCACAACTTCAGTATGGACATGACTGTTGCAATCTATAGATCATGGGTCACATAATTATGTTTGAGAGGAATTAATTTCCTAGACTCATAAGAGATTAATCCTCATTGTTTCATTATAACACATCACAATACAATTATTTAAGCATCACATAACACCTCAAAAATCCCCCCTTCTTCTAGTAATCTATGCATTGGGGGAACTGACCAACTTCCCCTTCAAATAGTTGAATTCTTCTTGACACTGTTAAATCCACACAAAGTCCAGGTCTTTGTATGTCAAATCTATCAATGGATATGTATCTCGATGGATGTTCGATAGAAACCTCTGCTAATATCCTACTAGACCAAGGAGACTACAAACCTTCACCAAATCTTGGGTGTTTCCAAAGAAAAAACAACTTCAACCTTTGACGGGTTCACCGTTATCCCTTATAGAGACACCACGTTTCTGAGGATGTGTACATCTATCATCCCAAACATACCCATGGACAACGTTCCATAGAGATAGTGGGAAAATACGGCTTCCAAGGCAGTCATAAGATGCCCGACATGATCCTCCTCTAACCTTGAGTAGATCAGGATATCATTGATGAACATGATGATGAACCTGTCCACACACTAATGAAAAAAAGAGTTCATGACCCCATGAACATGAATGTAGCATCCAGGAAAATCATGGTCATGAAAACAAACATGATGTTCCCATACATGCACCTGAAATCATCCTTTAGAATGTCACCCTCCTTTACCATCAACTGGTGATATCTAGACCATAGGTCAATTTTAGAGAACTATCTTTCCCCCTTTATTAGGTCAATATGTTCATCGATTCTCAAAATGGGGTTATGTTTCATGATCGTCACCTGATTCAGTATCCAGTAGTCTATGCACAATGTCATTCCACCATCCAAATTCTCTACGAACAAGACTGGTACATCCCATGGAGGAACACTTGGATGGATAAAACCATTCATCATGTTGTAGTCAACCTAAATCCGCAACTCCCAATACTTATAAGGCATCATAATATAGGGAGCAATAGAAAATGGAAGGGTACAAGTTTGCTAGTCTATCCCAAAAACTACGTCACATCGAGGGGTAATGTTACATACTCTTCGAGGAAGACATCAATGGACTCAAACAAGACCCCTAGAACATCCACCATCTCTCTATCTTCTGATTCCATTGACAACTCACCTAAGAAGGAACGAATAGGGTCACCACACTTGTTTCCCTCTTGAAAACTCCACTTATAAATGAAATCCATGTGTTGGGTGCCCATATCGGAAAACATTACCCTTCTACAGATGTTTTCAATAATAGTGTGTAGAAAAAACAACCATTTGATGCCTATGATGACATCATATGGCAGCATCAGTAGCAGAAGAAGATCCCCAGATGACTGATGTGGCCCCAGCATCAGTCTAAAACCTCGAAAAACGTCAAATATACTTATCTAACCTTCAACTAGGATACTCAACACTAGGACCATGGGAAACCCCACAATATATACATGTAGAGAATGGGCTATACTAGGCTCAACAAAGGCTTTGGGGGATCTTGAATAAAAAAAACACCACTAGTACAAAGAAAACCGATCGTGCCTCATATAACTATTGGCCCTAATTTAACTTCTACCTCTATAGTGTGAAACTAACGATTCCCATCTCATCTACCTCTCTTTTGTAGAACGCCTCACCAGATATTCCGGATTTGAGGTCCTTGAGGAGTGCCCTATGGTCGGCCTCCCCCAATACCATCTACCCTCAGTGGAACGAGAGCTCACTGTCATTGCTACTAGAACGACTTGAATAGAAATAACAACTACACAGGTGGGTGCTGAACCTATCGACCCAAACTATACAGAGATCAAAATAGGAACTGGTTTTTAATATGTCTTCATCCTCCATAGAGAAAGCACTTCGGTCTCGAACCAATGGTAAAAGGTTGAGGACTAGGATATTAGAAGTCGAACTACTGGGGCATACCTCCCGCTAGCCGAAACATATAAGTCCATGACCATTGAGACATGTTGCTAATGGATTTCCCCATTAACAAATATGTCTACATCCTTTATCATTGTACTCCCCTAAAGAGTTCATCCTTTCCACTACCTCGGACTTCTTCTGAACCTCAATATATGTCAGTAGATTTAAATTAGTAACAACATATTGAAGAGAATGACAGAGTTACCTACCAAATCATCTCACTCGGGACTACTCATTTGGAAGTATATCTAGTGAAAGTGCATGAGATAACGCAACATGAACCCCAATTCCCTCAATAACACACTCTCCAACTAGAGGGAGAGTAGCTCCTTCCACATCTCATACATCATCAGGGAAGAAAGAAATTATGCCCAGAACTCCCTTTTAAATTCATCCCATGAGACCTCAGTTTCTTTCCTCTCCCCGAGGTAATGTGGCCACCACTAGCACATTGTTCATTGTATATGGCTCAGTACCAGAGGAAGACAGTTCACTAACAGAGCCTAGATCAAGCTGAAATCGATCACCACCTACTTGGGAGAACATTCGATTTCCTTGTCCGAGATGTTTCCCTCGTACATTCCCAGAGTCTACCGCTAGAAGGAATGAAGAATCTTCTACCACAAGTCAACTTCCTTCTCTTGATCGACCCTCAACAAGTCAACCAGGTCAACCTGTCATGCCTCAACTGATCGTACAATATGGGGGATACATCTGGGTTCCGATTTAGAAAATTTAAACAAGGAACTCTGAAGCCCAATTAGTGTGGAGAATTTCTTTTAAAATTGTTTTAAAACTTAATTTATTTTAACTTCCCAAAACACCAAGAATGCACAAGAATAAAATTCATTAGGATGCATGTACCTTCCCAGGGTCTCTACCATGCAATCATTGTAGCCTCAATTGGTCATTCAGTAGGTCGGGAGTCCTTGCATTAGATCACGGGTGCCCAAAAATACCATGTCCTAGCCTGTATTCCTTGGACTATTTCTAGTTCCATGATACACTAACACATATTCCCTACTATCCCATGAAATCCCCAATATTAATAACTCTAAACATTATCCTTTCTCTCAAACTCCATAAACCATCCTCTAATACCATATTGTAACGACCCATCTTCATCAAGATGAGTGATGGGGAAGAAAATTTCCAATCCCTCTCTTCCAAAAGGTGAAGGATAGATATTGACCATCAAGTCCCGCCTTAGATAGGCCCTTGAGTGGCGAATAGAACCATGAATAAGGAATCTCATGTAATATTGAAGGTATTTCATTATTTATTTAACATGATCCAGAGGAATGATGATAAATCCAAAACAACACCTAGTAAAAAAATTAAAAGTAAAGTGAAAAACATTTTCCTACATGCATGTTCCAATGTAAAGCTGATACAAGGTACAAAAAGTCAGAAATAAAGTACCAAATGAAAATATACTAAGAAGAAAAAAAACAAATTCCTACTACCAGCCTGGAAAAGTCTGTCATGGTATTCAATGTCCTCCCAGAAACATAGAAAGAGATTTATATATGTAGGGTGAGTACACAAGTATACCCAATAGAAAAAATCAATCCACCCATTCACATGTGGTGAAACATACTAATGTCATAGTGAGAAAACACTAGAACGTCAAAGAACAGACCAAGGAATACTAACAGGACCAGCCACACCAAGGCACACTCAATAAATAAAGCAAGTCATGTAATGTAGTAGTATAAGCACATCTATATTTGGTTAACATGCACCACAATTGCACTGGTTAACTACTCATCCATAATGACTAATGTCATGATGCTACCACTCTTCTTATACATAGTACCGTAGCCAAAACCCACCTGCAAACACCTAGGACTCAAACAACACACAATCCCACGAACATACACCTAGGCCATAATAGCCACCTCTCTCTCTCCATACGACACATGTTCCTCATCCCAAAGATACTTGGGAAACAAATCTGGCCATCAAACACCAAGGCCTCTCATGCACAATAAACCCATTTCCAATGGATCATGGGCTATTGAAATCTTCAATCCATTTCATCCTTCCTGGATACACTCAAGCGGTATGGAACCAAATGTGGGTGCAAGGAAGAAATTCTGTAACCATCCATCCATCATCCCACCATGATGTTGTGAAAGTCACCCTCCCAAAGAAATGGTGGGTTTCGATACATTATTCTAAATAATAGTGGGGTGCATATAGAAATCACAAGGAAATAAAATTTATTTTTACATATATAAATATATGTGAAAACACTCATCCCAACCTAAGGGTTTCCAAACAACCATCCATCCCTCTCAGAACCACTTTCATTGCAACCAATATATGCACAGCCACAAAACATCCACCACCAAAGCATAAATCATCAACTTTTTTTAACCACTTGTCACATAGTAAATTAGGGCCTCAATTTAGTTTGTTCTAGTACCACTAGGAAACTAACAACTAAAACCATACCAAAACAACTAGGAAAAACAAATTGCAGTCCCACAACATAATAACACAAAACCATATTTACAGTCCCACTGCACGCTCTCATTCAACCATTTCCAACTATCTTTATTCAATGTTATAACACACAATACAAATTTTTCCAATTATGGTCCCATTGTATACGTGTCCATATCCACACCACAGACCTACTACCCAACATCTCTTTGAGACCACAACACAATAATGAATCTTCAACTGCCTACAAGTTTATCCACTCTACAATAAAACAATCTCTCAGACTGGGAGGCCAACTCACCACATGTACCACACCAAACACAATTCCTATAGTAACTAACAATAACCATATCCCCAAAACAAACTCATACCACCTCCTTCTTATAAAACCAACTCCTTTTTCCATACTTGTACCCAAAAACCTACTCCCAACAACATTTCCATAAAACTCACACAAGGTTACACAACTTAACAGAACATAGCACTCAGCCATTCCTATCAACAGTATCTGTATATTTATTTGGATTTAAAATGAACAGGTTCATTAATAAAAATTATTTATAATCAACATGATAACATAATAGGTTTGATCCTTGGGAATCCATTTATTTAACCAAGTATAAGTGATTTAACATTTATTTTCATGTTAAGGTTGTTTATTAAAGAATTCCATTAATAAGGAAATTACTAGCACCCAAGAAAATACCTCCAACTGTCATGGTGTTTTAGTGGAACACAACAACAAAAATCCATAAAATAATCAATGATATCAAATAAAATAGGAAATTAATAAAAATACATTATCATCCCATTATTTCATGTAGACCTTTTATATTTTGACACTATTTAATTTTTTATGTTTCTCGTTTGAAAAATGGTATTCGTCTATTCCTTACAAGGAATCATTAGTACACCCACCTCACCTGATTCAAAATTAAATAGAGACAGAAGGAATCACTACCATATGATCAAAGGATCAATGTTCCACTTTTCACCAATAATAGGGGTTCTGCGAGCGGTAGGGAGGAACTCCAATAAAAATTATCATGAGGGGATCTAGAACATGCGCTTGAACCCACTAGAAATGAGGATCTAGGAGCACTCAGAGGAAATAAGAAAACACACAATGATGAGATGATCATAGCTTTGAAAAAGTAGATCCTATATTAAAGGAAGAATAAATATAAAAGACATTATCATGGGATCATGGTCAAGATCACTCGGTTTGGATATCTCAAATCACATGGGACGATAGAAAATTTTAATTTATAATCAATACCCTTTGAAACACCCTTTAAAACACCCAAAGACGCTTTTAAACTTGGAATATGTCAAATAAAAAGTAAGAGGGTCCAATCTAGAAAAATCGAGAGAAATTTGGAAAAATGAAAATGAGTCATCGATGGTTGAGTCACCAAAATTGAACCACTGACGTGTGATCTACCGATATTGAGCCACTGATGCTGAGGTGCTGACCCAATGTCCTACTGATGCACCGACCTACCGACGTTTGACTGACTAACCCCTTGACTCACCTATACTGTCACCCCTAACTCACCATCTCCTCAACCCACCATTTCTCTGACTCATTGATAATTATTCCTTTGACTCGTGAACACTGATTCCCTTAAATCACTGATGCACAGAAACGACGATGTATTAACATGCCGATGCACTGACATGCGAACACACTGACATACCGATGCATTGACATGCCAACACACTGGCATGCAGACATATTGATATGCCGATGGAAAACAGGAAGTTGGGCAGACTATTGATGTGAGCCACGGACAGCTCCCATAACACCTCAAGTGCTATATTTTCAAAAAAGGCTTAGGGAAATCCAAGTTATTACATATATCCCCATATAACACTATAATATCATCTATAATCTCAATATAAATTGATTTTCTATACCAAATAAGATAAACTATATTATTCTATTATTTCTAATGATATATTATAATGATTACCATGATTACCTATTCTTATTGTATCTCTCATTCAATTTATTAAATTCCTAATCCAACTCATGAAAAATAAATCACATTATTGATTATAATATGGTTCGGGAAATAAAATCATAAATTCAATTTAAAAATTATCTCATTTACATGGAATATGAAAATAAAATAGAAAACTCACCATTCTATGGTGTTCTGCATTCACCGTTTGGTAAATAATATAATGGGAAACAAATTTTGAAACATCCATCAATTATCAAGACACAAAAATTAACTTTTGATATCATGATAAATTTTTATAGATCTATCTTTCACTACCAAACATTAATTAATGAAATCAATAAAACATTTACTCTTTAAATTTAAATGAAGTATTATCTATCCCTTGAGGCATTATTCCACTGACACTAACTAGCCATAGAAGACCCATCTCCATTTATTCTCTTTCACATCTTCCAATAATCTCTATTAGAAAACATCACTTCTCAAAAATTATTGATAGATACATATTTCATATTGAGGCTAATGAATAAGAAAACATCATTTGTCTCCATCACATACATATGAATGTCTGAAAATATTTTCATCATCTTCCACCACATCTTAGCATCATTCACCTATTGGGTTATAAAATTTATAGAAATGGAGTTCAATACTATATTCCAATTTCTTGAATTATACATGATCAAAAAACCAATCAATTAAATATTTTTCACCCACTTATGATATCTCAATGAGATATTACATTGGGAAGATATATTTGTATAAATATTTTTATTTATATATAATAATAATTTCTTACCAAAATATTAATTCGTCAAACACATATTTTTTTTCAAAATAGTTAATTTTAATGCATTCATATTGTAGTTCTTCTAAAGTGGACTCAAATACCTTTACCCATATGCTGCAACATTACAAAAAATATCCATGACACTTACCTAGATAAATAATATTTCATTATAAAACACTTCATAGATTAATAATTATTCCAAATATATCATAACTAGATATTATGTCAGCCACTATTTCAATTTTTCAATCATATCCTAACATATGAATTTTTTTTATAAATTCAAAAACTTCTAAGAGAAAACTGTTATAGTATATTCTATAATAGAAAATTAAAGAATTAATTTTTGGTAATATTGGTAATTTGTATAAAATATTTTATATAAAATACCTTCTTCATCATTTACAATACAATCATTTTAAGAACCATCTCTTGATCAATATAAATTATTTTTTTGGAAACTTTATAAAAATGAAACTTCACTTCATCAAATAAGAAAATATATTTTGGGAATTTATTGTAATTACCATGTTTATATAAACCACCTTAAAATATATAGATTCCTCTCATGGTCATCCAAAGAACTAAAAAAATAAGGACTTCATCTATAAATATCACCACCAATGACTCATCCAAATTATGTGAAATCAGATTAATTGATTCCATAAATAATATTCAACTATAAATATTTCTGAATAATATATGTAATTTTTTCACCACAATCGTATACTTCATATATATATATATATTCTCTAAAACTTATATATCTTTTAATTTTAACCATTACATATGAATTTTAAATACACCTTAATAAATTGGAATTAATATAAAGAAAAAAATGATTGATTTTTAAAAAACAATATGTTTAAATAATAATGCATTATTATCCCCAATAATTATCAATGATGCAAAAAAATTAGTACAATGGAAAAAATATCAACAATATTTGAATTATATAAATAAAATTTAAAATAACATTGATAGGAAGTTTAGTTAATCAATAATTATTTACATAAGAGGTATTTATAATATGTGTAATGTTATCTAATTATTGGAATAGTAAAAGAAAATTTGAAATAGAAACCCAACCAATGGTATTGAAAATATTAACCTTAGAGATAAATATAAATTAACGTTATCAATAATTTATAAAATACTATTAATAAATAATTATGAGTGTCTAAATTCGATGAAATAATTAACCATTCCATATAACACAATATATGTAAATGTTTGATTTTCAATAAATAAAATATTACAATATTCCAAAAAAATTACTCTTTATACTGTAATTAAATATTAAAAGTTAAAAAATGTTTTTTAATTTTTTTTGGAATCAATTAAATTGATATTCATAATTTTATAGTTGTTGTAATATTCAATGGTAGTAAAATACTAAGCTATGTAGTGAATCATGGCTAAATATATTATTTTTCAATATATGTTAAATTCATCAATACTTTTATCCTAGGTTTTTAATAAAACATTAGACTTCCCCATATTATTATGTTATATTAATTATTAATAAGAATTATTTTTATACATATTTGATATAAAACTTTTATATTAAATAATAATATATTCTAAAACCGCCCTCTCCTCATCTTATATATACTAGCCCACCCAACCAACATTTATACACACATTAAGATTCCTAGATGGATAATGTTAGTCTAAATTATTTTCACAAACTATCCATTCGATGTTTTTATGGTTTTTTTCTCCACAAAATACTATTTATAATTCTCGATTTTCATTTTAATGATGGGTATCCTAATGAAGAATTAATTATCCCAACCCAACTATTTTTAGGTTTCTACTATTTATACCACCTCAAGATCTCCTTTAACCAACTGGATATAATGAAATCAATATAATAAGAATAATTATGAGCCATATATTAATGGAATGTCCATTATCTAACATTATTTCATTTATTAATCAATGAAAACATCATCCATATTATGGTCCATTCAAGGCCTCCATGGATAATGTATTTAATTTTCCATCAATTCCTACATTGAATTATTGAATACATGATACATTTAAAATTGTCATACAAAAAGATTAATTAAAACACTTATATTAATAATTATAGGTAAAATAAATATAGTATAATAATATTACAAAAAAATCATCAGGGTTATTATAACGTACAATTTGGATACAATTTTTAAAAAACTATTTCCATCATCATGTAATGTTTTTGTAAATAATATTACGTTCCAATGTTGACATAAAATGATATCCATTATTTATCCTAATTCTAGTAATGGTAAATAATAATAAAAACTGTTTAAATATTTAATTTCTGCATGTTTGTTGAAACCAAAAAAATGAATATTCATATATATGACGACATTTATACATAATGAAACATGATAATGATGGAAGAAATGAAGATTTATATAACTATTAATATGTAAACATTTGAATGGATGTATTCATCCTCAAATGGGATAGTGTTCTTAGTTTTCCCATTGGTATAGGGGTGAAAGATGTACTCATCCTCATTTGGGACCCAAATACCTCCTATAAGGAACTCCAAAACCATGATGTAAAACATGTGTCAGGTTTATTGAAAATAATTGAGGGAACCTCATGAAGGTGAGTGACCTCCCATAGACACAACTTCCCCAAAATATCTATTGATCTCTACTCTATGATTATAAGGAAGTTTGCTGACTTCGTGAGTTGGTTAGCTTTCACTGAGTTGGGGTCATGGTCCTTCATCGTGTGTGTAATCCTGATCACAATATCAATGGATATGTTATCCCACATCCACTTCGGGATACCATTGGGATACAACAAACATTCCAGAACCTTTCTCTCATCCTTCACCTACTAACATGTGAAAATAATGCATAAATGGTTTTTTACGTCTATTTCGTTTTCTTTTTCATTTCTATTATTAATTGATGTTCTTAGATAGAATTTATTAAGTTAATTTTTGACTTCGGATAAATAAATCCGATGTTATAAAATAATATCAACAATTGGGCTTCCACATCAGTTATTCTATAATCAAAGTGGAAAATAAATTTTCATGCTAGTTATTGGATAACAGACGTTAAAAAAATATCATTAAAAAAATTTACATTGATTCGTCCACCACTATATATTTTTCTTGAGAAAAATAGAAAAGGAAGAAGAAAAATGTTCAAAAGGCCCATACAATGGAACATTCAAATAATGTAAGAATTAATCAACCATGTAAAATTATGTTTCCAATCAATTTATACATGTCTCAACCCCTCTGTAATATATAACCATGCATCATCCAGAAAAATAAAACTAATATAGAAATCATTAGAATTTAATTTTGAATAAAAAATATTAAAAACTATGGAAATATTTATGAATAAATTTATGATTATGAAACATTGTAACTATTCCAGTTGAAATTATTTCACATAAAAATCTTAAAGCATAATATTTATGAATTCAGTTCCACCTTATTGATTATAATAATATCTAAAAGTGATTTTAATTCAAAATACAATTTTAATTTAATATATCTAAAATTTACTAATTTAAAATTTAAATTCACCATAGATTTTAAATTTTCAATCTTTGTTCTCTTCTTTCTAGTCATCTCTCTAAAAAAATATGATTCCCTATTAGAAAATAATGTGAATATAATAAATTTTATTCATTATAATATGAAAAATTATTTAAATAAGTAAATCTACATGTTCAATACATTCATAAATATTTCTCTCACTTCACTATAGATAAAGAATAACCAAAAAATTTCTTCTCACTTAGCCAAAAAACAGCCACTATACAATAAACACTACTACAAAATAAAAATTAATATGAGTTCATAGTATGTTAATTAATATATAAAAATTTTTGAGAAAAAACTATTCCATACCATTCATGATATGGAAACATTCAACACTGAATGATGACATTCTTATGAAATATTTTTTCTTCATAAATGACTCTTTCAGCATCGTTCATTGTCAAAGGTCTAGTAGAAATAAACTATGGGTCCATAATATTTATATGAATAATTATTTTCATACTCTATACATATATTATATAGATACCAAATACATGAATAAATAATAAAAAAATTCAATAATTTAAATGAATGAATTTTTTTAATTGACTAACCTAGAAAACAATTTCGGCATGTTAATGACTAATTAATCACATACTACAGGCTCTATGATATCAGTTTTCAAAATCCTCACAATCATTAAATGTCCAAAAAAAGTAACTCAAATTGGACTGTCATTTACTCTGAATGAAAAATTTTAGTATATTAAAAATCAATCCTGTCTAGTAGAATATGTATATGTTTTCCTTAAATAATGAACTTTTTGTTGCCTATACATTATTTAAAAAACATTAAATTATTCATGAAAAAAATTAGTGAAATATTTAAATGTTAAAATGATAAAAACAATTTACTGAAAAAATGAATTAAAATAAAATATAAATACATACATATATGGTAATATTTCAAATTAGTGTAGAGGTCCAAACTAAAAAATTACCAATACATTGTCCAACTACTATCAAATCATCTATAGGACATGGTATATTTGATAACCTGTATAAAATAACCTATACAATGACCCTATGATTATTGATTTCAATCTGGTGATGATGAATGGTATCACTAGCATAATATATCACCCCATATGAAAAAATAATATGTTGATCATCAATATAAAACTTGAAGTAACATAGAAACTTTAAAATAGGGGTGTTAGGGTGGGATAACAAGGAATGGGGTTCGGAAACACAGATCAATGGGTAGGATTTGGGGGATGAGCGGAATCTACATTACTAGGTGGATGAGTCTTATCAATAGGCTAAAAATATCCTTTTATGTCTAGAAATAATTTATATACCAATTATCTGTTCTTTTCCCCCATCGTCACTTAAATATCATGGTCCATGGCATATAAAGATTCATTTTTTATAAAAAAATTTCTTTTTAAGAATATTTCAAACATGGAAACACTTTTCATACAAATAATTCTATTGGGTATCCTCGTACATGACATGGGTGTTAGGACGTTCCCAGTATTGTTTTTAAAATATCATGTATAACCTCTAAAATAGAAACCCATGTGTGATATGTTTATCAAGAGAATCTTATATTGAATATTTGAAAAAATATGTAATGAATAAAAATATATAAATATTATATTTAACTAAAATAAATAAATAAACATCTTAATATATTATCAGATATAAATATTGAATCTTCCATAAGACATTGTACATTTTATTCATCTGAATCCTCTTCTATTTTTCATGTCTAATATGGGAAAAGTATGGTAAACCTCTGCAGATCCTGATGAATCGGCTCTCATATTTTGAAGTTATTATTTTGAAACATGTTTTTCTAATAATTTATACCCTCCCTGATAAATCATATGAGGTTATACATTTCCATCATGAATCTCTATATGTGATCTCCTTGAATATTTAAAATTAATAATTATGAATAATTAAAATACCATCATGGTCATTAATAAAAAAAATATAAAAAGCCTGAGTTGCACACACAAAAAAACTATTCTTGTCTTATATGTTCAACAAATTGATTCCACATAACCTCATCTTTAAATCGATATATATAACATTAATTTCTAGGATTTCAATTCCAAAACATGTACTCTGATTTGAGGGATGATTTAAAATCCCCCCATATGTTAGCACGCGATGATAAAAAATCATCCTAACACCTCTAGTGTCAGGTAAATCATATGTCATCAGATAATAAGGGGAAAATATATATTACTATAAAGATTTCATGATATGTAAAATAATAACAAGAAATATTATCAATATGGTCTCCCAAAAAAGTGATGATGTCTCTTTGTCAACATTACAAAAATCATCAAAAATAATAGTAGCTTTTCTTTTAGCATGTATTAATATAAAAATATTGAATTGTTTTGAATTTGGACTTCTAGGAATATAATTATCCTAAAAGCCTACTGGTATCCTTTGATCCTTGATTTGGGAAACATATAAATTTGGAAAATGTGTGGTGCCATTTTTACCCACCCTAGAACAACATTTCCCCATGGTAGTAGATTCCTCTTTTAAAGCAGAATGAGGTGGCACATCAATAGACGCATGTGTTTGTTCATTCACAAAGGTTTGAGTATGATAATCTATATAAATGTGTAGTGTATCATATGATTAATATTTCTTTATCCTATAATTTAATGAAACATTAATTTGTAAAAAAATAAACAATTCCAAAAAATACGTAAAAATTTAAATAAAAAATTATCAATTGTCACACAAAAAGATAATTAAACTAAAAATAACAGATCTTTATCCATATTTATAATAGTTAACTAAAATTAAAACAGTATTAATGAGTTATTAAATAACATAAATTAATTAAAACTACACCATATTAATGAGAGATGAAATGACATGGTAAAAAACCACCAACATGATAAATCATTTTTTCAACAAAAACTACTCTTTTATAATATACTATTATACAATATATTTTGGTTTTTATTTAATATATAAATTTTAAATTAATTGGTTTTCATTAACATCAATTTATTGATATGTTTCCAATGGTTATATATTGGAAACAAGAAAAAACTATACTAATATAAACAAACAATTTATTTTATAAGTTATTATATGTGTTTAAATAAAGAAATTTAAATTAAATTATCCATGTTATAATTAAACAGATGTTACCTATAATATTAGGAATTTAATAAAGATTTTTCTCCAAAATTATTTCATCATGAAGATTCTGTATGAAACAAACCATGTTTTCAACATGTTTTTCTATATAATTTTTTAATTGTTCTATAGATGTAGTGATATCACATAAATCATCATATTTATCAGTTTTATTATCACTAATATACTATTTTATTCCCTTTTAAAAAAATATCTCACAACATATCTGATTGATTATGAACATTGAATTTTTTTTCTAGTTTACTTATGATAAAATGGTCATTTGTGTATTCCAATTTACTATGATTAACTACTGTCATTACAGATTCATCATGTCGGTCACTCTTATTACTGATAAACCATTTACACATAAATGCTAGAATATGAAATTTAATGTGATCAACTGCCTATATTTCATCAAAGACTCTATCACATGCAGTTGATGTGGATATTGGGTTTTTTCTTTGGCACTTGAAAAATTAATTGCTTCTATGACCACCAAAACACTTTTATTATGTACTACACTTCTATTGTCCTAATCTTTTGTATGAAAATTTTATCAATTAATGAAAAACCCATACTATGTTATAAAATTTATAGATGGACTTCCAAATAACCATTTTAATTTCTCTGATTTATATAGTTTTATGGTTTCTTTAACCCATGGAATTTTGTTTCTTATGCTCATTCAAAATCCACATATATATTTTCTTTGGATAACATTGTTTCAACTCATTAATATGAAATGTTATATATACTGGAACATCATATATTATATTCATGATATATAACCATCCCTTCTTTATCAATTCACCATCCAGTGATTTTACTTTAAATCTATGAATCCCATTTCCCCCATAATTAATTTCGCTCATAGTGAGATATTGGTAAACCAATTTTCTCTTTGTTAGACAAATATCTAGTAAAAAATTCTTCATCCTTATTAGAAATATACATCTCGACATTGGATGCTTCATGTTGATATGGATTATTACCATACCCATTAAATTACATCATATAAATTTCAAAGGGATACATCCAACATAAATACAAATGATCAAAAATCATTATTTCTGTCAATAAATGAACCAATAAATAGAACCTGATATAAAAAAGGATGAAAATATGTTTTTAATTAAAAATTTATAGAAACCACTTCATTCTCAAAAATTTTCAATGAATTCAAATAAATAACATTATTAAAAATTGAATTAAAAAACAACGCCATAATGATAGTTATTTTAACACGGCTGGGAAATATTAGACATAATATAACTTGTAGAAGATTCTACATCAGAACTTGACATTCATTTGATTTTGTGCCTGTCATCTTCAAATCCTTTATGGACATAAATTTTTTTACATTTTATGAATAAACATGTGGCACTCTAACATCATGAATACATTGAAAAACACTAGTTTTTCCATCACAGATAAGGTATGACAAGCCAATGGTAGGAATGTTCTCCTCCAATTAGGAGTTGGAGATAACTCCAAACTAATTACCATTGAGTATAAATCCCTTATCACATGAAACCCATATTTAGTATTTCACTAAATATCGAACAATGATCCAATATAAAATTCCAAGATGTTCTTCTCTAAATGAATGACATCAATGTCTTGTTTCACATCATGATATCTCTAATATGGTAGATCGATTAATATTTACCATGTCAACCAAATATTTCAATCTTTAAAATATTTATGTGTCTTTTTGAATGTCACATTAAATTGTTTCACCGTCTCAAAATACTGATCAATGGATATATGTTAGGGAGAAATATAAAATTCATTTTATCCATTTAAAACATATTTTAATATTATAAAATATTGATCCATAGGAAACAAATTTTGATAAACCATGTAAACTACTTTTATCCCATGATGTAGTTGATAATATAATGTCTTTTTCCCTAGTTAGACAAGGGTTATATCCCTTAAAATTATAACAATAAAAATTTCCATATATTGTGTAGTCATTTATAGTGATCATAATCAATTAATTCATTTGAAATTATTCTATTTTATAAGAATCATACATCCTTATACCTTCCCCCAATAATAGTTTCAAATCATCAATTATTGTTGAGAAGAAAACATCAATATCAATTCCGTGCAGTTTTGGTCCACAAATCATTAAACTCGACATGGCATATATTTTTTCATACAATATTTACGTGATTTTTTGTAAATTATCAAAAACAACTGGCAATGAACAATGTGTTCCACTACGGATTTTATATGGAACTATTCCAATTTTTTAAATACCAATTTTATGAATTCACACATAATTTCCAAATATAGGTAACTAGTGATCAACTCTATTCCACTATGGACAATGAGTTAGATTACATATTATTCCATCACATATCTTCTCATCATCATGTCACTCTATCCTTTTCCACATCTGAATTGGAAAATAAATTTTTCAAATTCGGATTTATCGGAAGATACCAGAATGATTTGGTAGGGGTATCTTAAAAAAATATTATCCTATGATTTATTCAACTTATACAAGGATTTCCCATATTTAGGATAGTTAGAAAGAAATTCATATCCATTTCTATATAGTAAAAAATAATTTGGGAATAAATTTATTTTCTTGTACCCCAATAGCATGGGGAATATTATTTTCACCGACTTGTGTTGTTCATATAGAAGATCATTGTATTTAAGAAGAATTCCTTTTAATAATTATAGAAACTCTACAAAACTCATGTCACTCAATCCATGTTTCACCTTCATTTTTATCAATCTTAACACAGTCAGTAAGACCATATATTTTATACTACATGGATATAATGGTCTTTCATATAACCAAATAAACACTCAATTTTATGTTGTTTCTCAATATCCTCTACTTCAATATCATTAATCATTTCATCCAGGTTATCATATCTATCATCTTCTAATACACCATAATCAATATATATATTTTCTTTAATGTTTCACCATGAAAAAAACTTGGGTTCTAAATAGAATTGTATCCATGAAATATTAAATTGCATTTGATCTCTCTTCATTTAAAATTATTCAAATATATTCATTTCAAACATGGATAGAAAAACAATTCATTTCTTGGAACGTTTCTTATAGAGAATTCCAAAAAAATCATAAAAACCTTCTTTTTTTCAACACCTATTCGAGGTGTATTAATCTTACATTGATTCATTATGTATGGAAAATAACATATATATATATATATATAAGGTTTTAATTTATATAATATTGAGATTAAAAATGTCATTGAAATATATATTTGATGACGCTCTTTTCGTCATAGAATATAAATATTGGAAAAGGGTAATATCTGAGCTCAAAGTGAATCAACCTTTGGACAAAATATAAAAAATTGACAAAGTAAGTAATAAGAAGAATGTTTCACAAGGGTCGCGCAAGTTCTAAAATGGTCACGCAAGTGAACTTGGACAATGCATAATGGTCTCCCAAGTGACATGTGTTCCCTAAAGGATTACCGCCTGGGTCTTCTTCAGCCTATAAATAGACCCTGTGGGCCCCCCATTCGAGGAGGGATTTATCTAGAAACTCAGATTTAAGCTCTCGACGCCCTAGTCTCATCTCAAAGCTTCTGAAACACTTCTAAGGTAATTTCGTACCTGGAAAGGAAGATCTAAAGAGGGGGAGGAAGGCCTAAGTTTTGAAACTCATCAACACTTGTGCACCTGAGTGGACAACCCTTAAGGAAAATGGCCACACTTGTGCGCCGCCTTAATCATTCAATAGAACTTGCGCGCCCCTTTTCTGGAAGAACCTCAAGAGGATTCTAAAGGCTTTAACCAAGAGTACCTCATGTATTACCCGGATGGTTAACCATCGCGCAAGTACCCATGTGTCGTGCAGGTATACCTGTGTGACCAGGACTTGCGCGCCCATGCAGTACATGTGTGCCTTCCAGGACTTGCGCACCCCTGCCTTTTTGGGTTCCCTTCTTGCCCATTTCACCCCTCTTAAGCCATTCGACCTCTCCTAATCGAGATTCAATCTTCAAGACACTCTTTAAAGCCATTTATGGCATTATTTATTGATTTTAAATCCTTTCTGAATGGATTCTGTGAAATATCTCTTAAAACCATGTGATTTACACATCTTTATGTCACTAATGATTGAGATTTCATTCATTCAACCTCATCCTTTAAGATGAAGGAACTCATTAACCTGGGCCTCCTTTTCAGGAATAAGCCTCATTCATAGTTCTAAAATCTGGGCCTCCTTTTCAGGAATAAGCCCCAGTCATAATTCTCAAATATGGGCATCCTCCTTAAGAGTAAGCCCCAATTCCCCATTAACCTGGGCCTCCTTTTTAGGAATAATCCCCAGTACCCTAATTTGGGCATCCTCCTCAGGAGTAAATCCCAACCACACTTATCTTAACCAGGGTCTCCATTTTAGGAGTAAGCCCTAGTCTCAAATATGGGCATCCTCTTCAGGAGTAAGCCCTAGTCATAACTCCCTTAACCTGGGCCTCCTTTTCAAGAGTAATCCCCATTCTCAAATATGGACCTCCTTTTCTGGAATATGACACAGTCATAATTCTAACATCGGGGAATCCTCTTTAGGAGTAATCCCCATTTCCTCATAAACTTGGGCCTTCTTTTCAAAAATAATCCACAGTCCCTTAATTTGGGCATCCTCTTTAGGAGTAAATCCCAACCATAATTCTTTTAACCTGGGCCTCCTTTTGAGGAGTAAGCTCCAGTATCAAATATGGGCATCCTCTTCAAGAGTAAGCCTCATTCATAA
This sequence comes from Viscum album, assembly GCA_963277665.1. Lineage (NCBI taxonomy): Eukaryota > Viridiplantae > Streptophyta > Magnoliopsida > Santalales > Viscaceae > Viscum > Viscum album. The sequence continues at coordinate 522,131,004 of OY728127.1, read as the reverse complement.
CTCCATTAACATGGGCCTCTTTTTAAGGAGTAATCCCAGTATCAAATATAGGAATCCTCTTCAGGAGAAAGCCCCAACTCCCTTAATTTTTCAAGTCTCTTAATGTGGGAGTCCTTTTCAGGATTAATCCCCAGTCTTAATTCTTCTTAACCAGTACAAATTTACCATTGATCTGGGATACCTTCTCAGGAGTAAAAACCCAATCATAAGTCCTCTCCTAATTTGGGCCTACTTTTCATGAGTAATCCCCAAGATAGTGTATTCAAATCTCCATGAAGCACATATACCTTTATGGACCATGTTCATGGATTTCTTCCCTGAAGTATATCCAAATATTTATTTTATTTGGGCAGTCATACATACATAAGTCCCAGTTATTTCTTATGATTTCATCATTCATGGAACAATTTTCTGATTTTTACCAATACCTCTTGTTTCTCACACCGGGCACGACTCACATGATCTTAGAGTGTAAAAGTAATTATGAAATCCTTCTTTGATCCATCAATCATAAACATCATACTCCCTTACTCGAACTATGTGGGTTCTGATTCCTTTCCTAAAATAAAGGATACGTAGGTAGACCATCTGTGGGTTTGATCCCAACTCTGAAATAATCCATGTCCTTCTAAATGACAATAAATTTCAAGTCCCCCACTGAGTGGCTTTAAAACCAGCATGGTCATCATAATTACCAAGAGACTTCTATATAAATGTGTTGAAGGATACCATTGATCAAGAATCTCTAAATAAATACGGATGATTCTCTATCGATGAAGAACCTCGAATACATATAAAAGATTCTCTAAATTTCCTACATATATAATCATTGATTGTCAGATCTGAAGCAAAGGACATTTTATACTTGGTAATGTAATAAGGATTCATGAACATAACTTAAATCTATAAAGAGATCCCCAGAGTAGACAACAATTCCCCTAAAGAAGGTGTGATGAGTCTGACCTCCCATCCTCTCGACCAATGAAAATTCCAAAGCCTCATTAGTCCACAAACTAATGAGAACCTACCTTTGAAAATTAGGTCCAAATGGATGTGGAATCATTGGATGTTTCCGGTTCTATGAACAAACCCGTTAGAAACCGATTGGAATGTTTGAACCTCCCATCAAGGAGGTCATTCCATAATTCCGAGGGAAACAAAAAATGGTGAACCCGATGTGAATCCTTAACCAAGTTAAAATGATGTTTTACCTATTTGTTAGGCCCATATTTAAAACACAATGAGAGGTCCAAAAAAACAAACATTGACATATGTGCTCATCCAAAAGATGTAGTGGATGAATTTATCTTGATTACGTCTGTTATATCAAACAAGCATTATTTTCCAAGATCTTCTGCATTTATAGAATGGATGCTCTCAAGTTCATACCTGTGAATACTATGGCTACAAATTCCACTACTGCTACTCCTACTGGATTGTCATCCGCTCTGAGAATGACATCACCTTATCAGCGTCTTCAACGTTGGGTATCAAATGTGCTGGTTAAGGAGTACCATCAACACGGTAGAATCCTAACTCTGGAGGCTGCCCGAATAGCCCTCTAAGTGAACAAATCACACTGGTCATCCGGACAATGATGACCAATGATCAAGAAGTAGGAAGTGCTAAATACATGTCTCCAACCATTTCGAGTTGTTATCCCCAGAACGCAATCACAATTCACTCCCTTATTCTGAGGAGGTGAAAGATCAGGTCCCTCAGTGCCATAATTCATGTAGACAGAAGTTCTTCCCGAGGGCTCCCACCAACAATCGCCGCCAGACTCGTGCGGCAGTGCGCCCTTAACATGATGAGGGTACCGACTCCAGGCATTCGACTCAGGTTCCTCGAACCTGAGCAGGCAAGACGAACCACCAGAGGAAGAATCCGGTCAACATGGAGCAGGTTCTCATTTCTACCATCTCCGGAGAAGTCCACCATCCTAACATGGTGGCAAGCAATTAGCGGGAACACACACCTTCCTATTTTAATTCTGCTGTACAGTAGACTCGTCTGGCAGCATCACGCCAATCCCTTCAGTCAATTCCGGCGGAGTATTATAGACAGGAACATAGACCTATTTATACATCATCAGCTAGTCAGCAGGCTCGTCTGACTACATATGATGGAGCTCGTCAACCATGTTCGGTGAAGTGAAATCAGCAGGCACAAAACCTGCTAGTATTAATCAAGCCTACCAACAGTCTCTCTTGGTAGCATTCAGAGAAGACAGTCGGAATTCTCCGAAGACAAACAAGAGGCAGACTCAACTCTCTGCCCCTACACATGAGTACTATTAGGATTCACTGATAGGAAAAGCATGACAGGAGCAGGCACAAACACCTACTCCAAGCATGGAATGGATGTATATCACCATTTTGGCAGGTGAAGTCACCAATCATATTTTATCAATGGTGAAAGAGTAGAAGAAAATCCATGCTCATATTTTGGAGGCTTGCCAGGATATTATAACAACTTCAGCGGCATCTCAGGGAAAGACAGATAAATGAATCCCTACCAGTGGAGTCACACATCAACAATTCACTCCACAACAGACACACACATCTGTTCCAATCTAATAGGGTTGTGAGGAATACTCCCACATATCATACGGACAACCAAGTCAGGCACATACACCTGATTTGAGTGGAGATCATCAGCCTAACCTGGCCATCTTTCCTGATCAGGCACATACACCTTCTTAGAAAAGCCACGTTCATCAACAAGTGGTTTCCAAGGCAAGTAATAAGGCGTCTAAGAAAAAGACTCGCCCAGCACAGTTAGGAGATCAATAGCCAATCTGTTACAAGGCCTTGCTCGATGCTGGAGTTCATGAAGCCCTCAGACAGTTATCTGTTGGAATTCAAGATTCTACTCCCTCATTTCCCAATAGTGGGAACATTAATTACGAAGGTCTTCAATAGAAACTTCCTCATAAAGTCTTGCTTCATGAAAATTTGGTCGATCTCGAAGTTTTATCTTCAGATGAGAGCCAAAGGAACCCTCTATGTGGTCAGAAGACCAAGGAGCAAGAGATCTCATCTATTTCTGTAACCCACCATGGTGGTCCTCCCCATGATGATGAATTTCGCTGCGAAAGTCCTCTCCGCATTAGTGATTCACATTTCCCAAAAAATGATCTAATGGACAATGTTGTGCCGAGAAAGCCCTCTTATCTTGAGGCACTTGAAAATGAGAAACTAGTCATGTCTGATGCTTCATCGCTAGCAGGTGAAGTACTTTCTCAATCAGAAGATAGCCCAGGGTGTAAGTCATTCTCTGAACCACCCCTAAGCCATGCATATTCTAGTTTGATCAATGATTTCTCTACCAATCTTGTTGAATCCGATGAATCAACAAGGAAACACAAACTATGTTCAAATCAGGTAGAATAATCTTCATCAAATGATATAGCGGAAATTCTGAACATGAAAAAACAACTGAAAAAAGGTGAAGTGCCAGTCATGTTTTGGCCTTTGGATGACTCTCAGTAAGACATTCCATAAATATTGACAGAAGATAGAATTCATGATATTCTTCTCAATATATGTAAAACTCTTTGTCAGTTTAAAAAGAAATTATTATATTATGATGAATATGAAAATCATCTTAAGATAATAGAAGGGTTACAACGTCCGATTGATTTGGCATCTCTATCATTCTCTCTATATCCGAAGGCTAAAAATAAGTAGAGAGCCCTTTAATGTTCATTCCATAGCGCACTAAGAAGATTGTGTCAGTTAATTGCCAATTCCCAATCTAGTATTCGTGTTAGAGGATGGGGTGTTCATGGAGCACTGCATTTCACGGTTCTCTCCAGTCAGTAAAGCTCGCTGAAAATGGTCTCATACAATGTAATTAACCATGACCGGCCATAGTCAATGGGATTTTTTTGTAATCAAAATCTTTCCCAAGAACAGGATTCAACTAGTTCCTCTCAAAATAAAGAATTCATAGAACAAGTTGTTGAATTACTCCTGCATCGAGAAAATGAAAATATTGAACATGCCTCTCGTATGGAGCATGCACATCATCAAGTGACAGAAGTGTCGAAAATCATCCAATGGTAATTTGAACCAGGTGATAAAATTGGATACAGGTTAATGTATCCAGCTAATTTCCAGACTATGGTTCGCAAGATCAAGAGAGATTTTAAGAAAGTCTCAGACATAGCATTTCAAGAGCCACCACCGCTTGCCAGACTGGGGACTCATTTAAACCAACCCTCGGAATCAACAAATAAGAATCGAGGAGTTGAGCGGGAACAGCAGGAACAGCCCCAGTCCACCGGACTGGGGACTTTTTCAAATCATCAATCCCCTCCATAGAGAAAGTCGGTCTTTTCTTGATTGGGGAAGAAGCCTCAAGAGGAACGAAGAGCCAAATTATCAGGAGATTCTCTCCAAATTACGCTTCGTCAAGAAGTTCCGGAGGGATCGAATTAACAAAAGGCAATGTCTCGTCAAATACATGGAAGAAGACAATATCACAAAAATGTTGAGATAAGGGATGCGATGTGTTATGAATCAATCAATGTCATCAATGTCATTGTTGTTGATCCACCAAATAAGGCTCACTCAGGGGACTCAGATGAAGATGTTCCTGCTCATGAAGATGTATGCACCGACACAAATGAAGATGGTGTGCATAAACGAAATCAAAGGGTTACTCATAACCAAGGTAATCATTCGAGTAACTCACTTCCCCCTCTCCGAAAATGATCCAACAAAGGGAGGGGAAATAATCATGTTACATATCCATCCTCTGGAGAAGGCCAATCGCTCTCACTAGAGAAAAGTTTTTCACAACAGGAGGAAGAAATGAAAGAATTATGAAGGTTGAATGCAGAACTACTTCAGAGTAGTCTTCTTCTTAAGCGTGCTAGAGTCAGTCAGCCAAAGTAATTTGTTGCAGCTTCTGAGATGGATCAAGGATATCCTCCTCTATTAGTAAACCCTCACAGTTCTAATCCTACGGGTTAAGTGAAACAACAGTTGGCAGTGCTACCATCAGTTGCAGCACCAACTACCACATCTGTCCAGGCTCTAGTCGTTGCACCTACCCAAGTCCAAGTTCAACCGGATGTTTCTCAAAAGTTAATAAATACTATTGAGTCATTAACAGTTCAGTTAGAAAATATGGAAGGGAAAAGTGTGCATGTTCAACCTGAAAATAATGTTTACCCTGAATGGGTAGATTCAATATCTCCTCCATCCAGTTTTGGAATCCCTGTATTCCCTTTTTTTAATGGATCTGGCGACCCTGAACAGCATTTGACGGACTATGTATCTTGTTGTGATCCTATGATGGGATCTCTAGAGAAACAAGAAGAAGTAAAACTGAGATTCCTTGTATGGACCTTTCAAGGACCCGCCTTTGTCTGGTATACAAGCTTGCAATCCCGGTCAATTACTGGATGGGAAGATCTTCGTCACCAATTCCTTCTTCAGTTCATCTCAACTTTCCCAAAGACAACAGTTTTTTATCTTTCAAACTGTAAGCAAAGGGTGAATGAAAGGGTTTCAGATTTCACTGCTCACTGGAAGTGATTAACATATTCCCTAAGATTAGCACTCCCTCAAGAAAAATTCTTGCCAATCTGTGTGGAAAATGTGCGTGACGAATTACGCACGCCGTTAATCCATGTAAAATACACAGGAGGGTTTCGAGACCTTACTTTAATCGCTCAGAAGATTGAAGATTCCCTTATACAGGCTAAGGCTAAATCTCATGTAATTCAATCAGCTCCAGGAAGGAGAATGGGTAAAGAAGAAACTGCTACAGTTATTCTTAAACAAGCACCTGTAACTATTTATCCCTCAAAACCTTCATCTTCTCGAAGGGATCCACCTCTTGAGTTCCAACAACAAAGACCGTTTCGTCCAGATGATCAACGATATCAAAGACGAAAAAATTTTGAGGATCTGAATAGTAAAACATACACTTTCAGAAATGAACAAGTTCCTGGTTACTTCATTTCAGCCCTAGAGAATAATTTGGTTCAGCTACCAAAGCCCAAGAGGCCAAACAAGGAAGGAGTTGAAGACCATCCCAATTATTTCCCCTTTCATCAAATGTTGGGGCATCCCATCCAAGAGTGTTTTTTCTTCAAAGACCTCCTGCAAAAGATGGTTGACTCAGGACAAGTCAAACTGAAAGGCTCTTCAGCCCAGGTAGCATGTGTCACTACTACAGATCTAGAGGAGCAAGGCGAATGGCAAGAAGTCAAAAGCAAAAATGCACAGATGTCTGTTGATTGGATGGTCAGAAATACAATCAACCGAACTCATGCTATTTTGCAAACATAATTAAAGAAGCCGATTGTGTCTTCAACCATGAATGTTGCGGAAAAACTCTCTTCGTCAGAGTGAAAGTCCTCAAAGAAATGGAATGATTAAAAGAAAGAAAAATAATCAGAAGAAGATAAGTATGTGTCAAAGCCTAAATTTGCATTGACTCTGGCAGACTTCATGACATCTACTTCAAAGCCATGGGCACCGCCCCACAAAACAGCACAACCTAAAAAGGCTAATCAGTCAGTCTTCATCAGATGAAGAATTAATCTTCTGTTCTGTTAATATGATTCAATTAACAGATCCATATGCCAATCACAATTTTGATTTCGATGAGCCTGAATTCCCTGTATCAAATAGGGGAATCAAAGGATGTTCAAGAGGCTCAGGATACAGGGGAAGATGTGGATCTTTCAGAAGCCACTATTCCAATTCTACCCATGCTAGAACTATGTACACAGAAGAAAATTGTGGTAGAGACCTTCAGTGAGCTCAGTATAAACAAGGAAGTTCATCTACCAATAGCACATTCAGTCCTGGCATAGTTATTTTTGAAGACCGGTTGAAGGTTCCATATTCTTCCTCTCAGCATGTAAATGGATCTAATCGGTCTAATCTTCCAAAACCAGGGATATTGCCAACTCTTATCCCCATACAAGTTTCCTCAACTTCCAAAACATCTAGTTCCAAGGTACCTACTAAACCACATATTCCTGTTGGGAAACATAGACCTCTAGATCAAATATATGATGTATTGAAACACTTGGTCCAAGCACCTACCATGTTATCATTTCCGGATGCTCTGAATCTGTCAAAAGATCTTCAAAAAGCACTCATCGAGGCTTTGTCATGTCCTTAGGAGTTTAAAACTGAAATTTCTGCAGCTGAAGTCTATCACATAGAGAATAATCCTACAGAATGCCATGTAATAATATCTTTTACTGATGAAGATGAAGATGATGTTGTGCATGGGAATGTTAGACCTTTTTACTTATCTGGCAAGGTCCATGGTGTAGACTTTTGAAGAGCTTTCATTGACAATGGTTCGGGAGTCAACCTCATGCCCATTCGTACACTTCATCGATTGGGCCTCACGAAATCTGATTTATCTCATTCTACCATGATGTTACAAGGATATGATAAAAATGAACAAGAACCACTGGGCGAAGTTACACTCAGAACTCAGTTAGGAGATATTGTATCCAATTCAGATTTCATTGTTGTTGATCAAGACTCCACCTTCCACATCTTACCTGGAAGACCCTGGCTACATAAACATGCGGCTATCCCTTCATCTTACCATCAATGTCTCAAATATTGTTTCGATGGTCAAGTTGGGACATTTTATGGTGATAAGGAGCTGTTCAAGACATGTGAGTCTCAATAATTTGAGGCGGAATTCTATCACATGAAGGGAAAGGAGAAATCCACAACAAAAGAGATTACCAAAGTTAATGCTCCATATGGTTTGGAGAAGATTCCAGTAAATCCATTTACACATGTGAGTATAGATTATCTATTGACTATCAGTCAAATTGAAAAGATAGACCCAAATCAAAATACTCTTATGGAATTATACATAATGTCAGTTACCACAATCGAGTCAAAAAAATTTGGAGAAGTCGGTAACCCACAAAGCAGTAATGAAAGCACAAATGTTGACGTCTTCATTTCATCTGCTGAAATCCAAAAAGCCTATACTTCTCCAATTATTCCAAAATATGTTATAGAAAAATTGGAGGTGAAAAATGATTTCGATCCTCAATCCATCATCTCCTCTTTATTACCCAAAGAAGACCCTTCATCATCAATAGGGTCGGAAATGGAAGCTTCTTCTTCAAGATGTGCAAATTTTGACATCTCTTCTGATCATGAAAATTCTGCTTTATCATCTACTATGCAAGTAGAAACGGAAGAAATAATACATGATGAAGATGAAGAGGAAGATCTCAAAGATTCTTCTCCAGCATTTGAATAGGGTATCTCTACCACTTTGGATGAACTCAGAGAAATAAATCTTGGTAAAAAATAAGATCCACTCCCCACTTTCAGCAGTGTGTCCATGACTCTTGAAGATCAAGAGATGTATATTTCTTTTCTAAAAAAATATAGATATATTTTCTTGGAACTATACATAGATGCCCGGGCTTGATCCTGATGATTCTACTCATCATTTGGGTTTACTAGAATAACATCGAGGATTTAAGAAAGCCGCGAGAAGAACACACCCAAATTATGCTTCGAAAATTGAAGCTAAAGTGGATGAGCTTATCAAAGCTAAATTCGTCAGAGATGTTCAGTATCCCAAGTGGTTGGATAATATTGTCCCTATAAAGATGAAGAACAGACAAATTAGAGTTTGCATTGATTTCATAGATCTTAATTGGCATTGTCCTAAGGATGATTTCCAAGTTCCAATTACAGAACTTATAATTGATGTAACAACTGGCAATGAAGCACTTTCCTTCATGGATGGATATTCTGGATATAATCAGATCTGAATGGCCCAAGAAGATGAGGAATCCACATCCTTCAGAGCCCCTCAGGGTGTGTTTTGCTACCGGGTAATGCCCTTTGTCTTAAAGAATACAGGTGAAACATATCATCATTCCATGCATGGTATCTTCAAAACCTTCTTAGGGAAGTTTGTTGAATTCTATATAGACGATTTTGTGGTTAAATCCAAACAACATTCTAATCACTTAGCTGATTTTGAAGTCATATTCTACAAGATTTGAAAACATTATTTGAAGATGAACCCCTTCAAATGTGATTTTAGGGTAACCTCAGGAAAATTTCTCGGCTTTGTTGTACGCCATCATGGTATTGAAGTCGATCCTGAGAAGACCAACCCAATCCTTGGTATGTCACATCCTCAAAATTTGAAATAATTAAAAGGACTTCAAGGAAACTTAGCCTATATTCAGGGTTTCATCGCCAATTTAGGAGGGAAATGTTTACCCTTCACCAAATTGATAAAGAAGGGAGTCACTTACCAGTGGACTGAACAATGTCAAGAAGCATTCGATATTCTGAAGAAATACCTCTTGAGCCCACCGTCACTCATGCCATCTGTTGAAGTAAGACCACTTATCCTCTACGTAACATCACTAAAGCTATCATTGGGTTCCTTTCTTGCTCAAATGAACAATGCTGGGAATGAAAAAAGCATCTACTATCTCAGTCGATCTATGCTTGAAGCAAAAAACCCGGTATTCAGGTATTGATAAGTGCATCCTGGCATTAATCTTTGTAGTTCAAAAGTTGAGACACTACCTAAAACATCATGAGGTAAAATTGGTATCTCGCAATAACCCACTCAAATTCATCCTTAGTCGTCCAATGCTTACAGGACGTCTGGCAAGGTGGGCAGTTATTTTGCAGCAATTCGACATTCAGTATGTCTCTCAAAAGGCGATAAAGGGCCAGGCTCTGGCTGATTTCCTAGCTGAACACCCTTCAGTGGAAGACACATCGTCAGATATTGAACTCCCTGATGAGGAATTATTCTCAATTCAATAAAGTCCTCAGGCATGGGAAATGTATTTTGATGGTGCTTCCAGAAGTCCAACAGGGAGTAAAATGGAAAATACTAAATTCAACAATGTTGGCTTAGGTTTTGTGCTCATTTCTCCAGAAAAGGCAGTGTTACCTTATTCCTTATTATTGTGGGAAGGTGTTACCAATAATGAAGCAGAATACAAAGCTCTCATCATAGGCTTGGAATTATGACTTCAAGCACAAGTGAATCACATAAAGGTGAAAGATGATTAAGACCTAGTAATCAAACAAGTCAATGGGGATTATGCCATCAGAAAAGAAGAACTAATCCCTTTGTATGATTAAGTAATAGAGATAATGGTGGAATTCCCTTCAGAACTGAAATTTTCTTATGTTCCAAGATCACAAAATGATCATGCTGATGCACTGGCTAATATTTCCATAGCTCTGGAAGATCCAAATCGGGACCAGAAAACCATCAGTATTGCCCACCATCGTGCAATTTCACCTTATGTCCGAATCAGAACAGAGGAAATTAATGAAATTAGTCCCATTCTTGAACCGTATTCTCATATTATAGGATGGATGTCACCTATCAGATAATACCTTCAAAATGGAACACTTCCATCTTATATAGTCGAGAAAGAAAAAAATCCAGCTACGTGTGGTCAATTTTACTCTTTATGATAGCCCAGATCACCTAGAGGAAATTCTCTAAAAACATGGTTTTGATGGAGTTGTCTTTAGATGAATTGATGGTGAAGAGACAATGTCTGTCATGAATGAAGGGCATGCAGGAGTTTGTGGTGCCCACAAGTCTGCACATAGACTGTCTGATCAGATTTGAAGGCATGGATACTTTTGGCCTTCAATGATACATGATTGTGTTGATTTCACAAAGAAGTGTCATTCATTCCAAGTACATGAAAACTTCATTCATCAACCTCTAGAGTTTCTTCATATAGCTAAATACTCATGGCCATTTTCCACATGGGGAATAGATGTGGTGGGAACTTACCCTTCGGCTATGACCAAGCAGTTTAAGTACATTCTTACTGCTACTGACTTTATTTCAAAATGGGAAGAGGAAATAACTCTCAAGGATGTCAGTTCTAAATGCATTGTTAGCATCATCAGGTCTAACATCATTACCAGATTTGGTGTCCCTCATACCATATTGATGAAAAATGGCACCATCTTCTGTTCATACGATGTGAATAAGTTGTATCAAGAATACAACATCAAATCCAACCATTCATCTCAGTATCATGCAGCGGCCAACGGCCAGATAGAAGACATTTACAAGACTCATTGAAATACTGAAAAATATGGTGGATAAAGATATGATGTCATGGCTTGATAAAATCTTTCATGCCTTATGGGCTAATCAGACTACCACCCGCACTGCAACTCGGTCATCTCCATATTCATTGGTATATGGAACGGAAGCAGCCTTGCCTATTGAAGTTAAATTCCCTTCACTCAGAGTAGCCATTTTTGATCAGTAATCTATAGATGAACAATATCAAAAGCGATTGAATGAATTGGAATGGTTAGATGAGAAAATATTGTCCACTTTGGACCACATGGAAGTCTATCAGAATCGAATATCATGAGCTTTTAACAAAAAAGTTCATCTTCATTCATTCACTCAGGGAGAATTTGTATTAGTTCTCAGAACTCCAATGATACCAGGAAAGAAACCTCCCAAGCATGATCCAAAATGGTAAGGACCTTACTCAATACACGGGGTCTACTCTAATGGATATTATTTATTAATCTCGATGGATGGAGAACTCATCACTACTCCAACCAATGCCATATTTTTGAAGAAGTATTTTGTATAAACAAAAAATACATCATACATGGCCCGGTATGACCTTAAACTGCACCACCGTCCATCATGACATTGAACTGCATAACCAATAGTCTAGTATGACCTTAAACTGCAACTAGGTCCTATATGACCTTAAACTACATCCATGGTCCGGTATGACCTTAAACTGCACAACTGTCCAGCAAGACGTTAAAATGGATAAGCAATGGTCCAGTATGACCTTAAACATCAACTAGGTCCTGTATAACCTTAAACTATATCCATGGTTTGGTATGACCTTAAACAGTAAAACCGTCCAGCAAGACGTTAAACTGCATAACCAATGGTCCATAGATATGACCTAAAACTATTTGTACTTTCGTCCCACACGACGTTAAACTGTGTCCCCTTCATCGTCCTTGCTATATGATGCTAAACTGTACATCAACGTTCCATACATATGACCTTAAACTATTTTTACTTCCTTCCCACATGATGTTAATCTGTGGAAAAGTTCCCTAAATGGTCCAGTATGACCTTAAACTACAACTGGGTCCTGTATGACCTTAAACTACATCCATGGTCCAGGCATATGACCCTAAACTATTTTCAAGTCCCTTACGTCCAGAAAAACGTTAAACTGTGATGTCCTAACTACATGATGCTAAACTGTATAAAAGTCCCATATGTCCGGAAATATGTTGAACTACATAATCATCAAAGGTCCTATATGACCATAAACTACACCACCATCCAGCATGACATTAAACTGCACCATCCACGGTCCATGCATATGACCTTAAACTATTACCACTTTCGTCCAACATGACTCTAAACTGTATCATCCATTTTTTGTCCAACATGACGTTAAACTATGAAAAAAGTCCCCAATGGGTCCAACATGATGTTAAATGGTGTACTCTTTTGTCCTCACTGCATGACATTAAACTACACATTCCCCCTTTCATCCAACATGATGTTAAACTATATTGTCCCCATCGCCCTAACTACATGACGCTACACTGTACAGAAAGTCCTTGACATGTCCTACATGACATTAAACTGTATTTATCCCTGCTACATGACACTAAAATGTGCAACACCAATTGTCCTAACTGCAATACTTTAAACTGCATAGTCCCTTTATATGTCCTACATGACATTAGAATATTCATCCTTAAGGTTGTTGTTACCTCTTGTTTCTCACACCGAGTATGAATCACGTGAACTTAGAGCAATCCTCAACCATAACACTCTCTCCAGGCTACTAACCATGTGTAAGTCCCAACATCATTTTTTAGGTCGTTGTCACCAAGATCAACTTGATCATTAATTCATTCTTTAATTGAACTACACAGACTTTGATCCTTGCCTTCCAGGCTTTGTACGTAGGCAACCTCCCAAGGTTCAAGCCCAAAACCAATCTCTTCACATTGGTTCACCTCCATCTCATACGATGTTGATTTGTGAAACCACCTCTAGAATCAATATCATTACATTGGTTCACTTTTGTCCTTGTTATATGACGTTAAACTATACGACACTTTTTTCCAGTATAACAATAAACTACAATATTCATTGATACCCTCTCCTTAGAGGGAACCATTATTTACATTGATTTTTCAATCAAGTTTCATTTCAAAGACTATGTGCATAAACGGAAATTCCTAAACCTTTTATCTTGGGTTAAACCATCATTGTACTAAAGTCCCCTTTCACCCTTCACATGTACGAACCAAATATTTATAGTGGGTATTTCTAGAACTACGTGGGCTTGATTCCCATCCTTATGGGATACGTAGGAACGTTCAGGTGTCCCTCGAATGCAGCCCCAAGTCTTTGGGCCTAACCCAAAATTCCACTTTCAATCCCTTGGCTGAAAAGTCCCCATGAAAATACACACTGTGTATTTCTTATAATGGTCCATGCTCTATGAACCTAAACTAATATCTCTAATCCTTTTCTCCCACACGATGTTAAACTGTAGTTTAAGAACTATGTATGGCTTGATTCTCATCCTTATGGAATACGTATTGAAGTCCAACATTTCAATTCAGGACCCAGCCACAACATGATTATGGTTAGCATTGATCTGTGTATCTCTGTATACATTGGACAATACCCATATTTATGTGTCATAATCCAAAAATTAAATATTTTCAGATCTTCATAACTATTTTCATGAATTATAGTCACAAAAATTTCGAACTTCTGAGAGTTCTTTTTCCTGACTATGCAGCACGTGCTGATAGGCGGCCTTGCATAAACAGTCTACATAATGGACTTGTTAGCCAAAAGATACTATTTTAATTAACTATGCAGCCAATTCCCTTAGGTGGCCCTACATAATTCAACCCCCTAACAGGTTTGTTACATAATGGTAACTTCATTCTTGGGAAGAAGGCCTCTTTTGTCCTTAATGGTTTTAAATGATAGTATGTAGGGATCCCAAAAAATAGCCATCCATAGCATATTTGTCCCATATCCTTTTTCGTGATCTGAAAAGTATTCAATTCTATTGTTTATATTCTCCTTCCCTACCTTTGGGTAAGACCTTCATAGGGGTGATATCTATTCAATTCTTCGATAATCTTGTTTGGAAATATCTTTACCATATTCAAGTACCTATTTCCATACAGAAAACTCTATACATTGGAAAATTTGAATCTCCATAAACTTTTACTGGGTTTTTTCACTAGGAATGTAAATTTCTGAGAGTTCTTTTGCCTGACTATGCAGCACGTTCCTGTAGGCGGCCTTGCATAAACAGTCTACATAACAGACTTGTTTTCCAAAAGATACTATTTTTTTTAAGTATGAATCCAATGCCCTTAGGTGGTCCTACATAATTCAACCCCCTAACGGTTTGTTAAATAATGGTAACATCATTCTTGGGAACTACTTCTTCTAATTCCTTTTAGCTCTTTTTCATATCATTCCTCATATTCAAATATTATTAAGTCATAGTTTACATATTTTACCTCATACCTAAGTATGGTACTATGTTTTTAGATGAGTTGTCAAGGAATTCAGTCAATTCTAATCCATTTCAGTCAAAGATATTTCGACCTTAAACATTAGCCTTTTTATGTCCGACATGCATGACTTTAAACTTCCGATAACCACGAAGTCCCCTATTTTCTTCTTTTCCTCCGAGTCAAATCCTCTTTTCTCTCATGATCCAACTCTGAGGGGGGACTTTTGTTGACGCTCCATTCATCACAGAATCTAAAGATTGGAAAATGGAAATATCTGAGCTCAAATTGATTCAACCATTGGAAAAAATATCAAAAATTTGCAAAGGAAGGAATAAGAAGAATGTTTCACAGGGGTCGCGCAAGTTCTACAATGGTCGTGCAAGTGCCCTTGCGCGATGCCTAATGGTCGCGCAAGTGACTTCAGGCCCTAAAGGATAACCGCCTGGGTCTTCTGCAGCCTATAAATAGACCCTGTGGGCCCCCCATTCGAGGAGGGATCTTTTCAGAAACTCAGATTTAAGATCCCGGCGCCCGAGTCTCTTCTCAAAGCATCTGAAACAGTTCTAGGGTAATTTCTTACCAAGAAAGGAATATCTAAAGAGGGGGAGGAAGGCCTAAGTATTGAAACACATCAACACTTGCACTCCTGAGTGGCCAGTCCTTAAGGGAAAATTCCACACATGCGCACTTCTTTAATCCTTCAATAGAACTTGTGTGCCCCTCTTCTGGAAGAACCTCAAGAAGATTCTAAAGGCTTTAACCAAGAGTCACTTAATTATTACCCTTCTGGTTAACCATCACGCAAGTTACCATGTGTCTCACAGGTATACTTGCAGGACCAGGACTTGCGCGCCCACACAGTACCTGCGCGCCTGCCAGGACTTGCGCGCCCCTGCCTTTCTGGGTGCCCTTCTTGCCCATTTCACCCCTCTTATGCCATTCCACCTCTCCTATTCCAAAATCAATATTCCAGACACTCTTCAAAGCCATTTATGGCATGATTTCTTGATTTTACTTCCTTATCTGAAATGCATTCTGTGGAATATCTCTCAAAACCTTGTGATTTACACATATTTATGTCACTAAAGATTGAGATTTCATTCCTTCAACCTAATCCTTTAATATGAGAGAACTCATTAACCTGGGCCTCTTTTTCAAGAATAAGCCCCAGTCACAATTCTCAAATTTGGGCCTCCTTTTCACGAATAATCACCAGTCATAATTCTCAAAAATGGGCATCCTATTTAGGAGAAAGCCCCAATTCCTCATTAACCTGGGCCTCCTTTTCAGGAATAAGCCACAGTCCCCTAATTTGGGCACCCTCCTCAAGAGTAAATCCCAACCACAATTCTCTTAACCTGGGCCTCCTTTTCAGGAGTAAGCCCCAGTCTCAAATATGGGAATCCTCTTCAGGAGTAAGCTCCAGTCATAAGCCTTTTAACCTGGGCATCCTTTTCAAGAGTAAGCATCAGTCTCAAATAAGGGAATCTTTTTCCGGAATAAGCCCCATTCATAATTCTCAAATCTGGGCATACTTTTTAAGAGTAATCCCCAAGTCCTCATTAACCTCGGCCTCATTTTTAGGAATAAGCTCAAGTCCCCTAATTTGGGAATCCTCCTCAGGAGTAAATCCCAACCATAATTCTCTTAACCTGGGAGTCCTTTTCGGAGTAAGCCCCAATTTCAAATATGGAAATCCTCTTCAGAAGTAATCCCCAGTCATAACTCTATTAACCTGGGCCTCCTTTTCAGGAGTAAGCCCTAGTCTCAAATATGGGCATCCTTTTCAGGAGTAAGCCCCAAGTCCCTTAATTTTTCAAGTCTCTTAACCTGGGCCTCCTTTTCAAGAGTAATCCCCAGTCTTAATTACTCTTAACCAGTCCTAATTTACATTTGATCATGGATTCCTTCTCAGGAGTAAAAACCCAATCATAAGTCCTCTCCTAATTTGGGCCTCCTTTTTAGGAGTAATCCCCAAGTTAGAGTATTCAAATCTCAGTGAAGCACATATACCTTTATAGACCCTGTTCTCGGATTTCTTCCCTGAATTAAATCCAAATCTTCATTTTATCTGTGCAGTCATACATACATAAGTCCCACCTTATTTCTTATGATTGCATCTTTCATGGCACAATTGTCTAATTTTTACCAATACCTCTTGTTTCTCACACCGGGCATGACTCATGTGAGCTTAGAGTGTAAAAGTAATTATGACATCTTTCATTGATCCATCAATCATAAACATCATACTCTCTTACTAGAACAACATGGGTTCTGATTCCTTTTATAAAAAAAGGATACGTAGGTAGCCCATCTGCGAGTTCGATCCCAACTCTAAAATAATCCATTTCCTTCTGAATGACAATAAACTTCAAGTGCCCCGATGAGTGGCTTTAAAACCAGCATGGTCATCATAATGACCAAGAGGCTTCTATATAAATGTGTTGAAGGATACCATTGATCAAGAATCTATAAATAAATACGGATGATTCTCTATTGATGAAGAACCAAGAATAAATATAAAATATTCTCTATGTTTCCTACATATATAATCATTGATTGTCAAATCTGAAGGAAATATCATTTTATACTTGGTAATGTAATAAGGATTCACGAACATAACATAAATCTATAAAGAGAGTCCCAGAGTAGACAATAATTCCCCTAACAAAGGTCTGATGAGTCCGACCTCTCATCCTCTCGACCAATGAAAATTACTAAGCCTTATCGTTCCACAAACTAATGGGTTCCTACCTTTGGAATGTAGGTCCAAATGGATGTGGAATCATTTGATGTTTTCGGTTCTACGAACAAACCTATTATAAACCGAATGGAATGTTTGAACCTCCCATCAAGGAGGTCATTCCCTAATTCTAAGGGAAACAATAGAATACCCTAAATGAAAAAATAATATCAAACATAATATTTTTTTAAGAGAAAATTCATTCATTTGGAAAGAAATAAAAAATGATTCAATTAAAAAAGTATCTAGTAAAAATATATAGATATAACTATATGAAATTATAAAAAAATATCTACCATGATATCTAAAAATCAATATCCACAAAAAATATATATATATAGATAATAAATAATTAATATTTCATTATCTAAAAAAAAATTGTCTATATTGTAATTAACAATATAATCTTATAATAAATTGTGTATTTGTCTAAAAAAATATAACATTAAACCATGCTTCATGGGACTTCATATGGTATGTATTATTCCTTAACAGGGTACTCAGTAAGTCTAATACTTTAAAAAGTATACCAATGACTCATTAAACCCTTTTTCAATGACTTAGAGTACAATTAGATGTGGTTTTCATTAACAATTTCCATTTTCAAACTCCCAACTAGTTTTACCAAATAAATTATTTCTATTCTAACATACAGAAACACCATAACTTAAAGAAAAAAATATCATAAAACCCATTAAAAAACCCATCTCGTGATGTTCAGTTACACAAAAATATTTTTTCAACACTCCCATGGGCCAAAATTATCATAACTAAAATGAACCAACTGTGATATCTATAAGTAATTAATTTAAAAGACAACTCAATAAAATTAATTATAATGTAGAATCACAAAACATACAACTATCTTATCTCATAAATAATTCTCTTTCTATGGACATAATTTATAAAATAATTTTAATGTAATCATAACAAAGATGTAATATTGAATGAGAACAACTAATTCATACTAGAAATAAAATCATGAAAAACTAATTAACAGATTATAAAAGATATTAAAATAACCTAGTGAGATACATGGATATGACTATATCTAAAATTTATTATTAAATAATGATTATAAAAAACAATAATGTATAAATATGATAATTCAATAATGAAGAATACATGATCCAATAATAGTTTCTTAGAGATTCTAAGACAATGATTAACTGAAAAGAGAGAAATGAAAATATTTGAGACTTACCTCCGATCAATATTCAATGTGTAACATGAGGGAAATGAATCCTAATTCTAGATTAAGATGGTAATGTGAGATTAGACTACCAGATCGAAGAAACAAGAGAGTTAGTTCTTGGGTGATATAGAAATGAGACCTACTATGTGATAATGGAAGATTGCATAATTAACACTCGCTCAATTAAAAATTTTCTAAATGATTCTCGACATCAGTTATATTGTAACTAATTTAAATTTTAATATTTTCCACACATTCACATTGGGTATAATATAACCGACATAAAAAATTGATCTATCATGTATGCTATGTTATATAAGTCACCTGAAAGAGTTGTGAATATCCAATTTCCACATCAGTTTTCATAAAACATACGTAAACAAGTAATTTTCCAACAAGCTCACATAGGTTATAAATAACTGAGGTGGAAGCTACTATGTAATAAACAATTTTTATAATGGTGTGAGGCATTGGGTGAAAAACAAAGTTACACTTCCTCTCATTCTATACTAGAAAAACTGTCACATTACATCTATATACATCATCCCCTCAATGGTATGTACAGCTTGGGGAGAATTGTGGAACTATCACATCACATGTCCCATAATGTGGATAGAACCAATGTACTCCCACGTAACAAGATTAAATGATTTCCCCCATCATTATATCCTTCTATTATGTTGCATGAGGATATCTGATCATGTAAGACAACATAGTTGATGTAACCTAGCTGAGACTCTCTCCCATGAATGATAAACAGAAGAGTCAACACAATTTAATGAAGTAATGTGTTACCCATTATCTACTCTAGGGTTAGGATTAGGGAAGCTAACAACATTGAATCCTTATACAGTAATCAATCATGGTGCTTCCTACTAAGGTAATCTAAAAATATATTTCTATTCCCTAGATTATATACTATATTGAAATAATAAACCAATATGAAATCCAAAAAATGTTGTTCTCGTAGGATTTTGTATCTCTATAAGAATTCATTCCTGAGACTTATATGGTAATATTAAACCACAATGTGATCCTTTACATGGGAGTTCTTCCACATCACTAATGAGAAGACCACTAATTCATGCTCTAACTTGTGGGTGGCATATTTCTGCTCATGGGGTGTCAACTCCAATGACCCATATGATATAACTACCCCCACTCCATCAACATACTTCTAATATTAGATCTTGAGGAATCACAATAAACTATATACTCCATCCCTTCCTATGGTTGTTTCAACACCTGATAAATTATTAGCCTCTTCCTCAACTCCTCAAAGGCCCTGTATCACTACTAAGAATATGTAAATGGATTCCATGTCTACATGAGGGTACAAAAAGTGGATAAAAACCAAGATTATTATACCAGAAAACTAATGCAGTAATGCATAAGGCCAAGATATCTTGGCACCATCGACATGCTGTTGGGTTTCTCCCAAACAATCATTGCATTGAACATTTCTGGGGAAATAGATAAACCATGCTCAAAAAAGACATTCCCATGAAGTGAAACTCCTTAATATAGAACTAGAACTTTAAGAGATTCCTATACATTTCATTCTATCGAAGAAAATATATGATTCTCTTATAGTTCCCTATATTCTCATCCCCTAATATAGAGTACAGGACTATGTCGTCGATGTAGACAACAACAAACTGGTCCATGTATGGGTTAAAAATCTTTTTCATCAAATCTATAAACATGAAAGGATAATTTATTACACTAATTTTCATCATTATGAACTCATAGTGACCATATAATCTTCATAATTTAAACATTGTGATATCAACATTAGAAACCCTCAACTAGTGGTATTCAGAACTGAGATTGATCTTTTGGAACAATTTTACTCCCTGCAACATGTCAAAGGGGTTTTTTAGTATATGAAAGGGGTAATTATTATTTATAATGGCATGGTTGGGGAGACAATATTCCATGTAAGGATAGAATTATATGTTCTCCTTTTTCATGAACAACATAGGGATACTCATTGGTTCACAATGGGTTTTATGAATCCCTACCTCTATAGACCATTCCAAATATCCACTAACTCTTGAAGCACACAAGATTCATTATATGTGTAACGTAAACATCAGGTCGTCCCTGGTTAATGTCTGTAAATAGTTCCATTGTATAGCGGGGTGGTAAACCTAGCACGACACCACATCCCACAATTATTGGGGGTGTAGAAACTACAAAACATTCACTATTCTAAGGGCAATACTATCTTACTCATAAATCCTCTATTACCTTCTGCGATTAATATTATCCTTATAGGTTTGAGTATAACTCCTCCTTAAGGAGGAATACACCATCCCACAACCAAGATAACTACCAAATTCACTTGAAGAAAACATATTAACATGGATAGTTGACGACTAGTCAATACTGAGGAAAATATTTTATGGTCTCAATACCATGTTGGAATGATTTTATCTCTTCACTAACTAAGAAATGTTATGACATTATTAGAAGAAAGATACCATTTAACCTCACTTTTAGAGCCTTTGAAATAAGGGAATTGAATAAAATTCCTCCATTAGTATCGCTGGGACTTAAACAAGGTATTTGAACAGGTAAATTTCTCTTTTGACTATATATGAATCACTACATTTTGGGAAGTGATGTCATAGGTTATACCCTGGACCACACACAATCCTCCCATCCAAAAATCTCATCTTACCATAGCTCATATTTTCCCTTTCATGCATTTTATCCTCAACATGGGCCTACTCCAACATCCCACCACATCCACACATCCTGAACATGTGAGTCGAAGGGACTTGTCCAACACATCTTGAAACTATTAATTAAATGTGTCACTACCACTCTCTCATGGATTTTATTCTTATCACAATGATGCATCATAGTGGTGTATGTGTCCCTCCTCCTCACATTATCAATTCCACATCAAAAAAATCCATCATAGACTCCACTAACACAAAAAGTTGTCCTAGAGAGGTCTCACTATGAGGATCACCATCGAAAGGAAAACTAATTGAGTGGGAATCCTAAAACACATGATCATGTCAATCATAAACCACCAAATAAGGTATTATGGATAGAAGTGAGACCTAGGTGATCTTTGTTTCTAAAACCTACAATGAATGCTAAGAATGGGTTTATCATCTTCTTGTACAATCAGAACCTGCTACTTTTATATGAATAACAATACTTGAAAGTGAAACCATCTGATCATTTGGGATATGACTAAGTATGAAAAATCAGATCATATACTGAATCCAAAACTCTACTTCATGGAGATCTAGCTCGTCATGAATACTTAGCTGCCTCTATTGCTATAACTACAGGGTAAGGTAAGCCTAAGAATAGCCTCAACCTACTATGTTGGTACTAACTACTACTTGATTAGAAGTGGTGATGATACCCACCAAATATGTGGAAAAGGTCTCATGGGATGGGCACTGAAATGATGCCCCATCACTCTTCATATTTTCATTATAATCTAAAAATTGATAGCCTAGATGGCTATATTCATAAGGGAATCTCGAAACTGATCAATATGTACCATGGTAAAAAGACTACATATATATATACAATAAAAATAGTGTCTTGAATCATGAAGTATAGTCCAAAAATTGATCATATAGGATTAATGTACCATTTATCCCTAAAAACAATGTCTTGGTATAATAATTTGATAACCAGGTAGTCATGGATTTGGTGAATGGACATATTAGCAATCAAACTATCATTGAATTCCATGGACTGAAAGTAAAACACATGAAAGTTAGAAAATATTTTTCAAAACCCAACTAGATTCTCTTAATGAGAATAGTCTGAAAAACATGACAAGGATGGAATATACTTTTGTACTAATCTGTCAAAACCCAACTCATACCATGGATTGAATCACAACTACCAGAAGATTTCATCTATATACCTAGGGGTATATATGAGTGTTGAAGGAATAAATAACAAGGGGAAGACATTCCCTATGTATATGTATTCAAAAACAGAACCATCTCTAAGATGAACTGTAGAGGGAAAGAGTAAATTATTTAACACAATTATAATGTAAACCAATCACACATAACCTTTTTGGTAAAATGTTACGACAATGAAATATAAGAAGTAATGGTGAAAATACATTCCCAACAAGATATCTTTCCTAACCTAAGAAACTAGATAAGTAAACTACTGAGAGAGACATCGCTTAAATCACAAGCAACAACCATCGTACACTATCCAACATACCAGGAGTCCCTAAGATCCTATATAGTAACAATCGACCTATATGTTGTCTACATAAGACATGATACCATTAGAGAGTGAATATGCAGAGGTCAGTATATTAATATTTAGTAGGAAATAATGAAAGTTAAAGGGGGTGAAGTAAGAGATACAACATGAGTTTGAAATATGATTAATGCAAGATATAGTCAATGATAATAGATCAATGCAAACAAAGTGTAAAATTATCGTCCTCCAAGAACTAGACTGTCAAAAATGCGAGTAAATTAACTACAAATTGAGTATTCTCAACCTATAGTAGAATACCAGTCTTGCCTTTATATGTGATGTTAAATATGGAAATAACGTGGCATACCCCATGATACTTTCCCCCTCCTATAAAAATAGTGATCAAATATAATGTGTGGATATTGAGAAAATATATATTCTCATTCCATAGAATCTCTAATGAGACTTTAATGGTATCTATATCTTAAAACTCAGCCCAGTATAAAGAGTATCTAGGAATTACCAATTTCTAACAAAGATGTACAACATCTCATGCGTCTTCCTAGAAGATACCATCCAATAAAACCACACCTCTCTATTATTCCTCATAGTCCAGGAGGAAAAATCTTAGTAGATAATCTACTCTCCTATATCTCTAAGGTGTTCTAATATGTAATTATTGGTAGAGGATCCACCCCCATGATAATGGGGGACTACTATGGTATCATGAGTACTAAAATCCTATGCTTTTATGTTGTTCTACTCAGTATGTAAAGGACCCATTCCCATGTTTCGGGGGGTTCCATATTATACTTTTAGTACAAGAACCCAAATATGAGATGGGGTCACACTATGGTTATCATGGACTAGAACCATACTCAGTAGGGGGTTCCACTCGTATGCTAGCTATAGGGGACCTTCAACAACGATGATGGGGGACCACCTATATTAGTGGAGGAACCACACCCTGGTGTGACTTGGTGGTTCCATTTTTGTCATCAAGAACTCATTCCATATTCCATTGTGTTGTTCTACTTAGAAAAAATACCATGTTGATCCTACCTAATCACTACCTTCAATAAGAATCACCTCTTTAAGAGATATTCTCAGATCATCTCACCCCATATCATGAAAGCTACAATCGATAGCATCATCACGTTGTACATGAAAAAAATTTGGATAGGAAATTGGAGGGAAAAAATATAAGTGCAAGAAAATGATATATAGAAGCTTGAATATTCTACTGAATATGTTAAGAGGTACATGGAATATGAGGGGACACACATGGCACGAGGTCATACTCACTACCAAGATGAGTCTCACACTAGAACACATCTCTGAACCCATATTGTAGAACACACCATATAGGTGGACTACATAGTGTGTCTTGACTGACATGGTCTAGGTCGTGTCCTTTTGGTATTGTTTGGTTATTGGACTTCATGTCTGCGTACTGACCATGTGTGACCATATTGTCTTCTCGGGTACACATCCCTATACATAGCCATGTAATTCCTCACAGGTTCTCATTTTTGTGATTCAACACATAGGTTTCCCTATATGGGAATGTGAACACAATATATAGGGGGGTTACATTGTTTCATGATTTATTTTTCCAAAAACATAGCCACCACCACTCAAGGTGATATAGGTCGTGTATTCATCTTCGAACACAACATGTATATGGAATTTTCCTATAATTTCATATTCGTGATCCTCAAAGTAGATTTGTACATTACACATCATTTCAATATAGATTACTTCATTATTATAAATGATATAATTAGTTCTAAATTTGACATGATCTTTTTCCTCTAGTGGTTAGAAAGTCAATCATGTCACCCACAATTGGTCCACATGTATTTCCACCCAACCCTGAGGACTCGGTCTAGGTTTCAGAAGAGGGCGATCATCTGAAATATCATCCTCACCTTGGAAAAAAATTATTGATTTAGCCATAAATCGTCGATATGTTCTTTACATCTCATTTCGTCATGCATCTGGGGGTTCGATCATGCTTGGAACAACCCGAAAATTTTGAGCTAGTACCACAAGGTCCTACTAGTGACGAACACAAAGTATAAAAGGGATAAAATTGAATGTAAATTTTTTAAAAGATATTTGACCATGTTTTCTTGTCCAATGATATAGAATGATGATATTGGGTCTGAAGAAAATGAATAAATCAATTTAA
This sequence comes from Viscum album, assembly GCA_963277665.1. Taxonomy (NCBI): domain Eukaryota; kingdom Viridiplantae; phylum Streptophyta; class Magnoliopsida; order Santalales; family Viscaceae; genus Viscum; species Viscum album. The sequence goes on along the minus strand of OY728127.1, from coordinate 522,106,078 downwards.
ATCATGTTCGTAGTCACATAATCAATCCCAAATTGGCGCACACCTAAGAAAAATCATCAAAATGCTCATAATTTTTATTTAAATTGTGTAAATAACTAATTGATAAGTCCTTCATGGATATTGGATCATTCTTCAGAAAGGAAATCACCTTCTATGGATTGGGAGGAGTCTTTGTTTTAATTGCATCAGGATTTTATCTGATCCAACATTTCTTCGCTATGTGATGTGATCCACTAATGATTAATGAATCAAAACACTTCAATCCAATCTATCTTTTTGTGTTAAGGGTAAAAACATCCTTTGGAAATCAACTATGGTTTTTGATTTCAGATTCAATATTCTCTTTAGGAGATATAATGTTTTATTTTTTAATTTTTTTTCATGCACAATATATACTATATTGAATATTTTTGTCAAATTTTTTACATGAATATTGGGTCTCGGAGTCATAGGTTATCTCAGTGCCTATAGGTTCCCAACTAGAGTACCACAAACATGTGCTCTGAGCTAGACTTATATGTGACTAAAAGTGGTCTTCCCCATATTTTATAGGTTTTCTACTACTAGGAATGGTCTAGAATAAATCATGGGGAGACTATACCCACTTTACTATAGTTATACACAAGTAAAAGTAAATAAAAAATTTATAAATGATATTAAAATAAACATAATAATATTTGTATCATTAGATGAACAAAAATGAAAATACAGTGTCAAACTAAAATGTATATATGCTTTCCTAAATTATTTTCTATGTGTCTTTTTGAAAAACCATATATAAATAGACACTAAAATTCCCTATAAGTGGTCCCTGACACCAAATCTGGTTCCATCATATTGCTTAATTTCAATCATCCCTCTAACATAGGACATGATCCATTAACCATTCCAATAACAATGTAATATATTTGATTACCCATCAGGAATCCTGAGTACGGTGTGATTACAAATCAGTACACCACTACCAATGGATTCTAAATCAATATCAAGTCAAATACCTTATTTATTTCTATATGTAATAAATAATTGTAATAAATTAAACGGTTTTCCTTTCTTCTATTAAACATCATTTGACCACATAAATCCTCAGGTTCTTATGGACACCCGAACCTCAATACCTACTTCATCCAATACCATATTATGAATAACCCAATGAAGATATAACATAATATATTTTCATTGATACCATTCATTATCTAAATTAATATATTTACCAATTGGAACCATAGTATAATTCCAAATAATATGTGTACAAAATCTAGTCTAACAACCTGTCAGTGTTTAGAGCCTCTGACACTATTCAAGAACCCAGTTTCATATCAGAATTTGGAGCCTCATTTCATGTCCCATGCTCGTTATCTCTCATGGGTATTTGGACCCTCAATCCTTAACCAAGACATCTTATCTCATATGGGTATTGGGAGCCTCATTCTGTGTCCTAGACACGTTACCTTATAAGGGTAATAAAAACCTCAGTCCTTATCCCACACACATTATCTCATAGTGGTATTTGGAGCCTCAGTCCCTATCCCACACACCTTGTCTAAAACAGGTATTAGGAGCATCGGTCCATATCCCATAAATTTTTATCATACACGTAGAAATATCACGATTTCACATGCATCACAACATCATATTGACTAATTAATCAGTTAATGAATCAAACACAACAATTATATATTCGCATCTTCTTGTAAATGAATTGAACTATTAAATAGCCACATCAATTTTAGACAAACTCAATATTTATTTTATCACATCTACCAAGAAATATCCTCATTAAACTTATTATCACAATTAAAAATCAAACATAAAACTAATTTATTCTAAAATTAATTAATTCATTTCAATCAATAGTAAAATCCCAACAATCTTATTAATTAATCAACCAATTTATTAATCAATTCAAATTCCCAATATCCAATTATTAAATAATAATAATAATAATACAATTATAAATCTTAATATACCCTAGTTATAAAATAATTTAATTATTTTATTAGACATATTAATATCCCACAATTATTTCATCAATTAATTAATCCATTCAAAATCAAAATTCCTATAAAAAATAAATAAATATTTATTCAATTGAAAATATATTTATAAAAATAATATATCCTCAATTAATTATTCAATTCACCATCTCAATATCTCATAATTAATTTATCTACTATTTATTATATTCACAATATCAATACCCCATGATTAATTCAACAATTAATTAATAAATTTGAAATATCAATAACTGGTAATTAAATAATTAATTATTTATTTAAGTCCCTTTGTCAATATCAAAAATTAATTACTAAATTAATTACTAAATTCACCATTTCAATATCCTATAATCAATTCATAAATTAATTATTTAATTCAAAGTCTTAATATCCCATAATGAATTCAATAAATAATAATTCAATTGGAAATCTCGTTTTCCAATAACTAATTCATCAATTAATTTTAAAAAATAAAAATTTTCTTAAATCACAACAATTCTCATTAATTAATCCAACAATTAATTAAATATCATTTTAAAATTACTAAGATAACATTGATTAATAAATAAAACGATTCATTAATCCAAACCAATTCCATTAATTATTTCTATAATTAATTAATCATATTCAAAACCAAAAATTAATTCACCAAATAATTTCCCCAATGAATTCCATTCATTAATTCCAAAATTATTTAATCCTATTCAATCTCGTAAATTAACTCACAAATTAATTATCCACTTCAATTAAATTTATTAATTCTATATATAATTAATCACCTGTAATCCTTTCAATTAAATCACCAATTATTTATCCACACCAATTCCATTAATTAATTCTACAATTAATTAATAACATTCAATACGATCAATTAATTCACCCATTAATGGTGGAAATAAATTCCTATAATAAATTCCATATTTATTTAATCACATTCATTCAATTCATTTAATTTAGCCACAAAGTTTCCACATTGATTTCAGTAATTAATTCATCAACTGAAAAATAAATTGCAATCCCTTTAATACACCAATCAATTAATGACCTAAATTCCATTAGTTCATTCCACAATTAATTAATCACATCACATCATTTCAATTAATTCTGAAATTAATTATTCAGGTCTATTCCATTAATTAATTCAATAATTTTTTGTAACATTGGATCCTTAAATTATGTGGCCAATTAATTTTTCATGTCTATTCCATTAAATAATTACGCAACTAATTAATCACATTCAATAAATTTAATTTATTAACCTACATATTATTCTCTTTAGTTTCTATAATTAATTAAATAATTAATTAATTACATATATTTACTTAAATTAAATCACCGATTATTTGTCCCCATCAATTCCATTAATTAATTATATAATTAATTAATCATAGTTGATCCATTTAGTTAATTCACTAAGTAATTATCCATGTCAATTCCATTAAATAATTCAATAATTAATTACTAACATTCAATCCCTTAAATTAATCCATCAAATATTTTTCCTAATCAATTATACTAATTAATTCCAAAATAATTAATCTCATCCAATCACATCTATTAATTCACCAATTAATTATCCACATCCATTCAACAAATTGATTGCACAATTAATTGTTGAAATTAAATCCCTTTATTTTATACACAAATTAATTATCTACATCAATTAAGTTAATTAATTCCAAAAATAAATAATCACATTCAATCCTAATTTTAATTAATCAAATATTTTTTTTAATTTCATTTCCACTATTTAATTTAATAATTAATTCATTACATTAAATCCTTTTAATTAAAACATAAATTAATTATCCACATCAATTATAGTAATTAATTCCACAATTGACTAATTTCATTAAATCCATTAAATTAATTCATCAAATAAATTTCACCAAAAATTCCATTAACTAATTACATAATTAATTAATGACATTGAATCCATTCAATTAATTCATCAAATAAATTTCTAAATATCTCCATTAATTAATTAAATAATTAATTAATTACATTAAGTCCCACCAATTAATTTATCAACTAAAATTTCAAATCAATTATATTAATTAATTACAAAAGTAATTAATTGCATCCAATCCATTCAATTAATTCTTCAATTAAATATTATGATTCAGTAATTCATGATGCTGAATTAATTAATTAATTAATTTCTTCTAGTCAATCAATTAAATATCCCTAATTTCATTGTACCTAAATTAATATTAATCAAAATAAAACAATTCAATTTAGGAAACTCTATTTTTAATCCACATATATAAATACATCAATTATATGCAGATTTTCAAAATAAAGGATTTGGAATTTTAATTATAGACCACTTACCTAAAGACTGAAAATGAATGCTTGCAAATAGAATATTTCGAATTGAAACTATTTGTAAAACCCAACAATAATGAACATGATCTTGATTCACTTCATAGATCCATGATTTCTACAAATAAATATCTAAATAACCCAGATCTAGATCTAGAACCAAATGTGAATAAATTCCCATCCTATATCTTAAATGTAGAGTGGTAGATGGAGATATCTAAATGGTATGAAATCACATGCTCGGGTTGGTGAAGAATCTCCAATCCACCCTCTGATTCACCATGAACAGAGATCAGGATCCCTAGTAAATCATCTGGGAGCCTGAAAAAAATTTGGGGAATCATTAGGGGATGATTTTGTGGTTGAATTGGGGTTAATATAGATGCTCCCATATTTTAAATCAAATTTTCAGGGAATTAATATCCCATAAGTATAGTTTTCTAGTCGGGGAAGATGGTTAACACTATCAAAGCACCATAACCATAATTCTCTTATTGGGGGGTGGATGATTCCTCATTTTTGGGCCAGAAAATTTAAAACCATGGGTCGTCCATGGGAACTCTCTATATTTAGGGTTGTATGGTTTGGTGGCCAAATGTGCAAGGTTTGGAAAAACTATTCACAAACCATGTACTTCTCTCTTTCATCTAAAATTTCTCAAATTATCACTAAAGAACACCCAAGAAAAAATCCAAATAAGGTAGTGAAAACTTGAAAAATGATCACATAAAAATAAATAGAAGACATATCCATAATATCACATGTTCATATAATCTCAACACCATAAAACATTTTATCAACGAGCTATACTGTCATGGATCCCTAAGATTCTGAGTCAAAATGATCAGCCCATTAAGACATAATATCATTTTCTCAATCCCATTATTCCTTCTGAACATGTCCATATTTTGATAGTACATGAACTATTAGAATATTATTTCTCCACAATACATTCCCAGAACAATCGTTCACACAAATTAGAATCTCTAATAAGTATGAATATATTAATATCACATTGCTCCCAACCCTAGTTGTGTTTTTTTGGGTCACATTATTGAATAAATAACCAACAATCGGGGATTATTAACCCTTCCCATACAAATCCCATGAAGTGGTGATGGCAGTAACATCCTTAGTAAACTGTTAAAATGGATACATTAACTATCTCATATTAATTAATTCTAGGAAAAGTGACCTTAGTATTTATTGGAAAACAACCTCTTTTCAACCCTCACTCGAGTACTAATAGTGGTACACCATCCACCACATGGTTTAATATTTATCTTTCTCTAAGGTAACAACCTTTATAAAGTCCCCTAATTCAACAAAAAAATCCTAATGTTTTATGGAATATAAAAAATACTCTCTCGGTGAACCCAAGATGATTTCATGGTATAGGGAGCGATCACCTCATGTCTAAATGTTTACATTTGTTATCATTAAAAAATACCAACTTTTTGAAAATAATCCTATATAGTTGACCACCCCTCACCCAATCTATGTTTTCCCTCTATTTCTGCAACAAGGTAAAAACTACGGCACTACAACCACGCTTAAACATCATAAATCTTAGATATGTTTAACAAAGGGAAAACCCATTTTCATATTCAATTTTATCATTATAAAACCATTAAATAATTTATTACATCACATTATAATTTTTATATCATATTAAGTACCATTTTCAATTAAATTTCTCATGCAAGTAAAAATAGATCATGTTTAACAAAATATCTCTAACATGTATCCCTATGTGTGCCAAAAATGATATAAGTAAAAATAATCTCGAGTGCCTATAACAAAGAATAGAACTCAATATTAATTCTATACTGTTCCACGAGTCAAATCTTATAAAATCTCAAAAAAAAATTTAGATCATGCAATAACTACAACACCCAAGGGGAAATAATGTTCTACTATAATAGAAAATACCAACAACTGTAATCTCACCCATGTTACATTGGTTTCACCCATACATGGGATAGATTAAACCATGAAAAAGTTAATAACCAAAAAGAGACTCTTCCTAGTTTCATGTCTAATTTTCCTATATTTTCTATATATATATATATATAATTCTCTAATAAAAATTTGTAACTTCCTGAATCGTGGTACACTCATTGGTACCCCAAGTCGAACCGCTAAGTAAACTCAAATGCACCTCACCATTTTTTAGAGGTTACCGACTAGAAGTGAGGGTCCAATATAGATCATGGGGTGACTATACCCTCTGTTCAAATGTAATACACTTTTCTCAAATAAATAAATAATATGAAGATGATGTAACCAATATCTATAATAATAAATTTATCAAAAGTTGAAAAATGGAGATATGATTTCAAATATAAAATATTAGATATTCCATTAATTTTTTTTCATATGTTATTATGAAAAACCAAAAATAAATAAATACATTGGAAACACTTCCAAGAGGGTCTCGACACCATATCTGGTTCCATCAACATGCTCTAACCCAATTATCCCTCCAACATATGATATTCTCCCTTAACCTATATTAAAACCATGAAATATATTCAGGTACTAATAAGGTAGCCTGAGTAGAGTGTGATTAAAACTATGTAGGTCACCGACAACAACGTCAAAAACAGTATCAACTCAAAATGTGTATGCAGTTTTATGAAATATAAATACTAGAATAAAAGTAAATTGTTTTCATATATTCAATTCCTCTTTATTTAACCACATAAATCCCCAGGTTTCGATGGAAACTTGAACCTCATAACCTACTTCGTCCCATGCGTGAATCTAACATTTCCCCAAGGGATATGATATAACATAATTCTATTATTATCATTTATTATCCCAATTCATATCATGAAGAATTCGAACCATAGTCCAATGTCATCACACATGGGTAAAACGCCATTTCTATAAACCCATGGGTATTTTGTGCCTTTTACCATTGCCCACCCCTCGATATCGTAGGCGTATGTGGAGCCTCAGTACCTACACTAAACTTGTTATCTCATATTGTTATATGGATCATGAGTCCCTATCCCATACGCATTATATTTATGGGTAATTGTAACCCCAATTCCATTCCCATGATCATTATCTGATATGAGTATTTGGAGACTCATTCCATGACCCACATACATTCTCTCAACGGGTATTTGGATCCATAATCCTTTCCCCAAAAAAAAATTTACGTGTGGGTTTTTTGGTGCTCATCAACTATCTCACACATTGTTTTCATACACCTGGAAATATCACAATTTCACATGTGTCATAATATCAAATTATTTAATTCCTCGATTATTTAATAAAACATAATAATTTAAATTTCACATCTTTCTAAAAATAAATTCAGAAATTAATTATCCAAAGTAATTAAATAATAATTCAAAAACTAGTTTATTACATCAATCAAGGAAAATCAGACATTACCATCATATCACATTTCACAATCCAACATACAATAAATTAATTCAACAATAGATTAATTTATTCCAATCAATATTGGAATAAATAAAATTCCATTAATTAATGAAATAATTAATTAAATAATTCACAATCCCAATACAACATAATCTATTCAATAATTATTTATTCAATTGGAAATATCAATATCGCTTAATTAGTTCATAAATTAATTATTCAATTCCCCATAATAATAGAATATAATTAATTTTTAAATTATTTATTCCATTGAAAATATCGATATCACATAATTAATTAGTCAATTGGAAATCTCATTATCCCAAAATTAATTCATAAAAAAATATTCAATTCACCATCTCAATACCCTATAATTAATATTCATTTTATTATTCAATTCATAATATAAGTATCCCAGAATTAACACAACAAGTAATTTTTAAATCGGATATCTCATTATCCCATAATTAATTAATTAATTAATTAATCAATTCCTAATTTGAATATCCCACAATTAATTCTTCAATCCACCATCTCAATATCCCATCATTAATTCAGAAATTAATAATTCCATTCACAATTTCGATATCCTACAATTAATTCAAAAATTTATTATTCAATTATAAATAACACTATCCCATAAATATATCATCAATTAAACTTTCCAAATCGACAATTTCCAAAATCTCAACAATTATTATTATTTTATTAAAAGACTAATTAAATTCAAAATCACCAATCACTAAATTGAATACATTAATTTATTAAAAAATTAATTAATCCGAATGAATTCTATTAATTTATTTCATAATTAATTAAAAATTTTAAATACCTTTAATTAATTCAAAAATTATTTATACCAATCAATTCCATTAATTAATTACATATTTAATTAATCACCTTCAACTCTTTCAATTAAGTCATAAATTAATTGACCATGTCAATTTCATTAATTAATTCCATAATTAATATATCACCTTCAATGTCTTCTATTTGTACACAAGTTAACTACCTATGTCAATTAAATTAATCAATCAAATCTAATCACATAAATTAATTATCCAATTAATTATCCACATAAATTCCATTGATTATTCCCACAATCAATTAATCACCTTGAATCCCTTTAAAAAATTCACCAACCAATTTTACATGTCAATCCCATTAATATATTATATAATTAATTAATCACAATCAACCCCTTCAATTAATTAACTAATTAATTATCACCATCATTTCCCTTATTTAATTCCATAATTAGTTATTAACATTCAATTATTTAAATTAATTCAATAGTTAATTGTCCTTTCCAATTACGTAAATTAATTTGAAAATTAATTAATCACTTTTAACCCCTTCAATTAATCCAACAATTCATTGTCCATGTGAATTTAATTACCTAGTTCCCAAAATTAATTAATCACAATCAATCTCTTCAGTTAATTCACTAATTAATTTCCACATCATTCCATTAATTATTCAACAAATAATTAATCACATTCAATACAATTAATTAATTCCCCAATTTGTTTTCCATTAAAATTATGTTAACTAATCCCTCAACTAATTATATCATTTAATCTATCCAATTAATTCACCAATTAATTATCCACCTCAATTCAATTAATTAATTACAATATTAATAAATCAAATTCAATCCCTTCATTTAATTCATCAATTAATTGGCCACATCAATTTAATTATTTAATTCAATAAGTAATTAGTCACATTTAATAACTTCAATTAATTAAACAATTAATTTTCCTTATCAATTGCATTAATTATGTACACAATTAATTAATCATAATGAATCATTTCAAATAATTCCCAAATTAATTTTCCACATTAATTCCATTAATTAATTCTTTAATTAATTTATCAAATTCAAAATCGTCAATTATTTCATCATTTAGTTGTTTGTATTAATTCGATTACTTAATTTCACAATTAATAAGCCACATTCATCCACATCAATTAATTCATCAATTAATGTTCCACATCACATCCATTAATTAAATATACAACTAATTAATCACATTCAATCTCTTTAATTAATTTCTCAATTAATTTTCTATGTAAATTTCATTAACTAATTCTATATTTAACTGATCATATTAAATTATTCAATCAATCTATCAATTAATCATGCACGTCAATTCCATTAATTATGTCCCCAATTAATTATTAACATTCATTCCCTTCAATTAATTCATCAATCACTACTGGAGATAGAGGAAATACCAATAGATTTTTTCCAAAGGATTATGAAAACCATTAGAATAGGGATTTTGATGGGTATTTACTCAATAGTTTCAATATACTGTTGAAATAGAGAATTTTAGATGAGTTTTAAATTGTGGTTTTAGAGAACCGTGGGGGTATGTGATGTTTTAGGAAGCCTTTGCCAACAGTTTTGAAAAATTTTTGGTAAAGAATACCTTTCCCCATGGTTTTAAAAACCTATTGTGAATTTTTTTCCTCTAAAATAGTCACCATCCCCGATCCCACATCTGCCTAATTGCATACCTAAATCCTAAGACATAGAGCTCTCTCGCTCGGAAAATTATTCCACCCTTCAATCAGATAGTTGTTTTGTTCTTCACATCAAATCTGTATGTTGTACCTTAGTTTTAATGTTTTCCATCATTTTTTATTATGTTTTTGGCTTAAACCATAGGTCCATGCACTATGGTATACCTAATAATTGTAATTTTATTTGTTTTCTATTTTTTTTCTACACATTAGCTATATCATCATGTTGAAGATCTTTTAATTTTACAACTATAATATAGTTATATGTTCTTTAGTAGATATTATATTATAATACATGGGGAGTAGATACCCAATGGATTGTTTAGACCCTTTCCATTTATGATGATATGATGAGTTTATAATAATGGGGGTTTTGGTGTAGACCCTAATGACTAGAACTTATTTTGACACATAATGCTTCATCTGTTAAAATTTCACTAGGATATTTCAATAGGATTGATAACAACTTATTTCGTTTCATTTTTAATATAACTACTTTATTATTCACAAATACTATGAGTATAGAATTAGACAACCTGTTAATATTTAAATTTCAGAAGATTTGGTTCATCATCTATATGAAGAGTGCAGTCATTAGAACCTGGTCAAAATTCATTAGACAGGGATGAAATCATATTGATTGTGATGGAGGAAAACTAATGATTCTCTTTAGGATGTGATATCATTGTGTAATATGGTTAACATCAAAATGTTTGTTATTTTAGTAACTATTTCGCCAACTAATGGGATGGTTCCCATTGTACAGTTTGGTGAATCATTTCCCAATATATCATTTTGTTGGTTAGTGCTTGTTTGATCAATTAGTTGTTTTTCACCCATCGAACCATTTTATGGGATGGTTACCATTCATTATCATTTTAGATGATGGTTGAGAGATATGTTTTATGTTCCATGGGATTGTGATAAATAGTTTTCTAATCATTAGTAGTCCATTCTAGATAATATATGATTGTAAAACATTCCTAGATTGTATGAACTTTTATATCATGGTAAGGGAAATATGATAGGTTATTTTTTACCCATGTTTTTATGGATTCTTATTTTTTATAAATATAGTCATGATGTTCCATAATACAGAGATTATGTATATTGGAAAATGATCATCATTGAACGAATAAATTTTATTCACTATTCTTTCAATTTTATGTTGAATCAAACATTTTTTATTGAGTGTAAAGGTAGAAACATTTAAATTCTATGTGTCCCTCATTCCTGATGGTGGTTCTCAGTGTGTTATTTCCTATTTTTGGCGAATAAAATCATTGATAAATTATAGATGGGTATATAATATTATATTTATTATCAATCCTATTAATGAAAAGATTGGAATTTTTTCTACTAAAATTGTCGCCAACCCCAATCCCCCATCTGCCGAATTGCAGACCTAAATCCCGAGACACATAGCTCCCTTTCACGGAAAATTGTTCCACCCTTAAATCAAATAGTTGTTTTGTTTTTTACATAAAATCTGTAAGTGGAAACTTAAGTTCAATATTTTATATCTATTTTTTGTTTTATGATTTGATTTGGCCTAAACCAGATGTCTGTGCACTATGGTATACCTAAGAATTGTAATTTGATTTGTTTTCTGTATTTGTTCTGCACATCAACTGTCATGATTTTGGGAGTCATATATTGTGAGTTATCTTAATTTGAAGTATTTATAGCAACTACATGGTAGAGTTAGTGAACCATGTGAAGGTATTGGGGCCGGATAAAGTAGTGGTGGAGGTGGATTTTTGGTGGGGGACTATGCAGGTGGGCGTGGGTTGTGAAGGATGATGGTGGTGGGAGGAGGGGACTATGCAGGGGGATTCAGCTGGGGTGAGGTGGGTGTGTGTGGGTGGGGGGGGGGGCTGAATAGGGGGGGTGGTAGGGTGGTGACCTTTACTGATGGGTTGGGGGGAGGGGGGATGTGCATGTGGGTGGGGTGCTAGTGGTGGGGGTGCAGTGGGTGGGGGGAGGGGTTGTGTAGGTGGGGGGATGTGCAGTGGGTGAAGGGGGATGTGTAGGTGGAGGTGTATAGTGGGGGGGGGGGCTTGTTGGACATGAGGTGGGGGGGTGGGGGTTGTACAGGTGTTGTTGGGGGATGTGGCAGTGCAAGTGGGGGTGTAGGTAGGTGGGGGGAGTGTGCAAGTGGGAAGGTGGGAGGGGAAATGTAAAACCAGATTATTAAAAATTTATTCACTTGAAATGTAAAACCAGATTATTTGAAAATTGAATGAAAATAATTTGGTTATTTTGGTTTTGTAATCTTTTTATGGAATCATTAGTGAGACTTTACTGGGATATTTATGTCACACACTAACAATGGTTTTGGTTTCTGTACATTATCATCTTTTTTGTTTAGGTAGGTTAAAGTCACCACCTGGAGGTATTTCTATATGTTGACATACTGATGTTTAGTTATACATACCTTCGTAATCTACCAGTTTTCCATCCTATTTTTATGGTAATGTTTTGTAGTTCATTGGCTTGTTTATGCTTGCATGACTTCTATTACACATCTCCCCTTAGAGTTATTTTTTATGTATACTATATATTTATCTTGTTTTCGTAATACTAGTGGAAAATATTTCCCACATTCATTTTATATGATGTAAGGTCCTATTTACCATTCCATGGGGATCATGAATCCTTGTGGATATCCCTCCCACCTCCCGAGACACCCCCTACCCCCCAGGAAAGCCCCCCAACTCTTTGGACAGCCTCGCCACCCCTGTGGATAGCATGCCCACCTCCATAGACACCCTGTACCCCCCCTAGATTACCATTCCACCCCCGTGGATAGCCTGCCCACCCCTTGGACACCCCCTACCCACCTGGATAGCCCCCCTAACCACCGTGGACAGCCTGACCACCCCCTAGATACCCCTATCCCCCTTAACATCCCCCCAACCCCATGTATAGCCTGCCCCCTAGACACCCCAACACCCCTAGACAGCCCAGCCACCCCCGGGGAAAGCACGCCCACCCCCTGGACACCCTGTACCATCTGGATAGCCCTGTCTCCCTTGTGGATAGCCCCAAACCCCGTCGAAACCCCGCCCAACCCCTGGACACCCCCCCCCCACCACCACCACCACCCTCGGACACCCCACACCACCCCCCAAACACCCATCATCCCCCCGGACACCCCACCACCTGGAAACCCCATTACCCCTTGTACAGTCCCTTCACACCAGCTTTAACATCCCGCCCACCCCCTAGACACCACTACCCCCTGGAATCCCCGCCACCCCCATTGATATCCCCCACCCCCTTGACTCCATGTACCCACCCCCCCTAGACACCCCCAACCCCATGGACATCTCCCCAACCCTGTGGATAACCCATACACCCCCCTAGACACCCCCACACCCCATAAACCCCCCCATCACCCTAGAAACCCCAACACATTGGACACCTCGTACCGCCTGTATAGCCCCCCCATCCCGCACCCCTGGGGATTGCCCACCCACCCGCTAGACACCCCTACCCCCTGGATAACCCCACCACCCATATGGACAGCCCCACCACCCCCATGGATAGCCCCCACCCCCTGGACACCCTCTCCCCATGGACACTGCCACCACCTTGGGCAGTGTACATGATCACTCAAATAATCTACAAAAATATTAAATTTTTTCGACCTAAAATTTAATGAATTCCCGAATAATTCACCAACCCAAGAGTACATGATATTTTACACTCATGAGTAGTTATTCATATATATTTAAATATATATATATTATTTTGTTGTCTTTTATATTATGATTCTCATATAGAGTAGTTTGTCAGTTATAGTTTCATATAAAGAAAACAATTCTCGTTTTCTTAAATATATTTTAGATGAAACATCAATAATATTGGAATGTTTTTATGGAAATAACATATAAAAATTTTCGTAAATAAGGGATTGATGTTCGATGTATAAAATTGATCGGATCTCAAGCGCATTTCAAAACAATTTGGAGAGATTTTTAGATTTTTCATTTCACAATGCTTCAGATAGTGGTCACATACACTGCATCTGTTACAATTTTGTTAGAAGACCTTGGTTGAGCCATGAATAAGTAATCTACCACATAAACAAATTTGGTTTTCAAGAAAACCACTCATTGTGGTATCAAAATGGGGGAGAATATTACATCTCAAATTGCTGATGATCCAAATGAGAGGACTGGATTGGAGAATTTGTCATATTATTGATATCAATTTATTCGTCATCATGAAAAATAAATGATTCTGACCCAAGAAGATTTTTATATGAGCACACATGATTCTTCAAATGAAAATGATGATGTTTTCCGGGTGAAAAAATTTAATGATGCTGCCACAACTCATGTATATTGATAATGCGGTAAAATGAAAAAGATGGAATTTTTAATCTGATTGTTTCACGGGAAACGATATATGGGATTTCTAATACTAGAAACAATTATATTATTTCATTCGTGAAGGAAAAAATTCCAGATAATGCAGATATTCCCTCAAACCACTATATGCCATGGGAGTTAGTTTAGGAACATGGATATTCAAGAAACAAAATTTATGATTGACCAAAAGATTACAGTTTATTCTGGGAGGAAAATGCTGAACGAAATGATTGTATAAAATCTGGCACATCCTGATGGAAGTCAAAAGCTACTGGATCACCATCCCATGTTCAATAGAAGGTAACATGAATTTTCCATTGATCCCAATATTGTAGAATCTTTTTATGTGTGATGAAATATCAATAAAAATGTGATGGAATGATACCGAGAGAATGAAGAAAAATGATGAGTTTTTTCACCCAACAGTTGGATTTTCATGGCATATATTTGATGCTTTATATCATTATTTTGGAGGTAATTTGCGTAATTTGAGGTTGGGTCATTCATGTGACATTTTTAATCTGTTTGGGTAGATGCTTACATCGTACAACACATAACATCAATGGCGAAACAAGTTTTTTATGTCAAAGACCATATTCAACCTAAATTTGGTGTCATTATTGAAGTAATTCCAATACATATTTTTGAGGACGGTGATGATGGAATTGAAACCATCTCTACTACCATTGGAAATGATCCATTTATTACTTCTGATGACTATGATTGCTCAATTGTCAAAGTTGACTGTGAACCTGATGTTGTGGTGGGAAATATATAAAATCATACATTAATGTTCTCAATTATTTTGGTTTACCTCGAATTGGGCTATTAAGGTTGGTAATATTCAAATTGATTTAATATTTATTGAAAATATGTTGTATCCTACCAGACCGTAATGTGAATTTTCAATTCTTTTTGGTATAAATTTATTTGAATTTCATTTTCTAATTTGGAATTGAACTGTATTAAAACCTACGAAACCAACATTTTTATCATAGTTAACATTTCAATTCATCAATTGTGATTTGTAGGAAATATTTAAATCACTAAGTGATCTCTTTAAAATTTTATGAGGTAATGAAAAAGATGGTTTTTATTCTTCTGAAAAACATGCATTGAATCCTGCATCATCTACTCGGGCTAATGAAATTAAAATTTTCCATATTTTTAAAAATTGCTTTACCCCTTATAAATATGGTAGAATCAATGTTCCATGATATTAATTGAATGATGACACTATGTAAAGAAGCATCCCACTAAAAATTAAATTACATTCTTAAATATTATATGATTTATTAATTTAATTATATATTTTTTCAATATCACCTAAATCAATGGATAGTTAAATTATCATTGAATGCCCCTATTCCCTGTCATTTAATTTTCTTTTTGGGTTACTCATTAGGTATAAATTTCTATTTACATCCGTATTTGTTTTAATTTGTAGGAAATGAAACCAATTTAAGAGAGGTAATGAAAAAATATTATAAACAACAATTGTCGCATGACTGAGCTAGGCATTCCACCACTAGTGTCTGTAGTGAGTATTTTATTTCAAATATATTCATTTAAATAATATATAATGTCATGTGATTAATTTTTTAAAACATTTTGTCAGGACTCATCTACTAGGTGACTGTTACTTAATGAGCGGCCTAGTAGTGGGCCCAGTACTCAGGGTGTTTGTATAAGGGGTTGGTACGGGAGCTAGACGATCTGTTCGGCTTTCCCAATTTGTCTATGCCCCTCCCACTAAAATACCATACATCCAAAATTCTAATCCCAGTGTGCCATTAAAGAAACAAATGATATTTAAGCCTATAATGTTTTCACCACCCTTTACATCTATGCCTCCTCACCCATCTATACCATATTCGATGATGATTCCCACTCCACATCCAGCATTCGGCCATCCATCTAGGTAATCTTCTTTTACTTTTGATTTGTTCTCTCCGGTATTTTATATTCCATCTTCTTCGACTTCTAAGCTGCCAGATACTTTCCTTGTAGAGCATTAATTGGGACTCACTCCATCTATAAAGGGTGTTCCTTCAGTTTCTACAGATCCAGTGGTGCCCGTAGTTCAGACTACTACATGTATACTTATACAACCCGAAAAAAATTTACACCATTATATATTTTCATTAAAACATGTATTGAGAAAATATAAATTTTTATTTCATAATAGATACATCTAATGATAGGAAGTGGTGGCGCGGGTGTACACACATTTGAGCAATGTTTAATAGCCACATGGAATCGATGGTGGACTACAATGAACATAATCCAATGATAGAAAAATCAGGGTGCAATTTCAGAGTTTTTTTGTAACGCTGGCCAAAAACTCTGACATCATTCATGTCATCCCACTCCCTTGGAGACACCTACCAAATGAAGTCTAGGATATAGCTTGGGTATAGATATGGGGAAATAAATATGTTGTATTTAATTAAATATATTATTTTTTGTATTTATATAAAATAATATTCTGTTGTCAGCTATGGTTTAATTTCCCCGTTGGTGAGGATGCATGTCCAATACGTCTAAAGGATTTAGGGAATATTTGGAGAGAATATAAGCACGAGTTATACATTGGATGGTGTGCTTGAGTGGGAAATAAGTAAGAGGCAGTCCCTATCATGGATTATTGTCAGTTATAATCTTACTGACAAATGATTTCTCATAGGACGAGTATCCATTTTAAGGTATTAATCACATTAGGGATATTTTAATTAAAAAATTTCTTTTTTTCTTTATTAAAAATTATTTAATTTTAATTAAGATTCATCTTGAAGAAATAAAAAAATTATTGATGAAAAAAACACGTCCACACATTTGGATGTACTATGATTCCAGATCATGAGAGGTTGCGGTTATGACAGTTTATAATTTTTCATTATTAATTTCACATTCTATTACTACCTTCATAACTAATTCTATTTCTAAATTTGTTATATAATTTTAGTTATTCAATTAATTATTAGTATCCTATATTTAATTATGGTTTCCTACTTTCAATGTCTTTTTAGTGGCATAAATTGAATATAGAAGGACATGTTCCCCGAGAAAAACTATTTTGCTTGAGTAGATGGATGAAATATGGAAGTGTGGTTATTAATCCGACTCAGTAGCGGATCGTATGTTTTACATTGTTGGTTTAAAATTTCAATCTCTATTTTGTAAGTAATTAATCTATTTATATTTGTAACAGGCTGCTTTAGAGGCCCTTGATGCCTAGGAACATGACCAATTTGGACCAAACAATTACTTACATGAAGTTTTGGGATATGAGCACCCTGGTAGAGTATGTTGCCGACCAGGTAATAGTATAGTTCCCACAAGGTATTGGCCCTCATTAGGTACAAGTTGTAGTGATGTTGAGTTTCATCAGGTTAAGGCATAGGTAGAACATGCTAAAAAGGGCCATAGAGATGGCGGAACAGTCTTCTAGGGAAACCACTACAGTTATAGAACTGATGGATGTTATGTGTACAACACTTCCACCAGAGGCCAATATAGCTTGTGATGAATATATGACATCTATGCATTCTATATATGGTGCACCAGGTGGATTTTATGGTGGAATTCGAGATGATGGCGTGGAGGAGGCCGAGGTGGAGGAGGAGGGTGAGGATGAGGTAGAGATGGAGTAGGAGGGTGAGGAGGAGGTCAAGGTGGAGGATGAGGGCAAGGCGGAGGAAGAGGTTTATGAGGTGGATGAGGATGAGTGTGAGGGAAAGGAGGAGGGAATTGAGATGGGTGGGGATGATTATGAGGATGCTAATGAGGACAAGGGTGATGCTGATGATGACGGTGATGATAGGTATGGTGATGAGGGATAGATTGATCCGTTTCAATTTTGAAAGATATTACTGACCTTAGATGATTATGGATTTGTTGTGCCTGAATATACATATAATTAGAAGCTTAAAATTATATTTTTTATTTTATCTATAAACAATAGAACATGACTTGATGATTTGTTTTTACCGATTCCCCCCAACCCATAGACAAGCCCCGACCCTAGTGGACAGCCCACCAACGCCCCTGGACAACCCGTACCCCCTATACATCTCTGTTACCCTCATAGACAGCCCGCCCACCCCCTGGACATCCCTCCAACCCCCCTGGATAGCCCTCTCACCCCCTGGACAGCCCCTCCCCCTGTGGACAGCCCCTACTCCCATGGACAATGTGCCTGTACACCCCTAGTTAGGGATAAATTATTCCAAACTAAAGAACTCCATGGTTCCAAAACAAATTTCTAGATAGGAACATTCCAAACCTCGAGAAAATAGTTTCCATCATATCCATTCCACAGAATCCTTTCACAATCTCCTACATGATCACAAAAAAAATGTATCTACTGCCCCATATCAATGAGATTAGTAGAAACAACTACTGGTGGATTCCATGATCAATTAATGATAATTTCACAACTAATGGAAACATGGATAACATTGAATCATATATTATGTTTTTATAGTTAGAGAAGAAAATTGGTCCCCAAGAGATTCCAGAATCAAAACATAAGAAAATAAACAATACAATCAGTAACAAAATGGATTTAGTCCCTATAAAGATCTCATATCCCCTACACTTTTCTCCTTGTCCAAGTCAAATTACGTTAGACCTTTCCACCCCTAACATAAAGCAATAATATAAGAAAATGTGATCCTAGTCAATAGAAAATGAAGAAAAATACGGATTTAAAAGATCCCAAACATTTTTAACCATGTAAGACTTATTCCAGTGTTCATCCCACTTAATACCTAATCATCCCTCCTCCATAGAATAATTCATCAATTCCAACTCCACTTGATCCACAGAAGTAGCAAGATTATGTAATTTTGATAGAAATATCTAATTATTGGATTTAATGGACTTAACCAATTTATTTGGTCACATGATGTGATGACACCAAGAAGATTTCAACCTAAGTAAAATAGATTGAACAAGTTGTAATATTCTAAAAAATAAAAAAGTTCTTTGACTACACATTAATTCTTTTAATATATCTCTCGTCCAAAACCATACCATCTTTGGATCAAGAATTGGATTTAATTAGGGGAAACCCTAGGTAGAATAGAGGAAGGGAACCTCCATTAACAAAAATAGAATAATTAAAAATATCCCAGACATTAGAATAATTTCCATCCAAGAAAAACGTGGATTTTGAAAGATTATTAGTAAACCCAGAAAAGGAAGTGAATAAATCTACGTCATACTTCAATAATGATAAATAATATATATTTCCAAATGAGAGAAATAAAATATCATTCAAAAAAATATGGGATATGGATCTCTTACAACAATGATAATAGAACAAGAATGAGCATCAAACTGAGATTTGAGACATTGGAATTTGACAAAAGTCATATATGAAAATCACCAAAATGTCAGGAGATAGAGCTTCCCCTTGCCTAAAACTTCTCTTCCCATGTAAATAAACTTGAAAAAACCCATTTATATTCTTATATATCATTAGATAGGAGACAAATATTTTAATCTAGGATGAGGATGAGGCTGGAAAACCAAGAAGTTCAAAATCATTTTACATGAACTACCATATATTTCTAATGATTCCAATATCTAGAAGAAAAAGTGTGAAATCCCTCACTCAGGACATCCAACCCACCCCCCTAGACATCCCATACCCTAGTAGACAACCCCCACCCCTATGGAAAGCCCGCCCACCCCCTGGACACCCCCATACACCCTAGACCGTCGAACCACACACGTTGATTGCCAGCCCATCCCCGGGACACCTCGTACACCCTCGACAGCCCACCACCCCCGTGAACACCTCACCCACCCCCTGGACATCCCTTACCCCCCTAGATAGCTTCCCACCCCCGTGGACACCCACCCCCATGGACATCCCGCCCACCCCCCATGGATTTCCCATCCACACCCCTAGACATCCCCAACCCCCACCCACACCCTGTGGACACCCCCACCCCCCGTTGACACACCGTCCACCCCTTGGAAACCTGGTACCCCTAGACAGCCCCCTCCCCCAAGGATAGCCCACCCCCATGGACAACACTACCCCTGTGGATAGCCCCCCCACCTCCTGGACACCCCCTAACCCCTGGATAGCTCGACCACCCCCAAGGACAGCCTGCCCACCCCTGGAAATCCCCCCCCCCCCCCCGTGGATAACCCCCTCGGCCATAAACATGGATTTCCCACCAACCCCCCTTTACACCCTTCTACCACCCTGTATAGCCCGGCCACCCATGTGGACAGTCCGCCCACCCCTTGGACACACCGTACCACCCTGGACAGCCCGGTCAACACTGTGGAAATCCCACCCACCCCTTGAACACCATGGACCCCTGGAAAACACCACCAACCCCCGTGGAAAGCCTACCTACCCCCGTGGACTACCCAAAAACCTCATGGACACCCCTCCCACCGTGGAAATCCCCCACCCTTGTGGATATCCCTCCCACCCCTTGGACACCCCCACCCCCCATGGAATCCACCCCGGACACCCCCTACCCCCTGGACAGCCCGACCACCCCTATGGACAGCCCGCCCACCCCCTAGACAACCCACCCCACATAGAAATCCCCCCACAACCTCGTACATACCTTCCACCCCCTGGACACCCCTACCCCCTAGTCAACCCGTCCATACACGTGGACAGACCTCCCACCCCCTGGACACTTCTTACCCCCCTCAACAGCCCCTCCGACCCCCCTGACACCTCTTACTCCAAGGACAGCCCTGCCACCCTCGTGGACAGCCCCACCCCATGGATATCCCCCACACCACGTGGACAACCCCCCAACCCCATAGACCTCCCCACACCCACTAGACACAACCCCACATTCTAGACACCCCCACCCTTGGACACCCCCTACCCCTTGGAGAGCCCCCACCCCCGTGGACAGCCCGTCCACCCCCTAGACACCCCCAACATCCCGGGACATCCCTGTCACACCCGTGGACAACTCGGCCCACCCCCTGAACAGTCCATACCCCCTGGATAGCCCCGCCACCCCTGTGGACTACCCACCCACCCTCATGGACACCCCTACACTTCTTGATAGCCCCTCCACCCCCATGGGAAGCCCTCCCACCACCATTAACACCCCCCTCAATAGCCCCCACCCCCATGGATAGACCCCCCACCCCATAGACACCTCTTACCCCCTAGACTACCTCTCCACCCCCATGGATAGCATGCCCACTCCCTAGACACCCTTGGATAGTCCCACCAACCTCGTCAATAGTCCCCCACCCCCTAGACACAACGTACCACCCTAGACTGCCCTGCCACCCGCGTGGACAGCTCGCCCACCCCCTGGACACCCCGTACACCCTGGACACCCCGTACACCCCGGACAGCCCCATATCCCCATGGACAACCCACCCACCCCTAGACACCCACCCACCCTACCCCACATGGACAACCCCCTATCCCCCTCCCCCATGGACTGCCCGCCCACCCCCTATACACCTATACCCCCAGAGACAGCCTCATACCCCCTCGATAGCCCACAACCCCTGGAAGACCCCCATACACACCACCCATCCCCCTGGACACCCCCACCCCCTAGACACCCCAAACCCCATGGATAGCCCCATCCCCCTTGGATGGCCTCCACCCCTGGAAACCACCCCACCACCTGGACACCCCCAATCCCTTGGAGGCCCCCACCCGTGGACCGCCCCCACCTTGGAAAACCTCCCTCACCCAACCCCCTTAATAAACCCCACCCCCTGGACATCCCGTACCCCCTTGGATAGCCCCCCAACCCCACCCCCATGGACCGCCCACCCACCCCATGGAAACCACCTACCACCTTGGACACCCACCCTAACCACCTGGATAGCCCACCACCCCCTAGACAACCCCTACCCCCTTGGACATAACCCCTAACCCCTAAACAGCCCCACCCCATTGACATCAATAGATTATTTCACTCTTAAACTTTATATCATTCCTAAATCATTGATAAAAAATAAAATCGAATCCATAAGTACATCAATATCCCCCTTTTTATTTGTTTTAAAATAAAAACAAACAACTCTTACACCAATATTTTTGTATCTTTTCCACATTATTGATAATAAATACAATGGATATCTTGGGATCTTCTCATTTCATTTAACATCTCTAAAAAATACCATATTTTCCTAATTTTACTCAGAATTATATTCTGCATCACATTCTGAGAGAATTAAAGTTTCACTAACAACTTACCTAAGAGACTTTGGTTAATCTACTTTATATCTATAACAGATAGAATGGAAAATAAGAGATTATTAATCCAGACATAAAGGATGTATATTAATAAACTCTTCATTTGATACCATTTTTAAATAAATAAAATTAGGGGTTTTAAAATATATCACTCATAACGATATATTTTACAGTCAACTCAACACACAAATTATAAAATTCAAGAAGAAGACATAATATGATAATTTATGATTTTTAATGGGGGAGATCATTATAATCCTCAAGTGCATTTATAGACCAGTGGTATAGAATGGTAGTTATTCTGTATTGTGAACTCTATGTTATTCTACAAGTAAATGCATACTACATCAAGACAAATTTTTGACACAATTAATCTACTTTCTTCTAAACAAATTGTGGGCTCTATACCAACAGTTTCCAAACCCATTGTTATAAAATTGAATAACCAACTCTTTACCAATGGTTTACAAGCATTGGTAAATGTCATAGTTCATCCTTTACAAATGGTTACAGAAACCATTGGTAATGTTTGAGTATTCTAAATCTTTAGAAACAATTTTTATAAACTGTTGGTAAAGATCTATAGCAATGGTTCTGAAACCCTTTTGAAATATAATACAATTTCTAGGGGATTTTCCCAAAAGTTATTTGATAACCCATTGGTATAAGCATATCCCCATGGATTGATTTCCAACGGTTGGATAAAAAGTTGGTATAAGTGTTACCAATGGTTTTGTAGGCTTTACTAACAGATTAAAACCGTTGGTATATACTAAAATTTCAGTAGTGAATTGATTTTTCCTATCAATTCCATTATTTAATTATATAATTAATTGATCACATTAAATCCCTTCAATTAATTCATCAATTTATTATTCCAATTCAATTATTAATTTTCATGAAGTCATCCATAAATTAATTGTTCCTACTCCATCAATTAAATATCCCCTACTTTTCGAGGACTAAATTAATTAATCTACCAAATTACTGAATTAATTTTTGGAAAATCAAATTTTAATCCACATAAAAATTATAAAATTACATAAACGTAATCAATATCATTTCTTTTGGATTTTAATTATAAACCAGAAACCTCAACATTGTTGATGTATTCTCACCAATATAAAATCCCCACTATATACGGATTGGTTAAACACATGATGAATAATTGGATCACGGTTCAATTCCTATAACAATGATTTAAGATAATCATTATCCAATAATCATATATCTAGATATACATTAAACTGTGGATAAACGTCCCACATTTATCCATTAAGAGGAGAGTGAGATAGAGAGATCCAAAAAGGGGAGAAAGAACATACTTGGGTAGGTTATGATCTTGAATCTATACTTTTATTTTCCATGAATTGAGGCTGGGAGCCCTTACAAACCATTTAGGATCCTCCAAAAATGATAGAAATCATTTGGGGACAAGTGGTGGTTTATATTGTGTTAATATTGGTTTTCAGGCATAAAATAATAATATTTGGGGATTAAAATGATTTACTCACAAATTTCTACTTTTTTAGTATAGTTTCCCCTATTTGGGAACCTTAACCATGTGACTCCACTAGGGGGGTTAGCAATTTCTCTATTTAAAGAACATATTTTATCAAATAGTGTGTTAGTCATTGTAGCATTTCAGGTAAATAAAGAATATAAAATTTTCACATTTAATAACATTTTTGAATTAAATATTAATTTGTATTTAAAGGGAATTTGATGTTCCATGGCATACCCTATACAAAAAAACATTTTTCTTTTAAATCTTATGTTTCACACAACGTTGAGTTATACTAAAAAATAATAATATAATATTATTATTTTAAAAGATAGTTAATGTGTAGCTATTGTATTGGCTGGAATAAACATAACTACAATATGATCAAAAATGTTTTTTAAATGTTTTTACATTTATCTAATAAATACTAGAGGATTAAAATGTGAATGAATCTAATTTTCAGCATAAATACTCAAATATTCTTTAAAAAGTCGATTTACTGCCTTTTGATAAAGAACCCTATTTAAATCATGTTTTGGTAATTTTTATATGATCTATTTGAAAAAAAATATTCTTATTTAGAATCAAGACATAAAAAATTTAATTTGGAACATTTTTTTTATTTTTCTGATAAAATTCATGTTTTAATGAATTGTGAAAAATACTGTATTTTAATTCAAAACTGCATTTTAATATAATTTAATTATATGGTTAGATTGTTTTTTTAATTGGATTTAATGTATATTTATATTATATACTTTCCATTTAATCCAATTCTGTTCATTGAACGTAATTTTACTTTGAAATTTGACATAAACAAGTGTCAATCTTTTGATAGTTATTATTTTTAAAACAAACTTTTTGTTTTGAAAATATGAATTAATATTAAATTAATTAAAGAAAATTCCATGTTTGGATTTTGGTAAATTAGACATCATTTTTGAATTCGGAAGATCCAATATATATTAGGATGATTTTTTGGTATTTTTTTGAAAACCTTCAATTCTTGATGAATAGTAAAAATACAATGTAGGAGTTAAAAAACCGACATTTTCATTTAAATGAAATTTTATCACTTCAATAAATTAAATTTAGAAGAACTAACATACATGGTTGTTATTACTAATTAAAATATGGTTTAATATGATTAAAATAATTTTTGGTAAATTGTAACTTTTGACATTTATTTACCAGGATAAAGGTAAATAGGGTAATTCGTAGTAAAAATAATATTTTATTAATATTTAATTACCCTAACATGTGTCCTAATCCAATTGTTTGATACATTTTCGGCTATCAAAATCCTTGGGTCGATTTCGGGACCCCCTGGATCCAATTAAGAGTTATAATGACACTTTATATTAATTATTTTAAAGTAATGACAAAAATGTCAAAAACATATATCTTTTAGTAAATCAATTATAAAATTGGGTTATATAAGTTATATATTTGACTAAAAGTATTAATTTTAAATATAAAAAGATTGTATACATTATGGAATTTTTTTATAATTTTTAGAGATCATATAAATAATATTATTTGTTACACAATAATGATGTAGTGTCTACCTCGTTAATGAATGATTTAAATAAATAATATTATAAAAATTTAACAAATTTCCAAAACCTATATAATTCTTATTGGATTATTTTTTTTGAACAATAATCATCTTATATTCTAGTTTAATGAGTTTTGGACCATTAGAAACCGAAAATCATTATATAATAAGATAATATTTCCAAACATTCCTAAGGAGCCCCTTCTCCCCTTATAAAAATCCATCACCTCAAAGACATTACTCACACCTCTCAAGCCCCTTGGATCATCCAAATACTTCCCAAATAAGAACTTAAGGTCCCTATCTTCCACCTAGAAGCCTTACCTTAGGCAACAGACACTTCGAGAAATCATTTTGGTTCAAACCAAAGGGAGTTAACCGATTTAAAGGTAATGTCTTTCCACCAGTTATTTTATTTTAGTTTACGTATCCAACCCACAAAACTATTTTTATTTCATTCATTTATAACAACACATGTATCCTCAATATAGTAGGTTATTTGTATGAGAATTATTCAAACTAAAATTACACGCACCTCCTTCTATTGGGTAAGGAACATGTTGTTTCTGTGGTCGGTGAACTACTGCCTCACGAAACAATTATTGTTCAATTATATCCTACAACCTCTTATGGTGGCCATTAATCTGGTACTGTAAATACATGTTATATATATAATATTTATATTGTCTCTATATTTCATTATTTTTCATTTATATCACACCATGATGGATTCCATAACGGGTAAATATGATAATTTCATTTGAGGAAGTGCGGATTACCGCCCTCTCAAAGTGAGATGACTCGTTCATGCCATACGTGGAATGTATAAAGGATGAAGTTACTAAAATTATATATGATAATATAATATAATTATTATATACCCATGTATCATTAATTTTCATTTCATTAAATAAAAAATATAAAGGGAAGTATTGTTCATGCGTACGTGCGGCTTACCGTCTCCATGAACGGTGCATTTGATTTCTTAACTCCCAATGCTGTATACTATTATAAATACAAATATATACTTGATATATATGATATATATGTTATCTAAATATTGAATATAATTATGTAGATAATTTAGTTTTGACTACATGGGGAACTTGTAATTATATGAAGTTCATTTTTGACTCAATTACCAAATATCGATAAAAGACCATTATTAACAGAAATGATGGAATAATGTTTATAACACAGTAATAAATTATATAAAAGAAATAATAAACCTTAAAAATGTTCATAATAAGGTATAAATTAACATTATTTTATTATTCAGGAGATTAATGAAGGACAGGTCAAGTCGGACATGAGGTAAGGGTTTTCTTATCTCACTTTTAATTCTGTGATATTTCCATTTTTCGCCACTTATTTATTGCATGTGGTGTATTGTGTTCAGAAACTTGATATATATAATCATGATTATATTTATAGTAATGTTATTCTATGATTCATTTTGTGGTTATTAACTTTTGGTCAAATGACTTGATTGATTACCATGTGGTAAGGGTTTTTTCATCTGACTTGTTATTTCCATGAGATTCATTCTATGTTTACCACTATTTCATTTTTGTGTGGTGTATGTACTACCCATGATTGTATTATTTGTGTAAAATAATTTAATTTTTGTGTATTTACCACTTCATCATATGATCCTTCATTCATGGGGTGTATTTTTCGTGAGTAAACTAATCGGTAAGGATTTTCAAATTTCAATTTCCACTCATTTGGTTTTACGCAAACATCATTGATTATTTTACACGAAGATTTGTTCTTGAAATAACTATTTATTTAATTATCTAGTAATTTACACTCCCATTTAAATGGATATAATTTTGATACACATAAGAACTCAATTTTTTATTTCTCAAGTCATCGATATGAACTTGATAAGGGTAATCTTAACTCAATTTCCATTAATTGAGTTAAACATCCAAGTCATTGGGGGTTATTATTACCATAATATGTGTGAGGGTCCTTTGATTGATTTACACTGAATATAAAATCATATTGAGTCTATTTATAGTTTTCATGCATAATTATGTCTTTGATTTATCCTTAACTTAAGGATAATGTATTTATAAAGAATTTTATCTCGATTTACATTCCATTGAGAATTCTTTGTTGTTATGTGCCTGTTAACTTTTATATTGTGTATATATATCCCTTTGACATATTATATCATTCCCAATATATTATAATATTTTATTAATTTTATTCCATGATTATTTGTATTCAAGAATCTCTCATTTCGTTAGTAACTCTTTGACTAAAATATCATTTTAAATGTTTTAATGATTTATTCTTAGAAATAATTCACATTAATGTCCATGTTTTAAAAATGGTTTTAAGGATTTATTTTTATAGACATTAATGTTTGGAAAATAAAATTTCTTTTAAAATCTTCAATGTGGTGTGGGACAGTTTGATCCAAAAATCTCATTATTAAATGTTTTAAATGAATTTGAAAATATTTTGATAAAGCATTGATTATGTCAATATCTTGAAATAATATATTTTTATTTCAATTTGGAAATGTTATATTAACATTATTCTTGTTTTATGTGTGATGAATATGTTATGGTAATAGAGAATTGTTTACGTATATGGGTGGTTTTTTGATAGACCTGGGGCGGGTGAGCCCGAGAGAGATATCCAATGCATTGGGTAGTGTGACATAGGTAAACGTTAATGTTTTTCTTATGAGATTTATGGAATATACTTTGACGAGTATTCCAAATGTTACTCCCTATGTTGCTGTGAATGCTAAAACATAAGTATGTTATGTCTACCACAAGTTATATTTGTGTTTTATGATTACTATGTGTTATTAATAAATCTTATGACTTTTTGAGGTATGATTTTATTCATGATATCTATTGAAGGAATAATGATTTATTTCTTTATTTTATAATCCGTACTGAGCTTTTTATGCTCATACCATGTTTTGAAATGTTTTTCATAGGACATAAATATGAATAGGGTTATGGATGGGATCAAGGAAAAGTTATGCTTTCTAAAACATAGATCCATACATGACTCTTTTTTTCATGTGTTTTTATTTAATGAAGAAAATAAAAACTGAGTAGAAGTGTATATATTGTAATTTTTGAGATGTAATGTAATATTTATGGAATAATTCTATAAAATTATAATCCTAAATATATCCTTAATGTGAATTAATAATTTTCATCAACATTATGTAATTTTTTAAGGCTGGGCCCCAATAGTTGGTATTAGAGCTCGTTTTAGATAAATTTAGAGGTCACGGTGTTATTTAAGCTTATGTGACATATCCATAATGGATTACATATTGGAAAGAGTCATATTTGTTTTAAGATGAACTGAATGAGTTTAGAATGACATGAAATAAAATTTTTTAGTGATTACCCTCATTATAGTATAGTATATGATGATTTTATTTATATACTCACACTGATCTTTTTGGTTTTGGTAAATGGATGGATCGATCAGGAACCAAAGTAACTATGGATGTGAAGAAAACTGTGATGGGTTTTTGAATAAGAAAATAAATGAAATGGGAGATTCAATGAGAACAATTGTGGTTATTCTCAACCAACTATCTAGAGTCATTATCAACCACCTAAACCTTGGAGATTTTTATAAGGCATCGTATATGAAAGAATCAAATCTCTACAGAAGTTCAGGTAATAATAATAATAAAGGTAACTATATTCAAAAACCAATGTTTCAATGATGAGGAGATAAACACTTAGGAAAATTCTTTAAAGGGATGGGAAGATGCTATAGACATGGTAATGAAGGTTATAAAACAAGAACCTACCATTTAAAAAGGAAGTGTCCAGTTGACTCTAGGAAATGGGAAGTATTTATTTAAGAATGATAAAATTAATGATTCAAATGTGGTGTTCACAGTCTTTATAAAAATAGATGTCCTAGAAAGAAGGTTCAAGAATGGGATCAGCAGGATAGTACAAATATATATTTACCAATTCCAAATTCCATTGCAATTTATGATGAGGAAATTGAAAATGACCATTGAATGGTATAGATTATTTCATAGATGATGTATTGAAATTATTGAATCATACTATATGATTCATGATTTGGATTGTAGGAGTGAAGTATTATGGAATATATTTGAATATAGTGGATAATGGATCATGAAGAATGTTGAATGAGTAAAAAGTCTACATATAAGTGATTCAATAGATATGGTACATTCTAGGACAATGAAATGCTTAAAAGTATTATAGATCTATTTATGATGGGATTTACTTGGAAGAAATTTTCTAATATTTGTAACAATGAGGATTGATATGTGAAAATGTTATTCAAGGATAAGCTTAAGGGTTCATATGATCTTTTGTTAATGATGCAATTACAGGTTACTAATTTATGGGATGAAAATGCAAGGTACACGATAATTTTTTTTGGCTAAAATAATTTATGGTTATTTTTAATTGATTTGTCTCATTTTTTTAAATATTATTAAATTATATACTTACTTAAAAAGGACAACACGTAGACCATGTGATAACTCATTGCATCGGACAAAGTTGTAGGAATCGAAGCCACTACTAAAGATTGATTTGGATTTATCGCCTACTACTAGAATACATGATGTCCTTGATTAATATGACTTATTCTTTTTAGTTAAATTATTTTATAGAACAACAATAAGATGATTTTGGATATTATGAATTATCCAATAGATATCCCTAATATAAGAAAATGATTTGGTGATTAAGTGATAATGGTTATTTTGGAAGACGTTTTCTCATTTGGGAACACTATATGATTAAGAGAAATAGAATACTACGAGTATTAATTTTTGGAGCAGTGGTTAAAATTTTATTTTGGAAGAATCCATATTTTCATTTTGGACAGATACCAATTTGTGTTATTTATGGAATTGATTAACCTATCATTGAGAACATGGGATTAGGTTAATTACACTTTAGTATGAGACATTAAAACTAGTCGATGTTATTCGAAGATAAATGTTATAATTTACCATGGAAGACTATGGGATCAAATTCTTATGAGTTTTGGGTTTCAATGTAGTAGGATTATTTGGACGAATTTTTAAAGTTAAACATTGTATTGAATGATCTTTGTTGAAATTTGGGTACTGTTTGTTGAATTTAGGAGAAAAGATGAGTGTCTAGTAGATTATTATTAAAGTATGACACTCTACATAAATAGTAAGTATATTTACTTATGATCATAGTCTAGTTGTTAATAAAATTCATCAACATTATGAAAACCATCTTCAAGAAAATATGTTACACGGTCTCTTTTATCCTTATACTTTTACCCAACCAAAAATTCCTGGTATTGTGGTGGTTATCTTTCCATGATCATGTTCTCTATCACTCTCTACTAATATATGAGAGTTATTTTCTCTTACATATCCATGTTTTTATATATGGAATCCTAGAATGGGTTATCTCAGGTGACCATTGTACATGACTTTATTTCTTTAAATGAGATAGATTTATTAACTTTTTTTCCAATGTGGAACTTTTAATGATGTTTCCCAGTCCAATTTTAAAATTATGAGTATGAAATTGATAAAGGGGGGGGGGGAAGGATGTAACATCCCATGTAAATAAATAATATAACATTTTTCAATTTTAATTAACATTTTTGAAATAATTATTAATTTTAATTTAATGTGGATGCTATGTTCCATTTGATACCTGATACTCAACAACCAGTTTCTTTGAAATATTATGTTGCATGCAACATGGAGTTATACAGAAAAATAATAATAAAATAATAATAATTTAAATGATTGTTAAAAAATAGACATTGTATTGGGGGGAATAAACATAACTAACTAAAATATTATTACACATGTTTTTTAAATGTTTTTACATTTATCCAATAAATTATGGAAGCTTAAAATGTGAATAAATCTAATTTTAATCATTAATACTCTAAATAGAATAGCATGATCATTTAATATTACACATCATGTTCTAAAACCCATTAGACGTGGTCTATTTCATGGATTTAAAATATATTTTATGATATCAGAAGATAGATTAAAAAATAATGAGAGTAAATTGAGATATTTTTGAATATATTTGTATAGTCACATATATTATTTTTCAAGAGGGATACCTTGAGAAAACAAGTTTCTTCTAAGAGAATCAACAATATACCATGACATGTCTCATTCTTCATGAAGTTGAGTTCTTAAAAATATAATGGATGGTAGCATCCATTAATCAATGGCACTAGAACTTGTGATATTGAAAATGGAAAAAAACAAAGAACATATCATTCTGGTAGTCCAACTATTAATGAGGTGGTATTTTAGATTCATGTCGATAAAAATGAAATATGGAATAGGATATTGCCTCAAGGAGTGTAGCTGGGGAATCTAGGGTCATACCATTTTTAATAAAACATGTAAATTGTATTATTAAGGACCTTATCATCCTGAAACTAATTAAGGTGGCCCTATATGAGTTTTTTTTTCAGGTTGTATGGGTAGTATAGTAACATCAGTTAGTAGTGGATGAAATTATTATATAATCCCACCAACACCTCTAGGTGGATCAAACTATATTTTGGGTACTTGATGATTAATTTGTGGGTAGATAATTATCATATATGTATTTTAATAGGATATTAAATATATTATTCAAGGTAAAATTTGTATAATATATACCCTTCCACTGAAATTTACCATTATTAGTGTGATTCATTCATTAATTTTAGTATCACTAGTTTAGGTATTTTTAATATTAGTAATTATACTATATTGACATCTTTTATTGAAGAATCTTATAACGGGATATAATAATATCATATACATATGTTGTTAGGGTGAGATTTTAATTTATTGTTATAGTTTTTTGTGGGACATTAACATGTTAGAAATAGACCATATGACATCATCATTAGCATTGATTGGTAATCAAAATTTTATGATTGAGGTGTTTTTTATTTTCACAGTCTAATTTTCAATCGTATATATTGGTGTAGGATCACTTATAATGATGGGTGGGACTTTTATGCAGAATATATAGGTCCAAACCTCAAGAATTATATAATTATTTATAACTATTTAGAGAGATTAGATTTATGAGTTATGGATTCTATGGTTGTTTATCCTTATGAGGTTTTTATGAAGTATATGGAAACATTCAGAGAGGATGTATCAAGCTTTCCACCACATCAAGATGTAAAAATTAGAACTAAAATGCATAATTTTATTATACTAATAAATTTTTCATTATATCGGATGACCAAATCTTATATCCTGGAGTTGAATGTGAATTTGGATTAAATTTTAAAAAAATGTTTTAAAAATAAATATATTTCAATATGTGTAACTCACATTATATTTTCAAATAATTTGTATAAAATATTTAGGCTTTATATCGATTACCAATTATTGGACATGTAGATGGTTAACAAAAAATACCTATTATTGATGGTAGATGACATATTTGTGCAATTAAAAATAGGTAAGTGGTTCTCAATGATTGAACTTAGGTTTGTTTTTCATAAACATTGTGTTCTTTTGAGGATATCCTGATTATGAAGATCAATTATATTTATGAAAATTATGAGTTTCGGGGAATTCTTTTAACAATAATGAAATTACATTCTCTGATCATGGAAATTTACGAACATATCATTCATCCATTTTTTGTGGTTTTTATCAATGAAATAAATATTTAATCAATATTATAGGATTAATATACCCTAAATATTAGGACTATAATAGTAATAAAACGTGAGAAAAATCTATTAGGTAAAATCTCAATATACATATTTTTAATTTACAAAATCCATTTCATAATTTTTGACATATAAAATAATGTTGTAATAAATTGACCCAAAAAAAATAGTCCAACATGTTATGGGAGATACTAAAATAATATTATTGGATAAAAAAATCTATAAACTAGTAGGTTATTACAACAGATTTTGGGAGAAATTTTATTGGATTATGAATACCAAGACATCCCTTACTAAACATATGAATTCTTTCATATGGTTGGAAAAATGTTAATGTGCAATAGAGGAAGCTATGTCAAGGTTCACACATACTATAAATATTTAATTATTAATGGAATGTATTTGGTACATGGTGTATGGATATGCCTCCAATGACTTTCACCAATATGTGTTGATGAATTGTATTGAAGTATTTCATAAGAGTTGTATTGAATAAGAACCCTTGCTTAAACATAATCCATGATATTTATCTTGTAATAGTAATGTTCAATGTAAAAATTTATAAAAACAAACATCATTGCAAGAGATTCATGGTTTACATGGACTGAAATAATATGATTTCCATTTTATCAAATAAATATCATGAACTAAAATAATTTAAATGGATTAAATCAATGTACGATGATGAATTTGGGAATGTCTATACTCTTATAAATAGATACCTATATTCCAATTAACTTATAAAGAAATCCCATTTGTAATAGGTGTAGAATGAATCTATGAAGCAAGACTCGTGAATTTGGACCTGTAGGAATAATGAAAACATTTCTAACCTTATATCAATAGTTGTTATCCATACAATTCCTTAGTGAGTGCAGGTGTACCAAAATGAATATGATTATTATGTGTTCTTATGTATATATGTTTTATGGATATTCACATAATATATTCTCTTAATTTATAAATCTCATTATTACCATATAAGAGAAACAATTACTCTAATTGGGTTGTATTGGAAAATATATAATGAATTTCACATTACCCATTTCATGATTAATTTCCGAATTAAAATTTTGATCTTTAATTTCAACTAATAGTATTACTGTCCATTAAAAAATAAGGTTTGATCAGATTTTATTTCTTGGTGTCACACTTATCAGAAGATGACAGCTTATTATTAGGCCCAAATGGGGCCAATCCAACTCATTGATTATCTAGAGTTGATGTGAGTATTTTTATTAGGACATTTCATGTCAATAATTTCTTTTTTATTAATGATATATGACACTATTTGGGTGATCGTTGATTGACTAACTAGTACTCCCCACCTTCTTCCCATTTATAACAATATTTTACCATAGTGAATCTGACACGTGAATAATTTAGAAATCAATGATTTATAATATTATAATTTTTCATAGTTTTTATCCTATGTTGATGGTTCAAATAATTTTTATAGAGGATCACACATAATTATTTCCTAAAACGTTTACAGTATATTATGAAAATCAACCCCAGGATCGATGACCAAACATGGAGGACCATTTATGTTATTGGGGACAAGCTATGGGATTTTATTCCCAAATTTATAGGTGTTGCGATGAACATATATATATATTATAGTATGTGTATAGATAAATAAATAAATTTACTATAAGAATATAAAAAACTATTCCCTATCTGTGAGAACCTACCATTCATTATTTAATTAGATAGTGATTAATGATTGATATCTTATTACAGCCAATCTGGTGTGGTTGATGATACTGATAGTATAGGTTAGCTATGATTATATGTGGATATATTATATAAATTATATTTCCACAATGAGAAAATGATATAATCCTTTCTAATTCATGGCTGGAGATCATATGTTTCAATAGGTACCACCATATTGTGATTAGATTAGATTTCGTTTGTGATATAAGATCTATTTGAGGTTCATGAGGCCATTTTAATTTTTTCAATGGTAGTCATGGGTTATTAGATCTTAATGCTACCCCCATAGATGGATTATCTTCACAATGTTTTCTATGTGTCATAACTATGAAATTTCTGAATGACCCATCACACGTTAATAAATAGTTTAATCAAGACATTGAGAATGGTATCACCTTTTTATATTAGTCTAGGTTAAACAACTAATTACCCTAGAATAATCTTCAATAATGGATGATTCCATTAGTGTGAAATATGTGAATATTGGTAAAATTTAGGAAAGAACAATAGAGGATGATAATTGATATAGTATTTATACCACCATATATTTAATTGATTTAAAATTTATGAGAAAAAACATTGAAATTTATGAGAATATAGTATCCGAGATTATTATTTGGAACTAATTTCAATTTTTTAACGTTATTTGAAATCATGTTCCTATAAATATTTAATATGGTATCAAATTCCCTTTGATGATATTTAATATTTTTGATATATTATCTTTCTCCCTAACTCTCATGAATAAGTTAAATAATTAACTTCATCTTAATAAATCTAAAAATTATAATTATAACCATATTTTGTTGTTTGAAGGAGGAGTTAAACCTAGAAGAATGATAATATTTTTTCTAGGTTTTGTGTTTCATATTGAGTTATTT
Source organism: Viscum album (assembly GCA_963277665.1). Lineage (NCBI taxonomy): Eukaryota > Viridiplantae > Streptophyta > Magnoliopsida > Santalales > Viscaceae > Viscum > Viscum album. The sequence goes on along the minus strand of OY728127.1, from coordinate 522,069,880 downwards.
CAGGTCATGAACTTTTTACCCTATTATTTTAGACATTGACCTATAAAATATACTAATAATACTCTCAATATAGTATTGAATATAATTTAAATATATAAAGTCTAATCTAGAATAATTTTGGGGTTTTATAAGGGACATTATTTATGGAATGGATGAACATGTAGATCAGGTGTTAATCTATTATGTTTTTGTGAATCACTAAGATTTTAGGGAACCTTATTTATATTTTTCATAGTTCCCTATATAATTTAATTTTTTATTCATGTTCTTGAATTTTTATATTTACTATATAATTAATAATTAATAATTTTATATATTAATTAAATTCCTCAAATTCTCGTGTGATGTTAATTAATTAATGTTGTAGTTTGGTAAATAATAAAATTTTGGATGGAATATATTACTTTCTGCATGGCCCCTATAAGAAATGTACTAAATCATTCAAACACATAGCCATTTTCATAAATTGGTACATGAACACTCGTGAGATTTATTTCCACATCCCCATTCTCATCATTACATATCGACTTTGTGTTTCTGAAAATCACTCTTGACATTTGTAATAGATATTACCTTGATAATAAGTTCATAGGAGGTGGTTTCAATTATGGAAAGGTGAGGTAGTTACCTATTCATGTGAGGTAGAGAATAATAAGGAATAATCTATTTAGTGTTATAGTTCATAATGAATAATTGATAACACCTATGTGGTGTCTTATGTGTGGGTTTGATAACGATCCATTATAGGAGTCTTTAGTGTGAGAAGTTGAGGTATGCCAAATAGTGGATATGGGAACCAAAATTGTTATGATATTAGTTGAATTGATATAATTTATGGGAGGTTAGGGGATCTATATGGATGTTTATCATTAATAAATAATATTTTTCTTGTGTCACATTCCTTATTTAGAATCTGTTTTGAAAAGTGTTTCTAGAGTTGAGAAAAAGTCCACATGGTTTTTATTTTCCAAATATAAAATGTGCTTGTGTGGAAGCACAATATAGAATATAATATATTACACATATATTTATCAATATAAATTGACATTAAATTTAATCTACAATTCATTCCATATTTGAGTAAATGGAACGACTCTAGCTACATTGGAATATTCCAAACTAACAATCATGTCTCACCTCCACTGTTACTTGAGATGCTTATTGTTTATGATGATATTGATTTATTGAATAATGGTTGTAGATTTTTAATTACATTCCAATGCAAAAAAACTATATCTTTTTTGGTTCACACTGTATAACAGCCTCTATATATTTTTTCCAATTACATTTCCAACCAATTTTCTAAATCAGATAGATAAATAGCTAATTCTGTGAATTTAACTAATTAGTGTGAGATAGTGAAGTCCTCTTTACCAAAAGATATAATTTGCATATAATTTTGGAAACTATTCATATTATTTTTCAATATTAACGATGATAGAGTTCATGAGAGTTGTTTGGAATATACCTAGAGTAAATTCCCCACAATGTGTCTAGGCATGTTCCTCCAATGTGGTTCATGTACTCCACTAGTGAAATTATATTGATAGAGAGTGGTCCTTTATATGTTTGATATAGCTTATCTACTCTAAAATTAGTTTGGGTGTTGTCCTCCAGCATTCGAGTAAGTTCTTCCCAATTTATATGGATGTAGTCTATTACAGGTTTTCCAAATACCTAAATCGATACACATATCAAATAATAAGGCACACTCCCCCTCTATTATTGATGATGGTTAAATAAGAGTATTTTGAAGATGAGTGGCTATATTTCAAGGAGTCTTATGGTATATCATGAATTTATGTCTAGCATCATTATATTCTCATTTTTTGGATCTTATCAGTGGAATTAATTTGATAAATGTTTATCTAAAATTTTTCATAATATTTGGTCTTCCTCTTGTCCTTACACTATGATTGGTTTTTTGTTAACGACTTTTCACATCCTTCATTGTTTTTTTGGGGATTCCCAATAATGGTTTTTATAGATTCCACTACCTACCTTTCATTCCCATATTATTTTTTTCTGTCAAAACAAAATACTGTGTATAAGAGGGTTTTGTGGATGATGAAATGTTTTAGGTATTTCTTACTACGCCTTGGTGAAAAAAATTTCTATTTGAGATCTTACGTGGGGAATTTTAAATGGGGATGTGTTTACCCAAATTTGTTTTTGTTCAAACATTGTATAAATTTATTTTTCTCATGCACATGGTTTTATTTTTGAGGTTCTGTATATGGAATTATTCTTTTTAGAAAATTTATCACGGGAACAAATTATACTATAGTTTTACGGTATATTTATTTCATTGTCAACCTATTGGTTATATTTCATTATGTTTATGATATGTGGTTTATTACAGGTTATTGTTATGTTATCTCACAATCGTAACCAATGGGGCCCAGGAAGTAATTACCCCATGCCCACCTCAAATAGTCTAAGGGAAGGCCACTAGCATGGAGTGGGAATATCACACAAATGTGGAACCTTTGGTAAACGTACAAGTATGCATGCACCTAAAAACACAAAAATTAAATTGTACATATGTAAAGATTTCTAGAAAATTAAATTTATGGATACATATATCCCAATACAAAGTACCAAGATGTAATAAAAATATAAATATTAAAAAATGAATTCCCATCAAAAGCTTTACAAAAATAAAACCTACATTGAAGGAGGGGATCGCTATAGAATTCAATTGTCTTAATGATTCTTTGAGCAGATCCAGTAAACACCTTGGTATATCTAGATCACTGAGGTTGGCTGGAATTAGGTCCCATAGATACTCCATGGAAAGGCCTTTTGTCTGGAAATGGAAAAACATATGGGGGAAAATCCCATGCCATTGTGAGTACAAAAATACTAAGTAGGCACCCAAAAATCAAAAATGAAAAATGGAGAAAATAAAAATAAAAAGTCCTCACATACCTATCTATATGGAACCCAAAAATGAGAGAAACTCCTTTGTGAACCATCCATATCTATCCATGACCAGTCAACTCCTTCAAGAAGGTATGCCAACCCAAACACATGAAAACATTCCAAGGACTCCAAGAATCACCCCAATATAATCGTTTCATTATCCATGATTCACGAGGTTCTGACCTCATAACAAGACAAAATAATATACTCACGATTCTAAAGAAACAAAATACTAGGAGGAAACACTCCATTATTTCATCCATCATAGATGGATCCAATCCCATTGATACACTCCATCAGGTAGTAGTCGACTATTTTAGATTGTACTTCCAAGAGAACACACTCCATTAGGAATAACTCAATAGGTAAAACTCTAGTGGCCATCTTCAGAGTTCCTACCAATTCATACTAACACCATGTGCAATGTCATAATAACAGAAGTGGACTGTGAAACCTCTCACTAATGCACATAATTAAATGAGGACTTCTATGAAATATTAATTGTGTGCTTCATCCCTTATGAGAGAGAACAGAGGTACCCTCACCTTTCCGCAACCCTACAGTCGGGGAAGTATTATATCCTTACCATCCTTCAAAATTATGTCACTCCAATATTAATTGGATTGAAAGAAAAATTGTTGAATCAAAAACATATTACAAAGAATCACATGAGACTATTTTTGGGGTCCGCTCCTCATATATTTACACTACACTTGTTCGAGATAAAACACCAATAGAGTACCCACTTTATGCCGCTACATGAAGATAGAGGTGTACCACTCTGTAGATGAGGACATACACCCTGGTATGACAGGGGTGTTCCACATTATAGATAGTGGTCTTTCACCCTATCATGACATGGGAGCACCAATCTATGGATAATTTACCCCCACCTTAGTATGATGGGGGAGTACCACTCTTCTAGTATAATCCCTATGGGGGACTCTCACCCTAGTATTACAGGGGAGTACAACTCTACAACTATAATCTATATGGGGTACCCACACCCTAAAATGATATTAGAGTACCTATCTACCAGTATGATCTCTATTGGGGAGACAATCCCTAGTATGATAGGAGAGTATTGACAACACGTATGAGGACCCACACCATGTTATGAAATGCTTGTACCAAACAATCAGAATAACATGTATGGTGGTCTCACACCCTGTAATGAAAATGGATAATTTACTCCATGTATAGGGGACTTGAAATCTAACATGATAGAATAGTGGTGAATCTATATATACATCATATATAGTGAACCCTCACCCTATAATAACAAGGTAATAATGACTCAATTGATATAGAAATCAATTGTAACACCCCAAGCTTCTACGGTACGCTTCTCCTGAATAATGAAATAGCGTGTGTTGTACGCCACATCGAGTTCTAACTCACACCACAACCGATCAAACTAGCCGTTATGAATAGTAATACCTAATTTTTGAAATTTTATCTCTCAAAATGGACTTCATTTTTGGATTCGGAGTATCGAATTTATCCTAAGGTGAAATTTTGTTACTTTTAGGATAACTTTAATATTTTGATAAATAGTGAAAATTACTAAACTTTAATTAAAAACAACTTTTTTAATGAAAATAATTGATAGTGATAAATTATTAATTTGAGTGCTTTTAAAGTGTATTTAGAATATATTTTTACCATTTAATACAATTTTGGTCATTGGACATAATTTCACAATTAAACAGAAAATAAACAAGTATCAATCTTTTGATAGTTATTGTATCTTAAAAACACTGTTTTTGTTTTGACAGCGGGAATTAATTTTAAATTAATTTCTGACACTTCTGTGTTTTGAATTTGGAAAAATGGATTCCATATTTGGAATCAGGAGGTTCAAATTGTGTAAATAGGTAACTTTTATTTTTATACATTTTGAATAATTACTTCGGTAAATATTTTATTCACCATGGTTAAAGGGTAAATCAAGTAAATAAGTGTTAAAAAATAATATTATAATAATAACAAAATTACCCTAAAACGTGTCCTAACATTATTGTATGATACATTTTCGACCATGGGCATCATTGGGTCGATTTTGGGACCCCATGTTGCCACTTGAAAGTGATAGGGACACTATATTTTAATTAAGTTAAAATGAATACAAAAATGACACAAGCATATATATTTTAGAAAAACATTATTTATATAGGGTTATATATGTTGTAATTTCGACTATAAATATTCATTAGAAATATAAAACGATTTCATACATAATAGTATTTTATTTAAAATTTTTAGACATTATATAATTTAATTTTTATATGACACAATGGTGATGTAGTAATTACCATAATAGTGAAAAATTAAAATAATTGATATTTTAGATACCCAAATAAATATAATTTGACACTTTTTATGAATTAAAATAATTTCATAGGTTAATATGGAATGTTAGAAATGATTTAATTAACCTTTTTCTAAGTAATCATTCTGCTATGATTTTTACAAAAATCAATTATTGAATAGTGTCAAATTTGACATAAATGATTTTTTAAAACAAATATTATATTATTAATTGATATTTAATTCCTAAAAATCTACGGTTGGTCCAAGAGACTTATATCATGATTTTTTTATCATTAATGGACCACTTGGGGGTCCCTTGGATGTATATAGTATGTTTATTAACCATATAATATAAAAATACAAAGTGACATTGTAAAAGTGAAACAAATTAACTAAGAGTTAATACTTAAAGACAAGGTTTGTATGATGACACAAACCTGTCTAAATTCTAATGGCTGAGTGGTATTAGACCTATCCCCACCTTAACATTTAAATAATCCACTTTGGAGCCATTAGAAACCAAATATGAATTTATTATAAAATAATATTTCCAGCATTTCCAAAGGTGCCCCCCACTCTTCTTATAAACGGGCACTCTCCCTTCTCATTAACTCACACCTTCAAAGACTTTTGGTTCGGCAAACCTCTGCCCAAATACTCTTTCAACATCCCTCACTTCATCCTATAGGCCTTAATTTAGTCAGAAAGCCAACCTAAGAGCCCTTTTGATCAAATCAAAAGGAAGAACCCGAAGAAGAGGTAATGATTTCACCACCCTTATTCAAGTTCCATTCATCTTCCACTTCTTCTTTCTTTGTTATTACCATTATAAAATAATAACTCCAGTATCTTATATATACTGTGATGTTATTATAAATATTGTAAAATCATATTCAGTATTATATCCATCCTTTGAATAACATGTCACCATACGTGCGTACGTACGGCTTATCGTCTCCACGTCATGGTGTAATTGTTATTCAATAAATTATTATTTGGATGGTTATAATAAAGATGTGTAATTCATGTAAATAATAAATGTAACATGATAATTATTCTGTATATATGATATACCATCCAATTATATCTTATTTTAATATCAAAAAAATGGTATTGTCGCTCGTGCGTACGTACGGACTACCATCTCCACGAAGGCGACGAGATTCATTCTCCATCGTATCCATTCAAGTATAAATATAATTTGATGATTAATAATAGTATCTAAGGACTTGATATCATTCTGGATATGAATAAGATACAACCTATCCATGATAAACATGTCCTACGTAACAAAACTTATAAAAGAAAAAGAGTAAGTTAACACCCGAAACAATGACAATACTAAGATATTATTAACAAATCAATGTCAAAAGATAATATATGATATCATATTGATGTATATGATTCTTCTATAATTTAACAACAATTATTTCACCATTATATAAGAGGTTATCCTACCCCCAACCAAGGAAAAGTACAAGGTAAGGGTTTATTTCGCAATCTCTTCATTATCCGAGGTTTTTTATACGTAATAATCTACTGGGACTTCTTTATCATCCATATCCATGTTTCTTAAAAATTTATTTCAAAACATTTTTACTATTTTACAGTATATGGGTTAAATTCATTTATACCCTTGTTTTACTTTTTATAAGTTGTTTATAAAGGAATCTTTCTGTCATTTTCCAAACAAGGTGGTTTTTATCCTTTTCGGAAAAATTAAGGTAAGAATGTTTTTTTAACTTATATGGTGGGTGCGGCTATTTTCCACCGTTATAAAATCGTCAAAGCTTACCTTACAAGAATATAATAATATTGTCAAAGAAAATGTTTTATTTTATAAATATATGACTCTTAAATGATTTCAAAATAGATAGAGATATTTCTCTAAAAAGAGTTTTGATTTCATCTATGTCAACATCCTTTGATGTATTTTACGCTTATTTGAAGTTGATTTATTATGATACAAAACATCTGTATTGAATTGAAGTTTTTGGGATATGATTGAATGTGGATGTGTTATTTTTATACCATTCATAGATTATGGATGACGTATTTACATTTCATATGCTAGTTTTAATATGAATGTTTATGTTATGTTTAAACCTTTTCACATGGGAATTCATTGGACTTAATATGTGACGGGTGGAGCCCGCTATATCTCCTAGATGCATCGGGAGGTCTCATGAGACAAACTAGTGTCTTGGCATAAGGCCTTGGCAAAATATTATTTGTAGTCTTGGTACGAGGCCTTTGCTATGTGTTTCTGATAGTCTGGCATTATGAATTCCATTATTATGAATGTAGTTATTGATATTGCATGTGATTATTCAATTAGTAGAATATCCATGTGATTAAGTAAATGGAATTATTGCATTTTATTTTTTCCATTCTATGTTGATGATCAAGTTTAAAATGCTTTTGTTTTAGTTATACATTGCCTTAAATGTTTATTTCTTATTTATGAATGTTTCCGCTATATTGTTATCCTTACTAGGCATTTGAGCTCACCCCTTTTCTATGTTTTATTTTTCTCAGGATGTGAAGAAGTAAATTATGAATGACCTGCAGGGATATTATGAGGGGATAATAGTGAGGACTATGGAGACGATATGTTGTTGTTATAGTTTTTCACTTTATGATGTAATGTAAAACATTATAAATATATCTAGTGTTTCCAAGGATACTAAACCAATCTGTATTTCGAGATTTGATCTTTCTTGTGATCATGCCAATGTTATGTAATAATGCACCGACTCTGGGTAACTGGGGTCGGGGCATTATAGTTGTTATCAGAGCAAGTTTAGTACAAACCATGGAAGCAATATTTAGATAAACTCTAATTAGAGAACATTGACCTAAGATGAACTTTGAAGATTAGTATAGAAGAACTTTCTAGAATTTTGGTATTGTAGAGATTTTGTGAGTTTTCTGAGCAATACATCCCTTTCTGGATACGAGCAGGTAGAGGCGGCTCTGGCACAGATGTACCTAGGGGTAAAACACAAAAACACCGCTTTGAGCTATACTCGAACGGGAACTGGTGCACGACAACGGGCCTAGCTGCACTCTTGGTTACAACAATCCCGGGGGATATTCTTAGGATAACTCTAATTTTCATTATAAATCATTATGAAGTGTTTATGAGTATATACATTCTCAATGAAAACAGTTTTTATGATTATGGATTATATCCATAAATAGTTCAATTTACGATAACTGTTTTATAAGTATGGGATTATGTATTTTGATTCATAAACTGATCTAATTTATGCCATTGTTTAGAAAAGGATCCTAGTGAAAGAAATGGAAACTGTATCAATGCACACACTCCATGTAGGGATTTCTCTCCTGCTTAAGATAATTATAGTGGAGCTGGTTATGCAACTGGTGTTGATCAGCTAATCACAATACTGGGACAACTCACTCAGGTTATGAATAATAACCTTACCCGTATGGAGCACCCTGATCCGCAGCGTAGAGGATCAATGATTGATCGATTCATGAGGCAATAACCACCAACGTTAAATGGTAGTACAAATCCCTTAGTAGCTGTACAATGGATAAATTCCCTAGAGAAAATATTTCAGGCTTTGGGGAGTAGTGAAAGGGAAATAGTTATCATGGCATTTTACCGCCTCACTAGAGATGCTAACCAATGGTGGTCATTGATTCAAAACGTGAAAGAAGATGATAAAGTATCAAATATGGAATGGAGGGAGTTCAATGATCTGTTTTTACAAAAATACTTTCCTCGCGACCACCGAGCAGATATGGAAAGGCAGTTTCTGAGTCTGAGGCAAAAGGAGGATGAGAATGTCGCAAAGTATGAGGCAAAATTTACAAGGTTAGCAAGGCATGTTGGAGATTATATACGTAACCCAAAAAGTAAGATTGATTGTTTATTTGATGGGTTAAAACCATATCTCCGTTGAGCATTAGTCTCACAATCCTTCTCATCGTACGAAGACATTGGCTCATGTGCTATCAATACAGAAAAGGAATTCTCTAAGTCTTATGACTTTAAAGAAAAGCAAGAGAAGAAGATATCTGCTGATCAATCTGGGAATGGAAATAAGGGGATGAAGGGAAAGGTTGAATATCCATCCTGTGGTAAATGTGGGAAGAAGCACCACGGTACATGCTTGAAGGGAATGGGCATCTGTTACAAATGTGGTGAAAAAGGACACCCGCCTTGTGAATGAAAAGCGATGAAGGAAGCTACCAATGTTCAATGCTACAGTTTCAGGGAGATGGTACATTATGAAAATGAATTTCCTATGATTCAGGGGAACATACCTCAGAAAATTCCAAGGGATCAAGGCCATGCTTTTTCTATCACTACTGCTGAGGTAAATGCTCCAAAAGACGTGGTGGCAGGTAATTTAATGGTTTCCTCAAGTTTAGCAAATGAATTATTCGATACTAGATCATCGCATTGTTTCATATCTTCCCAGTTTTCTACAAAAATTAGATATTTCCAATTTGATTTAACAAGGGAGTTGTCAGTTAAAACTCATAAGGGAAGTATCATTGCAATAATGTTTTGTGAATCAGTCCCCATTAGATCACATAAATGTTATTTATCCGCTGATCTCACCATCATACCTGTGATTGAATTTTATATAATCCTCGGTATGGATTGGCTTTCGGACTATGATGCGAAGATTTATTGTAAGAAGAATTTGGTTACGATTTTTTATGATGATGATAAGGAACACCTTATCTTTAGAGCAGAATCGTCACCACCTAATTCTTATCTACATCCACCCCTAGTAGCTCAACTAAATTCAATTATTGGGGAGGAAGAGGATTAAATTACAGTGGGTGAGGAAAGGAATTTTCAAATAGAATATGTACCTATTGTTAATGAATATGTAGATGTGTTTCCGAACGAGTTACCTGGACATACTCCAGAATGAGAAGTTGAGTTTTCCATTGATTTAATTCCTGGATAAAGGCCTATATCAAAGACCCCTTATAGAATGGCCACTGTCGAATTAGTCGAACTAAAGAAAAAACTAAAGGAATTGAGTAATAAGTGATTTATTCTCCCTACTGTTTCTCCATGGGGAGCCCCTGTTCTTTTTGTTAAAAAAGAAAGATGGATCTATGAGGTTATCTATCGACTACAGGGAGTTCAATGCTATAAAGATAAAGAACAAGTATCCCATACCTCGCATTGATGATTTATTTTGCCAACTTCATGGATCTCAATACTTTTCAAGGATTGACCTTCGTTCTGGATACCATCACTTGTGTGTGAAGAAGGAAGACATTCCGAAGACAGCATTTCGAACCAGGTACGTGCATTACGAGTTTACTATAATTCCTTTTGGATTGACTAATGCACCCTCTGTATTCATGGATCTGATGAATAGAGTTTTCAAGGAATATCTCGATGAATTTGTGGTTGTATTTATTGATGATATCTTGGTATACTCCAAAAGCTACGAAAATCATGAAAATCACTTGCGCATTATCCTAAAGACTCTAAGAAGACATGAATTATATTGGAAGTTTAGTAAGTGTGAATTTTGGCTTCATGAGATTTCTTTTCTTGGCCATATTGTCTCTAAAGATGGAATCTCTATTGATCCTTCTAAGACAAAGGCAATCCATGAATGGCCATCACCTACGAATATAACTGAGGTACGTAGTTTTATTGGTTTAGCAGGTTATTATCGACATTTCGTCTAGAATTTTTCCCAATTGGATAACCCAATAACGAAGCTCACATGTAAAGGGGTTAAATTTGTTTGGAAAAAATAGTGTGAAGAATGTTTCGAAGAACTAATGAGAAAATTAGTCAATGCTACTATATTGACTCTACCATCGGGGAATGATGGGTTCGTTATTTATAGTGATACATCGAGGAAAGGACTTGGTTGTGTCCTTATATAGAATGATAGGGTTGTTTCTTATGCATCACGAGAGTTGAAAATTCATGAGAAAAACTATCCTACTCATGATCTCAAGTTAGAAGTTGTGATCTTTTCTTTGAAGATATGGAAGAACTACCCCTATGGTGAAAATGTGAGATTTATACTGATCACAAGAGTTTAAAGTATATTTTCTAACAAAAAGAACTCAACATGAGGCAAAGTAGATGGCTTGAATTACTCAAGGATTATGATTGAACGATACACTACCACCCAGGGAAGGCAAACAAGGTGGAAGATGCTTTGAGCAGAAAAGACCATGGAGTTTTGAACAATATGAGAATTGAAAGGGATCCAATTTTCATGGATCTAGTGAAGATGGACATGGGAATAACCAGGGAAGGTGAAAAATCAATTCTTTTTCAAATGGTTTCCAAACCATCTTTACTAGAAAGGATTAAGAGTTCTCAGACCAACGATGAAGAATTTCAAAAAAATATTAAAGCAGTGAATAATGGGAGAATGGGAGACTTTGTGTATGAAGATGGAATTTTGAAATTTGGGAAGAGACTTTGTGTTCTTGATATACCTGATCTAAAAAGGGAATTCCTGGATGATGCTCATAGTTCCAATTTCTCTATACACCCTGGGAGCAGCAAAATGTAAAGAGATTTGAAGGAACATTTTTGGTGGGACAAAATGAAGAGAGAGATTGCTGATTTTGTGTCAAGATGTATGGTTTGTCAACAAGTGAAAGATGGAAGGCAACAACCTAGAGGAGTCATGTCACCTCTTCCCATACCCAAGTTGAAATAGGAAAATATTATGATGGACTTTGTCATGGGACTACCAAAGACTCCTAGAAGGAACGATGCAATATGGGTTATTGTTGATCGTCTTACCAAGTCAGCACATTTTCTTGCTATAAGAGAAGATCTACCACTGGAACGTCTAGGAAGACTATATATTAATGAAGTTGTGAGACTTCATGGAGTACCCCTATCGATTGTTTCAGATCATGATCCCCGTTTTACTTCAAGATTCTGGAAGAGTCTTCAGAAATCCCTGGATACTGAACTTCATTTGAGAACTGCCTACCACCCTCAGACAGATGGAAAATCAGAACGAACTATTCAACCCTTAGAAGAAATGTTGATATCCTGCTCACTTGACATTCAGGGTATGTGGGATCAATATTTACCTTTGGTAGAAATTTCCTATAACAATAACTTCCATTCTAGTATTCATATGGAACCATATGAAGCATTATATGGAAAGAGATGTCACACACCAACCTGTTGGGATGACGTTGGTGAAATAAAACTTGTAGGTCCAGAACTGGTAGAGGAAACAATAGAAAAGGTGAAGGTAACCCAAAATCACATCAAAACAGCTCAAAGTAGGCATAAGAGCTAGGCTGATAATCGAAGGAAGGATTTGGAATTTCAAGTCGGTGATCATGTTTTCCTGAGGTTATCTCCATGGGAGGGAGTCATACATTTTGGTATGAAAGGTAAATCGAGTCCCAGGTACACCAGACCTTTCGAAATTCTAGAATGAATTGGGGTTGTAGCTTACCGATTGGCAATGCCGCCAAGTCTCTCCAAAGTTCACGATGTGTTCCACGTATGCCTATTGAGAAAATACATTCCTGACCCAATGCATGTATTCACCTATGAGGAATTATAACTGGAACCTGATCTATCTTATTGCGAAGATCCCGTCAGGATTCTTGATACGACAGAACAAGTACTGAGAAACCAGACGACGCATCTGGTAAAAGTTTTGTGGTGAAACCATAAGATGGAAGAGGCAACGTGGGAACCCGAGGAACTTATGATGAAGAACCACCCGAGTCTTATCATGCAGTAGTATTATAGAAATTTCTAGGATGAAATTATTTGAAGGAGGGGAGAATGTAACACCCCAAGCTTCTACGGTACGCTTCTCTTGAATAATGAAATACCGTGTGTTGTACGCAACATCGAGTTCTAACACACACCACAACCGATCAAACTAGCCATTATGAATAGTAATACCTACTTTTTGAAAATTTATCTCTCAAAATGTACTTAATTTTTGGATTCAGAGTATCGAATTTAGCCTAAGGTTAAATTTTGGTACTTTTCGGATAACTTTAATAATTTGATAAATAATGAAAATCACTAAACTTTAATTAAAAACAACTTTTTTAATCAAAATAATTGTTAGTGATAAATTATGAATTTCAGTGGTTTTAAAGTATATTTAGAATAAATTTTTACCATTTAATACAAGGTTGGTCATTGGACATAATTTCACAATTAAACCAAATATAAACAAATATTAATCTTTTGATAGTTATTATATCTTAAAACACGCTTTTTGTTTTGACAACGGGAATTAATTTTAAATTAATTTCTGCCACTTCTCTGTTTTGAATATGAGAAAATGGATTCCATATTTGGAATCAGGAGGTTCAAATTGTGTATATAGGTAACTTTTATTTTTAGACATTTTGAATAATTATATCGGTAAATATTTTATTTACCATGGTTAAAGGGTAAATCCAGTAAATAAGGAATAATGAATAATATTATAATAATAAAAAATTCCCCTAAAACGTGTCCTAACCTTATTGGTTGATACATGTTTGACCATGGGCATCTTTGGGTCGATTTTGGGTCCCTATGGTTCCACTAGTAAGTGATAGAGACACTTTATTTTAATTATGTTAAAATGAATACAAAAATGACACAAGCATATATCTTTTAGAAAAACAATTTTTACATAGGGTTATATAAGATGGAATTTCGACTATAAATATTCATTAGAAAGATACAAAGATTTAATACATAATGGTATTTTATTTATAATTTTTAGAAATTATATAAGTTAATTTATATTTGACACAATGTTGATGTAGTAATTACCATAATAGCGAAAAATTAAAATGATTGATATTGTAGATACCCAAATAAATATAATTTGAGACTTTTTATGAATTACAGTAATTTCCTAGGTTAATATGACATGTTAGGAATGATTTATCTAACTTTTTTTGAAGTAATCATTCTGTTATTTTTTTTACAAAAATCAATTATTGAATAGTGTCGAAATTGACATAAAAGAGTTTTTAAAAAAAATATTATATTATTAATTGATATTAAATTCCTAAAAATCTATGGATCAGCCAAGAGACTTATATCATGATAGGTGTATAATTAATGGACCACTTGGGGGTCTCTTGGATGTATATAGTATTTTTATTAACCATATCATATAAAAATACAAAGAGACATTGTAAAAGTGAAACTAATTAACTAAGAGTTAATACTTAATGATAAGGATAGTATAATGACTCAAAACTCTCTAAATTCTATTGGATGAGTATTTTTCGACCTATCCCCACCATAAAATTTAAATAATCCACTTTGGATCCATTAGAAACCGAATATGAATTTATTATAAAATAATATTTCTAGCTTTTCCAAAGGTGCCCCCCACCCCTCTTATAAAAGGGCACTCTCCCTTCTCATTAACTCACACCTTCAATGCCTTTTGGTTTGGCCAAACTCTGCCCAAATACGTTCTCAAATTCCATCACTTCATCCAGAGGCCTTAATTTAGTCAGAAAGCCAACCTATGAGCCCTTTTGGTCAAATCAAAAGGAAGAACTGGAAGAAGAGGTAATGATTTCACCACCCATTTTCAAGTTCCTTTCTTCTTACACTTCTTCGTTCTTTGTTATTACCATTCTAAAATAATGACTCCAGTATCTTATATATGCTGTGATGTTATTATAAATATGGTACAATCATATTAAGTATTCTATCCATTCTTTTTATAACATGTCACCATACGTGCATACGTACGGCTTACCGGCTCCACGTCGTGGTGTAATTGTTATTCAATAAATTATTATCTGGATCGGTATAATAATGATGTGTAATTCATGTAAAAAATAAATGTAACATTATAATGAATCTGTATATATGATATACCATCCAATTATATATTATTTTAATTTCAAAAGATTGATATTGTTGCTCGTGCGTACGTACGGACTACCGTCTCCACGAACGCGATAAGATTCATTCTCCATCGTATCCATTCAAGTCTAAATCTCATTTGATGATTAATAATTTTATCTAAGGACTTTATATCATTCTGGATATGAATAACATACATCCTATCCATGACAAACATGTCTTACGTAACAAAACATATAAAATAAAACGAGTAAGTTAACACCCAAAACAATGATAATACTAAGATATTATTAACAAATCAATGCTAAAAGATCATATATGATATCATATTGATGTATATTATTTTTGTATAATTTAATAACAATTAATTCACCATTATATAGTAGGTTAACTTACCCCCAACCAAGGAAAATTACAAGGTAAGGGTTTATTTCGCAATCTCTTCATTATCTGAGGTTGTTTATACGTAATGTTCTACTGGGACTTCTTTACCATCCACATCCATGTTTCTTAAAAATGTATATCAAAACATGTTTACTATTTTACAGAATATGGGTTAAATTCATTTATACCCTTGTTTTAATTTTTATAAGAATTTTATAAAGGAATCTTTCTATCATTTTCCAAACAAGGTGCTTTTAAACCTTTTCGATAAAATTAAGGTAAAAATGTTTTTTGAACTTATACGATGGGTGCGGCTATTTTCCGCCGTTATAAAATCTTCGAAGCATCCCTTACAATATTATAAGAATATTTTAAAAGAAAATGTTTTATTTTATAAATATATGACTCTTAAATGATTTGAAAATAGAAAGAGATATTTCTCTAAAAAGAGTTTTTATTTCATCTATGTCAACATCCTTTGATGGATTTTACGCTTATGTGAAGTTGATTTATTATGATACAAAACTTCTATATTGTATTGGAGGTTTTGTGATATGTTTGACTGTGGATGTGTTACTTTTATACCATTTATAGTTTATGGATGATGTATTTAAATTTCGTATGCTAGTTTTAATACGAATGTTTATGTTATGTTTAATCCTTTTCATATGGGAATGCATTGGAACTAATATGTGACAGGTGGAGCCCGCTATAGCTCCTCAATGCATCGGTAAGTCTCATGAGACAAACTAGTGTCTTAGCAGAAGGCCTTGGAAAAATCTTATTTGTAGTCTTGGCATGAGGCCTTGGCTATGTGTTTTTGATAGTTTCGCATTATGCATTCCATCATTATGAAAGTAGTTATTGATATTGAATGTGATTATTCGATTAGTAGAATATCCATGTGAAAAAGTAAATGGAATTATTTCATTTTATTTTTTTCCATACTATGTTGATGTTCAAGTTTAAAAGGATTTTGTTTTGGTTATACATTGCCTTAAATTTTTGTTCTTATTTATAAAAGTTTTCGCTATATTGTTATCCTTACTGGGAATTTGAGCTCACCCCTTTTCTATGTTTTATTTTTCCTAGGATGTGAAGATGTAAATTATGAATGACCTGTAGGGATATTATGAGCGGATAATAGTGTAGACTATGGAGACAATATATTGTTGTAGTAGTTTTTCACTTTATGATGTAATGTAAAACATTATGAATATATCTAGTGTTTCCAAGGCTACTAAACCAATAGGTCTTTCGAGATTTGATCTTTCTTGTGATCATGCCAATGTTATGTAATAGTGCACCGACTCTGGGTAACTGGGGTCGGGGCGTTACATCGATACATAGTTAATTCAAGGAATAAATACTCAATCATTACAAATAGTTTGGATGGACCACAACCTTTCACAGAAGGGGTGTTTTTCTAGAACTACACATACAACATGTGGAGCCTTCACCGTAGTCAAATAGGCATGCACCACCCCCGCCCTCGAGAAAACTACCACAATGGTAGATCACCTACACCCATGTCGTGGGGAGTCCCATATCTACTAAAGTTATTATGTAAGGGAAAACCATTCCGTAATACCACAGGGGAGTACAAGTCCTAGTGTATCTCACTAAAAACAAAATTGATGTTTAACGTCAGTCAATAACCACTTCAAATATCATCATTATTATCATGCATCACATAAATGAACATATATGGGAAGGGGACCCAGTCCCTGATAAGGATGGGGAGCACTTTTCTACTTGACTAAAGAGTCTGGGGGATCCACATCATAACGGGATATGGAAGGATACTGATCCTTGCATCAATATTGTGGACCACCCTAATCACTACCTAGTGTGAAGCACTGATACTATAGAGTCATGTTCAAAACATGACATGTATTATCTCGTAGGACCCTACAGAGGCCCCAAAATCATTCTATTTGGATAACTTCTTAGGATAGGCTGCTCACAGGCTTGAATGTGAGCCTTAGAGATGGATATATGTAATGTTAAAGATCTCAATAAGATCATAGGGAAACAAAAACGAATTCAAAGGGGTCTAAACAATGTGTGAACCCACCCATGAACCTAGTAGTTTCATCCATTTCTCCAGATTTCCATTCCATGTATGATTACATGGTGTGTGCCTCTAGTAAATGGGGTCTTCTACCTCACCCAAACCCTTTTGGTATTTATACTATACATGAATGGGATGGTTTTATCTCCCACATGAAGTCTACCACATGGTACACATTTTTTCAATGATAAGTAAGAACTAGGAAAAATATTTTTCCCATGATTTTTTCCATCACTTCAATCCATTTTACATTATTTGTGTACATTTACACAACTATGTATTCTCTCACGACTACCTTGTTCATGTCTTCTGGCCACATGACATCAGTTCACTAACTATCACACTACCCTGGTGCATGGTTCATAGTCCAAAAAATCATCTACCCTAAATGGGATGAACACATGGAATGTCTCAGTGGTTCACATGGTATAATAATATGAATTCTGAATAGAATCTCTATATGGGTCACCCTATTCACACACATATCTATTAAAACCTATAGATTGACATGAGAGGGATCTCTTACAATCAAAATTTAGATTAAGAACCTAAAAAAATGCATTTAAATGTGATATTTACTAAAGTAACAATAAAATTACATTCAGTGTGAAATTATGAAGCCTTCGGTGTAGAACTATTCCATGATCATGCTGCTTTATGATCTAATGATGAACATCACCAATAAAAAATATTTGTATCACCTCATTTCGTCGATAACTCCTTGCATTTTTATCACTCCAATGGGGGAGGGGGGGTTTTACGTCTCATCATGGGTCATGGGAAAAAATTGTGGGAGGGTGGTATGTGTAATTTATTTAATTATATCATATATACAAACTCACTTATAACACCCCTCGTCGCATCACCTTCTGTCGAAATCCTATTGCTAACTAATTTTATTTCATGCCTATGGAAAAAAAGACTTTCTATAGTCAATCAATGTCTTATAATTCATCATATATATTCATCATGGGAGTTATTTTGTGTTTTAAGAGAAATTGTGTGTGGGTGAAAAAATATAATTAATATTTTTAATATCACAACATTGAGGCTCTCTGAGACCCAGAATCTTTTTCTAATTCAGTGCTTGGCATTGGAAATATTCATAGAGATTTTCAAAAGGCATATAGGTCAAAACAATGGTCATTATAATTTCTCTATATTATGTCTTTTCATCCATGAAAAGGGAAAACCTATGTACAAGGGATAGAAACTAGGCACTCCACTAGAACACCCACCCAAGAATGTTCACAATGGTTCTCATGATTATTACCTGCACACATACACTCGGTAACGACCATAGAAAAACCACACTCACTTCTATCTCTATACATGTTGATATTTTGAAAAAATAGCACATGTATCCTTTGTTGTGTTAGGAGAAAAGCACTAATCCCCATGGTCAATCTACTGTAATATGGTCTACCGGTACAACACCACGATAACCTAATGCAGTTACCAATGTAATCCCACTATTCACATATATCTCTATATGATCTTCTCCATGACCTCCTCAAGTGTATTTCATAAAAATTAGATAATGAGCATGTGATGGTATCAAAAAATATAACATGGTTTTCAATGTGTAAAAAATGGGTCTTACCGGTCCCTTCATCTATGAACCTCCAACTGTAACATATCCTTCCAAACCAAATACATAGGCTCGCCAACTAGTGGAAACCTTTTATAGTAGAGATGGTATAGAAAAACTCCACAAAGTGGGAACATCATATGGTCTAAATCTGTCACTATGGAATGGTTCCAAGAAATACCATCCCTCTACTAGGATTGTCATGAATAAGTGTCAAGAAGAAAAGATATACTATAATTTTCAAGACCTTCTTCGAAAATCCAGTAAAAACCTCTCCCCAAACACAAAAAAAAACTCATCCACCAAACCTTCAAACAATTTTGATTATGTAGTAATGAGTTTCGTACACTGTTTTAGTCCCATCACAAAAACCCTTCTCAAAGGGGAAAGAACACCACTTTCTCATGAGTCCAAATCCTCATAACCAACACAGATATGGGGTTCGACTAACAACATGCGTCCATCAGGTTAATCATTTAGGATGAAGAAGAAAGAATGGAGTTCTTCACAATAGTCTCCAAAAATTTATACCTCATAAAGTAAGAATGACAAAGACTATACCTCTATATATTCTTTTATAATAGGGGACAAATAAATCTATGGCCTACAGTATATCCTCATACCCATCCTCTAGATCCCTAAGCCAACAATGGTCCATGTGGGGGTGATGGTTACAACACCATGAACAGCCATCCACATTCGGTTATTCTAGTATCTTTTATACCACATCCTCCATCATGAAAAACTCCATTCTCCTCATGTTTCTATAACCAAGGTAATCTATTAACCAAATCCCTATTACTAGAATTAAGGGTAGGAAAATATCTTCAATGATTTCCTCGGTCACTCCAAGAATAAAAATTCCTCTCTTACGGTGTACCTAACCCCCAGCATAGATCTTGTGCTAAAAGAACATGTGTAAGAGTCTAGACGTGGTTGCGCCTCCTATGCTACGTTCTTGTCATATATTTTCTTCCAACTATTACAGAATCTGTAGCCTCATGACCACCACTAAAAAACACATCATCTCGTCCCTCATATTGTAATCTATTTAACAATAGATAACTCTATAGTATCCCCTCATAAGTGGGAAGACATAAAAACCAACTATAATAAAACATCTATATGGAGGCCTTAATCAATGGTATGATCTATGAAGAATGGGTCTCGCACCAGAATCAATGAGTTTCGCAAAAGGACAGTGAACCTCAAGGAATACTCTTCCAGGGTAATTCTACCACTACAATGCAGTATACTCTCTAGGGTACACACTAATATCAACATTTCTATGTAAAACAATTTCTTTAATATCTTCATGAACTATAGAAATGTGAGTTTTTACTCATCATGATTCTATATTTTTAGACTCCACCTTCACCTAACCAAACCCAGTGGAAGGATAGCCTCTAGGACCACCATAGGATTGGGAGGTTTCCCTAAAATTTCAAAAACCACAGAGACTACCTCCAGCCAGTCATCAACTACTTGGGGGTCTAGATAACCCTAATACCTTACAGTTCACATCCTCTAGAACTCTTGCATCACACTCAACCTGTACGCATCCCCAACCTAAACTGTTGGAACAACCACCTTGTCAAATAGTGGTAACTCAAATGGAATACAACCACTATGTACCACCTTAGAACCAATTTTCTATATTGAAACCTCATCATGAGGATGATCATCATCATCAATCACATAATGTAACATTTTTTAGATGTCGTCATGCTGTAATCATGAAACTGATTCATTTTGAAACATGGTCAATGTGTATATCTTCGGATATAACTCAATAAGGGTTAGGAAACCAAAATATTCTCTCACATGATTCATGTAAATTTATTTACCTTGTAAATGTGTTTAAATGTACAAAGTCTAAAAGGTCATCAGAGTCCTTGTGAATTGTGACATAAGGCATTACACCAATACCCGAACCTATTTCCGGATAGATGTATTCTAATGCCCAAACACATTCTCTATATAACCCAAGCATAATCATTTAAATTAAGTCCCAATGTGGCAATGAACATTGATACCACATTTTCATAATCCTACCCATTTTTTTCTATGTCACAACATCCCCATGAACCCAACCAATATGGTAGGGACTGGTGACTACTGTTCAGAAGGCATATCACACAAATGGGATGGATTTTCCTAATGTACATGTACACATACACCCAAAAATGACCCGATGAAACATTGAATAGATATAAATATATGAAGAATAAAATGAATGAATACACATATCCATATCCATATTACAATAGATGTACTAATTCCGTAAATAGGGAAACACGCATTCCACCCAAAAACCATAGATGCATAAACCCTATTTAGAAGGAGGGGATCACTATCAAATAAATGTACCCATAATCTACTCGATCCATCTAAATTAAAAATCTCAGTCATTCTATATCATTATGATCCTCCTACCTCGAGTCCTCTTGGGACTCCATCTAAAGGCCTTTGGTCTGAAAAAGTTCTAACACATGTTGGAAAATCACATGTAGGGGTGAGTATATCAACACTAATTCAGATTACCAAAACCCAAAAGAAAATGGACAAATTGAAATGAAATAATATTCTGGACCTAGCCAATGTGACTCAATCATGTGAGAAAGTCCATCTCGAAAAATCTTAATCTATACATGAAATGTCATATCATTCCACAAGGTGTGTCAACCCAAACACATTACAACATCTCAAGTCTCCCACATCACCAACATATACACATTTCATAACCCATGTCTCATGATTTTTCATCCTTAGATCCATCTACATGATTATAAATAAATCAATAAATGTTTTTTAAAACAATAATATGACACTCTTAATGATCATCCATCCCATTTAAAACCAATCCTAGAGATAAACTAAAGTTGTAACAACATCACCATTGCTGATTATATGTTATAGAGAACATGATCACTAAATGAAATTGGAGTTCCCATAATGAGATGTTCTTCCCACACAATAATATTCCCTACGAAAGGTCATAAGAATCCAAATAGAGAGGCTAGCCCCTCACCAATTCATTGAGTTTAGGGAAAAATACTCCATACATTTCACTATGTGCATCCTCTTATAAAAGAGTGAACAGAGTGGCCCCCACCTCACCAATTCACTACAGTTGAGGGATTACTAACTCTTATGTATCATGAGAATCCATTTCCAGTCGTTTATGGTGTTTCCAACACCTCAATCTATTTAGAGAGCGTAATATTCTACCATGCTGTCTCGCATAAGTAGTAGAAGGGCCTACTCCTCATAACTGTACTCAATATCCTAGGGGGATCAAATCTAAAAGAAGAAAGACTACTTACCACCACTCAAAGACGGTGGAGAAGAACTCTATAAATTTGGACCCACGTTTTGTAACGACATGGATGCACCAATCTATGTCTAGTGGACCCACACCTTGGTATGATATGGGAGTAAAAATCTACATGTAGGATATCTATAGAGGGAACCATACACTGGCATGACAGGGGAGTACTACTCTTCAAGTATTATATCTATAGGTGACTAACACCCTCGAAGGACATGGGAGTACAACTCTATAAGTAAAATATATATGGGATAACCAAACCCTGGCTGGATAGGAGAGTAACAACACCAATATTGAGGACCTGAATCTTAGTTCGATTGGTGAGTACCAACTCTTCCATAATATCATGTTTAGAGGACATGTACCCTAGAGCGAAAACTGCATACTGACTCCATGGATAGAAGAAACACACCCAAACATGATTGGTGTTTAACCATTATATCTATAATTCACATATGGAGGTCATGTTTCCTTAAATTATAGGGTATGACCCACTCTGCAGATATAGGACATGCTCGCTTATCCAACAAGGGAGTACCTACTCAATCTGGACAATGAGTTTAGAGGTCCCACACCCTTTCAAAGTAGGGGAAAACTTTATACAACTACAAAAACGATATGGGGAACATATGACATAGTCTAATAGGGGTGAACATCCCTATAGAGAACTACCACATGCATATAGAACTGACACCCATGACATAGGGAGCCCAATATCTAAAAAATATTAGATGTAAGGGAATCCTTCTCCCTAATTTCACAGGGGATTACTGGTCAATGCATATATTACTGAGAACCACACCAATCTCCAATATTGGTCAAGATCATCTAAAAATATCATCACTTGTCTCATAACTGACATCCAATCACTAACATGGGTAATTGAATAACACTAGGAAAGGATAGGGTAATTATGCTTTACCTGCATAAATATTCTAGGGAACCCACATCCTTAGGTGATATAAAAGGATACCATCCTTTATGTCAACCTATTCCTCCACCCATATCACTACCAAATGTGAAAAGCCAAAAACTAAGCATCATTTTTGATCCACGCCACATCGTATAACATAGGCCACTATGGTAGAATAATTAAAATTAAATAGATAACTGCTCAATATTTTCTACCCACAAGACAAAATCCAAGCCCAATAGAAGGAGATACGTATGGAATAAGATCTCTATATGATCACATTTAACGTACACAACATGAAATGGGGTCCACATATTTTCTGGATGCACATGAAAACATGTATGTGTCCTATGTTTTTTGGTTTTGTTACCAATGTAGGAATACACAATAGGTACAGTCGATATATGGTGTATCATGCCTTAGTTAGATCCCAACCATGTTCTTCTTCCACATGTCTTGGATTCCCATTACTCATACAGGTTTTTTACCACAAGGTACACATCTTGTCAAAAATAAATTGCCTTTTTCCATGTTTTTCCCCATTCCCATGTTTGTCACCCTATTCTCGTGTATAATTTTCATATGCTTTTACATAGCCATGCACTATAACACAAAAACCATAGCCATGTCCTTTGGCCACATTACACGATCTCACTCAATTGTCCTGTAAACATAATACAAAGCATGTAGTACAAAAAATTAATCTTACCCAAATGGAAAAAATATAGGACATGTCTCTTTGATTCACACACTGTGTAAACTATAATATTGACAATAATTTTCTTTCAAGTTTCCTGATTCACCCCAATTTCCCCTAAAACACAATGATTGGCCTATGGTGGTTCTCTAAGAATCAAAATAGGCCTATAATACCATAATGAAATTAATAATAAAATTGTATTAGGATTAAAACTCAAAATCCTTTTCCTTATAGGGTGAAACAATGAATCCTCATGTGTACCACAATTCCCAAATCATATTACTCATCGATATGATGACCATCAACAAAAATAGTAAATATTGATTGCACCACATTGCATAAAATCAGCCATAGTTCATCCATATCACCAAAAGGGGAGGGGAGGAATTCAATCTTATATTTTTTTTCTTTTGTACAAAATTATAATGGGGGATGTATAAATGATTTATTTATATTAAATCAATTAAATCACATTTATCACCCCTTTGTCAACTCACCTTTGGTCTAAAACCTTGTGCTAAAAGATATTATTTCGTCCATAGGGTATAAACATTGTTCTGAACTAAAATATGGTCTTAGAGTTCTTATATTAGACTTATCTCGGGAGTTATTTCATATTTCAAGGGAAACTAAGTGTCTGTGGTAAAAAATATTTAATATTTTTATGATCACCTCATAAAAGAATTGTGGGCCCTAGAATACAACACCGACTTAGTTCTTAGATTCTAAAATATTCATCGAAATTATAACTATTATTAAATGTCATAACCCATGTAATTATTGGGTAATTCATCGAATAGGTGTGATATTTTAAAATCGTTTCATTCCACATTCCATGTCCCAGTATCAGTATTTTTGGGTTAGGACACACAATGATTCTACATACTTAGGAAGGGTCTTGGTGGGTCGAGTTTTTGCTATATTTTGAACGAAACTAATGTGATATTAGTGTCCCACCATTACATCTATTTTTAGAATGACTAATTCTTAATTATTATTTAAAATTAACTCATTTTATGATCTATATATTTTTCTAAATAAAAAATTTGTTTCAAAAAATCGAAATAAATATAAAATAATAGACAAGGATATTTTGTGAATTAATAACATCAATAAAATTAGAATATTTTAATAAATAGGATTATATTATTATTCTATAAATCTAGGTTCAATTATAAAATTTCCCAATTTGAAAAAATATCTATATATGGACCACTTGTATAAATTATTTGATATTCTAAATTACAAATTTAATTATAAAACTTAATAAGTTGATTAAATATCTATAATTTTTTATGGAAAAGGATAATAAAATTTATTTACTATTAACCATAGTACACAAATTCAAAATTATTACATGAATAATAATTTTATCTCATATTCAATTATTTTATCTTCAGAAGAAAATAAAAATATTAAATTTAAAACTTATAAAACTCTTACAATTAAAAATATTTTTTATAAATATTTAAATTATGATAAAATGAATGAGATCCATTAATAATGTATCATAATTTTCAATGATAAATATAAATCAACTATTTTAATTTATATCATAGAGGTTGTTTTTTCAATTTTATATTATTTTTCATACAATATTAAATTAAAAAACGTTAGGGTTTAGTCATAAAATTCAATGGAAGTTCATCATATCTCCATTAATGTTTTTATATAATATAATTGAAGAAAATTTAAACTAAATTGATGGAAAAATAATACAAGATTTGAAATTTATTATAGATAAAATAATTAATTTTCTATTATGATTTAAAATAATAAAATCACAAAAAATAAAATTAATAATGATACATTTACATTGTTAATTATTATTCAAATTCATTAATGTAAACAAAATCCCTGTGAATATATATAGAGTTATATTATATAAAATTGAGAACACTGTCAACCTATGAAGAAAGATAAATAATACATTCATACATAGGAAGAAATACATAATCAAATGACATATGAGATCAATAAAATGGATTGATATATAATTTTAATCAAATATAATTCTATATGGGAGTTTTTTTATTTTGATATTTCAAATAATTTAATAATTCAATAGAAAATTTCTGAACACACAAATATTCTAGATTCCTATAATATTGATATTTTAATAATATTTCCATATTTTTATACTTTAATATTTCATAATAAGTGTTATCATTGTAATTTAACATCATCCAATTCATAGGAATGAATTTATATAAGGTAAAAGAGTTCTAATGATATTAAAAACAACATGATCGGAATATAACATATATCTAATTTAAAACATTGATATAAAAAAATTCGCATAAAAATAATGGATGTGTTTTTAACTGTTGAAAGTAATTTGAATTCGTATTGATGGTTTCACTAATGTTTTATTCATAAAAAGGATAATAGATGAAATAAGAGTATCAGGATATGTAGTAACATTAATTTCCCATAAAAACATGATAGAATATATCGCAAAAATATAATTTCATGGAATGTGATGACATTTTCAAACCATATAAAATTCACAATTTTCAAATCAATGACATAATTAGTTTCCTAATTAATGATATTTTTCTTATTCAAAATGTCTATTTTCACCACAATAAATAAAATCACCATAATGAACATTAAATTTTGAATCCTAAAAATTATATATATTAAAAGGTAAAAATTATAATCACATTTACAATTTCATAACTACATGAAACTATATATGTAAAATAGAAAATATTATTTATAAAAATAGTAACTTTATTCAAAATAGTATAAAAATCCAAAAAAATGAATAATTACTATCTTCATTATAGTATAATTTTATATTTGTTTTTATTGAAAATGTATAACCACTCATATGATATTATAATAATGAAAGGTCATGATACATCACAAAAAAATAAATTCAAAAAACTGAAAAAAAGAAAAATATAATTAAATTAAAACCAAATAAATAATTCATTTCGAAGAAAACTTAAAATGATCACTTAAGATCTATAATACAAATATCCTAATTTTGAGATTGAAAGATATAATATTTATGAATAATTATATACAATCAATAAATTAGAAAAGATAATTTCTCTAAAATGGAACACTCTCCTAAATATCTATTCAAAAATATTTAAAATCCTTATTTTCATATGTAAAAGAATTAAATAACATAGTGTGCCAACATATGAAATAATTATTCCAATAAAAAAATTAATTCTTCAAAAATTAAAGTGTAGCTCATATTATAGTGAATCCGAAAAATATAAAAAGGATCATTAAATGACAACATTTACTAACTAAATTGTTGATTATATATTTTTTTCTCATGGGATGTGTTTCTTTCAAAAACCTTTTTGATTTACAATATTGACCAATGTGATAGCATGAAAATAAAACTATTTATATAATTAACTATATAGTTTTAAAATACATAATTAATATGTCCAATAACATACATAAAGATGACCAATAAACCTATCTATATATATAGGATAAGTCAACCAACACGCTATTATTAACTAATACAAATATAATACTATACATTGAATAAAATCCTCTAACAATATTAAATACCATAGACACTACTCCTTTTACATTAAAAATATATCCATAAGTGATGACTTCACGACATAGTGAGACATATAATAAGTATATTAATTGTTAATTTACATCTTAATAAAACCTAGATAAACCATTAATTGAATACATTCATTAGGGAAAAATATGTTATCTATACCTAAATAGGGAATCTATAGTAAGTTGAGTCATCAACAAAAAATGATTTTATAGAAAATATAAGTCCATATACATGATTCTAATTTTCATTTATTCCAAAAGATATTTATATATTAAAAATACACTCCTTATTACTAATTAAACACTATAATAATATCCAATAAAAATTCATATTATTCCATTAATCATAACTATAATAATAATAACATTCATTTATACCACATTGACTTGACCTAGACTCTTTAATAAATCACAAAAATAAAATAAAAAAAACTAAAAAATTTAGGATATTCTAGATTATAATATGAATGGGGATAATAACAAGAATCCAGGGTCTAATAACTCAAAATCAAGGTATTACCATTAGAAAATATGTAAAAAAACTAAATAAAATCCAAAATAAATATACTAATGAATAAATAGTAAATTATTCATTAGAATATAAAATTGTAACAAAGAGGAATGTCTAACTTGTAAAATAGTAAATATAGATGAAATATAAACTTTTATGAAAATTAAAGTGAAAAAATTAAATCACTAACTAATATATTCATCAATACTAAATACAATACATATCCCAAATAATGAGAAAAACGCTTCAAATAAATGACTAGTAATAACAACAAAATAACGTGAATGTTTTTATATATGTAGCTAAGAAAAAAACCCTTAGTAAAATATTCAAAAATAAATATAATTAAACAATAATAATTTAATATATATATATAAGTAATCGACATTAAAACAGTACATAATATTGATTTATTTCATGAAATTAAATTCATTCCCATTGATGATATTTTTAGGGTTAGAATTTTAGACAATTTATCAATTGTATATAAATAAAAAATACAGTCTAGAAACTTTCTAAAAGATTCCATTTTTACAATATTATAAAACTATTAATAATAATGAATAATCTCTTGTATGGAAACTCATCATGACTATAAACATGAGTTGTCCCAATCCCTAAATCACCCTTAAACCCTGTGAAAAATATTGTAAATATTGAGAAGAGAATTAAAACCTCTGCAAGAGATATAAATTTAAGGGAACCATTAAACCATTGATAAAAACTAAAACCCATGAAAACTCTATCATAAAGTAACACATTTTTCCATTATAAAGTACTATATAATTTTCATATAATATAAGAACATTTCATACATTCTTATAATCAAAATATTATGATAAATTCCAAAGAAAGCATTCATAAAATATATTATTTTCTTAAGAGATAATTATAAATGTCGCAATTTTAAATTGGATAACCATATAGTCAAATTCCATAAATGTAGCTCTTAAAAATAGGCTTTTCTTTTGGGAGACTTCCATACGCAATGCATTTTTGGGAAATGCTGGAACAAACTATCATTGATATATCATAAAACCACCCATCATTAGTTTATTAGGGAACCTCCTATAAAATATATATGTAACATTATATAATTATAACACATAAAATATTTAAATTTTCAACATTTCACTAATAAAATTTCATTTTCAAACACTATAAATAAATACCATATATTGATATAATCAATCTATTTTAAAAAACCTTTTTCAATAACATAATACCCAAAAAGAAAAATAGGTGTTTTATTTTCTTTTGAAAACACAAAGGATTGTTGTAGAATAAAAATATAAATATAGACATAAAATTTCTTTTATATTCCATTTATATTCATATTAGAAATATGTAAAATAATATCAAGAGTATTTAAATGGAGAAATAATTAAATAATTAAACAATCAAAGCACCTCATACCACCATAAACATTTAAATCCAAATCTCTATGAAGAAATAAAATTAAAAAATTCAATAAATAAAATAACAATATATACAACAATGATATAGAATTTTAAAAGATATTTTTATATACTTTATAAAATAATGAAGGTCCAAGTACCATGAAACGTCATAAAAATTAGATCGAGATAAAATCCCATACCTAGATTTTGAATTGTCACATGTGTATTTATATTCTTGAATAATAATATTATGTTAATTTTTTACTTTCACCAAAATTATTTTAATTTTTTTATTAATTTTATTTTACTTATTATAATTTTTAATATATCAACTTAAACAATTAGCTTTACATCATATGTTTTGAACTAATTCAGTGCATGTGTCAAAAACGTCGTCGCTAGGTCAACAATGGTAAAACATTTCATTATATAGACATCTACAGAATAATAATAATGAAATAATTATCAAATTTATAAATTAATTATAATTTTAAAACTGATTAGGAATTATTTATAAGAAAAATTATCTAACGTTACAACGATATAGATGGTAGGATGTATGTATGCATGAGTAAAATTCCCATTTCTCAATTATCATTGTGGAAAGAAAGTAAGTGAAATTTATCTTCCAATAATGATAATTAAATCATATATTCCATGTTATAAACTTATATATAGAATACATGTTACATAGAAGGTATCACATTACATCTATGGGGTGATAGACCACACATCCATGAAAGATGTTATGACTTTTTAAGTGTGTGAAAAGGGTAATAAATTAAATGATAAATTATATTTAAAGTTATTTAATTATGTTATAAATATTATATAATTTATATTTTTGTTAAAATAATCATTATTTCATTCCATGTATTGCTTGAATGTATCACATCATTTTGAGGAGGTGGTATTCCACACATCCACAACCGATGTTATCATATTTATAAAAATTGAAATATTGAATGTATGTGTCATATAAAATTTAAATTAGTATTAATAAAAATAAGATATAATTTATTAATAGTGATCCCATCACCATTACAAACCATTTTACTTGGGAAATGAAAAATAAACAACATCATTTTGTGAGGAGGTAATTCTCCGTACACAAATTCTATTTTCATTACCAAATTGATTTAAGCATGTTATGGTGTAGGTATATCGAAAATAGTAATAAAATATCTTCATATTGAGTAAAATGATGTTATTATATAGTCATGGAAAAATATAATTCAATGTTTTCAGAAATAAATAAAATATAAATTCATATTGAAGAGTGTTACCAATTTTTCAGGTATCTCCATTGGTTTTAACCAATGGGATTCATAGTTATATTTATTATCAAATTTAAGACTCTATGGTGATTGTAAGTATGTTTGGAGAATATTTTTTAAGGTTATCGAATATTCAAAGTGGCTTTAGGGTTGTGAATAAATGGGTATGGTGAATTTATTTTTATAGTGGAGGGGGAGAGGCATTCTTGTAAATATAAAAAGTGAAACACTATTGAGAGGTCTCCCTTACATAATGTGACTCCAATAAGGATAAATTTTTAATAAAATAGGTTATAGTCTTGAATATGTCGTGAAAAGGGTTTTCTAAAAGCCTTTAGGTAATTTGACTCTTTTTCTTATGGTTTAACCACAAAGAAACCACATTTTCACATTTGTCTTTATATGTAATTTTAATTAATTACCCTAATAATTTTTGTCAAAAACAATATTTACCATATTAGATATTAGATATTAATCATATTCCAAAAATTTAATACATATTTCAATGTTTCTATCATACAGGTGGATGATATTAATGTAATATAAATCATGCATAAGGGATGATAATGTGGGGGTTTAAAGTAAAAATGTTCAAAATACTTCTTTTTTAAAAAATAAATTCTATGTGAAATTGGTTGGAATGAACTAAATTTGTTTAATTGATATGAAATTTTTTAAATTATACTCTAAAACAATTTAAAAACATATATTTACTATATAAAGAAATTATTTGAAAAATAAATTTTGAATTAAATTTAGTATTGTTCACACCTCAACAAAATATGAATGTACAATGAAAAATAGAAAATATTGTATAATCCATGTCATCATGTTGGTATGATTTTTTTTTGATTTTTTGTTAAATCTAATTTTTGGGTTAAATTTTTAACTAGATGTATTAAGAGACTTAGGTATGTCCTAGGGGTTTGGTACATGAAAGAAAGGAGAGAGTGTCCATCATGTTCCTATATCGAGGTTGGTGAATGGAAATTCATAACTGTGCACCAAAATAGAGCTATCTTGGAAGAGGGTTTCATGATTAAAAATTCCATGAGAGGTAAAAATACAAACCTTGTGACCACATATAGATCCATCATGCACTCCTGCCACATTGTTTTTCAATCCAGGCAGGATCCCCAGGCAACCATGCGAATTGGGCCTCTCTTTGATAGAGGTTATCCCAAGATTAGTGCACAGTTGGGAGAACTATGTGGCTAACCATTTTCCTCATTAAATGATTTTTTTCTATTTTTCACCCTCATGATTTTATGTTTTCTCTTCTAGTTTATTCCATAAAAAATCTATTACCAACCATATAGGTGAACCATTTAGATCGAAAATTCCCCATGAATGATATCCTTCCTTTCAAGTGAATTTTTATTGTCGTTGTTAGTAGATCAAATCTCCAGGTATATCTAACAATCCCATTGTATCTATTTTCTAAATTAGGGAATGTGGTTTTGTTCATCTTCTTTTGAATCCCTGAAACACACATTTTCTAGTAGATCATTTTTTTATGATTGAAATGGTTCTTGAGTATAGATCTATTATTATGTTCAAGTGAGAATACATCTTGGTATTTCACATAGGTTCTCTATAAGTAATATCTCAGTGTATTAAAGTTGAATTGGTAATATGTTGTAGAGTTATTTATTCTCTTATGTAGAAAATTTAATGTTTTTGTAAGGGTTTGATAATATGGTTGGGTAAGTGATGAATTTAACAAATTTTGATCCTTTTATGATTCATTAAAGATGATTATATTGGTTAAAGAGAACCCATTGGGTGAACCAACATTCCCGAACCTGGATATTAGTAATTCTAATCATAGAGTTTGTTTTTTAGAATAGATTCCATGGTAAATATTTTGGAGTGTTATATTGAAGGATAAAAAGAAATAATAGAAATTTTTTATTATTGGATAATGTGGAATAATGGGTTTTTTAGTTAAATTTTAATTGGTTAAATAAGTTTTGTATGGTAATGGGTAATTGGTCTATTGTTTAAGGAATGCCAAATGTTGATATTGTTAAATATGTTAATGAATGGAAATTATTGAATATGATAAATGGGTTATGGAATAATGAAATGAAAAAGGTGAAATGAGCAATGAAATGTAAAAGGTAAAATATCCTAATTGGTTAAGGGTTGATGATTTTTTACATGCTTAATCTGCAGGAAATGTGATTGTTATGTATATTTAATGTGTATGGTTTTTGATACATTATATGTGGTAATGATATAAAGAAGGATGTGCACCTGGCATGGAATTAGTGGGTTATTGGACTTGTTGATCTATGTCCATGATTCTAGATAAACAATGGTTATAATCCAAATCCCTATAATTTCTACGTTAGGGAAGGGGACTTTGTCTCTATGCCCCAAAAAGATGCATTTGATGATACTGCCAAGATCGAGGGACCAAGGAATCTATGTTCTATTTCATTATTAAATATTTATCCCTAGTGAGATAGAAAACTTGAAAAAATTTCATATTCATATTGATTGTCTATCATAGGAAATTTTATAAATGACATAAATGAATATCTCATGGATCATGTGATGAAACCTCAATAAATGATGAAAATGGTTTGAGTAAATATTGTTAAATAATGAAACATGAGTTTTTTTCACATTTTAATTTATTTATTACTAGCTTGACTTATATATTTAGAATATTAATTTTTTAGAAACTTTTGGTGGTGGCCTACTATGTTGTACTCGCACCCTTCAGAAGACATCATTGGGTATCTAAGAAGAATTCATGGTTTTAGGTCCTGAAAAATGAAAATTCCCTATGATTGGGAGTAATTTTGGGATTGGTATGCTCATGAATGAGGATCCATACACGATGTTAGGACCCATTTGTGGGTCTCATATTTTTTCATTTTTGTTTATTCCTTCACTAATGGAACAGTTACCCAGACATGGAATATTTTTTATTTAGTAGCGTTTTGTACCCGATTTGAGAAACAATTATTAATGCAGGATTCTATGTTATTATATGTTATTTCACATATTTCGTATGATATCTGTAGTGGCTTACTCTGGTAAATAGGGTATAGTCTCCCTACATGATTTATAATCCCTAACTAATAGTTTTAATCATTTAGTTTTTGGGAAAGCACAATTTATGTCTTGTGGAAACTCTGCTCAAGGCACTAGTTTAGTGGCATATAGGTCTGGGATGTTACAAATTTGTATTAGAGAATTTATTTTCTATACCTTGATTTTTGGTTATGGTAGATTATAGATTAATAAGAGCTGGGAATTTTCAATGATCTTGTTTATAGGAGTAGTTAACCCATATACGAGGAAAAATCCTTGTGCCTAGAGTGGGTATTATTGTTGATGATGTACTTTGTTACATTTGAATGATGTTCACCATTGGGTGATTCACTATATCTATAATGGTATTATTTTATGATAATTTTTTTATTGGTGGAATGGAATGATGTTTTCAAGTGAGGCATCAATATTGGAACTTAGGGATATAGGTGGAATCCATCATGATAGACACACATGGTATTGGTAGTTGTTACATAATGGGTAACATTCAGTTTACTTCCTTGAAAATATGATGAAAATTATGTATACATGAGATAATGAAAATTAGTAAATGAATATTATATTAATGAATGGTTATCAAAATAAATAAAAATGAAGGGATTTATGAGTTCAAAATTTTGTCTTTATTGAGTTGTGAATTGGTAAATGTTCCCAAGAGGGAAGGATTTATGTTCTAATGTGAAAACAGATTAGAAATGGGTTTCTAATGAAATACAAGAATCTATGTAAATTTTTTTAACT
This sequence comes from Viscum album, assembly GCA_963277665.1. NCBI lineage: Eukaryota > Viridiplantae > Streptophyta > Magnoliopsida > Santalales > Viscaceae > Viscum > Viscum album. Next base: position 522,035,249 of record OY728127.1, on the reverse strand, counting down.
ATTTTGACCATAGCCCATGGTCAAAATGGTCATTGGTAGTGTTTTAGATATGATGATTTCTATTTGGATTGTGTATGCCAAATTATTTTTTTATGGCTAGTAAAGAGCCTTCTTTTATGAGAAATGTGAAAGATTTATGTAATATTTTCTATGAATCATGTGTGTATTTGAAGATAAAATCCACAATGATGATGTGTACAATTTTGGGAACAAAATAATATTGTAAAGAATTAATCACCGATAGTGGTGACAGAAAACAAATTGATCCATGATAATCAAAGAGAGGAGAATATCTGTGAGAACATCGATCATTTTTTTCTTTTGATGGAATGGGATCCAAGGTTGTTTATTCCAATTATATTAGATCTTAGTAGATAATTTCAGTTGTAGTACCCAGTATCATTTCTGAGAGAGTGTAGTGATGATGGTACATTGATATAGATAGATTACATGTGGAATAATTTGGATAACATAGGGACTCATCCTGAGAAAAATTCAAGTTGGTATATATATATATTGTGAGGACATGAAAAGCAGTATTAGGATATTGTGTTTCAGACATAGCTTTCTAGCATTATTCTTTTGAAAAACATCTTGTAAATGATTCTAGAAAATATTTATCTAGATAGCTTGAGACAAAACTGTGCTATAGAGTTTCTAAGGATGACATAATAGACTATGTCAATGATGGACTATGCGGGCCATTTCATAGTCATGCAACACTCTTTCCTAGAGATGAATGGGGAATGAAGCCCCTATGAAGATATGTTTCAAAGATGTACATAGAAATGTTTTTATGTCCCAAGTGAACATCATCTATTTAAATAGGTTTGTAAAAATATGGGATCATTCCCTTATTTCAGAAGGGATCAGAATGGAGGATTCATGTATTGTTTTTTGGTTCTAATTTGAGTGACTATTGGTGAGACATCTGAGGTCATGAAGGGACATTGTGGGAATCTTCCTCATGTTGGGATTGTGAAGAGTGGTAAAAAAATTGGACGACCTCTCAGAGTTCCCACAAAGTGTTGTTCTATATGTGTGGGAAGTCGAGACTTATGTGTGGTCAATGACCTCAACCATTGGATGAGTGATGATCATTTGGATTAATGGTGTGTACACAGAGGTATTGTAGGAACCCTCGGTAAAAGGGAATATATGTAGGATCAATTACACTATAGAGTTAAAACATGGGTTTTGATACCCCATATCAATTATAAAGGTAGAGCTCAATTGTTCATACTAGCCAGGGTGGTGATTGTTGTACTCCATGATGAGAGTGACAATATCAGTATGGTGGTGCAATACTAGGAATTATGACAGGACGCCAGGGTAGTGGGGTAGGTCAACATCATGAAGTTTAGTATACTCCTAGAGGGGGTGATGCTAGACCATCGACTATGAGAGTTATAATTCTTGTAGCTTCTACTCTGTATTGTTTTTATTAGATACATGTTTGTCACACATTTAATTACTACTATGTTTTTTATTATAATGGGATTGGTTTTTGATCATATATGTTGGGATATATTTATGGTTAATCTTTAAGGGCTGTAATCATAAAATATCAAGCATTGTAATGGTATTTAACTTGAGGTTGGTGGGTACCACATTCTAATGGACTTGATTGTGCTATATATGTCGGGTTGTGCTCCAATTATGTGAATTGATTGTCTAGTGTTGTAAAAATACCAAATATAATGTTACCACCATATCTAAAATTCATGTCTCTTGAGTGATACCCTTATGTTTGTTTAGTAGAATGGGATGTTCAAGAAGTCCATTCAAGGATATTGTTTTAGTAGCTTGGTGAAATCTAATAAAAAGTGGTTTATCGTACGATTAATTATAGATTATTAGATAATATTTTGCTTCCTTTGGGGGTGGATTGGTTCTAAGATGTTTTTCCCGAGGATAACATATAGATACCACCCAAGAGATATATTGAGTTCAGGATGGAGTTGGTATTAGGAGTCTAACTAGTTTCTATTCCACAAAATATGATGACACTAATTGAACTCCAAAATCATATAACATAATTGGAGGAGTTAAAGAATAAAGGGTTCATTCATTCTAGTACACCACATTTTCTATCTCTAGTGTTGTTTTCCATGATAGATCAAAGATCATTGCAATATTTTGATGATTATAGAATGCCAATTTAGATTATGGTTAAGAACTGATACCCACTTTCTTAGATAAAATCTATTTTTTACCATATGAGATGTTCATAGATGATCTCCAAGATTTATCTATGATATCGGTATAATTAGATAATGGTGGGACCGTATTATTTATCACGAACTGAATTCAGAATCTAGTAATGGATTTATGAGATTTTTGTGATTTAATTCAAGTTGATTAATGTGTCAGCAATGTTTATGGACCTATTGAACTCAGTCATTCATCCATTCTTGGATCAGTTTATAGTTTTATTTATTTATGACATGTTGGTGTTCTCCAAGATTCAAGATGATCATGTCGTACTATGTAAAAACATCATGAGGACACTAAGGGATAATAAAAAATACACTAATATATCCATGTGTAATTTCTGGATTTACATGGTCCATTTCTTGTATCATGTTATTTTTGAGGAGGGTGTGACTACATACATGGACAATGTAAACGACATTGTATCTTCAACATTACCCAAAAATATTTCTGATGAATAATTTTTTCTGGTATCTGGTGGATATTACCAAAGGTTTCTCAAATACTTATCTTGTTATCATTAGTTATTTCATGTTCAAAAAAGAAATATGGAATATTTTATTGGTCTAGGGAATGTGAAAATACATTCTGATAGTTTAAGGAGTGGTTGAAAACCACATCATTTTTGATCTTACCGGTTCCAAGTAAAAGGTATATCTTGTGTGGGGATGTGTCTGGTGTTTGTATTGGAGCAGTGTTGAGGAATGATGATTGAGTTATAACATATGGATCATGCAAGATGTTTCCTCATGAATTAAATTACCTAATAAATTTTTTTGGTTAGAAATAGTATTTTGCACTATAAAGTGTTTGAGGAACTACATATTGGGAGAATTGATTAATATGAATAAAAATTATAAAATCAGAAAGTACATCTAATATCACTGTGATTTTAGTATTCATTATTGATGATTGGTTGATAAAATGTAGTCCCTTGACATCGAGCTAGTTTAAACACCGGTAAATTGAAATCTCATTGTAGATAATTGAGTTGGAATACCCAAAATTAGGTTATTTGGGAATTTATTTCTAAATAGAGGATGATGACATTGTTTACTATGATGTATCAAGAGGTGAATTTTGGGAAAGGGAAGAAGAATATTGTTTCCCTAGAATTTGTTCCTTTGCTTTTGATATATATTATGGAGTGGAATCATAAAGATCTAGAATACATGTTATTTAGGGAATGTCTTATAGGCTGGGAGTCAACTTCTAGTTGTAATGTTGTTGATGATGAGATCGTCAGTGACTGTGGTCATGTTTTTGTGCCAACATGTAGGTGATAGACATGTATGACTGAGAATAAAGCATATAGGTGGGTAGTACACCTTGGTTGAACAAAATTATTTTTTATCTTCATAGGATGTATTGGTGGCTAGTGATAAAGAAATAGGTTTCAAGTTTCATGAAATAATGTATTCTCTGTCAGTTGGTGAAGGTTGGGAATCATTGACCAAGTTGTTTCTTAAATCCATTTCCCATTTTGGTAATGGATGTTGGATTTTGTAATAATGTGTTTCATAGTGGGTCATCCAATAACACCTCATAAAAATTATTTGATCTAGGTCATTGGGGATTAGTTAACTAAGGTGGATCATTTCATACCGATTAAAGAGACATTCACCATGGTTCATTAAGGTGAGTTATACATATATGATGAAGTGAGTTATAATGTTGTACCACAGATTATCGTTTCATATCATGATCCTTGTTTCACATCACTCTTCTAGAATGGATTACAGAAGGTGATTTGAATGCAATTGTTCTTGAGTATGACATCCCACCCAAAGATGTAAAAGAAGTTAGAGTGCACTATTCCGGTTCTAGAGGATAAGTGTAGGGAATGCATCCATGATGTTGGTGGATCGAGGGAGAAGTAATTGGAACATGTAGAGTTATACTGCAAAAATAGTTACAGGGATATGATTCAGATGGAACCATAGGAGGAACTCTATGGTAGACTATATTGATATCTGTTGTGTTGGGTGGATGTTGGGGAATCAGAGTTGTTGGTACCAAATCTCATTCCTGAGATATTGAAATAGGTTTAGTTGATTCTAAAACCTATGAAAATCGACTTGAGTAGACATAAATCATATTCAGGTCATCATTATAGGCCTCTTGAATTTGGGTTGGGTGATCGTGTGTTCATCCAGGTGCCACCATGGTTGGGTAACCATGGGATTTAGAAATAGGTTTATGTATAACCAATTTATGTGGGGTCATTTGAGATCATAGAGAGGATTGGATAGATGGTATATCTATTAGATCTTATAAAATGGTGTACTAGTATGCACAATATATTTCCATTGGTTGAAGCTACAAAAGTATCACCCTGACCCATGTCATGTAATTGATGTTGAGTATGTTGATCTTGAGGTTGATGAATCCTTTTAGTAGAGTCTTATTTGTATTGTGGAGAATAGATAAAAATTCATTAGGGGGATGATTGTACCTAAGGTTTGAGTTTTGTGGCATCCTAAAAATATTATTGAAGAAACATGGGAGTGAGATATGGATATGCAGGACCAATAGACCAAAGCTCTTTCAATGTAATCTCAATGATGCTCGAGAGTGTGGCTTAAAGAAGATCTATTATATGGTGGGGAATTTGTAATATCATAGACATTATAGAACATTGACCATATTTAAATGTAGTTTTATATCCTTAAATTATGGTTAATAGAATGTTTAAAAAAGAGTGGTGATGCTAGGTGGGGTCTTGGGGGTTGGAGAAATGAATTAAAGGAGAAAATTTGTCTTCATATGCACGATTCATAGTTGGCACATGGTCAGTTGTAATTGTGTGCCCAAATAATGCCAGCCAGGAGTTGGGGATTCTGACTAAAAAAAGTGTTCAAGGGGGAATACCAAACCATGCGAACATAGATAGAGCAATTTTTCATGGTTATAGCCTATTTTTCCAAACCATGAGGAATCCCTAAGTAACCATGGGGCATGGGCCTCTCATAGACTGAGGGTAGTTCATGATTGGCACATGGGTGGGAAATGTGTGTGCCTCCGTAAAAGAGGGTTTTTACTATTTTACCAATCAAGATTTTAACGTTTGTCATCCAATTTCTTACCTCATTTCTCCTCTATAAACCCTAGTAACAAACCATTTTTCCCAAGACATCCCCATACTCGATCTACTTTTTTTAGGTGGTTTAGAGTGTCATTGGCCATGGATAAGTGCTTTGGGTATGACAAACGCTTTTTTGGCAGTTCGTTTTTGGATTATGGATTTTTTTCTTCATGATTTTTCAAAACCCTAAAACCATATATCCCATATAGATCATATGTTGGGGATTCAAGGGATTCTTAAATTATATTCTATGTTTAGGGTTAAGAATCATTTCATACTTGGATTCGAGTTAGGTGGTCTACATATTATTTCACATAGCCTTGATAATTATATTATGGATGTCTGGTTTTGTTATTGCTTCTCTCTTGTGGTGAATTTGATGTGATTGATTATTTATGGTAAAATTTATGGTTAAATTATTAATTAAACTCCTCAGGATCTCCATGTTACCCATTAACGATGATTTGACCAATGTAGGGGCTCCCATGTAGTGCACTGAAATTCTCGAACAAGGAAAATTGCAATTTCATGCATATCATTGATTTGTATTAGAATAGGGCCAGTGGGAAATATTATAACAGATTATATTGAATGATAATGAGGAAATAATGATATTTATGTTTTGTTGTTGACATGGAATAAGGGGTTTTTTAAATAGTAATTTGGACAAATGATTTATCGATTGTAGTGGGTAATTGGTGGATTTTTTAAGGCATGTGAATTGATGAATGTGGTAAATGAGTTATTGAATGATTTTTTTAGTATTATAAATTGATAATAGTGTGAAAAAGGGAAATTGGTTAAATGGGTTATGAAATATAAATTGGAAAAGTGATAATGGGTTGAGGTTATATGATGATTTATATTTTAAATGAATATGAAATGTTATTGTTCTGTGTATTGAATGTGTATGGTTTGTGATATGGTATTTGTGGTAAATGGATAATGAAGACTGTGAATATAGATAGATAGTTGGTTGGTAATGGACTTGAGGATCAATTCACTTATTTTGGGTTATACTTAGGATCAAAACCCCACCGCTATAATTCATGTGTTATGGAAGGGTATATTGGTACCATTCCTCTAATGAATGCATTGAATGAGACTACATAGACTGAGTCACAAATGTAAGTTTGTTTTATTATCATAGGAAATGATTATCCCTAAGGAAATAGGGACATTGAATTATTTCATTATGTATATTAATTGACTAGATTATGTTGTTATTTTAATGATGTAAATTCTAAACCAATGGAACATGTCATGAAAGTAGAATAAATGTTGAAAATGTTTTAAGCCAATATGGATTACTAATGGAAACTAATTTGGATTTTTTTCACGGTGTAATTTATATAGTACATTCTTCCACTATCTATAAATATAGGATATTTGTTATAAACTTTTGGTTATGGTCTAATGAGTTTTACTCACATCCTTCTCAGGCTTCCATTGGGTACATAAAAAAATTTCATGATTGTTGGTCAATACAAGGAAAAATGACCTATTCTTCATAGTTGGGTAGAGCTTGGGATGTACGTAGATTTGGATCCCTAGTAGGAGTCAACACCCATTTTTCGAGACTCATATTTTTGTCCTTGTTTAGGGTTTTCCTTCACCATTGAAATTTTTATCATGACATGGAATATTTATTATTTAGCTGTGGTTTTTACCCTATTTGGGAAATGATTTGTAATGTGTGTTTCTGGTTTATCATTTATTGTTCACTTTATTTCATATGTTATATATTGTAGATACCTATGGTAAATATGGTTTAGTATCCACACATGATCTGATAGACCCTCTCTACTATTCAGAAGCTACTAGAATATGGTTAGGCATGATTGAGGTCATGTGGTGACTCGACTTGGGGAACTGATTTAGTAGATTCCTCGACTAGGATGTTTAAAAAATTCACCCAAAGTAAAATTTTATATTTTTAATTAAAAATAATGTTAATTTTTTCGTATAAAAAACTATAAAAGTAAGAAAAAAATATTTTAATATAGGTACCCAATTAAAACATGGTAAAACTTTTTTCAGAAAAATATCATTTTAAGAATAAAAATTGACATATTCTTATCATAAGACTGTTAATTTTCTTAGATGAATGTAAATAAAAATTATAATCATTTGTAAACATTAGAAATTTAGTCTTATTGATTTCCTATGATATAAATGCTAGGTGATAACTACCATATTCAATATGTTATAAATATAGATCAAGAGACTCATCCTGGTTGGTGAGGACTCGGCATGTGAATCCATGTGACCCGAGATCAAAGATGAGTGGAGACGTATTTATGGGTTACTGTACTGGTAATATTGTACATAATAAATTAGTTACTACATTTGGAATTTTTAGTAACTATAGTAACTATAACTATTAATATATTTGGGATTTCAAGCCAATGTTTTGGTCCTCGTGTCCTTGAAGTCCTTCTGACCACCTATGGACTTCCATCGAGTAAGGTTTTTGAGACAAATCAAGGCCATTAGGATACATCAAGGCCATTGGGACACATAAAATTGTTCATAAACGTACTAGAAAGACTCTACATGGATCATGCTCTATACGTGGATTCATAGAATGGTGAATTCAACATAGAAGAGCTATTGTATGTTGAAGTAAGTGAGGGTATTGAAATTTCCATAGGTACGAGATTGTGCATACATAGGAATCCTAACCAAATATTCTTGTGAATGTGTAGATAAAACTACGTCATGGAGCCACTGGGGAGGAGTAGTTCCATGTAGTTATAGTCTGGATGATTTCCACTATGACTATAGGGTCTTGTAATGGCCGTAAGCCTATGTGACATGTATTGATTCCCATTCAAACCTTAAAGGGTGGATTATAAAAAATGAATAAAAAATATAAGGCATTCGGTCCATTTGAAGTAAGATATCATCAATGTATTATTGTTTGGTATAACACATTATTGAGTGTAATAAAGGATTTCATAGAAACTGATGGTTGTGTGTCATGTACACGATAAAAAAATATCAATTTTTATGTTAAATTTAAAGTCTAGTTCGCAAATATATAAAATATAAAAAATTATTATTCAATCATTAACTGTGATTTTATATCCATCCCCCCTTTTAAAAAATTTTCTCTCCAGATTTTATTCATCTAATAATATAATTGGGGATGTTTTCTCCCCCTAGAACATTCAAATTCCCTTTTTTCCTCATCAACCATATTTTTTTTCATAAAACCTTAACATGGTGAATTAACTTATTCTACAACACTTTCTATTGATGGTCAATAATTTGAAATGGTTATTCTATATAAAAAATGTTTTCATCCAAATTAACTACATCATAGTTAAAAACATGGGATTAATCTGATACGTAATTTGATAAGATCAAATCATGAAATACTTCGTGCACCATAGACAAACATAGAGGTACCAATACTCAGTAGAAAACTGATAAAACATTGTAAAGACATATAATTGATCTGATGAAATATCAAATTAGCCTCCCTTTTTAAAAAAACACATCACATATTCCATGATTTTTAAAAAAAAATACAAGATCACATATATAGAAAGATAGATTATTTATCTGGTTATCTTTATAAATCTTCTTCCAACATTGTGTAGTTATCAGGAGAAACATAATGAACATAAATTTATCTACTGCTAACTCTACCAACTCTGGTCTGATAAAATTATTTCACCAACATCAATCCATAAATCCAGTGTTAGAGTCTAATTTCCATATAACACCTAAAATATTGCCATCTGTATACTACAACAAGAAGTCTTATGATAAGAAATCTCATCCAAAGAGTGATGTTGATTGGAATATCTCTAGAAACACATTGAAAAAGAACAATCCATATCTTTCAAGGTTTGAATTATCCACTCATACTACCTATGATTTTGAGGATAAAATTTTGTAATAAAATTTAATTCAGTACAAAATGATTTAGGAAGTCCTTTCCAAAATATGGATTTGAAACAAATATCACGGTCTAATATAAAAGAGATATTCACACCAAGAAACCTGACAATATGAAATAAATATTGTATTAAAATATGATACAGTTACATTATTTCTCCAAATGGTGTGAAAATGAGAATATCTTGTTAATCGGTCAACAATAAACCAAATCACTTTATTACCATGGGATGTCTTTAGAAACCCTACCAAATACTCCATTGTTATATTTTCAATTTCCACCTCAGCGATGACAATGTTTTAATAAACCCCTTTAATAGTTTTCACAATAATTTATCATGATTACAATTTATGCACTTATTATTATGTAAAAAATATATCATTCCATTCCATCAAACTAATAATACTCTCAAAGGAAATTGTACATCATAGTGCATCCAATATGAATGGAAGACGAAGAACTAGGTGATTCAGTCAACAACACATTCTTCAAAAATGAATCACAATGCACACATAATATTTTCCAAAATAATAAAACACATTATTCATAAGTACTAAAATAACGAAACATGCCATTCTTAGCGGATTCTATCTTTTCATGAAAATATTATTCCACCTTCTATGTTATCTTACTTATTTCTGACAAAGTATACATTAGTGAAACATGAAACAAAATAAAGGATGGTCCTCTATCTAAAACATCTTGTTCATAAAATTTAAATTCATTTTCCTAATGGCCAAATTCCAAACATAATAAGGTTAATTTATTATTTCTTTTTTCAATCAATGCATCATCATCCTTTTTTGATTTTCAAGAATGATAATGAATAATGAAATCAGAATCTATGATTTTATCTTGCTATATAATCCATCTAATTTTATTGTATTTCTACGTGTATATATATTTCAAAGTGTTTTGATAGGTATATATTTCACACATCACTCAATAAAATTGATGACTCCAGATTATTAATTCAAAAAATAATAGCTAATTTCAACTCATGTATAGGGAAGTTCCAACCATAAGGCTTCAAATGGTGTGACGCATAATAAAAATAAATTTTCATTATGCATTAAAATAAAAACTAACATCCTTTTAATGAAGATACACTATAGATGGAGAATTATCCATTTCTAGAATGCAGGGCAAAAACTAGAGCATTGGCCAACAATATTTTATGTTCATGAAAAACATGATATTCTTCTGTCCAGATATACCTAATTCCATTTTGAGTTATCCTTATTAGTGGGATTCATAATTGAGAAAAATATTCTAGATACCATATATAATAAAACATTAATACATGATAACTACACATTTCTATGGCATAGGTAGTTCTGGAACACTCTTTGACCATTATTTTTATAGGGTTAACAGTTACGCCATCTTTAGGAAAAATCTATACATGTAGATAAATTTTTCATAGTGAAAATTAACTCATACTATTCTTTTCATATTGTTTCTTTTATTTTAAAATTAAATAAAAAAACCCTATCTACATTTCATGTTCCTCATAGTTTTTAATGTATATAAAAATATCTCCAACAAAAACAACCAAAAACTGATCAAATATTTATTTTTCTATCCATTGTTGAATAACCTTAGGAAAATATTAATCATGGAAAATATTAAAAAATTCTTCCAATTTAATTGAATAAATATTTTCACATTATATGATATTCTTATACACTGACCACCACTATTTGTGTACCCCTAAAAATGAAAAAAAATAAAGTGTTTGATTTTGATGATCGGAACAACCCATCACATATAACATTATTTCTACTGATTTAATCCATCCTTAGGATTAAAAATGGCTAGATGATCCTCTAAATAATGAGGGATGTTGTCTTGTAAAATGATCCCATATAGTCATATCACTCTATGGTAGATCTGGTTACTCTATTGTATGAACACCACCACCATTATAGCTTGTTGATTTGGCTGTTAAATCTATATATTTGCCACATATTTTTTAAGGATTTAGTGAATTAATTTTTTGAATTTTTTCTGAATAATTACACAGTTATAATTTTATAATTTATTATATTAATTAATAATTATTGTTAATTAATATTTTATTTGGACATAAAAAATAATTTTTTCTCTTATTCAATTATCTTGTTATTTATTTCTTCCTTTTATGTTTGTTTTCTCCTTGGTAAGAAAATTATTATTATTATCTAATCTATTAATCTATATATTTTACCCATAATTAGCATATTTTTTAATCTTTTAATATTTTTTCAATAACATAACTCTGATTTATCAATAGTAATATTTAATATGAATTTTTAATTATTATAAATATTTAATTTCATTTTATATAATTAATATCAAATTTATTTATTTAATGTTCTATTTATTTTTATACGGTTTTTAATTGGGGTTAATTTTTTAATATTTATAGTTATGTTTATATTATAATTAATTGAATTTGATTTTAGTTTTTAATGTTTAAATTTTAATTTTAGATAATTTTTTACTTGAGGGACCATCACCAGTGGTGATTCCTTACTCAACATCATCCCTTTTTTCCATTTTTTAATAAACTGTTAGGTTGTGCAATAATGAGCCTTTCTTTACCTTGACTCATCGTTGTAACCTCATACTGCCATCCCTCCAATGTATCACCATTACCAAATAGTCTCTCCCTATCCCAATGGTGACTCCCTCTCACTGTTGGGCTTCACACTATTGCACTATTGACACCATTCTATTTTTTTACCACTGCCATTTCTAATTGTGTCTTAATAAGACTTCACCACCATGTCCTTCCTCCTTAAACCAATCTATCTTGTGATCCACTGTCAAATGCTTCACACCATCATTTATTAAATTCCATTCCTAGCCATAGTTTGAATGAAAATAAAAACTCAACTAGACATGAAGATATCAAAATAACCAAGAATCCCAACCCTCGTTGTCTACTCGTCTCAACTGCAAAAGACCATGCTAACTCATAAAATTAGATATGATTTTAGATCTAGCATAACTGGAGTCACCACCTCCCACCAAGATGCCAATCCCACAACACAAATCTAATGAACTAAAGGCCTGCGACCCGCTTCCCTGTGAATTGGAGGGGGAGGTTGGAAGGTTCAGTATTGAACCACAAGACAAAGTTGTACATCCCATCTGAATCAAGGAATCATTAAGACCATCACTATTGTGATTATCCATGGATCCCTAATGGGGAGGGCCACTATTGATCAAGGAGGATCTTCCATTCTGTAGGAGTCGGAGTCAGAGAAGTGTCCTAAAGAAGCTAAGACCCCCTTCTGTGTTTGAATTGTATTAGAGTGGGGATGATATAAAAATTTATAAATTAAATTAACCTGACTTAAATAATATAATTTATATGAATAATAATAACTAAATAATAATAATAATAATTCAAAAAAATTATATTAAAAAAATAATATGAAAAATAATAATAAAATAATAATATATTAAACAATTTAACTTATTAAAATTATTGACTAAAATAATTATAATAGTAATTGTTAATAATATTAATAAATAAATACAATAATTTATGAACATATTAATTGTAATAAAAATAATTATTTTTTCTTAGGTTATATAACTATTAAGAATAATAATTTAATTTTTTATAATTAAAAATTATTTTTAATAAAATAAAATAATAAATTGTATTTAATTAAATTTTTTATTAATAAATTTATAAAATATAACTATGAAATAAAAATTTTATATTTTTAATCTAAATAATTATATAAATAATTTTTTATTAAATATTTTTTATTTTTTTTCAATCCCATACTAATCAATCTCCTTTTTATGCTGATAAACGTAGGAGCTAAGTTTCCATCCAAGTTAATCCTTACTAATTGGATAATATTCAGTTATAGAAGTTTTAATAAAGTCATGAGGGTCGTAGATGAAAAAAACATGTATGTTCTAAACATGGAGACCTAACTATGTCCGTGTGTACAATGGTGACCAACCAAAAAAGTCATATAACTTAATATTGGAAGCATTGGTAGTGACTAGGCATTCAAAACAATTCCTTATAGACCACCATGAGATCTGGAGCTAGAGAGTAGGACACCCATGAGTAAAATTTCCGCACTTTATCATTCTCTATAGGGGAATTTCATCTCATTTCCTTCTCAATTCCAAAACACTATAAATGAGTTGTTTTTAATTTTATTTTTAAGTATAATCATATAATAAAACTTTTCATGTTTGATGGATTTTGACCAGATGTTATTTATATTTTATGATTCACATCATAATTTTTAACAATTAATTCAAAATTGATCAGCACAATCAATTTTGAAATCATTAATTTTGTTTCATAAATTTTTTCTAAATTTCATAACTACAACATCAATCATTGAGAATCATATTCAATATTTTTATTTAAATCATTAACGAAAATCTTATGATAACCAGGTAAATTTTATCCATTGAATATTTTCCAGTTTCAATTATATATTGTCAAATTTGGAGTGGTGAACTGTAAGATTTCATTTTCGGTGTGTTTGATATTTTGTTGAGGAAGATCAAACCAATCCTTTTCTGTGTTCGTGAAATAATTATGTTCCTTTGGATAAGATTTCTTTTTTAAACTAGTAATTTTAATTTTCAATGGTTATTTCTACATGATTAGTTATAACTCATACTGTATCCATGTTTACATGTACTTCTTCAATTTTTTGTTTAAACATAACTATAAAAACAATTATTTCTTCTAAAATAAATAATTTTTTCATCATTATTTTCAGTATAGATATTAAAAAAAATTAAAAAAAATAATGTTTACCCACTACTGACAACCATGTGGGTTTTGTTTTGTGAAAAAATGGTCACTCTAACTTCTCTGTGGGTGAGATACGACTTATCATTGTTCTATTGTAAGTAGGAAAATATATAAAAATAAATATTGAGACAATTTCAATGATCACTGGGATGAGTATTTGGAATTGTTTCTATGGATGTATTCATATGACCACATTTTTACCAAAATACAAAAAAAATTAAAATTCACATAAAAATAAATTTTCTAAAAAGTATAAATGAAAACTATTAAAGTCTTTCTATTATGTCACTACTCCTTGTTTTCATCTACATAATTGTATCTTGTTGATTAGTTTTTGTAGAATTTACCATTTTTTCCATATTCTCATTTAAGTTTATATTTTTTTATTCATTTTAATATAAAATCAATGCATCAAATTTTTAAAAATTTAAAATATTATTCTATCAAATTCATAGGCACTATATGATTTTGATTACTGAAATTGATAAGTATGATGGGAAGAGTTTTAGTGAGTCACGGTATAAGTTCAATTAATATATAATTCAATAACCCGATCACATTTTTCTCATTATAACACTATTATAATGTTTCATTAATGTATTTAATGATGATGACCAACTTAATTTATGAAAAATCAGAGGAAGATTCCTAGTGTGTAACAGTGATGTAAAATTGGGAAATACTAGTGATGAGTGTGCTTGTGATAATAAGACTAACTCATAAACCATGAATTAGAAACCATTTTCTTTAGAGTCTCTATAAGAAAATGTTCTAGAAACAATGACTGTTGAAGGGACCGAAATTTTTGAATTTGGTAAAGTTGAAATCCCCAAATATAAAAAAAAGATCATCAATGATGAAATAGATATGTGATAAAAGTGATAAATTAACCAACTATCTTTGGATATCCATTGATCAAATTATTCATGTAATAGAAATATAATTTAATTATATAGAAAATCATGTGGGTTAAACTGTTCAAAAATTGGAATATGAAAAGTTTGAGATTTGATACATATTATTAACAGCTATACCCACAACTTTATGCTAGTAAATGACGTGAATACCCAACTGGATAAATAATTTTTCATAATTTAGGTTGATACAAATATTTTTTTATTACATTATAATTCTCAACACCCATTTTATGGATGTACATGAAAAAATGGTTCTAGATTTTGATTTTTATGGTGAGATAAAAGTATAAGTGGATTCAAAATTGATTTTGAATACATTAAAATTATTTCAAATATAATTTGATAATCCATTACACAAATATTTCCTTAACAGCTAAACTATTTTTATTACTGGTATTGATGATTTGATATTATCTATTATGGAAGTGGATTTTTTAAATAAAGAAAAATCCCACGAAATACCATGTACATGGGTGACATTAAATTATGACTTAATACTATATGTTGACAACAAGTTGTATAAATATGATATGAGTATTTTTCAATTGTATCTTTCACTAGACGAGAGGTTGTGATATTTTCATAGATATTTAGATTCCCAAGAATTTAATTTATCTATTTAAAATGGGCTAATCACATTTGGTAGTTCCTTATTATGAAACCACACCAACCAAGTGACATTTGTTAGTTTCTATGAGAGTCTAGATGGGGAAATAAAAAATAGCATTGTATTTGAGGAACCCCATGATTTTAGTTTATTTTAATAAATTTTCCATGTTTGGTATGGTTTTTTGAATTTCAATAATGACCAATTGAATACATAATACTTTGACATTAATGGGATTCAACCCATGATTTTTCTTTGTTTTTAATTTTGTTCTAGTTTTCTTTTAGAGGAAATTGTTGCTAGTTACTGTCTTTATCTTCATTATATGTTGTGGATATTTGTTCGTGATCTTGATGGTTTATCTTTAAGGGATAATGTTATGCTATTGTAGTTGTCACTAGGGGATCTGTTTTCAATTCAAAGCACATTAAGTTACATTCTAGAGTATATCTGGTTAAAAATAAGGAATTACATTATTTTACTATTTTTTCATTTTTTATCTTTATTAGTTTAAAAAAACTGTTGAGTCTCTGATTCAGGGATGGCGTTGATTCCTTAATTATCTGAATCTTTTTGAATCATTTTCTTTCATATTTTTGTTTGCTGGAAATTGTGATTCAATGGTATAAAATCCCCATTGTATGAAATTGTGTGTGTGTGTTAGGGGGTCACCCCTATCATTTTTTCTCAATTAGGGTGTTTAGAATTAATTTTTATCCTTTCCTGATAACTGTTTTAATCATATTTTCTTAATTAATTACCCCTTTCATTATGTGTAAAATATTTTCAAATGTTACTATTTCAGTTTAATTGAAATCTTTATTCTATTTCCATTATTAAAACGCATGAAATCAAATTGTAAAATAGTTTTTTGAAGAAAAAAAATTACTTTCTGAAATTCACTGTGACCATATTAACAGGTAACCAACCTACATAATTGAAAATCCCTATTGAACATTTACTAAAAAATTATTGTCTCATGTACCATTGAATTCAACTTTGGGGAGAAACATGGGTTTTATGAATGTGGGTTGGGGTCAACTCATGTTGAGTTAATATGTGCTTTAACTAAATCATAAGAAATCCCCCTATCTTTTAAACTTTTGGATACAAAATCATCAAATATTTCAAAAATGATTTCGATTTTTTTTGTTTAGGATTCACACGGTACATAAAATGTACCTTACCTAAGGGTGATACATTTATGGTAGAAAAATGTTTCCTTGAATATGAACTTTCTGATGTTGAATGATTTATGATTGAAAGTTATTATTTATTTTATGATTATTATGTTTATGAACTATGTTTGAGAGACATATGTGATAAATTTGTGTTGAGTTGATATCATAACGTTAGGAAACATGATGATTGAACTATTCCCTTGGGCACTAACTTTTTGAATATAAAAAAATAATAACATTACTGAACCAATTTAAATGGTATTCATAAAAATCCTTTCAAACATGAGTATAATGTGTATTTTGGAACCCAAAACGAATCTATAAGACAGTAGGCACAATGTGTGTGTGATTTAAACCTCTGAATAGTTTCTAATAAGCGCATATTCATACTTTGAAACACATGTTATGTGGCATAGGAAAAATTAAAAAAACAATTTAATGTTCCCAATGTCAAAAATGATCTTATTATGGTCAAGGGAACAATGAATGACATATGAAGAAGGGTAAAATTGGTTTTTATGAAACCATTCATTTCATATCAACAAGTTGATTAAAAAATTACATTTTCTTTTTTGAAGCTAGGAGAGTTCCAATGTACAATGTTCCTTTTATTATGTTCTCTATTCCATTTATTTTTTAACTATTATCACTCTTAAAAAAATATCATAAAGATGAATAGATGATAGTTTGTAGGAATAATCCAATATAAGGAATGCCATTTTCCAAATTGACACGATTTTTTGCTTCCTTGATAAGCTGACAATTATTTAATTTAGGGAATATTTCATTTCAAACATTCAATTTAAAAATCATCTTTAAAAATTTCTTGTCCTATATTTTTAAAATGAATGAAATTCTTCATGATGCTCTGATTAATAAAAACAAAATTGTATTTTAAAATGTCAATAAAACCTGATATTTATTTAATAAAATTAACGAATAAGTGTGGGATAATTTTATGTGGCTATGAAATCTATATATTTTCTATAGATTTTATATTATTTTATAATAGTTATATTAATCATCTATGCACTTTTAGATAATTAATTTAACTTTTATGATTTTAAAGTTGAATTTATTAATTAATAATTATTAAAATTTAATTTTTTTGTAGCCTAAAAAATTATTTGTTTTCTCTTACTCACTCTTACAATTCTTTATTTCTTCTCTTTTTTTTTGTTTTCAACTTTTCAAAATAATTTTTTGATTGTTTGTTAATTTTTGCATCAATTCATTACACAATTAAATTACATTATTTTCAATCTTTTAATTTTTCTTTATAAATTATTATAACACCAATTAATTAATGTTGTTATTTTATATGAATTATTTCTTTATTTATATATAATTTCATTTTATAAAATTAATTTCAATATTATTTTTTAATATTCGTTTAAATTATTATCCATTTATTTCTTGTTCAAATTTTAATATTTACTGTTATATTTTTCATTTAATGAATTGAAATATTTTTTTTATCAGAAATTTTTTAATTTTATTGATAATTATTTTGGTACTGGAAGAATAGTCACCAATGGAGGGTCATTACTCACTGTAAGAACCTTTGTTATTTCTTATGTCACCATTGATTTGTACAATGGTGAGTCTTTATTCACCATGAACCACCATTAAAAGCTCATACCACTAGCCCTACACTATCTCAAAATTACCCATTACCGACTCCCCTACCCATCAGTGACATCCTCTCAATGTTGTGCCTCAAACCGTTACAACATTCAAAAATGTTACTCACTTCAACCACTACCAATTCTTTATGTGACTTAATGATAAACTATATCCATGTCCTTCCTCCTCAAACTAGTACATCTTGTAATCCACCATCAAATGCTTCCCACCGCCATGAATGAAACACTATTTTCAATAACTGGTGGAATGAAAATTGAAACCCAACCGAACATAAAGGGATTAAATAAACCTAGAACCCCGAACCTCACCTCCTACTCATCTCTACGACAATAGAACATGATAACATAAAAAATAAGATGTGATTTTTGATATAGATTATCTAGAGTCACCACCTTCCACTAGGGTGCCAATATCGGAACTCTGATCTGATGAACTCATGCATTAAGTCACTTTGTTGTGCGAGTTGGAATAGGATGGAGGGTACACTATTTCACCACTAGATGAAGCCGCATATCCCATCTGAAGTGAGGAATCACTAAGACCATCGTTGACATGATGAGTCATGGATACCCTCTTTGGAGTGATACTACAGACCAGAGAGGGTTGGTTGTTTTGGAAGATGTGTGCCATAGTAGCTTCCTGAAGAAGCTGAGACCCCCCATCCCCACCCCTCCTTATTGCAATTGGATAAGAGGGGGTGAGAGAATATATAATTAATAATAATTAAATCAAACTACATTAATTAATAAAAATAAAAAAAAATAATTATTAAAACAATAATAATATTTAATAAATAATTTCTTTAATAAAATTTTATTATAAAAAAAGATAAAAATTAATAATAAAAAAATTTAATATAAATCAAATTAATTTATTAAAGTAATTAATTTAAATAATAACGATAATTGGGAATAATATTAACAAATAAATTAAATAGTGTATTAATCTAATGTACATAATACAAGTACATATATTTTATTAGGATATATAAATATTAACAACAATAATTTAATTTTTAATAATTAATAATAGTTTTATATAATATAAAATAAATATAATAATTCATTAAAGTATTTATAAATTAATTTATAATAAATAAATATAAAATAAAAAATTAATATTTTTAAACTAATTATTTATATATTTAAATTTTTATTAAATCATTTGTATTTCATTTAAAAACCTTATAAATAAATATCTTCTTTTTGTCGATACTTGGAGTAGTCGAGTTTCTGTCCATGATAATCCTAACTAATTGGTCAATATTCAGTTAGAGATGTTTTGATAAAGTCATGAGGGCTGTAGATGAAAATACAAGTGTACATTAAAAATGTGAAGACCAAACTATGTCGATGCGTAGAATGGTGACCAACTGGAAATAATAGATGACTTAATATATACAGAAGCAGTAAAGATTGAGCATTCATGACACTTCCTCAATGACCACTAGGAGATCTAGAGTTAGAGAGAAGGATACTTGAGTAACTAATTTCAGCACATGCTTATTTTCTATGGGGGGGGGGTTTCTCTTCCTCTATTTTATAATTATCATAAATCGTAATTGAATTTTTTTTCAATTTTAGTAATTAGTATAATCATAGGTAAAACCTTTTCTTATTTCAAGGATTTTAACCTTTCGATCATTCAATTTTATTCTTCACATCATTCTCTTTTATAATGAATTCAAAATTTTTCTACGAGATACATTTAGAATTCATTAATATTGTTTCATGACCATTTTCCATAGATCATAACTACAAGATCAATCGGTGAGATTTATCTTGAATACTTTTCTTAAAAGGATAAAAGTAAAATCATTGGATAATCTGGTGAATTTTATCCCTTGAATATTTTCAAATATTCATTACATATAATTAAATTTGAAGTGGAGAAAACCAAAATTTCGTTTTATGTTTGTTTGATTTTTACTGGGGAAGATCATACCAATATTTTTATGATCTCGTTGAATAATTAAAAGAATAATGGTATCATTTTCCATCATTATAAATAATAAAAATCATCATGGTATTAGTTATATAAAAATAATTTATGTATTAATAAAACAATAATATCGCATATATCATACAAAAATTGTGCATCCGTCATAATTGCCAAATATATTAGGTTGTGAGGTAAAAAATGAACAATATTGTTTCGCGTGGAGATAGTTCTCCTAACACCGACATTACATTTGTTACCCATTTTATTGATGTGTGTGTTAGTGTAGTTTGAACCCAAATAATAAAAAAACAGTATATTGGGGATGTTTATTTTTTAATATAATAATGGAGAAAATATAATTTAATGGGTGAAGAATGAAATAAAACATAAATGGATGTTGAAGAGTGTTAACTATTTTTGGGGTACCTCTTACTAGTTTCCAACGAAGGACATATTATTTTTCTTTATACCCAATGTGATTAATCTAGGGTGAATTGAAGGATTTTGGGATATTATTTGGAATGGTTTTGGAATAGAAAAAATGGATTTCTAGGTGTGTATAAATTGGATATGTGAATTACTATATTATAGGGGAGAGGGAGTGGTATTAATTTAAATATTAAAAGGTAAACACTAATTAGAAACATTCACTAAATATTGTGGCTACAATAATGTTCCCATTTAGAGAAATGTGGTTATATGGATGAATAATGTCCATAAAATGGGTTTTGGAAAACATTCTATGTCATTTGGACTCATAAGATTAATGTTTGACCACTGCTTAACAATAATTTTTCTTTAATCATTGTGATTAATTATATTTACATTCACTAAATTTTTTTCATGATATAAGTTTAAAATATTATACATTATAAATTATGATGATTCAAAATATATAATAAATTTTTCTAAATTGTAATCAGGGAAATGGAAGAAAATAATTTAAAATAAACCTTAAAGACAGGATGACATATCAGGTTTATAATGATAGACTTTTCAATCATTTGAAATTTTTTTATATTAGACACGAATATGAAATTATTTTCAATGACCTAAATAAGATGAAATTTTAAAAAATTACTCTAATTATACATTAATCCAATTTAAAAACATAATTAATCTATTTCAATAAATAATATGGAAAATTTATTTAAACTAAAATTTAATATTATTCTCTATTTTACAAAATAAGAAAGGTCATTGAAAAATACCAAATAATCACCCAAAGTGAATTTTGATATATTTATATAATAATTGATTTTTTTACATTCATATAAAAAATATATATATTTCAAAAATTTGATATTGAATTGGAATTCCATTAAAAGGTGGAAAAAGTGTTTTTTTAGAAAAATACTATTTTAAATAGAAAAAGTGGATAGATTCTTATCTCAAGCTGATAAAATTTATTGGTTGAATGATACAAAAAATTAAATCATGTGTAAAAAATATACAGATTTATATTAATTTTTATTAATACAAAAACATTTTGATAACATCCATATTAAATTTAATAACAATATACTACAATTTTGTATAACTCAGTCTTGGGGGTAACATATGTTTTGTAGAAACTCATGGTTGTGTGTCATGTATGATATTATTTATAGAGTTAATTTTTATTGTAAAATTATTATATAATTCATAAATATTATTAAATATGTAAAATACTTATTCTATCAATACCTCGGATGTTACAATATCAAAATATGTTTTGATAATACATTTTTAAAACTCGAAATATACCTTATCGATCAATTCAAAAATCCAAGAACCACAAAAAAGTACTCTACATAAATCACATTAACCAATAATTGTTACATTTCATCATAAATTACATGTATTGTTATAACATGTATGATATTCTATTCCTTATAATTCATCATGGGAATTCCACTCTTCGTGTCAAATCATTTTCATCATTATTAATCCTCGTTTCATTCCATAAAATCTTTCTTGATTTCATCTGTTTCAATAATATGTTAAAATAAATATATTAGGAGATATCGGGAACATACAAATATATGAATTACACACTAAAAAATTATCTCCCACTACATATTAAAAAAATTATAAAAGTCCATGTCCTACCTCTAGTACAAATATATATAAGGATGATATATAGATTTCTCATGTTTTTATCATAATTATTGCACATACACAAAATATAATTCGTCACAAATAATATTAATCAATATTTGTTTTTTCCACTAGGCTAGATACCCTGAGATGGGGTTGAATCAGGGTATGATATATTAAAAAAACACCCATTTTGATCTTGTTTTTCTATTAAACAATACAATCTTATTCCTCCTCCCCATTGCAGAGTATGAATAACCCATTAAGAATGCACATGAAACATATATTTTTACTTGGTTCACCCTCACTAGGCAACGTCCAAGGATCATACATCAGAAGTATGGTGATGTAACATATCCACTATAAGCACACTTCTATTTACAAGTTTGAGATGTACTCATTGTGCCTCCTGGTTTACAACCACTCATAATTTGATATTTTCACTGCTTTCTCACTGATGTGAGCTCCCTGCTTCTTCAAAAAATCCACTTATAGTTTATAGACATATAGGTCTCTTCATTATCGCTAATGAATGTGTCCTCCACTGTATATAGATTATCAATTTATGTCCAAATATCATTCACTGATGAATACCCCTTTGCCTCTGATCACTAGGGAAGAACCTTTGGAAATACCTTTTCAAAGCACTATACATCGCGAAGCTCCTAATTTCGCGAAGCATAAACAAGCCTATGTGAAGTCCCTAGGTATTCACAAATCACACACCTTCACAGAGCTCACTGACCCATGAAGCACAATACTTCATATATCTGAGACCTTCACAAATCCCATGCCTTCTAAAAGCATTGGTCATCATAGAGATCAAGCCGTCTCAAAGTTACATCCTTCACGAAGCTCAATGAGCCAACATAGAACACACCTCATTCACAGAGGTTGATTAGCTATTGTGAAACTCCTTCTTTCATAAAGCACATATCCTTCGAGAACCTATTGCATGATTTGAAAGATTTTTTTTTAAAACAATCTGCTTCTCTCAATGGGGTCTCTGCCTTTTTATAGGCAATTCCACCAACCATTGAACCTTCTGCGTGAAGTTAGAGCTAGTTCAAATCCAATCGCGATTATATGAAATTATCTCTATATTGTGAAGAACCGAAAAAAATTTCATATCGCAGAGCTCTTCATAATCACAGATCATTCCATCAATTCCATCACACCGCCGCCACAAAGCTTCACCGCAATGCTATTCACCTCTGCTATTTGGAATGCTTGTCATAATCATGTAGAACACTATCAGAATTATTCAAGTTTTCACAAAATCTACAAAATAAAGAACATATTCTTGAAACTCATTCCTTTTACATATATGGAAGAGATCTTCAAAAAATCCATATTTCATGATTCTCACCAAACTCCAAATTTTGGACACCAAAAATTTGGCAAACATTGGAAAATGGAACCGCCTGGTATATGTTCATTTTGAACCACCTCTAGATCATCCCTTCCATTGTAATGGTTCTTGGTCAACATTAAATGTCAATAGTATCTTTGGATCTTGAAAAATCATCATGGAAACCAGTATTTTCAACCAATACAACCAACCAAAAATGTTGCAATGTTACCTTGAGGGATTTTTTCCCAACAATCTCACCCTTTGGGTTTGTTGACAACTTTTCCCCGAATGATTTTCTGCACATTGCTAGCTCGCTGAGTCTCCTTTCATCATATACCATTATTCAACTCTTGTGACTCAGATAGTGACCAATGATTCTCTTAACAAATACTCTATGCCCACATGTGAAATTCTCGTCCTGAGAAACAAGAGTAAATGGAAATATCATCAATGAATCACTACATTTCAAACACGAACTGTTGACATAAAACTGATACCAATTTCTAAACTCATACCAATTATTGATCACTACAAACCTTCTCACACCATTCCAACATCTCTATTCTACTTGAATCTCGATCATCAACTGTCATGATATCCACTCTTTGATCTATCACTTCTAGAATCGTCATATTTAATACACTCCCCCTATCTCATTGATCTCCCCCTATATCATTGCTCCACCTCTTAACTTCTCCCCATGTCTTCGGGTAAGACCTTTTCTCCCTTAAACACATTTTCTCCCAATTTAGGAGTCACTATTTCTATCACTCGGTCAACTAATGAAATTGTTACCCCTCTATGGTCTGAGGTATTGGATAGAACAAATATTATAACATTAGAGAAAAACACACCATACGTCGGGGAGAGAGGGTGGGCGCCACATCCACACTTGTTCATGTGCTGGAAGTCGACTGAAATCCAAGAGCTAGTCGATCCCTCTAATAATATTCCTTGGTTAAGACCTTTGTCCAAATGTTTTAAAATTGTAGGTTTGTAGGGAAAAACTCCAACATCATGTTTACATGATCAACCATCTTCTCAATAAAATGATACTTTATCTCAATTTTATTTGTCCTATAATGATTTATATGATTTATTATTAGATTTATAACACATGGGTTATCTCAAAAGATTTTGATAGGAGACATCACTTCAACTCCCATACAATCATGTTATTTCTTGATTCCCAATAACCGAGTGCATCATTTAGTGTCCACAATATTCTCAGCTTCTACAGTGCCCAATGAAATGAAATCTTGCTTCTTGATTAGCCTTGAAATACACAATCCACAAAGATAGAAATCACCTCCTGACATTGATTTCCTATCATCCGATGCACCATCCAAATGTGATTTAGTATATCCAAATAACACTGACTAATATGTTTCCTTATATATGAAGAAAAAATCCATCTTGACCCTGATATACCAATGTATTCTTTTCATAGCAATAATATGTATTTCCTTGGTATTTTTTTGATATAGCATTACTTTGAATGTGGAGAATACAATGTCATGCCTTTTCGTGGTCAAGTACAACAAACATCTAATGATTTGCCTATATTTAGTGACAATAACTATCATTACATACTCATCATTGGACAATTTCATCTGGGTAGAAACAAGAGTCTTCATCCACTTGGAATTTCCCATTCCAAATATCCTTAGAACATCATTTTCAAATTTGGATTGAGAAATTGATGTACCATTCTGTCCTTGTGACACCTTTAAACCAAGGTAAAACATCATCTCTCGAATCGTTGACATTTCGAACCCACTTCTCATGAATTCAAAAAAATTTCTACCCAGAGCATCATATGATCCGCCAAATATTATGTCATAGACATAAACCAGAACCATCATCCTTTGTTTTATTTGGTGTTTAAATAGAGATTTTAATCAACTCCCCCATGCTGGACACCAAAATTATTCAAATATTGTTCAAGAATTGAGTATCATGCTCTTGGTTCTTGTTTCAGGCTATACAACACCTTTTTATCTGATAAACCTAGTTATCATCCCCATGAGTGAGAAAAACATCTATCTACTCAATATACACTTATTCATTTAGAATCCCATTCAAGAAGGTAGATTTGAAATCCATATGGAATAGTTTTATCTTTTGCCTCTCAGTAATGGCTAGGAATATTCAGAATGTGTCCAGCCTTGAAATGGGTGAAAATGCCTCATGGGCATCTATTCCCTCTATTAGTGAGTATCCTTTTCACACTAGTTGTGCTTTGTTTAAAATCATCATTCCATATTAATTAATATTTTTGCGATATACCCATTTGGTTCTGATGTAATTTTTATCTCCTAGCCTAGAAACAATCTCCCAAGTATGGTTCTTCTGAATCTGATCTAGCTCATCATTCATTACCTAAACACGGTTTTCATTTTCACATGCATCAGTAAAGCATTTAGGCTCTACATGAGATAGGAATAATGTCTGTTGTAGTGATTTTATTTTTCTTGTTTGAACTATAGTAGAATGATCACCAATGATATTATTCATGTCAATTTCAGCTAGAATACTTGGATTTTGTACAGATACTAATTTTACTTCCTCATGCTCATCATTAGTATCTTCTTATGAATCAATATTATCCACCTATGATCCTTCTGCATTTCTTTCCTCCTTATCACATTCATCAGGAAGTTATTCACAGTGCTATTGAATATTCTCATCATTTTCCACAACAGCTACATCTCTTCTCTCAACTAAGTTTCTTATCCTTTTATAAAAGAATTTATATGCTTTTATTTTTCTTGAGCTGTCATTGAATATTTCCTCATCTCTGTATGACTCAAATTTGGTATGTTTTATTATTTTGTATAAAGAACATACATCTAAAGATTCAAAAGTACATAACCATTGTTTTCTTCCTATATCATATCTCATATGGAGTCTTTCCTTCATACACAATAGATCTATGGTATAGATGTTGACTGATGTCAATACTACTTCCTTCCAAAATTTCTTTTGTAGGTCTTTTTCTATAAGCATCGTTCTATCCATGTTGTTAATGATTTTATTTCTCCTTTAATCCACTCCATTTTTTGGGGTTATTACTGAAGAAACATAATGCCTTATCCTATGTTTCTCGAGATAGTCTTCCACCAGTTTTTTTGTGAATTCCCTACCATTGTCAGTACGATATTTCCAAATTTTCTGTACAATAATTATTTCACACTCTCTCTGGTATAGTTTTAAGCAGGTGAACACATATGAATTATGGGAATAACAAATAAACTTTGCATTCTGCTGTATTCATCAATGAAATGAACGTAGTAACTCTTTGCGTCAATTATTCTGGGTGTGATAGGCCCAAAAACATCACCTTTCTCTAAATTCAGCACTCATGTTGTCTTCTTTTCTTTTCCCTTTTACATCTTTATGATGAGCATCCATTATTGGAATGAATCGCACTTGTGTGTACAATAACATGATTTCTTAAGGAGGTATCTTTCTGCATTACACTTTACCGGACCATACAAGGAAGGTTGGCATAGATGAGCAAGTAATTTATACCACAACTTGTTTTCTTCTACTATGGACAGAAAGCACATATCTTTCTCTCTACTTAACTTGTATAGATTTACCTTTATTCTTTTTCCCTATAGAACAACAACCCCATATCTTCATTTGATGATACACATCTTCTTATTATGCCTTATAAAATTTCCTAAGTCACATAGTTTACTGACATTGATGAAATTGTGGCTGATGCATTCTACTACAAAGACATCAGTCTGTCTCATCTCATTTCCCCCAAACCATTCCTTTCCTGAGCCAATAATCATTATGCATTCATTATTTCCAAACATGAAAAATATTTCTTTGTTATATTTTATTCCTGTAAGAAGTTCTTTATTTCCTTTCATGTGATATGTGCAACTGTTATCAAGGATCCACACACCAATACAGTTTGATGCTTTAAGGGAAATTTCTGCCACCACTTCCTTCTTATCCTTTTTCTTCTTGGTCCATATTTTTTCCTCACACTCGACATAGATTGACACAAGTAAAAATTCTCAGAGTATGATGGACCAGATTCATCTTGCAAAGCTGCACATATATTTCTCACTTTCAACTCACTTGTTGGTTCATTAATCTACTGCTTCTGAACATTTTGATTCTTATTTGGCACATCCCTCAGTATAGTTGATTTACAGTATCATTCCATGTCCCAAAATATTATGCACCAAAAATAGTGTTACTCAAAATATTTTCTAGAGAACCATTATCTATTTAGTTGCAAACTCTTTTCTTGTTCCCTTTGATATCTCTTTCCTATGTAACACACATACTAGGAATGTCCAATATTTCCACACAGAAAACACATTATATAAGGTGCATTCTGTCATGTAACTTCTTCACTACTAGTTTCCCCTTGAGATCTCTAAATATTCTATTTCGGATTTGTGCCCAAATCATCCTTCAATAACAAAATGGGTGCTTGTGGTCTGACATCAATTTTCACAGATTTTTGTATTTTATTAAGACCTCCATTAGCCTAAGCATCTAAAAAATTGATGCTTCCTTTCTACTAAACCACTATGTTTCACTTTTATCATCTAGGATTTCTGAGTGATATATATACCTGATGTCCCAACAGAATTCATGATTTTTTTCATGATCCATAACCTTTTTCCTCAAACTGAGAACTTCTCCTTCATTTTCATCAATATTATTGATTTGATCTATCCCTGTATTTTTAACCCATCTACCCCCCTTTTCTATTCTTCGTCCTTGAGTTTGTATTCATCACCCTTTTCTAAGCTCTCTGGCCTAGAAGGATTAAGGTTTTTAATTTCTTTTATCAGCATAGACTTCTCTTATTCATTATATTACATGAAGAGTATGGCATCATGTACCACCTTGTTGAATTTCATTATTTTTATTATCTCCAATCATGTTTCTCATTATGATTTGATTCTAATTTAGCTTCCACGTCGACTCTTCTTTCAATTTCTTCTTCTTATTTGTCAATGATGATTTCTTCATTTTTTTGAGATCTACCAACAAATGACACCGTAACATTCTCTCCACAAACTATGATGTTCCCTATCTCTTCATCCATTTAAACCTTAGTCACATCCAAACTACCACATTATATTGAGAGATGATTGTTTTTCTTAATGAAATTTTTCTTTAATTGTTTCTTTCCTTTCACATATGTTGATGACTTCTTTTTGAGATTTTCTATTCTGTCCTTCTCATTTTCATGAAACATATTGGGACACATTGTGTCAAGGTGACCATCTTTTCCACATCTAAAGAAATAAAACGTAAGTTTCCCTTTTAACATTCCCTTTCCACTTTTAAAATTCGAGAAAAGGAATGACCTGACCTTATTTATATGTCCTTTATCGTTAGTATCTTCAATGGTTAGCATCTTCATGTCCTTGAATGCCACCTCTTTGGATTTTCCCATTTCGACATCATCATTATCATTATTTCTCATTTCCTATAAAACAAGGGTGATCTGATGGTTATCCAATGTCTACTCTTTTGGGTCTTTATCTTCCAAAGATAAAACTTTCTGATTTATCGGAGGTGGAATTTTCCCCAAGATGCACTTTATAATCTATATGTAAAAAATAAATTCTCCATGAAATCGCATGTCTTCCACAACAAACATTTACCCTATTAATGAATGCATCAATAGACTCATTCATATTCATTTTCAAATCTTTATTCTTATTCCACAGTACTTTTTACTTCTCCTCTTGGACCTCTTAATCTCCTTCATATATGTTCAATAGCTTTTCCCACAAAGCAGGTGATGTTTTTCATGGCATCACCTTTGTAGAGATAGCATTTGATAGGGATATCCCTAAAGCATTGTCTCCCTTTTTGTTAGAATCTAATTCTTTTTTATCAGCTTTCGATAAATCACCACTATTAATATCGGCATTTATGCCATGCATTTCTTTTTTTAACACATCAATTCCCAAGGATTGAAAGTAGTGTTGCATTTGATTCTTCCATAGATGAAAATTGTTCCCATCAAATATTAGAATCCATTTGTGATTGATGACCTCTATTTGAGAGAGAAACATTTATATCAACCATTCTCTCTAATACTAATTTTTTGGTCATTTAGGCTAGGTACCATGAGAGGGGGTAAATCAATGTATGAGAGATTAAAACAACTTCCTTTTTTTGATCTTGTTTTGATGTTAGACAATCCCATCTTCACTGTCCATCCCATTGTAGAGTATGAATAAACCTTAAAGCATGCACATGATACAATAATTTTTACTTGGACCACCCTCATTGGTCTACATGCAAGGAAAACACGACGATAGTGAGACGATGTACCGAATACAAAATAAGCGCACTATTGTTTACAAGTTTTAAGGTGACTTAGTATCCCTCCTTGTTTACAACCACTCACAATTTCAGAACTCACTTCTCTCTCAACTGAAGTGAGCTCACTGCTTCTTTCAGAAGATACACAGACAGTTTATAGACCCATAGGTCACTTCATTATCACTGATGAATGAATACTCCATTGTATGTAGATGCTGTATTGATGTCAAAATATCATCCATTGATTAATACACCTTTTCCTCGGATCTCTGGGATACATCATTTGGAAATACATTCGCAATGAACCCCACTTTGTGAGGCTCCCGATTTCTTGAAGCTTAAACAATACTTCAAAAATTCCATGACTCTTTGCAAAGGACACACCTTTATAGAGCTCATTGACTCATGGAGCACACCGCTTTGCAGATCTCAGACCTTTATTAAGATAATGCCTTCCCAAAGCCGAAATCATTGTACAGCTCATGTTGTCGCAATGAAACTTCCTTCGTAAAGCTCAATGAGCCAACACAGAACACACCTCTTTCGCAGATCTAGATTTGCCACCACAAATCTATTTCTTTTATAAAGAACACTGCCTCTGTGAACCACCTTCACGATTCGAGAGAAACAAAAAAATTTTGGAAAACACTCTACTTCTCTGGAGGGTGTCGAGGATTTTTTATAGGCAATTCCATTGACCCTCGAACATTCTTGGTGATGTCAGTCCCACATCATTTCCATTCACAAAGTGCCTATTTTTTTTATCGTGAATCACCACATAAATTTTTGGATCGCGGAGCTCTTTGAAATCGTGGAATGTTCCGTTAATTCTGTCGTGCCATCACTGAAAAGCTTTGTCGTAATACTCTCCTCCTTCATTGTTCATGAAGCTCATCATAATCAAAAAGAACTCTGTCAACATTCTTCATGTCTTCACAAAATCCACATCACGAATCCCATATTCATGAAAATCATGCCTTTTACATATTTTGTTGAGATCTTCATGGAAATCCATATTTCAAGATGCTCTCAAAACTTCATATTTTGGACCCAAATTTTTTTACAACTAACTGGAAAATGATGCCACCTTATATATTTTCTTTCTGTTCCACATCCAGATTATCCATTAAATTTTTATGGTTTTTTGTCAACATTAAATGTCAACAACATCTTTGGAGATCAAAAATTCACCATGAAAACATTCATTGTCAACAAACACAACCAACCAAAAAATCATGCAAAGCTACCTTGAGAGATCTTTTTCCCAAAAATATTAATAAAAATATACCAATATAACATGAATTGATAAAATAATTACTTTAATAAAAAAACTCTGGATTTCTATAATTATTTATTTAATAATTGAAGACATAAAACATTATGTTGTTAAATCATCATAAATAATGTTATATAATAACATCCTCATATATCCAAAATATTATCATTTATCTTATTGAATAATTTTTAAATATCTTCGTGGACTAAAATTTTAAAAAATATAAAATATCTTGTGAACTGAAGCCTACATTGGGAGATTCACTACCAAAATAAAAAATAAATACCTACAATATTTAATGAAAAATAATTATTCATATACTGATATTTTAACCCTTAAAATTTCCATCAATATGATTCCTCTTGATAATTTTTTTAAAATGGTAAATTTCATTAGATAATGTTGAACATAACTGATGTATGTTTAAAAAATGAAATACCATTAATAGGATTTTTTTAAAAACAATTTCAAGAAAATTAAAAAAAAACTTATATAAAATATTTCATATAATAGATCAAAAAACGAAAATATCAATGCCATTAAATATTATAAATTAATGGGGTAGTAATAATGATCTTAATATTAATAAAAATAAATTTCGAAGTATATTAATATAAAAAAGAACTAAAAATGAAATACCAAATCATCTAAGATGTTATAAATTAATAAATGAAATTATAAAATAATAGAGATAGAGAAAATACAATATGACAATGTTACCTGAAATAATTTAATACTCGTGATACCCCAACATCTATTCAATGGAATTCCACTATATTCATGATGAAAACAAATGGATGATGGTACCCCATAGGTTTAACACTAGCGTATGAATTATTTTAATTGATAATTCTAGTTAAATAAAAATATAATAAATTAAAGTTCCAAATATTATGTGGATCACATGTTCTAACTTTATAGTATGAATATCTAGTGTACACTTACTTTTCAATATCATCCTAGAACGAGCCTTCGAAATTTTCCCTAAAAATATGACATTATGAATATTGAGAATGTAGTATCAAACTATTGAAAATTTTATTTATAATAATATATTATTACTGTTATAATTAATCACTTATATACTGTAAACATTAAATAAATAAATATATTATTTTTTAGAGGTTAAAGATATATTTTAAAGATAAATATTTTTTAAAAGAAGCATAAAGTATTTAAAATTTAAGTTAAAATATAATATCTTATAATGAATTATTTAAGATAAATTTAATGATTATACAAATAAATATAATTTTCTATATCTATATAATTATTCTTACATTTATTATTCTTAATGTAGGATCATCTTATACTTGAAAAATACATTTCTTAAAGACATTTTTGAACTCGTTTTTATTGTCTTTTTTTAAAATACAATTTTAAAATAAGTTTATTTTATTTTGATAAAATATGATAAATATTTGGAATCATGATTTTATAAAAAATTAATAAGACATCATTCAATTATTTATATTTCATATTAAAAATAGTTACAATCAATCACCCCTGTGAAGGATAGAATGGGTTTAATCCAGTGTTAACAGAAAAAGATAATGTTTATAATGAAATAAAAAAAATTGAACCCTATTGGTTCATTTTATTTTAACCATAACATTATCAACATCTATTATGATGAATTTTTGGTCTATTTTCCCCAAATGATTCATGATATTATTTCAAAACTCTGAAAATTTACAAGTGTTCCACCCACCTCAATTATAAAAGGGAACATCCTCCCCTCACTTAGTCACACATATTAAGGCATTTAGCTCAACTAATCCCAAAAAAATATCCCCAACATAATTTTATATATAATATAGATTTCATATTCTGAAAATAAAAACATATTTGTTCTTAATAATAAATCAAAATGGTGTTTTTCTAAGAGAATGTAATCATCTCCAAAAATATCATTCATTTTTTATTTCTTATTTTCCACCATAGATTATTTATTAACAATTATAATGCAATAAAACCATTATTTCACATATACTGGGATGTTATTATATTGATGGAATAATATTTATTCTTCTCCTTCTCAATCAAATGGGAATCAAAATCATTTATTATGTGTGCGGTAGACTACCACTTTACGAACCGATAAATTTTAGATTCTATCACTAACTAAAATGGATAACCATAATGATGGAAATAATTATTGTATAACATAATTATTAAATAATTTTATTCTATGAAATTTATAAATCAATCGATTAATATCCCTTTCTCCCATTAAAAATTGAAAACATTTCTCATTCGTACATATGACCAAGGATATCCATAAATCGATGTGATTCATTTTCCGAGGCCAAATTTAAACAATGATTGTATGTATAGGTTTCATGATAAAATTTATATTTATTAAAGTAACATTATTATATATATTGGGGAAGTAATCCATATCTATGTAAACTGAAATATTCTTTACAAAACATGATTGATAAAATGGACCAATAAATACTCAAGAAATTGTAATAATGATATATTATTAGTGAAAGGGTTATAAGATATTACCAGTAGACCTTATTTGTTATAATTAATATTAATATGGTTATATTATTATTTAATAACATATCTATCACCATTACATTGGTGTCCCAATCATGTTCAACTGAAGTGAAGAATGGGGAAATCAATTTTGTCTCAATTTCTATTTTATTGAGACAACTTTGATATCATGAACCTATTAAATTTTATGTTCTATATAAACCACCAATTTTATATATTTTACATTAATAAATATATATTCAAGATTGTTAATTTTTCAATTAACATTTATCCTTTCAAGGGTTTATAATTTAAATGTTACCAAATAGTTAAGTCTTTATTATACAATATAATTTTTTTGTATTACCTTGATTTTACTAAAATGAATTTTATAGAACATCCTTTATAAATATACAACAATATAATATTATAATATATATTTAATAATTATCCATATATTATTTATAAATTTCACATATTTGGAACTATATTTAACTAAGGAAAAGTTTAAAAGTAAAACTAATTTTATGCCACTTTTATCAGGTATAATATTTTACAATGTCAATATTTTTCAAAGAAAGATACAAAAGTACATTTTATCACACAAATTCTTTATTATATAAATTTTATTTTATCCCTATATTTTTATATATGTTGAATGGAAAGTTTATAGTATTTTCCAAACAGATCATTTTGAATGTGGTTATCAAAATTCAAAATGATATATTTTTGATATATATCATGTTTACAGACCACCCCACCACAATAATTGATTAAAGCTATTTAGATTATACTAGATATTTTAAATTTTTTTAAAAATAAATATTTTTAATCAAGTATTATTTTAATATTTCACTAAAAAAATTTATTTTAAAAAATGACATTAATTTATTAAACATATTATACATTCTATGAACCGATTGTCATCTCTTATCAGTTTTTGGTCAATAACATTCTATAAAAAAGTTCACTTCCTTGTGATGATTGAAAATTAGAGTTTTCATAAATATAAATATTATTTTTGTCATTTTTATTTCAATTTACTATACTATATACTAATTCAAAATGTTGATTTTTTTACATAGGATGTTATTTTATTGACTAGAGAAATTTTGTAATTTCATATTCCTTATTCTATATGAACATTTACTGCTAAGAAAAATTGATTGGGAATTAAATGGATCATTAAATAGAGTATGATTTAATTCGACATGTTGATCTTGGTGGGGACCTATTATAGATAGCCCATAAATATATAGATATGCCTCATGATAAAAATCAGATAGTGATGTTAATTAAATGGGTTTATAGTATATACATACCCATGAATTAAACAATTATGTCACTAATATTTAAGGGTAAAGATTTCATGATTTATGAGATCATGAACTGTAATATATTTCATTTTCTTTATTAAAAATTTGATTATTAATATCGAAGAGATTATTAAATTGATATTGAAATGGAATCATTTTATACACAAGTTATTTAT
Organism: Viscum album; assembly: GCA_963277665.1. Taxonomy (NCBI): domain Eukaryota; kingdom Viridiplantae; phylum Streptophyta; class Magnoliopsida; order Santalales; family Viscaceae; genus Viscum; species Viscum album. The sequence goes on along the minus strand of OY728127.1, from coordinate 521,999,949 downwards.
TAAATTTCATGTTTTTAATTTATCTACCATTCCATTATGAATATTACTTATTTACTATTTGTATATCAACAATGAATAACCCTTAATGAGGATTTGTGATAACACATATTTTTTTTCCTTTCTAAGGGTTAGGAGGAATAAATCAATGAATGAATTTCAATGATATAATAGTTTTATAGTTTTTATGTTTTATGTTTTATTCCCAATGTAAAATGGGTATCATGTATATATATCCAATTATTACGGACTAAAAAAAATTGGACATTCATGATCATATCCATTTATTTTATAAAAATATAATAAAATGTAAATTGACAATTGTAAAATAGATCCGGAGTCATTTTAGTTGGCATTAAATGATATTTTGGAGAAACATTCCAAACTATATTTAGGAAAACATATATTATGGGCCATAACCCTATTAAATACCACAAATATATGTATAATTAATGTGTACTATCATAAATATTTTTCTATGTTAGTGATTTTGTTTTCATTCCTAGTAGAAAATATTTATTTGTATACTAAAATTGGTTTTGGTATTCGCATAGATGCATATAGCATCAATGACCACAAAAAATAGTTGGTCAAGTATATCATAGAAATATTTATATCATACAGTGAGGTTTCCCTTGCTAAACAACCAGTTTGACCCTCCCTTGTAATATTCTTCAATTAATTCACATTTTCAGTACTTCCCATTTTGATGTAATTTAAAATACTTTTATGATGTCAAGAAACCCCAATAGAAATATGTTTTTTATTCTGAATTTAAAAATAAAAATATTTTCTATTTATGTTAAGAATTAAAAAAATTATAATTATATATTATGATTTAAATTACATAATTATATTTTCCAATTAAGTATATAATATTGTTTTGTAATGTTATCAATACGAAATTATTGTATCAATACTCATAGAAAATGTAGAAACATACCTAATGAGAAATTTAATACAAATGGTGATTGAGTTGAGCAGATCATGTGAATATTAAAGTATATGACCAATTTTATAACAAATAACCAAGAACATATATAGAAACATGATGTTCAATGGTAGGATACACCTATTATAGAAATTTTCAGGTGATATAAGAATGTATCTTTTAGTTGAAAAACTAATCCAATGGTAGATGAGTAATGGATTATGTCCCAAAAAGCTATTTTTGGCCATTGGATTCCTTAAAAAAAATGGCCATAATAAAAGTATATTTACTTGTTGGTGATGTTAATTAATAGTGTTCATTGCTCTAGAATACAAGATATTACGATGAAATATAACAGATTAAATGGATAGATTTTAATGTAACATGCATTGAAAATTATTTCCTTCATGATAAATTAACTGAAATAAAGGAAAAGTTCATCAATATAATGGGAAAAGAAGATGATAGTTTTGTGGAGTATGAAAAAATCATTAAAATAATATCTAGTTATCATATGGATTACATACATAATATAGAGATAAAAATATACCTTTTAATTGATGGTCCTGATCCAATTCTATGTAAGAAAATAGTTTCTAAATCATTTTCATCAAATGATGAATTAGTTTTCTACACCATAAAAAATAGAATTTATTTTCTAGAAATTATATATTCAAGGGATTTAAATAGAATAAGAGTTCTTAATAATAGTTAGAAAAAGTGAAATCGTTAAAGTGGAATAATTAAATGAACAAAGTTACATCATTTGAAAATTATAGTAATAAAAATCTTAGATAATGATTTACGGGAATGATAATTTATTAAAAGTGAAAAGATATGGTTAATTTAGATAATGAATATAAGGGAATGAAAAATATCATAGTTATAAAGTGATTCAACTGTAATTACATGGTGATTTAATTAAACTAATATTCTTGAAATCAACGGAACATATCATAGATGTTGATAACAAAAGATGTCTATGCTAATATAATCACTAAAGCTGTGATTTTAATTACTAATGATCTTGTGTATGGTACATTCATAAAACACAACCATATATAAATACCATTTTATTTTATTTTGGATCACCACACTTATTTATACCATCCATATTTTTCAGGATATTTATACATTTCCCATGAACATAAAGAATGATATTATCTATTAGCACTACAACTGGAAATATCACACAAATAGATATATCCCAGATAGTTCATATAATGAAACATAAACATACCATATTTTTAAAATATATTAATAGATCATTGGTTAACTTTTATATAATCATTTTAATGAACTTGATTTCAAAATATGATACAAATAATTATTGAAAATTGAATGAAATTAAAATTTATGATTAAGATGTAAAATTCCTTGTATTTATTGAGGGGGGAATAACAATCTAATTTATTTTTAGATCAACTAGCTATATATAGTTTGAAATATATTATTTGGGATGATGAGTACAAGCAACCAATTAATAGAAAAGTTAATATTTAAATTGTGGATTTATATATTTTACAAGAATATATTGATATATTTATGAGGGAATTACATTGACATACACTAGGTCATGATGTTGAGTTTCCATTGATTTATTCACAAATTTAAGACTGATATCAAATACTCCTTGTCAAATTTAGACTATGGAATTATTGTAATTGATGAAAAAACATGAATTCTTTTGAAATAATGTATTTACACACATTAGTGTTTCACCTTCATAAGACCATTCTATTTTTATTAATAAGAAATATTGATATATGAGATTGTGCATTGATTTTTGGGAAATCAATGCTATTACAATAATTAAAAAATAACCTTATTCCATGCATTGATGACTTATTCAGTCATCTTTACATGGATCCAAATTTTTCAAATAATGGACTTCAATCTAGGTATCATCAATTTTTATTGAAGATATAAGAAATTCCAAAGATCAATTTTCAAATATTTCATAGATATAATGTGTTTATAAAAATTCTATTTGGATTTATTAATGCAGCATGAATTTTTGTAGATCTAACAAATAGAGTATTCTATAAATATCTTGATGATTTTTTTTTGTTTATATTAAACATATATTTCAATATTATAAAATATATTAAGGGCTAATATAATCACTTCTAGATTATTCATGAGGCTATTATGAGAAAACTCTTATATTGGAAATATATAAAGTGTGATTTATGGCTTCAAAATGATTCCTTTATTGTCTATATATTCTCTAAAAATATAATAATAGTTGATACTATGATGAAAAATTAAATCAAATAATTTATTACACCAATGAAAATAATAGAGGTATGCAGTTTCATTGTTTTGGTATGTTTTATTAAACGAATTGCCAGAAAATATTATCTAATTAAATAACCCATTAACCAAGATTAAAGTGGATAATTTCATATTAAAAATGTATTGAAAATAATATTTTGAATAATTGAGAAGGTTATTTGTCTATTGAAACAATAATGACTCAGAAATCAAGAAATAATAGACTTTTTATATGTATTGACACACCAAAAATGGAATGAATTGTGTCCTTTTTTATAATAATAATGTTATTTACTATGCAAAATTGTAGTTAAAGAATCATGAATAGTTCTATCTAACTCATGATCTTGATTTGGTAACCATTGTGTCAATATTTGGATATTGTGACATTTTCTCTATGTTGAAATATATGAGATATACACAGATTATAAGACCCAAAAATATATTTTCATAAAAATAGATAATCATGGTGAAAGGGATATGGATTTAATTACTCATGGATTATTATTTATCAATACAGTAGCAACCAGGGATGGAAAATAATGAATTAGACTCACTGAATAGAAATTATCATAAATTCTTTAACAAAATGAGGATTGATTGGAAATCTATATTTATAGATTTGGTAAAAATTTATTTTAGAGTTATTTATAAAAGTAAAAAATAACCCTTATTTCAAAATAATTTCAATATATCTTAATTGAAAAACTTTAAAATATTTCATCATGATGATGAGAATTTTTAAAATAACATTAGTATCATGAATGATGGAAAATTAGTAGGGTTTTTTCAGATAGAATTATGAAATTACAAAAGAATTATTGTTTTATATATATACCTGAGTTTAAAAGAGAAAATTTGTATTATATTCATAGATTGAATTTTTCTATACACACCAGTATGACAATTATTTATAGGTATTGGAGGAACAATTTTTTAAGATAATATGATAAGGGAAATCCATTATAAATTACAATGATGATTGGGATTTAAAAAGGTAAATTATTAAACAAACCAAATTAAAGGATTCATGAAACCTATACCCATACCTTTGAGTAAATGGGATAAAAGTACTATTTAATTTTTCACTAGATTACCAAATACCCTTAGAAATAATAATGAAATATGGGTTTTTATTTATACCTTACAAAAAAATCAAATTCTCTTTTTATAATAGAGGATTTACATCCTAAGTTCCCTAAAATGCTCTATATTTTTGAATTTTTGATATTTAGTAGAAATAATATTGGAATTGTGTCTAATTGCGTTACATGGTTTACATCTATATTTTGGAAAATTCACGAGAAGGATCATGACTCTAAGATTCATTTGAGAACTTCATATCATCTTTTGACTAATGGATAGTTTGAAAGGATTATTCAAACATTAAAAGATGTGTTCATATCATGACAACATTAATTTAAAGGTATATTTTATCAGCATTTAATATGATATAGTTTTACAATAATAGTGTCTTCCATTCATTTTTTAAAATGGAAACATAAAAATAATTATATGGAAATACATGACATATTACAACTTATTAGGATGATATTGGTGAATAGAATCTTATAAGCCTATATAATGTAATGGAGAAAACCAAAATGTAAAATAATATTATGGAAATTATTAAATAATGTCAAAAAGGGATAAATATTCAGGATGATAAGCTAATAAAATATTTGGAATTTTATTTTGGGATCATATTTTCATAAAATTATCTCCTTCGATGGTTGTTATAAATATCATTATGAATGGAAAACTATTCTCCAAGGATGTTGGAACATTCGAAATTATATAATTATTTAACGTTTTGGGTTACCATTTTAAAATTCTACTATGTCTATCTAAGGTAAAAGATTTATTCCATATACAATTTTTAAGGATGTAAATTAAAAACCTAATGCATGGACACACCTCTTAGGGAAAATAATTGGGACCTAACCTATCTTATTATCAATAGATTATCCAAATTCTTGACAGTATATAGAAATCATAAAGTAATTGGGTGACTATATAGGTATAGCTACCTTGTATAGTAATAAAATGAAGGAAATAATGTGGGAGCTTGAAAATATGATGAATAAAACCAATCCTCATTTATTTTTAAACTAATAACCATGAAAATTTGAAGGGTGAAAATCATTTTGTACAATGGAATGTAACATCCAAAAATTAATTATATTAATCGGTAATAATATTTTCATAATAAATAATACCATTAAAATTTTAATATTATAGAGATATTTTTTTTAATTTAATAATATGTATAACTATTTTAAACATATTCGTCAAAAAATCATAGAATGAATTTTGGAAATTTTTCTTTGATATAAGATTATAAAAATAGTTGATTATGATTCATTTAAATATTACTCATTTTTATTTATAATAATATGTTATAGTATGTATAATTAATTATTTATTAGATTTAAATTTTATATAAATAAATATATTAACTTTTTTCTTTAAAAATAATATTTTTCATAGATTTTTTTTAAGTAAGAAAACGTCTTTAAATTTTAAATAACTAAAATAATATGTAATGAATGATGATTTAAATAAAATTTACTATTTATACACATATCTATATTATTTATGTTTTATATAATTATGATTACTTCTCATATAGTTAATATGATATTATATTATCCATGAAAAAATAATTTTTGAAACACCAGTTTTGAAACTTTTTATGAGTTTATTAATCAAATTATTTATTATTTAAATTTAATTTAATCACTATTTTTATTTTTGTAAAGTAATATCTATAAATTTATAAATTTATAATTTTTCCTTTATTTACAAAAAATATAAAAATAGTTTCTTTACATAAACACCAATAACAGACTTCCCACCATAATAACCATTTTATGATATTATTTTACTAATTTTCAAATGTTATAAAAATAAAACCCATTAAAAAATATTTTAATATTTATCTTCCATTTTCATTATTTTTCAAAATGATATATGTTTATTACAAATTCTTGTAATTTCATTGAAATTATGGTCATGTATTATTATTTTCTCGGTTGTTAACATTCCCTTTAAAAATCATTTTTTATCATTAAAAATTAAAATTTTATTAAATAAAATTTTATTTTAATCATCGATTTGATCATTTCATGAATTTTATAACAATTATACTTTTTTACATTTAATTTTATATTATTTACTGTGGATGTTATTTTATTTTTTATCACATATTCGATATGTATATTTTTTAGAATACATTTTATTTTTGAAATGAATTGATAATTAAATATATGTGGATGGAATTGGAAATGTTGTGATGGTTGGGGTATAATTATAGATATACCCTAAATTCATCTACATTCCTCGTGAGACAAATTATTTGGCCAATATAATTAAATGGGGTTTAGGTATATACTTATACATCAATTAAACAATATTTGTAGAAATATTTAATTGTTAAGATATCATCATGTCTTTGATCATGACGTCAAATATTATGTACTTAATTCATTTATAATTTATTTATTATTATCCATGATATTATTTCATTGATATTATCCATGGATTAATTTCATATCATGTTATTAATTAAATGGAATGTTTTTTCAGTTGTTAATTTTTCTATATTTATTATGCCTTATTTACTCAAGGCAACATCCATTCTACATGACTATTACTTTGAATATGAGAAAACCTTAATTTTTTACATTACCTATATTATTAAGAAGAAATATATGAAGGATATTAAAGGATGTATAATAATTGTTTTTTATCTTTTACATTTTATGCACAATGTAAAATGTGTATTATGCATGTATCTAGTTCTCTAAGACTACTAAACGGATTAGTTATTTAGGTTTAGAACACTTATATCTATGAAAATTTTATAAAATATAAACCAACATGGGTTTAATAGATTTTATGTCATTACGTTATGTACATTGGTGTTAATGAATAGTTGATGATTAATTATATTTTAATTCCACCAGATTTCTATGATAAAAATTTCTTAATCAGAAAATGATTTATCCTCTAAATAAAGAATTAATCTAGAAACCAAAAATATATTCTATTGTCACTAAAAAATAAAAATCATAATAAATATATATTCATTAGATTAATTAATTTGTAGTTCTATAAATATTATATTGATCGATGGTAAACAATCATGAATAGAAAAAATTAATGACTTTAACAAATTAATCATACCATGATCAAATTTAATGGAAATAATATATCCATAAAATATAATTACTTTTTTATAAAATTTTAAACGATAATTATAGATGAAATTGATTAAATAGTTACCTTAGTTATTAAATTTTAAAATATTTAATGAATGAATTTTTAAATTGTAATGTATTGATTTGATCAAGAAGATACACCAAAAATATCAATTAATAACCTGGGGTAAAATATAAGAGTATAAAAATGTATGAAAAACTATATTTTTATAAATATATAATGGTCCTATAATAATTAAATTATATTTCACTATAATAACTATTTATCAACATTCATTCTGATGACTAGAGTGAGAGGTCTCTTAAATATTATTAATACATTACTCATAAAAAAATTATGAAACATTAAGGTATTATTCTACCTTTTCCGATGAATCCTGTCACTTCCCCCTCCCACCAAAGATGCCCCTCCTAAGATGGAAATGGTGAAAGGGGGATAATGACCCACGAGTCCCGCCTCCAATAGGCCCCGGGTTGGCGACTTGCACCAAGGGTATGATTTTTCACATATCTGGGAGGCATTACCCTTTTATTATATTCAGATCGGGAAATAGGAAAATTCAACCACCAAAAAGGAAAAGAACAAGTGTATAGAAATAAACCCAAACCATCCCACATGCATGTTTAAACAATTTTATAACAAGTTGCAAGTACAAGAAAGCTCAAAGTACAATTCCAAATGAAACAAGTACAATAAACTGTAGCAACTCCAATTGTCCGACTAGTAGGGTCCCGCATGGCCCTGGTAGTCCTCCTGGAAACCTGAAAGTAAACGTAGGGTGAGCATACAAGTATACTTAGTAGGGAAACCTAAATATCTCATGCATAAGTGGGGAGTCATCTTAATGTCCCATGATAACAACAGAAGAAACCTAGCAAGGAATTCTATCCACCCAACCTCACCAGCCACACTCACCAAAACACAATCACAACAGGTAGTAGTATATATGAACAAGAGTATTGGGTACCTCGCACCATTTCCCTTTAGTTAGTTGTTCTTCCTAACAGCGAACGTCCTGACGCTGCCACACTCTCCACGCCCACACACACCTGGGCCTCACAACCACGTATCCCGCCCGCACACACCTGGGCCTCACTACCACGTATCCGGCCCGCACACACCCAGGCCTCACAACCACGTTTCCCGCCCGCACACACCCGGGACTCACCACCACGTATACCACCCGCACACACTTGGGCCTCACCACCACGTATCCCGCCCCCACACATCTGGGCATCATCCTGAAGATTCTTGGGAAACAGTAAAACCAGCCTGAAGAGTCTTGGGCTAGAACCACCCCAATCGACACCTACCCGAAGAGTATTAGATTTCAGTTCGCCTCAAGAAATCATAGCCTAGGGAAGAAGGAGCAGGAAGGAGCTAGTAACTATGGAAAAAACACACTCTACCATGAAATGGGAGTGTTCGACACTAAGTGCTTAACATGGGTGGGGTGCGATAAAACACAAAAAATAAAGATATATATATATGTATACCAAACACACATCCCAACCTATGGCTTCTAAACATGGAAACTAAGCGCGTTCCACAGCACTGATACTACAAAGAATGTATACAATAAGTAATCCCAACCCCATTTAGGTTTTCACGTTTCAGAAAAATTAGATTATTAGTTCCTTAACTACTGGGGAACTATCCACAACCACCCACATCAATTGTTCATAAAACATATCCCTGCCATCCACAAATCAAGTTTGGAAAACACAAGAAACACAACCAAGTCCTTCTTATTATCCATCGAACCCCATTAATTATTATTCTTGTTTCATTACCACGCCCCACCCTTCATTAAATCTTCCAATTTTTATTTATTATTCGTGACCCATGGTCCGTTAACATTCCAAACCCATCCCTATAGCCCTAACGCCAACTGTTATAACCACAACTGCACCATACATCATTATCCCTTTAGTACCATTTATCGCAGCCTTGCTGCCCACCCAATCCACAACAACCCACAAAACAAAATTTGTGCCACGTCATCTCCCCTTTAACATCATTTGCTGAAGCCCTGCTGCTTGTTCTGTTCGTAACAACCCAGGATTCACCCCTTCCTTTCACACACCAGTAACCAATCCAAAACCCACATGTTCATTATTCCATTTTGTTTAACTAGGGTGATCACACAAGGGATCCAGGTTTTAAACTGCCAACTTCATGTGATCAACCAATTTCCACATTCCACATGGTTTTCGTCAATAAGAAAATCCAGAATGAGAGGGAAACAATTAATTGCGTAAACAAAGGCCCCCAAAGACCGTGATTTTTAGCAGGCAGAAGATCATTCAATTCACAACAAAATATCATAGGATATAAAATAAACATAACAACTTCACCATCCCCATTCTTTAACCAGTTATTATCTTTATTTAAAGGTTCAACTGTATCTCATGAAAACAAGAGGATACCCACCCTGCATGATACAAAAATTAGAGAGACGAAGGTAAGATCCCTACCTCAACAGGTTATGATAACAACGCTCTCCCCCGGATCAACATTAGAAGACGTCCGTTGGTGTTCATCACTTCTGTCGAATCCCGGAAAAACCACCTCAGGTGGAAGTTGGAATTGAAATGTCGAAGGAAGGACAATGGATCCAAGCTCGGAAGTTACGCCTCGTCGTTACGATCCCTTGGCCGCTAACGGATCATAAATCGGAGGTCGGACGAAGAAGTTATGGAAGAAAGAGCCTTCGAGTCTCTTGGGAGAACTCTGCTCAGAGGAAAGGGGAGGAGAGGGGTGAGTTGAAAAGGAGGAGAGGACCCCTCCTTTTATAGGTGAGAAAATAAAAATTACCCGGCGTGTACTTTATGGTACACAGTGTGTACTCGGTTATTTCACACGGTCTCCACGCGGCTTCCAACACGGCACACGGCCGTTGACTGGTCAACACACCGTAATGCATACGCGGGGAGAGACTACACGGCATGTAGTATTAGACACAAGAAGTGTACCCATTTATTCTACATGGATCCAACACGGCACAAAACTGTTGAATGGGCAACACACAGTAACACGTACGCGGGGAGAGACTACACGGCATGTAGTATTGGACACACGACATGTACCCATTTATTTCACACGGCAAGGACACGGCCTTCAACACGGGGTATACCAGGAAAGGGGGTACACGGCATGTACTCAAACTACACAGCGTGTAGTTTTAAAATTCTATAAGGTGTGGGAAAATTCCATTTTACCTTCTAGAACACTTAGTGACCTTCTTTTTTGAAAAAGTAATGGGCCGGAGAGGTGCAGACCATTACATCAGATACCTAATAAAACATTCTCGTCCTCGAGAATTCAAAAACCAACCACGAGGAACCCAAAAAGATACCTATTAGTGTTCTCGTTATAACAGGAACCCAACCAACAACCCTAATCATATGTGTTAGGAATTCCTTCTCCTATGTCCAGATATTATCCACTTTAGGCAGCACTGACTCGGCTGCACAGGTTTAATCGCATCCTCATTAATGCGTCTCGATTAAGAATTGGGTCTTCCCACTTTCATACATTAGGATTTTTCAACTCGCACTACCCCCAACACCACACAACCAACACACTGCCCGAACACATGGTTTTTGGAAATTCCTTCTCCAACGTCGAGATATTATTTGCTTTAGGCGGCACTGACTCGCCCACATGAGTTTAATCACATCCGTGTTAATGTTTCTCGATTAAGGGTCGGGTTTTTCCCTTTCCCCACACATCCAGACATGTTACATATTACCAGGGAACAAGGAAACAAAAGGTCTCACAACCAACAATCCAAGAATTCCTTATATCAAAGGTAAAGAGTAAAAAAAAGCTCAGAAGAACAAGGTAAAACAGAAGTCAAAACAACTCCGGGTACTGAGCGTGTATTTGGGTCTCCCGCTCCCAAGTGCTCTCCTTGAGGCCACCATGCCTCCACAATACACGAACCAATGGAATGGTTCGTCCACGGAACACCTTCTCTTTATGATCTACGATTCTGGATGGTCGTTCCTCGAAGGTCACGTCGTCTCCCAAATATAACTCTACCCAGTCGATAACTTGAGAGTCATCGTGTAAGTACCGACGAAGCAGGGAGACGTGGAATACGTCATGAACTTTCTCCAACTGAGGTGGCAGGGCTAGCTGATATACCACCTCACTGACTCACCTCACCACCTCAAAAGGTCTGATGAACCTAGTTGAGAGCTTGCTGCGGTTCCCAAACCTCCTCTTCCCCCGTCGAGGGGAAACCTACAAGAACTCATGATCTCCAACCTCGAACTCCAAGGTCCTCCTCCGATGATCAGCATAAGACTTCTGTCGGTCTTGAGCCGCTTTCATCCTCTCACGTACTAGATGGACATTCTCTGAGGTGCTCTGCACTACCTGTGGCCCAAGAGCACCTGTCTCTCCAACCTTTCCCCAAAAAATGGGTGAACGACATGGTCTTCTATACAAAGCCTCAAACGGAGCCATGCCAATAGTAGAGTAGAAGATGTTGTTGTAGGAAAACCCCACTAAAGGCACATGTCGTACCCATGATCCTCCGAAATCTAGAATGCATGCTCGCAGCATGTCCTCCAACATCTGGATAGTCCGCTCCATCCGTCCATCGGTCTAGGGGTGGAAAGCAGTGCTAAGGCGTAGCTGGGTGGCAAAAGCATGCTGTAACCCCCTCCAGACACGTGAGGTAAATCGAGTATCCCGATCTGAGACGATAGTCTTTGGAACTCCATGAAAATGCATCACCTCGTCTACATACCTCTGTGCTAAGGTACTCACTGGGCCTGACTCCTTAATTGCTATGAAGTGAGCTGATTTCGTCAGTCAATCCACCACCACCCAGATAGCATCATAACCACCCTGAGCTCTGGGTAGTCCTGTGACAAATTCCATCGAGATGTCATCCCACTTACACTCGGGGACATCTAAAGGATGCAACAAACCACTGGGAACACGGTGTTTAGCCTTCACTTGCTGTCACACTAGGCATTTATCCAAAAACCCCACCACTCCCCATTTCACCCTGGGGCACCAAAACTGTTCCCTCAGGCCTCTGTACATTTTTGAAACTCCTATATGTACCGCCAAGGCTGAGATATGGAACTCACGTAGAACTCCCTCATGCATTCCCTCTGGAACAAATAACCTTCCATGGAAAAGCATCTGATTTCGGCTATCCTCTGACCATCCTTCTGGAGCGTTCCATTGATCGACACGATCCTGCATCACTTCTGCCTCTGAGTCCCCCCACTGAGACTCTTCCACCTACTGAAACAAGGAGGGATGCACCGTCATCTGATACAAACAGCCTCTAACACATTCTTCCATTGCATCCAAGTGAAAGACATCCAACTCTCCCATCTCTTTCCAAGCATCAGCGGATTCCGGAACCACTTCCTTATGAGACTTCCTACTCTGTGCATCAGCCACAACGTTGCCCTTATCTTCAGTGTAAGAGATATCAAAGTCATAGTCATGGAGAAACTCGACCCATCTCCGCTGCCTCAGGTTCAGGTCATGCTAGGAGAAGATATAACATAATCTCTTGTGATCTGAGAAGACCAAAAAGCGCTCCCCAAAGAGGTAATGTCTCCAAAACTTCAATGCGAACACTACTGCTGCATGCTCTAGGTCATGGGTGGCGTAGTTACGCTCGTGAGGCCGCAACTTCCTAGACCCATAACAGATCACACCCTTCTTCTACATCAGCACACACCCAAAACCAAGGCTAGAAGCATCACAACACACCTCATACAACAACCCTTCCTCTGGCAACATGAGTACGGGAACACTGCCCAACTTCTCCTTCAAGTAGTCGAAAGATTTCTGGCACTGATCACTCCATAGGAAGTCCTGGTTCTTCCTAGTCAAAGATGTCAAAGGAGAAGCAACTCGAGAGAAGTCTGAAACGAACCTCTGATAGTAACGTACTAACCCCAGGAAACTACGAACTTACGCCACGCTCTTGGGTGCTTCCCAAGAAACAACTTCCTCCACCTTCGACGGGTCCACTGACACTCCATGTTGAGACACCACGTGCCCAAGGAAGTGTACTTCTTGCATCAAGAACTTACACTTCAATAATTTCCTGTAAAGCTCCTGGTGTCGAAGGACTTCCAAGACTGCCCTGAGATGCTGAACGTGATCCTCCTCTGATCATTAGTATATCAGGATGTCACCGATAAAAACCACGATGAAACGGTCCAGAATTTCTCGGAAGAAAATGTTCATAAGTCCCATGAGCACAACTGGTGCATTTTGTAACTCCAAACGGAATCACTAAAAACTCGAATTGTCCATACATGCACCTGAAAGCCGTCTTCAAGAGGTTACTATCTGTTACCCTCAGCTGATGATATCCTGATCGCAGATCAATCTTAGAGAACCAAGATGCTCCCCTCAGCTGGTCGAAGATATCATATATCCTTGGGAGGGGTAATGGTTCTTGAATGTTACCTAGTTCAACCTTCGGTAGTCTATGCATAGCCTGAGACCACCATCCGCATTCTTCCCGAACAAAACTAGAGAACCCCATGGAGATACGCTGGGTCGAAAAAAACCCTTCTCCATCAGATTGTCAATCTGAATCCGCAACTCCCGCAACTCTGAATGTGTCATCCGATAAGGGGGCATCGAAATCGGACGAGCACCAGGCTGTAAGTCTACCCCGAACTCAATGTCACATCGGGGGGGGGGGGGGGGGGGTAGAGTCACAACCTCCTCAGGGAAAACATCAAGGAACTCCCCAACAACCTCCGGGACATCCATCATCTCCGTATAAGATGGAACCAATGATAACCCGCCTAACTAGGAAAGGACAGGCTCCACACGTCGGCTTCCCGCCTGATAGCTCCTATCACCAACAAAAGCTACACATTGCCTGTCCACGTCGGAGAACACGACTCTTCTCCGGAAGCAGCCGATAACCTCAATAATAGAAAACAACCAGTTGATGTCTAGGATGACATCGTATGGATGCATATGTAACAGAATTAGGTCCCCACTAGATTGATGTGGTCCCAACGTCAGCCCACATCTCCAGTAAACACAAGATACGCTGGTCTGGCCTCCAACTGGTGTACTCAGCACCAGTGGTACAGAAAGTCTCTCTACGTCTAGTCCCAAAGAATGGGCTAGACTAGGTGCAACAAAGGAGTGTGAAGCTCCGGAATCAAACAAAGCAGAAACAATAGTGATGAATAAACAAATCGTACCTCTCACCACCTCTAGTCCTGTCGGAGCTGTCAACTCTGATTCGTGCAACTGTCCACGCCCATCTCCTCTTCCTATTTGATGTCATCCACCTACCCGACCACGCCCTGGTCGAGGTCCTTGAGGAGCACCCTGATGTCGGCCTCCTCCCGCAAAGTCTTCCCTCGGAGGAGCATGGTCCTTCTGCTGCTGGAAGGGCCTCTCCGGCAACTGGTGCTTCCGAGGGGGGCACTGAACCTTCCCACCTCCAACGTATTGAGCTCGGGTCCAGCACCGACTCTGAATGTTCCCCAAACCTCCACAAGAAAAACACTTCGGTCATGGGCTTGTGAAAAAGGGATGAGGACCCGATGATCTGAACATGAACTACTGGGGGCTGCTCCCCAATATCCTGAACCTAGAAGGTCCCATCGCTAGAGACCTGCTGCTGATTGCCTTCCCCTTCGACGAACATGGATTAAACCCTTCACGTGGTGCACCTCCCAGCGAGTGTATCATCCCTACAACCTATACCTTCTTCTGTATCGCCTAGTACGTCGGAAGGGTGAAAGGGGTGACAACATACTGGAGCGAAGGACAAAGCGCCTCCTCCAAATGTCTCGCCCGAGACTCCACATCCGGAAAGAGATCCGAAGCAAAGTGCAGGAAATCCTAGAATTTGATCCCCAACTCTCATACTGACATACTCCCCTACTGAAGGGAGAGTAACTCATACCGCTTCTCCGCCTTTATCATAGAAGAAAGGAATTTCTCTTAGAATTCCTTCTCAAAGTCAGCCGACAGAACCTCGGCCTCTATCCTCTCTCTGAGGTAGAGCGTCCACCACTGTCGTGCCGCACCTCTATGCTAACTGACAGCTAGGGGAACCCAGTACTCCCTTAGAGCACGAGTCAAGGTAAAAGCAATCCCTAGCTCCTCAAGCCAGCCTTCCGTCTCTGTTTCCAATGTACTACCCTCATACATCTTGAGGTTATGCCGCTGAAAAGAACAGAGAGTATTCTGCCACCTGCTATCTTCCTCGACTCGGTCAATCCTCAACTGATCGACCGCCTGGATCTGTTGGGCCTCGGCCGTCTGAGTCACCTGGGGACGACGTCCAGGTTCCATATCTGTATAGTAAACAAGGATCTCCTAAGCCCCAGTAGTAAGAAAAATTTCTCAAGGTTTCATGTTATCACATTATTTCAATTTCATTCCCAGAATGCCCAAATCAAGCAAAACAAAATCATGATGATGCATGTACCTTCCCTAGGGTCTCTACCCTTCAATCAATGTGGTCTCACTTGGTCATTCATTTGGCTCATAGTCCTTGAATCAGATCACGGGGGGCCCTAAAATATCGTGTCCTAGCCGGTATTCCCTGGCCTATGTCACGCACAAAGATTAACCAACATTGTTACCCTACCATCCCATGCAATCCTCAATGTGCCTAACTCAAGACTCCATCCTATCTCTCAACCATCACCTCTGATACCATTCTTTCATGACCCCCACCCACCAAGGATGCCCCTCCTGAGTAGGCAATGGTGAGAGGGGGATAATGACCCCCGAGTCCCGCCTCCAGTAGGCCCCGGGTTGGTGACTAGCACCAAGGGTATGAGTTTTCACATATATCAGATGCATTACCCTTTTATTATTTTAACATCGGGAAATAGGACAAGTCAACCACCAAAAAGGAAAAGAACAAGTGTATAGAAATAAACCCAAAACAAGCCCACATGTATCTTTAAACAATTTTATAACAAGGTGCAAGTACAACAACGTTCAAAGTACAATACCAAAAGAAACAAGTACAGAAAACTACTGCAACTCCAACTGTCCGACTAGTAGGGTCCCGCACGGCCCTGATAGTCCTCCTGGAAACCTGAAAGTACACGTAGGGTGAGCTTACAAGTATACTCAGTAGGGAAACCTAAATCTCTCATGCAGAAGTGGGGAGACATCCTAATGTCCCGTGATAACAACATAAGAAACCTAGCAAGGAATTCTATCCACCCAACCTCACCAGCCACACTCACCAAAACACAATCACAACAGGTAGTAGAATATAAGAACAAACGTATTGGGTACCCCGCACCATTTCCCTTTAGTTAGCTGCTCTTCCTAACGGAGAACGTCCTAATGCTGACACACTCTCCCCACCCGCACACACCTAGTCCTCACAACCACGTATCTCACCCGAACACACCTGGGCCTCACAACCACGTATCCCACACGCACACACCTAGGCCTCATCCCGAAGATTCATGGGAAATAGTTAAACCTGCTCGAAGAGTCTTGGGCTAGAACCACCCCAATTGAAACCTACCCAAAGAGTCTTAGGTGTAAGGTCGCCTCAAGCCATCAAAGCCTAGGGAAGAAGGAGCAGGAAGGAGCTAGTAAATAAGGGAAAAACACCCTCTCCCATGAAATGGGAGTGTTCGGCACTAAGTTCTTATCATGGGTGGGGTGCGATAAAACACAAAAGATACAGATATATATATGTAAACCAAACACACAGCTCAACCGATGCCTTCTAAATAGAGAAACTGAGCACGTGCCTCGGCAATGCTACTATGAAGCATGCATACAACAAGCAATCCGAACCCCATTTAGGTTTTCACATTTCAGCAAAATTAGTTTATTAGTTCCTTAACTACTGGGAAACTATCCACAACCAACCACATCAATCGTTCGTAAAACATATCTCTGCCATCCACAAATCAAGTTAGGAAAACACAAGAAACACAAACAATTCCTTCTTAATAACCATCCAACCCCATTAATTATTATTCTCATTTCAATACAACGCCCCACCATTCATTAACTCTTACACTCTTTATTTATTATCCACGACCCATGGTCCGTTCACATTCCAAACCCATCCCTGCATCCCCACTGCCAACTTCCATAACCACAACTACACTGTACATCATTATCCCTTTAATACCATTTATCGCAACCTTGCTGCCCACCCGATCCACAAAAACGCACAAAACAAAGTTCGTGCCACGTCATCTCCCCATTAACATCATTTATTTCAGCCCTGCTGCCTGTTCTGTTCGTAACAACCTAGGATTCACCCCTTCCTTTCACACACTAGTAACTAAGAAAAAACCCATATGTTCATTATTCCATTTTGTTAAACCGGGGTGATCACACAAGGGTTCCAGGTTTTAAACAGCCAACTTTACATGATTAACCAATTTATACATTCCACAAGGTGTCCATCCATAAGAAAATCCATAAGGAGAGGGAAACATTTAATTTCATAAGAAAGGTCCCCACCAACTGTGACTTATAGTAGGCAGAATATAATTCAATTCACAACATAATATCACAGGATATAAAATAATCTAACAACATCCCCATCCCCATTTTTTAACTAGTTATTATCTTTATTTAAAGGTTCAACAGTTTCTCATGAAAACAAGAGGATACCCACCCCGCATGATGCAAAAATTAGAGAGATGAAGGTAAGATCTCTACCTCAACAGGTTCTAATAACAACGCTCCTCCCCGGATCAACTTTAGAAGTTGTATGTCGGCATCCGTCACTTCTATCGAATCCCAGAAAAATATCCTTCGGTGGATGTTGGAAAGGAAAGGCTGAAGGAAATACAATGGATCCAAGCTCAGAAGTTCCGCCTAGTTGTTATGATCTTGCGGCCTCTGACGGATCGTAAATCAGAGCTCAGACGAAGATGTTATGGAAGAAAGAGCCTTCGAGTATCATGGGAGAACTCTGCTCAGAGGAAAGGGGAGGAGAGGGGTGAGTCGAAAAGGAGGAGGGGACCCCTCCTTTTATAGGTGAGAAAATCCAAAGTACATTGTGTGTAAATTATGGTACACGGCGTGTACTCGGTTGTTTCACACGGTCTCCATACGGCTTCCAACATGGCCACGGCCGTTGACTGGTCAACACACGGTAACACATACGTGGGGAGAGACTACATGGCGTGTTGTATTGGACACACGACGTGTACCGATTTATTTCACACGGCTCCAACAAAGCACACGGCCGTTGACTGGTCAAAACACGGTAACATGTACGTGGGTAGAGACTACACGCCATGTAGTATTGGACACATGACATGTACCCATTTATTTCACATGGCAAGGACACGACCTTCAACCCGGGGTATACCCGGCAAGGAGGTACACGGCGTGTACTAAAACTACACGGCGTGAAGATTCAAAATACTGGAAAGTGTGGGAAAAGTCCATTTTACCCTCCAGAACACATCATGGCCATCTTTTTGACAAAGGGATGGGCTGGAGAGGTCCGGGCCATTACAAATCCAATGTCTATCCATTAATAACATTCCACAACAAAATGTAATAAAATAAAAAATTTAATAGTAGGCTATGAACTATATATAAAAAATAATATAAATTGAATGGAAACTTTTGATACAAAATTAAAATAGTTAAGAACTAAACCCCAAGAAAATCATAAATAATAATATATTTATTTTTACTATTATGTAAATCTTGAAATTTTATTACATCAACAAGGATATTTATTATAATAAATGTTAAGAAGAAAATATGCAATAAAAATACATTTTAAATACATTTTTAATCATTGATTAAATATAACTTTGGTTTTTTCTACCCTTGTTTTTTTCTATTTATAATGTTTAATAATGAGATATGAATGTTTAATAAAGTTTTTCATAATTTTTTAAAATATGATATATGAGAAAAAAAACCATGATGTGATTTTGTAATAGTAGTGTATGAAAAACATATTTCACTTTAAATTGGGTTTATATAATTAAACATAGAAATAAAAATGTATAAATGAATAAAAATAATATATTTCATTCATTATGATGTTATGTGGAGAGTATATGATCATGAAATGATAGAAATAATGACATAAGAACTATATTAAGAAATGTAGGAATTCCTAAAAAATGTAAAATTGAACTTACAGTAGTAAAAAATATATAGAATTTTTTTGAGTAATTCCAACATTTATTTATAAAAATTTAATATAGGAGGTCCTAATTGGTTAATTAGGGTATGACTGAGTCTAGTAATATCTTAGGTACGAAAATTTTTGTAATTTATGATGTAAATTGAATGATTTAACAACGTATTCATTAATATATGTTACCCATTATATAGTTATGTTATAATTTATATGGTAAATGATGAACTAACATTTAAAAGTATCTATTAAAAAAATTAATAATAATAATAATAATATGTAATAAATAGTCAAAATTAATGACTAATAGATTTTTGTAACCTGATTTATTATTTGTTTAAAGAATAAATATTTTTTAATTATTATATTTTGTTAAAATAAATATTAATTTATTCAAAATCCATTTTGAATTTGGAAATAGAGGCAATAATATATTCTTTTCAAAAAATTATAATAAAACTTATTAATAGTGAAATGTTTTCAAGTTTGATATATTATTATATATATATTAAAGAAAATATATTTATTAAGTAATTTTGTTTTATAATATAAGTACAACTCCTTGATCTGGAAACCAAAATCTTAGGACTCCATCAGGGGTGACACATCCCATCAAGTGCATCCCCTATATTATTTAGAGATTATAGTGAAGTTGAAAATTATAATATAAACAACTTAAGGGGGAAATTTTTACACACAAAAAACCAAGAGAATATATATGAATGTAAAAAACCCTTATATCAAATAATTTTAAAAGAAAAAATCATTTAATTAAACTCATTTACAAAATCTAATATTTATAGCGGAAAATGTGATACTTTTCAAAATAAAACCAATTCATTTAATCCCTTAAGCCACCTAATTAAAATTTTATTTTCAATACAGATATCACGGTTTCTACTAAATATAATGATATATTCTCATTGCATTCATCATGTTCAATCACGTCTTTATGTCCCCGGATGTGAAGATTCTTTAATATATATAAACTCATTACTATTTCCCTAATGACCCCAATACAATTTTATTCATGATAAATTTTAAATATTCATCAATAATAAATTATTAATATTAAACAACCAACAAGATCTATGGTATAGTACTGAGAGGGTGGGATAAATTTTTAATTTTAATTCATTTTATATTTTTTTCAAAACAATGTTCGTCACTCTTTAGTGAGGTTTTTTACTTGACACACACATTGAAAAAGAAACTAGGACTATATGCATAATGGTTTAAAAAGATCACATATCAATATGATAAGGTTAGTACATTGTGTTATACAAATTCCTCTAAGATCTCACTGTGAACATGAATAATCATGTAGGTACAATTGAGGAGGGTTTATACTTGACCTCAGATACATGTCTCC
This sequence comes from Viscum album, assembly GCA_963277665.1. NCBI lineage: Eukaryota > Viridiplantae > Streptophyta > Magnoliopsida > Santalales > Viscaceae > Viscum > Viscum album. Next base: position 521,979,015 of record OY728127.1, on the reverse strand, counting down.
CAATAGTGTTTTGATCTATCCTAAAAAATATTCATCCCATACATTATTGTTATAGTATATGTTGGTTATCACTTAAACACATTTTTATCAATATTCATTTATAATGTCATTGAATGTGTTGATTTCCTCTTCGTATAATATACTCTCAATGTAACAAGACAACTCTTTAATTTTCATGAAAAATAGAATGTGAGACCACCACTATTTTCCTCTAGATCCACAATGATAGCCATAAACAATATAATAATATAAATATCATCTATATCTATATCATATGTAAACATCATTGTAAGATCCTAAAATTTTACTTAAAAATTGACTGATTAATTATGTATGAATCATTCAGTAATTTATACAAATGTTTCTCTTCCTCTTATTTTTCAGATATTTTTCACATGACCATGTGAATAATTTTACCTCTATATCACATTTTTTGCAGTGATCATTTCTAAAATAATTAAATTTTAAATATTTTAATTTTAAATTCATAGAAGTCTAATAATTAACAAATTTACATTACCTCTAAAAAACTTCTTTTAATGAAAGGAAAGAATGTATAATAACTAAATTAGACTTTTTCATTAATTATATTCATAAACAAATAGGAAAAATATTATTATTAAAATATTATCGATTTATGCAGGAGATTCATTCATAATATGTCATGGAAGATTCTGTTTAAGCATAAAGTTATTGATTAATGTATATAATAATATATTTTAATATTCATTTTCATGAAGAACAACATATATTGAACTGATAGATTTAAATTATTATTTTAATGAGTTTAAACAAATTTTAAATCATTATGATAATCTTATGAATATCCTCAAGGTTTATTTTAATTTTAATAAAATATGGATAACACAACTACAACAGATCATTAAATTTTTATAATGTCCCAATATAATATTCACCTCAGTTGTATTTTCAATCTTATGGAAAATTAAAATTATGAAATATAATACATGTAAAAATTGTCTTATTTTATCAATAAATAACACAAGGGACCTAGAAAAAACATACATGACATTCAAAAGTCATAAAAAGTGGAAAACATCATATAAGGATTAGAATAACAAACAACAAAAGAATAATTAACTAGAAATCAAAATATAATACACATAGAGTGAAAATTATATGGCTCATATGAATGTATTGAGTTGAATAGAAATTATATTCTCATTTCATTTTTTTTAAATTACATAACAACTCAAAAAATTTGATGTTAACATTAAACATCTCAAAAATTACTTCAAACACCTCATCATCCTTCACCTCAAATATTCACATTAATATAATAAGAGTTTTATAAGGATTTAATAATAAAAAAAATAAACACATAACCATATACACATCATTTTATTTCTATGATCGCTCGAAATACTCCAAAAATATCCAAAAAATTCGTGGGATCAACAATTTTCCCTTTTGGATTTTATTTTAACGAATGTATCATAAATCACTATCAAATAGTAAATTTTTAGAAATGAACCATCACCCAATATATCTAAATATACATGACCAAAATCGATATGATGAACACAAAAATTGTATAATTATATCATATTTTTGATTAAAGGTTTCTTAAATCTAATGAATTCAAACCCAATACTATTTAATTTCAGTTATGTTGAAACCACATAAAAATGTATCAAAAATATAAAATGTTCTTGAATCACTAGTTCATCATCATTTCAAATATATCTTTAATATGTTTGGAATGTCCAATGAACTAATAATATAAAAATATTCATCCTAAAAATATAAAAAATAGTTAAAATTCTTCACAATTTCAAAATGACGAATTCCCAATTTTTTCATTAATATAAATCATTCAAAATATATTATACTCGTAAAAAAATCATTTCAACGGATACTTTCTATAGATATATCCTCCCCCATTTTTATTAAGATAATAAAAGATAAATATAATGTGATATTTATGTTTTCAAAGCATCTTCCACTTTAAACCAATTTTCAAATACTATATGATAATGGAGAGAAACACCATACCCTTTCCTCGACAGGGTTGATGATGAACTCTCAACACTGAAAAAAATTATGAAACATATCAATTGGAAATAGTTTGTTTAACACATCCATTTTTTTCCCTTTTTTAGCAATATATTCGAAAATCATTTCATTTCTCACCACGTGATCCACGTTGAAGTGATACATTATATAACTTTTTTATATCATGAATTCTAAACTATGCTGTTTGAAAGATTGATAGATCTATGATTATGACACCATAGATGTTGTGGAAACATTAATTCAACTTTAAGATCTGAAAAATTTGTTCTCATATTTAATAATTAAGTACTATCTTTAGTGGTATCCCCATACACAACATCAATAGTTCATAGAGAAACTTAATTTTACGATATTATGTGATAATAAACAAACAAATATTAAAGTAAACCACATCCCCCATATCTAGACATCTGATCATCAATGCACACTACCAAAACATCATTTGTGAAGAAAAATAGAATATTAAAACCCTTGATGTAATAATATATTCAAAATATAATTTTAATTTTAATATAATAGATAATTTTCACTGTATCATTGAACTGGTCCTACGGGCCTTGTAAGGGTTCCCACTTATCCCTTAAAAGGGGGTTTATCAAAAATAAATAAAAATGAAGGCCTTTGGGACTTCTGGGCTCTATCATTGAAATTAGACTCTTCTGGTGCACTTTTAAACATGGAAAAGTGGAAAACCACAGACATAAAATCATGTCCTGAAGCAATAATAAATAATAAACTATTAGGCATCTAATGAAATTCAGTTATATCATCTTATTTTATATGTTAACACTCATAAATCATTATTTCCACTAAAATTGGTCAGTATATATGTTGTTAACATTCATGGAGAAACTTTTGAAAAGATCCCTCTATTACATCACTTGATAAATAATAATGAAATATTTCTCTTGATAAATTTATATGTCAATAATGTACCACATCCCTCAAAGTAAGGAAATTTTGAATAACATCATAATCAACTTAAATGTTTTTGAAAACCATCACCACTATTTCTAAGAAAAATGATACCATATATTTAATCCGTAAAAATGATAATTAAAATTTATCATATTATATTTATATATTATTGTCAACATCGCATTTTTGAAATTAAAATTCATCTTATCAGAGTCCAAATTAGAATACTATGATCTTAGATATTTTTTAGACCATATAACGTCTTATTTAACTAGTAAACACATTTATCATATTTTCCAAGAATGAATTCATATTATTTATTAGTTAAGTATTCTCCTTCCAAATCTTCATTGAGAAAGGATGACTTGAAAAATATTTTGGAAATCATGTTTTCTTATAATAGAAAAAGAAAATATTATATACTTAAAAATTGATATTTTTAATAAAGTCTTATAAAATTCCACTCATTTAGAATGGGAATGTCCTTAAAAATTAATTTTTATTTATTTCTTACCATTTCAACTATTTCAACAATTTATTATGGAATGCCAACTTGTTCCTATTGAAATTGTTCTCATTTGTATAGGGTATCAACTCCCAAGTTCCATTATTCTCATTATAGTAAAACTATTAATTTTTATAATAAAGCCATGATATATTTATTAATTATTAATCAATATATTATGTATTAACATGGTAAATAAGGGGAATACTGTCTCCTCTCATCAATGTTCTAATTTTTTGTATGAGATGTCTTTATTCTCCAATTATATTTTTATCTTATAATTTCCACTTAATCCAAAAATATGGTTAATGATTTTTTATCATATCACTAGAAATGGAAAAATATTCTTCTCTAATATGTACATTTTTAACATTTTCCTTTATTTATGAAATTTATTAATTATACTTAATAAAAATAATTTCATCATACGTTATATAACTTTATTCATTATATAGATCTTCATTAATTTATATTTATACACCAATTATTACATTAGTTTTAGTGATTCTTGTAACCAATTTATTTTTTATTGGTATCCTCTTCTATTTAAAGAATATACTCAAGAAATTTCATCAACACCCATATTTCAAATTTTCCTATGACTCTTTCCATATATCTTGATAACATATGTGATTCTAAATAGATGACGGTAATTCAGTAATATATATTTTTTATAGTATATCTCATAATGGGATATATTTTTACCCATCATCTATAAGTATTGGTTTTTAGTTTTCACTACTTCAAGAATAATTTTCCTTAAAAAGTATAGATGATTATAATTCGTGACCATCATTATTGCAGGCAGACCCCCTAAAAATATATTATTTTATTCTATATAACTATATTTAAGTCTATCGTTCAGTAATATGATATTGGATTAAATGTTTCTCTATATATACATGGACACTCCATTTTTAAACAAAGTTCCACTTTCTACAATAATATTGATGGGTAAAATAGAAAATATTTTTATATACATAATTGGGAAATATTTTACATTACCATGGAATCATACTTTTTCATTAACATGAACCTACTAATGAGTGTGAATTAAATAATGAATGTAATAAATTACATTTCTCTACATTTTGATTTCATTTTCATGGTCTTGTACATATATGAATGAATGTTCTCTAAAGGTTGAGTAACTTGATTCTCATGTTTCTTCTATGAAGAGTTTAAAATAATTTCTTTTTATCATGTTTGAAACATCCAATGAATTTCTATTTTCATAAAACAAAAATCCTAATAATATTATCATGTGTTATTTTTTGGGTTCTTTTTGATAATATGACCATGTATTTGATTCCAGAACATATTATCTTATTTCACAATTAGAATGCATGAGTTTCCCACATCACCAACAAGATATAATTTTTTCACATTACTCTTGTACCCATTATTCTATTTATAATATTAATTACTAATATCAAATCATTCTTAAAAATTTATTTTTTTATACATAATGTTGTAAAAAACATAATATATTGTTTTTCATTAATAAACATACAAATATATTTTGTATTTAAACTTTTCTTGATAAATAATCGATGTAAAGCTACTCTTATCCTTTGAAATTTCATAATTTATAAATTCAAATGATTTTTTTCATTATCTTTTAGTTTTTTAATCAATATTAACACGGGATTAACGTCCTCTATCTAGAATCGATGTATTATCCCCTTTTGATGTTTTCAGTTACACATATAAAACAAACGATTTCTTCATACCATTGATATTCTTCCTGTGAGTATATTGAGTTTGAAAACATTTAATCATTGGGATTGTAGAGGATAGATGAGTAGATTTTTTTCTTGAATGGGGTTGGTCACATATTCAATGTATCTAATTAGGATATTCCAACTATTTTCAAAATACTAAACAAAAATTTCAGTATGATTCTATAAATTTACCCTTTTAAGGTATTGATTCCCCATGAAAACCTTACATCTAAATTTTATTTAGAATGTTATGTGTTTTAAAGATGAACAAACACATAGTTTCTATATTTCATAAGCCCCAACAGTTCCAGTATAAACTATTGAACCACACTATTTTTTATCCAACATGTTGTCAATATTATGGTATTTGTCTTCCTTCCATATTTGAGTTACAAATCAAGGATCCTTTTTGAAAACTAAAATTATAATAAAATTATAACATATTATAAGTTATATTATTTTATTTCTCAATAATTTCTTATTCCACTGTTGTGGTTGTTTTTAAATTTATTTTAGTGTTTTTATATGTTATATTTATTTGACATTCCAATAAAAATAATAAAAACCATTCCCTTTATATCTTTCAATTTCTTCATTACCACTTCTCTATTATTTTTCAGATTATTACTTTAATTTTAGTATTTTTTCTATGGTTACTCTATATATATTTATTCATTATTCAATATATAAATTATTGAAAATAATTTTTAATGTTGGATATGGATTTATTGGTTCTTCTTCAAATTTAAAGAATTAATCTTGTTGTGTCAGTGAGAGATCATAGAGGGTTGGGGGAATCAATTATAAATATTAAGTTTATGTTTCATTTTTTAAAATTTATTCACTGGTTATTATAGTTGATGTTTGTTGTCCATACCAAATTTAAAATACACACTAACATAAGGAGAAGAATTATTTACGTTGATCACCACTCAATATGATAAGGCTTGTACATGGAGTAATTTTAATTTATCAATGATAAAATTGGTAACATCCTATGATTTTAAGATAATAATAATATTTTCAATAAAATATTAAACATGAAAAAATATGCTTAAAAGAACCATAAAATCTAATTATTTAATTTTAATATCTTTGATAGCCTGGGATTCAAATAACTCCAAGTATAAAGGAATTGTAAAATATAATATTTATATACCATAGAAGTGAAAATTGTGTGTATTAATAGGAATAAATAAATTATGAATGTATATTCTTTTTACATGTAAAAAATTTATTTTTTATATATTGATTAGAAATAAAACACGAATAATTTAAAAGAAGACTAAATGATTCCTAAAAAATTGTGTTTTTATAATAATTAGTTTCAAATCTATTTGAACATATACATTACAATTAATTTTTATAAATTTTATAAAATATAATCTAAGAAATGAAATTAATCTTTCAAATCACATATTCATAATTATCTTATAGTTAATTTTCAAAATGTTTCTAAAAACAATAATTTTTCGATGAATAGTTAAAACTTCAAATTTTGATTGAAAACATAAATTTATTTTAAGGATTTAAAAGAATAATTTTAAATTAAAATTTTATTAATAATAAAATAATTTCAATAATTTTATAATAAATACAATTTTTTTCATTAAAATAGTTAGAATATTATTTTTTATATTAACACATTCTATATCTACTAAAACATTTATATGGAAAATTGATTTTTCATCGTGTTTATGAGATTAATTTTAAATTAAATAAGTCTACCTCTATGAATTGAATTTGATAAAATGGATTAAAAATTTGGAATCAAAATAAATAATATTATATAATTATGTAATATTAATTTTTTCCCCATTGAGCAGTAAAAATAGTAAAATATAATTATAGTGGATAACATTAAAATGGTTTTATCGGGGTTATATTATAATGATAACATTAAAATGGTCTATGAAATTGTAAAATTTCTATTTTATTACTATATTTCATGTTATTTGAACAATGGTTTTGATAATATTATATTTAGGATCATTTTTCCCTCGAATAAAATGGGTACAACTATATATTTTCTATATTTCATGTGTGTCCTCTCGTTAACTTATAAATGGGACCCCTCTCTTATCCTCTTATAACTCAAATAGAATTTTTCTCATTGAATCCTACCCAAATATATTCTTCAAATAAATACACACATCTAATTGGATATAGTGTGATCAAATATCCAATCTAGGAGGGTTTTATGTATAAACCTACAGAGGTAGTCTAAAGAAGAGGTAAAGCTAACGATGCATTTTTATTTTAGTAATTATTATATATATATATAATATTTTCTAATTATGATGAAATAAAAACAAAATTATATATGATATAATAATATGTAATTAATTAAATATAATAACATATATCAATCTCTTATTCCATCAAATGGGAAACAGAACTGTCAATCGGGTGTATAGAGGACTACCTCCTCACGAACAGATTTAATTCATTTTATATCTACTCCTCTCATGGATGGATATAATGATAGATTTAACATATTTATATGGTATTTATGAAATTAATATAAATCGGAATTGATAAAATTATATATACCTTCTAATATTCTAATCTGATGAAAACAATAACGTTACTAGTGAATTCTTATGGATTACCTCCTCCACATAGTGATTTGAAATATTTTTCATTTTTTTGACATCGATGTTAATAAGGAACTATTTAATTAATATATATTATATATATAGTGTAATAATGTTTATATAAATTTTAAATATTATTCACCTTTCTTATATTCAATTTTTTATAAATTAGAACCAACATTCACATGTATATACCGTCCCACATATACATGAACATTTTAACTCATTTTATCATATCATACCAAAATGAAGTATTATAAATACAAATATATTGATTAAGTATTATTAGTTATATCATTTTAAATGTACACATAATAAAACTAACAAACCAAAACTTACATGAAAAACGAAGTAGTTATCACAAAGGATAAAAATTTTAAGCAACTAATTTTTATAGAACATGTTATTTAAAATTATTACTAAATAATATAAGTTATTATATAAATATTATTATGGTTATTTAATAGATTCATGAAAAATATATATTTATTATATATTGGTTTTTAATGCGTACGAATGATGTTGGACATAAGGAGAAGCATTTTTCTCATTTTCATTTCATTGAGACATATTGTAATGATATGAACAAAATTTAATTATATTGTGTATATAATAACATTTTAGATATAATATCAATAATAATTTATAAATAAAGGTATTTTATGATTTAATATTAATTATTTCAACTCAATATAATTGACATGAAAATTACCATGTGGTTAAGAAATTTATAATTCAATTTCATTTCATTGGGTTATATTACTTCTTCACTATCTTAAAAATTCTATGATTCTACGTGAAATAAATTTTTTAGATACTTTTTTGTATTTAAACATTTTATATGTGGAATTCTATTTTATAATTACAATTTTCTCATTAATTAGTTCTCATTTCATCGTAATGATAATTTAATGGTCTTGACATCTTAAATCATATTTTTCGGGACATATGACATTCTATACAACTACATTATTTTATGATATGTATATATTTACAATTTTATATATTGTATCATTTATTTCTATATATTAATGTTATTTAGGGTTTCATTTTAATTTATTCCTTCCATGAGCCTTAAGATTAAATATTTTACCAAAGTCGTTAAATATTTATGTTTTAATCTCATCTTAATCAGGATTATTTTTTTGTTGAATTTCAATTCAAGGAAATTTTTTGATAAGTTCTTAATACAAACATTTAAATTTCTTATCCTATTATCATTCATGATGATTAAATTTAATATTATCATTTCCCTCTCTTTGGTAATGATAATAATTGACAAGATGTGTTCAATAAAATCCTGACATAAATGTTCTCTTTGGTCGATAATCATTTTCCTCTAAATCGGTGCTTTCTAAAAACATAAATATATACCATGTTTTTTGAAAATAAAATTTTAAAATAAGTCTATTTTTAAATAATTTTTTAAATGGAATTTTAATTTTATTTTCCAAAAAAGGTACTTGTGAGAAGCTTAAAAAAATTAAAAGGAATATTTTTTTATTATACTCAGCGTTAACTGAACCATATGGCAGTCAGGACCACTAATTTCCTTGAAGCATCCATTAATTTTTTTAATGGTTTTTTTTCAAATAAAAAATTTCTTATATTCTAAATGTTTATAGTTTTTATAATATAGTTTTTAAAATATAAAATGTTATTTTTTAAAATAATGTTTTTAAATAAACCTTTATTTCATTCAATTTATCAATTAAAATAACAATCAATATATTTATGTTCTATTGGGAATAATTTGAAATTATTACATCCTTCTTATTTATTCAAATTTTTCATGATAATTATTACTTGGATTTAATATTTTGATACCAATTATACTACAAAAAAGGGCAAGGGAAGCGCTACACTTTTATCAGTGCTTTTTTTAGCACTGATAAATGGGGGATTTATCTGTGTTTCTTCCAACCGCTGATAAATTATATGTTTCAAAAAAAATCATGAAAAATAAAATATTGTTATAAAAGAATATTTATACTAATATAAATACAATATATATTCTGTATATATGTTTTAGATAAGTATAAATAGACTATTACATTTAATATCTATGAAATTTAGTGAAAATGTATTTAAAATATTTTAAAAAAAAATTTTAATAAATAATTTTCTAATTATGATTGATTAAAAATTATTTATTAACAATTCTAAGACACATAAAATCAATAAAATTAATAACAGATCTAAAATACATTGAAAATGTAACTCAAACTTCAAACGGCCATAACATTTGATCCGGGTGTCCCTATGAGCTCTAAAACATTTCAAATCGAAGCATGCGATGAGCTTTATGCGATTGTGAATAAAGAAAATCTTCTGTCACGTTTTTAGAGGCCAAAAGGCCTAGAAGGCCTCTAAAACTGAGTTTTTAGTCTGGATCCCTTGATTTTTTAAAATTTAGACAAGTATAACTTCTGATCCGAATGTCCGTTAGGCTTGTACCGCATATCATATTGAATATTGTTTAATTTTCATCGATTTGAATGGCTGTGGAACTAACAATGTATTATTTATTATACGGTATGGTCATTTTAACATTCTATGGATTTCAAAACACACAAATATATGTATTTGTTCGTTAATATATACGTGTCTCTCTATGTGTGTGTGTGTTGTATATATGTATGTATGTATGTATGTATGTATTTATTTATTTATAAGCACACATATAAAAAATATTTCATAAATCTATTTAAAACTAATCTTATAAGTATATATTAATATACAAATAAATATACAGAAAAAAAATTATAACAAAAAATATATAAAAACGAAAATAAATATATATTAATGTACGAATGAATATATATATATATATATATAAATATATGAATAAATATATTTACATTAATATGAATCTATATTAATATATGAATAAATATAACTATAAATATATATATTAATAAATAGATATATCATTAAATAGATAAAAAATGAAATGGATTACTGGTAAAAGTGCAGCCGTAAAAGGGGGAAGATCACGGGATCAGGTTTGGGTGGAAGAAAAAGGGTGCACACATGTTGGGATGCACGGGAAGGGAGGCACAAGGGAGAGTTTGAGGGGGGTCTTCCTAGTGCTGATAAAGGGGTGGTCAAGCACTATTAAAATCCCCCCCCCACATTATATAATTCTTTTTTATTTTTTTAAAATTTTGTTGACATTTATCATCGCTTTTTAAAGAAATGATAAAAACTCCTTTTATCTGTACTAAAAAAAGTGACGATAAAAGGGTCTTTTATTTGTTTTTTTAGCTCTTATAAAACAGGCCGTTATCATCACTTTTCAGAGTGCTGATAAAAGGGACCCTATTTATCCTCTCCTCGATTAAAAATGCATTTTTAGTGTTGTTAATCGATGTTTCTAGCACTTATAAAGGCCATTTTTGTAGTACTGCATTGTCTATAGTAATATTAATTAATTATTTTTATTTTTATTTGATAGTGAAAATTAATAACATTCATAGGCTCTTTTTACAATTCCAATGTTTATGTTGATTATGTGTATTGATTGGTGAAATTATTAGAATTTTATATTGTTGTTTTTAATTATGAATATATTATTTGATTATGTTCCTCCAATTTAATATGAGGAATAAATTATAATCTATATATGATGGGAGAGGCCAACTATATCCCCTCTATGCATTAGTATGTCTCATGACACAAACTATCACATTATTTGGCTGAGGCATTACGAAATTATGTTAAACGTCAACGAACATGTACATGATTGTATGTTTCTGATTTATGAACTTATGAATTCCCTTATTATCCAATTATTTACTAATTTAAATGTGATAACACAAGTAATAAAAATATAGCTGGATATATTTTAAGCTAATTTGATTATTTATATAGAAATATTTGAACATAATTTTTTCAAAACATATTATTTTTAATGATCCAGTTATTGATTAGATGGAATTTGTATAGTTATTTAATTTTATATTTTTATAATAACTTATATAAATATGACAATATCAACATTATGAACACCCTTACTAATAACAAGATCTACCCCTTTCCTATGATTCCTTTTACGAGAATACCATGACCAATTTTTATGATTGATATGAAGGGATATTGAAAAGTATATAATGGTGTACATGAAGAAAATACATTTTAGTATTTTAATTTTTAAATTTTAATATGTAATTCAATAATATATCTAGTATACCAAGACTAATAAACTATTTTTTCCTTATTGATGTGGTTCCATGTATATTATACCAATATAATATTGTAACCGTAACCTCTACACTACTATGGTCATAGTATTTAGAGTTATCCATTTTGGATGTTTAATAAAAAAACATGGGAAGTATATTTTTAAAACATATTATTACGAAATATGATCATAAGATAAATATTTAGGATAAATATAGAAAAAGTTCCTAATGTATTGGGGAAGAAGAGATTATATGGTTTCCCGTGGAAATATGACAGTGTATCGGTACAATAAGTGGGCATTGTTCTTGGACAGTTGTAAAACGGGAAAATAAATATGAAAGGGGGGAAAGGCGATTTGACTCAATCATCTCCGTGAACATGAAGATAAGAATTACTAAGCATTTATTTTGATACTCCTAGCTAAAATTATTGGTATAATTCACATTTTATTTACAAACCATTATGTAGGACTTGTAAATAATTTTATTTTTTTAATTTTTTTAAATAAACCATATTTATGAATATGATATTATCACTAATTTTTTTTTATTTATGTCAATTATTTCACTATTTTTGGTATTACACATTATTCTTCATAATTTAATGGTCTAAAATTTGGTATTCCATTTTTTAGAAAGGTATTCAAGTGGAATTAATGTAAACTATATCAATTAACATACATCATGTATGGATTTTCTTCAAGGGTATGAGATTAATTTTAGAGTAAGAGTGGTACTTGGAACTATTAAACATATAACCGTATTAGGGAGGCTAACTCAGCTTATGTGTAATAACATTTCCCATGTGTAGTATGATGTTGATCCACCATGTGGTTCAACAATGTTAAACCACGTCATGCATCATCCAAATCCAACTTTCAATGGAACTAAAAATATATCTGTATATATGAAATATATATACACCTTAAGAAAATTTATATCTCACTCATATATGTAATGAAAAGAATATGGTTTTCATGTTAGTTTATCATCTCTTATGGGATGTGTATCAATGGTGTTCATTGATTAAATTCATTAATGTCAAGGAGTAAATTAATATAATAGAGTGGAAGTATCTTACAATATTATTCTTACATAAATATTTTCATCAATATTAATTAATGGATAAGGATATATAATTCCTTACTTTATGAAGAAAGTAAGATGAAATTTTTTCAATGTATGAAGTCATATATTGTATAGGATCAACCCATTAAATCTTGGAGCTAGTGTCTGGTAACATTAAATTGGAATGATATCTAAGAATCAAATCCCAAATGACTAAAAAGTATAGTAGTCTTGGTAAACAATTTATATTTATTATTCTTGTATTAAAAATGAATATTGTTATTATAATATAATTTCTTTGTTTCAATGATTATAAAATAATTAAAAATTATCATATCTATGGATATATTTCTTTTTACTCATCATTGATTTGATGGGATGGAAAAAAATAAGGATTATCTCAATTACTCAGCAATGGATAATTATAGTGGAATTTATAATTAAACAATGTGAAAAATAATCATGGAAATGTAAATAACTAAAACACATTCCATTTAGTCAAAAAAATGGGAACTATGTGCATAAAAAATATGATTAGTAAAATAACTGAAAACACATGATATTTAAAAAATAAAATAATTCACAATCAATATGAAGTGATAAATAAGTGAAACCCATGCCATTTAACAAATAGGTTATAATGAAATGAATAAATCTATAATATAGAAGAAAATTATAATGGATAATTATAACTGATTCTAAATGTGAAAAAAGATTAATTATTGGACATTATCGTTGAGGCACATAAAAAAAATACCATCAAGGAAATTCACAGTTTGGTGTAAAACTATAACTCTAATAAATAATGAAAAAACATATATATAATTGTTTTGAACACTTGGTGTATGACCCCAAACTATTTTTATAGTCCATACCAATATTTTGGAGGAGTTTTGTCATCCATTCCATTGGTATAATCCTATACAAATGGTTTAACGTTTGTATATTTCTATACCGAGGTTATTAAAAAATTATGGTATAGGATAGTACCAATGGTTTCAAAAACCATTGGTAGAGAAAATTCAAAAAAAAGGATGGATTTGACCCTGGAACCATCGAATTATATTTTAACAACCTAACCACTAAATTATAAATAATTATGTGAATATAAAATAGAATATATATATATATATATATTAAAAATTCATTTAAATTTTTATGCATTCATTATTATTTCATAAATGAATACATAAAAAATAAAAATTCTTTTACCAATGGTTTTCCTAACTGTTTGTATAGTTATTTTGATTTTTTTGACCCATAGCAATGGGTTTTTCAAGAAAATTTGTATAGGGACTTTATATGGCATCTATACCAATTTTGTTGCCATATAATTGTATATATATGACATATACCAACTAATTTTCCAAAAGCAATGGTATATCGTCTTAATATGGAATCTATACCTATGGCTCTAGACAAACTGTTTTTATATCTATTACCTATACCAATGTATTTTCCATAACCATTAGTGTAGTGTCATATTATGGAAGCTATACCAATGGTTTTACCAAAACTGTTGGTATATCAAGTACATATACAAAAGGTTTTACAATAATCATTTGTATAAGGTCTCTCTATGATACCAATACTAAGAGTTCATGCCAATCATTGGTATATGTTCTGCCTCTTGTAGAGAATAACATTTAATTTTCGTAACACATATTCATCATGAGAACCTATCGATGTTTTAAGAATCTATAAAATTCTTTCTCTCCACCTGTCAATGCATGTCGATATAATTCCTCATATATAATTGGAAGTATTATTTATCAAATATCGTTATAGAATAAAGGATATATATATATATATCAACATTTCCCAAGAAAAAAAATTACTAAAAAATTAAACTCCATATAAAAATGATATATGATTTATGGAAAAATATTTTCCATGACAAATGATGTGGATAAATATGGGAAATTATATGATCATAAGAAAATGAATGTTTCGATGAGACTTCAAAATTAAATCAAGGTAATTAATTTCAATACTATACTTGTCCAAATCAATCAAGAAATATCAAAATTTTGTATAAGAATCGAATAAATACAACAAATTCCATGTGGAGTAAAATTAATGTGTTTTAGTCAATAATGAATTGAAATACTACCAAGATATCTTTTAAAAAAATTATGAAGAAAAATAACAATATTAAACATATTGAAAATCATATTAATTAAAAATAAATTTTAAAAATAATTTATATTGAAATTATATATTTAATCAATTAGAATAATCTATAATGAAACAATTTTGGTTAATTCATTAAAATTCCTACATGGTTAAAAAGAACATTCCTTTTTCAAGGTAATTGTTTTTGTAAAGTTACTTGTTCTAAAATCTAAAATAATATTCCATTGAATTTATTTGTAAAAAAAAAATTAAAAAATAATATAATAAATAATATTTGAATGGGTAAAAAACAATTTATTATATTTTTAGAAAACAAATTTTTTATCTGTAAATAGGTTCTCCAACTGAAGAGAGAAATGATTTCATGTTTTAATCAAATCATTTTAGAAAAACATTAATGTTACAAAGAGTGGATAAATACTTATGTTACATGAATAAATTCACAAATAACTACAGGATATTACATTTAATTGTTTTATTAAAAAACAATCTAATAATTTCCTTGAATATTAATTCAAGTTTATATAATCCCATATAAATTGAGATTGTGAAGTAAACCCGTGAAAAGACCATATGTTGAAGTCATGATCAACCAATAAATTTATTATGTGTATAAAATATAACTCCACATATGTGATGTATAAATAAAACAATATATATTAATAATATTATTATAAAAAATATTATAATATTAACAATTGTGAGGAAGTAATATTAACTGGTTAAAAGTAATTGTGTTATGAAATTTAACAACTTTGGAAAGCGTAAATCCCATTATATGTAATAAATCAAATTAAAAATAAATATATCATGATAAATAAAATAAAAATTATATTACATTCCAGAGTGGTTGTATGTACATCATATATAATAAATTAGGTTTAGAATAGTAATGAATACCTCATAGAGAGAAAATTGAGGCAAGAGTCACATATCTTGTGTTTCTTATTTAGGTGAATGACCAATAACTTCATCTATAATGGTTTTATGCATTTTATTAAATTATAAAATAACCATAACTATATTTATTATATAATATGGTAACATCTTATAATATCTTATTACCGATTTTTTAATAATCATTCATTGTATGAACAATATCAGGCGTTTATTACCTATTATTTCAACAGAATTTAGACTTGTTATTTATTTATTCATAATTCAATCATGATTTAACCACATAAATATTTTAAATGGTGTTGTACTTATAATATCTATTCATTATATATTTATTTATAATAATCCATAATATTTTGAGAAATGAAATAAAATGCACCTTTCATTGGGAATGTAGGCTGCACGTATGAATGAACACTACATCCTGTTATTTGTACATAAAAGAATTAAATGTAAAAAGTATATAAGTATGTTAGAATCACATCATCATTTTTATTTCAAACATATCACATAGTTTAATTAAAATAATATTTTATACATTATATATATAAATATATGTGTTATATAATAATAAATAATCATAAAGATAATAATATATATATATATAATCTATAAATATAATTTCCATCATAATTTGTACCCATTAGAGGTTGTAATGGAATAATGAACCGCATCGTTTCCTGATGTTGTAGTTCAGTTTACAAGAATGGTATGTGTGTAACGAATTAGATGAAATTGTGTGTATGTGTACTCAAAATCTATATAATAGAAAAATATTAATATATTCAGTATAGTTATTTTATTATATAATCGGTTACGATGAGTAGTTTAAGGGGTGCAGTATGTAAATAGAACAAAAAATCATGAGGGACGATGTGACCTCTTCTTTGTGTAACTCTTGTTTTTCACCAAAGGGATTCCATGGTAGGTTAAATATATAATTAAGTGATTCAATTTTAATTGGATATATTATGGAAGATTATTTAAGTTTAATTTTTTAGATCTAAAATTTTTTGTATGTTTTAATAAGTGGTAGGTTGAGTGTCTTTTATATTGGAGGAGGAGTGTCATTTCGGTTGACTTTTGAAATTCGAATTCCACATACTGTTTCCTTTTTTCACGTGGATCCAATAATAGTATAAATTAGATAAAAGTGAATATATTGTTGAAATATGAACATAAAATGTATTTCATAAAAGATAATATGTAATATTGGCCCTTCTGTTTAACATTTAGTCCCCAGTTAAGCTTAATTTTATCATAAGCACTGTAATTAATTTTAATCACTCTCATTTATTTTTCTAGTAAAAAATAACTTTAAATTTTTATGAATTGTAAATTTTTCTTATTCAAAATATGTAATCCATTTAAAAAAATTAATTTAATAGAAGTGGCATAAATTAATTTAAATTTAATCCCTCTAACAGGATGACAAAGTGGGTTCCTTATATGAAAATGTTCAAAATATTTAATGTTTTTATAACCAATTCAAATTCCAAAATTATTCCAATTAACTTAATTGGATTAAATAATATAAATTACATCTAATTAAATTATTTAAAAAAATCCAATATAAAATTTAACTCTATAAACAAATCATAAAATAGACGTTTTGAATTAAAATTTAGTATTTTCATGATTACTTAATAAATTAACTATATCGGAAGATTTCATAAGAAATATACTTAAACTAATTTTTATGACTACATTTTAAAAAATAATATTATATATATATATATAATTTATTAGATTTCCTAAAAAAATTATTTTAAATAGGTTCTCAAAAAAAGGTTGTAAAACTGCATTTAGAAAACATAGGTTTATATACATAAAATTTGGACTACTCATATCATTTTCTTCAAAATATTATTGGAGGAGGGGGAAATTATTTCATTGGATAGATAAAATATAAATTTAATTAATATAATACAAGATTAAATTTAATTTATTCCAAAAAAATTCCATTTGGGACATAAAATTATTTTTAGTGTATTTATATTTTCATTTTAATTAATTAATATCAAATTAATTCAATATATATTTTTATAATGAATATATTTTTAGTATTTAATTGATATTATTCATAAATTATAATTTAATGGATATGTTTTATCTTATTATATTATATAATATTATTTTAATAATATATCATTATTCATTAAAACTCAGTCTTGTGTGTATCGCAAGAAATAAAAGAATGTAATTGTTTTGTGCGATAGAAGCTGACTCGGTATCACATTCCAAGAAAAATATATAATATATTGAATTTATTTTTTATTTTAAATATATTTTAATATATTGTGATATTATATTCCCTTACGTGTTGGGTTCATAAATTCATAAACTCTGTTGAATACAATGTTTTTGCATTAGAATTTCATGGATTAACATTATCTCCACGTTAACTAAATTGTGTACTCTCAATTTAAACCTGATATCTATAATCTAGAGATTGATATCTAAAAACTAATTTATCTAAATATCGCATCATGAGAATAGTTAATAAAATATATTCTTAATAAGAGAGAGTTATAAGTACAATGGACCCATGGAATAACATATAACATCGTTTCTACATAGGAGAACGTTACTGGCATGTAAAAATATGAACATGATGGAAAAGAGTAAATACTATATATGGTGTGATTGGGGTCTTCAATCACAAAAATCAGAATGATCAATGGAATGTTGAATTACACAATTCCACAAACCTATGATATTTTGAAATAGAAACAGTTTAATAAATAAATAATTTATTATGTAATATTTTTTTGATCATTTTCCTATTTTTGATTAACAAAAAATCCCATGTTTTATGAAGGAAACACTATGTTCAATAACATACAAGATACACGACATCTAGCATAAATGAATAACAAAATATTATTATTTAAATGTTTTTATTATAAACTATCCATTGGAATGGTGGGATTGAATAGTATTATTTGATTTATTATAGTATTTATTACACATGTATATATATAATTCTTTTGTGAACAATAATTTAAAAATGTTGATAAAACACCTATAATTATAGAGAAATATTTTTTCCTAAAAAACTATTTAACTAAAAATAAATGAATTTATAAAATAATAAAATCATCCTTGATGGTTTTTTAATTAGTTATATATGTAATTTATAAATGTTAAATTTTAAATGAATTATATATGTTTTCAAAACTTAATTAAAGAACAAATTCAATTTTTTAATAAAAGAAGTATTTTTCAAAAAATGATTTTTTCATCCTTTTGATTGAAACACCTTTTTAAATATAGTTTTTGAAAATTTTATATGATATATTTGTAAAAAAATTCTTATTTTATTCCAAACTTAAACATTTAATTTAGTTTAATTTTTTGTCTTTTTCTGATAAAATTTATTTTCCAAAGAAGAGTGAAAAATACTGCATTATAATTCAAAAATACATTTCTGTATAAATATATTATATAGTTATATTGTCATATTAATTGGTTTTAAAGTTTAATTTTATTATGTATTTATTATTTAATACAAATATTATTCATTTTTGGCAATTTTATATTGAAATTAGATATAATCACATGTATGTTTTTTAGGGTTTTTACTTTTAAAAACTCGTTTTATCGTTTTGACAACATGAACTAATTTAGATTTTATTACAGAATAATATTTTTTTTAATTGTTAAAAATGGATTTCATATTTGAAATCAGAAGTTCAAAATTTTTTAGATCAATCCCTATTAATTTTGGACATTGTGGATAGTAACATTAGTCATTATTTGTTTTACCGCATATTGAGGTTGAATCATGTAAATAATGATAAAAATAATATTATAAAAATATAAGACTACCATAAAACATGTAAAATTCCTATTGTATGAGATATAAATGGCCAATAAAACCCTTGGGATGAATATTTGGCATTTGGAAGCCACGTGGGAGTGATTATGAAAATTAAATCTTTTAATTTAATTTAAAGAAAAATTTGTTATAAACATAAATATTCTTACTAAAAAAATTTTACTATGGGTTTATATAATTTATATATTCATATATAAATAGTATAATGATGAAAAATATATTTACAATGAAATTTTATTTTATTTATAATTTGTATACAATAAATAATTAAATTTAATTATGATACAATGATTTCTTTATTAATGATGAAATTAGATAAATGATATTTTAAATATTAATGTAAATATTATTTGACACAAGTTATGTCATACATGATTTTTTTGGTTAATATGACATGTTAAAATACTATTCAATAATTTTTAAATTTATCTCTCTATTTAGATTTTATTTATATTCAATAAAATTAATAGTGTAAAAATTGACATAATTGATGTTTTAAACAAATAGTAATTTATTAAATTATTTGGAAATACTAAATAATATTTCAATATAAAAAATTTACAATGATATGTTCTATAAGTTCATTATATGTCCAATTTTGGGAAATATAAAACATATAATAAAAATTTATATCCCCTTAATAATTAAAATGTTATTACCACAACTATAATTAAAAGAGAATAATTTATTATAAACTGAAAATATATGGATTAAAATAAAACCAATACGTGTATAAAAATTATTATATGAGGATATTTTATCCATTACTCAAATTATATTTTACATATATTATGTTGGGTCCTTTTTAATAAAAATATTAATTTATATTAATTTAAAGATTTATGAGTTTCTAAGGATGCCCCTTCCCTCTCCAAAAAAAGGAACCCTCTCTTCTATAATTCCCACACATCAATAACCCGTTGAATTGACCAATACCTGAAAAAACCTCTTACTAGAATCCGTACTCCATCCTAGAATTTTACCATAGGGATGAAATCCTCTCAAGGAATCCTTTTTGTATAAACCAAACGATGTTTCCCGATTAAGAAGTAACACCCTCTCTCATGTTGTTTAGTTTAATTACCATTCTCGACTTCCTAAACATTTATTAATATATGATAACATAACAAAAATATATTCCTAAATATAATAGGTTGTTTTTATGATATTTTTTGGACTTACACGTAGACACGCCTCTATTTAATGGGTAACGAACATATTGTTTCTGTGAATGGAAAACTACTACCAAATGATATAATGATTGTTCATATTTCCCCTACCACCTCTCTTGGTGTCCATTATAATGAAAAATATTTTAAATAGAATGTAAATTGTATATATATTTCCCCTATACTTCTTTTATTTTTATTTTTAAAATACCTTTATGCTTTCCATGTTGTGTAAATATGATAATTTCTTTTGAGGAAGGGAGGACTACCACCCCCTCAAAGCGATGTGACTCATTCCCACTATAAATAGAAGTTATAAAGGATGGTTTTATTAAAAATATGATACATACATGAAATTAATATAATATTTTAATATAATATACATTTATATCTTTTAATTATATTTTTAATATGATAAAGAACTGAAATTAGCATTCATGCTTACGTAAGGCCTACCGTCTCCATGAACGGTGAATTCCATTTCTTATCTCCAAAAAATATGGATATTATATGTACATATATAATGTAATTATATTATATTTAAATCATTAATAGTATTTTTGATATTATAGTTTTTTTACTGTATGGGCAATTCACAAAAAAATTACTTCATTTTGACTCAAGTGTCGAATATGGATAAAACATCCAATACAAACAAAAATAATTATATAATATTTATAACATTGTAATAATTGATATAAATTTAATAATAAACATGTAATAATTTATAATGAACATAGAAATTTACCTATCAATTTTATTGATGAAAATAATGCACTTATGAGACAATTCAGACACAAGGTAATTAAAATCATAACTCAATTTTTATTCATTGAGTTAAATATCCATGTCACTGTGTTTGTTTTTCCAAGCATTTGCGTGAATGAACATTGATTGTTTACACCAAATATACACTTATATTGGGTGTAATTATATTTTTTACACCTAATTATTTCATTGGTTTATCCTTAATCTAATTATATGATCTTTATAAAATATTTCATCCTAATCTCCTTTCATTGACACATATCATGATGTTATGCACCTTCATTATCTAATAAACTATATATACAACATTTTTGACTCATTATATAGTGAATTAGTATATTCCCATGTTATTTAATCTATTTTTAATGTAAATACTTAAGGATTGTTATTCATGTATTTCTCATGTTGTATGGGACTCCTTAACTAAAACATAGTTTTAAATGATTTAATTAATTATTCTTATAAAACCTTTTATTTCATGCCCCTGTTTTCAAAAATAGTTTTTATGAGTTTATTTATATGTACATGAATTTTTTAAATTTTAAATTATATTCAAAATTAACAATGTGGTATGTGACACTTTGATTCCAAAGTTCCTTTATTAAATGTTTTAAATGCTTTTGGAAATGTATTTAATATTTCAAAATCATTAAAATAATTTTTTGATTTCAAAATAAATATTATTAATAAAATTTTGAAAATTGAAATATTTCATATATCATTATTATTATATTATGGAAATTGGACATTTGACAGGTGGTTGCGTGATATACCAAATATGGGTGGTCAGGTGATAAACCAAAGATGTATGTTTTCTTGATAAACCAAGGGTTGTTGGTTAAATAATAACCTCAAATGAGTAAGGTATAAAAGTTGATAAAAGGGATATTCCATTTAGTGATTTGTGTGGATTTAGAGCATGTGGTTATTAAATAAATGAATATTTTAGTCCAAATATACCATTAGATTTTATATGTTTCTTTTTATGGGTTTATGGAAATCTTTTAGTTACCAATGTCACAACCCATCACTCAGGGCCCGTTCCGTGTCTACCCCAATCCCGCATTCCACAGAATTGGTGCTAGAGAATAGAACTGGACTGGTGTACCCCTAAAATGGGAAGCAATTTCCTTTTAACCTGTACAGACACATAGTACAATAACATAAATAGAAGCAACCATGAAATAAACTACTATAATAAATGTCTTCTGAAAGTAATGGGGCCAGAATAAAAGACCAACTGAAAGGAACAAGTACAGCTAAAAATCAAAAACTCAACTGAAAATGGGAAAAAAGATCCTAGATTGTCCACTAAGGATCCTACCTGAAGGGTAAGTACAACTCATGATCAGTAGTCCCAGCATCAAATCACGCAAAATGGTCCACCTCCAGGCACTGTCTTGTCATGGCTCCCTAATCATTGATCACTATTGTCTGTTGTATGCACAAGACATAATAAGGTGCTAGAAATCCCGTTCAAGAGTGAGTATAACCATACTCAGTAGGGACCCTGAGACCCCGATAGGCCTCCCCGTGTTACAAAAATGAAAAACCACAATACAAGACCCAGATCTCAAAGCACGAAGGATTAATCATTAACTATACTTTAGTATATTCCCATACATATACCTATGTTATCAAGACCTACTCATCTCATACAAAATGGAAGAAAACCCCAAAGTTAAACCACGAAGGTAGAAGTAACACATAGGTAACCCCATGAAGATAGAATTACCACACAGGTAACCCCACAAAGATAACACTGCGAAGGATGAAGTGCCACCCAAGTAACACCACAAAGAAAACAACACAAAGTTAGAAGCACCACATAGGTAACACCATGAAGAAAGAATTGCCACATAGGTAACCCATGAAGATATCCACACGAAGGTGGAAGACTCAAATCAGAATCAAGTATAACTTATTCCCGAATGTATAGATGATTAGTCTCAAGCTTGATCATCTTATTCTGTCATGTAGCACTACGGCTGACTCACACAAGAATGATTGGTACTAACCCCCGCATTCACACCCAGGATATTTCCCACATAATATCGGTACACACTAACCCACATAGGATCACTATGCACTAACCCATGTAGTATCTGTTATAAACTAACCCACACAGGATTGATAGATGCATACCCACACAGGAATGATAGATGTGGACCCCCAAAGGATCAATGTTCTTTTTCACATTGTATATTTCCATAGTATTCTCACACCCGGTGTGCTCGAGTTCTATAGAATCTTCCCCTCGAGATATCGGTCACACCTCAACCACTTCTAATCTCCAATAAGGAGAAACCCAATGGACTTCCATGTCGTAAGGGTTACAACGCAACCATGGGTGTGTTAATTGGACGGAAGGTCTGTGAGTTATAAGAATTTTAGTTCCGAGGGCGCAGCTGGATTTGGGTTCGATCGAAACCTGTCTTACTCCAACTATCTCAAAAAAATGTGTATTATCCCAAATGTACCTTCTCTATCAAAGGATCCCAACTCCACAAGCGTTCATCAAATAGACGATTTTTCTCTAGATATGGCCCATTAAGTGTTTCTAGGTCTGGTTGGGCCCGTGTCTTGTCCGACCTAGTCAGACCTTCCCAGCCCGACCCGGTCCGGGTCTGACCCAACTGGGATGGGCAACAGATGTCTCAGCCAGTTGTTTCATGGTCATGCCCAGCCTTCATGGGTGCACGGCCTGCTAGGTAGGCAACCCAGCCCGCAAGGGGGCAAGGCCCACTTGGTGCGCGACCCAGTAGTAGGCGGCTCTGCCCACAAGGGGGCTTGGCCTATTGAGCATGCCGCTCGACCATAGTGGAGTGAGGACCACTGGGGGCTCATGTTAGGTGTCATGGGAAAGTGGCTCCCCTGATCTCCTGAATGGCCCAAACCGTTCGGTTATTGCGGATACCCCGCTGGCTGGGGCACACACTAGCTGGAGTGGGGGGCAAGTCCTCTGGTCTCTCGAATTTCCCTGAGCCATTCGACTCATCTACAGCAGCATCCCCTCTAGCTAGCATGCGGGTCCCGCTAAAGAAGGTCTTTCCAATCCTGTCGTGGTAGGCCGGTGTGCCAGCCGCCTTCCTCCGTTCCACCGCGGTTGACGAGCCACGGCTCGAGTCCTTTGGTGATGTTCTTGTCACACCATCCTCTCCATCTGCGGTCGACCGGGGTGTCAGCTGCCTCCTTCGACCGCCATGGGTGTCGAGCCATGGTAGGTTCCTCCGAAGGCACAACTGCTTTGCCTCCTCCCACGCGGTTGGCTGGTGTCTGCAGCCACCATGGTCCATACTAGTGCTGTTATTTGGTACCGCCTCACCGACGATCTTCAATTGAAAACTAATGGGGAAGCAAGGTAGCAGAGGGTCTGGGTCGATTTCGTTAGGCTCACACCCTATGTGTTATCATAGAAACAATACGAGGGTGAAAAATTATTCTACAACACTTTAATTTAAAACCACAATTAAAACCTACCTCAAAAAATATGGTGACTGCGCGTTTGTGGAAGTGTGTCAGTGTTCACCGTCCCCTACAACTAGCCTCCAATGATGTCGACCGATCATTGATCTTTGGTTCGTGGTTTCAGTGTCTCTCATCACTGGCTGCTGGAACCAGCTCCGTCCTCCAAAGGTTTGGCGTCTCAATACTTTGTCAGCACTACGCTGCTTGGTGAAGCTGTGTCGACACCTCTCCCCAAACTCCATATAAATAAGAGAGGGAGAGGGTATGTTATGATGTTTTGAATTTATGGGGGATCTATATTTAGGAACATTCCTAATTCCCCAATTACATTATTACATAAGATTGAATAGTCAATCCATTTATTGTCCTGTCACGTCATTGGTCACACATTATAGTTTGTCCGTTGGAGAAAAGAATGAAAAAAAAATTAACTGAGTTATTTCTATTATTCATTAAAAAGTCCCAAAACAAAACTTCTTCTCTAGAACTACATTGGTCAATGTGAAGCCTCCTTCAAGCGAATCTCTGCACTACGGATTCAAATATGCCCTCAGATTTTTAATTCGAGCACCAGTTCAAAAGTTAGAAAATGTCATTCACGCATTTACTGAACGTACCTAAAAAATGTTCAAAATTTCATTCTTGGGAACTCTGGGCTTTGGAATCATGCACCATTAATTTTTGTAGTCTCGAAATAATTCCATATAATTAAAATAAATTACATGGAAAATTTGGGTCATTACAATCTCCCCACCTTAGAGATTTTCTTCCACGATAGACACAACGTGGGCTAAGAAAAAATTGGGGGTACTAAGCACAAATATGAGCCTCCTACTCCCATGAGCTCTCCTAGAGGTTCCCGTGCATCCAGATAATGTGAACCAGAGGTATACACCACCCCCAAAGGACTCAATCATGTCGATCCTCAATCTCTTTTGGAAACATCATAAATGTCTCCCCATCATCAAAGTCCAGCTCGTCGTGGTCGATGATGTGAGATGGGTCATGCACGTATCTCTTTAGTTGGGATATGTGGAAGACTTCGTTCACCCTCTCCAAATTCGGTGAATGTGAAAAGTGGTATGCCACCTCTCCAATCATCTGTAGTATCAGAAATGGTCTGATAAACCTCATTGATAACATGTCTCCTCGGCCAAATTTCTACCTCCTGTCAGCATACGAATTTTGTCTACTCTGTGCAGTCTTCATCCACTCATGGATTATCATAACCTTCTTGGTGGTAGAACATACCATCTTTGGAACCATATGTTCTGACACCCCTAGGTCAGTCCAGTATAGAGGTGATCTTAAAATTCAACCGTACAAGTCATCGAATGGTGCCATACCGATGGAGGAGTGATAATTGTTGTTTTTTACGAACACCACCCATGGAAAGTGATCCTCCCAACTACATCCAAAATCTAGTACACATGCACAATGGATTTCCTCCAGTTTCTGTATAGTACGCTCTGTCTGACCATGTTTTTAGGGATGAAAGGTGGCGCTCAAACATTAGTGAATCCCAAATGCCTCTTACAATCCCTTCCACAACTAGGATGTGAAAAGTGTGTCATGGTCATAGATGATCATCGATGGAACCCCATAATGTTTTAAATTCTCTTGTATGTAGGGGAATCCTAATCCCTTACTGATCCATGTTCTCACATTGGTAGAAATTGGGCTGACATGGTGAGTTAGTCAACAATAACCCAGATGTAATCATCTCCCATGGATGTACATGGAAGCCTTGTCACAATGTCCATGGAGATACCATCCCACATCCACTCCAGCACCTCTAGTAGCTGTGCTAAGCTAGATGGAACCTGATGCTCGACCTTTACTTGCTGAAAACAAAGGCATCAAGAAACAAACTCTGCCACTACTTTCTTCATCCCTAGAAACCAGTGATGACGTAAGGGGTCATGGTACATTATTGGCACACCAGTAGGTACCACAAGAGGGGGTGTATGGAACTACCGTAGCACCTCCACCAATAGAACCACTTGAACCATGGTACATCCTATTAAGTAGATGACATGCTCCCTAGCATCATATTATCCCTCAGGTGCTTGCCTTAAGGATATCTGACCACTTTGAGCCTCGTAGTCAATGTCCCCAAGCTGTGCCTACCTAAATCACTGATGGAGTGGGGGAGTGAGAGCCATAGACTGGAGGTAAGATGCTCCATCTCTATTCATGAAATATATATGCAACACGAATAGCTATTTTATTGCCTCACTCAGCAAATACAGACCAGACCTCTTGCTAAGTACATCTGCTACCATGATCCCCTTCCTAGGAGTATAAAGTATCTCAAAGTCCTGGTCCTAGAGGAACTCTAGAAATCGCCACTGTCTCAGGATCAAGTCCTTCTGAAAAAAGATATACCTGAGACTCTTGTTATCATAGTTGACTATAAAACAATCTCCCATCAAGTAATTTCACCATATCTTCATGGAGAAGACCACTGCTGTTAACTCTAGGTCATTAGTTGTGTAGTGCTACTCATTTTTTCTCTACTGTCATGAACCAAAAGTGATCACTTCTCACTCCCACATCAAGACACATCCAAGTCTAGTCCTTGATGTGTCACAGTAGACTACATACTCAACGCCCTCTTCTAGTATCCTCAATATGGGGGCACTCATCAGTGTCCACCTCAACTCTTAAAACATATTTGGGCATCTATTCATTCATTAAATGTGTTGTACCTTATTCATCAATGCTGACAAGGGTTCTGAAACTCTAGAAAATTTAGGCATGAATCTCTGGCAGTATCCAGGAAAACACTAGAAACTGCACACTTCGGTCACACTCCTAGGTGGAACCCAAGAAAGTATGGCCTCTATCTTCTCCAAATATATGGAAACTCCAGCCTTCCAGATAACATGTCGAGGAAAGTAGACCTCTCATTTCCTAAACTGGCACTTTGAGAGCATACCATAAAGATGGAGCTCTTAGAGTGTATCTAGAACTATCCGTCGATGATAAGCATGCTCCCCCTCCATTGTTGAGTATATAAAGATATCATCGATGAAGACTATCATAAAGTGACCATGGTATGGATGAAATTTCATGTTCTGGAGTCCCATCAACACTGAAGGGGAATTGTTCATCCCTAATGGAATAACTATGAACTCACAGTGACCATATCGACATCTCAAGGCTGACTTATTCACATCATCATCTTGTATCCTGAGCTGATAATAGCCTGATCTGAGGCCTTTCATTGAAAACAAATGATCTCCCATCTGTTGATCTAAATGATCATATATCCTAAGAATTGGATACTTGTTCTTCACGGTCACCTTGTTCTGGCACCAATTTTCCACACAATGTCTCAAATTCCCATCTGCCTTCTTGGAGAACAAATTTGTGGCTACCCATGGAGAAGCGTTGGGCCTTATGAACCTATTTCTAAACAAGTCCTCCAACTGTACCCATAACTGAAAATGCTCTATGGGATCCATGAAATATGATGGTGTATATATCGTTTTTGTCCCAGGGTATAGGTTGATGTAAAACTCTACCTCTCTGTGGGGAGGTAGTCTGAGAACATCATCAGGAAAGACATCAGCATATTGGTCCACCACTATCGGATTTCTCGGACTATCAACATCAACTACCCCAAGGGTATGTCTAGGAAATTGATGTGGGATTGGATGTATGCTCCCTTGGGTAATTCCATCCTTGGCTTCAAAGGTTCTATTCTCACCGGTGAAAGAAAACCTTGTCCCATCCTCATGGACACACTACACATTGCGACTAATAGAGTCAAACTGAGCATGGACTCTGGATACGAAGTCCATTCCCAAGATGATATCGTAAGGCCTAAATGCTGTTAATATAACTTCCTATCTGAAGCTCTTGCCTCCTACAGTAAGCTCACACTACTGGAACTAGGGGGTAATCTTCGAATCATCACATGTATGAGTCTCTAGCCGTAAGGATCGAGCCAACAACACTACCCGAATCACCGAGCTCCGAATGAGTGTCATGAAAGTAAAAGTGTAACTGGAACCTTTGTTTATAAGCATAGTAGATAAGGTGGATTAGACATAGATCGTACCTGTATTCATCTTCGGAGTTCTATGGTTATAGGCCTTAGCTGTCTGGAGCTGAGCTTGTCCCTATCCACCTTCTCCATGTGGTTGGGGTAGACCACATGGAGGTGGTGGTAGTAGAACCTTGAATTACCACCCAAATCCTATTGCACGAATAGATCCTTTGCCACATCCTCCTGTTTCCTTTGGAAATACATGATTGATTATATGCCTATACCTCAGCGGTCCCTCGACCATCTTTTAATTATCTGTATAGCAGGTCGGGTGGTTGCAAGCCATGTGACCATTCCCACCGCACGAGTAGCACTGCCTGCTCCTCAGCTGTCCTCCTATATCCTATGAGCCTTGTACCACCGACCCTATATCTAGAGATCATCCATGAAATGGTATAGCCCATTTATCCCCATGCATCATCTTCCTTCTGCCTACTGCAGATGAATTTTCTAACTAATATCTGGTGGTGGCTCTCACTATTGTTACATGCTCAGCTGGGAAGATCTCCACCAAAACCATTGTATCTTGCAACCAGCCTACATCAGGATGCTAAACGATATAATCGATGCTCTGATCTCCCGTAGGAGACACTTATCAAAGTTTTGGGCCCAGATGAAAGGGTAACGTACCATGTTAGTGGAGTAGTGGGAGAGATCAGTTAACCTCACTGAGTACAAGCCCACAGTCACACTGCCCTGCTATAAGTGCAGTAGCTCCAGTATATGCACTGAGCGTAACGTCGTTGGGAATAACATTGCCTTGAAAAGTCGCTCTAAGTCTACTCATGTGATTGTCACCTCTTCGTGTATCTATAGAACCAAGATCAATCATCTCCATGATTCTTTTTGAAAAATACTAGCAGCAAGTATCACCATAAGATCAGCTGGTGTCCTTACAAAGTGAAAAAATATGGCCACAGCCTCTAAAAAGTCCTCAGCTACCTGAAGGTACATCTTGCCTCAGAACCTCAGAGGCTTCTACCGCTGGAACTCATGCAACTCCATTAGTCGGCATGCATCCTCTGCTAGTGGGGCTAGTGGAAATGGCTGCCATACGGGTAGTGGTGCTACTAGTACACCACCTGAAGGATCTAATGCTGTAAGAGGTCCATGCATCGAGGCCTCATCACTCGTTGGGCTGTCATCGTGTGCTCGCTCAGGAATCATGGTAGGCTGTCTACGTGGAAGCATCCAGGAAAAAACCAGAGTGCCAGAGTCATTATGTTATACCTGGTGAGCTGACTAAATATAGCATTAGAAAAATTTTCAAAACACAAGAAATCATTGTTTTCGGGTGCCATGTCGGAAATCAAGATTCAGCGTCATGTAGTATTGATATGTCGGCTACATCACCAACAATGGATTCCCTATACTAAAATCCAAATTCATAATAGTTAATAGTAATGCCACATAAAAAAAAATCAGAGTCCTAGTTCATCGGTAGAACTGACTCCTCTAATACCATATTTTCACGACCCGTCCCTTGGGGCCCATACTGTGACCACCACAACCCCACCTTTCATAGGCCATGGGATAGATACTAGCATGGGATAGGTGTATCCCTAAACCAGGATGTCATTGCCCTTTAACCTATTTATCCTTACAGTCCAATAACACAACAACATGCATCCCCGAAGTAAACTACTATAGTAAAAGTGTGTAGAAAGTAAATAGGCTAGAATACAAGCCCAAATGAAAGGTAAAAGTACAACCGAATATCCGAAACACAACTAAAATGGGGAAAACATCTCCTAGATCATCCAACAAGAATATTTGTAACGCCCCGACCCCAGTTACCCAGAGTCGGTGC
The DNA here is from genome assembly GCA_963277665.1 of Viscum album. Taxonomy (NCBI): domain Eukaryota; kingdom Viridiplantae; phylum Streptophyta; class Magnoliopsida; order Santalales; family Viscaceae; genus Viscum; species Viscum album. The sequence goes on along the minus strand of OY728127.1, from coordinate 521,947,836 downwards.
ATTAATTATATAACATTGGCATGATCACAAGAAAGATCAAATCTCGAAAGACCGATTGGTTTAGTAGCCTCGGAAACACTAGATATATTCATAAGTTTTACATTACATCATCAAAATAAAAAAGAACTACTACAACAACATATTGTCTCCATAGTCCACACTATTAACCCCTCATAATATCCCTACAAGTAATTCATAATTTACTTCTTCACATCCTGGGAAAATAAAACATAGAAAAGGGGTGAGATCAAATGCCCAGTAAGGATAACAATATAACGGAAACTTTCATAAATAAGAATAAACATTTAAGGCAATGTATAACTAAAAGAAAAGCCTTTTAAACTTTAACTTCAACATAGTATGGCATAAATAAAATGAAATAATTCCATTTACTTATTCACATGGATATTCTACTAATCAAATAATCACTTGCAATATCAATAACCACTTTCATAATGATGGAATGCATAATGCCAGACTATCATAACCACATAGCCAAGGCCTCGTGCCAAGACTACAAATAAGATTTTGCCAAGGCCTTGTGCCAAGACACTAGTTTGTCTCATGAGACCTACCGATGCATCGAGGAGCTATAGTGGGCTCCACCCGTCACATATTAAGTCCAATGCATTCCCATATGAAAAGGTTTAAACATAACATAAACATTCGTATTAAAACTAGCATACGAAATGTCAATATATTCACCATAAACCGTGAATGGTATATAAAAAATAGCACATCCATAGTCAAAAATATCACAAAACCTTCAATACAATATAAAAGTTTTGTATCATAATATATCATCCTCAAATAAGCGTAAAATCCATTAAAGGATATTGACATAGATGAAATCAAAACTCTTTTTAAAGAAATTTCTCTTTCTATTTTGAAATCATTTAAGAGACATATATTTATAAAATAAAACATTTTCTTTGAAAATATTCTTATAATCTTGTAAGGGAAGCTTTGATGATTTTATAACGGCGGAAAATAACCGCACCCACCGTATAAGTTAAAAAACATTCTTATCTTAATTCTGTCGAAAAGGTTAAAAAGCACCTTGTTTGGAAAACGACGGAAAGATTCCCTTATAAACCTCTTATAAAAAGTCAAACAAGGGTATAAATGACTTTAAACCATATTCTTTAAAATATTAAAAATGTTTTGAAATACATTTTGAAAAAACATGGATGTGGATGATAACGAGATCCCAGTAGATTAGTACGTATAAACAACCTCGGATAATGAAGAGATTGTGAAATAACCCTTACCTTGTACTTTTCCTTGGTTGGGGTAGGTTAACCTCCTATATAATGGTGAAATAATTGTTATTAAATTATAAAATAATCATATACATTAATATGATATCATATATGATATGTTAATATTGATTTGATAATAATATCTCAGTATTATCGTTGTTTCGGGTGTTAACTTACTTGTTTTATTTTATATGTTTTGTTACGTAAGCCATGTTTGTAATGGATAGGTTGTATATTATTTATATCCAGAATGATATCAAGTCCTTAAACATCATTTTTAAATCATCAAATGATAATTATACTTGAATGGATACGATGGAGAATGAATCTCATCGCGTTCGTGGAGACGGTAGTCCGTACGTACGCACGAGCGACAATATCATTCTTTTGATATTAAAATAATATATAAATGGATGGTATATCATATATACAGAATCATTAACAAGTTATATTTATTATTTACATGAGTTACACATCATTATTATACCCATCCAAATAATATTATATTGAATAACAATTACACCACGGCGTGGAGACGGTAAGCCGTACGTACGCACGTATGGTGACATGTTATTCAAAGGGTGGATAGAATACTGAATATGGTTATACCATATTTATAATAACATCACAGTATATGTGAGATACTGGAGTTATTATTTTAGAATGGTAAGAACAAAGAAAGAAGAAGTGGAAGAAGAAAGGAACTTGAAAAGGGGTGGTGAAAACATTACCTCTTCTTCGGGTTCTTCCTTTTGATTTGATCAAAAGGGCTCCTTAGGATGACTTTCTGATCAAACTAAGGCCGCTAGGTTGTAGTGAGGGAAGTTTTGAGAGTATTTTGGCAGGGTTTGGACGAGCCAAGTGGCTTGAGAGGTGTGAGGAATGTGTAGAAGTGGTCTCCTTTTATAAGGGAGAGGAGGGGCTCTTTAGGAATGAGTGAAAGTATTACTTTATAATATAATTATATTCGGCTTATAATGGTCCAAAAATCATTTAGGTCGAAGATAAGATGACTCGTTTTCTAAATGACATCAACCAATAAGAATTGGATAGGTTTTAGATAATATTTTAATCATTATAATCGTATTTATTTAAATGATTTATTAATGAGGTAAACATTGCATCATTATTGTGTCATTAATAATTTAAATTATTTGATTTCTAAAATTATAAATAAAATATAATTATGTAGGAAATCTTTTTATCTTTCTAATGAATATTTATAATCAAAAATCCAACATGTATAACCCTATGTAAAAATTGTTCTTCTAAAAGATGTAATCTTATTCCATTTTTATTTTTATTTTAACTTTATTAATATAATGTGTCCCTACCACATACAAGTGGCTCTAAGGGGTCCCCAAATCGACCCAAGGATGCCCATGGTTGGGTATGTGTCCACCAATAAGGTTAGGGCACGTTTTAGGGTAATTTTGTATTATTATAATATTATTTTTTAACCCTTATTTACCGGATTTACCCTTTAACCATGGTAAATAAAATATTTACCGCATTAATTATTCAAAATGTGTAAAAATAAAAGTTACCTATTTACATAATTTGGAAATCCTAATTCCAAATATGTAATCCATTTTTCCAAATTCAAAACACAGAAGTGGCAGAAATTAATTTAAAATTAATTCCCGCTGTCAAAACAAAAAGCGTGTTTTTAAGAGATAATAACTATCAAAAGATTGACACTTGTTTATGTTCGGTTTAATTGTTAAATTATGTCCAATGACCAACATTATTTTAAATGGTAAAAATATATTCTAAATATACTTTAAAACCACTCAAATTCATAATTTATCAATATTAATTATTTTGATTAAAAAAGTTTATTTTAATTAAAATTTAGTAATTTTCACTATTCATCAAAATATAAAAGTTATCAGAAAAGTACCAAAATTTCACCCTAGGCTAATTTCAATATTCCGAATCCAAAAATGAAGTCCATTTTGAAATATAAAATATATATGATTTCAAAAAGTAGGTATTACTATTCACAACGGCTAGTTTAATTAGTTGTGGTGTGTGTTAGAACTCGGTGTTGCGTACAACACACGTTATCACATTATTCAAAGGGAAGCGTACCGTAGAAGCTTGGGGTGTTACATTCTCCCCTCCTTCAAATAATTGCGTCCTCGCAATTTCTAGGGTATTACTGCATAAAAAGACTCGGTTGGTTCTTCATCGTAAGTTCCTCGGGTTCCCACGTTGCCTCTTCTATCTTATGATTTCTCCACAAAACTTTTACCAGACGCGTCGTCCGGTTTCTCAGTACTTGTTCTCTTGTATCAAGAATCCTGACAGGCTCTTCACAATAAGACAGATCGGGTTCCAGTTCTAATTCCTCATAGGTGAGTACATGCGTTGGGTCAGGCATGTATTTTCTCAACAGAGATACGTGGAACACATCGTGAACTTTGGAGAGACTTGGCGGCATTGCAAATCGGTAAGCTACAGCCCAATTCGTTCTAGAATTTCGAATGGTCTGATGTACCTGGGACTCAATTTACCTTTCTTACCAAAACGTATGACTCCCTTCCATAGAGATACCTTCAGGAAAACATGATCACCAACTTGAAATTCCAAATCCTTCCTTCGATTATCGGCATAGCTCTTTTGCCTACTTTGAGCTGCTTTGATGTGATTTTGGATTACCTTCACCTTTTCACCATTTCCTCCACCAGTTCTGGGCCTACAAGTTTTCTTTCACCAACCTCATCCCAACAGGTTGTTGTACCACATCTCTTTCCGTATAACGCTTCATATGGTGCCATCGGAATACTTGAATGTAAGCTATTATTATAGGAAAATTCTACCAGTGGTAAATATTGATCCCACATACCCTGAAAGTCAAGTGAGCAAGATCTCAACATGCCTTCTAGGGTTTGAATAGTCCATTCTGATTTTCCATCTGTCTGAGGGTGGTAAGCAGTGCTCAAATGAAGTTCAGTATCTAGGTATTTCTGAAGACTTTTCCAAAATCATGAAGTAAAACGGGGATCACGATCAGAAACAATCGATAGGGGTACTCCATGAAGTCTCACAACTTCATTAATGTATAGTCTTGCTAGACGTTCCAGGTGTAGATCTTCTCTTATAGCAAGAAAATGTGCTGACTTGGTAAGAAGATCAACAATAACCCATATTGCAACGTTCCTTCTAGGAGTCCTTGGTAGCCCCATGACAAAGTCCATCGTAATATTGTCCCATTTCCACTCTGGCATGGGAAGAGGTTGCATGACTCCTCCAGGCTGTTGCCTTCCAGCTTTCACTTGTTGACAAACCATACATCTTGACACAAAATCAGCAATATCCCTCTTCATGTTGTCCCACCAAAAATGTTCCTTCAAATATCTATACATTTTGGTTCTCCCAGGGTGTATAGAGAAATTGGAACTATGAGCATCATCCAGCAATTCCCTTTTCAGATCAGTTATATCGGGAACACAAAGTCTCTTCCCGAATTTCAAAATTCCATCCTTATACACAAAGTCCCTCAATCTTCCATCATTCACAGCTTTAATATTCTTCTTAAATTCTTCATCATCGGTCTGAGAACTGTTAATCCTTTCTAGTAAAGATGGTTTGGAAACCATTTGAAAAAGAATTGATGTTTCACCTTCCCTGGTTATTCCCATGTCCATCTTCACTAGATCCATGAAAATTGGATCCCTTTCAATTATCATCATGTTCAAAACTCCATGGTCTTTTCTGCTCAAAGCATCTTCCACCATGTTTGCTTTCCCCGGGTGGTAGTGTATCGTGCAATCATAATCCTTGAGTAATTCAAGCCATCTCCTTTGCCTCATGTTGAGTTCTTTTTGTGAGAAAATATACTTCAAACTCTTGTGATCAGTATAAATCTCACATTTTCACCATAGAGTTAGTGTCTCCATATCTTCAAAGCAAAGATCACAGCTGCTAACTCAAGATCATGAGTAGGATAGTTTTGTTCCTGAATTTTCAACTGTCATGATGCATAGGCAATAACTCTATCATTCTGCATAAGGACACAACCAAGTCCTTTCTTCGATGCATCACTATAAATAACGAACCAATCATTCCCCGATGGTAGAGTCAATATAGGAGCATTGAATAATCTTTTCTTCAGTTCTTCAAAACATTCTTCACACTCTTTTGTCCAAACAAATTTAACCCCTTTACGTGTGAGCTTCGTTAATGGGTTAGGAAATCGGGCAAAATTCTGGATGAAACGTCGATAATAACCTACCAAACCAATAAAACTGCGTACCTCAGTTATACTCGTAGGTGCTGGCCATTCTTGGATTGCCTTGGTCTTAGAAGGATCAACAGAGATTCCATCTTTATAGATAATATGGCCAAGAAAATAAATATCCTGAATCCAGAATTCACACTTGCTAAACTTCCCATATAATTCATGCCTCCTCAGAGTCTTCAAGATAATGCGCAAGTGATTTTCATGATCTTCGTAGGTTTTGGAGTATACCAAGATATCATCAATAAATACCACCACAAATTCATCGAGATACTCCTCGAAAACTCTATTCATCAGATCCATGAATACAGAGGGTGCAATAGTCAATCCAAATGGCATTACGGTAAACTCGTAATGCCCGTACCTGGTTCGAAATGCTGTCTTCGGAATGTCTTCCTTCTTCACACACAACTAATGGTATCCAGAGCGAAGGTCAATCTTTGAAAAGTATTGAGCTCCATGCAGTTGGTCAAATAAATCATCAATAAGAGGTAGGGGATACTAGTTCTTTATCGTTATAGCATTGATCTCCCTGTAGTAGATACATAACCTCATAGATCCATCTTTCTTTTTAACAAAAAGAACAGGGGCTCCCCATGGAGAAACACTAGGGCGAATAAATCCCATATTAATCAATTCCTCTAGTTGTTTCTTTAGTTAAACTAATTCTACAGTGGCCATTCTATAAGGGGTCTTCGATATAGGCCTTGATCTAGGAATCAAATCAATGGAAAACTCAACTTCTCGTTCTGGAGGATGTCCAAGTAAATCTTTCGGAAATACATCTACAAATTCTTTCACAACAGGTACCTCCTCTATTTGAACATTCCTTTCCTCACCGACAGTTATTTCATTCTCTTCCTCCCCAATAATTGAATTAAGTTGAGCTATTGGGGGTGGATCTAAATAAGAATTAGGTGGTGACGATTCTGCTCTAAAAATAAGGTGTTCCTTATCATTATCATCAAGAATCGTAACCTCTTTCTTCTTACAATAAATCTTCGCATCATAGTCCGAAATCCATTCCATACCGAGGATTATATCAAACTCAATCATAGGTATGACGATGAGATCAGCAGATAAAGAAAATTTATGTGCTCTAATGGGGACTGATTCACAAAACTTTGTTGCAATGAAACTTCCCTTAGGAGTTTTAACTGACAACTCCCTTATTAAATCAAATTGGAAATATCTAATTTTCTTAGAAAACTGGGAAGATATAAAACAATGCGATGATCCAGAATCAAATAATGCATTTGCTAAACTTGAGGAAGCCATTAAATTACCTGCCACCACGTCTTTCGGAGCTTCTACCTCAACAGTAGTGATAGCATAAGCCTGGCCTTGATCCCTTGGCCTTTTCTGAGGTAAGTTCTCCTGACGCTTAGGACATTCATTTGCATAATGCCCCATCTCCCTGCAATTGTAGCACTGAATGTTGGTAGCTTCCTTCTTCCCCTTGAAATCACGATCTTGGTGGCCTTTTTCACCACACTTGTAACAGACTCCCATTCCCTTCAAGCAAGTACCAGGATGTTTCTTCCCGCATTTACCACAAGATGGATATTCAACCTTTCCCTTCTTCCCCTTATTTCCATTCCCAGATTGATCAGCAGGTATCTTCTTCTCTTGCTTTGCTTTAAAGTCATAAGACTTAGAGAATTCCTTTTCGGTCTTTATAGCACATGAGACAATGTCTCCGTACGATGAAAAGGATTGTGAGACTAATGCTCGACAGAGAAATGGTTTTAACCCATCAAAGAAACGATCAATCTTACTTATTTGGTTACGTATATAATCACCAGCGTACCTTGCTAACCTTGTAAAGTTAGCCTCATACTTTGCGACATTTTCATCCTCCTTCTGTCTCAGACTTAGAAATTGCCTTTCCATATCTGCTCGATGGTCGCGAGGGAAGTATTTTTCTAAAAACAGATCTTTGAACTCCCTCCATTCCATATTTGATACTTCATCATCTTCCTTCATGTTTTGAATCAATGACCACCATTGATCAACATCTCCAGTGAGGCGGTAAACTGCCATGATAACTTTTTCCCTTTCACTGCTCCCCAAAGCCTGAAATATTTTCTCTAGTGAATTTATCCATTGCTCAGCTACTAGGGGATTCGTACTCCCATTGAACGTTGTTTGTTGTTGCCTCATGAATCGATCTAACATTGATCCTCCACGCTTCGGATCAGGGTGCTCTATATGGGTAAGGTTATTATTCATAACCTGAGTAAGTTGTCCCAGTATGGTGATTAGCTGATCAGCACTAGTTTCATCACCAGCCCCACTATAATTATCTTGAGCAAGAGGGAAATCCCTATATGGAGTGCGTGCATTGATACGGTTTCCATTTCTTCCACTAGGCGCCATTTCTAAACAATGGCATAAACTAGATCAGTTTATAAATCAAAATGCATAATCCCATACTTATAAAACACTTAACATAAATTTAACTATTTATGTATATAATCCATAATCATAAAAATGTTTTCTTTGAGGAATTATATACTCATAAACCCTTCATAATGATTTGTAAAGAAAATTAGAGTTATCCTAAGCATATCCCCCGTGAGTGTCGTAACCAAGAGTGTAGCAAGTCCCGTTGTCGTGCACCAGTTCCCATTCGAGTCTAGCTCAAAGCGGTGCTTTCGGGTTTTACCCCTAGGTACATCTATGCCAGAGCCGCCTCTACCTGCTCGTATCCAGATAGGGATGTATTGCTCGGAAAACTCACAAAATCTCTACAATACCAAAATTCTAGGAAGTTCTTCTATACTAATCCTCAAAGTTCATCTTGGGTCTACGTGCTCTAATCAGAGTTTATCTAAATCTAGCTTCCAAGGTTTGTACTAAACTTCCACTGATACAAACTGTAACGCCCCGACCCCAGTTACCCAGAGTCGGTGCATTAATTACATAACATTGGCATGATCACAAGAAAGATCAAATCTCGAATGACCGATTGGTTTAGTAGCCTTGGAAACACTAGATATATTCATAAGTTTTACATTACATCATCAAAATAAAAAAGAACTACTACAACAACATATTGTCTCCATAGTCCACACTATTAACCCCTCATAATATCCCTGCAAGTCATTCATAATTTACTTCTTCACATCCTGGGAAAATAAAACATAGAAAAGGGGTGAGCTCAAATGCCCAGTAAGGATAACAATATAGCAGAAACTTTCATAAATAAGAATAAACATTTAAGGAAATGTATAACTAAAACAAAAGCCTTTTAATCTTTAACTTCAACATAGTATGGCATAAATAAAATGAAATAATTCCATTTACTTATTCACATGGATATTCTACTAGTCGAATAATCACATGCAATATCAATAACCACTTTCATGATGATGGAATGCATAATGCCAGACTATCATAACCACATAGCCAAGGCCTCGTGCCAAGACTACAAATAAGATATTGCCAAGGCCTTGTGCCAAGACACTATTTTGTCTCATGAGACCTACCGATGCATCGAGGAGCTATAGCGGGCTCCACCCATCACATATTAAGTCCAATGCATTCCCATATGAAAAGGTTTAAACATAACATAAACATTCGTATTAAAACTAGCATACGAAATGTAAATACTCTCACCATAAACCATGAATGGTATATAAAAAATAGCACACCCACAGTCAAACATATCACAAAACCTTCAATACAATATAAATGTTTTGTATCATAATATATCATCCTCAAATAAGCGTAAAATCTATTAAAGGATGTTGACATAGATGAAATCAGAACTCTTTTTAAAGAAATATCTCTTTCTATTTTGAAATCATTTAAGAGACATATATTTATAAAATAAAACATTTTATTTGAAAATATTCTTATAAGCTTGTAAGGGAAGCTTTGACGATTTTATAACGGCGGAAAATAACCGCACCCGCCATATAAGTTAAAAAAAACATTCTTATCTTAATTCTGTCGAAAAGGTTAAAAAGCACCTTGTTTGGAAAACGATGGAAGGATTCCCTTATAAACCTCTTATAAAAATTCAAACAAGGGTATAAATGACTTTAACCCATATTCTTTTAAATATTAAAAATGTTTTGAAATACATTTTGAAAAAAACATGGATGTGGACGATAACGAGATCCCAGTAGATTATTACGTATAAACAACCTCGGATAATGAAGAGATTGTGAAATAACCCTTACCTTGTACTTTTCCATGGTTGGGGTAGGTTAACCTCCTGTATAATGGTGAAATAATTGTTATTAAATTATAAATGAATCATATACATTAATATTATATCATATATGATCTTTTAATATTGATTTGATAATAATATCTTAGTATTATCGTTGTTTCAGGTGTTAACTTACTTGTTTTATTTTATATGTTTTGTTATGTAAGCCATGTTTGTAATGGATAAGTTGTATATTATTTATATCCAGAATTATATCAAGTCCTTAAACATCATTTTTAAATCATCAAATGATAATTATACTTGAATGGATACGATGGAGAATGAATCTCATCGCGTTCGTGGAGACGGTAGTCCGTACGTACGCACGAGCGACAATATCATTCTTTTGATATTAAAATAATATATAAATGGATGGTATATCATATATACAGAATCATTAACATGTTATATTTATTATTTATATGAGTTACACATCATTATTATACCCATCCAAATAATATTATATTGAATAACAATTACACCACGACGTGGAGACGGTAAGCCGTACGTACGCACGTATGGTGACATGTTATTCAAAGGGTGGATAGAATACTGAATATGGTTGTACCATATTTATAATAACATCACAGTATATGTGAGATACTGGTGTTATTATTTTAGAATGGTAAGAACAAAGAAAGAATAAGTGGAAGAAGAAAGGAACTTGAAAAGGGGTGGTGAAAACATTACCTCTTCTTCGGGTTCTTCCTTTTGATTTGATAAAAAGGGCTCCTTAGGTTAGCTTTCTGATCAAAATAAGGCCTCTAGGTTGTAGTGAAGGAAGTTGGGAGAGTATTTGGGCAGGGTTTGGACGAGCCAAGTGGCTTGATAGGTGTGAGGAATGAGTAGAAGTGGTCTCCTTTTATAAGGGAGAGGAGGGGATCTTTAGGAAAGAGTGAAAGTATTACTTTATAATATAATTATATTCAGTTTATAATGGTCCAAAAATCATTGAGGTAGAATATAAGATGACTCATTTTCTAAATAACATCAACCAATAAGAATTGGACAGTTTTTACATAATATTTTAATCATTATAATCTTATTTATTTAAATGATTTATTAATGAGGTAAACATTTAATCATTATTGTGTCATTAATAATTTAAATTATTTGATGTCTAAAAATTATAAATAAACTATAATTATGTAGGAAATCTTTTTGTCTTTCTAATGAATATTTATAATCGAAAATCCAACATGTATAACCCTATGTAAAAATTGTTCTTCTAAAAGATGTAAGCTTATGCCATTTTTTTTATTTTAACTTTATTAATATAATGTGTTCCTACCACATACAAGTGGCTCTAAGGGGTCCCCAAATCGACCCAAGGATGCCCATGGTCGGGTATGTGTCCACCAATAAGGTTAGGACACGTTTTAGGTAATTTTGTATTATTATAATATTATTTTTTAACCCTTATTTACCGGATTTACCCTTTAACCATGGTAAATAAAATATTTACCGCAGTAATTATTCAAAATGTGTAAAAATAAAAGTTACCTATTTACATAATTTGGACATCCTAATTCCAAATATGTAATCCATTTTTTCAAATTCAAAACATATAAGTGGCAGAAATTAATTTAAAATTAATTCCCGTTGTCAAAACAAAAAGCATGTTTTTAAGAGATAATAACTATCAAAAGATTGACACTTGTTTATGTTCGGTTTAATTGTAAAATTATGTCCAATGACCAACATTGTATTAAATGGTAAAAATATATTCTAAATATACTTTAAAACCACTCAAATTCATAATTTATCAATATTAATTATTTTGATTAAAAAAGTTGATTTTAATTAAAATTTATTAATTTTCACTATTCATCAAAATATAAAAGTTATCCAAAAAGTACCAAAATTTCACCCTAGGCTAATTTCAATATTCCGAATCCAAAAATGAAGTCCATTTTGAAATATAAAATATATATGATTTCAAAAAGTAGGTATTACTATTCACAACGACTAGTTTAATTAGTTGTGGTGTGTGTTAGAACTCAGTGTTGCGTACAACACACGCTATCACATTATTCAAAGAGAAGCGTACCGTAGAAGCTTGGGGTGTTATAATATTACCTGAAAGGTTTGTATAGCCCATGATCAGTAGTCCCTGGGTCACATGACGCCAAATGGTATACCTCCGAGAACCATCCAGTCCTGGCTCCCTCAACCTCGATCACTACTGTTTGTCGTCTTCACAAGACACAACAAGTGTGGACAAAGCCCATGTGGGGTTGAGTATAATGATACTCAGTAGGGACCCTGAGACCCTTGTAGGCCTCCCTGAGTTTCACAAAGGAAAACCCAAAAAGAATGACCCTAATCTCAAAGCACGAAGCAATAGACATTAAGTCCACATAGGTATATTCCCACACATACACCTAAGTTATCAAGATAAAATCATCTCATATATGAGGTAGAAATACCAAGAAGGTATCACCACAAAGGTATAAGTACCACACAAGTAACACCATGAAGAGAGAAGTATCACACAGGTAACACCACGAAGACAACACAACGAAGGTAGAAGTACCACACATGTAACACCATGCAGAAAACACCACAATGGTAGAAGTAACACATAAGTAAAACTGCGAAGATAGAAGTACCACATAGGTAACTCCATGAAGATATCACCACGAAGGTAGACGAATGATCTCATAATCAGGTATAACATAATTATAGAAGTATAGATTCTTAGTCTCAAGCTAGATCATCTTATTCTGTTTTGTAGCATTTCATCTAACCCACATATGATCGATAGGTACTAACCCCCGCTAACCCACATAAGATTTGACCCACAAAGGATAGGTATGTGCAGATCTACAAAAGATCGTTGAGCACGGACAAACATAGGATCTTTCAGAAGCTAACCCACACATGATCGATTAATGCAGACCCACACATGATCGATATATATAATCCCATAAAAGATCAATATCCATTCTTCACGTTGCAGCCTGCCACAAGATTCCTCACTCCCAGTGTGCACGAGTTCTGTAGAATCCTCCCCTAGAGATATCAGTCATACCTCAACCTCCACTAAGCACCAATAATGTATAACCCAAAGGACCACCATGTTGTAAGGGTTCCAACATGATAAACAGTGTGTCAATCAGATGCTCGGTCTATGAGTTATAAGCGTTTCACTTTTGATGGCCCCATTGTATTTGATTTCAATCCAACCCGACTATACTCCAGTTACCTCCAAAAAACACGTAAATTATACAATAAGATCCACCTTGATCCAAGGATTACTGTTACATTGATGGTTCATAAAACAGACGTTAGGTTCCCATGATATAAAGCATTGAGTGTTTCTTGGTCCGGTGGGCCCTGGGTCCTGTCCAACCCAGGTGGGTGGGGCGGCGGTAATCTCGGCCCGCTGTGCCACAGTCCAGCACAACCCACAAGGGGGTGAAGGCCGATCGACTAGCGGCCTGCAGGGCTGGCGGCCCGACCCGCAAGGGGGCACGGCTGGCTCTGCATGCGGCCTACTGGGCAGGCGGCTCGACCTGCAAGGGGGTAGTTCCCACTGGGCAGGCGGCCCCTCTCGCAAAGGGGATGGGCCCGTTTGGCTGGTGGCCCGGCCGCGGTGGAGCGCCACCCACTGGGGGCTTGCGCTAGGCGGGAAGAGGGACTGACTCCCCTGATTTCCCATACGGCCTAACCCATTTGGTTGGTGCAAAGGTAACGCTGGTTATGGCCCACCCTAACTAGCGTGAGGAGCAAGACCCATGTTCTCCCAAATGGACCGAAGCCTATTTGGCTCCTCCGTAGTTGTGGAGCAACGTGGTGCCTCCAGGTGGCTTCTGGGACCCGATGGAGAAGATCCTTCTGATCTCATCGCATTCGGCTGGTGTGGTGGCTGACTTCACCTGCAGTGCACGTTGGTGCGTTGCTCTTCCACCCACAGCTAGATGGTGTGCGGGAAGACTTCTGTCAGTCTGAAACTGCCCGAGTCCTCTGGTGAAACACTGGTCTGGTTTACCTCTCGTTATATGGTTGATCGTTGTGTTGGCAGCCTCCTCCGACCACCGCCACTAACAAGCCACATCCAGTTCCTCCATTGTTGTGAGTTTTCCACATCCCCATCGCGGCTAGTTAGTGTCAGCCGCCACATTGGTCCCTTCCAGTGCTGGTCACTCGTACTGTTGTGCTGGAAATCTTCCATGAAGAAAAAATGAGGTAGCAAGGTAGCGTAGGGTCCGAGGTGGGTTCGTTAGGCCCACTCCCTTTGTGTTATCTTGGAAACTATATGAGGTAGGAAAAAAGGATTCTGAAAATATTGAATTTAAAACCAAAAGTAAATCCTACCTCAAGAATTATGGTGACCGTGCATTTGTGGAATAGGGTATGTGTTTATCGTCCCCTAAAACTAGCCTCAAAAAACGTCGCTCGATCGCCGATCTTTGGTTTTGGGTTTTGGTGTTGCTCATCATCACCTGCAAGAACTGACACCATCCTCCAAGGGTTTGGTGTCTTGACACTTTGTCTTCAATTCGCTGCATGGGGAAGCCATACTGACACCTCTCCCCAAGCTCCATATAAATAAAAGAGGGAGTGGGAAAGTTATGACATTGGTAATTAATGGGGGCTCATTTATTAGGAACCTTCCTAATTCCCCAATGACGTCGTCAAAGAAGATTTAAAGGTGAATCCATTTATTTTCTTGACACGTCGTAGGTCCCACATTGCTATTTTTATATTCTAGGAAAAGAAAGAAAATAAAAATTAACTATGTTTTTTGATATTCTTTAAAAAGTTCCATAACATTACATTTTCCCTAGAAACATTGCGGTCAAAGTGAAGCCTCCTTGAATCGAATCCTGGCACATCAGCTTCAGTTGTGACCTCAGATTTTTTTATCCGATCACCTATTCAAATGTATGAAAAATCCGCTCAAGCATTTACTGAACGTACCAAAAAAATTATTCAGAATTTTGTTCTAGGAACTCATAGTCTCAGAATCAAGCACCTTAAATTTTCTTAGACTTGAAAAAATATTATAAAATTGAAAAAAATACAAGGAAAATATAGTTCTTTAAATTATCCCAACCCTATGGCTTTTCATCCCCAAAATCCACATCATAGACTTAGAAAACAATTGGGGGTAGTAAGCATGAATCTGAGCCTCCCACTCCCTTGTGCTCTCCTAGTGGTTCTCGTGCTTCCAGCGAGCATGCATCTGAGGTATGGACCACCCACGAAGGGCTCTCTACTATAGATCCATAATCTCTACTGGAACCACCATAAATGTCTCCACATCATCAAAGTCCAACTCACTATGGTCAATGATGTCACATCGGTCATGAACATATCTCCTCCACTGGGATACATTGAAGATATTGTTCACCATCTCCAACTACGGTAGATGTTCTAGGTAGTATGGCATCTCTCCAATCCTCTAAAGTATCATAAATGAACTGATAAACCATGGTGATAACTTACCGCCTCAGCCAAATATCTATATTCCCCGTCGAGGAGAGACTCACAAGAATACGTGTCACCCCTCCAAGATCTCCAAAGGTCTACACCTCTTGTTAGCATAATACTTTTGTTTGTTCTATGCTGTCTTCATCCACTCCTAGATGATCTGATCATTCTCAGTGGTATCACATACCAACTCTGGACCCATAATTGCTGACTCCCCTAGGTCCTTCAGGCATAGATCTAATCTAAAAGGTCGATCGTATAAGGCCTCGAATAGTTCCATATAGATGGTGGAGTGATAACTATTTTTTATGCGAATTCCACCAAAGGAATGTGATCCTCACAACTACAGCCAAAATCTATGGCGCATGCATGAAGCACTTCCTGTAGTGTTTGTATGGTTCACTCTATCTCACCATCCATCTAAGGATGAAAGGAGGTGCATAAACACAGGTGATTCCTGAACACCTCCTGCAATCTCTTCCACAACTGGGATGTGAAAATTTTGTCACGATAAGAGAAAATCATCGATGGAACCCCTTGAATTCATAAAATCTCTTGTACCTATAGAAATCCAAAGACATCTACTGATCCCTACCCTCGGATAGGTATGAACTGGGCCGACTTGGTGACTCAGTCAACAATCAACCATGTGGAATCATGTCCCCCAAACATATATGGATTCTCTGTCACAAAGTACATGGAGATACCATCCCACTTCCACTTTGGCACCTCTAGTGGATTTTCTATTCCTACTGGAACCTGATGCTCGACCTTCACTTGCTGACAAGTGAGGCATCAAGAAACAAACTCTTCCACTACTTTCTTCATTCCTAGCCACCCAGGTTGATACCAGAGGTCCAGGTACAACTTCTACACACTAGTATGTACCACCAGAGGGGACGTATGAAACACCCACAACACCTCCTCTGGTAGCGCCACTGGTACCATGGTACGTCCTCTGAAGAGGATGATTTTCTCCCCACCATTAGAAAATACATTAGGTGCCTGTCTTGAGGATATCTGAGCACATCGAGCCTCACAGTCAATGTCTCCATGTTGTGCCTCCCTGTCTCGCTAAAGGATTGGGGATGTGACTGCCATAGACTGAAGTTTATCTGGTCATTATCTATCCACGAATGATATCTACAATTTGGATACCTTCTTTGTTGCCTCGCTCAACAACAACACAAAAAAACACCTACTCGGTGCATCTGCTACCAAATTATTCTTCCTAAAAGTACATTCTATCTCAATTTCATAGTCTTGGAGGAACTCTATACATCACCATTTTCACAAGTTCAGGTCCTTCTGACCTAAGATATACCTAAGAATCTTCTGATAAAATTTAACTGTAAAACATTCTTCCATCCAGTAATGTCACCACATCTTCTAGGCGAAGACCACTACTACTAAATCCTGGTCTTGGGAAGAAAAGTTCTAATATTGATGTCTTAGATGTCGCGAACCATAAGTTATCACTGGTTGCTCTTACCTCAAGACATATTTATGTCTGGACCCTGATTTTTCATAGTTGACTACATACCCAATGCCCTCTTCTGGTAGCCTCAATATGGGGACAATCATCAGTATCTGCGTCATCTCTTGGAAACTCAGATTGAATATCCTCATCCATAAAAGGGTTGTCCCTTATTCTTCAATGCTATTAAGGATTCCATAACTCTAGAAAAGTCAGACACAAATCCCTGGAAGTATGCAGCCAACTCCATGAAATTCCGCACCTCAGTCACACTCTTGGGTGGCTCCCAAGAATGTACACCCTCTATCTTCACCGGATCTACTGCAACTCTAGCCTCTGAGATAACGCATCCCAGAAAGTGGGTCTCTCATATCTAGAACTGAAATATAGATAGATTACTATGAAGCTAGTTCTCTCAGAGTGTATACAGAACTATCTGCAAATGATAGGAAATATCTTCCTTCATCGCTAAGTATATCAAGATGTCATCGATGAAGACCACCTCAAAGTGATCATGGTATGGATGAATGACCATGTTAATGAGTCCCGTGAACACTTCATGGGAATTGGTCATGAGGAATGGATGAATTGAGAACTCATTATGGACATACCGACATATGAAGTTTTTCTTTTGCACATCATCATCTCGTACCCTGAGCTAATGATAGCCTGATCTGATGTCTATTTTTGAAAACCAACAATCTCCATTCTGCTTATCAAAATGAACATCAATCATTGGAAGTGGATACTTGTTCATCGTAGTCACTATGTTTAGTTTCCCATAGTCTACAAAGAATCTCAAACTCCCATCTTCAATCTTGTTAAAAAATATTGGGCTTGCCTATGGGGAAAGGATGGGCCTTATGAACCCCTTTCTCTCCATGTCCTCCAACTATACCCATAACTCATGAAGCTCCGTGGGAGTCGCCGGATATGCTAGTGTAGATATCTATGTCATCCTAGGGAATGGGTCAATGTAAAACTCTACCTCTTTGCATGGATTTAGTCCTGAATCATCATCAAGAAATACATCGACATACTAGTCCACTACTACAAGATAGATCAAACTCTCAAGATCAACTACCCCCAGGGTAAGGCTTGACAACTTATGTGGGATCAGCTGCAGCCTCCTCTGCGTAAGTCCATACTATGCTGCTAAGGTTCCCCTCTTACTAGTGATGGAAAACCTAGACCCATCCTCACTGACACACAACACTATTCAACTAATATATTCAATCTTATCATGGAATGTGGATAACTAATCCATTCCCAATATGACATCGTAAGGCCTCAATGCCGCTACTAGAAGATCCCATCTAAAGTTATCACCTCCTAGAGTAAGCTCAGAATTTTATCACTAGTGTGTAATCGTGGAACCTTCTATTATAAGATTTCATAGCTGTAAGGATCAAGCAAACGCCTCCACCAGAATCTTCATGCTAGGAACAAGTGTTGTGTAAATAAAAATGTGACTGAAAATTGTGTCTATAAGCACTAAAACTAAGATGTAGTGGACACAGACCATACCTATAATAATAACCAAGATTATGTGGTCATATACCACAGCTTCCTGGAGCTGAGCTCGTCCCTGTCCAACTGCTCCCTACAGTCAGGGTAGACCACTTGGAGGTGGTGGCGGTAGAACCTCGAATTTCCTCCCACCAACTGTTGTAGAGCCAGATCCTCTACCACATCCACCTACATCATGCAGACATCTTCAATCAAATCTCTGCCTTTTCCTTAGCGGTCCCTCGACTATCTGCTAGTCATCTATACAGTGGTTCAGGTAGCCATGAGCCAAGTGACACTGCCTACCGCAAGAGTAGCACTGACTGGTCCTCTGGTGTCCTCCTCTATCCCATGAGCCCCACACCACCAACCCTATATCCTGAGATTTTCCACCAAAAGTCATGGTCTGCATTGGCCTTTTCATCATTCGCCTACAACTTGTTGCATATGAATCTACTACCTAACGTCCAGTGGTGTCTCTCATTGTCGGTGCCTGCTCAGCTAGGAAACTCTCCACCAAAAGCCTCAATCCTGCACCACAGCCTGCGTCGGGATGCTAAGCGATATAGTCGATGCTCTGATCTTTCATTAGAGACCATACGAAAATGTTTGGGCCCTGATGAAAGTGTACAAGACTATATTTGTAGAGTAACAAGATAGATCAGTGAACCTCATAGAGTATTAGGCCACAGTCATACGACCCTGTAGTAAGTGCAGAAGCTCCATTATATGCAACAAGTGTAAAGTCGTTGGGATGACCTCTTCCTTGAAATGTATCTCAGTGACCACACAGATGAGGGTCACCTCGTCGTGTATCTAGAGAATTAAGCTCCACCATCTCCCTACTCCTTCTTGAAAAGGACTAGCTTCTTGGATCACCAGAAGATCACCTACTATCCCCACTAAGTGGAAAACTCTGGCGATATCCTCGAGCCTGTCCTCAGCTGCCTGTGGGTCTGTGTCGCCTCCGAACCTCGGAAGCCTCTGCCGCTGGAACCCATACAACGCGCTCAGTCGACATGCATCCTATGCTAGTGGGACTGGTGGTAAAGGTTGTCTTATGAGTAGTGGTGATGCTGGAGCACCACCCTATGGTGATAATGTCATAAGTGGGCAATACACCGAGACCTCATCGCTCGGTGGGCTATCATCATGTAGTCTCTCAGGAATCATGGTTGGCTGCCTAAGTGTTGGAATCCTGAAATAAAACAACTGTTCCATGGTCATTATGTTTTACCTACTGAGATGAATCAATTGATCAAAAGAAATCTTTTAAAAACACACACAATTAATGTTTTCGTGTGCTAAGTTGAAAATATGAATTTAGGGTCCCAGTGTATGGTTACTTTGTTTCCTTCACCAAAACCGGATTCCCCAAACTGAAAACAACACTCATAAAACATAACACTATTACCACATAGAAAAGATTAGATTCCTAGTTCCTCGATAGAACCGACTCCTCTGATACCACATGATCACGAATCGTCCCTCGGGGCCAGTACTGTGACTACCACAAGCCTGCCTTCCATAGGCCAGGGGCTGACGACTATCACCAGAAAGGAATATCCCTAAAACCACTAGTACAAGAAACATTTTTTAGGTCATCATTTCTTATTCCAGTTATAAATAATCAATGTTAAAATCCGTATAATTTATTTATAACATCGGTTATAATATAACCAATGTTAGAAATGTGTTATGTTTATTTATCAAATCTGTTATTTTATAACCAACGTGATAAATAAAATATATCACTTCATCATGTCGGTTATAAAATAATTGACGTGATAAATCCATTATCTTTAATTATCACGTCGGTTAAAAAATAACCAATGTGATAAAGCCAATTTTTTAAATCGTTAATAAAATAACAGACATAATAAATGAGTTTATCACGTTAGTTTTAAAAAAATAGACGCGAAAGATAAAATTTCAAATTGCGCCAATAATGAGATCAATTTTTTTTACAATGCAGTATTGAAATTTCCTATTACCGCTTAATATTTCATATATTGAGAATTTATTTTCAAGAAATTTTCACTGATTTTGTATGTCAGTTATATAATACCCGATGTGAAAAATAAATTCTTATGAATTTTTCACATTGGTTATATAATAACTGATGTGAAAAATACATTTATATGACTTCGTGACATTGGTTATTAAATAACCGATGTGAAAACTTGGTAACAAACATTTTGTAAATTTCCTAATCTTCTATTTTACTTGTCTTGAAGCTCAAATGGAGTTACAGATAAAATGTTATAGAAAGGGAATGTATATCACCTCTAAACAAAGTCATAAATAATGTCAACATCCGATGGACATAACTTCTAATTCGTAACATAATTTAAGCTCTGCGACCAGTAAAAACAAATCTTGGAAAATTATCTACATGTTTGAAAATATTTTTCACATTGGTTGTTTAATAACCGACATCAAAAATGACTTTTAAGTGGTCAAGAATCTCAAAAGGAGTTATAGATCAAAAGTTATGGCAATCAGAAGTTGACATTCTTTAAGACTTCGTTTAGAGGTGATCAAATTTAGATGGCTATAACTTTTTATCCATAACTACATTTGTCCGACAGGACTAGTGAACTAGAACACTAAAAAATTAATTGCATGTTTGTTATTTATTTTTCATGTCTGTTATTTAATATCCGACATGAAAAATCAATTTTCCTTCAATTTTTATCGTCGTTTATTAAATAAATGACGGTAAAATAAAATTTTCACGTTAGTTAGTTAATAGCTGACCTGAAAAATCGATGGAAAATTGTATTTTATAACCTAAAAACATGGGAATTTTAATATCTTTTTTACTACGGTTAACAGAAAACTGACACGAATGATAAGTTTTATATCCCACCAATGCAGAATATCAATTTTTTACAGCACGACATCGAAATTTTTGATTGCCGCCTAAGACATTTAATACCACCTTTTCTTTTACCATATAATTTATAAGTTTTCATTATCCCCCTATGGTTACCATTTTTTATGACCATTTCTTTCAACCATCACCATCCAACTGAGTCGACTCATTTTATCTTCAACATGAATCCATTATTTCCTCTTTTTATTATCTTATCAAGGGATTTGTTATTATATTTCCCTGATTTATGATTTTTATGATTAGTTTTCTTAATTACTATACCATTTAATGATTATTATTTTATTATAATGAATAATAATTTTTTGTATCATTGTAAAACAACAATTCATCCTTCATATTCAAAAAGTTCTTTTAAGACAATGTTCTTCACTCCGTGATCTTATCAAGGCATTAGTTATTATTCTTCCATGATTTATGTTTTTTATGATTAGTTTTCATAATTAATATATGATTTAAAGATTATTATTTTATTATAATGAATAATAATGTTTCTTATCTGGGTAAAACTACAAATCCTCTTTCAGAATCAAAAAATCATTTTTAAGACGATGCTTTCGTTGGCTCATCCGTTGTTTCCACAGAAAAAATTCTCAATCATATAATAGTCATAACTTTTGAACCGTAACTATTTTTGAGCTATATGACCTATCAAATCAAACGTCAAAAAATTATGTACAATAAGGTTAACATTTTTCAAATTGGTTTTTAAATAAACGATGTCAAAAATACCTTTAAAAGACAGTTGTTTAAAAACTGACATGAAAAATAGAGTTAAATCATTATTTTTTTAAAATGAATGGTCTTTTAGGCCTGTTTTTAAAGAACCGACGTGAAAAATCAAAAAAATACTTTGTATATTTAATAAATTACTTAAAAAAGTTTTTTTTATGTTTTTCACATTGGTTATTTAATAACATACTTGAAACATAGTGTTTCGACATCAATGTTTTTGAATAATAGACGGTATTTCAAGTCGGTTTTTAAATAACCGACGTGAAAAATCATGAAAAAAATATTTATAAATTCGGTTAATAAATAACCGAAGTGAAAAATATATTTTTAATGTCACTTGCAGATACATCAGATCATAACCGATGTGAAAAAGGAAAAATAACAGAAATTTTTTTTTTGTATTAGTGAAAGCAAAGGCATTTCCATTTAACCTGTACAGTCACGCAGTCCATGAATACAACAAGATGAAACCATGAAGTAAACACATATAGCTAAAGTGTTCCGAAATAAAAGTGTCTAGAATGAAATCCCAACTGAAAGGTACAAATGCGACTAAGAATCAAAAACACAACTGAAAAGGGGAAACCAGCAAATGGATCGTCCACCGAGGATCTTACCAGAAGGGTATGTATAGCTGATGATTAGTAGTCCTTGCATCACGTCGCGCCAAATGGTCCACCTCCGCACACCGTCCATTCCCGGCTCCTTCAACCTCGATCAGTGATGCATGTCATCTTCACATGACACTAAAAGGTGTAGACAATTCCTGTGTAGCGGTGAGTATAACGATTCACAATAGGGACCCTATGACCCCCGTAGGTCTCCTCAAGTTCCACCAAGGAAAAACAAAAATGCAAGTCCCCAATCTCAATGCACAAAGAAATAGACATTAATTTTACATAGTTATATGCCCATACATATACATATGTTATCAGGACATACTAATCTCATACATGAGGGAGGAATACCACAAATATAACATAATAAAGGTAGAAGTACCGCAAATGTAACACCGTGAAGATAGAAGTACTACACAGGTAACACCACGAAGACAACACCTCGAAGGTCAAAGTAACAAACATGTAACACCACGAAGAAAAACCCACGAAGGTAGAAGAACCACACAGGTAAAATGTCTAAGATATAAGTAACACATAGATAACACCCATAAGATAACCCCACAATGTTATAATTCTCATCTCACAATCAATTATAACTTAAGTTACAGTAGACCCACACATGATGGATTGGTACTAACCCCACTGATCCACATAGGAAAGGTATGCTCTAACCCATACAGGATCATTGAGTGCTTAACCACACAAGATCTGGTATAATCCTACATAGACACGATCGATAGATGATGACCCACACATGATTGATAGATGTAGACCCACTCAAGACCGATATTCTTTATTCACGTTATATCCTACCACAGGATTCATCACACCTAGTGCACTCGAGTTCCATAGAATCTTCCCCTTGATATATTGGTTGTTCCATAACTACCACTAAGCTCTACTATGGATTAGCACAAAGGTTTGCTATGTCGTAAGGGTTCCAACCTGACAATGGTGTGTTGATCGGTCTCTTGGTCAGTGAGTTATAAGAATTTTAGTTTTGGGGGCCCTATTGGATTTGGGATCGATTTAACCACGCCATACTCCAACAATCTCCAAAATAGAATTGATTTATACCAAAAATACTGCCACTATCAAAGGATCTCAACACCGTAGACGGTTCATAAAATGGACATCAGGTTCTCAAGAGATTTACCTTTATGTGTTTATGGGTCAGGTCCGACCTGACCCGACCCAGTCTAGGCCGACCCAACCCGCTCTGGGTCAGACCCAAATGTGCTGGGCCACGGTAGTCTCGTCCCACTAGGTTGTGGTCCGGCTTGGCCGGCATGG
Organism: Viscum album; assembly: GCA_963277665.1. NCBI lineage: Eukaryota > Viridiplantae > Streptophyta > Magnoliopsida > Santalales > Viscaceae > Viscum > Viscum album. The sequence goes on along the minus strand of OY728127.1, from coordinate 521,924,137 downwards.
GGGCGTGGCCCGCTGGGCAGGCGACCCGACCCACAAGGGGGCATAACCAGCTCAGCACGCGGCCTGCTAGGCAGGAGGAGCAGTCCGCAAGGGGGCCCAAACCGCTAGTCAAGCAGCCCGCCCCACAATGGGGGGTAGCCTAATGGGCAGGTAGCCCAGCCATGGTGGGGTGCGGCCTACTGGGGGCTCGCACTAGGCGACATGGTGGACTGACTCCCCTGATTTCCTGAACGGCCAAATACGTTCATATTATGTTGTGGCACCGCTAACTGATGCCCGCCCTAGCTGGAGCAGGGGGAAGACCCCTAGTCTCTTAAATGACATGGAGACCTTTCAGCTCCTCCGTAGTGGAAACAACATGTTCCGCTGCCAGGTGGCTTGTGGGACCCGCTGTAGGAGGTCCTTCCAATCCCTTCGGGACTGGTTGGTGTGCAGACCGACTTCACTAGGAGCGGATGACGGTGCGCTGCTCCACCACCACCGGTCGGCCGGTGTCCTGGCCATCTTCCTAAAGTCTTCTGCAGCTAATAAGTCATGGCCCACGTCCTTCGGTGGCGCACTAGTCATGCTGCCCTCTCCATCCACGGCAGGCCGGTGTGTCGGCTGCCTCTTCCGACCACTACGGTTGATGAGTCACAGTTGGTTCATCTGGATTAGTGAGTGAACCACCTCCTCCCTCGTACCTGTCCAGTTCTGGATGCCTCTTTCGTACCTTCTAGAGCTGGTCACCAGCACCACCGTACAGGAGGTCTTCCCTGAAGAACGAATGAGGTAGAAAGGTAGCAGAGGGTATGGGATAAGTTCGTTAGGCCCGCACCCTCCATGTTATCTCGGATTCAATATGGGGGAGGATAAAACATTTTAAAACTTCTAAATTTAAAACCTAATGTATTCCCTACCTCATGAATGATGGTGAGTGCATGTTGGAAGAGGGCCAATGTTTGAAATCCCCTATAACTAGCCTCCAATGATGTCACTCGATCAATGATATTCGTTTCAGGTTTTCAAGGTTTCTCATCAACTCCCACTAGAACTATTTCCATCCTCAAAAGTTTTGGCATCTCAACACGTGGTCTGCAGTTCACCGCATGGTGAAGTCATGCCGACACCACTCCCCATGCTCCATATAAATAAGAGAGGGAGTGGGTAAGTAATGACATTGTGAATTCATGGGGAATTCTTAATTTGGATCTTTCATAATTCCCCAATGAAGTCATTACTTAAGATCGAAAGGTCATTCCATTTATTGTCATGAAACATCGCTGGTCCCCAGTTGACATTTTTATATTGGGGGAAAATAATGAAAATGAAAATTGACTATGTTATTTGTATTATTCGGTAAAAAGTCCAAAAAAATAAAAAATTCTCCAGACCTGCTAAAGTCAATGTGAAGCCTCCCTTAAGAGAATCTTGGTGCTGCAGATTCAATGGTTCCCTCATATTTTTAATCTGAGCACCGTTTCTAAATATAGAAAATTTCAATCCTGCATTTACTAAATATACCTAATAAAAGTTCAGAAATTCATTCCAGACACTCCGGGCCTCGAAATCATGCACCGTCAATTTTCACAGACTCAAAATAATTCCATATAAATAAGAAATTATATGTAAAATCAAGGTCATTACAAAAAACAGGGTATTAAATGAGCTTATATTGAGTGAGGAGTATTTTCTTCTTTATAAAGGTGAAATGTTTTACATTAGGATAAAGTATTCATGATTTTCTTGATTTTTCAATACTATAAGTATTCGTTCTTTGTGTATCTACTACGAAACATTGTATGCTAGTCCTATGTTTTTGAAATGTTTATTCAATTTCTATATTGAAGAATAAAGTCATGGATGGGGTCAAGTAAAACTTATGATGTTTAAACATGAAACGAAACCATGAATATTTTTTAAGGATGCACTTTTGTGAAAAAATATATAGTGAGTAGAAGTGTCCACTTTGTAATATTTGAGTTGATATCTATGAGTTATGGCATAATTATCTAAATTTATAAACATGGAAACATCCTCAATGTAAAATAATTTTAAATTATTGACTTATCTCAAGATTAAGTAATGTTTAAGGCTGGGGCCATATAGTTGGTATCAAAGGATGTATCAGACAACGTTGGAGATTATGATGTTTTATTAAGAGTTAGTGTTGTCATCATGGGTTTATAATTTCAAGGTATATCACAAGTTCAATGTCTTAGAAACCCCTTTTTAGACTTTATGATTTGAAATATTAAGGAGGGTAATGTTATATTTTAAAGAAATTCGCCTTTTAGGAAATTATGGTATATTATATTTTTGGTCGAAAAAAGAGAGTTATGAAATAAATATTGATGTAAGAATATGATATAGTTATTTTTGATTGTTTTAACTAATTTTTGGGAATGTTATAATGTTATATAGTATTTGTAAAAGAAAAAGATGCAGAATTTTTGAAAACCAATCGTGTTGGGAAAGGATAAAGGAATCAAACTCACAACCGATGTTTGAGAGTGGATTATCACCTACCACTAGAATACGTGAAGACCCTAAATAGTAATAATTTTTTCTATCTAGTTAATGTAGTTTATGGAATAAGATGTAGACGAATTTTGGAACTTATTTTGTATCAAATTGATATCCTTGTTATTGGAAAATGGTATGGGTATTGAGAGATATATTTTATTTGAGAAGACATTCACAATTTTAGGACCCCAATATTCCTAAGGAAAATTTAATAATATGAGATTTTATTTGAGGGGTAATGGTTGATTTATATTTTGCATGAATCAATGATTTTAATTGGGTACTTATGAGAATTGAGTTATTTAGGGAAATTATTATCCTATTATAGAGAATAGGTGATATGGTTAATTTCTTTTTAGTATGAGACTATAAAAGTGTTCGATGTTATTTGGAGATAAATGTTGGATTTATCTTGGAATATAATTTGATCAAATAATTATTAATTTTATGCTTCAATCTTATTTTTTATTAGCTTGAATAATTATGAGGACAATTATTTATATATTGGTATTTGTTTAACACTAGATATTAATATTATAGTTTGGTCATTCTATGTAGTTTTTCATCACACAATGGTTTATTCTATTGGGTGAATTTATCTGGTGTCATCCTAACCTTTTTTGTTATGATTAATATTTATAGACTGGTAGAATATATATTTAACATTTTTTGGATTATTTTTTCTCTATAAGATGATTCTAGTTCTTCGTGTGTGACCAAGTCGTCATGAATACTCATTATTTATAGAAAAGATGAGTTTTCGGATGTAATTTATTAATGGATCAAACAAAAAAAGTCATGAAATTTTGTTTACTTGTGTATTTGGACATGATTTTAAATATATTACTTAAATTTATGAAAAGAATCTTATGACAGAAGCATTATACATTTATTTTTTCTACTATAAAATCAAACACCGTTTAACACATAAAAATATTGTCATGTTTTGATTGTAAATTTTTTTCAGATGATGTTTTCTATCACTCCCCATCCAAACATGAAACTTATTTTTTATTCCATGACCATGTTTTCCTAAATGGAATCATTGTATGTGTTATGTCTAGTGAAAATTTTATTTCTCATTCTTTCTTTTAATGTGGGGTTTTATTTACACTTTTTCTGATGTGGGGTTTCAATAAAGGTATCTTGAAAATTCATACCCAAGTTACAGACCCCAAATTAAAATTGTTTGGTGGAAATTTTTAAAGGGGTAGAATGTGACATCATATGTTTTGAGAATGAAACACTATTTTCAATAAGATACATGATATGCTGCATTGAGTTTAAATGAACAACTAAATATTATAATTCAAATGTAACCATTATAACCTTGCCATTGGAATTGTGCGAATTAATAGTATTAATTTATTTATTAAAATATTGTCTACTCATGTATAAAAATTATTCTTTTCTGAAAAAATAATTTTAAATGAATGTAAAAACCTATTTAATTAAAAGTAAATGTTGAAAATATTAAAATGAGAATAAGTGGGATTATAAAATAATAAAATCACTCGTGTTAGATTTTATTATATAAATATATATGTAATATATTAATTTTATTATTTAGTATTCATATTATATTATTTTAGTCATGACATTTGAATAAATACAGTTTTTTGAATAATTGAAGTATTTTTAATGAAATTCATTTTTATCACCTTTTGATAGATAAACCATTTTAAATCTAATTTTGAACACTTCATTTAGTTATATATGACAAAAAATAAATTTTTGTTTGGAATAGGGATGAAAAATATACTTCAGTTAAATATTTGTTATTTTTGTTATATAATTATTATTTTTATAAATAGTGGAAAATGCTTTATTTTAATTCAAAACTACATTTTAGACTAATTATTTTATATAGATTTATTTTCCTTTAAATTGGTTTTAAGTTGTAATTGGATTATGATTTTATTATTTAACAAATTTTTTGTTAATGGAGGTAATTTTACATTAAAATTAGATATAAATATATGTTAATCTTAAGATGGGTTTTACTTTTAAAAACTCATTTTCATGTTTTTAAAATGAGAATTAATTTTAAAATAATTACTGAAACATATCTTTTTTTTTTTAATTTGGAAAAATGGATTCCATATTTGGAATCAGGTGGTTTAAATTATTTATATGGGTCGCATTTATTTTTAAACATTGGTAATATTAACATTAGTAAATATTTTTATTTACCGTTTGGATAGGGTAAATCTGGTAAATAGGGGTAAAAATAATATTTTAATAATAAATCATTATCGTGACACATGTCCGAATACTTTTGGGTGAGATATTACTTGCCCAGAAACCCCTTGGGTCAAGAATTTAGCCTTTTGAAGCAACATGGATGTGATTATGACACTTATATCTTTTAATTTAAAGCAAACGAAAATATGTTATAAACATAAACATTCTTACTAAAATAATTTTAATATGGATTTATATAATTGATCTCTTAGAATATAAATATTAACCGGAAATATGAAAAAATTTACTAAATCTTGGTATTTTATTTATAAATTTTATACAATAAATAAATAAAAATTAATTATGACATAATGATGACACAATGATTTCCTTATTAATGATGGAATTAATCAAATGATATTATAAATATTTAAATAAAAATTATTTTCCATAAATTATGTCATACACAATATTTACATGTGAATATGATATGATGGAATACTATTCAATTATTTTATTAGATGTTTTCTCTCTCTTTGGATTTTATTTGAATTCGATAAAATGATTTGTATAAAAATTTTCATAATTGATGTTTTATAGAAATAGTAATTGATTAAGATATTTAAAAATACTAAAAAATATTTTAAAATCACAAAGTGACTATTATATGGGATATAAGTTCATTATATGTCCAATTGTTGGAAATTTACTCCATATAAAAACAATTAATAGCATCATAATTATTAAAATGTTATTACCACAATTATGATGAGAAATGAATAATTAAAGGTAAAACAAAAAGGCAATCTCGAAAATAAATATTTATCTAAAAAATATTTGATGAGATTATTTAGACCTATATTCATCTTATGTTTGAATAATCTTATGTTTGAACATTTTTATTAAAAAAATAATTTATATTAAATTAATTATTTATGAGTTTCAAAGGATGCCCCTTCCATCTCCTTTAAAAATGCACTCACTCTTCTACAATACTCACACATAAATAACCCTATGGTTCATCAAATCCTTACCCAATACTCTTCCTTGAATCTCTACCCACATCCTAGAATCCTCTCTTACACATTAAATCCTCCCAATAAATCCTTTTGGTATAAACAAAAGTAATTTACCCGATTAAGAGGTAACACCTTCTCTTATGATTTTTTCTTTCATTTCCATTCTCCAGTCCCTTAACATTTCATGTTATTCGATTCGATAACAAAAGTAGTTTCATAAATATACTAGGATTTTGTTATGATATTTTTTTGATCTAAACTTACACAGAACTCTATTTAATGGGGAACGAACATTCTGTGTTTTTGAACGGCGAACTACTACCTTATAAAACGATTATTGTGCATTTTTCCTCTACCACCTCTCATAGTGGCCATTATACTGGATATTAATTTACAAATGATATATAAGTTATATATATTATCTTTATTCTTCTATAATTATTATTTAGAACATAAATTTGTACATTTCATGTGGTGTAAATACGATAATTTTGTTTGAGGAAGTGTGGACTACCGCCCTTCAAAGCAATGTGACTCGTTCTCTCTATATATGGAAAAGATAGTGGACTATCTTATTAATCCAATAATAAATACATGAAATTAATATAATATTGTTATTATAATATACATTTATTTATGTAAATTATTATACTTTTAATAAAACAAATTAATGAATATAGCATTCACCTATAAATCTGTCCAACCATCTCCATGAATGGTGAACATCATTTCCTATCCCAAAATATGATGGATATTATAAATATATATATATAATGTATATATATAATATTTAAATCATTAATAATATTATAGAGATGTTTTAATTTTTAACGCATGGAAAACTTACATCAAAACAAGTTCATTTTCGACTGAAGTACAAAATATCGAAAAATCATCTGATATAAACATTAAAAATTATGTAATTTTAATAACTTGGTAATAACTAATATAATAGAAAAAATAAACATGAAAATGGATATAAATAATGTATAAATTATCCATATTTTATTATTCTAGAAATTAAATAACATATAATACAAGTCAGTCTCAATGTAAGGGAAATCATAACTCAATTTAAATTTATTTAGTTAAATAACCATGTCAATGGTTTTATTTTTCCATGAATATGAGTGAATGATCTATAATTTTAATTACACTTAATATCCACTTACGTTTAGTGTATTTATATTTTTCTCTCATAATTTAGTCATTGATTTACCATTAAAATAATGATATGATCTTTGAAATGGATTTCATATTAATCTCCTTTCATTGAGGAATATTTTGATGCTTCACAACTTTATTATCCAATATAGTGTATATGAAACCCTTTGGGGTCGTTATATCCTGAATTATTATACTCTCATTATATTTACTATTTTTTAATGTTTTTCCAAAATGATTTGTATTCAAATCATTCCAATGTGGTATGAGACCTTTTAACAAAAACATAGTTTTATGTGTTTTAAGGAATTATTCTTTTAAATACATATATTTCATGTAAATGTTTTAAAAATAGTTTTTATGAACTTATTTATATGGAAATTAATGTTTTAAAAAGTTAATTTCTTTCAAAAGATTCGAAGTTTTTTTGGACACTTTCATTCAAATGATTCATTATTAATTGTTTTAAAGGGTTTTGTAAATGGATTGAATATATCAATAAGTCAAATTTATTTAATGCGATTTTAAATTAAAATTTATACGTGAAATGTTGAAAATTGAAATATTTTCTATATTTTATTATATAATTGTACTAATACATTTGATATGTGGTTACATTATAAAACAAATATGGACAAGTACATGTTAAACCTACTATGGGTGGTTTCATGATAAACTAAGGACGAGTGGTTACATTATTAATTATAATGCATTGGGTATGAAAGTCAATTATATAGTTATTCCATTTAGTGATATGTGTAGAATTCAGCCACATAGTTATATAATTTATGTATGTTTATATCATTTGTTATCTTTATATGTTTTATGATTCATTCTATGAGATTATGGTAATATTTTGTTACAAAAAAGAGTAATCAAAGAGATTTTATTTAGTGAAGAGTATTTACTAATTCAAAAAGGTGAAAAGTATTTATTTATGATAACGTATTCATGGATTTCAGGTTTTTCATGACTGATAGTTTTCTTTATTTCTATATCCCATACTGATCTTGTTATGATCATCCCATGTTTTTGAAAAAAAAATCACATGTTTTAATGATGAATATTGTGAATGATGGTATTATGAAAAATCAATGATGTTTAAACAGGAAAAGAAACCATATTTCGTTTTAAAAGTTTTTTTTGAAAAAATGGATATTGAGTAGATGTGTCCACATTGTCATATTTCATTTATTATGTATGAGTTATGTACCAACTCTCTAATGCTATAAACCTGAAAAGATCCTCACTACGAAATAAAGTCAAATTATTGACCTAACTCAAATTAAGTAATGTTTATGTTTGGGGACTTTTAGTTATTATTAGAGGATGTATTAGACCACAGTAGATATTATGATGTTTACATAAGAGTTATGGATATCATCAAAAGTTTAAAATTGTATGGTAGATAAAAAGTTCAATGTATCAGAAACCCATTTTGAGGATTTATGATATGAAATATTATAGTGATTAAGTGTATTTCATATAGACAATCCCCATATAGAAAATTATGGGATATTTGTTTTTGGGATGAAAAATGTGACTTACGAAATAACCATTGAGGTTAAAATATGTTATGGTTATTTTTGTGTATTTTAAATGATATTTGGGAATTCTATAAAATTATATAGTTTTTGAAAATGGACAACACACAGACTTTTTAACAACCCATCGCATTAGAAAAAGACATAGGAATCAAACCCACAACAGATGTGTGACAAGAATTTGTTACCTACTACTAGCCTATATGATGTTCCAGGATAGTAATAATTGTTATTTTTATTTGGAAAATCGATGGAATAAGATGAAGTTGATTTCTGTAAGTAATTTGTTTATCAAATGGATATCCTTGGTGTTGGAAAATTATGTAGGGATTGAGTGATACATGTTATTTCGGATGAAATTATCTAATTTGGGAATCCTATATGCCTATGGAAAATAAAATATTGTGGTATTTTATTTTAGTAGTAATGTTTAGTTTATATTTTGTAAGAATCTATTATTTTAATTATCGACTTATGGGAATTATGTTATTTAGGGAAATGATTAAACTATCAACACAGATTGGTGATTTAGTAAATTAACTTTCATTCAGTGAATTTAGGAGTGGGTTGATTTTATTTCAAGATAAATGTGACACACCATCTTGGAAGTTTATGTTATCAAATACTTATGGATTTTTTGTTCCAGTCTTAGTTTGGATTATTTCTTGGAATTTTAGGGACAATTATTTATCTAATGGTCCTTTTTGAACTATGGATATTACTGTTGAATTTTGGATATTAAGTATAGTTTTTCATCATAAAATGGATAAATATTTTTGCAGGATTATCTATTTTTATCCTAAGATTTTTTATTCTGGTAAATTTTTAAAGATAGAATGAATAAATAGTTAATATTTTGTGGATAATGTGATTCTGTAGAAGTTTATTCTAGTGCTTCATGTGTGACAAAGTCATCTTGAATACTCTTCATTTAGAGAAATTGTGACTTTGTGGAAAAAATTTATTAAAGGATGAAACTCTTCATAAAAAATTTGTATGTTCCCATATGTTCTTAGTCATGCTTGTAAATAAATTCCTCATATTTATAAAATGGATCTTAAAACAAAAACGTTTTCCATTTTTTTCTTACTGCGAAATAAAATACACTTTAACTCATCACACATTTTTTATTTTCAGATTTTTAACATTCTCCTAATCATAATTTTATCACAATCCATCAGATCTTGAAACTTATTTTTTTATTCCAAAACCATTTTTTCCTACATGTAATCCTAGTATGTGTTATTTCAGGTGACCTTTGTATATCTCTTTCATTCTTTTAAAGTGGTAGTTTTATCAACACGTTTTCCAATGTGGGATTAGAATAAAGGACTTTTGAAAATCCATACCCTAGATTCCAACCCTAAATTAAAATTTATAGGAAACAATTTATTTATGATGGGAGAATGTAACATCCACTGTTTTAATAAAGAAACACTATGTTCAATAGCATACATGATACACTACATCGAGCATAATCATACAACTAAATATTATTAATTACATGTTACCATTATATCCTAATCCTTGGAATGGTGGGAATGAATGATATTAATTTATTTATGAAAATATTTTTTACACATGTATATAAATAATTATTTTGTGAAAAAATATGTATAAATCAAAATAAAACCCTTTTTAATAAAATGTAAATGATCTTTCTGAAAAAAAGTTTAAAATTCAAATAAGCTTCTTTATAAAATAATAAAATCACTCTTGATGAATTTTGTTAATTAAATATTTTCTTATATATTTAATTTAATATTTATAATTCATCTTATACATTTTATATAGATGACATGAGTAGAAATTTAATTTATCAAATAAAAGAAGCATTTTTCAAAAAAGGCATTTTTACCGACTATTGATGGAGAACTAATTTTAAATCAATTTTTTACACTTTTATAATTACTATTTGAAAAATAGTCTTATACGCTGGATTCAAGACATAAAAAATTTTATTTGGTAATATTTTTGGTATTTTTCAGATAAAATTATTTTTTTTAATAAATCATTAAAAATACATCATTTTAATTCAAAACTACCATTTCTACTAATTATTTTAAATAGATAGATACTCAATTTAATTATTTTTAAAGTTTAATTGGATTATGTTTATATGTGTTAATAAATTTTTTTTCATTGGATGTAATTTCACATTGAAAATATATGTAAACACATGTCAATCATTTGACGGTATTTATTTTTAAAAACACATTTTCTCATTTTGACAATAATAATTAATTTTAAATTAATTACTGAAACATCTTTGTATTTAATTTTGAAAAATGGATTAAATATTTTTAATAATATGATAGAATTATTTAAATATGTCCCTTTTAGTTTACAACATTCTGAATAGTAATGTTAGTAATTATTTTTATTTACCACTGTTAAAGTGTAAATCAGTTAAATCAGGGTAAAAATAATTTTATAATAATATAAAACAACACTAAAACGTGGCCTAATCTTATAGGATGAGATTTTTTTGATAAATAAAACCATTGGGTCTAAATTTTGTCTTGTATAAGCCACTCAGTTGTTATTATGACACTTATGTCTTTTAATTTAACGTAATGGAAAATATATAATAAAAATAAATTTTATTACTAAAACATTTTTAATATATGTTTATTTAATAGATATCATCAGTTATAAAATTTCATTTTACATCTACAAATATTTCCAAAATCATGGTATTTTATTAATAATTTTTACATATTAAATAAAAAAATTAATTATGACACAATGATGATACAATATTCTCTTTAATAATGAAGTAATCAAATAAATGATATTATAGCTATTAAAATAAATATTATTTGACATAATTTAAATTATCCATGATTTTATTAGATTAATATAGCATATTGGAAGACTATTTAATTATTTTTTGCGAAGTTATCTCTATGTTTGGATTTTATTTAAATTCAATAAAATGAATTGTATAAAAATTGGCTTATTTGATTTTTTATAAAAATATAATTGATTAAATTATCTAAAAATACTAAAAATATAATAAAATTACAAAGTGAATATTATAATGATAAAAGTAAAATTTAATTTCAAATTATTGGAAATTTACTCCATATATGTAAAATTAATAGCCTCTTTATTATGAAAATGTTATTACAACAAATAAAATTTAAAGAGAATAATTATGGGTAAACCAACAAGGTATGGTCTAAAATAAAATCAATATATGTATAAAAAATATTTGATGAGATTAATTTTACCTATCATTATCCTATTGTTGAGATTTTTCTGTAACCTTTTTAATAAAAATTTAGTTTATATAAATTTAATAAATTTAGAGTTTCAGAGGATTCCCTTTCCTTCTCCTATACGAAGGTACCCTCCCTTCTCTAATAGTCACACTCCTAGAACCCTTTGGATCGACCATTCCCTACTGAAAATGCATCCTTGATTCCCTTTAATCATCATAGAATCCTCCCATAAGTATAATATCCTCTCAATTAATCCTTTTTGTATAAACCAAAGGAAGTTACTCGATTAAGAGGTAACACCTTATCCCATGTTTTTTAGTTTAATTTCTTTTCTACACCCCCTAATTTTTTTTAATTCAATGATTGAATAAAAAAAAAGTATCAAAAATATACTCATATTCTGTTATGATATATATTTTATCTATACTTATAGACACATCCATTTAATTGAAAATGAGCATACAATTTAAATGAATAGTTAACTATTATCTCACGAAATGATGACTGCTCATTTTTTCCATACCACCTCTTATGTAAGAAATTATTAGGTAAAATATCTTATATATGATATATATTATGTATTTATTATCTCTATTATTCTATATTTATTATTTATAACATCCCTTTATGCATTCCATGTTGTGTAAATACGATAATTTCGTATGAGGAAGTGTGGAGTACCACCCCCTCAAACTGATATGACACACTACCTCTATACATGAAACATATAAAGGATGGATTCATTTAAAATATGAAATAAAATTAAATAAATGTAATAATTGAATTATATATACATTTATATCATTTAGTTAGTATTCTTTTAATAGAGTAATGAAATGAACGTAGTGTTCATTCATACATAATGTATATCGTCTCTTTGAATAATTCATTTAATTTCTTATGTCTAAATATTATAGATATAATAAATACATATATAAAAGATATATATGATATTTAAATAATTAATAATATTCAAGAGATGATGGACTTTTGATCGCTTGGATAATTTATATCAAAACAAGTTCATTTTCAACTCAATTACAAAATATCAACCAAACATCTGATATGAACGTAAATAGTAATGTAATTTTTAGTACATGGTAATAATTTATATAAAAGGAATAATAAAATTGAAAAAGGTACTCAATATGTATAAATTAACCTATTTTTATTATTTTGGAAAATAAATAATTTACGAGAGATGTTTGACTCAAGGCAAGGGAAATCATTACTCAATTTCCTTTAATAGAGTTAAATATTCATGTCATTTATTTTTTCTTTTCTAATAAAACATGTTAATGAACTCTTCTTTTTTACATTGAATATGCACTTATATTTGGTGTGTTCTTATTATTTTCACATTATTATGTCATTTATTTATCTTTTATCTAATGATACGATCATTTAAAAATATTTCTTCTCAATCTCCATTCATTGTATCATTTCATGATATTATGTACCACAATTATCCTATAAAGTGTATATACGACTCTTTTAATTATTTATATCATGACTTATTATACTCTCATTATATTTAATGCTTTTTTAATTTTTATTCCTTATTTATTTTCATTCTTTTGTTTCTCATGTGGTAAGGGACTCGTTAACTAAAATATCATTTTAAATGTTTTAAATTATGTTACTTTATATAAACTTCTATTTCATGTCAATTTTTTAAAGAAAAATTAATAATTTATTTATATGGACCCAAATGTATTAAAATGTTAATTTAGATCCAAATATTAGAATTGGTATGTGACATTTTGAATAAAATGTTTCGTTATTAAATGTTTTAAATGGTTTTGAAAATGGATTGAATATTAAATATTTTGAAATGATTTCATCGGATTGAAAAATAAATTTTATTAGTGAAATGTTGTAAATTGAAATATTTTATGTTTTATGACTGTATAATGGTATGTAGACATTTTATGGGTGAGTACGTGATAAACCAAATACGGGTGGTTACGTGATAAACCAAAGATGGGTGGTTCCATGATAAACCATGTACGGGTGGCTACGTAATAACCTCCAGATAATTGGGTATTGAAGTCGATTGTATGTTTATTACCTTAAGTAATATGTGTGTATGACAACCATATGGTTATTCCATTTAATTATTTTTATGTCCCATGTTACGTTAAGATGTTATATGTTGATTTTTGTGGGTTTAAGTAATCTTTTGGTTACCAAAACGTATGGAACTAGATAATATTTGGTGGAGAGTATTTTCTACCTAATAAATGTGAAAATTATTACATTGTTATATAGTATTAATGGATTTCATCATTTTTCAAGACTAATAGTTATAATTATTTGTGTGTCCATTATTGACATTTTTATTCTCATTCCAATGTTTTGGAATGTTTTTCAAAAAATTTAACAAAAAATATATTCATGGATGGGATCCTGAAAATGATATGATGATTATCTATAATAAAACTATGTTTATTTTTAAAAGTTCATGTTTTATGAAAAAATGAGTTTTGAGTAGAAGTTCACAGTTTTTAATATTTTAGTTGTTATGTATGAGCTATGGCCAAATTATCTAGTGAGCTAAACCTAAGAAGATCCTAAATTTGAAATAATGTAAAATTATTTACAATCTCATGATTCAGTAATGTTTAAGATTGTGGCCTTATAAGTAATTATTTTACTTCATAATAATTTATGAATATAAACCTAATTAATATATTTTTGTTAACATAATTTACATTTTTTTTTTGCTTATATCAACAAAAAATTAATCATTTTACTTTAATTAATGGATATACAAAAATGAATTTCTATGACTGAAACGCTAAAATATTACATTAATGGATCGTAACATCCATAAAATACATATTTAAATATATTTCATTATTTTTCCAAAAAATAAATATGTTTCATAAATTAAATAATAAAATTAAATATTGATATTTATGGTTCATCATTAATATTTATTAAGAAAATTATTTAAATAAGAACTATAAGAAATTAACCCGAACATCATGTAGACCCGTGGTAGGGGTAAAAACCTTACCATAATTCAATCATTATTCCAAATTCAATGGTTTATCATACTTCATTAGTTGTAAACCATATAATAGGTTTTCCTTTTTCTAAAACAATGTGAAAATAATTTCATTAATTCTATAGTGGACATCCATAAAATAAGGATAATCACTAAAACTTCATTGAACTAAGGTTTTAAATACAACCCCTGTAACATCCCAGGTAAATAAATAATATTTCTTTTTCATATTTATTAACATTTGTGAATAAAATATTAATATTACTTTAAAGGTAACTCTATGCTCGATGGCGTACCCAATACGCAACAACGATTTTTTTTTGAAATCTTACATTGCACTCTAATAATAAAATAATATTATTTTAAATGGTAGTTAGCGCCAATCTATTTTATTGGTGGGAATGAATATATATAACTAAAATATGATTATATATGTTTGTTAAATGTTTTTACATTTTTCCAATAAAATATAAAGTCTTAAAATAAGAAAAGAATTCAATTTTAAGCATAAATACTCTAATATTCACTAAAAGGTCGATTTATCACCTTTTGATGGTGAACCCTCATTAAAATATTATTGTAAACTCTTATACATTCTATTGGACCAAATAAAATTCTTCTTTAGAATCGGGACATCAAAATTTACTTCGTGTAAATTTTTGGTATTTCTCTGATAAAGTTCATTTTAAATGAATAGAGAAAAATGTTGTATTTTAATTCAAAAACTCTTTTTAATATAATTTATTTATATGATTATATTATCTTTTGAATTCGTTTTAGATTTAAATTTGAATATATTTTTACTATTTAATCCAATGGTGGTCATTGGAATTAATTTCCCTTCGAAATTGGACTTAAACTAGTTTCAATCTTTTGATATATTTTGTTTCTTAAAAACACTCTATTTGTTTTGACAATGAGAATTAATTATTAAATTGATTAATCAAACATATATGTTTTAAATTTTTTAAAATAGACATCATTTTTTAATTCGGAATATCAAATATATCTTAGGGTGAATTTTTGGGATTTTTCTGAAGAACTTCAATTTTTAATGAATAGTGAAACCATTAAGTGGTAGTTAAAAAACTGATTTTTCGTTTAAATGAAATTTTTCTACCACTATGATTTGAATTTCAAAAATCCAACATACATGGTTGTCATTAGAATGTAAAATGTTGTTTAATGGGATGAATTTTTTTGGTGAATTGAAACTTTTAAGTTTAATTAATCGCGATTAAAGGTAATTAGTGTAATTTAAGGTAAAGATAAAGTTATAATAATATGAAATGTCCATGAAACATGTACTAAATTTATTTGATGAGTCATGGCCGACCAATAAAATACATGGATCAACTTGGGGACCCCATGGAGCCACATGGGTAAGAAAATGACATTGATAACTTTTTATTTAAAGTTAAAATAAAAATGTCACAAACATGTATTTTTTTACTAAAAAAAATTTTACATGGTGTTATAGAAGTCATATTTTAGACTATAAATATTAATTGGAAAGATAAAAATATTTCCTACATCATAGAATCTTTTTTAATAATTTGTATACATTAAATAAATTAATTTATTTATGACACTTTGATGATGCAATGATTACCTCATAAATGAACGATTTAAATAAAATGAGAAGATAGGGTAAAATATAAGTCTTAAACTTGTCACAAACCTATTGTAATGGGGGATTACGAAACCCTATCACATTATCCTAGAAATATTTCCTTTTGGGACCTTTAAAATTTGAATATAATTTTATACTAAAGTAAAATTTTATAACGTTCCAAGAGTGCCCCTCCTCTCCTCTTATAAAAGGCCCCACCTCTACCACCTTACCCACACCTCTCAAGCAATTGTCACGGCCATTCTCTGACCATTATATCTCTCCACATATCTATCCTCATCCTAGAATCATTACCTTAGATATAAATCTCTTCTATAACCCCTTTTGGTTCAACCCAAGAGGAGTTACCCGATTTAAAGGTAATGTCTTCACTTGTCTTCTTTTATTTTATTTTGCTTCTCCAACCCCCTAAACTGTTTTTATTAAATTATTTTGTTACAAAACCAGTATATTCAATATAATAGGATGTTTTTATGATAATTATTCTAGTTACACTTACACACAAATCCGTCTAATGGTTAAATAACATATTGTGTCTGTGGATGGTGAATTACTGCCTCACAAAACGATGATTGTTCAATCTTCTCTTTACACCTTTCATGGTGGCCATTATGATGTCACTGTATTTTATATATTATATATATGTTATTTATGTTTTCGATATGATTCTATATTTTATATTTAAAACATACCTTTATCCATTTCATGTGGTGGAAATTCCATAATTTCATACGAGGAAGTGTGGACTACCGCCCCCACAAGTGATGTGACTCGTTAATGAAATACATGGAATGTATAAAGAATGAAATTAATGAACATATGTGTCCTACATAAAATATATATTATACTGGTATTATAATATATATATCTATCATTTATTTTTAATTCCATTAATGTGAGAAAAAAATTAAACTAGCATTCATGCGTACGTACGGCCTACCGTCTCCATGAACGGTGCATTTCATATCTTTTTATCTCAAAATGTTATGGAATAGTATAAAAAAGAATATTTACGGTATATATATGATATTTAAATCATTAATAATATTCTGGAGATTATTTACTTATAACTACAAGGACAATCATTTTCAAACAAGTTCATTTTTGACTCAAGTACCAAACATCTACAAAAACGTCTGATATGAAATCACATTATTAACCAATTATTATAACATTATAATATGTGATATTAACAGAATAATAATCACTAAAAGGAGGTCCTTAAGCAATTATAAATTGACCAATGTTTATTATTCATGAATATAATGAAACGAACAATACAAGTTAGACTTGAGGTAAGGGATCCTACCTCTCTTTTTCTTTTTAAGTACTCTCTTTTATGTCATTTCATTTAAGCTCATATTTCTTACATTTGTGGATGTTCTTTTATATTAATCATTATATAAATTTTATTTTCATATTATGAGAGACCCTATTTGATCTCCTAAATCCATTTTTGGAAGTTTTAAGTGGCGCCATTAGGCTGCCAGGTTTTCGTAAGGGGGTTTTCACCTCACTTTTATTCCCCTGAGATTTATGCTACAGTTGCCACCATTTACTTTGAGTGGTATATGTATTTCCCTTTATCCTACTATTTTTTTAATATATTTTTGTTTATGAGTATTTACATCAATTTTTAATTGTCCTTTTTTACTGGGGTGTACGTTTCGAAAGATAACCAAGTCGGTAAGGGAACCATTCACCCTCATCTTTTTAAAAGAACTATTTTGTCATGTCTTTTAATTTACATCTTATTATGTTGGGATATGTTATTCTATATCATTTTTGATGTAAAATTTATTTCCAAGTGACGAGATACCCTTTTTGTCTCATCAACTCATTTCATGAATTTTAGAGTGACGACGTTAGGCTGTCAGATTTTTACAAGGGAACTTCTTAACCCAATTTCGATTTCATTGGGTTCAACTTGTAGTTATTGTATATGTCATCCTATGAATATGGGTGAATGAACGTTGATTGTTTTAAAAAAAATATCCACTTATATTTGGTGTATTTATATTTTTCACACATATTTTTGAGATTGATTTATCCTTAATTTAAGTATACCATCTTTATAATGGATTTCATCTCAATTTATTTTTCCATTGAGACTTCATTGATGTTATTCACCAATTCACTCTTATATGGTGTATTTACTGTCCTTTGAAATATTATATCATGAATACCTTTATTCTCATGATATTATAATGTTCTGATTAAATTTTATTATGCAATTATTTGTTTTCAAGAGTCTTTCATTTTGTTAAAAACTCTTTAAGAAAAAAATAATTTTTAAATGTTTTAATGATTTTTTATTATAAATATTTTTCTTTAATTTCCATGTTTTAAAAATGTTTTCGAGTATTCATTTATATGGAAATTAATATTTTAAAATTATAATTAAATTAAAAGCTTCAAAGTGGTATGGAACATTTTGATTATAAAATCTCTTTTAAATGACTTCTATTAATATTTTTAAAGTACAAAGGTATTTTTCTATCATAGAGTTTTTATGATTTTATTAGATGTTTTTATTTATGATAGTATCATGATGTGATCTCTTGTGATTGAAGTGTGGAATGTTTTTCTTTCCTTTATAATTATTTTATGTATTATGATTTTGTAATGGTACATGGACATTTGATGGGTGGTTACGTGATAAACCATATGACGGGTGGTTCCATGAATACCAGGATGGGTGGTTACGTTATAACCTTCAATGCATTGGGTATGGAAGTCGGCCATATGGCTATTCCATTAAGTGATATGTGTGGAAGTCGACCGTATGGTTATTCCATTTATGTATGTTTATATCCCATGTTACCTTTATATGTTATGTGTTCTTTATTTGTGTTTTATGGTATATTTTTGTTACAAAGGGTAAGTAGTGATCTTTTATTCAGTGGAGTGTTTTTACTACTTCGTAAAGGTGAAAAGTATTACTTTGATAATTTATTCATTGTTTACATGTAGTTTTAAAAAACTAATAGTTTTCCTTTTTTGTGTATCCTTTTCTGGGATTTGTATGCTCATCCCAAATTTTGAAATGTTTTTCACCAGACATACAGATGAATAGGGTCAAGGATGGGATCAAGGAAAGACATGCTATCTAAAACATAGAACTAGACATGTTTCTTTTTTAAGAGTTTTTTATGGAAACTTATTAGAAGTGTCTAATTTTTAATCTTTTGAGATGTAATAGTTATATCCTAAATCTCTAAAACACTAAACCTGAAAGGATACACTACATGAATTATGCATTTAATTCATGATTATGTAATGTTTTAAGGTCGAGTCCTTATAACCCCGATACATAAATACTTCATCCATTTATTTCTATATAGGTACTTCCTTTATCTTGAATTTATCCTTTAGAATTGGTCATTGGTTTTGGTAATACCTAGGTTCCCCAAATATAAGGAAAAGAACCATTAATGGATCTTTAGGATGAGTTTTATTTCATTCAATAACACTCTTCATTTTTTCATGGAATTTTTTTATTTATTTGCTTCTTCAACACACATAAAGAAAATCCATTTTCCATTGAGGCGTATTCTTGGGTTACTCCATCAATATTTATTCCTTCATGGAAATCGAACGATTTTTTCCTTATGGTCTTCATCACTTGATCTCTTATAAAACTCTATCATTCTCTTTGTTGAGTCTTAATTTGGTTAAGGTATATGTTGTAAATCATGTTTCTACAATCCCAATTAAACATAAACATGATATCATTAAATACTATCAAAATATCATTTGTTTTTCATTATCACCACATTTTCCTTCTTGTATAATTTTAGCTTGACTCCTTTGGGTTCCAACCATTGACTAAAACCTCAAAGAGTAATATGAGAAATTATAGTCATAGTTAGATAAATTTATAATCATTTATAAGATATATAAATCACAACATCTTATTTTCAATCTAATAAAACATATATTTATACTAGATTATTAGTTTTCATTATACATTCAAGTCCAAAATAATGGATTTCAATGAAAATTTGATTTATCCTTTGAATATTCCATAAGAGTGTAAAAAAGTTCATAGTATGGCCCGTTGTGGTGTACCAGTGTATTCTCGAGTCATAAATAGGGCAGATTTTTGGAGTTGTTACCCCTAGGGACATCTGTAGAAGAACCATATAAAATTCTAGTGTCCATAATGTGATATATTTCATGGAATACCGAAATAATCTCTACATTACCAAAATTCAAGGGCTTTATCATAGACTATTATTCAAATTCTAATGTATGTTTATGTTCTCTAAAAAAATATTTACAATTCGCGTTTCTAAGGATACTATTAAACACCCGATGATTCCTACTATAGATACACGACCATGTAAATCCCGGTGCCATTGTCTACTACCATTACATAGACATTAATATAGGGTATGGAATCATAACAGATCGAAGAGTTTAGTAGTCATGGTAAAACATATACATATATGAGTCTTATAATACAAATGATTACACTTGTTACAATATATATTTTCATTCATGGAATATAAATATTTTATCCCATATCATATATGTAAATATATTTCTCAATACACTTCATTGATTTTTGGGGAAGGATAAGAAATTTGGGTGAGCTGAAATGGTCATTAATGGTTTATTATACTTCCATAAGTAACAAATAAATGATAACAAACAAACATGGTAAGGTAATTAACTGAAATAGAATCCATTTAATCAATAAAATAATATGGAAATGCGTAAAAAATTTGGATATGAAAATAACTAAAAACAAATGTGATTTATATATCTATATAATCCATAATCAATATGTAATAGTAAATAACTCAAACACATTATATTTAGTCAATACAGTGATAAAAAATGCAACCATAGACAATGTCAATGAAAAGATATCATGGATGATAATAGTTATGACTGAATGTGGAAAAAGAATAATCATTGGACATCTTGTATGAGGAACATGAAAACATATACCATCATAACCTTTCACATGATGAATTAATCTAAAGGTAGAAACCTGTTTAATTATTTAACATTATTTACATCATGAGATTTTGTTGATCCATTAAGGGGCTATATATTGTCTGTTCCCCACACATCACTGCAGGTCCAAATAATTCCTCATATAAAAATAAATAATATATCTTTAAAAATTTCTATATTTAAAAAAGGATATAGATTTATTAAAATTTTAGTTTAAAATGTAAAAAATGTCAATGTAAACACATTATGTAAAAATTATATATGGTTTGGTAAATAAAAATATCTGTGATAAATGATTTTGTTAATTAATGGAAATTCAATGATCAAAGGAAATTGAATATTTCAAGAGGATATAAAAACTAAATCAAGGAAGTAATTTTCAATACAATATTTGAAGAAATGAATCAAAAAAATCTATAGAAATGATATATATGGTACTAATACAACATATCATATGTTGAGAAAATAAAACAGGTTTTTTTCATTGATGAATGAAAATATTATATATATATTTTTTAGGAAAACATTCATTTATAAAAAACAATTTTTTATTCTGGAATTTTTTTTGAAAATATTTTTCATTGAAATGAACATTTTAAATCAATTTCATTTAAATGTAACATTTTAAACCTTTGAATGAATATTCAATGAAACATTGATGGTTAATTTAGTACATGTGATATAAGGTAAAATATACATTCCATTTTCAAGGTAAATAGGTTAGAAATGTGATTTTTTAAAAAATATTTTATAAGAAAATAAATATAAATAAGTGTAAAAAATTATTTGATATATTATTTTTTAAAGGGTAAAAATATTTTTGATTCCCCTTTTAGAAATTTTTTTTTGAAGAAAACGGTTTCTCTAATTAAATAGAGTAATGTAGTTGGTCTTTCTTAAAAACGTATAAAAAAAATTATGTACCAAAGATAGTTAAAATAGTAAAAGTACTTCAATAAGATATGGAATATTCATAATAGAGGAATATTAAAGGGTTTATTAATTAATGATCATATAATTTCCTTAAATAAAAATTCAATTCTAAAAACTCCCAGATAAAATATGATAATGATGTAAAATCATGAATATGACTTTACGTTGAAATGAGACTCAACATAATAATTGATTATTTGAACAACTACAAATGTACATAACGGAAGTTTAAATACATAATTTGAAATTTAAACTCATTATACATAAAATTATTGAATATTAATAACAATGAGGAACTAAAATAACCAAATGAAAATGAATTGAATTATGAAATTTGTCTAACACAAGGGAAACCTTAATTATAAATCCCATTAGGAAAACAATTTCGATTTGAAAATTGAAATAACGTAAATAATAAATTAAAAATGATATTGCATGTAATTTTTTATGTATATACATAATATATATTTAATTAGCACACAACAATATAGTATGACTCATGAAATGAAAAGTGAGATAATAATCTCATACCTAGTATTTCCTTTTTGGGTATACATCCATTAAACTCATTTATAATTGTTTTAATAAAATTATTTAATTATATTATAACTATAAATAAATTTAAAATAACATATATGAACTCTTTATAATATCTTATTATTAGTGTTTCAATAATATTTTTTTGTATTCACAATTTCTAGTCTTTGTTTCCATGTTTTTGTAGTATATTTTGACTCATTATTTTTTTCAACTAATATGGATCATGATTTCCTAACATACATAAATTAAAACATTATTTTATTATCATATATATTCACTAAATATTTATTTACAATAATACATAAAATTTTAAAATAAGAAATTTAATTCACCATTCATGGAATGGTAGGGTATACATGCTCATTAACATTGCTTCCATTTATTTTTCGTACTTAACAGAATTAAATTTAAATAGTGTGTATGTATATTAAAATCCCATAATAATATTTTTTTTCAAATATGTGACATAGTTTTATTAAAACCATCCATTATATATTCAATTTATATCATTAATGAAACACATCACTTTGAGGAGGTGGTAGTCCAAACATCGAAAAAAAATTATCACAGCCCCACATTATGGAATGCATGAAGTAATTTGTAATATAAGGATAGTAGAATAATTCAGATGCTATAAACACATTATATATAATATATAAACATAATTTCAATAATAAATCAACCATATGATAGGTTGTAAAGGAAAAATGAAAAACATCATTTTACGAGGTGGTTGGTCGTTGTACATGAATGATAAGTTCATTACCAATTAGATTGATATCTGTATAATTGTATGTAAAAACATTTTTATAGAAACATATAAATATATTTATAATATTGATGTTATTATATAATAAATAACTAATATTTTTTCAGGGGATGTAGAATGAATATAAAACAAAAGTGCTTCAGTGGGTTTGTTACCTCTTCGTTGGGTAACTCCACCTGGTTTTCTTCAATGGGATTTATTGGATGGATTTATTCATCGTGATTGACATATAGGATTCGGTGATTTATTTTAAGGGATAAAATTATCATTTTTTGTCTGACCCAAAGTTCATGTGATGTGTGAATAATTTGGAGGGGTGAGTGCATTTTTATAGTGGAGGAGGAGTGGCATTCTTGTAAGGTTTGAAAAATTGATTTCCGCCAACATTTTCCCTTGTCGAGTGGCTAAAATAATGGTTAAAATCCAATAAAATTTGTAATAGGGTTTAATATGGATATAAAATGGATGTGTAAAATTTTTACAGGTCATTTTGGATCTTATGATTAATGGTTAGTCCCTTGTTAAACATAATTTTATCAGAATAACTGTATTTAATTTTAATCACTTACCTCTATATTTTGGGTCAATAAATAAGTTCACCATATTTGTAATTATAAATTATTCTTATTAGCAATGTGGAATTTTTTCTCTAAATATTAATCCTAGAAGTGAGAACCATTAATTTATATTTAATATTTTGGATGGAATGGCAGAGATTATTTTAATGTAAAAATGTTCAAATGTTTGAAATGATTTTATAACAAATTTAAACCTAAAATTGATTCCAATAGAGTACATTAAATTAATTTGTATAACATTTATGTAATTAAACTATAAAAGAAATAAAAAAGTTACATGGACTTTCTAAATAAATTATAGTAAAAGAATTTTTTTAAATAAAATTATGTATTTTTAACTATTAGTCAAAAAATTAACTATTTCATAAAATACATTAATTATCCCTAACATAAAATTTATGATTCAATTTCTAAAATGAAGTTTATTTCAACATATAAATTTTATATTAGGTATAAATATTAGAATTTGAATATGTTCTCTATTAAAAGGGGGAAAAGTTCCTTTAAAAAGAATATTGGTTTTTATGTAAAAAATTATGGTTTGTTTTTATCGTATGTATATAAAATATGTTGGATTATTATCAAAATTATATGATTGAGTATATAAACCATATATTTAATTATTATTAAAACATTATTTAATATATTTTTACATAACACCATTGGGTACATAGAAATAATTCCTTTATATTTATGTTTAAATTTCTAATTAACTATTAACAAATGAATTCATATTCTATTTTTATAAACCATAAATGTTATTACGTTTTTCCATAAAATTCAAAATCACTTATTTAGGGGATATGATTTATCTAATTATATTAATTAGTAATATTATTATAATATACCATTTTTTGGTAAAATGTGGCCTTGCGTGTATCAGAAACATTCAAAAAATTCATTTTCGCATGCGACATAAGGTCACACAATATCACACTAAAAAAGCTATATAATATATTTAATATCTATAAAAATGTTATATATATTGAAATATCTGAAAATATTATATACCCTTACATTTTTTTTGTTTCATTTCATATTATATATCAAATAATGTTTTTTAAAATTAATATTTAGGGGCATTAAAACAATACAATGATATAAAAGAATGTTGTGGACTGCGTACATATTCCGATGAGAATGACTGAACGTTTATTTCATGTTATTTAGTCTCTCATTCATAGATAACTTGTCTCTGAAATATTCTTATTATATGAGGACATAATATCATGTTCTATCGATATACTGAATGAATTTTCTAATACATATGGTTTTGAAGGGAAGAATGAAATAATTATGAAAATAGAAAAACAATTTATTAGGGTAATAATGTAAAGAATAGTTTTAACATGTGTGCTAATTTTTCCAATGAAAGAACCCGGTACATTCTTAAAGGGAATGATATTTTTATTGATGTGTAGAGAGAAATTCCATCAGACATGTGAATGAAAGTTTAATAAAGAAGCCACATATGTTTAATTATTTGACAATGAGGATATATTGTACTATAAAAATGAATTCCTCATAATCTAGGGAATATATTAAAGAATATTATCAGGTATCATGTTCAAGATTAAGAAATTATGGATCTTAATTTGAATAATTTAGGTGATATTGAATTTGGATTCTAGAGTTATGTTATAGAGGTATTTTACTCACGGAATTTTTGATACAAGGATCCTAAAAATTATAACTATTATGATAATTTTGGAATCATATATGTTGTCACGTATTATTAACTTAATAGTTATAGATAATATTTTGGAAAATAATTTTACAGAGTATCATAGTACCATTTCTTGAAATTCCATTTTTGATGTTATATGTGATGGGAGTTAATCATGAATAAGGATTATTGTGATACTTATATAGAAATAAAATACATTGTTTTAGAATTTGTTTTCCTAGAACAATTATTTAAGGAATAACACCTATACATATTGTGGGTATAGGATTAAAGTTATTGATAATATTTTGGGTAAATATGATTGATGCTATTAATATAATAACTATAAAAGAATATGTTTTGATTTTGTGAGAAAAAAAGTTCTATAGGAATCCCTTGATATTAAAATGTGATTTTACGACCAAATCAATTATTAATAATTTTAAAAGTATTTTTAAGAAACTATAGTGATTATATGGTTTTATAAAAAGGAAAATGCACACGTTAGATAGAAACCCATCTGATCTAGCAAGGTTGTAGGGCTTGAACCCAAAACCAATGGGAGATAATGGTGAAGCACCTACCACTAGCCTACATGGTATACTATTCTGTATGTAACTATTTTCAAATAAATTATTTCACAAGAAATTAATTACATAATTCATTAAGGTGAATTATGGGTGATACTACTGAGGTTTATATATTAATTAATGGTTTTGGACAAATCATCCTAAAAACATTTTGATAAATATTGTGTGACATACAAAAATATAGTTCACTATATTATATATCTTATGTTCAATTAGATGTATATTTTAGTACATGAAGTAGAAAAAAATAAACTTGGATATTTATTGTTTCTATTAATAATTGAATTGAAAATTGATCAAACCAATACAAATAGATGATATAGTAAGTAATTTTTTGGTTGTCCTTTATCATAAAAGTAAAAGAATCAATCAACCTTAAGAATAGGATATTTAAATAAATATTTAATCCAATTACATTGATATTTGATGAAAAAATAGTCCTTCAACTAATAACATATTTACGGATTTTTAGTAATTAAATAACATTCACTTTCTTTTGATCATGGATCCCTTACACTATAAATAATTATTTTTTTTATTATTTCATTTCTAAATTTACACTTAACACCAATGTTTCCCTACATGGATGACTAGTTATTTTTTATTTTAGATTAACATCATATTTTTCATTCCCTTAATTAATAGGACTTTTAACCTTTTTTTAAGATGTGTATATTCAAAAAATTTATTTTTAGATTATAAAACATTAATTTTAGAGTGCAAGATAATTTTTTTAGAACCAAATTATTATATGTGAAAATAATATAACACCATAATTTTCACAATAGTAACATATATTTAATATATTATGATAAATTAAATAATGAGATTAAGTGATCAGAAAATTAAATTTCCATAAATATACTCTCTTCGATATCTTACATTACACACAACCCTGAATCTAAAAGAATCTTAAAATAGTATATCATTATAAACCATCTCACAAATTAGTGGTAAATAGTTGGAATAAATACATTATGAATATTATATGTTTTACACATGTATAAAATAAATTCAATTATTATCTATTGATTAGAAATAAAACAAAATTTAGTTGTATGAAAAGTAATGATTTTTTTAAAAAAATATTATTTTTTTAATTACTGGTTTTACTATGAATTTAACAAATACATTAAAATAAATAATTCAACATTTATAATCTTACTTTACAAAATTAACTTTATTTTTTAAATAATCATGTAAATATTATATTAGAGTTATTTTTTTGTAATTTTCATAGATGACTAATGTTTCAATGGATAGTGAAAAATTATTTTTTATTGAAAAATAAACTATAATTGGAAGAATTTTAAATTACCATTATGATTTAATAATTTTATAAGAAAAAATTCTAAAATTATACTACAATAAATGTAATTTAGATCATTGGAATAAATTTCATACTAAATTTTTCTATATAACATTATATAGTAATGAAATCCTAAAATAAGAAATTTGATATCTCATTGCGTCTAAGCGATTAATTTAAAATTATATTTTACCAATGATATGAATAGGATATTAAAAAATAGAAATAATATATTTTATAATAATAAATAATATTATATAACCAAATTAATGTATTTTATGTACTGAATAGTAATGATTTTAAAAACTAATTATTATCATTATGGATAGAATGTGTTTACCAGTGGTTAACCAAGAAGTATTAGGGTAAAAAAGACCTATAAAATTATCCAATTAATATTTTATGGAAATACTTTTTCCATCTGTACTCAATATCTCTATTGGTATTCATCATTTAGACTATGTAAATGTGAAATACATGTGTTTCATTTTTCTATTCAAAAATTTCAAATGTGTCCTCTCTCCCATTTATAAAAGGTCACCCCTCGTATATACTATTCACAGTCCCAAATTGTTTTTTATAATGCAATACCTGCTCAAATATATTCCATATATTTTTAACCATAATCTAGTGATTTTTATCTGAAATCCAATATTGGAAAGTGTTAGGTATAAACCTAAAGAGGTCGTCTGAAGAAGTTGTAATGTTCTTAACCATGGATTTTATTTTTAATTATTATTATAACTCCATAAAATATTATAAAAATATGAATAAAATAACAACTATTTCTCAAATATATATTTATTTTATGATGATAATTTTATAACCTATATAAATCTCACATTGAATCAAATTTGAACGAAAACTCTTTATCATGCGTATGGTGAATGACCACCTCATGAACTAATGATATTATTTTTCTACCATCGCATATCATGGATGAATATAATTATGGATTTAATAAATATATATTATATTTTAGAATATTATATACTTATTGAATTTTGATATTACCAATACCTTATTACCATGAAATTTTTTGGAAAATAGTAACATCGGTAGTGTGTACACGAGGTCTACCGCCTCAAAGTAATGATGTGAAATGGTTTTCGTATTAATTTTGAAATTTATTGTAATAAGGATATATTTAAGAATATATTTTATATATTTTATGAATAAATGGTTCTATAAAGGTGAAATATAATTTACCTTTACTTTGATCTATATGTTTGAAAAATAGAAACAATGTTCTTACATACGTATGACCTACCATCAACAGGAATGATATAACTCATTTTTCCATATATAAATTTTCATAAATATTATAAATAATTATATAATGATAATAAATTTTATTTAAATAATAAATAACATTTTTTATATTATTATTAAATGATCAATGTGAAAATATAGAAACTACCAACCAAAAATATACATGAAAAAATAAGCAGTTATCACTAAGAATGGTTGTCACACCCGGTTTTTTTCTTTTCATGTCATGGTTTTGATCCGGTTCATTGAAAATATTATCCCTTTATATGGGTGTTGGGAGAAAATAATTTTGAGTTTTTAACTGCCATATATTTCTAATCTACCTAACATGGGTTCTTCATTTCTTGTTTAGGATTTTTTCGAGAAAGGGTGATTATTTAGGCATTGGGCCCATTTCCAATTTTAAAGAAATGATTATATTCTTTTATATATTCTTCCATTTTTGTATATTTTCTTGTTATTCCACCTCCCATTTGAATCCAACATACCTAAAATATCCACTATTATCTATTTTACCTATTTGGATTTCATTTTCATCACATAATTGTGAGAATGTTCTCAGGTTTCCTCAAAACATCTAAAATTGAGGAGGTAAATTGTTTCTTCCACAAATAATTCAATTCGTACTCTTTTTCCCACAAATTTTTTTCCCATTTTCATCCAAACAATAGGATTCTCTCAAATAAGTTTCATGAAATTAATGTTTCTCTATGGGGGAAGATCTAATTTAATACAAAGAGTTTTCTAGGTGTCAATGTGAGATTTCTTCTCCTTTCTTCACCCTCTTCTTCCTCCTTTCATTATTTCTTTGTTTTCTATTTTCCCATTGTCATGTTAGACCTAGGGTTCTGATATTCCACGAATTTTTATTATGTTTTTGTTCATTTGGGGATGTTTTTTTTATAGTTTTGGGTTTTATAAACCCTGAGATGGTGATATTGGGTGTGCATTTCTATTACACCAAGGATTTTAGGTAGGATATCCCTTTCACATGCCATTATCATTTAATTTTCGTCATTTTCTTATTTTTTACTTCTGAAATATGTTTTTTTATCTTTTGTATAATTTTACTAGTCTGAAAAATTGTTGTTTAAACATTGTTTTGTGATTGGTAAAGTTGTTTTTCCATAAAAGTGCACACCAAGTGTTTGTTTAAATGTTTCTCTATATACTGAAACTATTTTGTGAGGCTTAAAACCTGGTATATGTTATTTTGAATATGTTACAGTAGCTATAATAAAATATGGCATTAAATTGGTGTTTCATTCCTTGTCATGTTTTATAATAATTTTTTTAGTTTAAAAAGGAGATGTCATGTGTTCCATAAATTGTTTGGATGGATTTTATGTGTGATTTATGATTTAAAAACTAGTTTTTTGGATTTATAAATGAATAGTAAGAATGATAAATGGTATTTTTGGGTCCTTATATGGCTTTCCAATTTGGATTTGGTTTTACAAAAAATGGGTTTTTGTTTACAACATGTTTTGGCCTGAGTTGTTGGAAAATGGATTGTTTCACATACTTATGAAAATGGTTGTGTTTTGAATATGTAACCTGAGTGATTTAAGGGACATATTATTGTGGTTTGATACTATAAATGGTGTGTATACACCTCCTTCAAAAATTGAAATTCATACCATGGTAAAATGTAAGTTTTGAGAATGGTTTAAAGGCTTGTTTGGATTTTTTTTGTAAAAATGGTTTCCATATGAATTTCATGTTATATCTTTTGGGTCCTTTTTATGGTCCCTGAATGTGATTTATTAATTGTTTTTGGGGCTTCCAAATCTTATTTTTTTTGTTATTGATGGATTTCTTGCCTTAAAAGTTTATTTTTGAATGGATTTTATGTGGAAGGCCCCGTTATACTCCTTGAAGTTAATTTATGAAACTTTTAGTGGTTTATTGATCCGTGAAAGAAATGTGAACCATGTTCTCAAGATGTTTTTGTGATTATGGTTTTTAATGAAATTATGATCTGAAAAGTGTATTTGATAATATGTGTAACTTTATTGAGAACTAAAATAAATCCCAGGTATCTAGGTGGGAGGATGTGTACTATTATGATAGTGATCTCGTGGGGTTCGGCCCCTATTTCACGTAGCATGTTTGATAATGAAAAAATTAACTAAAATAAGATGAAGATGATGTTGGGGGATCACTATGTTATGGGTATACTCTTTAATAATGTAACACCTTCACAATAATGGATATTTATTATGGTTATTTTCACCAAGATACGAGGAACCTAGGGCTCACAACTAACTAGTGCCTAGGGGTGTTCTCGTGACTTGTTCTCATTGGCTACTTTTACTCATCATCATAATATTGTCTGTTTGGTTGCTATATTTGGAAGTGTGTGTGATTTATTTAAAAGTGTACATTCTATAAATAATCTGTCTTGAAAACAAGTTTCATTTTGAGGTTGCACCACTTTGAAATTTGTTACAAGATTTCTTATTTATAAAACATGCAAGTTTTTTTTCTGGTGATTTTTTATGTCATGGGACCTCATTTTGAAAAAATAAATTAATATTTGTATTTTAAAAATGGAATTTATGTATCTTTTACTTTAAATTATGTTCATTGGGAATAGAATATCAAGCTCACCTACTGAGTTTTAATACTCACACTTATAGTCTTCTTCTATTTTTATCCCTCGTGCATGTTTCAAAATGAGTTTGATCACCATTGGAAATGTGTGATAATTTTGTTAGAGAGTGACCAGAAGGTCACATGGAGTTAGTTGGTTATCAGGTTTAGTCAGATGAGTTGTTGGTTTAGATGGGCTATCAATTTATTGTACAAATAATGTTCAGTTCAGTTTTTATATAAATGTATTTTATGTTGCCCATTTCATTACGATGTTTGTTTAATTATTTATATGTGGGTGAAATTGTACCCTTGTGTACTCTATTGATGACCTTGGTGCGTGTCACCATCCTGGTAGGATTAGGAATGCCTCTTGGCACTAGTCGTGGGCAGAACTGTGCGACCGATTTAGTGTTGACTTAGGCTGTTTTGTGGAAAATATTGTATCAGATGATGTAGGATATTAGAAGAAATTTCTTTTAAGAGATCCCTTGTTATTTGGGATAGGTCATGGTAGATGGTGTTGGAGTATTACGACTTGAGGGGAAATATTTGGAAGATCGTCATGAACTCTTTCCCATTCTGATCCTTAGGTACCCACATGATGTCATTTTTAGTGTCCTTTGTACTTGTTGATTGTTTGTTTTGGGATACGATAAGGGGGCTCTAACCAATGGCCTTTGTGAGCTCACAGGTCTGGGAAATCCATGTGGATCAGGGGCATGGCCCTAATTTGTCTCTTCATGTTGGTTTTTTCTTTAACATATGGCCGCCAACAATATGGTCATGTCACCCTCCAACACTGGTTCCCTTTTTTGGGTAACTTGGACCTTTCTTTAATTCTTAATTTTTTTTCATGAAATTCCTTCTGTGATAATTGTGGAAATGGGAATTTATGAATGATGAAATAATGAAATGAGGAAAATGGGTTTTCAAAAAATAAATATATGAATGGATTGGAATGGTTATGTTTTTGTGAAAAAAAATTATGATGAAGTTGAAATGATTTAATGGGATTTTATTATCCATAATCTAAACATGTAGTTTGTTAGAATAAAATGTTTTGAGTGTGTGAATCATTTTAAAATGATTCTGAATATTTATTTTAAATAGGTTGTTTCAAGATGTTAAACGGTGTTTGAATCAGATAATTTTTTTTGGAAATTGGTTTTGACCATTTGGTGTTTTCCTATAAAGGGGATTGGTCTCATTGTCCATCTGATTATGAAAAGATACCTTTCTGAATTTTATAAAATTGGAAGTGGTTGTTTGGAGTAGGTTGATTGTTTTAAAAGATGTTAAAAATTATGAGGTGTAATTTCTTTTAATGTTTCTTGATGAAGTGTGGTTTGTATTCTAAAATCTGAAAAGGGTTATTGACTTATCGGTTAGTGTTCCTTTAAAATGTACATATGTTTTTTGGAATGATGTTGTTCTGTTTTAGCATTTTGTGTTTTCATGTGTTCTCACATGCCTAGTTTTACTAATATCTGGAAGGATAGCCGATATGGAATCATGGTTGGGTTCTTGGGTGGAATAGAAATGTGAATCTAGGTGTGACTTGATGGAAAACTAGTAGTGTATGTGGAAACCCAAAAAATTATTTTTTTAAAAAAAATTGATTTGAGCTGAAAAATTATGGCCATTGTTTATAATCCAACGGTTATGTCGATAATTTTATCTATGTCATAGAAGATTTTTTAATTTAGTAATATTCTTTCTGATCTAGAATCTATACTCTTATTGTATAATGAGATGATATATAGTTTGTTTCTTGGTTTTGGAGTAATGTTTATTGGGTTTCTAAAGATGTGTTGGATTTTGTGATGTGGCCGTGGATAGTTCTCCGTTAGAAATCATTCATTTTGATAAAGCTAAATATTCCCTTTAAATGTTATATACACCACTTAGGATGATGACTCAACTCTTTTCATGGAATAGAGAGGTGTTTAGGATCGATTTAAAGTGCTTCTAGTCCAAGATAATTATTTTTGACACAAAACATGTCTTCGATGACGTTGATGTGTTTCACCATATTCCTTTTCTATACTAATCCTAGTTCAGAATGAGATAGAATTTTGATATGTATCTATTACTTCCTATTTATAAGCAGGTGTTTTTCTGAGAAAGTGATTTTTTTTAGTGGCGTGATCCCTAGCACTTGACTGTGGTATAATAGATGCTTCAAGAATCAGGGCTCCATCTATAGGCCTTGGAGTGTGTCTTTTCACGTGGTCACGAAATCTTTTTATGTTTGGAGAGATTGACCAGGCTCTTTCCTCCACCATCTTTTTATGGTAGTTTCTATGTATCAATTTTTGTTCCTCATTATTGTGAATTTCTCTTTGTCACAACAAGCGTGGTGGATATACCCCTCACACACTGTCTATGGTAACACATTCATGGATGTTGGTTTTCGATCAATATCTTTGTGTGGACTACCTGTGAAAATAACATGTGGTCTTGGTGTTAGCTATTAATAGTTGGAGAGTGTTGGGTAGTTACTTAGTTTCTTTTTTGGGTTCATTGGTCTAATTATTGGTTCACCTTCCCCCCCCCCCCCTCACTGAGTGTTGGGGGTCCGGATCCGTGCCGTAAGTGTTGGCATAGTTCTTGTCCCCTCTTTTCGGGAGTGGGTGGTTTATATGTTCATGTTGTAACCCTATTAACTTGGGTTGATAGGTTGTTATTGGATATTTTGGTGGACTTGCGCATGTGATTCCCAATTCCAGTTAATGATGAATTCTTGTTTGTTCATTACATGTTGGGTTCTAATGGAGGGGAGACCCACCATGGTTATTTTTGATTTTTCCTCCTAAGAACTTATCTATTGTTAGTTTTTTATTAATGGTGGGTATTACAATACATAATCCATTAGAATATTTGATTTTATTGAGTTATCCTTGGTTGGGGTGACAGTTTGGTTCATTGGTAGAAGGATTAACAACCATGTTCTTGGATTGGTTGTGGAGGCAGTGAATTGATCTTTCAGTTGATTCTCGTGAAGTGGTTGAGAGTTGGTGTTTTGGTTGAGGTAAGAGGATTATGTTCCATTAATTTTTTATGACGTGTCATTGGATTAATATTCTGGAACATGTTGATAAATAGTCCTTAGTTTTTGGTCTTTATGTTGGAATGTAGTATGTCTTTATGGGGGCGGAAAGGTTTATTGGTGGGGAGAATTGTCACACCCGTTTTTTTCATATCATGTCATGGTTTTTATCCGATTCATTGAAAATATTTATCCATTAGATGGGTGTTGGGTGAGATTAATTTTTAGATTATAAATACCATATATGTCAAATCAAATAATTTGGGTTCCCCAGTTCTTCTTTAGGAGTTTTTGGAGAAAGGATGGTTATTTCCTGAATTGGGCCACCCATGAGCCCAATGAAAAGATGTTGAGTTAGGAATTTTGTTAACACATTATAATATTTATGTCAAACCCAATTTCAGTAAATAATTCATTTTAAATGTAAAATAAGATTAATTATGAAGTAATCATGATATTACATGAAAAATGGGTAGTCTATACTCCATATAAATAAATTTGGTTGAATACATTATAATATTGTTCATGTAATATTATTTTATATACAAGGTACTTTCAACATTCTTCTAAAAATGTTAAAGGAGTATTAATTTTAATATAATCAACTAGAAAAAAACATTCTCACCATTATGATCAAATAATATATTTTTATTTTCTATTTAAAGATCAAAATGTTAATTTTTAAAATATTTTTTTATCATAATATTTTGGATACTCATAATTTTTTGTACAATTTTAAATGTTAAATGGATATCTTCCAAAGAAATGTTTTTAATTTTTTTTTTATAATTATATTTATTAACTACTATAACTTCCATTTTACATATTCTACATTGGGAATATGTTTTAATATTAGCATTATTATTATTATTATGGATGGATCATATCATTTAGAATGGGATGTACTATTTTCATACCATTCTCCATAGTACTCTGGATAATTAATGATTATGTTTATTTATTAGTAAAGGTAACAACATTTATATACAAGTTTTCAAATAAGATTTTTATTATTTGTTATGTTTATGGATTGGTGAAATTATCAACACATAGTATTCCAATTATTAATTTTGAATTATAATTTTTACTATGTTGTCATCTTTTATATAGGGGTATCATTATACATATAAATTCACAGGAAGGGACCTCTATATTCCCATGATGCATCTGTATGTATCATGACACAAACTAGCATGGGTATATGGTTGAGGCCTTTCCCATTTATACTATATGTATTGGAAAAAGCCCTTATGTTATGGTTATGATGTACAACATTATATTTACCTAATTATATGACTAACTATTGATTCCAATGTGATTAATCGACTAGATATAAGATCCCAATATATGTTTTAAGAAAATTTCATTATTTATATGGAATTTCTTGGTCCTCATTTATTCCTATCATATTACTCTTGAATTAAAATATATTGGTTAAATGATATTTTTTTACAGTTAATTATCTTTTCATGTTGATTATGACTTCTATATTCATGAGATACCCCATTTTACACATACACATATATAGAATTAGATCTCATACCTTTCATAAGTTTTTTTCCCTCAGGATACCAGGTTTATTTATGATCGATATGCATTGATATGCTAAATGGAATAATGGTTTACTCAAATTGAATAATACATTGTGTTTATATTTTTAGTTATAATAAGATATTAATGTATTAATTTTGTTTACTAATAATACAAAACTATTTTTTCTTTATATATGTGATTCCATATATCTTAATAAAAATGTAATTATGTAACCACAAACTCTTGGATACTAGGGTGACAATACTTAAACAACTACAAATAATATTCATCTTGTATGTATGAGGATGAAGGGACCATTATTGAACATGAATTAAATATCTCGAGATAATAGTTTAACACATACTACACACATCTTCATCCCACACATGATTGTAATTTTTGGTGGTGCTACCAACTGATTATCCCTCCTCTTATAGACTGCTATAAATTAAATAAATGTATTCAGTTCTTCTTTTATTTCGATTCCTACAATACAACAAAACATGAAATAAAATTTATTACACAATATATTAGTAACATCACTACTTATATCATTTTCTAGAGTTTGATATTAAAATATGGAAGTAATAAATTTTAATATATTAATATAATAATAAATTTATATATTCTTTATACTTAATGTCCAACCTAGATATTCTTCAACAAAATATTATTTGTAATATTTTTTAGGTTTTAATGACATGTTCAAAAAAATATTTTTCTACAAATTCGTGGAATATTTATTCACAAAACCATATAAATAATATTTTCTCAATATCAATATCTTATTCATTATTAATTACAATAGTAAAAAATATTACCCATTTTATAATTAAAAAAACAAATCACTCCTCATATAAAATTCCAAATATTTATCTTCATAACAAATCATAAATAGAAGTAGACATGAATACAAATGCTCCATGAATTCCCTAATTTACATATCGTCATAAACATTAACATTAAATTTACTTCATAAATTAATATCCCCAGAGTCTTTGAGATATAATTTAAAATTTCACTATTTTTATAAAAAGCAGAAAAAATTACTTTTAATTAGACAAAAAAAATATAATTTCTAAAAAGAGTCTTATCTATAACATATTTTTTAATGGTTTATTACTAATTTTATCATTCCAAAAACTCATGTTTCCCCCAAATTATACTAAAAAGTGTTATTTTTATTAAATTATATGAAAATCCACATTTTCAAAAACATGACAAAAATTACATATTTTAAAGAATCGCTATTCATGGTAATTCAAACATGAACAGAAAAATACGTATTCCAATTATCTAATAAATTAATCAATAAGCAGTTCATCTATATTATTAATCTTTATTCATACAACTATAACTAGCACTATAGTGAGTGCCACCTTTCAGATCCATTTTGAAAAAAAATTATTTTCTTTAACATATTTTATATATGATATCACATGATCATGGATGAAATATATGTTTCCAAAAAAGTAACTCATTAAATACATTCGATGGACAAATCCAAATACCATTAAAAAAATCCATGATGTCCTACGAAATCATTTTTTCTTCTAATTCATACTTTTCTTAAAAATATAACTATTTAATGTGAAAAGAACATCATATGTATAGTATGTAACAACTTTTTCAACTCATGATAATAGTTGATATAAAACCCCTAATTTTCTAGATTTTTATTTATCAACATTTAATATTTTAAAATTACAATAAATCTAAAATATTATGATATTGTGTTTTTTGAGATATCATAATTAATAAATATATAAAAAATATGTCTCATAAAAGTGACCAGAGACACCCACCTTGAAGCAACACTTCTATAATGTTTTAAAAATTATTTATCTAAAATTAAATATGGTAATTAAATCGTAAAAATGACATTGAATTTAGATATAATGGATTATTCATCAAGAATAATCTATTTTTATTACTATAAAATCCCTAATTATCCCCCTAAAACACATAAATTCAATTAATTTCAAATGAAGGTGTTAAATTATAATTCCATGAGTAAAATAAAATTTAAAATAAATTCTTTATTCTTGATTCATGATAAAATATATTGAAATTATTGATAAAGAAAACTGAGTGTTTGAATATGATAAAATTTATGGGCTCACCTCTACAGTCACATGGTTATCTCTAATAATTTTCTGAACAAAAAATTTAACGATGCATATGCTACTAATTATTTTTACCATGAGTTGACAATTTTCATGATCTAGATAACTATTTCTCAAATGATGTATGGCAACATTATTAGTCAAAAAATAAAATTTCATCCTATATATTTTAAAATATATAATGAAAACATACATATAATATTTTCGAAGCTAAAAATCATTTTAATATAAAAAATTAATCCCTCAAAATATCACTGGATTTCAATATAAATTCACAAATATGGTTTTTATTTGATTATCTCAGCCTCTCTCTACCATGGCTACACTGGGATTTTCATTTACATCCATAATACCCACATTATTTATATACATAATATATTGATAATATCTCTCAACAATCCATTATTTAAAAAAAATTATTTAAAAATGAATCCTTAATTTATAATTAAACAATCTATGAGAAAAATATTTATGAGGTTATCATTAATACATAATCAATTGAGAAACATGGAAAAATAAATTTTAACCTTTATATAATTTTTTGGAACTTCTATCCAAGAAAGACATCATTAATTCATTAAATGATATTAAAATCCCCCAAAATACCATAGGTTTGGTTTTCATTTTTTCCAATGATACCAATGACCCTACATAAGAATCAGATTCAATAATTCATAATCTGTATCTTTAAATTCCAATGATCATCATCACTAAATAGTGCAATAATTTTTATAAATATCATATGAAATTACATTAATATAATAAAATCAATCCTGATATGTAGACCTAGATATTGTACAAAGACCAATAAGAGTCCTTTTATAAGATATGACCTTATAGAATATGTGACAACATTTTTATTAAAAACAACTTCAAACACTGGCATACAAATTGATAAATGTATATTTTTACTATAATTTCATTATTGAAATTTAAGGTGATACACCCATTATCTATTAAAATATAGAACATAAGATTTGAGTATATATTAAAAATATAAAATATCATGATTCATATATCCATCTATCCAATAATGATACAGTATAATCATCTTCAATTTTATCCCCATAACTCTCTACAATATCATCTTGAATCTCATTATAAATTTAGTTTGTCCATATTGTATGCTATATTATATTTTTGTATTATGTATAATTACATAATATAATGAATAACAAGAATTAATATTCAAATTTATATTTCATTATATTTACAGAATTTCGTATCCAACACCAGATAAATCCAATAAATTTCTTTTCTAATACGGCACTAGAGACCAAATATTAAATTAAATTTAAAAATTCTACCATTTCTATGGAATGATAATATATGATAAAAACCTAAACATTCATTATTGTTCAAAATTCACATTCTGGTATATAATATAACATGAATTAAATTTAGAAATATCGATCAGTTTTCAAAAAAAATCGTCATCTGTTATCCTGATGAATTTTTATAAAAATATAATGAACAACCAAAAATGAATGAAATAAATCAATCACAATATTATGATTGAAATATAATTGAACTATTATATATCCCATAAAACATAATTCCCCCAAATATAACTAGCCCTAGAAGGCCCCTCTCCTTTGAGTCCCATTCACATCCATATATACTCTTCATTTGAAAACATCCCTTTTCACACATTATCCATAGATATATATATATATCATATTTAGGATTGTGAGAAACATAAAAGCATCTATTTTCATCATATTCAAGTATATTTCAGCCAATATTCTAATCATATTCCTCCATAACCTATTATCATTCACCAATTGTGTTATAAAATTTATACAAAACGAGTCCCATTCTATATTCCGCGTTCTTGGTGTATACAAGAAAAAAAATTAATAATGGATTTTATTTCACCCAAATATGATATCACAACATGATATTATGTTTAGAAAATATATACATAAAACTAATGTGGACCACATATGGTATGAATTATTCACCAAATGATTAACGATTCTATCACATAAATGTTAAAAAAAATTTATTTAATTCTATGTCATTCGTAGGGAACTTCCTCTAAAGGGGACCCGACTAACTTTACCCATACGCTGCAAAATTACATAAATGTAATAATACACTTAATAAGGTAAATTATGTTATATTATAAAATACTTAATATACAACTTTTTATTCTAAATGAATATTAACTAGATCTGATGAGACAATCTATTTCAATTCATCAAATATATCCTAACATATCTCATTTCATTCATAATTCAAAATGTTACATGACTAAGATATTATAGGATAATATTTAATTGAAAATCCCTGGTTTAATCCATAATAATTTTATTAAATTATATGAAAGTCTACATATCAAATAAATTCTTCTTTAATTTCCATGGAATCATTTTATTAACCCTCTCCAGGTCAATATAAATTATTTTTTCTGAAACTGCATAATAATTTAATTTCACTTCCTGAAACTACAAATTATATTTTTTAAATTTAATGCAATTATCATGCTTATATTGGATAGATATGAAATACAAAATCCTCCAATAATCATCCTCATATAAAAAATAAATAATGATTTTATCAACAAATATCACCACCAAATAGTTGATGTAATATGGATAAAGTCAATTGATCGATGCAAGATCTGAGATTATCCAATAGATATTTCAGTATGACAAATGTTATTTTCCACCACATTAGTACACCGCATATATTTATTAAAAATATATAAAATTATATTACTAGTAATTTTTACCATTACATATGAATTAAAATAAAACCCATTAAATTTGAAATTGTATAAAAGAGAAAATGAATGAAAATTAAACGACTATAAGTTCAAATAATAAGGAATTACTATCCGCTATAATTAACAATGATGTAAACAACATTGTAAAATGAAAAAAAAATAAAAAAATATTTGATATATATATATACATAATTCAAAATTACTGTGAGAGAATGTTCCGTGAAAAAATAATTATTTAAAAAAGTGGCATTTTTAATATCTGTAAATCTATACGACTACTTGAATTGTGAAAGGACCATTGAAATAGTAACCCAACCATTAGTATTGAAAAATTTACCATTAAGGATAATGATAATAGCTTTTAAAATAAATTTTACTATATTATAAATAAATAATTACGAGTGTCAATATTTTATGAAATAGTTAACCATTCCATGAAACACAATGTGTAAAAGAATTGATTTTCCATAAATAACTTTTTACATTATTTAACAAAAAAATTAATTTATATACTATAATTAAATACTTAAAGTGAAAAATAAATATTTTTAAATGAATTTATTTTCTTGACTCAAATGCTTCAAATTTCAAAAGGGTGGATTTTTTTAATTTCAATTGGTTGTAAAATAAAGAGGTGAATAATGAAACATTGATAAATATATTATTTTTCATTATAAGTTAAAAAAAATAATAATTAAATAATTAATATTGTAATAAAAAATAACATTTCCCCACATGATTAAATTACATGAATTAGTCATACTAATTTATTCTATACATAATCATGAGAAAAATTATTAAATTAAACATTTATTTGTTAAAAAACAAACCTCTATTTATCTTATAAGTACTACCCTAACCACCCAACTTGACCACACACATTAAGCTTCATAGATCATTAATTGTTTTCTAAATTATTTATTACAAACTATCTTATCAATTTTTTTGAGGAATTTTTCTCCCATAAAATACTATTTATAAATTCTGAGTAGCATTTTAATGAAGGGATTCCAAATGAAGAGGTAATTGTCACAACCAAACTATTTTTAGTTTTTTCCATCTTATATCACCTCAGTATTTCATTTATCGATATTGATATAATTAAATATGTATCATAAAAAGAATTATAAGCTATTATATATATGTAATTTCCATTATCCAACATTATTTCGTTTATTAAAAAATGAAAATGACACCCATATTAGGGTCAATTCAATCCCCATATGGATTATGTATTTCATGTCTCATCAACTACTACAATTATTGATGTAATAAGTCATTAATTTCTAATTTTTGTATAAATAGATAAATTAAAACATTTTTAGAAATTATCAAATATTAAAATAAATACAGTACCGACAAAATTACAATAAAACCATCATGGTTATTATAACAGGATATTAGGATATAGTTTTTTTAAAAAAATTCCAACATCAATGATGGTTTTGATAAATAATTTTATGTTCAAATTCTAATGCAATAATGATTTCATATTTTTAATTACATTCCATAATAGGTATATGATCCAAAAAGTTATTTAATTTTTTAATTTTTCAATGTACGATAAAACCACCTAAATGAATATACAAATATATGATAATATTTATACCCAATGAACCAATGTTATGACGTAATAATATGTGATATATATAACTATTTACAATTATATAAATAAATTAATATATCAAAAATAAAATTCATGCGGTTTTATATCTATTTTACAAACACCATCAATTCAACCCTTTATCCCAATGTGATATTGGATCTATAAATGATAAAATCCCAAA
Organism: Viscum album; assembly: GCA_963277665.1. NCBI lineage: Eukaryota > Viridiplantae > Streptophyta > Magnoliopsida > Santalales > Viscaceae > Viscum > Viscum album. Next base: position 521,881,399 of record OY728127.1, on the reverse strand, counting down.
TAGAGGAAGGGAAAAATATAGTGTTATCAAATAATGAAATTTTACATTAAATGGTTTATAATAATTTAAATAATTATTGATAATGTTTTTAGATACGAAATTAACATATATAATTCTACTAATCATGATGAGATATGAGTGTATTTGGATGTAGAGACTCTAGGTAATGGTACTCAACCAATCACCTCTAATTTGAAATTAATTTTACATTTTTTTAATTATGATTAATATTTTTACATTATAACCATCCAAATTTATTTTGCTCGTTTTTATATATTATTTATATGAGATTCACCACTTATTCCCATTAAAAAAATTCAAATTATATTATTATGTAATATATATAGTTTGAATTAATTATTTCTATTTCCTATTTAGTATTATTTTATAATATCATTTTTAAATTACATGGTCATATCATATATTTTCTACATATATACAGTGATATATTACTCACTCCCTCTCATTATACCTTTTTCGAATATCATTATTATTCTTAGGTGAGGGTCTCTCTCCCAAATCCTCATTCATCTCATGGAATGATTCTATATTGAATATATTATATTTTATGACTTTTCACAAAATTATTTAATTAATACAAAACTTCTTTTCTTATATTTTATATGTATTGTAATGTCCTTACCGCTCATTTTTATTAAAGGGATCAATCGTATTATTTTATTTTGATTATATTCCCTTGCATTAATTGTCATCATATATTGATTTATCATTTCATTCCATTTACACTATATTTGTATCTACAAATATTCTATAAATATTTCACTGATTTTATAATTTATCAAATATTAACAAAATATTATATATTTTACCATATATTATGTCGAATACCTATTTTTTATAATCCTGATTGAAGGGAGTTTACATAGAATGTAATTCTTTTAATTTGGTTGGGTATATATTAACAATATATATTCACAATATATAAATATGTAGGACTATAGATTATTTATCCATGATTTTTTAAGATGTTCGTTAGGGAGTATTATGCATTTTATTTTATATAATTTTATTCATGTTCTATGATCAATACACTAGAAATATTATGTGATGTGTGGTTCACGAAAATATATAGCCTCTCTAGGAATTAATGGGTCTCATTATAAAAACTATCTTGGGTATTTAGTGTATTCATTATATTTATGTATTATGTCTTCATAGTGGAAATGATGGTATGGTTATGATGTCTAAAATTATTAAATTCTACACTATGTGATTATTTGTTACAATATATGCGATTACATATGAAAATTTATATGTTATCCATAGATATATTATTCCCGTTTATTTACTTATGTGTAATTATTTTATTATTTATTTATAAAATATTATTTACATCTTATCAATGTCATGAAATCATAATCTATATTCCACCTCTTATAGATAAATCAATGTCACTAATTTATTTTATTTACCAATTTACCAATGAAACCATTTATACTAATATGAAATACATAAGGATTAGAAAAATAGGAGTAATAATATTTCTTGTGTTTTAATAATGTTTTAAATGTAATATAATATATTTGAATATATCTAGTCTTCATTCACTACAAATTAATAGAAATTATTTAATATTACCAATGTATTTAGTAACATTTTAATAAATCACATCCAACTCTGGGTTGCTGGAGTATTGGATGTTACAATTAGTATTAGAGGAAATTTAATTGAAATTATAGGAGCATGATTTTGATTATCATAGTTAGAGAGTAAAAACATATGAAAAATAGTAACCAAATTCTAAAAATATATATGTAATTTATTTAGTACATTATATGTATTTAATGTAAATTTATATAAATTATAAACTAATATTATAACGAGGGTGTTATTAAGGATATAATTATGTAAAACCTACTGTTTAGAAATAAAACAAAATGATAAGACATGTAACCATTTTAAAAACCACAATAAATTCATAGATTCCCATCCAGATAAATCAATTGTATCTCTTGTCAATGATCATCAAATTTTCAATTTATTAGGGTAGTTGACTTATGTTTTTATGATTAACCATACCTATATTTAACAACCTCTTAGCCATCAATAATGTGTAACCATGTTGGATTATTTAATGTGGTATAACACTATACCTCAATAGAATTTAATATCGACTATTATTAGATTAATAAACAAGTAATTTAGAGAATATATACAATTATATGGGATATATGGTATAGAATTTGTTATCATATATATATATATATTGGGTAGATGTTTATCAATTTTTATTCATGATTCCTAACACTATGAAAAAATAATAGTAAAAAAGAAATTTATTGGAGTGATTTTAGGTGATATCCCTTGAAAAGTATTTTCACTGAAATAATATAAATGAAACAGAAATCTAATTCTTTAATATAAATACAACGGGAAGAAGATGGTAATTTTCAGAATGAGGTTAACATTACATGGTATAATAGACATATTATTGAAATTTTATACAATCTAGATAGTATGACTGATATTTAATTATGGGTAAAATAGAATAAAATGGATAATTAAGATCATCATAGGGTGACATTATGTTGAGTATTCCACCCCAATATTCTCTCCATTAGGATACGGGTTGGTGAATGTCACCAAAATGACATATTATACATGATGGTTGTACATAGCCTACACAAACAAATATCTTTATATATGATTAAATAATTCATTCCAATCATTAAAAACCTGATAATCTATATATTTCATGAAATAAACACTAATATCCACCTTGGATGTCAAATACATAAAAATTTCCACAATTGAAAAAAAGAACACCTAGAAAATTACAAAATGAAAAAACATAAAGAAAAAAATCTTGATCTATATTTATAACAAATGAAAACCACACCAAAATATCATCAAATACATTAACCTATTGGAACCACTAATATCTACCACCCCAAAAATTATGTCCACCAATGTAACCCCCAAAATATTTTTCATCTGTATAAGACAAAAATGATGATAGTGATACACTCATTCTGGGATGAGTATATACATACACCCCACTCATCGAGGAATATAAAATTTATGAAAAAAGTGATATGGATTAATGTAGGGAGCCCATTAGGGAATGTACTATTTAAAAATAACACAACCAATATATTTATTCCATAACCAGATGAAACCTATGAAATCATGCAACCAAAATAATCTATAACAATATCATATGTTCAAATATGGTGTTCAATATGATCCCTATTGAAATATTTTTCACTCAAAGGAGTACCAAACACATGAAGGGAGACACACTACTCATTGAATAATATCATAAAATTATGAGGTACTAAACTCTATAAATAGAGGACCTCGCCCTGATTAACCTAGTATAATCGATTGAGGGGTTATTAAACTCCATTAACACTAAATAGGTCCCACACCTTGTTTATTTCAAGGGAATACTAACCCCATTCCCAAACACTAGGGGATTCAGAACTTATGAAAATTGTTGAGTCATTAACTATAAGGGAATGAGAGATAATTGTGCCATATTAATGAAACAATAAAATTAGTATGTATTTGGGTATTATATACTCATTATTCTATCATCCATAAATTGGGCCTATAGAGATAATTTGTAAACCTATTGAAAATATGATAAAAAGGCCATCAAGGGGTATAAAGGAACAAACCATGTCACTCTATACGGTAAAATATTAATATAATATGTCTCATCACCCTAACATTATATAAAATTTAATATTTTTATGGAAATTACCATAAAGGTAGTTTGAGGGGCCATTCAACCTAGTTATCTGAACAATCAGGGAGTTATAAATATTTACCCATATTAAAAACCAAACCGGATAGTTCCACATCACAATAAATACCCCACAAACCACAACCAATGGATTCTTTTATATTCTCTGTACTAAAAGCTACACATCCATGCCACAACCATCACCTTCACCTCATCAAAATAACCCCATGCTATAGAAATACTTGTGTAGGATTATCCTTTCATTCAAAAACTCTACATAAAATTTACAACCTTTTATTCATATATACCATTGATAAAGTGGTGGTAATATTGTGATATTTATTGTTTGGGAATAAATCTACTGTGTGGACTATAGGTAAAATTCCCAAAATTTTATATCGTGATTATTGATGACCTCTCATAATAAAACACTGCCCTAATCAATGCTTCCTTGTTGCTTTCATCATTTTCATCCATGTCCATCAAATATCATAGAATACATCCACTACCATTCACCAATAACAAAATCCAATTGAATAAGTTTAAGAGTAATTCACTTAATAAAAACTATTTTATGAATATGTGATATTTGAAAAAGAGATTATCAATTTCATAAACAATATGGGAGAACTAATCAAAGATATTTCACTTCCAAAAGAAAGGGCTATTTTCATAAAACAAATTGGGTTTCAGAGTAGTTTTATCATATAGAAAATGAATATAAATTGTAAATAAATTCAAAAAATCAAAAGATTACAAATAAAGAGATAAGAAAAGAGGCTTAACATAAAAATCATTTATCGATTATACATGAATCCATTTTATAAGTAATAGAGTAATATGAACACAATCTACACTTCTAAAAGGATCAGCCATGATGAAATATGATATATAAATACCCCCCAAAAATCTTATAGGTCCAGGTTGAATATAAATTTTTTTGATATAATGTTTGACCTCTATTTATAATGTCACCACAAGAAAGACATATCAAGGTACCATACATGTATTTATGGAACAATTCTATAATGTCAAACCAGAATAATGTTAGAACATTTTCTATAAATCCATAATTAACATCTTGCAACCAAATTTTTAAAAACTACAGCATTTTAAAACACTTATTAAGAACATAAAGAAATCACTCAATGATTAATACACCATTTAAATAGAATCCCACAATGGTGAAGAACTATTTTCTATGGATTAATGCTCAATCCACTTGTAATCATGACCAAGACCACATTCCTCCTTGAACAACCAACTCTGAAAAACATCCTATATCAAATTAATTATAGATAAACACCGCTGCATAAGATAATACCATGGGTTCCAGAAATCATGTGACCCTTTAATGAGATTAACATTAATGAACATAAAACTCCACAAAAAATTACCATGATAAAGGGGAAGGATCATGGAGAAACCTATAACACCTTGATACTAAGTGGATCTTCAACTAAATAATTAAAACATTGCTGAAGATAAATATTCTATCTAATTACATCAAACAATATTAAAACCATATTCATCCTAAAAATATTTCCCTACATAAGAATACGATTGTTTTAAGGACACATTTTACCATTAAATTCCTTGGAGCTGGCTATAATGATCCTATACATACCAAACAATATAACTAAATCAATATCCTATACCTAGAGAATCCACTCTTACCAAGACTTGTTTACCACATGCTCTGTAAGATGGTATTATCATTCAAAATATTTATCTTTCCATTGTATTAGATGTACGATGGTCACACACATTTCTATTCTACTATACCATGTGGGAAACACTATGAATCATTTATAATTGCGGTTATAATTACATGAAGTAAGAAACCTCATCCACCCAATACAACCTCAGGAAAAACCTACTGAACTAAGAGGGAATATTTCTTCTCTAACTATATAACTATAAAAACATTATGTTCAGTAATTTCTAATCACATGATCACATTAATAAACTCGAGAGGCCTATATCACCAATCGATATAGACCTTATGGCAGTTATGATCTCTTATCAACTAATCCTAGATCACTTATAATTTACCCTTCTTGTACCTCACCATCTTTTGTCCCATCATTATTGACTCTCTAATCTCTATCTATCACAATGGTGACTTATAGGGTTCCCCATATTATACCTCAAAAATGTGAAATTTCATTGGTGAAGTCATAGTTATTTTTTTTGGAGAACCAAACTATGCGTAAGTAATCCTACTCTATTTTTTTAAATACATCAGAAAATCCCAATATATAAACTTGATAGCATAAATAAGCATCCCATTCCTCCCATCCATATTATGATGGAATTTGGTTCCCTTCTAAAAATGAGACTCAAATTCCAACTACAATCTCTTTCATTTCCAATATATGAAATAAATTTTTTTGAGGAAAAAAATTTAATATACAATCTAAAACAATTATATATAATTTATACAAGGATATTCTTACAGTTTCATAAATCATTACACTTAAAAAATAAGGATGTGGGTTTACATGATTATTCATTTTATGGTCACCCAAGTCAAATAGACAAACTTCATTAAATATAAAATTCCTATCATGATTTCCATTGATACACTATCCTTGTTTGAACCTAAACTCTGAATGGGTAGATCCGTATATGCTTGATGTTGGGTCCAACCAAAATAGGATGATGAACCAAGTAATGTAAATCTATGGGTCTCATGTAATGAAATACTTTCCTTCCCAGAACACTATAGGATATTACCCATTGATTTCACATATAAAGAAAATAACTACCCCCATAGTTTGATGTATATTCTTCTAGTGTGCTTTTTTTACTCAATCAATCCATACGAAACATCCAAGGTGATCACCCATATCAGCACTACTTGAGTCCAAGAATCACATTACAATGGTGTCATCATTATGTATGATCCTTAAAAGAATGTGGAACCTTATTCAAATGGGTTGAAACATTAATAATTTTAAATAAAAAATTTAAACTATAGTAACAATCTTTCCCACATTTAAGAAGAATTCCTATGTTTTGGACCACTCAGATCAGTCCCAGGTTTTTATACTACACTTTTAGTTTGGAATTTTATGTGATACCATTTTACATGAGCATCTATCAAATGGCCATGAATCGAGTAATATGACTCCATGAGTCACTTATAATACCTTATAATTGTAAAGACTTGGATATTTCAATGAAATTTGTTTTCTTAAATAATTTGGAATTTTGTGAGTCTGTGGTTTCTGACGGCACTTGATTCTGAGGCCCAGTGTGTCCGGAATCAATTTTAAAAGTTTTTTTCTAGTATGTTCAGTAAATGTATGTGTGGGTTTTTCAAACATTTGAACTAGTGCTTGGAATTGAAATCTGAGGACACTGATGAACTCGCAACGCCAGTAATTTCTTAAGGGGACCTTTACTACACTTTCATTTTATGCGGGTTGAAAGTTAAAAATTGGGTATTTAGAATCGAATAAAAAAAATTGGTAGTGCATAATTTTATTTATATCTATGGTAGTTATATCCTAAAACGAGGAGCTAAGGATGGGACCCACAACCACCTAACATTCCATGTGTGGATATTTGTGAGGTGGGGCCCACACTATCCCCAACCTTTCATCTTCCCTAAACTCCCTTAAAACCCCTTTATTTAATTCTTTGACAAATCCCCTTATTCAATGAGAACTCTTCCTCTCCCACTCTCTTTCTTTATTATTTTCCCACACACCTTAATTAATTAATTCAACCTCTTCAAATAATTAATTAAGTGTTTTTAATTTTTATTTTCAAGTGTTAATAAAATAATAACCATAGACATTATTTTATTTTCTCACACGTTGTGTTGGGAGGATATTAGAGAGAGCTCTTGTGTAAAAGAAGAAGAGGGTTCCTATTTCATTGAAGAACACCATCTTTCCACATAGAATGACACCTCTTTGACGAAGAACGCTGACTCCATGAAGAGCGAAGACGTTCCTTCCTTCCTCTTCTCCGTAACTAGTGTGGAGATGTCGCTTCCTCCTCAAACGCACTCCAACATTGTCTTAAAATCCTCTCTCCACGATGTTGTATTCCACGACACCCAACATGCGAAGTCAATTACCGAGGTAAGGGGGTTATATACAATTTTAGTTGATTAAAATTGTTCTTGTTCTTTGTTGAATTTTCTGAAACGAATTTTTCCAACGATTACCACCTAACACAGAGGGCATGGGATGAACACCCATAGTCCAATGACAATCTGTAGTTTCTTTTCTTTGCGATTGAGACCATGTCAGAAAAAGGTGGTAATGAATAGAGGCAGCAGAAAACAAGGGCACCGACCGCGTGAGGAGGAACTGTGGAACACAATCGTGGTCCGCTCGACCGACGAAGAACCGGCCTGCTAAATCCACCCGGGCTAAAGGAGTATTGTGGCGACATAAGGGGCACCACACTGCAGAAGACCACTGCCTGCATTCCATGGGCCACTTCGGCGGAAGAGCACGCTGGCCCATCAGCCTCCCGGGTAAAGGAGAGTCCCGACACTGGGAGGGAACCCTGCCAGAAGAACCGTGTCTTGCCCATGCAGGATTCCTTCACAATGAAGGCAAGCTGGCTTCGGTCAGCGCCATCGGTTAGGGAAGAAAAGGGGCCGCACCCCCCACCTCGGACTGCTCGGCCCCCTCGGTCCGAGCCTCGGCCGGGTCGCGCCCCGCTGGTCCGCGTTGCGCCGTGCCAGGCCGTGCCGCACCCCATCAGGCCAGGCCTCACCCGTTCAGGCCAGGCTGAGCCACGCTTTTCCTTCAAGTCGTTCCAACACCCCTGTCGGGTCAGACCTTCCAAAACTGGGTTAACCCGACCCGTCGGCCCACTGGGCTTAACGAGGTGGGGCCGTTTTCACTTAATGGTGAATAACTCGAAGACCGCGCATCTGATTGATGCACCGTCTGCGGCACTGGGACCCTTGCGACGAGGTGGTCCTTTTTAGAAACTCTAAGTGAGTTTTGAATGACTTTGGGGATTGGACGGGTTAGAAACGAGCGTATTTTTAACCTGGCCCATGGAACGGAAAAGAGAATATCTCTCAGACCAGGAATCTAATTAACGCGTTGTCTATCGCATTGAGTTTATATTGACAAGGAGTAACATTGGGATACATCAAATCAGGACTTTGTGATAGATTTTGTATCCAACCCCCTTGGATCGAGAAGCAGATCCTCCCGGAATCGAGTGTGCCGTGTGCATGATCCCTAGAGCTGGTTGCGACTACGACGACTACTGTGCTGGGATTTTCCGTGGGTTCGACGACGATGAAATTGTACTAGGATCCTCCGTGGGTTCAGCAGCGACGACTACTGTACTTGGATCCTTTGTGGGTTCGGCAGCGGGGAATACTATACTTGGATCCTCTGTGGATTCAGCAGCAACGAAATTCGTACTAGGATCTTACGTGGGTTTGGCAGAGTAGATGATTCAGAGGCTACATCTAATCATCTACACCCCTATTTGAATGTTTTATACTTGTGTGAGCTGAGTCTTGACTTTAAATCATTATTGTTGATGTGATTGACTTCTTTCCTATGTGGATTGGGTTTTTCTTGGGCTCGAGCGTTGGATCTGAACTGTAATTGATAACATAGGTATATGTATGGGAATATACCTAAGTAGGGTCGGTTGATACTTTGTGATTGTAACTTTACTTTGTGGTTTATCCGTAGTGTATATAGGGAGACCTTCGGGGGTCTCGGGGTCCCTACTGAGTATCATATACTCACCCCTGCATGGGCTATGCCTCCACTACATTGTGATGGATGCAGACAACAGATGGCACTGATCGAGGTGGATTCTTGTTGAGATGGATGGTACCCGGAGGTGGACTACTTGGCGGGACGTACACGAGGCGGACAGCCGGACCTGAGGAGATTAGGAGACCATCTGTACCCACCTTGAAGGTGGGATATCTGCAGGACGACTCAGTGGTTGTGATTTTTTCTTTACTGTTGTTGTACTTTCTTTTCTGTTGTACTTTATTTTCAATTGTACTATACTTTCAGTTGAGTTTGTATACTGGCCCATTTACATTTTAGCACTTACTTTTGTACTCAATTTTACTTAGTGATTACATCACTTGTGTACTCTATTGTGTTTTTTTACTTTTATAAAAGTAATTCCTTCCCTTTTATCAGGATTTATTCCTTTGGTGCTATTCACCACTCCCTGGCCTATGGAAGGTGGGCTTGCGGTAGTCACGAAACGAGCCCCGAGGACAGGTTGTGACAAATTGGTATCAGAGGATTCGGTTCTACCTAAGAATTCAGGACTCTAATGATTTCTTCTCTGTGAAGAAATAGTGTTATGAGTATTGAGTGTAGTTATCAGTCCAGGGAGTCTAGTGTCGTTGTGGTGGCCGATATATAAATACATCCGGACCCTGACTTATGATTTCCGACTTAGTGCACAAAAACATTGATTGCATGTGTGTTTCAAAAAATTTCTTTGTGATTACTTTCTATCAGCTCACTAGGTATAATATTTGACCGTGGCGCACCTATTTCTTTTTAGGATGGCACCACGAAGACAAATAGCTAGGGTTCTGAGTCGTATACGAGATGGAAGCCCACCGAGTGACGAGGCCTTGGTGTAGGCCCCCATCACAGAGGAGGCACCAACAGTACCACTACCTGCTAAGCCACCGATACTACTAGTCCCAACAGCAGAGAGTGCACCCCACCTGAGTGCACTGCACGAGTTTTAGTGATAGAATCCACCCAAGATCCATGGAGAGACAGACCCTTAGGCCGCTGAGGATTGGCTGGAGGCTATCATCAGAGTCTTCAGATTGGTAGGGACACCAGCTGGCCTTTTGGTGATCCTTTCCGCGAGTCTACTGCACGTAGCAGTAGGTAGATAGTAAATATTGATGCTTCAGGTGCACGATTATGCATATATACTTTGGACGGACTTCAAGAGTCTCTTCCATTTGGAGTTTTTTCCATCAACCCTTCATACGATGTGGATTCAAGAGTTACTTCATCTGTGGCACGACAACATGACAGCAGCTCTGTAATCAACGAGATTTATCGATCTCTCACGCTACTCCACAAACATTGTACGGGAACAATTCTTCCAGGTCCGGACCTTCGAGAAGGGACTGAGGCATGAGATTAGGACATAGATGATCTCCCTCACCATTCCAATGAAGGAAGGAGTGTTGGAGCGAGCCCTTCTTGTGGATATCTTTCTTGCAGAGCGGACGCCAGAAGCGAGACCCACCGTAGGGCGACACATAGTGGAGTCTTCTACAGCCGACAGTAGACAGATGTCTCAGATGTCCAAGTGGACCAGGACATCAAGTGGGCGACCCCAGGATACTGGTTCGGAGGTTCTGGGTATAGGAAACAGAGCCAGTCATTCGAGGGTCAGGTAGTGCTATGCATGTGGCGTGTAGGGTCACATTGCTCGGGACTACCCGACCCACCATGCGGACAAGTAGCAGACAGTATAAGGACCTCCCAGGCAGAGGCAGAGGTTCGACCGTGGTGGTCCGCAGGGAGCAGGAGAACGAGGTAGAGGAGCTGGCCGAGTAGCGGGTGGTGGACGACGCTTTGAGGCTCTACCACCACCACCACCAGGAGGACCACCCTTACCATAAGGAGATGTCAGATAGGGGCGGGCTCAGCTCCAGGTAGTCGAGGCCTACGAACATGGAATACCTGAGATGATTCGAGGTACTATCTATGTATTATCCACCCTTTCTTTAGTACTTATAGACACATGATCGAGTCATTATCTAACTTCCATTTCCATTGTTCAGAGCTCGGAGATTTCGACCGAGTCGTTGGCTCGATCCTTATGGAAAGAGACTCCTACGGGAGCAGACATGACGATTACGCACTGGTGCCGACAGTGTGAGCATACAATAGGAGGTGAGAGCTTCGGCTGGGATCTTCTTGTAGTGGTGGTGAGGCCTTACGATGTCATCTTGGGTGTGGACTAGTTGTCTACAGTCCATGCTCAGATTGACTAAATTGGGTGCAATGTGCGGTGTGTCCGCACGGATGGGAACAGGTTCTCCGTCACCGGCAAGAAGGGAGCCTTTGCAACGCAGGATGGACTTACGCAAAAAAGAGGGAAGCCGATCACACATTCGTTGGCTAGTCTCATCCTAGGAGCATTTGATGTGCGGAGTCCGAGTTTTCCTATTGTGGTGGATCATTATGTGGACGTTTTTTCTGACGACATTCCACGACTACCTCCTCGTAGAGAGGTAGACATCTACATTGACCGGTACCCCGGGACAACACTGATATCTACTCCAGCATATCGGATGGCTCTTGATGAGTTTCATCGGCATCGGGTATAGCTGGAGGCCTTTCACGGAAAGGGATTCATCTGACCTAATGTTTCACCCTGGGCTTCTCTGATATTGTTCGCCAAGAGGGAGGATGGGAGATTACGACTATGTGTCGACTACCGTCGCCTGAATCTGGTGACCATAAAGAACAAGTACCCACTCCCGAGGATTGAGGACCTCTTTGATCATCTCAAAGGGGAATGATGGTTCTCGAAGATAGACATCAGGTTAGTCTATCACCAGCTCAGAGTTCGAGATGAGGATGTGCAGAAGATGGCCTTCATGTGTCGATATGGCCACTACGAGTTCTTGGTTATGCCCTTCGGAGTAACCAACGCACCAGTATGGTTCATGTGTCTCATGAATAGGATCTTCCATCCTTACCTTGATCATTTTGTCATAGTCTTCATCGATGACATACTGATTTACTCGACTACAGAGGAGGAGCACACCTACCTCTTACGGGTTGTGCTGGACACACTCCAATAGTACCGTCTTTATGGCAAGCTCTCGAAGTTCCAGTTATGGATTCGAGAGGTTAATTTCATGGTACACAACATCTCAGAGGCTATGGTTGCAGTGGACCCATCAACGATTGAGGTGGTACATGCGTGGGAGCCACCTATGAGCATGACAGAGGTGCGGAGATTCCTAGGTCTGGCTGGATACTATTAGAGATTTGTTCCATACTTCTCTAGAGTTGCAGCACCTCTTTCGGATTTGATGAAGAAGGGGAAACCCATCATGTGGTCAGATAGATGCCAGAAGAGCTTTCAAGAGCTCAGATAGAGATTGACCACTGCGTCCATCTTGAGGCTATTGGAGGAGGGTGTCGGGTACGTAGTTTACTGAGACGCATCAGGGATCGGACTCGGGTGTGTCCTGATGCAGGAGCGAGCAGTGATCGCATACGGTTCACGACAGTTGAGGCGGCACAAGACGAACTAATCTACCAATGACCATGAGTTAGTAGCAGTTTTATTTCCCTTGAAGATGTGGTGGCACTATCTGATGGGCGAGAGATTTACAGTCTACTCTAACCACCAGAGTCTCAGGTACAACTTCTCACAGAAGGACCTGAACCTGAGATAGTAGTGATGGCTCAATTTCCTCTAGGAATATGACTTTTAGATAGTCTACAATCCTGGGAAGGGGAACGTTGTGGGAGATGTTCTCAGTAGGAGATCAAGAATTCAGCTACTAGGAGATGTGATGGAGGAGCTAGCCGCGTTGCAGATATCCTTTGTGGATAATGATGGAGCAACCTCTCTATAGTCACTCATAGTCACTCCTCCACTCCTTCATCGAGTCAGAGAGGCACAACGTGGTGATGTTGACTGTGAGATGCGACGTGCTCAGATATCCACAGTGCAGGTGCCTGATGTGTTTTCTGAAGGAGGGGAGCACGTCATCCTCTTTAGGGGTCATACTATGGTACCAGTTTCATTATAGGAGGAAGTGCGAGGGAGTTTCACACTTCCCCTCTAGAGGTACATCCAGGAGTGGCGAAGATGTACCATGATCTCAGATGATAGCACTCGTGGCCAGGCATTAAGAAGTTCATAGTAGAGTTTGTTTCATGATGCCTCACTTGTCTGGAAATAAAGGCAGAGCACCAGGTACCAACAGGCTTTTATATCCCTTAAGGGTCCCGGAGTTGAAGTGGGATGGGATATCCATGTATTTTGTGATGGGGTTTCCACGTACATCTAGGGGATACAAATCAATTTGGGAGATCGTAGAACGACTCACCATGTCATCCCATTTCCTATCGATCAGGGAGTAGGGCTCAGTAGGGAGCTTGGGACACCTCTAAGATCAGGAGATCGTATGGCTTCACGGTGTGCCATTCACAATTGTATCCGATCGAGAAGCACACATTACTTCCTGGATTTGGAAGGGGTTGCAGGAGGCCATTGGGATGCAGCTGCGTCTGAGCACCGCCTTCCATCCTTAGACGGACGGACAAATTGAGAGTACCATACAGACACTCGAGGACATGCTCCGTTCTTCTATCCTTGACTTTGGTCGTAGCTGGGAGGATGACCTACCCTTGGTGGAGTTTTCATACAACAACAGCTACAACTCCACCATCAGGATGACACCTTACGAGGCACTGTACGACCAACCATGAAGATTACCTCTGTAATGGACAGACCCTGGGAAGTCAGCACTTGTAGGAGTAGAGATGGTTCAGGCTATAACGGAGAAGGTGCAGATCATCCAGGAGTGGATGAAGACTGCATAGAGTAGAAAAAAGTCTTGTGCTGTTAGGAGACGGAGACCACTGGAGTTCGAGGATGGCGACCACGTTTTCCTAAGGGTCTCACATAGACGAGGTCTACAGAGATTTAGCCGGGGAGGCATGTTATTTCCACGCTTCATCGGACCATTACAGGTCCTCAGTAGGGTAGATGAGGTCGCTAACCACCTGGCCCGTCCACCTTAGTTGCACTGGGTGCACGACATCTTCCACGTATCTTAGATGAGGAAATACATGAATGGCTCATCCACATCATCGATCACGGGGAGCTGGACGTCGATGACAGGGCGACATTCACGTATGTCTCGGTGGAGATCGGGGTCGATAGGAGAGGGTCCTATGTGGGCGGTCGATTACTCTGGTTCACATTCGATTACATCATGGGAACCTCCAGGAGAGCACCTGGGAGCGGGAGGCTCAAATGTATGTTTCGTACCCTCATTTGTTCCCCTAGTGTATGATGTAACTTTATGGGGACATAAATCCCTGAGGTGGGAGTAATTTAAAAACCCGGAAATTTCAAGGAATTTTTTTTCATAAGTGCATTAGAATTTTTTGAGTCTGTGGTTTCTGACGTCACTTGATTTCAAGGCCCGGTGTTCCCTGAATCAATTTTCGAAGTTTTTTTTGGGTACGTTTAGAAAACGAATGTGCAAGATCTTCTATATTTTGAACCGGTGCTCGAAATTGAAATCTGAGGACACAGATGAACTCGCAGCACCGGTAATTTCTTAAGGGGACCTTTACTGCAGTTTCATTTTATGCGGGTTGAAGGTTAAAAATTGGGGGTTTAGAATAAAATAAATAAAATTGGTAGTACACAATTTTATTTATATCAATGGTAGTTATATCCTACGAAGGGGAGTTAATGGTGGGACCCAGAACCACCAAACATTCCATGTGTGCATATTTGTGAGGTGGGCCCACACAATCCCCAACCTTTCATCTTACGTAAACTCCCTTAAACCCCATTAATGTAATTCAATGAAAACTCCCCTTATTTAATGAGAACTCTTACTCTCCCTCTCTCTATCTTTATTATTTGCTAACACACCTTGATTAATGTATTAAACCTCTTCAATTAGTTAATTAAGTGTTTTGAATTTTAAATTTCAAGTGTTAATAAAATAATTTCCATAGCTATTATTTTATTTTGGAAGATGTTTTATTGGGAGTATATTTGAGAGAGATATTGTTTAAAAGAAGAAGAGGTTTCCTCTTTCGTTAAATAACACCATCCTTCCAGGAAGAACGACGCCTCTTTGCAGAAGAACGCTGACTCCACGAAGAGGGATGACGTGCCTTCCTTTCTCTTCTCTATAACTAGTGTGGAGACGTTGCTTCCTCCTCAGATGCACTCCGACGTCGTCTACGAATACTCTCTCCGTGATGCCGTCTTCCGCGATGCCCGACGTGCGACGTCAATTATCGAGTTAAGGGGATTATATATAATTTTAGTTGATTAAAATTGTTCATGTTCTTTATTGAATTTTCTGAAATGAATTCGGCCAACTGTTACCACCTAACACAGAGGGCACGGTCCGAACGCACACAGCCCGATGAACCTATGTAGATCTTTTTATATTTTATTGAGACCATGTCGGAAAAAGGTGGTGACGAATAGAGCCGGTGGCAAACGAGGGTGTCGGACGCATGAGGAGGAACTGTGGCCCGTAACTGTGGGCCACTCGACCGGTTAAAGCCGGTCGGGCCGATGGAGGACTGAAGCGCCACAAGGGGCACCATGCTGCAGAAGACCATCGCCCACATTCCGCGGGCTGCTTCGGCCGAGGAACCGGCCAACCTATCGTCCGACACGGTGGAGGAGAGCCAAGGCGCCGACAGGGCGCCACACTGGACGAACCGCGGCTCCCCTGTTCCGGCCACTTGCACGATGAAGGCCGGCCGACTTCGGGGGGCCAGTTAGGGATGACGGCGCTGCTTGGCGACACCGGTTCAGGGCACCGGGGGGCTGCGCCCCCCTGCTCGGACCGCTCAGCCAACCGTCCAGGCTGCGCCTTGCGGGGCCGAGCCGCGGCCGGGCCGCACCTTTCCGGGCCGAGCTGCGGCCGGGCTGTGCCTTGCCGGGCCGGGCCGCGGCTGGGCCGCGCCTTTCTGGGCCGAGCCGTGGCCGGGCCGCGCCTTTCCGGGCTGCACCGTGCTGCGCCATACCACACCAGGCCTGGCTGCGCTGCTCTGGACCGGGCCGCGCCCCTCAGGCCGAGCCGCGCTTTTTCTTCGGGTCGATCCGACACACCTAGCGGGTCGGACCCGCCAAAACTAGGTTACCCTGACCTATTGGCCCACTGTGATTAATGAGCCGGGACAATTTTCACTTAAAGGTGAATAACTCGAAGACCGCGTGTATGATTGACGTGCCGTCTGCAGCACTGGGATCCATGTGATGAGGCGGTCCTTTTGCGATACTGTAAATGAGTTTTAGATGGCTTTGGGGAATGGTCGGGTTAGAAACGCGTGTATTTTTAACTGGGCCCCTGGAACGAAAAGGCCAATATCTCTCAGACTAGGCGTCTGATTGATGTGTCGTCTGTCGCGTTGAGTTCCTATTGACAAGACAGAACATTGGGATACATCAACTCTATATTTTGTGATAGTTGATGTATCGTACCCCCTTGGCATGACGAGCGGACCCTCCCAGAATCGAGCGTGATGTGTGCGGGAACCCTAGAGCTAGCTGTGACTACGGCGACTACCGTGCTGGGATTCTCCATGGGTTCGACGACGATGACACTATAATAGGATCCTCCATGGGTTCAGCAGTGATGAATACTGTACTTGGATCCTCCATGTGTTCGGTAGCAGTGACTACTGTACTTTGATCCACTGTGGGTTTGGTAGTGACGACTTCTGTACTCGGATCCTACGTGGGTTCGGCAAAGGCGATGATTCAGGGGCTACATCTAATCATTTGCACCACTCATTGAAAGTTGTATTCCTCTGTGAGTTGAGTCTTGACATTCAATCATTATCATTGATGTGATTGAATTCTTTCCTGTGTGGACTGGGTTGCGCTTGGGCTTGAGAGTTTGAGCTGAACTGTAATTGAAAACTTTGGTATATGTATGGGCATATACTTAAGTAGGGTTGGTTGATACTTCATGATTGTATATTTTCTTTGTGGTCTATCCATAGTGGATATAGGGAGACCTTCAGGGGTCTCGAGGTCCATATTGAGTATCTTATACTCACCCCTGCATGGGTTATGCCCGCACTACGTTTTTTTGGATGCAGAAAATAGAAATCACTGATCGAGGTGGAGGCTTGTGGAGGTGGACGGTACGCGAAGGTGGACCACTTGGTGGGACGTACACGGTGCAGACGGTCGGACCCAAGGAGCTACAGAGACCATCTGTTCCCACCCTTCAGGTGGGATATCCAGAGGACAACTCAGTGGTTGCTGTTTTTCTTTACTACTGTTGTACTTTCTTTACAATTGTACTGTACTTTCAGTTGGGTTAGTATACTGGCCCATTTACTTTTCAGAACTTACTTTTGTACTCAGTTTTACTTAGTGCATAATTCACTTGCATACTCTATTGTGTTTGTTTACTTTTATAAAGGCAATTCCTTCCCTTTTATCTGGATTTACGACTTTGGTGCTAGTCACCCGCCCCTTTCCTAAGGAAGGCGGGCTTAGGGTAGTCACGGAACGAGCCCCGAGGACGGATCATGATAATAATACACCCGAGTACCCAGTAGATTGTTACACACTATGGTTTCTTATCAGACAAATGACTGCTCCCATTGGACACATCATGTTCATTAGGTATGATTTTTCCTCATCACACAAGCCTTGTGAAACATCCTAGGTGGTCACCCATATTTATACTACTCCATGAAGATAAATTTTTATCATTGTATTTATAATCAATACGGTCATGAATGGAATGGAGGAACTTTTTGACATTATTTGTTACAATTAATATTCTAGGCCTAACTTGTCAATCAATGTTATAGTGAAACATAATTTTCTTCTTCCACCAATTGAATTATGAGGCACCATAGGATAATATAATAAATTCTTCAATTCATACCATTCCACCCATAATTATTCTAATTTACATTGTAAGTATTTTAAAACCATGGATATAATGATATAGAATACATGTATAACACTTTATTAATATCCTAAATTATTGTGACTGGAACCACCATCATCCATCATAAAAATTTAATTCCCCCATATTTTAAAAATCAATCTATGACATCTCTAGTGGATATCTTACATAGTTACACATAAATGATTTATCCCAATGATAACTCCCTCACCTATTGTTTTGGTTTATATTCCAATGAAATTTATCAAATATAAACCACCTTACCCTTACTAAACATGGAAAACTACATCACCTTCAACTACTCAAACATCTCTTCCATTAACTAATGATGATATTTAATAATATGGTAATCAATTTCCGCATAATACTTTCCTAGTGTATAAAAAAATTTGATTTTATATTCTGTAAATAAATAAGACAATAACCACTAATTAATGTTCCAGTACCTTTAGGTGAAGATGTATCTCAGGTTAATAAAGATTTTGTTGGCCAAGAACATATCATTGAGAAGGAAATGTCTCTAAATCAACATGTAAAATAACAAAATTAACAATTCCAAAATTATGGGACATGTATATTTTTTGTCAAAATCCTTAATATATTGTCCCATAAATAATTAGTGCATGCCCCTATATAGACACAGAACTACAAATAGATTCATTATGAATTATGGAACACCATGAACTAAAATACATCCTCAAGATACCATAGAAAAAAATTACTCCTTAGTAAATACTTCATCTCCTTGAAATAATTAGAAAATTACATAGATAAATTGTGGAATTATATTTTTGGGTACGGAATTTCACGGGACATATAGTCCTAGATAATCACTACACATATTGTTTCTAGTCCTAATCTATCCAAATTAATCATGTTACCTAAAAAATACACTGAACCATCTACCATGTAATAAGTACCTTAATAATTGAAATGATAAAATATATTACACCCTTTAAGATGGAATTTCCATGGAAGTATACCACTCATATAAAAACTATCACTTCAATATATTACATTAAAGTCCGTTCTTCCGAAGAAGTTGTACAACCATAATTAAATTTAATGCTTGGAAATAAATTTGACAGAAAATAGAAAAACATGTCATCGATGAAGAAAATGGTGAATCTATAAATGACTTGATGAAAGATTCAGTTCATGAGATCTATAAACATAATCATGGAACTCATCGTGAAAAAATAATTAATTGAAACTAATAAGGTCTATCTTAGTATTATAATAAAATCATTTAGATATCCTCCATATGAACTAGAATGGTTTGATATTCAAAAATAATATCAATATTCAATAAAAAATTCACTATATTAATCAATTCAATTATGTTTTGATATATAATAGAAGATAGTTTTTCATGAATATTTATTTATTCAATTGATGATAGTGAATTAAAATCCTCATAATTCCACCCATATTTTTTAAAAAACATAGTTTCTCATGATGAATCATTGTTTCTAATAAAACATTTCCCAATAACGTCCTCTAACCACACCATTCACAACCAAATAATGTATAGGGAAATCATGTATTCCATAAAATATATTGTAGTTGTATAAAGGTAAGTAGAAATACATAATTTGATCTCTCAACAATGTTTTAATCCGGCCACATGATCTAAGGATGTGTATATATACATCTCCATGGCTTGAACAATATGATCATCTAGATAATATTCTACCCAATGGTAAAAAAATATCTAAATTATCGGTGATAATGTTACAATTCTCATGCATGGTGATTATCGCCTCAACAAAAGGTAACACAATCCCAGGGAGGAAAACATCAACCTATCTTCTTTATATCCCAAAACTATGTGAAGGTAGTAGTAAAATTAGGAACAAAAAAGGATATTGATTTTATACTAAGGATCACATCGTAGGGATTTATCACATATACCACATGGCCCCACAAAAATATCTCTCCAATGATCATATAATTAAATTATTAAAATTATAAGTAATCATATCATTTCTTATAGTAAGTGTCTATAGACGGAATATTCAAGAAAAAAGAAGCATTAGGATCTGTAAATATAAATAAAATTATGAAATTATAAAGGAAAAGATAAAACTGGTGACCATATATATTGTTCATAATTCATAGGGGATAAAATTTATGATTACCCATGCTTTTAAAACATAGATATTACATCTTTTTTATGAATAATATTTATATTACATTAAAAAATGCATGTTGACCATAATAGTTTAGTTCCTTTTGTAATCATGGAAGACATTAATTTAATGTTGTAGAATATACTCAACATTGTCCATAATGATCCTCCCCTATCACTACTAATTAAATTCTTTCTTTGTAATCGGAGGAAGGGAAAAATAATAATGGGTTAGCTCATATTCTGAGTAAGAGTAAACAAGGAATATATATAAGCAATACATGAGAATATGGTTATGAAAATAGGATCATAACATGTAAAAATAATACTCTATATATCAGATCTGAATATTGTGAATCATGTAATTACAAATTGGTAGTTAATATGAAATTAATATTTATCAAATTCAACATGATGATCCATGTGCTTACAATATTGGAATAATAAATATAATTTATAACAGAAACAAAAGAATAGAATATATTATATCAATGATACCAAAACAAATATTCATAGTATGTTAGGATTTGAATAATCACTCGTGTAAAAACATTGGGATTGGGATGTCCTACTTTCTACCTTCATGTTTCAAGCTTAGTGTATCCTCTCGTATACCCTCATGTTACAGGCATATGATGAACTCTTATATACCATTTAATATCATATAACATATATCATTACCAAATTAAATGGAAGGAGATATTGGTACCAAACATAAATTATTATAAAATATAAATATGTGTCCCATAAGACCATAAATCATTAACATATTATAACCCTTATGAAATAATGGGTTTCATAAGCAGTTCATCATAACATATCTCATGGAAAATAAATAGGTTTTAGAAATATCATTCCATCATAAATATAAACCATTTAGGAAAAGAATAAGAACATTATCCTTTTGTAACAACCCTAGTAAAACCTAAGTAACACAAAAATAAGTCATCTTAGATGAAAAATGATTTTTGGATGATCACATGAAATAATTCATGTGAAAAATATTTGTTCCTTTTTGAAATCAATTTGTAAGGATCCACACAATTTGAATAAAACAATTCATTGAAAAAATAATTTATTATTGTAACGTAATATTATAATAATTCATGTGTCATTCATATGGGAATATATTCTCATTCCATATAATTTAGAAAAACAGTCCTCTTTTTTTCAAAAAAATCACAATGTACCTTGTTTAGAAAAAGAATAAAAGTTTTATTTAAAACCCTTTGGAAATAAATTATAAATGTTTTAAAAGTTTTTAAATAATCAAAGAAGAGTATTAAAATCCATTTTAAAATTTTTTTAGGAAACATTGACTTGTAAAATAAATATTCCTCTTTAGAGACGTGAACATAAAAAATCTATAATAATAACGAGATTGCGAAATAAACCCTTACCAATTTATAATATTTATAACCATATACCCCATGAAAGAATGAAAATAATATTAAAATTTAAAAATAATAATATTCAGGATAAGACTCATAAGAGTAATTAATGGGTAGTGTATATACCACTGAAATGAAATAATTATTGTATAAAGAATGCGTCACCTAGAATTAATTGTATGAAACAATTCTCATACATAAAGTCCTGACATTTTTTTACATGATAAAAACTAATTTATAATAAATAAAAGATTATTTAAAATCTACTATATAACCATATTATTAAATAAAAAAGAATATATTAATTAATAATGATATTATAATACTCATTTATTAACAATTTCATATTGATATTATGATTTAGGTAATAAACACTTTCTTTTTTATACTTGTTCTAACTTTTAATTATTGGTAATATTAATTTGATTGATATGTAATAAACAAAAAAATAATAACCATGATATAAGTATGATATATATTCATTATATATATATATTAATAGTTTTCCTTTTAAAAAAGTATAAAATAAAATTAACTGTTCATGGAGACGGTGTGTCGTATGTATGCATGAACATTGTTTTGTTTTTCTTATCAGATTAAAAGAATAAAAATAAAACAATATATTATCATTATAGTCTAATTATTATTTAATATATATCCCATATTATTATTAAAACCATATGTAATACAATCTATGTAATATGTGAATGAATTACATTACATCCTGATGTGGTTGTCCATCGTACACCATAACAACATTATCGTATTGCCAAAAATAAAAAGTATCAAGGTATGTTTGATATAATAATTAAAAATAAATATTAAGATATTCAAAATAGTATACATAAAATTTAAATTATAAATCCATCATTATTCCCATCATTTAATGTCTTTAATGGAAGAAAGAGACATCAATTCCAGAGGTTGTAGTCCTCCGAACACACGAATGATGATTGTGTATCCCATTTTATAGATGTGTTTGAAGATTTAGGTAATACCGTTACATAAAAAATATCAGTATATTTAGTGTAGTTATTTTATTATAAAAACATGAAAAACACTAATTTAATGGGATTAAGAATGAAATAAAACAATAATTTTTAATGACAAATGTTGGCTCTTCTTTAGAAATCTGCATCTGATTTGTTCTAATGGACTACCATTGTTGGATATATGCCCAAAACAAGTATAATAAAATGAATTTAGGTAGTTGTGAGGGTAACACCCCTACTTCCGTGGTATGGTTCCCTTTGAATAATGTGATATCTTGCATTGTATGCAACTTCGAGGATCCAATACACCGTGAACAATCGAACTAGCTGTTATGAATATTAATACCCACTTTTTGAAATAATATAAATTTTATTTTTCATAATGGGATTAATTTTTGAATTCGTAAAATTGAAATTATCTTAGGGTGAATTTTTGGTATTTTTTTAGAAAACATTCATTTTTCGATGAATTGTGAAAAACTCTGTGTAATTGGTTTAAACCGAATTTTTATTTAAATAATTATTTATTTTATTTAATAATATTTTAGTTCAAATCGATACATAATACCAATATATGTTCAATGTAAATAATTGGAGTCGTTTTATAATTAATTGAGATATATAAAAATTCTATTGAACTTTTTACCGTCTTTTATCCACCTCTTAAGAGCATTTTCTAATTTGCACAAAACTTAATATTAGAATATTTGTAAGTTGAATTTCAAAAATTTGAGAGGCAATGTTAATATCTGTAAGTAAAATGTGTTTCAATAAGATGAAAATATTTTTTATTGAATAGTAACTTTTGAATTTAATTTAACATGGTCAAAAGTATATAGGGGAATTAAGGGGGAAAGGGTATCATAATTACCCTAACACATGTCCCAATTATATTGGATAAGTATAATTCGACCAAAAAATACCTTATGAATAAAAAATTACCCCATTTGGTCCACCTGGATTATATTAGGACATTTATTATTATTTTATTTAAGGAAGATTTAAAAGAGTTAAATTTGATGTTTAATAACTAAACCATTTCCAATAGAGGGTTACATAGAATACAAATTAGGCAATAATTATTCATTATAAATATAAAAATACTTCCTACATAATGGTATTTTATTTATAATTATTAAACAATAAATTATTTAAAATATTTATGACATAATGATGATGAAGTAATTACCATATTAATGAAACATTAAAATAATTGATACTATAATTATCCAAATAAATTTAAATTTAGACTTATGATTAATTAAAATAGATATCTATGTTTATATGACATATTTAGGTTGGTTAAATAAATTTTTTCACAGTGATAAAGTTGTAATGGCTTTCAAAAAACCAAATACTAAATTGTGTCAAAATTGACATAATAGAGTTTTTAAAACAAATACAATATTATTAATTGATATAATATTCATAA
Organism: Viscum album; assembly: GCA_963277665.1. Lineage (NCBI taxonomy): Eukaryota > Viridiplantae > Streptophyta > Magnoliopsida > Santalales > Viscaceae > Viscum > Viscum album. The sequence goes on along the minus strand of OY728127.1, from coordinate 521,857,073 downwards.
AAATCTAAAGTTCCGCCAAAATAGATAAATAATGTTATATATATTAATAATTAAACACATGGGGTTCTCTTGGATTTTTATAGTATGTTTATTAACCATATAATATAAAAATACCAAGAGACATGGTAAATGTGAAACTATTTAACTAAGAGTTAAATCTAAATGATATTGTTGATATGGTGACATAAACCTATCTAAAACCAATTGTTTGATATTTTTTTGACCCATCCATACCTTATCCTATAAATAAATCATTTTTAGCCATTATAAACTGAAAATTATTTTATTATAATATAATATTTCAAGCTTTTCCTAAAGTGACTTTCACCTATCTTATAAAAGGGCACTTCCCCTTATCTCAATATCACACCTCCAAACCCATTTTTCTCGGCCCAAATATGCATAAATATCCTCAAAACATTCATAATTTAATCTTATATTAATTCCATTGGTCCAAAAGACAACTTAAGGGGCCCTTTTGATCAAATCAAATGGAATAACTCGAAGAAAGGGTAAATATTTCATCGCATCTTTTAAGTTATGTTCTTCTTCCACATTCTCTTTCATTGTTGTTTCCATAAAAAATAATAAATTCAATATCTTTTACATAAATTTATCATATTATAAATATGGTACACCCATATTCTTTATTCTATCCATCATATAAATGTGAATGTCAACATACGTGTGTACGTACAACTTACCGTCTCCACGTCGTGGTGTAGTTTTTTATTCAAACACTTAATTACATAGATTTGTTTAATAATTATTAAAACTCATGTAAATAATAAATATTAAATTTCAATGATTGAGTATTTATGATATACCATCCAATTACATACAATTTTGACATCAATATAATGATATTTTATCTCGTGTGTACATGCAGATTACCGTCTCCATGAACATGATGAGATTCATTTCCCCATCGCAACCATTCAAGAATAATTTTCATTTTATAACTAAAAATAATTTTTATGAACATAATATCATTATTTATATGAATCAAATACATCTTTTTTCTATCAAACATGGCTTATGTGAGCAATCATATAAATGAAAATGAATAAGTTAACACATGAAACGATGATACTACTGAAATATTATTAAAAAATAATTATTAGAGGATCATATATGATATCATATTTATGTATATAGTTCATGAATTATTTAATGTCAATGATTTAACTATTATACATGAGGTCAATTTATCCCCTACCAAGGAAAAGTACATGTTAATGGTTAATTTCACAATCGCTTTATTACCTGAGGTTGTTTTTACCTAAGTATCTACTGGCACCGCTTTATCATCCACAACCATGTTTTCTTAAAAATGTATTTCATATCATTCTTTATATTTACTAGACAATATTGCCCTTATATATTTTGAATGGAATATTTCTGTTGTTTTCCAAACAAGGTAATTTATGACATTCTCAAAAAAATTAAGGTAAGAATGTTTTTTAATATATACGGAGGGTGCGGCTATTTTCCACCATTATAACATCATCGAATCTTTCCTCACAAGATTATAAGAATATTTTCAGAACAAATGTTTTCTTTTATAATTTTGTGACTCTTAAATGTTTTTTTATATATAAATAGGTGTCTCTTTCAAATATTTTTCTTTTCATATATGTTAACATAATTGGATGGATTTTAAACTTGTTTGAAGTGGATTTATTATGATACAAATCTTCCATATTGAAATGATGGTTTGGTGATTTGTTTGGCTGTGGATGTTTTATTTTTATACAATTCATGGTTTATAGTTAATGTATTTGAAATTCATATTAATGTTTTAATATTAATGTTTATGTTATTTTTACACCTTTTTCATATGAGTAATGTATTGTTCTTTTTAAGTGACGGGTGGAGCCTGGTATAGCTCCTTGGTGCATCGGTAGGTCACATGAGAAAATTTGACATGGAATTGGTCGATGATTTTCTCAATTTGATATATGGCTTTTGTTGAGGTCTAAATCAATTTTAGACATCTTGGTCTAGGCATTGACAAGATGTTTCAGAATGTCTGACATTATACATTCCCTCATTATGAAAATAATTATTATGGTTCATGTGGTTATTCGACTATTATAATACCAATGACTTTATTTTATTTTGGAATTATTTACTTGACTCATATTCCTGACATAAAGTGTTCATGTTTATTATTTGTTAATTCATGTGTTTTTAATTATTCACCATACATAATTTTTATGTTATCTTCTGTTGTATTTCTAACCCTTACTGAGCATTTGAGGTCCCCCTTTTCTTATGATTAATTTTCCCAGGATTTGATGCATTTATTTATGGGTGGGTTTTAAGGAATAATCTAGGAGGCTTGGATGTTTTTAGTGGAATACATTAGTGTTTTTTTTCTTTTGAAGTAGTAATTTTGAATGTATGTATGTATCTTATTTCCAATAATACTAAACTGGTCGGGCTTTTTGGACATGATTCTTTATATCATGCCAATGTTATGTAAAAAAGAACCAACTCTGGGTAACTGGGGTTGGGGTGTTTCAATTAGTATCAGAGGAAGTTTAGTACAAACCTGGGAAACTGGATTTAGAAAAACTATGATTATAGAACATTACCCTAAGATAGATTATGAATATTAGTATAGAAGAACATCCTAGAATTTTGGTAATGTGGATATTTTTTGAGTTTTCCGAGCAATACATCCCTATCTAGATACGATTAGGTAGAGGTGGACCTAGAATATATGTACCATGGGGTAACACCTGAAAACATCACATTGAGCTAGACTCGAACGAGAACTAGTGCACGACAATAGGCCTTGCTGCACTATTGGTTACAACACTCCTGGGAAATATTCTTAGTATAATTCTCATCTTCATTACAAACCATTAATTTTTATTTATGAGTATATACCTCCTAAAAAACATTTTTATGATTATGGATTATATCCAAGAACTGTTCAATTTATGTTAATTGTTTTACAAATTCGGAATTATGTACTACGATTCATAAACTAATCTACTGCATGCCATTGTTTAGAAATTGCGCCTAGCGGAAGGAATGGAAACCGTATCAACAAATTTAATACATGTATGGATTTCCGTCTTACTGAATATAATTATTGTGGATTTGGTGATAAAACTGGTTCTGATCAGCTTTTTACCATACCGGGAAAACTCACTTAGGTTATATTTAATTTCCTTACCCGTATAGAGCACCCTGATACAAAACACCATGGATCAATGTTAGACCACTTCATGAGGAAACAACCTGTAGAGACCCTAAGCTTGATGTACATGGAAATTACATTACATTTGCGGAATACTTAGTACATTACAAAAACACACACACAACGACCGTAATAGTTTAGTGTCTTTGGAAACTCAGAATATAATCTTCTAATCATGGTGAAAGATCTTCAACATCTCCCATAAATATCATCCTTTTTTTCTCAACTAAAACATTTCTTTATATCCTGGGGAAAAGAAAACATAAAAGGGTGAGCTCAAATGCTCAGTAAGGGTAAACAAAAGAAATATCAATCACATCATATTCATAAGAACACAACAATTTGGAAATCTTACCCTGCAAAAGCGATCATAATTTCATAACATGGGATAAATCATGGTAGTGAAATGTAATCACAATAATCATAACATAAAACATGAAGCTTTGTGTCATACACACATAATCATAGAGAATCAATTCTTATTAGTCAGGACTCATTTCCAAGACTATCTTAGTGGACATAGTCCATTTCTGAACCGAGTTCATTCCTCGTTTCAGTCCTGTTTCACTAAACCGGTTTAACCCGCCGTTCCATCCATTTCTATCTCATGCGATATAAAATCGTTACCCAATGCATTGGAGGGAGATATAGGTACCACCCATCTCATAATGATACCATTATTATGTGTTCCACAGAATCATTAAAATCATACATCATTGCATAACCCATGTAATAAAACTGGGATTCTTAAACATAATGACATCATAAAACAATTAATAAAAGATAAAGGAATTCATAAAAATAATTCCATCACAAGATAATCAAATCAATGTAATAATAGGGATAGAAACAAAACCCTATATTCTCTTAGATGGAAAATAATTTGGATAAAACACTTGAACTCCATTCATGGGGAAAATATCATTTGTATTTCAAAAAAAACTTTTCATTTCTTAACATGTCATACTATTCTAAACTAAAAGAAGTTGATTAAAAATAAACTTGAAAAATTGTAAAGGAAGATTCTTGGAAATAATGTTTTAAAAATCCATTCATGCCGTATAAGTTAAAAAAACATTCTTCTCGTACTTTTGTCGGAAAAGTAAAAAAAGTACCTCGTACGAAAAATGAAAAAATATTTCTTTAATATCTTTTACTAAAATCTCACCGAAGGGTAAATTGGGATTTAAAAATTTTTAGGTGGATGGAAATAATATTACATATTGAGGAAACCTGGATGTGGATGATAAAATACACCGCAGTAAATACCAAAGTATAAACAATCTCGGATAAAAATGAGATTGTGATATTTCCCTTACCTTATGTACGATTTTCTTCGTAAGTGTCCGAACCTCCTGTATAATGATTTAAATAATTTCATTGACTTATTCCAGAATCATACTCATTGTTATGATATCATATTTTTTCATATTCTTAGCTTCTTATTAGTAATATTTCATTGTTACTTGTTATTCGGGTGTTTATTGCTTTTTGTTCTTATGTGTGTTTTGTCGAATAAATTCTTATTCTTCTTTTTGGTTATAGATACCTAATTTCCAGAATGGTATTAGTGTAATATATATCATATTAATTCACTAAATTCATTTATGTAATAATTATGTAATGAAAATCATGTAGAACGGGTAGCATCACATCGTGGAGATGGTATTCTGTACGTACGCACGAGCGATGATATCATTCCCATGATCGTGGAATTGTATTGGAGTGTATGTATACTATTTCAGAATCAATATAACTTTATAATAATCATATATATTCATTATTTAAACCATTATACCCATCCAAGTAAGGTGGTGGTGGAAAATAGAATACACCGCGGCGTGGAGACGGTATTCCGTACGTACGCACGCGCGGTGATTTCGTTTTCTGTAGGATGGGTAGATTGTGAAATAGGGTTGTTTCATAATTATAATAACATATCAGTATATGATTGATACTTATGTTATTACTTCATAATGAAATAAGTAAATAAGAAGAAGTGGAAGAAGAAATAAATTTGAAAGAATCGGTAAAGGACATTACCTATTCTTTGAAGCGCTTCTTTGAGACCTCCTTTTAGGGCACTAAAATTGGACATTGAAGAAGACCATGACCTCTAGGATGTCTCTAGGGAAGTGGAGAGAATAAAATGGCAGTGGTTTCTCGAGCTTGAAGGCTCAAAGTGGTGTGAGTAAGAGAGGGAGGAGGTACCCTTTTATAAGGGAGGAGAGGGGCACCTTTGGAAAAACAAAAAATATTATTTTATTATAAATCCATATTCGGTTTTAAATAGCTCAAAATTGATTTATTTCGAATCTAAGGTGGGTATGGGACGAAATTATCTCATCCAATAGAGTTTGGACAAGTTTAGTTTACTATTTTAACATTATCATTTAGATTTAACTTTAAGTTAGATAATTTTACTTTTACCGTGTCTTTTTGTGTTCTTAAACTATAAGGTTAATAAACATACTATAAGAAGACAAAAGAACCCCAAGTTGTTTATTATTAATATATATAACCATATAAAAGTAATTTGGCCGAACTATAGATTTTTTTGAATAAAATAACAATTAATAATATAATATTTGTTTTAAAAACTATTTTACGTCAATTTTGACACTATTTAGTAATTGATTTTTGTGAAAATCATAATAGAATTATTAGTTAGAATAAAGTTAATTAGATCAATACTAACATGTCATATTAACCTAAAAAATTAGTGTAATTCATAAAAAGTCTCAAATTACATTTATTTGGGTATTTATAACATAAATTATGTCAATATTTCGTTAATAAGATAAATACTGCATCATATTTGTGTCATATATAAATTAAATTATTTAATGTCTAAAAATTAAAAATAAAATACCATTATGTGGGAAATCATTTTATCTTTCTAATTAATATTTATAGTATAATTTATCTTATTTATATGACTATATTAAAAATGATTTACTTATTAAACTGTGATTTTAACGATTTTAACCCTTCTTTAAATAAATTTATAATAAATGACCTAATCTAATCCAAGTTGGCCTAAATGGTCATATGTTATTCCTAAGGTTCCTTTTGGTCGAATTACACTTATCCAATAAAATTAGGACATGTGTTAGGGTAATAATAATATCATTTTTACCCTTAATTACCCTATTTACTTTTAATAGTGGGAAAAAAAGTAAAAAGTTACTATTCACCAAAAATTATTTTCATCTTATTGAACCACATTTTACATACTGAAATCAACCGTGTCTCTCTGAATTTTTATATTCCATTCACAAAAGCGGTAAAATTATGTTTTATGTAAATTTTCAAATTCTCCTAGGAGGTGGGTAAAAGACGGTGAAAAGTTCAATGAAATTTTTATATATCTAAAATTATTATAAAATTACTCCAATGAATTACATTTAACTTATATAGGTATTATGTATCAATTTTTACCAATAATAAATTTAAATAAAATGTCGGTTTTTAAATAGTAACCCATTGTTTTCACTATTCATAAAAAAATAAAATTTTTCAGAAAAATTCCAAAATTTCACCCTAGGCTAATTTCGATATTCCGAATCCAAAAATGAAATCCATTTTCAAAAAGAAAAATTATAAAATTTCAAAAAGTGGGTATTACTATTCACAATGGCTAGTTTTAATAATATTTTAAAAGCATATCGTTGTTTAGCAAAACTCTGTATTGCATACAACACACGCTATCGTGGTAGGTCATGCTTGCGTGTAATGCATGCCAAGTCAGGTATATTTGTTGTGAAAGCACCTTTTGGTGTAGCGTACAACACAAGAAATTAATGAAATTAGAAATAATATTTTCCGTAAAATCATGGGGTGTTACATTCTACCCCCCTTAAAATGAATTTCACCCTCGAAATTCATCGGGGTTATAAATGGTTTACTACTCAAAAGTTTCTTTAATAGAAACCCACATCGTAAAAAGGAATACCAAAACATGGCTCTAAAAACTGAAGTATGAAACATAACAGTTACCCAAATTAACTAATCACTAGGTTTCCACATTTGAGAACATAGGTGAAAATATGGATATGGAAGAGAAATCTAACCATCATGTTCTGGTGGAGAGTGGTAGAGAACATGGATATGAAAAATCAAATAATCACAAAGCCATAAATTTTTGATGATCTAGTGTACCATCTGATTCATCAGATATAAGGGAACTAGGACAACCTTTTTGGTTTTCAAGATCATTTCTCTAAGGTTGTAGAATTTGAATTAGAATAAATAATTACTTAATTTTGGTACAATGTCACTGTTGTTCGTTCTTTGAACTATTTCCACTTCATATCTTAAAGAAATGAAGTTGAATTTGTTATTCATGAAGTGTTAATAGATCATGTGATAGAATGATGGGTCATTCCATCTGTTTCAAACAAAAGGTTAGAAAAAGTTATCAAATATACATAAGTACATCTATGGTGAGGTTAATCATATACGATTCCAAGAATGAACTTATACTTCATATATCATACCATGTAATAAAATAAAACTAGTTTCTACTAACCAGGGACTTCCTGTAGGCCAGTGGTAGGCGATAAAGGCCAGTCGTACTTTGTTTGTGGGTTCGATTCCCACAGCCTTGTCTGACGCAATGGGTTGTCGCCCATCCTGCAGGTTGCCCTTTTTCTAAAGCTATATTACTATAACATCCCATCAATAATATTGAAAAAAGTTATATCCTTAAACAATACTAACTTATGTCCAACATAATCCAATCTAATCTTTAGGCTTATCTAAAATACTTTGGTCCAAGCTCATAGTATAAAGAAAATGATTATTTGAAATGTCACATAAAAATCATGTGAATGCCATCATTTATCCCCCATATATCATAAGATATATCTTGTTGGTCAAATTACAGAAATTTGAATACCTTAATCCTGTATTCTCTTGAAGAATGAATACCCATTGAACCTTAGTAAAAACATGAATGCAGTTAAAAGTTAACACTTTCCAGAAACCAAAATCCTAAAATTCTTTATACTCAAACCATGATATAACTTAGTACTTATATCAATCATGAGCTCATGAATACAATCAAACATCTCATTATCTTCTTATCCCTTCATTATGTGCATATCATCTGCTTACCAAAAATATCTCAATCACTTTCCATGGTTACAGGTACCATAAAATTATTGAAAACCACAATAGACCAATACATAAATTTTCCAATATTCCACGATACTATATACAACATTATTTTGGAATCCGATTACATAATAACTTAATAATTCCACCACATCGTTGTCATATTCAACATCTCCAATAGTGATCGCATGTGACTTCCCTTTGTCCTTTTACTTATGTGGTTGCTCATGTCGATCACCATTAACCCTTGGATTAGGGCATTGATTAGCATAATGCCCATTTCATTGCACTTGAAGAATTGAAGTGTTGTTGGTAAGTTCTATGAAATCTTTTCTTTATTAACACCACTAGAAACCCTTTTTCCATTACTTCGACAGTCATCTGCTCGATGACCTTCGTTTCCACACTTAAAACATTTTCTAGTCCCTTTAAGACAATCTCCACCATTCTTCTTTCCACACTTTAAGCATAAGGAAACATTCATCTTCTTTTCACCATTATTATGAGATTTCTCCTTGAACTCCATCTTTCGTTTCTTGTCAAAACCATGAGATGGATATGTAACACCAACTTCCATTTCTACCTTAATAGCACATCACAAAATTTCTTCATAGCTACTGAAGTCTCTTATAGCTAATGCCCTTCGAATATTTGGTTTTAAGCCACTGAAGAATTGATCAACTTTACTTTCAGGTTGGATGATAAAGCTAGATGCATAACATGCAAGCCTTGTAAAATTCGTTTCATATATACCAACAGATTCATCGTCCTTTTGCTTTAGTTCAAGGAAATCCTTCTCCATCTTTGTTCGAAGAATACGAGGGAAGTACTTATTGAAAAATAAGTTCTTGAACTCATCCCATTCCATGGACTCAATTTCATCTCTTGGCCTCGTATTCTTGATAAGATTCCACCATTGATCAGCATCACATTCCAAATGATATACTGCAAAGATGACTTTATCATGTTAAGAACATTGATGAACTGAAAATATATTTTCAGTGGTACTAATTCATTGTTCAACAACAAGTGGATCAGAAGACCCACTGAAAGAAGGTGGGCGTTGCCTCATGAAGGGCTCAATCGAATATTGTTCCCTTCTCTGCTCATTTGGAAGTACAGAATGATTCATAGCTTGTGTAAGTATAGCAATAAGATTTTTCACTCCATCTCCCATACCGTTGCTTTGTTTAGGAGGAAAATCATTTCATCGTCCATTACATTGATCAATACGGTTCCTTCGGGTTCCATCCATCATCTAAAACCCAAAAATAATAGTGTGAGAGGAAAAAATCATGCTAGGGTAAACAACATAATAAAGGGAGAGTACCATCAATATCTAACATCTTATGTTTAATTATAAGATGGTTAGTGCAATTCTAGTACTATAACGTATACTTAACCTTAGGGACATCCCTAAAAATACCTTAGAAATATCTCTAGGGATCTCACTAAAGTTCTTACATCCTAGTTTCCAAAGGTTGACTAAACCTCGCTATGATACCAACTGTAGAGACCCTAATCTTGACGTACTTGGACATTACATTACTTTTGCGGAATACTTAGTACATTACAAAAACACACACACAATCACTGTAATATTTTAGTGTCTTTGGAAGCTCGGAATATAATATTCTAATCATGGTGAATGATCTCCAACATCTCCCATAAAGATCATCACTTTTTTTTCTTACCTAAAACCTTTCTTTATATCCTGGGGAAAAGAATACATAAAAGGGTGAGCTCAAATGCTCAGTAAGGGTAAAAATAAGAAATATCAATCACATCATATTCATAAGAACATAAAAATTTGGAAATCTTACCCTGCAAAAGAGATCATAATTTCATAACATGGGATAAATCATGGTAGTTAAATGTAATCACAATAATCATAACTTAAAACATGATTCTTTGTGTCATACACTCATAATAATAGAGAATCATTTCTTATTAGTCAAGACTCATTTCCAAGACTATCTTAGTGGGCAAAGTCCATTTCTGAACCGAGTTCATTCCTTATTTCAGTCTTGTTTCACTGAACCGGTTTAACATGATGTTCTAGCCATGTCTATCTCATGAGATATAAAATATTTACCCAATGCATTGGAGGGAGATATAGGCCCCACCCATCTCATAATGATACCATTCTTATGTGTTCCACAAAATCAAAAAAAAATCAAACATCATTGCATAGCCCATGTAATAAAAATGGGATTCTTAAACATAATGACATCATAAAACAATTCATATAAGATAAATTAATTAATAAAAATAATTCAATCACAACATAACCAAATAAATGTAATAATAGGGATAGAAACAGAACCCTATATTCTCTTAGATGGAAAATAATTTTGATAAAACACCTAACTCCATTCTTAAGGAAAATATCCTTTCAACTTCAAAAACACTTTTCCTTTCTTAATATGTCACACGATTATAATATAAAAAAAGTTGATTAAAAATAAATATGAAAACCAGTAAAGGAAACTTCTTGGAAATATTGTTTTAAAAATCCATTCATGACGTATAAGTTTAAAAAACATTCTTCTCGTACTTTTGTCGGAAAAGTAAAAAATGTACCTTGTACAAAAAACGACAAAAGATTCGTTTCATATATTTTACTAAAAAATCACCGAAGGGTAAATTTGGATTTAAAAAATTGTATGTGGATGGAAATAATATTACATATTGAGGAAACATGGATGTGGATGATAAAATACACCCCAGTAAATTCCAAAGTATAAACAATCTCGGATAAAAATGAGATTGTGATATTTCCCTTACCTTATGTCTGATTTTCTTCGTAAGTGTCTGAACCTCCTGTATAATGATTTAAATAATGTTATTTACATATTCTAGAATCATACTCATTGTTATGATATCATATATGGTCATATTCTTAGCTTCTTATAAGTAATATTTCATTTTTACTTGTTATTCAGGTGTTTATTGCTTTTTGTTCTTATGTGTGTTTTGTCGAATAAATTATTATTCTTCTTTAAGGATATAGATACCACATTTCCAGAATGGTATTAGTGTAATATATATCCTATTAATTCACTAAATTCATTTATGTAATAATTATGTAATGAAAATCATGTAGAACGAGTCGCATCACATCGTGGAGACGGTATTCCATACGTACACACGAGCGATGATATCGTTCCCATGATCGTGGAATTATATTGGAATGTATTTATACTATTTCAGAATCAATATCACTTTAAAATAATCATATATATTCATTCTTTACACCATTATACCCATCCAAGTAAGGTGGTGTGGGAAAATAGATTACACCACGGCGTGGAGACGGTATTCCGTACGTACGCACGCGCGGTGATTTCCTTTTCCATAGGATGGATAGATGGTAAAATAGGTTTGTTTCATACATATAATAACATGTCAGTATATTAGTAATACTTATTTTATTACTTCATAATGAAACAAATAAAGTAGAAGAAGTGGAAGAAGAAATAATGTTGAAAGAATTGGTAACAGACATTACCTCTTCTTTGAAGCGCTTCTTTGAGGCCTCCTTTTTGGGCACTAAAATTGGTCTTTGAAGAAGACCATGACCTCTAGGATTTCTCTAGGGAAGTGGAGAGAATAAATTTTCAGGATTTGGCCGATCTTGAAAGCTCACATTGGTGTGAGGAAGAGAGGGAGGAGGTGTTCTTTTATAAGGGAGGAGAGGGGCACATTTAGAAAAACATAAAATACTATTTTATTATAAATCCATATTCGGTTTTAAATAGCTCAAAATTGATTTATATCAAAGATAATTTGGGGATGGGTCGAAATAATCTCATAAAATAGAATTTGGACAAGTTTAGTTTACTATTTTAACCTTATCATATAGATTTAACTTTAAGTTAGATAATTTTACTTTTACCGTGTCTTTTTGTGTTCTTACACTATAAGGTTAATAAACATACTATAAAAAGTAAAAATAAACCCAAGTTGTTTATTATTAATATATATAACCTTATATAAGTCATTTGGAAGAACATTAGATTTTTAGTAATAAAATAAAAATTAATAATATAATATTTGTTTTAAAAACTATTTTTTGCCAATTTTGACACTATTTATTAATTGATTTTTGTGAAAATTATAACAGAATGATTTTTTAGAAAAAAGTTAATTAAATCAATACTAACATGTCATATTAACCTATAAAATTAGTGGAATTCATAAAAAGTCTCAAATTACATTTATTTGGTTTTTTATAACATCAATTATCTCAATATTTCATTAATAAGATAATTACTGCATCATTTGTGTGTCATAAATAAATTCAATTATTTAATGTCTAAAAATTAAAAATAAAATACCATTATGTATGAAATATTTTTATATTTCTAATTAATATTTATAGTCGAATTTATCTCTTGTATAACCCTATATTTAAAATGATTTACTTATTAAACTTTGATTTTAACTATTTTATCCCTTCTTTAAATAAATTAATAATAAATGTCCTAATCTAATCCAAGTGGGCCTAAATAGTTATATTTTATTAATATGGTTGTTTTTGGTCAAATTACAATTATCCAATAGAATTAGGACATGTCTTAGGGTAATAATAATATCATTTTTACCCTTAATTACCCTATTTACTTTTAACCATGGTAAAAAAAGTAAAAAGTTACTATTCACCAAAAATTATTTTCATCTCATTGAACCACATTTTACTTACTGACATCAACTGTGTCTCTCGTATTTTTGATATTCCATTCACAAAAGCGGTAAAAGTAAGTTTTATGTATATTTTCAAATTCTCCTAGGAGTTGGGTAAAAGACGGTGAAAAGTTCAATGAAATTTTTAAATATCTAAAATTATTATAAAAGTACTCCAATGAATTACATTGAAATTATATAGGTATTATGTATCAATTTTGACCTAAAATAAATTTAAATTAAATAAATAATTATCTAAAGAAAAATTCGGTTTTTAAATAGTAACCGAGTGTTTTCACTATTCATAAAAAATTGACGTTTTTCAGAAAAATACCAAAATTTCACCCTAGGCTAATTTTGATATTCCGAATCCAAAAATGAAATCCATTTTCAAAAATAAAATTTATAAAATTTCAAAAAGTGGGTATTATTATTCATAACGGCTAGTTTTAATAATATTTTAATAGCATATTGTTGTTTAGAGAAACCCGGTATTGCGTACAACACATGCTATCGTGGAAGGTCGCGATAGCATGTAATGCAAGCCACGTCAGGGATGCGTTTTGTGCAAGCTCCTTTTGGTGTAGCGTACAACAAAAGACATTAATGAAATTAAGAAGAATATTTTTCGTAAAATATTGGAATGTTACACAACCACCAACATTCAATGGGAGTACAAATCCATTATTAGCATAGAAATAGATAAGTTACATAGAGAAAACATTTCATGTTTTGGAGAGTAGTGAAAGGGAAATATTTGTCATGTTATTTTATCACCTCACATGAGATGCAGATCAATGGTGGTCATTGATTCAAAACCCAAATGAATAATGAGAAGTATCAGTCATGGAACGGTGAGAGTTTAAATATAATTTCCTATAAAAATACATTCCTCATGTCCATCGAGCGTATATAGATATACAATTTCTGAGACTGAAGAAAAAGGAGGATGAGAATGTTGAAAATTATGAGGCACACATTACAAGGTTAGAAAGGAATGTTGAAGATTATATACGTAACCCAAGAAGAAAGATTGATCATTTGTTTGATGGGTTAAAACCATTTCTCCATTGAGAATTAGTATCGCAGTCCTTCTCATCATATGAAGAAATTTTCTCATGTGCTATCATGATAGAAAAACAATTCTCTATGTCTTACAAATTTAAAGAAATAAAGTGAAGAAGATATCTACTAAACACACTAAGAAATGAAATAAGGAAACATGGAAGAAGTGAAGAGTTGAATTTCTACCCTGTGATAATTGTGGAAGGAAACACCATGGTTCTAGTCTAAAAGGAAAAGTAATATGCTAAAAATGTGGATAGAAATTCCATCATGATAATGATTGTAAGGGGAAGAAAGAAGATACCTATGTTCAATTCTACAATTGCAGGGAGATGAGACATTATTCAAATGAATGTCTTAAGCATTAGGGAATCGTACCACCGAAAAGGATAGGTGATCAAGTCTAAGATTATGCGATCACTACTGTTAAGGTTGAATCTATGAAAGATGTAGTGGTATGTAATTTAATGGTTTCTACAATATTATCCAATTCCTTATTAGATTATGGATCATCGAATTGCTTCATATCATCCCAATTTTCTATGAAAATTAGATATTTCCAATTTGATTTTACAAGAGAGTTGTCAGTCAAAACTCCTATGGGAAGTATCATTATAACAATGTTTTGTTAATCAGTTGCCATTAAGGCATATAAATTTTATTTATCTACTGATCTAATTGTAGAGACCCGAAGCTTGACGTACATGGAAATTACATTACTTTTGAGGAATACTAAGTACATAACAAAAACACACACACAAGAATCGTAATAGTTTAGTGTCTTTGGAAACTCGGAATATAATCTTCTAATCGTGGTGAAAGGTCTTCAACATCTCCCATAAAGATCTTCCTTTTTTTATACCTAAAAACTTTCTTTATATCCTAGGGAAAAGAAAACATAAAAGGGTGAGCTCAAATGATTAGTAAGGGTAAAAAAAAGAAATATCAATCACATCATATTCATAAGAACATAACATTTTGGAAATCATAACCTGCAAAAGAGAGCATAATTTCATAACATGGGATAAATCATAGTAGTCAAATGAAATCCCAATAATCATAACATAAAGCATGAAACTTTGTGTCATACACACATAATCATAGAGAATCATATCTTATTAGTCAAGACTCATTGCCAAGACTATCTTAGTGGACAAAGTCCATTTCTGAACCGAGTCACCCTCGTTTCAGTCCTATTTCACTGAACTAGTATAACCTACCATTCCGTCCATTTCTATCTCATGAGATATAAAATCTTTACCCAATGCATTGGAGGGAGATATAGGTCCCACCCATCTCATAATGATACCATTCTTATGTGTGCCACAAAATCATAAATCATACATCATTTCATAACCCATGTAATAAAAATGGGATTCTTAAACAACATGACATCATAAAATATTCATATAAGATAAAGGAATTCATAAAAATGTTTCCATCACAACATAATCAAATTCATGTAATAATAAGGATAGAAATAGAACCCTATTTTATCTTAGATGGAAAATAATTTTGATAAAACACTTGAACTCCATTCTTGAGGAAAATATCCTTTCTACTTCAAAAATATTTTTCCTTTATTAACATGTCATAAAATTTTAAATTAAAATAAGTTGATTAAAAATAAACATGAAAACTTGTAAAGGAATCTTCTTGGAAATAACGTTTTAAAAATCCATTGACACCGTATATGTTAATAAAAATTCTTCTTACTTTTGTCGGAAATGTCAAAAAAGTACCTCGTACGAAAAACGACAAAAGATTCCTTTCATATCTTTTACTAAAAACTCACCGAAGGGTAAAATATGATTTAAAAATTAGTAGGTGAATGGAAATAATATTAAATATTGAGGAAACATGGATGTGGATGATAAAATACACCCCATTAACTGCCAAAGTATAAACAATCTCGGAAAGAAATGAGATTGTGATATTTCCCTTACCATATGTCCGATATGTTTTGTACGTATCCGAACCTCCTGTATAATGATTTAAATAATTTCATTAACTTATTACAGAATAATATTCATTGTTATGATATCATATATGGTTCACTTATGACATTATATTACCCGTTCTTTTGTAAATTCCATGTTAAAGAAGCGTTTTGGGTAAAATCGTTTCATTTTTCGTAGGTGTTTGGACTTGTTGTTCTTGACATTATTATTACTTATATCATGATTTAATTACTTAAAGAATATAAAACCTGATTTATATATCATATATATTCCATATATATATATATATAATATATAGATAAATGAAATGAAACACATCGTTCATGGAGACGGTAGTCCGTACGTACGCATGAACGCTGTTTTCCTTTCCTTATTGTCTTGAATGGAAGTAAGTAGATGAAATACATATACATAAATCCAGTAGATTTACCATGTCCTATATTTCATTATTATTCATTATATATACTTTATAATCATTCTGGAATGGTTAACATGGATAATGAATCTCATCGCGTCATGGAGACGGTATTCCGTACGTACGCACACGCGGTGATTTCCTTTTTCCGTAGGATGGATAGAAGTTTAATTAGAGTTTTTTAATATTTATAATAAAATATCAGCATATAATAAATACTTATGTTATTAATTTATCATGAAACAACTAAATAAGAAGAAGTTGAAGAAGAAAGAAATTGAAAAAGATCGGTAATGGATATTACCTCTTTTTGACGCGCCTTCACTTAACCTCCACTTAAAGAACTAAGGATGGTCTTTGAAGAAGACAAGGAACTCTAGGATGATACTAGGTAAGTGGATAAGAGATTTGGGCAGGGTTTTGCCGAGCTTGAAAGATCAAATTGGTGTGAGGAGGAGAGGGAGGAGGTGCCCTTTTATAAGGGAGGAGAGGGGCATCTTAGGAAAATCTCAAAATATTATTTTTTATTAAGGTCAAATTCGGTTTATAATGGTTCCAAATGGTCTTATTTCTAAGCTAAAGTGGGTATGGGTCTATAGCCTCTCATCCAATAGGATTTAGACAAGTTTAGGTTATTATTTTAACCTTATCAATTAGATTTAACTCTATGTTAAATAATTTAACTTTTACCGTGTCTTTTTGTTTTCTTACACTATAAGGTTAATAAACTTACTATATCAAGCAAAATGAACCCCAAATTGTTTATTATTAACATATATAACCTTATATGAGTCAATTGACCGAACATTATATTTTTAGTAATAAAATAACAATTAATAATATAATATGTTTTTTAAAAACTATTTTATGTCAATTTTGACACTATTTAGTAATTGATTTTTTTGAAAGTCATAATAGAATGATTAGTTCCAAAAAAGTTAATTAAATAAATACTAACATTTCATATTAACCTAGAAAATTATTGGAATTCATAAAAAGTCTTAAATTACATTTATTTGGGTATTTATAACATCAATTATGTAAATATTTCATTAATAAGACAATTACTGCATCATCTTTGTGTCATAATAAATGATAATTATTTAATCCCTAAAAATTTTAAATAAATTTCTATGATGTAGATAATTGTATTATCTTTCTGGAGACTATTCATGTTCGAAGTTTCATGAAGTGTATCACTAAATGAAAATTATTATATTTATAATATTTAAGAAAGTGACATGTTGTCACATTCTTTGGTTTTAATAATAATTAAATTATTTTCATGGAAGAAAGTCCATAAAATGAATCTAATCCCACCATTAGGTGATATGGGTCGACGTTTAGTCATCCAATTGGATTTTGACATGTGTTAGGGTAATTTTATAATATTATATTTACCCTTAATTACCCGATTTACCTTTAACTATGGTTAATAAAATTTACCGTAGTTACTATTCATAATTCTCAAAAATAAAAAGTAGCTTATTAACATAATTTGGATCCACTGATTCCAAATATGGAATCCATTTTTCCAAATTCAATACACAAAAGTTTCAGAAATTGAATTAAAATTAATCCTGTTGTCGAAAGAAAATGGGTTTTTCTTTAAAACATTGCAAAAGATTGAATTGATTTTACCTACAAATTCAAGGTAAAATCAATGCTAATGACATAAATTATATTAAATGGAAACAATATATTCTATTTATACTTTAAAACCATTCAATATTATAATTTAACCACATAAGTTATTACGATGAAAAAAGTTGTTTTTAATTAAAATATAGCGTGTTTTTACTATTCATTAAAATATGAAAGTTATCGGAAAAATATCAAAACATTATCTAATGTAAATTTTTATATCCTGATTCAAAAGAAGAATTTTATTTTGTCAAATTGATCTTATAAACATTTCAAAACTAGATTTAAAGTTGGTGGGCCATCAAAAGGCGGCAAAACTGCATTTTTTGAAAAAACCTTATTTTACCCGAAAAATATATTTTGTTCTTATACCATGTTCTAGAAATGTGTAAGATGAATAATAATGTTATAAAATTCAAAATTTATTTAACACTATTCATAACGGCTAGTTCATAACAATATTATAATAATATATCGTTGTTTATTAAAACCCAGTATTGCGTACAACCCACGCTATCGAGGATGGTCGCGATTGCGTGTAATGCAAGACAAGTTAAGGTTGCGTGTAGTGCACAAATCCTTTGTTGTTGAGTATAACAGAATCCAATCATATTTTATTTATTCATTGAATATATATATATATATATACACACTCAATGTTGCGTAGAATAACTTCTATCAAATGAACTTGAAATTGTGTGTAACAAGAGCCAAGAAAAGTGTTGCGTATACTGCAACCTAAGCAGTATTGCTTATAGCGCAAGATAATCTTGGTGTGTCGTACAATAGAAGATATGAATGAAATTAAAAAGAATGTATCTTATAAAATATCAGGTTGTTACATTCTACCCCCCTTAAAATGAATTTCGCCCTCGAAATTTGTCGGGGTTATAAATGGTTTACTACTTGAAAGTTTATTTATTAGAAACCCACATCGTAAAAAGGAATACCAAAACCATTCTTTAAAAACAAAAGTATGAAACGTAACGGTTACCCAAATAATCTAATAAATGGGTTTCCACATAGGTGAAAATATGGATATGGAAGAGAAATCTAACCATCATGTTCTGATGGAGTGTGGTAGAGAACATGGCTATGGAAAATCCAGCAATCACAAAGCCATAAATTTGTGATGATCTATGGTACCATCTAATTCATTAGATATAAGATCACTAGGACAACATTTTTGGTTATCAGGATCATTTCCCTAAAGTTGATGAAATTGGAATTAGAAGAAATACTTTCGTGATTTTGGTATAGTCTCACCGTTTTTCATTCTTTGGACAATTTCCACTTCATCTCTTAAAGAAATGAAGTTGAATTTGTCATTCATGATGTGTTAGTAGATCATGTGATATAATGATGGGTCATTCCATCTGTCTCAAACAAAAGTTTAGAAAAGTTAACAAAAAAATACATAAGTCCATCTATAGTGAGATTAATCATATATGGTTCCTAAAATGAACTTATACTTCATATATCATACTGCTTAATATAATAAAACTAGTTTCTACTAAATAGGGACTTCCTGTAGGACAGTGGTAGGCGATAAAGGCCAGTCGCACTTCGGTTGTGGGTTCGATTCCCACGGCCTTGTCCCACGTGATGGGTTGTCGCCCGTCCTGCAGGTTATCCTTTTTCTAAAACTATATTACTATAACATCCCATCAATAATATCGAAAAAACTTCTATCCTTAAACAATACTAACTTATGTCCAACATAATCCATTCCAATATTTAGGCTTATCCATTATACTTCAGTCCACTCTCATAATATAGTGAAAATGATTACCAGTGATTTAATACCATCGTTGATCCCCATATATCATAAGATATGTCTTTTTGGTCACATTCTAAACATTAAAAGGCCTTAATCATGTATTCTCTTGAATACCCATTGAACCTCAGTGAAAACATGAATGCAGTTAAACGTTAACACTTTCCACATACCAAAATCCTCAAAATTCTATATACTCAAACCATGATATAACATTCTCCTTATATCAGTCATGAGATCATGAATACTATCAAACATTTAATTTTCCCCTTATCCCTTCATTATGCGCATATCATCTACATTCCAAAAATATCTAAATAACCTTTCATGAATACTGGTAACTTTAATCATATACCTTCAAAACTCAAGGGAAGTCAATAGTGTAACAATCCTTAGATGTCTCTTTATTCCATAGTACCATGAGATTACTTATATAACATTACACATGATAAACATGTAATCATTCCACCACATTCTTAAACCATTGACCGAGCTTCAACAATTCTTTCATCTCACATATCCTTTGTAGTCTCTTCATCATCATCCACATAAATACTACCCATACGACCATACTGATTCTCTTCATGACACATTCCCTTAGGGAATTGGTTTGCATAATGCCCGTACATTCCACATTTAAAACATTTAACCATTGTTGATGTCGTAGAAATACAATTATCCTCATCCCTGGTGATAACTGAACCTTTTCCTTTTCACTTACTTGCTTTGTGTCCTTCTTTTCCACTACCAAAGCATCATCCAGTTCCTTTGAAAAATTCTCCTTGATGCCTCTTCCCACATGATTTACATAGGGAAAATTGAACTTCCTTTCCTCTATGATCATCATGAAACCCCATCTTTCTCTTATTAGCTGAGTCAGGAAACTTACCAAATTTTACATTATTGATCATATTATGAGATTTCTGATTCGGCATAATAATGATGTTTGGACATCCAAATCCCATTTCATTTGGTTTCTCATCATTCCATTGTCCATCATATCCTCCATTATCGTGAATCATCTTGTTTCCATCCATTTTCAAAAACCCAAAAAGAATAGTGTGAGAGACAAAAAATCATAATAAAGGGGGAGTATCTTCAATATCTAACATCTTTGGTTTAATCTAATATCGTTACCATAGTTCTAGAACTATATCCAATATGTATACTTATCCTTAGGGAAATCCCTAGACATACCTTAGAAATATCTCTAGGGATCTCACTAACGTTTTCGCATCCTAGTTTCCAAAGGTTGACTAAAACTTTCCTCTGATACCAACTGTAGAGCCCCGAAGCTTGACATATATGGGCATTACATTACTTTTTCAGAATACATAGTACATAAAAAAACACACACACAAGGATCGTAATAGTTTAGTGTCTTTGGAAACTCGGAATATAATTTTCTAATTGTGGTGAAAGATTTTCAACATCTCCCATAAAAATCTTCCTTTTTTATACCTAAAACCTTTCTTTATATCCTGGAGAAAAGAAAACATAAAAGGGTGAGCTCAAATGCTCAGTAAGGGTAAACAAAAGAAATATCAATCACATCATATTCATAAGAACATAACATTTTGGAAATCTTAACCTGCAAAAGAGAGCATAATTTCATAACATGGGATTAATCATAGTAGTGAAATGAAATCCCAATAATCATAACATAAAACATGAAAATTTGTGGCATACACACATAATCATATAGAATCATATCTTATTAGTGAAGACTCATTTCCAAGACTATCTTAGTGGACAAAGTCCATTTCTGAACCGAGTCACCCTCGTTTCAGTCCTGTTTCACTGAACCTGTATAACCTACCATTCCAGCCATGTCTATCTCATGAGATATAAAATCTTTACCCAATGCATTGGAAGGATATATAGGTACCACCCATCTTATAATGATACCATTCTTATGTGTGCCACAAAATCATAAATCATACATAATTTCATAACCCATGTAATAAAAATGGGATTCTTAAACAACATGACTTCATAAAACAATTAATATAAGATAAAGGAATTCATAAAAATATTTCCATCACAACATAATCAAATCCATGTAACAATAGGGATAGAAATAGAACCCTATTTTATCTTAGATGGAAAATAATTTTGATAAAACACTTGAACTCCATTCTTGAGGAAAATATCCATTCTACTTCAAAAACATTTTTCCTTTCTTAACATGTCATAAAATTTTAAACTAAAAGAAGATGATTAAAAATAAACTTGAAAACTTGTAAATGAAGCTTCTTGGAAATAATGTTTTAAAAATCCATTTACGCCGTATAAGTTAAAAAAAATTCTTCGTACTTTTGTCGGAAAAGTCAAAAAATGTACCTCATAGGAAAAACGACAAAAGATTCCTTTCATATCTTTTACTAAAAACTAACCAAAGGGTAAAATAGGATTTAAAAAATTGTAGGTGAATGGAAATAATATTACATATTGAGGAAACATGGATTTGGATGATAAAATACACCCCATTAAATTCCAAAGTATAATCAATATCGGGAAAAAAATGAGATTGTGATATTTCCCTTACCTTATGTCCGATATGCTTTGTACGTATCTGAACCACCTGTATAATTATTTAAATAATGTCATTAACTTATTAAAGAATCATATTAATTGTTATTATATCATATATGGTTCACTTATGACTTTATATTACCCGTTCTTTTGTAAATTCCATGTTAAAGAAGCGTTTTGGGTAAAATCGTTTCATTTATCGTAGGTGTTTGGACATGTTGTTCTTGACATTATTATTACGTATATCATGATTTACTTACTTCCAGAATATAAAAAATGATTTATATATCATATATATTCAGTATATATATATATAATAGATAGATAAATGAAATGAAACAGATCGTTCATGAAGACGGTAGTTCGTACATACGCATGAACGTTGTTTTCCTTTCTTTATTGTCTTGAGTGGAAGTAAGTAGATGACATACATATACATAAATCCAGTAGATTTAACATGCCATATATTTCATTATAATTCATTATATATACTTTATAATCATTCTAGAATGGTTAACATGGATAATGAATCTCATCGCGTCGTGGAGACGGTATTCCGTACGTACGCACGCACGGTGATTTCCTTTTTCCGTAGGATGGATAGAAGGTTAATTAGAGTTGTTTAATATTTATAATAACATATCAGTATATATTAAATAATTATGTTATTACTTTATCATGAAACAACTAAATAAGAAGAAGTTGAAGAAGAAAAAAATTGAAAAAGATCGGTAATGGATATTACCTCTTTTTGACGCGCCTTCACTTAACCTCCACTTAAAGAACTAAAGATGGTCTTTGAAGAAGACCAGGACCTCTAGGATGATACTAGGGAAGAGGAGAAGTGATTTTTTTAGGGTTTGTCCGAGCATGAATGCTCAAATTGGTTTGAGGAGGAGAGGGAGGAGGTGCCCTTTTATAAGGGATGAGAGGGGCACCTTAGGAAAATATCAAAATATTATTTTATATTAAGGTCAGATTCGGTTTATAATAGTTCCAAGGGGTCTTATATCGAAGCTAATGTGGGGATGAGTCTATATCCTCTCATCCAATAGGATTTAGACAAGTTTAGGATATTATTTTATCCTTATTAATTAGATTTAACTCTAAGTTAAATAATTTAACTTTTACCATGTCTTTTTGTTTTCTTACACTATAAGGTTAATAAACTTACTATATCAAGCCAAACGAACCCCAAGTTGTTT
The DNA here is from genome assembly GCA_963277665.1 of Viscum album. Taxonomy (NCBI): domain Eukaryota; kingdom Viridiplantae; phylum Streptophyta; class Magnoliopsida; order Santalales; family Viscaceae; genus Viscum; species Viscum album. Next base: position 521,833,453 of record OY728127.1, on the reverse strand, counting down.
ATTATTAATATATATAACCTTATATAAGTCATTTGGCCTAACCTTATATTTTTAGGAATAAAATAACAATTAATAATATAATATTTGTTTTAAAAACTATTTTATGTCAATTTTCACACTATTTAGTAATTGATTTTTGTGAAAATAATAACAGAATGATTAGTTCCAAAAAAGTTAATTAAATAAATACTAACATGTCATATTAACCTAGAAAATTAGTGGAATTCATAAAAAGTCTTAAATTACATTTATTTGGGTATTTATAACATCAATTATGTCAATATTTCATTAATAAGACAATTACTACATCATCTTTGTGTCAATATAAATGATAATTATTTAATCCCTAAAAATTTTAAATACATTCCAATGATGTAGATAATTGTATTATATTTCTGGAGACTATTCATGTTCGATGTTTCATGAAGTTTATCACTAAATTAAAATTATTATACTTATAATATTTAAGAAAGTGACATGTTGTCACATTCTTTGGTTTTAATAATAATCAAATTATTTTCATGGAAAAAAGTCCATAAAATGAATCTAATCCGACCCTTAGGTGATATGGGTAGACTTTTAGTCATCCGATCAAATTTTGACATGTGTTAGGGTAATTTTATAATATTATATTTACCCTTAATTACCCAATTTACCTTTAACTACGGTAAATAAAATTTACCGTAGTTACTATTCATAATTCTAAAAAATAAAAAGTCACTTATTAACATAATTTGGATCCACTGATTCCAAATATGGAATCCATTTTTCCAAATTCAATACACAAAAGTTGCAGAAATTTAATTAAAATTAATCCCATTGTCGAAAGAAAATGGGTTTTTTCTTTAAAACATTGCAAAAGATTGAATTGATTTAACCTACGAATTCCAGGTAAAATCAATGCTAATGACATACATTATATTAAATGGTAAAAATATATTCTATTTATACTTTAAAACCATTCAATATCATAATTTAACCACAAAATATATTACGATGAAAAAAGTTGTTTTTAATTAAAATATAGCATGTTTTTACTATTCATTAAAATATGAAAGTTATCGGAAAAATATCAAAACTTTATCTAATGTAAATTTTTATATCCTGATTCAAATTAAGAATTTTATTTTGTCAAATTGAACTTATAAACCTGTCAAAAACTAGATTTAAAGTGGGTGCGCCATCAAAAGGCTGCAAAACTGCATTTTTTTAAAAATATTTATTTTACCCGAAAAATTTATTTTGTTCTTATACCATGTTCTAGATATGTGTAAGATGAATAATAATGTTATAAAATTAAAAATTTAGTTAACACTATTCATAACGGCTAGTTCATAACAATATTATAATAATATATCGTTGTTTAGTAAAACCCGGTATTGTGTACAACACACGCTATCGAGGAAGGTCGTGATTGCGTGTAATGCAAGCCAAGTTAGGGTTGTGTGTAGTGCACAACTCATTTGTTGTTGCGTATAAGAGAATCCAATCATATTTTATTTATTCATTGAATATATATATATATATATATATATATATACTCAATGTTGCATAGAATAACATCTATCAAACGAACCTGAAATTTTGTGTCACAAGAGCCAAGAAAAGTGTTGCGTATACTACAAGCTAATACAGTGTTGCGTATAGCGCAAGATAATCCTGGTGTGTCATATAATAGATGATATGGATGAAATTAAAAAGAATGTATCTTATAAAATCTCGGGTTGTTACACTAATCATCAAACCCCTGATTAAATTTAATATAATCCTCAATATGGATTGGATTTCAGACCATGATGCGAAAATTTATTGTAAGAAGATGGAGGATACAATTTTCAATGATGATAAAGAGTACATTATCATTATACCAGAAATGTCTCCATCTGATTCTTATCTATATCTCCCACCAGAAGATCTACTAAATTTAATAATTGGGGAGGATGAGACTGAAATAATTATGGGTGAGGAAAGTAATGTTCAAATAAGCGATGTAGCTATTATTTAATAATATGTTGATGTGTCTCTAGACGATTTACCTAGATATCCTCCAGAATGATAAATTGAGTTTCCCGTTGATTTAATTCCTAGTTAAAGGCCCATATCGAAGAACCCTTATAGAATGGACACTATGGAATTAGAGGAACTAAATAATCTACTATAGGAATTGAGTAATAAGGGATTTATTCTCCATAGTGTTTCTCCATGGATGGCCCCTATCCTTTTTGTTTAAAAATGATGGATCTATGAGTTTGTGCATTTACCACAGGGAGATCAATGCTATCACAATAAATAACAAGTATCTCATACCTCGCATTGATGATTTATTCAAAAAACTTCATTGAGTTAAATATTTTCCAAAGATTGAACTTCAATCTGGATATCATCAGTTGTGTTTGACGAAGAAACTCATTTTGAAAACAATATTTTGAACCATATACATGCATTACGAGTTTACAGTAATTCCTTTTGGATTGAATAATTCACCCTCAATCTTCATGGATCTAATGAAAACTGTTTTCAATTAATTTATTTATGACATTATAATGGTATTTATTGATGATATCATGGTATAATAAAAAATCTAAAAAGATCAAGAAAATTACTTGCACATTATTCTAAAGACTCTTAGAATAAATGAATTATATCGAAAGATTAGAAAGTGTGAATTATAGCATCAATAGATTTATTTTTTTGGACATATTACCTATATGGATTGAATATTTGTTGATCCTGCATAGGCCATGGAAATACAAGAATGGATAGCACCATCGTGTATAACTAAGGTACGCAGTTTTATTGGTTTAGTTAGTTATTATCGATATTTCATCCAAAATATTTCCCGGATGGCAATCCCATTAATCAAGCTCACATGTAAAGGGGTTAAATGTTTTTGTAAAAAAGAGTGTAAAGAATGTTTTGATGAACTAAAGAGAAGATTAGTCAACGCTCTTATATTGACTCTACCATCAGGGAGTGAATGAATTGTTATTTATAGTGATGCTTCAAAGAAAGGACTTGGTTGTGTCCTTATGAAAAATGATAAAGTTATAGATTATGCATCATGACAACTAATAATTCATGATCAAAACTATCCCACTCATGATCTTTATATAGAAGCTGTAATCTTCCCTCTTAATATATGGATACAATATCTCTATGTTGAAAAAATGTGAGATTTATAATGATCACAAGTGTTATATGTATATTTTCTCAAAAAAAAACTAAACAAGAGGAAGAGGAGATGACTTGAACTACTCAAGGATTATGATTGCACAATAAAACACCACTTGAGGAAGGAAAATAAGGTTAAAGATTCATTGAGAATAAAGGATGATGGAGTTTTGAACAAGATTATAGTTGAAATGGATCCTATTTTTATAGATCTAGTAAAGAAAGATATGGCAATAACCATGAAAGGTGAAACATAAATTATTTTTCAAATGGTTTCCAATCCATCTTTACTAGAAAGTATAAAAAATTCTCAAACTAATGAAGAGGAGTTTCAAAAGAAGATTAATGTTGTAAATGATGGGAGATTGAGTGCCTTCATATATGAATATGGAATTTTGATATTTGATAAGATACATTATGTTCCCAATATACCTGATTTAAAAATAGAATTTTTGGATGATGCTTATAGCTCAAATTTCTCTATACACCCTAAGAGAACCAAGATGTATAGTGGTTTGAAGGTACATTTTGGGTGGGACAACATGGAGAGGGAGATAGCTGATTCTGTGTCAAGATGTATAGTATGTCGACAAGTGAAAGCTTGAAGGCAACAACCTTGAAGAGTCATGCAAACTCATCCCATTCTTGAGGGGAAATAAGATTATATTATGATGGAGTTTTTCATGGGGCTACCAAATATGCCTAGAGACAATTATGCAATATGGGTCATTGTAGATCGTCTTACCATGTCAACACATTTTCATTTAATAAGAGAATATTTACAACCTTAACGTTTTGAAATATTGTATATTAATGATGTTTTAAGACATCATGGAGTACCCCTATCGATTTATTCTGATCTTGATCCCCATTTTATATTAAGATTCTGGAAATGTCTTCAGAATGACCTAGATACTAAACATCATTTGAGCACTGCCTATCACCCTCAAACTGATGGATAATCAGAATGGACTATTAAAACATTAGAATACACATTGAGATCTTGATCACTTGAATTTCATGGTATTTTGGATCAACATTTACCTATGATAAAATGTTCTATAACAATATATTCCATTCATGTATTCAGATGGAACCTTATGAAGTGTTATATGGAAAGAGATGTTTCACACCAACTTGTTGGGATGATGTAGGTGAAATAAAACTCGTAGGCCCAAAACATGTTGAGAAAAAAATGATAAATCTAAAATTATCCAAACCCACATCAAGGCTGCCCAAAGTAGGAAGGAGAGCTATGCTGATAACCAAAGGAAGGATTTGGAATTTCAAATAGGAGACCATGTTTTCTTGAAGGTATCTCCATGGAAGGTTGTTATATGTTTCAGTAAGAAGGGTAAATTGAGTCCTAAGTACATCAGAACTTTCAAAAATTTAGAATGAATTGGAGTTGTTGCATATCAATTGGAAATTCCTCCGAGTCTCTCCAAAGGTCATGATGTGTTCAACGTATCACTGTTGAGAAAATACATGCTAGAACCAACGCATGTACTAACCAATAAGGAAATTGAACAGAAACCTGATCTGTCTTATTGTGATGAGCTTGTGAAAATTATTGATACCAGGGAACAAGTGTTGAGAAACCAGATGACTCGTCTGGTAAAAGATATATAGAGAAAACATAAGATGGAAGAGGCAACGTGGGAACCAGAGTAACATAAAATGAATAACCAACTGAATCTTTTTGTGCGGTAGTATTCTAGAAATTTCAATGATGAAATTGTTTGAAGTACAGATGAATGTAACTCCCTAAACTTCTGCAACACATTTCCATTTGAAAAATTCAATATCTTGCATTATACACAACATCGAGGTTCTAACACACCGCAACCCATCAAACTAGCTATTATAAATAGTAATACCCACTTTCTGAAATTTTTTAAATTTTATTTTTCAAAATGGACTTCATTTTTGAATTTGGAATATCGAAATTATCTTAGGGATAATTTTTGGTATTTTTCTAAAAATATTCAATTATTTATGAATAGTGAAAAACATTACATTATTGGTTAAAACTGACTTTTTATTTAAATAATTATTTATTTTATTTAAATTTATTTTAGGACAAAATATATTTATAATAGATATATATGTTCAATGTAATTCATTAGAGTCATTTTATAATAAGATTCGATATAAAATTTTATTGAACTATTTACCGTCTTTTACCCACCTCCTAAGAGAATTTTCCAATTTAAATAAAACATAATTTTACCGGTTCTATGAGTTAAATTTAAATATTTTGAGAGACATAGTTAATATCAGTATGAAAAATTTGGTTCAATAATATAAATATAATTTTTGATGAATAGAAACTTCTGACTTTAATTTACCACTGTTAAAAGTAAATAAGGTAATTAAGGGTAAAAATGATATCACAATTACCCTAATACATTTCCTAATTCCATTGGAGAAGTATAATTATACCAAAAAAAACATTGGGAATAATAAATTCCCCCCTTTGGTTCACTTGGATTAGATTAGGACATTTACTATTATTTAAAAAAAAGAGTTAAAAGAGTTAAATTCGATGTTTAATAACTAAACCATTTTTAATAAATGGTTACATACAATATATATCCGATGAAAAATATTCTTTAGAAATATTAAAATCTTTCTTAAATAATGATATCTTATTTATTGTTTTTATACTTTAAATAATTTAATTTATTTTTCACACAAAGATGATACAGTAATTACCTTATTAATGAAACATTAAAATAATTGATATTATAAATAAGAAAATAATTTTAAATTGAGACTTAGGATGAATTAAACTAATTTTATTGGTTTATATGAAAATTAAGTGTTGGTTAAATAAATATAATTGGAATTTATATCGTCTTAATGGCTATCAAAAAAACAAATAATTAATACTATCCAAATTGACATAATTGAGTTTTTAAAACAAATACTATATTATTAATTGATATAATATTCTTAAAAATCTATTGTTCAGACAAAAGACATAGATAATGTTATATATATTAATAATTAACCACATGGGTTCTATTTTTTGTTTATAGTATGTTTATTAACCATATAATATAAAAATTCAAAGAGACATGGTAAATATCAAACCATTTAACTAAGAGTTAAATCTAAAATATAATGTAAATATGTTGAACTAAACAAGCCTAAAACCTATTGGTTGAGTGTTTTTTGACCGATCCCAACCTTAGACTCTATATAAAATTTTTTTGAGCCATTAGAAACTGAAAATGATTTTTATTATAAAATAATATTTCACGCTTTTCCAAAAGTGACCCTCACCTCTCTTATAAAAGGGAACTTCCACTTCTCTCAAAAGAACACCTCCATAGCCATTTGGATCGGCCAAACTCTGCCCATATATCCTACCAACATTACTCTATTCATTCTATAGGCCTTACTTTGGTCATAAAGGCAACCGATAGAGCCCTTCTGATCAAATCAAAAGAAACAACCCAAAGAAGAGGTAAATATGTCATCACCTCTTTAAAGTTCTTTTCTTCTTCCAGTTCCTCATTATTTGTAATTTCCATACAAAAAAATCCAGTACCTTCTATACAAATTTATTTTATTATAAATATGGTACAACCATATTCATTATTCAATCCATCCTATAAAGGACAAAGTCACCATACGTGCATATGTACCGCTTTCCGTCTCCACGTTGTGGTGTAGTTTGTTATTAAAAAAATTCATTATTTGGAAGGGTATAACAATGAGTATAAATTATGTAAATAAAAAATATAAGAATTTAATGATTCTTTATTTATGATATAACAACCATTTAAATATGATTTTTTCATCAGTATAATGATATTGTCTCTCGTGCGTACATACGAATTGTCGTCTCTATGAATGCGGTGAGATTCATGTCCGTATCGTAACCATTCAAGAATAATTTTAATTTGATGAATAAAAATAAGGTTTATAAACATAATATCATTCTGTATATGAATCAAATACATCCTATCCATAAAAAACATGGCTTATGTAACCAAGAAAATAAAGGAAAACGAATCAGTTAACACCCAAATTGATGATACTACTAAAATATTATTAACAAAGCAATATTAGAGAATCATATATGATATAATATTTATATATATATATAGTTCATTTATAATTTAATAAAAATTATTTAACTATTATACTGAAGGTTAATGTACCCCCAACCAAATACAAGTAAAAGGTAATAATTAATTTCACAATCTTCTTATTATCAGAGGTTGTTAAAACGTGTTTCTACTGGGACCTCTTTATCATCCACATCCATGTTTTCATAATAATGTATTTCAAAACATTTTTAGTATTTACTAGACTATGGTTTAATGTCATTTATACCATAATTTTACCTTATATGTTTTGAAATGAAACCTTTCATCATTTTCCAAACAAGGTACTTTATGACCATTTCAACAAAATTAAGGTAAAAATGTTTTTTTAACATATACATCTAGTGCGGCTATTCTCCACCATTATAACATCATCTTAGCTTCCCTTAAAATATTATAATAATATTTTTTTAAAAAAACGTTTTATATTATAATTATGTGACTCTTAAATGGTTTCAAAATAGAAAGCGGAATTTCATTCAAATAGTTTTCATTTCATCTATGCCAACTTCCATCGATGGATTTTAAACTTGTTTGAAGTTGATTTGTTTTGATAAAAATATTCCATATTGTATTTAAGGTTTTGTGATATGTTTAACTATGGATGTGTTATTTTTATACCATTCATGGTTTATGCTTAATGTATTGGTATTTCTTATACTAGTTTTAATAAGAATGTTTATGTTATGTTTCAAACATTCGATTGAGGAATGTATTGGACTTAGTGTCGGGTGGAGCCATCTATAGCTCCTCAGTGCATAGGTAGGTATCATGAGACAATTAGATGTGGAATTGGACGAGGTCTTTCACAATTTGAAATATGGTTTTGGATGAGACCTATATCAGCTTTAGACGTCTTTACTGAGGCCTGACAAGATGTTTCAGAATGTATGGAATTATACATTCCCTCATTATGAAAACAATAATTATGGTTCATGTGGTTATTCGACTAATAGAATACCCATAACATTGTTTCATTATGTTATTATTTAATGAACTCATATTCTGGTCATAAAGGGTTCTTTTTTTGTATTTGTAAAGGCATGTGTTTTTAATTATTTATCATGCCAATTTTTATGTTATCTTCATCTTTATTGCTTACCCTTACTGAGCATTTGTGCTCACCCCTTTCTTTTGTTTAATTTTCCCTGTATATGAAGAAGTTAGTTATTAGTGACATGAAGGCATAATCTAAGAGGCTTGAATGTTTCTAATGTAATAAATTAGTGTTGTATTTATTTTCATGTCGTAATTTTCAACTTATGTTTTTATCTTAATTCCAATAATTCTAAACTAATCGGTCTTTTGGGACATGTTTCAAAGTGTCAATCCATTGTTATGTAATAATTAACTAGCTCTAGGTAACTAGGGTTAGGGCGTTACAGTGAGGATATTTTAAAGAAGTATGGCTGAACAAAATATCTTTTAAACTCTAATGGAAATTAAATAATATGTTCCATTTTATATGGGAGGGGATATAAACTTTGGGAAATTATAAAAATATAAATTTATAATAAATTAATTACCAAAATTAATACCACAAAATGAAATTTACTTGATGATCAAATATTATAATATTTTAATATCATCATAAAATATATTTTATACAATTATTGGTGTTATTTTTCACATTATATTTTTCATTACTCATTAGTTAACCAATTCATATTGTTACTCTAATAAAAAATACACTATATATACTAAAGGTGTGTTCTTCCAGGCAATTGTTTCGCCTCCTCAAGCATCCACATCCCCCATTGTACTATTTCCATTCCAATTTTACCCCCAAACCATCGTGTCCCCCCTCCAAACATTATCCCACTCCACCCGCAAGTTGGCTTTCAACTCTCCACCGAACCCTCCATGTCCTCCCATGATTAGGGTTCTATCTCACCTCTAATCCTGACATATCCTCGTGCATACCATCACTGACCTGGAAAGGCTCATTAGATTCTAGAATCTCCTCTCTAGCTGTGCTTCCGTATTCGGCTCCTCTGACTACAGCTCCTCCGATCGCGCCTTCTCCACAACCGGCAACTCATTCATCGGTTCCTGAACATCTGGATCCTCCACTCCACCTACGGTTCCCATGCCCTATAGTACGCAGTGAGTAACCCCAGGTATTAACATTACTCCGATGGACGAAGGAGGTCCATTGAACTGATCCTTCATTCTATGCGGTTCATGGATTTCTTTCAATTTCCTGATGTATAAAAATGGATATGTAACTTTCAACATCCCTATTTCAGAAGAAAACATCATCACTTTAGTCCTTCTGGGAGAGGCGGATGCGATGCCTACTTCATCTTCCTGTCTGTTTCTTTTTCCATTCACTACAATTGGGAGTCCATTCAGGAATCGGTTTCCTGTAAGATATCCACATAAATAATCATTGAGACCTAGCTGAACGAAAATCCGTTGACTATAATTTGGTTTATTTTTCAGGTTTGACGATCTTGAATAAGGGTTCGACGCAACAACGGAGTATAGATCCGTTAACTACTATCTATGTAATGTATTCTCTCTCACCTTGCACTACATCTATTACATTTTTGTTTCAAATGTACTAAGGCCAAATCTGTTTGTTTGATGACATTGAAACTTTGTTATGTTACCCTTTCATGCTTCATTCTCTATATCTATTTTTTAATCTTTCTTTTACTTCATGTATATATAATTACTTTTTCTATATTCTTTCATATTAAGACAATGTTAAAATCAGCATATGTGGATTAGGTTTTTCTGTAAAAAAAACATAGAAAAATAGTTGTGCTTTTCCAGGTTGATTGGAGCATCCCCAATACTTTTATATGTGTACAAGGATCCTATTTGATGATGCGACGTCGAGGGCCATTACTGGAAATTTTCCTCGTACTATAACATCACCCATTGATGTGATCAAGATCAGATACCAAGTGTGACTTTACATCCATGAAATTCAATTTCAGCACAACTACATTCCGATTTTTAGCTTATCTGCTTTGATAACAATAATATCAATGTCATCGTATTATTTAACTTTTTATCAGAAAATCATATAGAGAACAGATAAAGTGTATGTCCATCAGCCCATATATTTTATTATTAAATTGGTCACATTTTCGCAATGCAGTAAATGAAAAACTTACGAGGACCACTCGACAGAGTGGAAGACTGTTCGTGTGTCAAAGAGTCACTGAGGGAATATGGTTCCTATATCATGATTTCTTTTACTAGGTAATCACTGCTTTCTCTGTTGGTGTTTGACATTATTGGTTTAGTTGTTTTGAGAGGAGATTCTCGGTATGATATCATAATATCAATCTGCTTCATTATGTTAGGGTTAGATTGTTTGAATGTAATTTATTTTTACTAGGTTCAACTACTTTTAATGATTAAGATATGATTTATTATGATGGTGGGGAGAATCTCAAATATGATATTCTTCTACAATAGATGAAACTGAGAAGGACATTATGGTTCAAGATGTTCTGAAAGTTTAAACTACAATTTTGGCCTTCCAAATGCAACATCAGGGCATAGCGTCGATGAGAAAGAGGTTGCAAAATAATGGTAACATACTTCACTCAAATTCAGAACACCAAATTATACATCAGGGTATATCATCAACCTTGTTTCATAGTTCAAGCATTCCTTTTTCATTTCCGATTTACAATATTCATTTCTCTTATTTCCTTGGGTTTATTGTTATTTAATGTTGGCTTTAAGTTGTAACATGTCTATCTCTATAGTTATAGCCATATACCCCTTATGTACTGATTAGTCTCAGTGCATGTGAATACAGAAATAGAATTTCTAGAGGAATGCGAGTAATTTGTCCTAAAATCATGTAGTTATCATCTCTTATGTCAAACATATGAATGAAGGTAACATGTTTTCCCTATTGAATTCAATATTGTTTTTTATGCACTAAAAACATATGAAACAAATGATTATAATGTTCCATCCTTGACTTCAAAAAAATTTCATCCAGGTCTATGAATACGTTCTTCTCTTCAAAACATATATCAATGTTAATTCATTAGTTTCAACATATAATGATCAACATCTGCGAAAAATTACTTATATCCTCATTTCATGAAAAAAACCACCTTCTATTCATGATTAAATATTATCAGTTTTATTTGAATGTTTTCTAATTATTTCCTCAATGCACATGTGAAAACATAAACATGATTTATAAATGTTAACCATTTCAACTTATGTAAACCATTTCAACTTACATTTCATCATACAACTACCATCGTAAACTTCACCTCTTTATTTCATTGTAATGTTATTTCTTAACATACATGTCAATAATTTCTAAATAAAACATCTCACATTGGTGTTATTGACTAATTTATAATGATTCATGACTTTTTGGATCAAAATGTCACAATGATTTGATAGGAGCTGCAGTGGAGAATACAGAGGTATGAACTTCAAACAGGTTGTCCGATATTTATTAATATTTACTTTAGTTTATTTTATAAATTATGATTCATTATCTATATGTATTTATTTTATGTGGTCTGTTTTTTTGATTTCATTCACTGATACTTTTCAGAAACATATATAATTTTGGAAAGGTATGTAGCTTTGGGCAGTGGAATTAACTATCATTGTCATATTTCTATTGTATACGAGCTTACTGCCATGGAGAGTGGACTCCTCTACTATTTCATAATATGAAAAGTCATGGACATCCTTAAGAAACATGGCATTGTAAATCTGCCTCTTCTAATGTATCGAGCAATTCTTATCTCAAATTCTATGAGTTGGTATGGATACATTTCTACTTTAAAAATAAATTTAATAATGGTAATGAATTGTATTTTTATTTTGAAAATGATAGAAACTGTATTTTTATTTTATTGACAGTTTGTATCATTAATTTATGAAAAAGATGTTGACGGTTTGAACAACTACGTCAAAATTTCTAAGAAGCGGGTACCCATACTCTTCCTTTTAATATTGTCTGCATGAATATAATAGTTCAAAACTATTGAGGGCGTGAACATACAATTACTAAAATCTGGTATGTTCTTATTTTATATTTTAGTGGAAAACTGAATTCTAATTTTGAGGTAGTTTTATTTTCATTTAATTATAAAATTTTCATTCATTATATAAATAATACTGGTAATTTGACCAGTTCATAGTGGTAATAAAATAAGGTTTTCATTATTTCTGTTTTACAATTAAATATTCTAGAGAACATTTTTCTTCTTGTAACTCTTTTCATTCTTGCAACCTCAATTCAATGTCAGAGAACAGTATTTTCAAGAGTTTGAGTTTCTTGAATTATTTTAAATACAATATTTCATATTCTAGCCGGCCTAATAATTCAAAACATAAATAAGTATTATACATTATAAATTGAAATTACACCCCTGGTATTACATCCACTTCAAAGACAACATTTATCAGCGATTTATTTTCATGTTAAACAAGTGCAACATAGCAAACACCACTAATATTATTATCTTTATGGTTTTATGATTATTGGTATATTTTTTATAATGAGATATGAAATACAAGATTTTCTATACTGAAATATGTTTTATGTCAATATTTAATGTTATAATCATGTGATATCTATTGCTTTCATGTGGCCACCTCTTCCACATGACTTCATGTCTAATTAGTTTCTCATTCCACCATTGGAACTACAACAAATCACTTTAGTCAGCCTCCATTTGATAAAAGTCGTTTGGTATGCTTTCTTTAGTTCATATCCTTCAAGACAACTTTTTATTTCCATCTTCTATCTTTTGTTTGTATCATTTTCTTATCTCACTGATTCTTTGATTTACCTTTGTTTTGATTTTTTATTTAGCAATGGCTTATTATATGTTTCATTTACTTCACATAAATTTTCATTATATAATTTTTTGTGCTTATTGACTCACTTTTTTTAAGATGTGGAGTCTCGGTCAAAGGCCAAGGAACTATTTATTGCTCAAAAAAGGATTTAAAAAGTTCTGAATGATGGAATCTTATTACAATACTTATCGTAAAAGGGGAGCGAAACATTAGGCAACTCATCAAACCAGGTAACCTCCTGATTGACCCCCTTTTTGGAAAGACTATCAGAAACCATATTCGCTTCATGGAACAAAAGTGTGGAAATGTAATCGAGGTCCTTGAGTGAAGAAAGGCATTTCATCCATTCAGAGGTAAGCAGCCATGTAAGGTGCACCGCCCCCTTCCAAATAGCTTGAACAACAGTGGTTGAATCACATTTAATCCATAGCTTGTGCCATCCCTTTTGTTTGGAAAAGTCCACCGCATGAATGACACCCATCATTTCTGCTTCCAAATCTGAGGTCGTACCACATCCACCGAAGAAGCAGCCAAGGAATCTGCCAAGGATGTCTCCAAAAATGGCACCACAACCTGTCGGAACCGGGTATCCACTAGAGGCATCGTCGACATTCACATTGATCCATCCTGGAAGCGGAGATTTCTAGAAGACCTCAATGGTGCGTCGAGGTTGTCTATAAGATCCCGTAATCTGAAGATGGTGAAGAATCTCAAAATCACCAACAGAGTTGTCACAATGATCTTTCTGAAGAGAAGCAGCATCCTTGATGGCAATGAGAATACGCGTTTTTCCTTCATTGAGACTGAAAGAGAAATTATTATGAATTATGTTATTTCTATCATACTATATCACATGCATGAGTTCTGCCACTACAGTCAAAAAAAGATTCTTGATTTTCTTCAAAGAGTCCCAATTAAGATAGAGTTGTAATTGGTAGTTGATATTAGCAGGAATATACCATCTACAACCAACAATTTCAAAAGTGAAATTCCAAAGAGTTGCAGCTGTAGGAAAAGACAAGAACAAATGGTTAGCATCCTCGCGATGTTGATATCACATATGACATCCATGGAAAAAAGGAATCCCAATGGATTGAATTCACACATCCTTAGGGACCCTATTATGGGAAACACTCCAAATAAGAGTAAGTCTCGAGGGCTTGATCCAAGGTTAACTAATGGATTTCAACCAAACAAAATTAGAAACATAATTGTTGAAATTGTTTTTGTAGAAACTTTTGGAGTCAAGGACTCCATTAAAAGAAGGTTCCCTAAAGAGGAAATCGTCTGTGTTAGAAAAATGATAGTTGTCAATGATGTGACTGATGTGATTTTGAAGGGAGATGTTTTGGGAGTTAACAACATACCTGATGGTGGTGATGGTGTTTCCAGGAGAAGTGGTGGACGTCAACATCGAGATTAAGGGGACACCAGTCCATTTGTCCATCCAGAAATTCAATGAGAAATTAGCATTAACCATCCATCTAGTGTTATCCATGATATTAAGAAAATAATTTCTAATGGAGGGCCATATGAAAGAGGTGATGTGACCAAATTTTACATTTCGAAACTCGGTAACAAATATTTTCTTGAGGGTGTCCATAGAATCAGAGTTATTATGATTCATATTCCAAGTCATCTTCTCTTGAAGAGATTCATTAAAAAGATTAAGATTTTAAATACCAAGACCACCATTGTCCAAAGGATTGCATCAAGTGACCCATGGAATGGTGACAAGTTTTCTTTCAATCATACTACCAGACCAAACAATATTTTTAATAGAGACATTTTTTTTATTGAGAAGGATGGAAGGAAAATTGTAAACCATCATCGAGTAAACCATATTGGAGACCACAGTAGACTTAAAAAGAAAAATTCACCTAGCCATAGAAAAATAATTACCCTTCCAAGATGAAAGTTGTTTGGTAATTTAATCAAAAATGTTGTGAAAATAGCTGGATTTTGGTCTTCCCCAAAAGATTAGATCACCCAGGTATGAGAAAGGAAAAAAGCCTTCCTTGATTCCTAAATAATTAATGATGTGACTTTTTCTAGTGGGGGAAAAGTTCTTCCCGAAGAAAATAGATGATTTTTTCCAACTTATTGCTTGACCACAAATGTCTTCATAATGAGCCAGGGCACTTTTGAGGTTTTGGATGTTACTTTTGTCACCCTTTAAAAATAAAATAATATCATCAGCATATAAAATATGGGTAGGAATAATTAAATTCCTAGAAGCCTGAATGGGATTAATGTTGTTTTGATTCACAAGGCTTGTAAGAAGTCTACATAGATAGTCTTCAGCAATAGAAAAATGGATGGAAGAATGAGGATCACCTTTCCTAACTCCCTTGGTGCATTTAAAGAAGTCTTTCAGGGTCCCATTGACAAGAATAGAAATGGAATCCGAATTATGTACGGTGCGGATCATGGCAATAAAAGTATCATTGAACCCAAAGCCTTCGAGCAACTTTAAAATAAAACCCCAATCCATGGTGTCAAATGCTTTCCTAATTTATAATTTGATGGCCACACTACCTCCTCTAGTAACCTTATTCAGCATATTTGTGCATTCTGAGGCAAGGAAAATACAATCATTAATTGTTCTTCCTTTGATAAAGCAAAATCGGGTCCAAGATACAATTTAATTAGCAATAGAGGTGATTCTATTAGCACGGAGTTTGGGGATAATTTTATAGAGGGTGTTTATGAGATAAATATTTCGAAAAAGGTGGATCTCAACGGTATTGTCCACTTTAGGAATAAGAGTAATAAATTGAGCATTTATCCCATTAGGAAGAACACCATTGGAGAAGAAAGATTTAACCATTTTACAAACATCCACCTGAATGAGATCCCAATAATTTAGGAAGAAACCCTTGTTGAAACCATCAGGTCACGGGGCACTATTAGGTTTGAGACTAACCACAGTGTCCTTAATTTCATGATCCATAGGTATGCTTAAAAGGTCTTAATTTTCCTCAGAAGTGAACATATTAAGGATTATGTAAGGGAGAAGATTATTTCCAGCCTTCGGACCATTGAATAAATTATAAAAGTAATCCACCACATGGCTAACAATGGCATCCTCGGTGTCAAGAAGAATATCATCAACTTGAAGAAAAGAAAATGGCCTACAGGTTTTCCTGATTATTTGGAGGGAGTTGTAAAATTTAGTGTTTCTATCACCATCCGAGAGCCATTTGGTTTTAAAGATTTGTTTTCACATGTTTCATTTGAGCTTCAAAAGAGAGTTAAGCTTCAAAGAAGTATTGATTTATGGTTGAGGATCAAGAGAAAAATCAGAGCAGGTATTGGAGAATTGAATATGAATGAGGTCATTCTCCATAGAGGATATTTCTGCATCAAGTTGTTTAGTTTTAGAAAAGAACCAACCCTTGAGATGATGTTTCAGAAGTTTTAATTTAGAAATGTAAGCAAAAGAATCATTTTTTCGACGCATGCCACCCCAGAAAGTCTTTATTGTGGTAGAAAATTCTGCGTCCGTAGCCCAAGCATTGTAAAATTTAAAAGGGAGAAGAGATTTTATTCATGTGGAGACGAGGTTGAAAAGAATGGGGTGATGGTCAGAATTTATCGTAGGTAAGGTTATACTAGAAATGGAGTTCCATTTTTCAAGGTCAGCAGCATTATTACACGCTCTGTCGAGTTTACTAGCCACTACCCTATTTAGGCATTTTAATCTTGTGATATTCATTGCTTTAAAGTGGACACCTCTTCCTCATGACTTTATGTCCAATCAGTTGCTCATTTCACCATTTGAACTACAATGAAAAACTTTAGTCATCCCCCCTTTGATTTATGTTGTTTGGTATGCTTTATTTAGTTCATATCCTTCAAGCCATATTTTTATTTCCATCGTATATATTTTGATGGTATCAATTTCTTATATTACTGATTATATGATTTACCATTGTTTTTATTCTTTATTTAGCAATGGATTATTATATTTTTCATTTATATCACCTAAATTTTCATTATATAATTATTCTATCTTTTCATTAACCCCTTGCACAAGTCCCCATATATTTCTGTTAATATCGATTCCATGAGAAGTTCTACTCATCATCTTTTCTTCTCATTCATTCAAATTAAGTTCTTCCTAATTTTGAAAGTAAATTTTTTTACATTTTTATATTTGAACATTATTTTTATGAAAT
The DNA here is from genome assembly GCA_963277665.1 of Viscum album. NCBI lineage: Eukaryota > Viridiplantae > Streptophyta > Magnoliopsida > Santalales > Viscaceae > Viscum > Viscum album. The sequence continues at coordinate 521,816,172 of OY728127.1, read as the reverse complement.
ATTCATTCTGTTTAAAAATATATATTCTCAATTTTTAAATATATTCTACATGGAATATTAAATCTGTTTTGAAATTTCTCCTTCATGTACTAAATAAATTCCATAATAATTGACCTCCCAGCACCGTGCTACTCTACCCTATACTGTTTCCAGAATATCATCACCATATATAGTACCTACACTGTTTTCCAGGGATAATTTATATTTCTTGGCTATATTATGATTGAAAATTGGCTCACCATGATAAAGTATTTTCACTAATTTGCTATTTTTTAGTGCCCAGATTTTTGTAATAGATCGGATGAAGCGTGAGAGTATATAAAGAGGTGGAATTATGAAATTTGTGGTACTAGGCCATCAAATATCGGTTAAATTATCATAGGTCTTATTATATTTATCAATTTCTTGTGTTTATTGACTCTCATTCTAGATTTTTATCTCAGTATTGAAAATACATTCCTTTACATGTCTACTTCACCACTAATCTTATTATCTTTATGGTTTTATGGTTATTGGTATACTTTTGATGATGAGATATGAAATCCTAGATTTTTTATGCTGAAATTTGTTTTATGTGAATATTTAAAGTTATAATATTGTGATATATATTGCTTTCAAGTGGCTACCTCTTCCTCATGCCTTCATGTCCAATCAGTTTCTCATCCCACCGTTTGAACTACAATGAATCACTTTAGTCAGCCTCACATTAATTTAATTTTTTTGGTATGCTTTATTTAGTTCATATCCTTCGAGCCATCTTTTTTATTTCCATCGTATATCTTTTGATGGTATCAATTTCTTATCTCACTGATTCTCTGATTTACCTTTTTTTTATTCTTCATTTAGCAATGGATTATTATATTTTTCATTTACATCACCGAAATTTTCATTATATAATTCTTATAACTTTTCATTAACCCCGTGCACAAGTCCCCATATATTCCAGGTAAAATTGATTCCATGAGAATTTCTACACAACATCTTTTCTTCTCATTCATTGAAAGTATGTTGTTCTTCCTAATGTTGAAAGTAAATTTGTCACATTTTTATATTTGATCTTATTTTTTATTAAATATTCATTCTTTTTACCAATATATATGCTCTAATTTTAAATATAAGATACATGGAATATTAAATCTGTATTGAAATTTCTGCTTAATGTACTAAATACATTCCATATGAATTGTATTTGAATGCATGATAAATAGATATTTTCATCATTTCATTAAATCTTGATCTTTTTTTTCCATTCAATGTCCTTCATTTTTTGTTTTGAATATCACAGCTGTATGTTTTGTTTGGAATTAGATAAATAATTATTTATTATTACAAAATTTTTCACATATCTAATTAATCATAGTTTTTTTGTGAATTGAATTATTTTTTTTACTGATATAGATTTGATTAATTTTTTGTGTTGAATTTCATATTTTATTAAATAGGATATTTAATTTTTAAATCAATATTCTCCTTTTAGAAGCATTATTACTCAATAGATAGGGTTAAATAAATTTCTAGTGCTATAATAAATTGAATGGAATTTACAGTTTCTACCATAGGTTGATGTGGTTGGTGGTGGTTCTAATGTAGCCACATTGGTGTGGAACGCACAAACAAGGGGGGACATCTATTCTTGGTAATGATCATCTGTGTGAACTTCAATTCTCAGTTTTTTATTTTGATTAGAGTGACATTAATATATTATTTTGGTTCCATATACTTTACTAAGCAGGTTGGTGTACTCATGAAATTGTTTTAGAGTCATATCACTCTACCAGAAATAAGATACACAAGAAAAATAATGGGAAAAATATTTTGGACTTGATTGTTTCCACTTAAAGTAGCCATAGAAGTGTCACGATAGCAGACTGAGCGATGTGATTGAGAATAAGGTCAACACATAAACCTATACTTATCCATTTCCATTTCTATTTCCATTTCCATTTCCTTATTCATTTTATTTTTCAACTTCTTCTATATATATTGTTTACCCCAGCAAATTCTATTTATAAAACTCTAATGTTCTTCATATAGTTGGTCATACTAACCGTGATGGTATGTTAAATTTAGGAACACATTCCACATCCAATATTATTTTTTACTCCCGTATTTCTTAAAATTAATTGTAAGATTGTGATGCCATTTTCTATTTGTTTTGATCAAAATTTCAACATGACATGGTATTTCTGTTTGCAGTTTACCAAAACATATGTTTCAGGCATCTATAATTCTCTTCATTGTTATTGACGAGGGGGATTAACTTATTTGGGAGGAAATTCAAATTGGTCCTCTATCTAAGTTCCAAGAACACACGAGGTTTGATTAATGTTTTATATTGTCTCAAAAAAGTCATTTTTTGTACTTGGGAGGGCTAATTTTCCATAAAAGTGCATTTTATTTCATTTATTCCAAATAGTTTCATGCCTGAAAGTAACATAAGTGGAATAATCACATGAAAGTAAATGTGATTTTGCAAGTAGTAATTGTACATTATTTTATTCATAACAAGTTCATGATTGTAGATTAATTTGTTGTCCTTTGTTTAGGTCTCACATGTTCTCCCAATGCACCTTGTCATTAATGCCTTCTCACTTCACTATTTCAGGGAGCTGTGTTGGTAATAAAAATTTCTAACAATGATTTTTCTGCACTTTTTTTGGATACTTTATCACAAGAAATATTGTCTTTTCATGGCTGTAGCTAAAAAAACTATTTAATTGGACGTATGTATTAATGCTTTATGAAAACATTACTAAATTACAGGTTTGTAACTTTACAGGAAAATCACCCATGGGCTCCCATAAACTATGTCCAACGACAACATTTGATTCTGTTTAATTGAATTCCGACTTGATCAGAGGAGCACACATGCCAATTTCACCTATACCATACCAATGGTTAGTACTTTTTCATTTTACCAACATTTTCATATACAATAAATATATTTAATGTGAATAATATCATCTGCTTTACCCATTTTACATTTTAACTGGCAGCGTATCTCAATTATGGATCTTCTTCGCCAATAACTATTAAAAAAAGACTTAGAAAAGGTTGTAGGGGATGGGAGGGGCAGGGGCTGGGCAGGTTGGAGGGGAGGGTATGGGAGGGGAGGATGGTGGCAGGGGGGAGGGGGCTGCTGGGGGGAATGGTTGGGCAGGGGGAGGGGAGGGGAGGGGCTGGGGCTGGGCAGAATGGAGGGAAGTGAAGGGGAGGGGAGGGTGATGGCAGGAGGAGGGGGCTGCTGGGGGGAAAGGTTGGGTAGGGGAGGGGGGAGGGGCTGGGCAGGTTGGAGGGGAGAGGAGGGGAGAGGAGGATGATGAAAAGAGGGAGGGGTGCTGGGGGAAGAGGTTGGGCAGAGGGAGGGGAGGGGAGGGGAGGGTGATGGCATGGGGGAGGGGGATGCTGGGGGGAAAGGCTGGACAGGGGGTGGGGAGGGGAGGTGTAGGGGTTAGGAAATTTGGATGGGAGGGGAGGGGAGAAGAGGATGATGGCTGGGGGTAGAGCTTTGGCAGGGGGAGGGGAGGGGAGTGGAGGGGGGTGAGGGCTGCTTAATGTGATCCCACCCATCCTATATGATACTTTGAATGTTCTTTTCATTCATGTACACTTATATATTATGATGTATATACTTATTTTGTGTGCTTTATGTCCATTTGAATGTTCATTTTCAGTTGGATATTTCATTCGTGTCTATTTCTCTGTGATATTAATACTTATTCTGCATATTCAGGTATTCTTATGTTGTATACATATGTTGTATATATTCTTATGTTGTATTTTAATGCTGCATATTCAGGTACTCATATGATGTGTTAGACATGGAAGATTCCAACCAATCTTATATTGGTGATGCAAAGATGAAATGCATTGGGAACATCTTCTACTTGCTGGAAAATTACTCCATGTCTAAACATCACAACATCTCTATTTGTGGACAAAAATTTTTTGTGTGTAATAATTATTCCTCGAAAAATCTCATATTATTTATTAGATAAAATATTCTTTATGTAACTTCTCTTAAACTATGTCTCTCATAGTATGCGATATTTTTTTCCTAAATGCAGTTTATATTGAAGTCATGTTTCCATCCTTGACTATTCCAAAGTGTTTCACATTACAATTGATGTATCTTAATTTAAAATTTTATATTCATGTCTTCTTAATAGATTCACTTATTATTTCAAATTATTAACCACTTATTTGTGAGTAAAATACATTAAACGTTACTATTTCATCGCAACTATTACAAATAGTACTCTTAAAAAGACAGATAATTAAATATTATGTTTTATAAATAGTAATCTGTAGTTAATAATAAGAATTATTTTATAGTGCCACGCATCGCACGGGCAGAGTACTAGTATTTCAATATTAAAAGGATTAAATTTCTACTTATAATGATTCAATTGGAACATAAATGTAACATTAATTATATGTTAGACCATATATAATACACTTTTTACTTATTCAGTATTGTAATTATTTCGAAAATATATCATAAAATATTATTTTCATAATATATCATAAGTGAATATTTTGACACTATACATTTATATGACATTTAGAAACAAATTACAACACTATATATTCAAAAATAATATTATAATAGACCCATAAATAATAATGATAATTTATTGAATTATTTTATTAACCGAATTGAGTTAAATTATATTTACTTTAATATTTATAATATTATTTAATTTGTTATTTCAATAATTGAATAAATATGACATCATCATTGTGTAATTATTTTTGATGATTATTTCTAATATAAATTTTAAAAATTAATTTTCATGATGTATAAATTTTTTTATCTTTCATAATAATATATATAGTTAATCATATCTTTTGTTTAACCCTATATTCAAAACATTATACTTAATAAAAGTAAGAGTGATATTTTCTCCCTCTCATTGATATTAATAATATCTAATTCATTTCCTTGTAAATTAATCGAATAATAATTCGGTTTCCAATAGTTTTTGTTTGGGGTCAAATTAGTTTTAGTCATTATCATTTGGTCAAGAGTTAGTTTAATTTTGTAATATTTATAATATTATTTTTACCCTTTATTACCAGATTTACCCATAACTATGGTAATATAATTACTATGTTTACTAATTCAAATTATCCAAAAATAACAAGGAAAAATTTATACAATTTAGAATTTATGATTTTAGAAATGAAATAAATTTTTATAATTTCATTACAGATATGTTTCTAAAAATATATTAAAATTAATCCAATAGATGTGACAATAAAGTGGGCTTTTAAAGTGAAAATGTTCACAAAGTTCATAATGTTTTTATATCCAACTTCAATATGAAATTGATTACAATGACACAAATTGGATTTATAGATATATAATTTAATTATTTACATCATAAAACCAATTTAAATATAATATAAAAATATAAATATATTAGACCAAAAATAATTTCTCAATTAAAATGACTTATTTTTTACTATTCATCAAGAAATTAAATTGATTGTAAAAATACAATATAAATAAACTAAATTAAATATTTATATTCATATTATGAAGAATTAGATTACAGTTTTAAATAAAATTTATATGTATCAAAATTTAGCATTAGCAAAATCTTGTCATTGAATTGCGGCAATATTATCTTAAAGAAAATGGAGTTTTTTATGCTTAAAGTATGATTTTTCCTTATTATATTTATATATATATAATTTTGGATAAATTTATCTAAAAAATATTTTATATATGACTATTATACTTCCAAAATATAATTCATTAATTATTTTGAATTCAACATATTATGATTAATCAGCTTTATAGGCATAAAAACGATTATTCAAATAAAAATATCCTTTATATTCAATTGGTTTTTATTTTTATTCCTTATTAATTGGACTCAGAATTATTTATATATAAAAAATTTTAGGCAATATATTCATAATTATTATAATATTATTCATTCCTACAATTCATATTGTAGGGTGATAACTATCAAAAAAAATAGTGTATCGTGGTTTTATAAAACTCAATCATTCATGGAACACAAGGTATCCAAGGAACTCATCGTTGTGTGTATAAAAAGAAAAACATTGAATTCCAAGTACCATAATACAAACTCTTTGTTCATTATAGTGAAATATTTTGGGTAAATCAATCATTAATTGGTGTATTTTCCAACACAATTAGTCCAAAAAATAAATTATTTGAATAAAATAATTCTTAAATACTCAAAATTTTACATTATACCCCACATAAAATTAATTTCTCCCTATAATTTTCTCACTATAATACAAAACATGCTGATACCTATGATGAATAATATCTTCAAGTTACCATATAGATTTCTCAAATTGGTGGTATCTCTAAAAATCATTAACTAGGTGTGTGGTCCTGTTTGGTATTACTTTATTTCTATGATCCAAAATTTCAGCTTTTTTCTCATCATGAGAAATATCATGTTCTAGAGTAATGGATTCAGAGATTAGTACATGTGTATAATTAGGATTGGAATTCAACATATGAGATACATATAGCACATAATTATCTTGAAAGATATTTTTTGGAAGATCCAATTTATAAGTTCTGCTTCAAATCTGATCAGTAATTTAAAGGGAAATTTAACTCCTTGATATTTGAAATAGAACTTCAAAAATCAATGTTAGATGTTTGAGAGTTTCTTTCATTGATACCAACATCATAAAAAGGGTAAACAAAACATCCTCTTAAAAAATGTAATGTAAAAGGAGAATATCACCTCATAACAAGGATTTCGATTAAGAGACCTTTAGTGAAAAAAATGAGAGCATAGACATAGAATATATTTCCATCTATCTTGTTACTTTAGATATTGGTAGAGAATGTGGTAATTATAATTTTATCCATCAGATAATGACAAATAATTTATGATCTAAGGGTCTATTTGATTCATCATAAAGGAAGGTAATATGATAATAATTTTTTTCATGGTATTATACCTAATGTTGAATAATTTTTAAATAATCTATACTTACATGATTTTATGACATTTTTTAAGAATAATCTCATCCATTAGTTATTCCTTAATCAATTTTCAAATAATTTTCTACTCTATAAAATTTCAATTCATGAATAACTATAGTATCATAATATTCATAATGGGATGATAATTCATTCCATATATCTCTATATATAATTACAAAAAATTGGTTTGTATATGTTAGCCAATAATAATAAATATTTATATTATTTATTTAAACATTAATCTTAAAATTTACATCCAATATTCAACTAAAAAATTTAATAAATGGTTACTATTATAAAACATCCAAATTATGAAAATCTAAATCATAAAAATAATGTTACTAATTTTCAAAAGTCAATATATCATTAATTTCCCATTTAACTTGATTTAGCTCATAATCTTCACATACCAAAAATTTTAAGAGTATCCCCATGTGTTCCATTGAAACATGGTAATAACCCGAAATCCCATAGTGAATACACAAATTTTTCTCCACTTGTTATGTAAAAACATGTCTTATGTGAAAATAGTTTCATTGGATTCTTTGGTTCATCCATATATAGATAAAATATATGATTTCATTATTATATAATATAAGTGGATAATCATATCAAATTTCACTAAGGATGAACAATAAGTTTTTTATTGAGAATTTTCATTTGGAATCAATCCTGAAATTCCATAAAAAGGAGAGGATGAAAATAATTCCATAATTATCATGATTTACTTCATCCATTTCAATTTTATAATTAATTTATTTATTATTTTTCTTCATAGGTTTTTGCAGATCACAATCCACATTTGTCTTTGTATTGGGTTAATTGTTATAATAATTCCTAAACTCTTAGAAATTGAAACACTAAAGTAATAGAGGATAAATCATTGGATCATTCTCTTTATGACCATTACATTGGAATCCAAATTCCAGATTTCCTTTTTTCATAAATTAAAACATTTACTAGTACTCTTAATATAAATTATTCAATAATAAATTCTACACAAAGACCATATGATAATTATCATCATCTCCTCCTCAAATTTTTTTGAATTTCTTATTATTTCTATAATTCATTTCTTATCAAAACAATGAGATTGATGGGAAACATCAATAAAATTTTGTAATAAGAATATGGGAAAGATAATTACACAAAAATATGTCCATGAACTCATCCCATTACATTAATACAAATTTAATCTTTTTTCCTAGTATTCTTGATAATGTTCCAACATTGATTCACTTCACCATCCATGAAATAAGTTATCAACACAACATTTTATCATTTTAAAAATAGTAAATGAACAATATATTTTCATAGTTAAAGATCCATTTATCTTTTATTAGTGTATTGATCATGAAAAAAAATGTGGATATTTATTTAAGAAGGATTCAGAAAAACAAATTCACCTTCATTGGTAATTTGGTTGCTTAGCATGATTCATTGATTCTTATGGGTGTGTTGTCATAAACGCCGGGATTTTAATTCCATTTTTCGTAACATTAATTTTCTCAAGAGGGACATCATTGACTTTTCAATTTCATTCCTCATTAATATGGTTTCTTTATGATCCTTCCACTGACAAAAACAATAATTCTTAGCCTGAGAAACATTCTTTATAGGAATAAAACCACATAATCATAAGAAATTTCACATAAAATTTAAATTTATGACCCCATATCTTAAATTCATGTTTTTTAATGATCATTACTAATAAACTATGATTTTAAACTACACATATTATTATCATAAAGTATATTAATTAGGTTTAGTAATACTATATTCCAATGGTTGGCTAAAAAAATTCCCTAATACCAATTATAATGAAGTAGTGTTTTCAAGCATAGATATTATATATTTTTAGAAAAAATTTCGTTGAATTACTCAAACACATGGCCAAGGACTGTAATAGTTTAGTTCCACTACAAAATTGGAATAAATACATCTCATTTACATAAATATATTATAAATCATCTAAAAATATCATACCCATTAGTATTCCAAGACAAAAACCAATCATTAAGTCCTGGAAAAAGAAAACATAAGAATATGTGAGCAGAGATTCTCAATATGGGTAAAAATGGAAGATACATAAGAATAAAATGGTAATAATGGATTTAAAACAAGAGGATAACATATGAAAATAATACCCTACATATCATATTTCCTAAATCTTGAATCATGGAATTCATTATTGTATGTTCATAAGATTTGAATCAAAATAAAATCAGAACACGTGCACCGTGAGAGTATAAAAATGGAATAAGTCCTGGAATTTGTGGAATATACATAATAAAATATATTATTTCAATGACACATATGAATAAATTAATTATATTTTATTCTTGGGATAATTACTTCTGTACCTACTATAGGATTGATAAAAAAATTGGGTACCCTCCTGTTTTTGAGATTACGATGACCTATTGTATACCGTATTATTGCAGGATTAAGATGAAATCTTATGTAACAATTGAGCTAATAAAACATCTATCATTAACATTTTTATTAGTGGGATATATAAGTCAAAATATTCACATAATGATAACATTTCATATGTGTTCCTAAGGTCCATAAATCATTCATCACATCAGATCCCATGTAATGAAATGAGTCTTATAAACAATTCTTCATAACATAACTCATGGAAATTGTTTCCCATAAATATCATACCATCATAAACATAAACCATTTATAGAAATATTATGAATAATATACTTCGTTCATATCCCCTATAATGCATAAGTAACACCGATATATGTTATCTTATATGAAAAAATTATTTTTTATTGATCAGTAATAATAATTTTGGAGAAAAATATCCATTATTTTATGAAATCATGATTTAATGATCCACACAATTATAAGGGAAAAAATTATTTTCAAATAAACATGTATGGTTCTAAAGGAATCATCAAAGAATTATATAATCAAAATTGTGGGAAAATCCACTTTTTTCATATAATTTAAAAACTATTCCTTCTGTATTTTTCAATAATTCCATAGAGTACCATGTTTATAATATGACAACAATGTAATTCTTAAAAAATTATTTAAAAAGTATGTCATGGGTACAAATGAATTTAAATATTTATAGGGGAGTATAAAAAACATTTTGAAAAAATATTTAGAAAACATGACATGGTAGATAATTTTCCCCTTATAAATACATAAATATAAAAAATGTTGGATTATAAAGAGATTGTGAGATAAACCCTTACCCCATAATAATTAGTCAAATCATAAAACCCATTAAAGGAACAAATTATTATCAATATTTTAAAAACATAATATTCCAGATAAGATTCTTATAGAGAATTTATTGGAATTTCATACATGACACTAAAAGTGTATAAGGTATGTGTTATATAGAATAAAAGTGAGAAAAACTCATCACTTTATGTATTGACTTTCTCTGTACACATTTTAACATCATTTATAATAAATATAAGGTTATCATAAATATACCAAAAATTTTGGGTTTTTGTATTAATTTTACTTGACCGAATTAGTGGGATGAGTGTTCATGTCACCTTCTCTGATGGCGCCACAACTGGATAGAGTTTATCTCTTAGATCCATGATGGTTTCCTTCTTCCTCGGTCAAAACCAGGTGTTGCGATATTCAGATGAGGCTTGGGTAGATATGCGTACGCCAGATGTATTGGTGATTGAGGATGATGTTTCTCGTGATCATGCTTCAGCCGTGATGTGAGATTCATTGATTTCCAAGGTTGGGTTTCCCATAGTAGATGAAAAGGTGAATAGGATGTGTTGTGAGGATACAATGAAGGTTTCTCAGCCCCTCCAACTACTGGTTACTCCGTAGACGACATTGGGGTTAGAGGAAGCCTCTTCGTCTGAGCTTCCTTTGGATGCAAGGTGGGGTTCATTTCATTCTGTGGATGGTTTGTCTACATATGATGATAGGGTGGCTAGGAAGAGTAGTGTGAGTATTATGGTGACTAATTTTTTTAATTTTTAGCTGGTGGTTGTGTTGTAGAATAATTTGGGGGCTGATGCGGTTGTCACTCATGATCATGCTTTAGGGATTGGAATTCAAGCGAGTCATGGTGTTTCTGATGAGGGAATCCAATTAATTGTTTTTTTGTCTTTAATGGAGTTCCATATTCATACATTCAATATAAGGGTAGAATATCTCATATCAAAGTTGATCTCATCCTTGTTTCAACACGGCTAAAAATGGGTGAGTTTTCTATTTTTGCTCGATTATTTCTTCTGAAGGGCTCTCAGCCACTGAAATTGTGGAACTCAGGGAGTGAATTTTATTGATTTTGGGTCTTTCATCAAGGAAAATCATCTCTCTTGGAAGAGTCTACATCCATATGCTTTTCACAATGGATGAATTGAATGTCTGAGCAAGGCATTGTCGTTCCATTACGCTCAGACCTAGGATTATTCACCTGCAAAAATGGGATTAGAAATTTAATCCATTTGATTTGGGTAAGATTGTATGGGTTCATATGATACTTTTAAATCCCAAAATATTCTATTATTTTTCTTTGTAAATCGGAATCTCTGTTAATATTGTCATGGAAAAGGAAGTGGGTCATTCTAGGAATTTCACCAGGTTCTTATTTGAGGTTAATCAGGATTGACTATTTTTGAAAAAGTAATGCTTAGAACAAATGATGATATCATGGATCTAAAGATAAATTATGAAAAAATGATTATATTCTATATGGAATACAATGTTATTATCCATGAATCATCTACATGCAGGTGATTCATGACTAAGAGTATTTATGCTTTATGTGTACATGATGTGAGCATCTATGTCAAGAAAAGATAAGGTGGTCCTGCTCAGTAAGCTAATGTTCCTCATCCGAAGCCGCATGATGATAATAAAGGATCATGTATGTGTGATGAGGGACAAGACATTTCTGCTGACACTGTTGACCAGAGGAATGAGGTACAAGATGTTGTTCCTCGGGAGGCATCCACACTAACAGTTGATAGGAGAGGTGATTTTTTTAATGGTTGGGGCTAAAGCCTCAATTTATTATTTTAATGAAAATAGTTTTTTAAGACTGGGTAGAGGGAGACCCATTACATAGCTCGTAGGTCCAAGTCCAAGTGTCCTGAAGACAAGGCTTGAAAGCCCATTTTTTGTCCAAAGGACCACTCAAGGAATAGTACAACTATAGTACCCACACTGCTATAGTACCACTGCTACTACAGTGCCTCTACCGCTATAGTGTCATTTCTGCTACAGTAATGCTACAGTACCTAAGAAAATTCATCCATACTAGGATTTGATCCTATGTCTTTTGGATGCCAAAGAGAATCCTATACCACTTGGGTACATGCTCGTAGGCATTAGAGAGGAGATCATCACCTTGACTCTAAGAATAGGACAAACTCTTGGGCTGAAATCATTTCTAAGGAGGTGAATACTCGTAATAATTATACTTTTGTCAAAGATAAAAATGTTGTATCAAAATAACCTGAATATTGTTCTATTTCTATTGAACAAGTGTCTGGAGAGGATGTAAAACTTTCATTGGAATGGTTGGAAACTTCAAGTGGCCGAATGGGGAAGAAAACATTAGAATCTGACTCTCCAGTCATTTCAAATACATTTCATGATTCCTCAAATACATTTATGGATAATTATGTATTTCATCTTGTCACATAATAAAAGAAAAAGTCCCTAGTATTCACTCTAATGGTGGTAGACAAATCGATTGCAGATATTACTACTTCTTTCTCTGATCAGATTTTTAATGGTGCTACTTTTTGATCTGACTGAAGCAATGGTGGTTAGGGAGATAATGATGATAGTGACAAGAGATTCATCCTCTGTCAAATTCAAGGAACGACAATAAAATAGCTCTGGTTCTGAAAGCACTGATGCTATGATGCTTAATAAAAGGCTTCAATCTCGTCATTCATGTAGGGGGAGATCGAGAGGTCGAGGGGGCAGTTGTGGAAGGACACCTAGGATGAAATTCCTTAAGAATAAATGAGTTTAACTGCACAACAGGTTAAAAGTATTAATAAGTATTATTTTCATTTGGTTTTTCCTGGTATTCCAGTTCACTTTTCAACTACATTATTTTACTTAATATCAATAAAAAGGGATTAGCCTCTATCTTTATATAAAAAAATATAACAAATAACAACATTATTTTATATAATACCACATATTATTTATTTATAATTATAGTATACTAAATTTTCAAAAATCCCAGGTTAAATTTATGTTTGGAGTGGGAACCGCTTCATTTTTCTTACACATTTAAAAATTTAATTTTTTTTCATCATAATTAGATCCATATTTATTCATTTTATAGCGATAACCATGATATAAATTTAATTAATTTAATTATATATTTATTTATGGTGTTTAAAATAACATAAAAAATAAAATACACTATTCATGTAGATGGTAGGCCATTCGTACGAATGAGAAACATTTTACATTTCGTTTTAGATTAAAAGAAATACATTAATAGGAAATATTGTCATTATATAATAATTTACATGTCCCATATATCACATATTTCTATTAAAACCATTCATAATACATTCCATCTTACTGGTGAATGAATCACATCAATTCATGATTGAATCACATCACATCGTGATGTGGCTCGTCACCATAAAGAAGAGCAATGTTATTGTATTCCAAAAAAATGGAAAGCATAAAAGTATGTGTTATAAAAAAATAGATTCTTAATAACATCATAAAAATGTTATACATCATATATAAAATATGAATATATCATTATTCAAAACTCATAAAATTGGTAATGGAATAACGAACAATATCGGTCCGCGAGACTGTAGTCTACCTTACACATGAATAATGATTATGGATCCAATTTGATGGAAGTGTGTGAATATCTGAGTTGTAAATTATAATAGTAATGAATCAGGTTTTTAAGTATTCTAATTTAATTATATGATCATGAATGAAAAAATAATATTTGGATTTCATGAAGGTAATAAAATAAAAAAAGTTCATTAAATAACTTTAACACTTCCTCGAGTATCTTCTTTTTATTTTCATCAAATGAATTCCTTTTTTGGTTTTATGAAAAAAATACTTTATTATAGGATGAATGGATGTATTTTTAGAGAATAATTTTAAATATTCCCTCTATCATAATAGGTTTTCATGTGAGAATAAATGAGAATACAAAGTTCAATTTTATAAGAGAGGGGATGGGAAATTTTGGAATTTATTAAAAGAATAATTAATAAAAAATTCAATATCAATCCAATTACCACCAAAATTTTATTTATTCAAATATATGATATGAAAATAATTTAATTTCATCATCCAAAAGAATGTATAAATATTTGTTTGTTATTTTATTTCATATAATTTCTTTTAACACTTAGTTAACACGTTTTAATTTTAACTATGTTAAAAAATATCACAACATTATGATGATGAAATTTTTATATTTAAATTTTCAATTGGTCCAAAAATTGAAACATTACTTAAAATTTAGTCCATATCATTTTTATTTTGTTTATATTTAATATTTTTATGATTTCTAAATAATTTAATAAATTTGTATTTTCATAAAATATCATAAGTTTAAATTTTGATTCTATTCAATACATAAAATTTAATAAATTGAAGAAAATAATATATATTTAAAAAATATATTTATAAAACCTATAATATATAAAAATAATATATAAAATTATTATATAAAATTAACTAAGTCCTATTATATTTATTTTAATATTTCAAATAACATTTAATTAATTATTTGATAAATTTAATAATAAGGCCATCATCATTATGTAAATATTTATGATAATTATTTGTTTTCTAAAATTTGAAAATATATTTATTGTATGATATAAAAATTCAATATTTCATAATAAAATATATAGATGATAAAATACACTCTTTAACCACATATTTATATTATTATGCTTATTAAATGTAAGAGTGAGAAATTTTGTCACTCTCTTTGATATTTAGAATATCTATGTCATTTTCATGGAACATTGTCCATTAAATAATTTAATTACAAACCGTAGCTGGAAAGAGTCAAATTAAATACATAAAATAACATTTATTTATGTTTTTGAGTAATTTATTAATATTTTTAACATTATATTTACCCATCATTACAAGATTTTTCCATTACTGTTGTAAAACAATTACTATATTTACAGCTAATAATCACAAAAAATGAAAGGGAAATTTGTAATAAAATTAAAAATTACAGTAAAAATTTATTAAATCCATTTTATAAAATTCATAACACCTAATTTTATAATGATAATTTAAAATTTAATCTTGTAGATGGGGAAAATGGGGTTTTAAATTAAAAATTTGAAAAATTCATAATGATTTTATATCATATTTAAATTTGAAATTTATTCCAATGATGAAAATCAGATATATTTATTTATAATTTAAATATTTAAAATTTAAAATAAATATCAAATATAAATAATTATTAAAATAAATTAATATAATGATCTGTTTCCAATTAAAATGGTGTATTTTTTACTGTTCTTCCAAAAAATGAAACTTATCAGAATAATAAAAAATAAAAAAAATTAAAAAATTTATATTTCTATTTCAAACAATAATATATTTTTTCAGATAAATTTTTAAAAGTATCAAAATTTATAATTAACATAAGTCAACTAATAAATTGTGGCAATACTACCACTTAGAATAATGTGATAATTAATTTATATAGTTATATTTGATGGTATTTTATTGCTATAAAACGGAATTGGATAAATTTAAAATATTTTGAATGAATATATAAAATATTAATTTCAATAAAATAATTCATTAATAATGATTAATTTATTTTATTAAGATCAAATAACTTTACGGGCTTGAAAATAGTTTTTCATAAAAAAATCCTTTATATTTAAATGAATTTTTATAATTTCTAATTCTTTGGTCACAAAATAATTCATCTTAAAAACATGTTTAAACCATATTTCCATAATTCAGTTAATCATAGTCATTATTTAAATTCCAATTTTTAGGTGACAACAATCATAATAAATAGTAAATTGGTTTTTTCTAATACTATGTCTTGCATGTAACACAAGGTGTCGAATAAACTAATTGTTGCATTTCACCCAAGACAAATGTAGTCTTCTGTGTACTGAAAGCCAATATCTATGATTCATGGAGTGGAATCTTGTGTAAAATTAATCTTCAAATTATGTAGCGTGCAAAACAATCTAAAAAATCATTTCTTTGAAAGAAATAATTCATAAAAAATTAGGGTGTAACACAAATCATTCAATTTATCATAGATAGAAATGTAATTTAATAACCATAGACAAACAAAATTTTTTCATGTACTTTTACACTATCTCTTTGATATTGTATAGGAAAATCTAACGGGAGGTGGTGGTAGATGTGGATAATAATGATTCCCACCACTACATCCTCCTCCTAGTTAACTATAATCCCTAATACTCTATCCACATCACCGAGGATCTTCCAATTTTCCATAGGATGACCCTAACTATACCACTACTTCTAACATTGAGGTATATCTACTAAATCAAATCCCCCAGGTATACAATGTGTTAGGTAGTTTTATTCCTTATGAAATCATCCTCCAAATTCACTAAAAATTATGTCTAATAGAGGGATATATCATCTACATGACTCATAGATCAAGGATAATTAGGTTTACAATTATCGCTGAGTATGATTAAAATTTCATGATCCTTTATCCTATTGATTTATAAATTTAGCTAATGTATTATATTTTTGTTTTTAACCACTATCATTAGATACCTAATGCTCCTCTGTTAAAAAAATAAAATCACTAGATCCCTCTATATAACCCCAAAATAGATTATGATTCTATAGGGAACAATTGTAATGGGGATCTCTCATATAATGACAGGATTGATCTACAACACAATACGTAACCCATCATAAATCTTTTCATGGTAGTATGTGATGAGTTTAAGCAACATAAAAATTTTTCTTCTCAATAGACACTATACCCTATTTTTATCCCAAGAGACCAATTTTTATGTATTAATAGGCTAGATTATAAATAGAAAATATCTCATTTTGAAATTTGAGAATCAAATATTCTCACTTACAATATACTAATATCATCTCACTGATAATTCTAGGTGAACCACACCTCACCAAGATAACTTTCTATTAACGGAACACAAAAACTATGATTCAGATACCGGTCCTCATCGAAAAATATCATCAAATATGGTGTATATAATTCAATAAATAGAGGGAATATTACCCTATTTTCTATGGAACCAACCAATATTTTATGTATAGAGGACCCTCAACATTTTAGTTCTAAGGGAGTATTGAATCCACACTAAATCTATTGATGAAATACTACCCATCAATCCAAGAGAGTACCATACTCTATTACTCTATAAGGGACCCATTCCCACTAATCGTAATTTTAACAAAGGAGTGATGATTATTCAGTAACAATCCTCTCCTCTTTTTAGAATGATGTCATAAGAACTATAATGATAAATCTTATTATATTTGTCACATGTTATAAGTGATATTTTTTATATAAGGGATTGATCCATCAAAATCGATATAGTAAGAGATTTTATGAATATATCTCTACTACCCAATATGAAATAAATATAAAAATATACACAAACATTCCTATAAGAATCGTACTAGATCAAGATCTATAGTAATCAATAGAGTCATGGAATGATACATAATATCATGATGTGTTCTCTAGTCTCACTAGTTCCACACTATGATCATCAATCCACATGATTAAGAAGGTGGCTACTCTAATCCCCAATCCTCCACAAACTACACATCCCAAAAAAACCATTTACTTCACATCCTATCCTGAACAATTACACATTAAAACACCTAACACTATAATGACATGCATTATTTATTATTTATAAAAAATTTACTCAATTTAATTCATATATGTCATTAGGAAGGGGGGTCACAACATAATAAGTATTTTTTTAGTATCACCCTACCATCAGGTCTAATTGAATGATTCATGAAACCCTAAGTAAATTTACAAATGTTCATATCATGATATAATAAAACCCAGATGAAAACATTTTTTTTATTTTCACACATTATAAACCATAACAATGATTCCATGTTGATCCTTCACTATCAAACACTAATTATATAGTCAACCACCATATAGGATATTGGCCTCTTATTATTCTAACAATGAAAATAGTAGAACATTTAATTTAATTATATCATATCATAGTATTAAATATAGGAGAACTAATAAATTATGGGTTTTTTCAAGAATAATGTAAAATAATTACTAAAACTAATATGGGATTAAATTTATTGACATGATAATGAAAAATTAGAGAAGTAGAAGTTAGACTTCTAATAAAAATATTGTGATCATATTGTATGATATTATCTAAGATTCTTACATTTGATCTCATTTTTAAATGTTGTGTCGATATATTATCTAATATATCCATCAAATCACTATATTATTTTTACTTATTGAATGATCATCCAATAAATCTAAGGATTCATAAATTCACCACCAAATAGTGACATATTAAATGATGAAGACAAAAAATGAGTGGGAAAGGGCACAACCACTATTTATTATGAAACATTGGGCTATCCCAAACATGGCTCAACACTTTCAGATGTAGAAAACCCCTTTATAGTTAGTCTATAAGAATTATGAAACATGAAAAATCACGAAACAATGATATATGTTTATCTAGAGTTATTAAAACCAAAATTCAACAAAAATTATTTTTATATACATAGAAAAATTAATCAACCCTCATAACATCATGTTATTCAACCCTCACTATATTGAAAAACTAATAACTGTGGTGAATTAAAGAAACATCTAATAATATCTTTAAAATCTAAAATCTCAATTGAAATCTCTTGATGATTCCATGGCATAGCCTAATCATTATGGCACTATTCCTTTATGTATGATAAAATCATGTGTTCGACAAATCATATTCCCTTTACATGAGGTTAACTTAATGGCAAATGAAAATAAATGTTGTAATATATAATATTCCAATACAGGGGTTGAATCATTAAAAAATACTATAAAACATTTCATTAAATAGGCCAATAAACCCAAAAATTAATAAATGTTTTATGAAAAAATAACTATTCATTACATTAAAGTCAAAGCCTCAAAATGAATTTTTATCTAAAATATTTTTCTTATATAATGTGATAAGGACAAGATGCATCATTACAAAGAATGATTTCTTAGATTTTAATATTATAAAATGAATAAAATATAATAATAGGATGAAAAAAATGAAATTTAGAAAATAAGATGAATGGTAGGGTATAAATTCTAACATATAATAATTGTGTAAGGAAACACCCTGATGTTTTTTTAATGGGAATGAAATAATTTTTCTAATGTGGGAACATAAGAAATCAAGATGATGAGTGTAAGAATATGATTGAATACAAAAATTTCAAATTCAAAAATTTCAAGGAGATGGGTCAAAATTTTAATCAGTACACAATGTGTTATGAGAATTCACCTTATAATAGGCCAATAGAAAAGATAATAATATATAATAACTATAATCTATGTTTCTGCTCTAAATAATTTGAAAACATGTATGTTGATCAGAAACTGAATTATAAAAAAATACATTATTTGATTATAGATCCATGAACCATTTTATATTTTACATGTTTTCAATGAACATTTAATCCTACCATGATGCCTTGGGAAAAGATATTTCCATAAATAAAAATACATGTAAAGATATATATATTTAAAAAAATATTGGGATATAGATATTAAAATGTATGTATATTATCTAGATGTTAATATGGTTACTATAAAAAATATTGAATATAAAATAATTCATAGGATGAATTAAACCTCAATGTATAATGATAGAATTTATTTTATTGAGAATGAGAATAAAAGTTTTGATGCTGGATCCCAACCATATTTTAATGGATATGCTGCATTACCCGAGTCATGCTAGGAATAACTATCAATGTCTAATCATAAAACTTGGATTAGATGTCACTGAAAATAAAAAATAATACAAATTGAATGATATCCTAATAAATAAGGATTTATTTATTTAAAAAGATAATATTAATTTATTCCAAGAGAAATTATCACGTTTTGTAGCTAATAGTTTAGTATAATTATCTATAGTCCTCATCTTATATGTGAATCATATATCATGTCCAACTTGTTGAATGCATCCTGTATATTTGGTTTCATAAAATAAGAATATAAGAGATTTTTTTGTTAAGCGATTAATATACCTTAGCCTCTATCTATGGCGAGAAACATATTTATTTTTAATGAGGAAGGATGATTATATATGTTATTTAATTAAAAATAGGAAACTAAATACCATTACTATTAAGAAAATGTATCCTCTTCCAAACAATGATGATTTATTTGCATAAAATTATATAGATCAATACATAACATGTATCGAATTTAATTCTAGTTATCATTAACAAAAATATAAAATAATTGATAGAAAAGTCATATTTTCATTATATTTATGGGAATTATATTTTTATTATAATTCCATTAGGGTTACCAAATGGACTCTCTATGTTTATGATTCTAAAGAATATAATATTCCAGAATGTTCCTGATAATGTTGTTTTGGAAATTATTAATGATTTATTGATATAACCTAAATTTTATAATGAATATGTGAACCATTTATATATTATTCAAGATACACAAAAAATGGATGATTTATAATGTAAATATAGTCAGTGTGGATTTAATTTGAATTAAATAGTACTTTTGGAAATACTATCACTAAGTATAGATTATCTCATCACCCATCAAATATAAATGACATAAAACTATATCCCTTTATAATAAATATAGAAATGTATTTATTTCATAGAATATTACAATTGAATATTTTCTAAAAAATGTTCCCCAATTATTAACATGTTAAACATGTTTACAAAGAATGGGGTAAAATCAACATGTTTAAAGGAAAATTAATATATATTTGGAGTAAAATTTATGAAATTGATCAATGAAGTAGTACTTTCCTTAACATTAAAAATGGAATGATTTAGGATATATAATTACAACTTAGTGAAAGGAGTAGGGTGTGTCCATATACAGAATGACATCATTGTTTCGTATGTATCCTTGAAATTTAATCCCCATGAAAAAAAAGATTATCCAAATCATGATCTTCAGTTAGTGGTTGTTATTGTTTCTCTATATATATGGAAAACATTATATAATTCTAATGACGTGATATATATACATATCATAATAGTTTTTAGATTTTTTTAACTCAAAAATAGATCAACCTGAGACAAGTGAGTTGGATTTAACTACTGAATGGAAACCAATGAGAAATACAATACACCATGATAATTTTTAAAAACAATCGGATATATTGTGAAAGAACATTCATTGAATTAAATCCAATTTGATGAGTTAAAATTATATGAGACACCACGATTTAGTAAATTATAACATGAATTGTTTTTAAAGGGGAATCATCATTCATTTTCTATGTAATGTCCCAACAAAAATTTATAGAGAGGATAAATTAATCTCAACTAGATGAAAAAGGTATAAAATGATAATTAAATCCATATAAGATGAGATAATAGTATAAATTCAGAATGAATATGGTGTTTTTATATTTTAAAAGATGATATGTATACCATATACACTTGATACTATCATTAAATTACAAGATGAAGCTCAAAAATAAAATTTCTATCAACCCCACAATATCATCATGAATTATATGAATATAAGAGATTTTGTTGTTTTAAAATTTTAAGTGTGTATATTTTGAATATCAATCAATTTTATCTATATTACAAAAGTTGCTTGTTGATAGAAATTTCACAATTGGTTGTGGAACCTCTCTCTATAGTAGAAACAAAATAAGATAGTATAATCTTCGATATTTTTGTTGGGATTCATAGGACATATAATAGTAGTGAGGAAATATTTATTATTTTTTATCAACATAAAAATTTTAATCATTTAAAAGAAATATATGAGGATCTACAACTTGATCGTATTATATGAATTTATATTAATTATATCGTTAGGCCCTATGGTTAACCTCTATCAATTTTATCTTATCTTGACCCATTTCTCTCATTAAAATATTGGAATGGTCAATAATATTCTATAAAAAATTATATACAAACAATCAAAGGTTATCATCCCCAATTAAAGGGGATGCCTGAAATGACTATTGAAATATTCAAGGATGTATTGAGTTTATACTCATTCCATATCATGTGAACATTAAATTAGTATCAAACTCTACATGACTCTACATACAAAAATATCATTTATTTATGAATTCTAATAGAACTAGACGCATATTTGAATGTGGTATAATGTTTTCATATAGAATTAATTAATGGTATCTTGAAAAGATATTAAATTGGACGAGAACATATATAAGAGAATACAATGGAATATGTATATTCCTAATTCATAATAAGATAGCTCGTAGAAGAGAGAAATAATTACTGATTGTTAAATGAAATTATTATAATATTAAAATTATATTTCAAAGGAAATTTGTTTAATTTATTGGTAGGATTGGGAATTTGTATCCAATGTGAATTGGTAAATGTGTGGGAAAAGCCCAAATTTTTTTATTTATTCTTAAAAATTCTTATTTTCTAACTAGATTGAGAGGGGATCATTACATGACCTCTCAGTCCATATATATAATTAACAATACATGACTTCAAGGCCCAAAAGACTTGATTAAACTAGAACTACCCCTCCCCATATCTAATTCATTGATGGTTCCTAGATATCTACCTCGAATGAATTATCATCTATAATTTCCAGGTGTTGAGTTGTAAATTCCATTATAATGATATAAATTTTCATACCCTCTCTTTATTCCTATTATTATATTCTTTGCTTTGGTGGCCCCCAGATGCCCTTATTTCCATTGTAGGGACTTCAATTATGTGGTTTTACCTCACTACTTCATGGATTAGAGGCCATGTGTCTCAAAATTTTATAGTATGGAGGCCTGAGGTGTCTGGCAGGCCCTAAAGCCCAAAAGCATTTGGGGGTACAAGGTCCCTATGACTGAATTTCCCAAATACATGTTCTAAAGACCCAAATTAGATAAATATTTATAATGTCATAATATTTATATAATAACCCAGAAATACACCTCCCCCAATATTTGATCCTAGGTTTCACACAATATTATTGGGTGTTTTAGCCACTGGATACCACCCCAACTACTCCAAGGTAAATTATAATTTTTTAAAATTTTGTGATGAATTGGATATGTAGATTATTGTTTGGAAATTCCAAAAATCCACTCTAATGTGTATGATGTATTATATATCATTCTAATAATAATATACATTACATAATAAATGAACATACTCACTGCAAATGAAATTAAATTTGATTGTAATTTATCTTATATAGTGAAGATCTCTTCTGGATTCTTGATTCAAGATAGCATGTGTTGTGGAATACCAAAACATGGTTGCAGAAAGTTCATTGTAGGAATCATAATTTATAAGAGGACAGATGAGATATTGAGTAAGATATGATGAATAATTGTATAAATTTATTTTTGGATTAGTGTATAAAGAAAATTTAAATGATTATATTATTTATGGTCAATTATATAGGACATGATATTATACAATCAATATTTAATTTCCACACATATAATTTAATTTCATCAAAATACTGCAACATAACTACTTTGTAGCATTCATAATAATTTCTATAAATGAAAATTCATAAAATTTAATATCTATAACAAATACCCTATATAAAATTTAATGTTTTATAATGGCATAATAAAATCAAGTAAATAAAAAAATAGATATTAAAATTTTGGTGAATTGCTGGGCCCTATAGTTATCATTAATTTGAACAACACTATATATATAAAACAAACTTTTAGAAAAAAGTTATATTTCAATAAATAAATTTAAATATGACTTTCATGAAATTGAATGAATAAAGAACAATTAAATTTATGGGTATTTATAGGATTCCAAAGTTTATACTACTGTTAAATTTGTATCCTGATCTTAAGTATATTAAAAATTACGCTTTGGGTAAATCAGTGATTATCTTTCTAAATAATATTCTAATTTAATTAAACCTGTAAATATAAATTTCAAAATTCCCTAAAATAATAACTCATTCAAGGTAACATAATGTCATGAACTATCCCAGCCCCCTTGAACCAAGAACCTAACTGAGCCAGTAAAATGTATTATGGGGAGTTAATGATCCATAAGGGATCTAAATATAATTCAAGGATCAAATAACTACATTTGGAAATTATTTCACATGATAAATAAATAATAGATAAAGGAATTTCACTATGAAAATATGGCATGAACACCCTATACATAAAAGTAACAAGTTAAGGAAATATGTTTTTAATGAAAATGAAACCAAATGAGTTATAATAGAGTTATCATCTCTCTACATGATAATAAACAGTAATCACATACATTATCATCGAGGTAAAAAAGTTACAAAAATTTATAAAATAAATTGAGTTGGCTGATATAACAATGTAATAAATTATGAAAAAATGTAAACTAAATTTTATCTATAGATATACATTATTAGAATACATCCAATTCAAATTTACACCATCCCAATGGAAGAACATCGAAACAACATTTGTCTGAATACTGAACTGATAGTTTATATAGTATGATAGCAATGATCAAGATTTTCCATATTTATAATTAAATCCTAGTAATTATATTTTAAAAATATATATAAAATGTAATTTTCCCATTTTTTAAAAATAAATGGACATTGTAATGCCTTCCAAAACTATTTTCCCATTATCTTAGTCAAGGAAAGCAATATTTAATAAAATACCATAATAAAATTTCATAAATAAAATTTACATGTATTATATTTAATCCTTTATATAGATATGAGGGAATAATATAAAGGTGAATTTTGGTAAAATAGAATCACAAGGTTGTTTAAATTATAATACATATAAAATTAGTTATCATGGTATCCTTGAAGATTAATGGACAAACCTGGATTGGGTTGATCTAATCAATAATATGGTATTGTACAAGATACCAAATGACCTTCCCAAACACATGGTATTACCCTTATCAGAATAATTGTAGTGAAATATATAATAAGTAGTGAAAATTATATCTTAGTTCCAATAGCCAAGAATGATTATAAATTTATATCGATTGTGTCTCTAGACATCGCACCTTGTTATTGATGGATTTTTATGACTTGTGATGACAATGCAGTTCAATTATTAATCACAATAAAAAATTTAATATGAATAAAAAATAATTCATTTACCCACATTTGATTCTATATAAGAAAAATCCATTACCCAATCAATAACACACACAAACACAAATATTGTTACAAAATCCCAAAAACATATAAAAATCCCTATATATGGAAACAACAAACAGTCATTATCTATAATAATAGGGCCTTGTTACCAAGGATTATAATATTTTGAAAACAAAATCAAAAGTGAAAATCAGGCCTCATGATTATTTTATATGAAACCTAGTTAGAAAATATATTTCCAAAATCAAATATACAAACTCCACAAAAAAGACAATTATTTTAAAGGCATACACTATTTTTAAACAAATAGAAAATACTTATCTCTTGAAATACTTTCATTATATTAGTTTATGTATAAAAATATCTTTAACATTTATAATATTGATTTTAATTAGGAAACAATAAATTTGGGAAAATACATGGTTTCTATGGATGTTCAAAATATATATTATAAATAAGAAACAATGTGAAGACCAATTCTTATTAGATACAATCCCAAAAGAGAATGATATTCCATTAGTATGACCTACTAGATAAATGATAAAATATTTGAAAATGTAACATGATTTCATTGAAACCAAAATGAAATCATAGTTATAAATTTAATGATCATTTTTGTGGGCCAAAGACCTTTTATCTTGTCAATTTTCAACACACATTTGAAAATCCACCTCAAATAGATAAATATTGACATAAAACTTGAAGAGAGACACATATGAACCCTAAAACAAAAAAATACCAAAAAAAATCTGACCAAGATCAACCCTAGATCCCCATCTCCTTTATAGGTATTGAATAAAAAGGTAAATAATGATATGAAGGAGGGAAAGGGGATATAAAGAGTTTACCGTGATTATTTAGCAACCAAACAGTAAGATATCCCACGATTATAAAATAGAGAAAATGTATGTTATGAGGTATGAGTGCCTTAAGATAAAGGGGATTAATGAGAAGAATGGTATTCCCATTTAGGGATTATTTAGGTAATGTAATATTAGAAATATAAAATTTTTAATGATGAAGATCCTCCACATAGTTTGTCAGCATAGTTAGGAAAACCACACACCAACAATGAAACCTTTATTGGGTATACCAAATAGGGATTAATGGTTTTGATAAATGATTGGTTAAACTATTTAAAAACAATGTGAATTTAGTCAGGTTAAACTATTGACACATATATATAATTACTATTTATTTTCTACTAACAAAGATCCAAACTAAGTGGTAGGAAAAACACTGGTTCTTCAAAAAAATCATTATAAAGGACGCAAAAACTAAATTAAAAAATAAAATAATATAAATATAAAATAATAATTTAAATAAGTGTTGGAGTGTGAATATTATCCCAACCATTACAATTTATTCCCATTTTAATCTCTCAATGAATTATTTGATTATGGTATAGGATTTATGTTTTTCTTTTATTTTAATATATGACTCTAGAATCCCAAAAGAGGGGTTAACTAAAATTAATATTGGAATAAATGTCATATTCATCAAGGATATAATTTTGTATAATTAATACTCCAATATTTATTGTATATATAGAACAATAAATTACCAATAAAAAAATCCATGAGATCAAATATAATGGAATAATGATTCCTCAAAGATTATGGATGACTCCCCAACCACGACTCAGAACGAGGGAACACCTCTATATAAGAACATTCAAGACCACATAGATAATGTTTATGTTTCCTTAAAATACCCATACTCATCCTAGCATGGTCTAGGGTCAATAGTTTAACAAGCTTCTAATGATGGGATTAGATCATGTGGGGACAAAGTGTTATCCTAAAAGAAATATTTCAAATCATCAATATGAATGAAGATGAAGAACACACCCATGAATCATCTAAAAACAACCCCATGTTACCATCCCCATAATATTATAAATTCTCATCAAATATAAAAATATTAATGATTTTCACGTAACTACATTAGAACCCAACAGATTAATGAAAATAGGAACAATATTAAGACCAAACACTAAATAATTGATATTTTTAATTAAATAGAACACATTACCTCAATTAAATCATCATAAAATACATATCCATGTTAATAGAAGTATAAAATATTGGAGAGAATAAAGAGCACCTTATATTGATGACAAACAAGAATCAGGACCAGAAGAAAAAACATGTTTATATTTGAAAGGGGGTAATCTAAGTCCACCAATCATATAATACGAATATTTATATCGACTTCATGGTGGAATTGAATAACCATATATATGATAAGAATTGGGTGATTTATATATGATGGAATATTATTATTAGAATCCCCACACATATGGAACAACTAAGGCTCGCTCATATGAGTGGCTAGAAATAGAAAAAAGGTGGTCATATGATACTTCAACAAACATGTCCGGAATGGATTTCCTCACTTTTCCTCCATGGGAGCTTAATCCAGTTCCACCTATAATTGGAAATATATCAGTCTTTTCCTGCATTTTATCCTAACCACCATTTAATCAAGAAACATACTTTGACACAATTCCATAAGTAGTGAGGCTACGTAAAGACACTAATACCAAAATAATTGGTCTATGACCTCTCATAAATGTTTTATCTTTCAAATAATCTTCCATGGTTATTTTAGGAATCTACTGTATAAGATAGTAAAAATGAGGAGGATACTCCAATACTAATGGGGTACATTGTTAGAGACCATACATTCCCACATCCCGTGGTACCATCACCACATCATATTAGTACTATTAGATGAATAGTTCCTTATAACCATCCCAAGAGAGGTCCGTTTTTGGTAACATATATATAGTATACTTCCACCAAATACACCTAAGACCAACCAATATAGAGGTCACAAACTTATTCTTAAGTTTCATGATAAGATCAATTTAAAAAGTTAATCTCCTCAATATTGTGTAAAAATTCTTTGACTCATAGGGATTACAGTTTCCCCAATAAATGTTGAGGCTTTATAATTAGAAATTATTGAATTAAATCCCTACACTAAGATAAAGAGAAAAATCATTGAGTATCATGATTAGAGAAAACATATTGGTCGACTCTGAAGTGACATGAATTACATGAGCGACTACATGTAATGAACCAACCAATAATCTCACATGATATTCCATTAATTCAAGGGTAGGATATATTCTAATGTAAATTGATTTGTGTAACATAATAAAAAACATCAATTCATAACTCAAAAAATTAAAATGAAAACCAGTAAATCAAAATCAAAACACTAAAAGAGTAAACACCAAACATTATACATTTCATAAAAACTACTTTAAAAAGAGTTATCAATATTATAAATCACCATCTATAAAAAAATTCTTAATCCATGTAAAAAACCAACTATATTATTAATTATTTATCAAATCAAATTTTTAAAATATATAATATAATATCTCACACATCATCATAAAGGTAATCTTAAAACAATTTTCTCAACATCCTCTTTTGACAAATAAAATATTTAAAACACCGTTCCTCTTTTCCATTTCCAAGAATTTAACAAGATCTTCTACTTTTCAAAATTAGCATCTTCCTAATAAGTTAAATCCAATGTTTTTACTATAGAAATTTAATGATAATTGAATCATTTTATCATAAAAAATACATAATAACCAAAAAAATAATTCAAAACCAATAAAAATAAGAATGAATATAAACCATAAAAAAATAAAAAAATAAAAAATTCATGAGAAGTAGAAAAATATATGAAATTTGACATCACTGTCATGTAAATCATGCACAAACAATGTGATTATCACTATAGGTATTCGTGGTTGTAATGTATGACCTACAAACTATTTTCATAATTATTCATAGTTACATGGATTCTATCCCAATTTCCTCTACAAAACCAAAATATCACAAAATTAGTTGAGAAAACATCATTATAATTTTAAAATACTTAAAATGAAACAAAAAACCTATATTATATTCCACAAATGAGATCAACTATGAGGAATTTTTGTTTGAGAGTACTCTCATAATTCATGTGTTATTACTAAATATACTAATTAGCAACCTTTTCATGACAATACACTTGAATTCCGATGATCATATCTCATATATGGAAAATTATCCAAATATCAATGTTGAATATGAAAACTTTTCCCACTTAATAACCTATTCTATGATTCCATTTTTTCATGACCCAACCTAGGACACCATAGAATTGGGTACTTGATCCAGCCCCTAACATGACCTAAAGGGAACACTATGTTACCATTGGTTGTGTACAAGATCTTGTTCATCAAATGATTGCCCTTTTAATGTTTTCTATAATGATTCAAAAATCAATGAAGTAATTACACCTAAAAAATAAGGCATGTCGAATCTATATATCAGTGTGGCACAATTTTTAAATAAGTATCTACAAAATAAAATGGAACCAATTGATCCACATCTATGATAACATCTCATAATATAATTGTAAAATAAAATTTCTTATATTACTAATAAGGTAAAGAATAATATAAAAGTATGAGATGGATGTAGTGGATGATAAATTAAGGGAATAAATAATTAAGACAACCAAATCACATCCACTAATTTCTATAATCCTGAAAACCACCTCTGATTTTCATCTCCACCAATCAGAATCAAGAATCAAATAAAAATTATTGATTACATTCTAAATTGGTTATACTTGTAATATAATTGCGAGGGGAATGATATTCATAATATGTATCCTCCCAATATCTGGAGTATACTAATTACAGATAAAAAAATTAATGTTAGATTGTAAATACATGTAATTTTTTTCACTATTTAATTTGAACAAATATAATATTAGATTTTCCTTTAAATCTATTTCCCCATTTTCTATATCAAATTAAACACTATCAAATTAAATACCTACATGTATACATTAAAACAAAAGAGGCATATAATATATTTAATACCATTAAAAAGGAAAAAAAAATTTAATGATGAAATAAATTTTTGAAAAATAACAACACAATGAAATGGAATATACAAAACATGTAACATCATCCAACACTAGAACATAATAACTTAAAGGAAAACCATCGATAGGTCTAACATAAAAAATATATATAATTTCTATTTTTTTATATAAATTGATGTAAACTAACACCCTAAATTACCTTTATAGTCCTAACTATGGGGAAATATAAAATAAAAAGTGAAAATTTTAACATAGGGACACTATCCAAATCCCTACAATTGAATAGTGTAGTATGTGTCCCTAGAAGTTCCAACTGGATATCAATGTCATCCTATGACATAAAAACACAATGTTTTCATGAATTAGTTACATAAAAATATATAATATGATTCACAAATAATCATTATATTGACTCTAATTATTTTTAATAATATATCCCAAACACCATAAAAAACACAGACACACACACAAACAAATATATATATATATATATATAATCTACTACATTGGGAGCCATCAATACACATGGAATTAAGAAACATTATTTTTTCATAATACAAGGGTCGTGTTTCATGGGATTATAATTATTAAAGAAATCATACAAATATGAAAAAAGACTCCTATGTATTCTTTATGAATCAAACATATAAAATAAATTTTGAGAAATATATACGAAACCAACATCAAAACGTCATATTTTCACTAACATACCTACTTTTTTCAAGAATAAACACACCCATATTTTTTGAAATAATTACATTTATCTTATAAGAATGGGAAAAAGTTTTTTAGTAAGAATATCAGTTATGAAGAGCTTACCTGAAATTTAGGTGAACACTAGGTGAGATTGGATTTCAAAAAAAATATTTTATAATTGGGAAAGAATTTGAAATCTATTTATTATTTGATAAAATACTAAGATAAAATGATATCACATTAACAATACCATGCTTTATAGTATATTGTGTTAAAAAAATTAATCATACATTAAAACTAATTATCAATTATTACTCTAAATGTTAATTTATATTCATGCATTTGAACACATTTAATCATATATCTTTTAAAATCAAGGTAAGAATCATTCTCAAGAATATCCAATAAGTGATAAAACACCCATTAAGACCCACATTAACTATCTAAAACCCCCCTAAAATTCATTCATACGTTGAGGAAACTGAGGTATCTAAATCCTTTATATTGAAAAAAATATGGAAAATTATGAATATAAGTAGTGGGATAAGAAATAACAAGATTAACTTAAATATTATTCCTCAAAATATTTTGAAACTAGGTAATTTTTTAGAGATGAAGGGATTCTTGAGGGAGAATATGATATGGTTGATGATGTCTTATGGGAGGAGAGGTATCCCCTGTGAGGGTTTAATTATATAATGAACCCATAATAAATAACTATTTTTAATGACTTGTAAACATAAAATGGTTTTGGAAAACATGCCCCAATTGTATGACCAATAATGGGTTGACTAAGGATCAATAATGAATTTGTTGATATGTTTTGAAAAAAATACCAAAACCCCACTCTAGAATAAAAACTAACACAAATTCCCTATTTACACATAGATTCAACAAAACATCCACTCAACTATGTGACATAAAAAACACTTTTTTTTAAAAAATTGATGGAATATACCCAAAAAACAAATAATAAATTAAAAATAAAAATAAATAAAATACAATGGAAATTAAGTATCCTGGTGGGACAGATAATTTAAGTAAATTAATACATTTTATTTAAACTAGTTAATAAATTATTCAATAAAAATTTAAATTTCATACTAGAATATAATATTAAATTTAAAAAATCTAGAAATATATTATAAAAAATGGAGACCTTTTGTGAAATAGGTATGTTTAGATTTGGTTGGGGTGAATTATTTATAATTTTGATAAATACATGAACATGTAGGTGGATAGTGAAATATAATAAAAAAGAGTATATTTCAGATGATGATGCCATGATCAATGGATATATTTATTTCATAAAGGATGGCCACATTGAGAATTTTTATGTAAATATTTTTTGAATAATATAATTCAATTTATGGGATTTAATCAACCTAGGAATATTTAGTAGGAAAAGAGTTCATAAAGAAAGATATAAATATGTGACCAATTAATATGGTGTTTCTGAAATATATATTTTCAACATGAATATTTATTGTAGGTGACATGATAAATGAAGGAAATTTAAGAATAATATTATTAATTAGAATAATTTTTTTATAAGGATCTGCTGTATGTTATTTTCAATGGTGGCCTTGGAATTTCACACTTAGTATTTACTAATTTTTTAAGTCTTATTTTATAAAAAAAAATAAAGGCATTTTCAGTCTTGGTTGAGAAAACTCAACCTTCATCTCATATTGAGCTGACCATAGAAGAGAATGGGCAAACCAATGCACATATTAGTATATGTGAGCACAAGAGATAACATGAAGTTGTGTTTGGGGTTAGAATCACCTCAGGGTCCTGTGCAGAGACTATAGGATACCATATGACTGAGACCATTTTATCAAGATAATAACATAGTGTATCAAATAATAAGCATTAATAAGATGTTAAATAAATAAATGTTGGATTTAATGGTCACATGAATCCATTTATATTCCACTAAATATATATAAATTAAACCACTTTGAATGAAAGGAGGCAACATATTCACCATAAACAATGTTCTTGGGTTACTATTATTCGGTATTATGAAATCTGTATATCTCTTTTATTATGATAAGATCCATGATTATTTTTAGATTATGAAACTGGAATTATATACCAAGATACAAGAAAGGTGAAAACAATGTAATCAGTGAGTATTAATTGAACACATGTCATCATAGTAGATAGAGTAATCATTCATTCTAATACGGACATCCCACACATGTCTTTGTAGTAGTCAAATATACTATGAGACATTTGACCACATGAATATTAGAGTTACCATGAAGTGTGTGTTCCGATATAAAAAATGTGAAATGAAATATTGACCATCGTAATATATAGAAGGTCGTGGTTCTTAATATGAATAAGTGAAAAAATACACAAAGTTTAGTGTCTTTATACTATAAATTTAAGGAATGAATTTCTACTTTACTGAATTTATAAAATAATTTACATTGATGTGAAAATGTTATATCAAAAAGTAAATAATATAAAAGAAGAGGTATGATGATACCAAAGAACAATAAAATTGTTTAATTAATTTATAGTAATTTAATGTACTATTATTCAGGAAAACAATGTCCTAGATCACACAATGATGATGAATAAAATAAATTACATTCCATGGTGATTTTTTTGAATTTCTTTTTGTGATCATTTTAAATGTGAGGTCTTGAATCATCAGTGTAAACATCGCAATATGTTAAGGCAATATAGTTACATATTTTTTAAGTTTTACACCATTGAACACTTTTTAAAGGTGAGGCCAAGGTTCATATTTATATGTAAAAGTAAACATGGGACCTAATGATATTTGTAATGTCAAATATATTGTATCATATATTTTATCGTGGTACCCTTATGATATATGTAATGTTGGTCCCATATATAGTATTTTTGAGTTAAGAGAGAAATTTCACACAGAATAAAAATGATGAAAAAATTGAAGGAATAATATTTTTGTAGGTTATAATGAATTAGTTAATGAAAATATCATTAATTTTATCTTATGTAATATTTCCATGTCTTCTAGGATTTAAAAAAATTAATGTGTTTTAATTTGAAAAAAAACTATGAGATTTATATGGTGAGATCTCAAGATGAATTGAATATATTTCATGACATTATTTTGAATTTTTTTTATAATTTATGAATATGAGAGTTTTATAATTTAGAAAATAATAAAAATATCAACACTTCAAAGTGAATATAAATTTAAGAAGAATTAATGGAATTATATTGGTTTGAATGCTTCTATTATTGATGTACATTAATCTTTATGAACATTGAGATAAGAACAGATATTTTCCTTGACTATAGACATGGAAATCATTTTTTTAATAAAAATATATAAGTAGAAGATATAAGTCAATAGTATAATTATCATTAATAGGAGAAGAGATAAAGAAAAAAATGTTTTTTTGGATTAATATAATATTATAGAATAAAAAAATGATGAATATTAATGTTAATAGATTAATGATGTGTGGTTTGACTTTATTTTACATTATGAATCTTGAATTTTTCGAACCCTAATTATAAAATATCATAGTGATTATTTTTAGAGAATAATACCAACCTACATATATATTTTCCAATCATTGTATAGAAGATAAATAATTTTTCAATGTATTGAAAAAGATTATTTAAAATAAAGGTGGTACCAATCTGAAAAATATCATTAATGATTTAGTAGTTCTACCATACACTATTACATATCATGGATGTGGATGATACCTACCAAACACATGTATATGAGATGAACTGTAATTGTAATAACTATAATTCGTAGTCATAAGAACAATTATACTCCAAAAAAGTTGAAAAATTCTTGATTATGGTATTGAACTGAGGAAATACATAATAAATACGATTTGTTAATGTTTTTGCCTTATTATAAAATATATATTTGATAAAATGATGAGATCTCAATAATTGATCCATACTACATAATCGAGGAAAATTTTTGAGTGTAATTTTTTTATATAAAATGAAAATGAATATGCAGTAAAAGCTATGAACACATATTCAATACTCACCCCCACAATGTACCAATACAATCTATCTCATTACTATAGGTATAATTGGAGTGATATTACACCTTTTATTGTATTAGTTATTTATATTTTTTCAAGTTCAATAATAAGGGATGATTGTAAGTTAACTCATGAGTACCATAGGTGCAATACATAGTCTTCACCATTGTTAAAGAATACATGATTATTTTTTCCAAAACTATGAAAAACATGAAGAATGTTGAGAAAAATATATAGGGAAAATTATCAAGATATAAGAAAAATAAACAACAAATTAAATATAAAAAAGTGGTATATCCTCATCTATTATATCAATTGAATGTGAACCTCATAAAGAAGGAGTTGTAATATATGAAGAATTTGGAGAAAATAAATTTATACAAACAACTAAATATTTCTATTTCAAAATTTGAGTAATAAAAAAAATCCACATGATGTTATCCCATGTAAACAAGGATTTGTTCAGGAACTTTTTGAAGAAAAATACCAACTAAAAAAGATGTTAAAAATGGAATGTGCACTTGATAATAAATATGAAAGGTGAAATGATCAAACAAAGCATATTGAATTAAAAGAAAATTTTTTTATACATATTAATGAAAATATTTCCTGGATTTAAGAATAATTGTAATGTAATGTATGTGAGAAATAAGTGATATAATTTCTTTTGAAAAAAGTAATAAGTGCATTGAAAATTTTTCATAAAAACTATATAAAATAAAATGATGCATCGATTGTGTCCAATTTAAAAATAATAATCAAATATAATGATTAATATTTATATGAATCGATCATCACACATATGATCAAATATATAGAAGATAAATTGAGATTTGGGAGATAATATGATATCAGTTGAGAATTATACAGGTCCCCTCAACAAAAAATTCCATGAAATTGCGATAAAAATATTTGATATTAAATCATCCAAAACTATTGAGAAAATGGATACAAACATATAATGTTTATAGGAGTAACTTCTCTAAAAAATTGTCTCATTATAGTTGAAAAAAGAACCTCGGAGAATCTGACAATGTATCAACTTCTAAACTTAAAAAAAGTTTTTATAAAAGTCAAAATATATTAATTGCGAGTAATATTTTTTAGTATAGTGTATTAAATAATAAATTGTGTTGAAAATATAGGATTTATAGAAATAATAATTCTACCACAATGTGAAATATGTAGTAATTTTTTTAAGCGATGATCCCCAAAAACTAGATGGAACGTTTGAATATATTTATAAAACAACAAGGATCCCATGATAAAATATTTGGTCACTATGCACTTCA
Organism: Viscum album; assembly: GCA_963277665.1. NCBI lineage: Eukaryota > Viridiplantae > Streptophyta > Magnoliopsida > Santalales > Viscaceae > Viscum > Viscum album. The sequence goes on along the minus strand of OY728127.1, from coordinate 521,779,956 downwards.
AATATTATAAAATGGTTTCATGGATACTTAAACTATAAATATAGGTTTGATAAAATAAAATTATGGTTTTGAAATAATATATTGACTGTTAAATCTCAATGAAGGCCATAATTTAGGGGGATCTAGATGGAAGTAGGAGGTTAATAGAATGTTGAAATAAATAAATGGAGTAACCTTTTAATTAAATTTATATTTCATATCATGGAAATATTTTTTCAATTTGAAATAATATAGATTCATATTTATGATGATTTATGATATGTTCAAACATATCACAAATCATATGTTAATAAGAGGATAACATAATAGTTTAAAATAATGTTATTAAGTGGAGAGACGAATTTTATTTATGATAATATCGTATAAAATATTTTGTTAAAAAATATAATAGTTGGAAAACCCATGGATAATAATTCTTATTAGATTAATTACATGGATAAAAAACCAAATATATTGTCATGTTATTGGAAAAAAATATAATAATAATGGATTTATACAAATAAGAGATACAGAATAACATTATAAGGAGAAAGCAAAATGGGAATAATAATTAAAATAAAGAGATAAAAGGATTTGTTTACTGGTTAGAGATATCATAGAGTAAGAGGATAATACATTACCCCAAATGTTTAAGAATATGGTTATAAGGAATCCTCGTAGAGATTCAAAATAGGTTGAGTTAGTTATAAAAGACCATTTGATTATTTGCTTTACATATTTTGAAAAGGATAGATTGGACGAGGCCTAAGAATGTTCTAGTGAAAAAATACAAGAAATTTTACAATAATATCTCTAATTTCATTTGATTTTGTAAGAAAATAATAACGAAAGAGTTATTTGAATGAGGTGTGGAAGTTGTGTGAAAGCTAGTCAGAATTAATATTGTTATATGACTACATTTCAATACCATGATAAAATTTTATAAATAATTAATGAAAATGGTAATGTAACTATGAATTAACATTCTTTACTAGAAAGGGATAATAGTTCTAAACCAAAAATGAGAAATTTGACACTCCTAAATTAAAGAATAAATTGAATGTCAATCATGGATGAATGAAGTATGGAGTGAAATGAAAAAAATGGTTAGGAAATTTATCATAACCTATCCTATAATATTAAGGAATAAGGAGTTTAAACATATTCCAATAATTTGGAGTCATATTTCTATTCTTTTTATGGCATGTAATTGGAAGTGATTTTTAAAGAGATAGTTAATAACAAAAAATAAATAGAAATATAAAAAATAAAGAAACTGGAGTCACTTTTATAGACATGATCAAACTTTAAGAGTTCAATAATGGTGTTTTCTCAATAAGAAAAACCTTTAACATCATATATTAAAGTGTCTAACCTTACAGGATTTATGATAATCATCCATGTTGTGGAGTTTTTAAAATAGGGGAGTATTTCAAACAAACTAGTATTTTATTTTATCTGAAATATAGGTGATACATTGTGTGTTTCAGTAACTAGATATTCTAATCATCCTTTCCCACCTTCAATTGTTTATTTCAAAAATGACTAGAAATTGATAGTGTTGGTTAATGAGAAAATAGTTTCAAAAGGGTGGTTATATATCATGTACATGATCATTCGAATGTGTTTAATATGTTTTTTATGTTGTATATTATATTAAAATATTGTCTATAAAACTATAAAAAGTTATTTTATTGAAATGGTGTCACATATACCATCATTTAATATAAAAATTTGAATACCTTGTCTACTCACTCTGGTTTTTTGTGTTAGAAAATTTCACATATAATTAGAGTTGTGTAACTTATGGATACTAGCTATGTATACATATCGAATAAATAATTTTTAAATTGATTCATGTTATATAGAAAATAATAAGTAAAAGGAGAACTTTCTTGAAGAAAATTAATTTCTTACCCCTTGAGTAGTAATTATTTTCAATTAGGGGTAGTTGAAAATTTTGGTATTTACAAATATTGACATAAAATAATTTTATGGAATAAATGAATTAATCCATGGGAGAGACTTATGATCCCATCATCAATATTTTATTGTTTTAATAATAGTGATTAAATTTAAATAGATGATTTCAATATTTGTGGAAGAAATTAATTTTATTGATTTGAAATGAAGAATTGAATCTTATTTAGATGAACAACAGTTCAAAAGTGATTTAATTAATATATGTATTGTGATAATAGTGTTTGTAAAATTTAAATTTTTTTAAACAAAAATATTTATTAAAAGTTAATGATATGTTAAGGCTATGAAAAAAAAATTATTTCATAAAAAGAATTATTTTTTGAAGAACATGGGGGGATGGTATTTTATAATTTTTCATTATAATTACAAATATAATATTTTATTAATTTTTTTTGGTTTTTTAATCAAACAAAATCCTAATCCAAAGCCTGGTTATCCTACCTAAAAGGTTATTCCCACTCATACCAACCATGTGAGAGAATTTGGGAAGAATAATAGGAAAAGGTATTGGTGAGAACATGGGTCATTATAAATGTGTGTTGGAGAATATACTAATCATAAGGTCAGTCGGGATGACGATAGTTTACCATCTGGAATATATAGTATTTATCAATATTATAATTTTTTTTCAATATTCGTAGAATCAGTATTCTAAAAACTATAGACTTTTGGATCCTATGGACACATGATAATAATTATCAACTATCAAATTCTTGTACATTATGCTTGGCCAGAAAAAATGATTCCATGTGATCACCAAGAACATCATGTTTGGGATACTATTCATTGATATTCAAATGTATGACCATTATCTTTATCAAGTCATGATGTATAAATATTTCAAGCTCCTGATAATTAAAAGATCAATTATGGAACCCGCCCAAACACCCATCGGGTCGACCGGAGACCCAATTTATTGTGATCCTTCACATTAGTACGGCCACTTGTATATATAATTTAGGACCTACCATGACTATCTTCTTTGTGTCCATACCATCCTTGAGTTAATTAAATTCATGATGGATAGAGTGATCATGTTGTGTGAGTTGAGATGTACCAACCATGTTATTAAATATTATCTATGAGATTACAGTTATGTTTAAGGTTCTTGAGTTGAATATGTGATGAAGAGCCATGAATGATGGTGTATATGAAGTATAATTTTCATATACGAAGTACCAAATGGATTCATGAAAGGTAATCATTTATAGATATGTGTATATGTTTATTTCAAAACATAAACACGTTTATAGTATAGGTATGATGATCTCGATGAAATAAAACTAATAGCAATGTCATCATAGTAATTAATAGTACTTTGATTGATGTTGAAAAAAACATTGATCATGTTTAATTGAATAAGAAAATATGTTATATGTCATTGATATAATTTAGTATCAATTTTAATGAAAATTTTCATTATTGAATTCATTTCCCGACATCTTAATTGTCCCGATGCATAAAGGAAATCGAAATATATGTTATACAGGGGTTATAAAATTGCAAACTATGTGATGTTGAGATGTTTATTATTATTCTCACATAATGGTAATGGTAGAACTAGTACATCATTTTTGGTATAAATATATTATTTTTAAGGGTTATATTATTACCCTAATGATTATAATAAATATAAACACTTTTTTATGATTATTTTTTAAAATATGCAGCTTCCATATTATAAGTATATGATTGGAAATAAAAGATAGAAAATGCATGTGGGTTATGAAAAACAATTAAATGAAAAGAAAATTATTTTTTATAATGATGACTATTTATTATTTATTAGGGATTATTAATGAAAATACATTTTTTAAAATGCCAAAAATATTTAAATAAAAATATAGTTATTTTAGAATGATGAAATATTTTTCTTAACATTGTTTTTATTTTATAAAATATACTAGAATATGACAGTGTAATTATTTTGAGTATAATAAAAATATAAATTCATCCAAACGAATATAAATATGAGAATAATGAATATAATTATATATTTTTAATACTTCAATTCTTGTTACACCTTTTTTATATTGAATATCAAGAGAAATATAGTTCTATTCCTCACCAATGATGATGATAAATATTTTCTGATGCTAAAATAATGATGATGATGAAGATATGATTCAATAGTAAAAGTTTCGTCTATATAATAAGAGATATAGAATAATAAATAGGTTTTATGAAATCATTATTATATTACATAAGAAAATGAATAATGGGATTTAAGGTAAGTGGTTGCGCCCAAATTTACCCTACTGGTAAAAGCGTTCGTTGAAGTGCAAGTAGGGATCGAATCCACAGGGACCGAAGAAGTAACCTTGAGACACTTTGATTAGTTGCGGGATTGGCTATGAAGTGGCCAACTATGGTGTTGATTGATTTGAAGAAATATTTATTTAAATTAATGATCAAAAACAATAAAATTACTTGAATTAAAACAACTAATTAATGTGAGTTGATCCTAGGTTTTCTCTTGGGCTTGATTGGATGTATTTGTTTTTCATTTGATTTTATGTTCATCGGTTCAAGAGGTATCCATTAAATGAAATAATTCTTCAATATCATTCTCCGATTTAATCCTAACACAATTTCAAGGCTAATCACCAATTCACTTAGAGGATCAATTAAATTAGCACTCCAAGGAATTGGATCGTACTAGCACTCAAAATGTGCCGTTGTTAAATTCGGTGAAGACAAAGAAGAAGATAAATCAAAGAAAGGAACTCTTAAAATAATGAACAAATTTAAGAATTTAAGAACATCAAATAACATTCAATCCAACTCATGCAACTCCCTACGATCAACCCATAAAATTTTAGCCCTCCATTGATGCTGTTATATCAATGGAAGTGGGTAATTGACTTAATGAAGCGGGATTGAAGAAGAAATAAAAAAAAACATTAATCAAAATGAACACTCCACCGTTGTGTGATGAATTCACAAGTGCGGGTGTGAATAAATTCACACTACGATTCAACTGTATCAACGTGTAAAAAAAAGGAAAAATAAAAGTTAAGAAGAATAAATTTTATTAAAATACTAAACGTGAATGAAAAACTTACATTAGAGAAATTGACAATGCCATTACAAAACGAAAGCGGGAAATTACAATTGAAAGAAAAACTTGGATTCAAAGGAAAATGTTAGATTCAAGGAAAAATGTTAGATGATAATTTCATTCACCACCATCTCCTTATATAGGCATATTAGGAGCCTTAGGTCCACCCCCAACATTAAATTCACCCCAAAACAATTAAGAGAGTCAAAAGGAGGGTGAAGAATCAAAAGGAAATTGACGTTTCGAAGTTGACCCGGAAAACTGTCCAGATTCGTCCTCCATTTTGACGTGTGCGTTTGACACTTCATATGGCCGAATCCGATGGTGTCATAAATATACAATATCTTCGTCCATGTATCTTCTAGAATCTCTCAAAAGATCAGGAAATTTGGATCAGCCTTTTGGATGTTATGGTCGAAATGGTGGGACTGATTTCTGTGCATTAATGACGAGTCCACCATTTAAATCTTAACTTCATATCCCTTTATCATCATGAAAACATCAGAATTTGCTCCGACCACAGTTGAATAAAATGATCCTCATATTTTTATCTTTCTACTGTATAAATTTGAGCTTCATTGGGCTTGGTTTATGGGCCCCACATTTGTTTGATGGGCCTTAGGCCCATTATGCTTTTTCTAGCAAGTTTCTGCCTTCAGGCGCAAAAATCTCCATCTTCTTTTGAGATTCATCCATCAGACCTAAAAGATAAAATGTTCCAAACAAAGTGATCAATAATATCCCAAAATTTCAAATTAAAATGATGAATATTGTAATTTTCACAAGCAAATTATTGAGTGGGCCCAAATTGACATTTTAAGCATGAATTGCACAATGATGGGAAATGAAGTTCAATTTCTGAATTGGACTAAAATTGATGTTTATGAACTTTTAAACACATTAATATTAAGATCTTAACAATGAATATTCGCCACTTTCAGTGACTAATCACACCCCCCAACTTGAGTTTTGCTAGTCCCGAGCAAAATAAATTACAAATATGAAATCCAAATCCCTTTTTCCAAAAACATTTAAATACACATTACTCACCCAAATATCTAATACCAAAAAAATTATGAAAACCCATCAAAATAATTTAAAACAAGCTAGGTCCATAAGCATATACCAAGCCCAAGCCCATTCCTTTGTTCAAATTCATTGCCACATTTCATCCAATTCCAATTAAGCATGATAAAGTGTTGTGCATCATAAAAGATATGGGGCCCATTTTATTGTTCAAGGGGAAAAAATGGAAGCGCTAGGTGGGAATCACATTAAACCTTAAGATGAGTATCGATTTTTTAAAAAAAAAAATTTGATTTTTTTTTTGATTTTTTTTAACCACAATATATATGAAAAGACTAACTCTGGGCAAGACAACTATGGAGTCACGATCCCCAAGTGCCGGACGCCACGCATTTTGTCAATTTCATGCTCTACAATAGAGATATAAAGCCTAACTCTGGGCAAGACAACTATGGAGTCACGATCCCCAAGTGCCGGACGCCACACATTTGGACAAAACATTGCTCTATGTGGTCATTATTATTATTTTCATTTTTTTTTGTTTTTTTTTTTGTTTTTTTTGTTTTTTTTTGGATACTCAAATTAAACTAAAAGTGACCCCAGAACCCTGTGCTATAATGAAAGGGACCCAAGAACTCAAATTTACACCCACAATCCAAAAGACGTGCATTGTGGCATTTTTATTAAGAGGATGAAAATGTAAACTTTGAAAAATCACATTGGACAACCGCACTTTCCAAAAACTATGCTCATGAACTTAAACTTGCATTAAAATCAGAATCAAGGCATGCAAAATTTATTTGATATCCAATTTTAGATTTTGCAATGTGTGTTATCATGTTCAAGGTTAATGGAATTTTTCTTTTCATGCATGTTTTTATTCAAAAAAACCATTTTTTATCCCCCCCCCCAACTTAGAATAACACTGCCCCCAGTGTTTAAAGAAAAGAAAAGCTAGAAGGGGGTAGGAGAGGAGTTCAAAAAAGAAATTTAAAATAAAAATCATGGAATGAAGTCACCTGGTTTTTAAAGTTGAGGTTCATGATGCTCCAAATTACTCCTTTGATCTCTTTGGGGATTTAGGCACCTCCTTGATTGAACATGTATCACCCAAAATAGTTCCTGAACCATAAAAAGAAGGAAAAAGCAGACAAAACAAACAACACAATGATTTATTTAATTTCCAAGTACCATAATTTGCATGTTTTTTTAAATAAAACTAATGATACATTGTCTTCTTTTAAATTTCTGGGTAAGGTATTACTCAGGGATCACACCGCGTGACACGGATGAATACGGTGCTCCCCTTTCATACCCATCCATACTCATAAAAGAAGAACAGGTCAAGTGTCTAATTTTTTTTAACCTACAAAAACATAAATAAAATAAACTGATGATACATTGTCTTCTTTAAATTTCTGGGTAAGGTATTACTCAGGGATCACACTGCGTGACACGGATGAATACAGTCCTCCCCTTTCATACCCATCCTTACTCATAAAAGAAGAACAGGTCAACAGCTTATGGTAATTTATTATATGAAAAATGAAATGATTCAAAATGATTGGAAACAAGAAAACCATGGGTTGCCTCCCATGCAACGCTTTTGTTTAACGTCGTTAGCTCGACTTGAACCCCCCAACTTATCCAATTCCAACTTTCAAAATTTTAATGAACCCATCTTTCTCCACTTCAACAAGATTGAGATTGATCGTTTTTTTTGAAATTTGTTTTGTATGAAATCATATTTTCTATAATGATTGGTAAAATCCAAGGAATATCTAAAATGGTTGATCGAGTTGTTTCTATAGTCTTTTCTAAGACACCAAGGATCATTCCTACATTATTGATTTCATGATATGGATGAATGACAACTGAAATTTCTTGTTTATCACCTATGATGGGATGCCTCGGTGGGGAAGTAAGGACATTGATTTTGAGTTCAGGTTGGATAGGACATTTAAACCCAGATAAGGAATTAGAATCAAAATCAATTTCATTTTCAGCATTTCCCAACACAATTGGTTCCATTTGAATTGAAGATTCAACCCCAAAGTTTTCTAGATGAGTTTCATGAATGGGTATGGATTTGATGTTTGTGATTTCTCCTAATGGTTCAATGATTGGTGTTTCTGAAAAATTATCATTGGATAAATATTCCGGGCATTCAATCCATGAAGAAAAATTTCCCTCTTTTGAATTCATGAAATCAATTTCATCCTGATTTAAACACTCATTAACAATTCCTTTATCTTGTTCAGTTATCCCATATCCAAAGGTTAGTTCTTTTTTCAAATCATGAGAGGTTTTTGGGATAAATGATTCATCTATAAATGATGAGGAAAAAACATCTTGAGTGGGAACGGGTTCCTCAAAAGTCTTAAAGCATTGTAATTCTAATCTGAAAGATGAAACTTCTGAATTCATTTTATCCATTTGTTCACACAATTGTTCAAGAATTTTTTCAGGATTAGGGTTGATATATGTTTGTACATCCTGGACTTCCTCATTATTTATCTTTTCAATCATTCTTGATAGGTATGGAAATTGATCTTGTAAACATTCAGCATCCCATTGATTGTACATCTCATCTGGTGTGGTGTATTCAATTAAGGGTTGGTCAATGAAATTTTCTATGTGAGGTGATTCAAAATATTGATTTTCTAAATGATTATATCCTTGGTATATTAATGGGTATTGTTGAAGATAATCCATTGGAGATGATTGAAAATTGTTTTTGGGATTCATTGGACACACATGAACAGAAAGGGGAAAAGAGAAGAGAAATTTCGGTGAGAATAGAGAATTTGGGGTGAGAAAAGAAGATGAGTGTCTAAGGTACTTACTTGGGTCCCCGGCAACGGCGCCAAAATTTGGTTGCGCCCAAATTTACCCTACTGGTAAAAGCGTTCGTTGAAGTACAAGTAAGGATCGAATCCACAGGGACCGAAGAAGTAACCTTGAGACACTTTGATTAGTTGCGGGATTGGCTATGAAGTGGCCAACTATGATGTTGATTGATTTGAAGAAATATTTATTTAAATTAATGAACAAAAACAATAAAATTACTTGAATTAAAACAACTAATTAATGTGAGTTGATCCTAGGTTGTCTCTTGGGCTTGATTGGATGTATTTGTTTTTCATTTGATTTTATGTTCATCGGTTCAAGAGGTATCCATTAAATGAAATAATTCTTCAATATCATTCTCCGATTTAATCCTTACACAATTTCAAGGCTAATCACCAATTCACTTAGAGGATCAATTAAATGAGAACTCCAAGGAATTGGATCGTACTAGCACTCAAAATGTGCCGTTGTTAAATTCGGTGAAGACAAAGAAGAAGATAAATCAAAGAAAGGAACTCTTAAAATAAAGAACAAATTTAAGAATTTAAGAACATCAAATAACATTCAATCCAACTCATGCAACTCCGTACGATCAACCCATAAAATTTTAGCCCTCCATTGATGCTATTATATCAATGGAAGTGGGTAATTGACTTAAAGAAGCGGGATTGAAGAAGAAAGAAAAAAAAACATTAATCAAAATGAACACTCCACCGTTGTGTGATGAATTCACAAGTGCGGGTGTGAATAAATTCACACTACGATTCAACGGTATCAACGTGTAAAAAAGAGTAAAAATAAAAGTTAAGAAGAATTAATTTTATTAAAATACTAAACGTGAATGAAAAACTTACATTAGAGAAATTGACAATTCCATTACAAAACGAAAGCGGGAAATTACAATTGAAAGAAAAACTTGGATTCAAAGGAAAATGTTAGATTCAAGGAAAAATGTTAGATGATAATTTCATTCACCACCATCTCCTTATATAGGCATATTAGGAGCCTTAGGTCCACCCCCAACATTAAATTCACCCCCCAACAATTAAGAGAGTCAAAAGAAGGGTGAAGAATCAAAAGGAAATTGACGTTTCGAAGTTGACCCGGAAAACTGTCCAGATTCGTCCTCCATTTTGACGTGTACGTTTGACACTTCATATGGCCGAATCCGATGGTGTCATAAATATACAATATCTTCGTCCATGTATCTTCTAGAATCTCTCAAAATCTCAGGAAATTTGGATCAGCCGTTTGGAAGTTATGGTCGAAATGGTGGGACTGATTTCTGTGCATTAATGACGAGTCCACCATTTAAATCTTAACTTCATATCCATTTATCATCATGAAAACATCAGAATTTGCTCCGACCACAGTTGAATAAAATGATCCTCATATTTTTATCTTTCTACTGTATAAATTTGAGCTTCATTGGGCTTGGTTTCTGGTCCCCACATTTTTTTGATGGGCCTTAGGCCCATTATGCTTTTTCTAGCAAGTTTCTGCCTTCAGGCGCAAAATTCTCCATCTTCTTTTGAGATTCATCCATCAGACCTAAAAGATAAAATTTTCCAAACAAAGTGATCAATAATATCCAAAAATTTCAAATTAAAATGATGAATATTGTAATTTTCAAAAGCAAATTATTGAGTGTGCCCAAATTGACATTTTAAGCATGAATTGCACAATGATGGGAAATGAAGTTCAATTTCTGAATTGGACTAAAATTGATGTTTATGAACTTTTAAACACATTAATATTAAGATCTTAAAAATGAATATTAGCCACTTTCAGTGACTAATCAGTAAGCGATTGATGTTTCATGTTCTATAATTCTTCTATATCGAGACTCATTTAGATTTTATACCACATTGATTAAATGTCACCATGATTTTAAGTAGAGAAACATTCCAAAATCCATGACTAATTGAGGATCAATTTCTAGAATTTGACGATCTGTTTTATCTAGTGGAAGAGTCTTGATGAAATTAGTGGTACATTTTCAAACAATTCTATTAAAGAAATAGTCATCAAATTGTAATACAATTTTCGCAAAAGAACTTTATAATACCAACACAACAAGTGTGTGTGACATGTATTGAAGATGAAATGACACAGCATATAAATGATAAAATAATTACTATATTTGAAAATAGTCAAACATTGATGTGAGTAGGGTCTATCATTGATTTTGAACTATGTAAATCCCATGTACTGCGATTCTCGTATTAATCTACATTGAAATCATGGGTGGAGGTTGAGAGAACATTAATTGATCCATACCTCTTAACCAGGGAATAATTTACAGTTTTATAGGGATTATAGAAAAAGAAAATAAAAACTAGGTAAAATATAGGTACAAAACATTACCCCCTCTCAATGTCCCAGCATGATATATCACAGATCTACAACATTTAATGTTAAATAACTGAATAAATATATAAAGGATGTGGTAAAAACCTAGTATTGAATCATCAAATGCATAAAAAACTATAATTAGTACAAAAATATATATTATTTTTTGGAAAAAATAATAAAATAATAAATATATTATTCTAAAAAACCCGTATAATCCTCTTATAAAAAACACCCCTCACTACCACATGATTAATTACACCTTAAATTTCTTATAATTCTAATGTTTTTCTAACTTCCCTCCTAAATCTCTTAAATCCATATAACCCATCACAACACCACCACTCTTCCTGACATAAATTTATTTTCATTACAAAGTTATATTTATTTCTATCCCAAAACTCCTATATGCACTTTTTTTGTCATGGTCTACACAAAATATAATTATTTAATGCCTTTGTGGCAAATCAAAGGAGGTATTCTAAAGGAAGAGGTAATTTATAACAACCCCCTTTATTTTTGATTTTTTTTATTCTTACTGATCCCCAAAATCAAATTTACCCATAATGATATAATTAAATAAGTATCATATGTATACAAAATAATTAATATATAAATGGAATATCTATTATCGTACCCACTTTTTTTATTTTAAGGTGAATGCATCTCCCTCATTATTCTCAATCATTTACCTCAATGAATGATGTATTTCATTTTTCATCACCACCAACATGGATGGGTGTAATATGTAATTAATAAATTATTTTTATTATAACTAATAAATTAAAAAAATTGTCATATTCTTTAATTATAAAATAAATTTGGAATTAACAATATTATAAATATACATTCATAGTGGGTAAAATAGTCTACAAGGATATTTTTTAATCAATTATTAATTCCTACATGAATGGTAATGTTAAATCATTTTATGGATATATATTTACATAATAATGATATTATATTTTTATTCATATTCTATACTAGCTACATAATTATAAAAATAAATTTAATAAATGATGTTTTTTACAAATAATTAAACAACCAAAATGGGTATACAACTGTACGAAAACATTTACACATCATGAATAATGATTATGATAGAAATGGTTTAAGTATTTGAATATATTTAAACTTATTTAATGGAATGAAATATATATATATATATAAATTATATTATTTGGAACCATTTGACAATGTCAATGATTTTTTTCCATTATACTAAATGGATATTGGATCTGTGGACCAAATAATTCAAAAAGATTGATATCGGCATACAAGACTAATAAATGAATGAAATTGTATTTTTAATGGGTTATAATAGAAGAAATAATATTTAATATTATTATGAATTATGATATTAGAATATTTAGTTCGAAAAGATATATGGTTATTGGAGCATCCAAGTGATTCAAGACTCGATGTTTGGGATCTCAATGCTATCCTATCCTTCTGAATCTATTTTAATGTTTTCGTTTGAGATAATTATTCTTATTTTTATATTTTAATATCTTCATGTTTCCCTAATCCATTTGAAATGTAATCAATGATGGATTATCCATATCCATGGCCTGAACACATTATTATTCTATTTTTATTTAAATAGATGGGTTCTAATTTTTATAATTTTATTTCGTATACAATTAAACATTTTAATATTTTTTAACTCACATGACATAAGTTTAAATTTTTATACATCAATGGTATTATCATCCATTTATAATATTTTCAACCATAGTTTACTTATTGCAATTTCTAGATACCATGTGGAATTTGGAAGCGAGAGGGGTGAATCTATAATGCCTTTTTTAATTAAAACATTCATTAATTCATCTCTTGTGGCCAGTTAAATACTTCATCATCCCTTATCAGTGTCCCATAGCCTTACCCATAAATGAAATAAATTAAATTCAAAAGAAATATATATTTTCATGGTTTAGATTTTTGAAACCACTCTATGTTGTAATTGGTTATTCACCCTGATAATATATTCGTCAACAATTAATGTATGTGGTTTCCATGTCATAGTCCCACACCTTACATAAAAATAAATCCCATAAAGTTAATAAAAATATTTATCTAGGATCCATATAAGACTTTCATATCTTACAAACATACTACTTCATTGAGTTTTTTTAAAACATAGTCCATTATTCATGAATGTAAGATGAATACCTTACACAGTTATTAAAATATCTTCTTCTTAAAGTAACCTCTAATTAGTTATGAGAAACTTGTTTCTCCTTGTGAAATAGTGCATTGTACATAATCTATAAATTTCCACACATCCATCCAAATTCTGGTTTATTATATGAAATTTACATACTAAATACATAACAATATTATAACTCTCAATTATCTTATTTGATTCATAGGAACCCCTGAATTAAATAGAAATTATTATCATCACATTCATTGATGTACATGTGTTTCTACATATCATTATGTTTTTTATTTCCTCAATATATAGAAATTAACAAGAAACAGCAATTTAATGTTTTCAATCTACCTTAATTTCATTCACATTCAGATAGAAACTCAATTAATTCTTCACAAATATTATTTATATAATATTTATGGGAACACCTAGATTAAAGGAAGTATAATATTCAATATTCAAGTACTCATTCCAAATAATTTAACGTGAGTTTAGTATGTCAATTCAAATTTATTTGAAGTTTAGATTTTATTTATTCATGTAATATTTTATTTACCATATCCTATTATCTATTAAACCAAGAAATATAAATTCTTATTGAATTTCCATCAGTATATCGATGGATGCGTATACAATGATGTGGAACATGCTTATGCAGTGTAGATTACATTGTAGAACCAACATCTATTTCATCAAGAAGTACTTTAATCTCAACATTAATAATAAGATACATAATTTTAAAATAATATTTCTATCAAAGATGATTAGTTGAAGAATAATATTTTTTAAAAATCAAAATCTTTAATTCGTCATATTGAAAATATCTACAATATATTTCATAATACTTTGTATTCATTATAGAATAATAGATTAAAAAACATCATCATTATATTATTCCCTATTAAAGTCACACATGCCCTACTAAAAAGTATTACACCCTATAAAATTCATCTCGGCTAAGTTGTAAAGTCTTACATGGAAAAATACAAATTCATATTCTTAGAGTTAGATGTTGGAAATTCATATATGAGAACCACTCAAACTCTAATGATTCATTGGGGAATGTGTTACATGGAAATGGATTTTCATTTTTACAACCTCATATAAAATTCCAATAAACCTTAATTTTTTTACATGAATTTGAATTCAAACACATTTACTCAAATTCATACGAACTATATTAATTTTTCAGACATCACTAAACTGGACTATTAACCTCATTTCTTGATTCAAAGGCATTTTCTAAAAGTAAAAACACTGAAAAAAATTATCACATGATTTTCCTAAATTGATCAACCCATTATATTGATTCCTATGATGAACACCAAAACCATAATCCTAAATAAGAGTTTGTTCATGAATATTTAATTCCCTTACATTCATGAATATTCTTGAAACTCCGATTTCCATTTATAATGGTTGTAACTATGATTGTAATTATTCATTTATATTCAATATAACAACACCGAACTCTAAAACTACAGAAAAATACTATATAAAATATTAATGAAAATCATACTGGTTATTAAAAATATAATCGGCATACATCAGCTCTTTCATATCTCCATTTTTATTGTTGTCAATAAAAATTATCCTTCTAATGTCAATATTATTGTTTTATCTCATTTTACTCTATCACGAAATTTATAAAAAATATAAATTTTTTAGTTATGGTTTGTATCTCTATCTTAAATTTTTTTCTTCTACCCATTATTTATACAAAGAATCTCTTTCTCCCTTATTTTTTTGAATTAAGACCTTTATAAACATATTTATATAATGATGGCGCAAGACAAAACCTAAAAATAATTTTTATAGAAAATGTACTTGAAATATACATTCTAAAAACTTTATAGAAAAAAATATAGAACTCACTAATACATTAACGATATCTATAAATTCCAATACATTTGATACCATTATATTAATTCTCAATCGATGGGTTATTTGAGAAATTTATTAATTATTATGTATCCTACAGAAATCTCAAAAAAAATCATCTGAACTTTTCATGTGTAATCCATATTAATCCCAATTTCTCCAAATATCACATTAACCTCTAACCATTCTTTATAAACATATTTTTCATAAAAAAAAATTGTTCAATTTTTTATTTCAAAATAAATATCTTCAACAATTTCTATAGGTTTCTTGAATTATATATTTACCGATTTAGCACACTATGATAACTTTTATTCATATTTTTTTCTCTTAAAAAGATTGATAACATCAATTATTCACTATAGCTTAATTTTCTATGCCTTTTCAAAAATGATAATATAATTTTATTCTTTTTTTGTAAATGCAACCCCTCTAATAACTCTCATTCTACTTCACTCCTAGAATTCGTTTATGTTAGTACAAAATTAATGTATATTATATTTAAGAGAGGGTTTTCCCTACTTTTCATAAATATCTGTATATTTAAGAGTGAAATCCCGACCAATATCTTTTATTTTCCTCATAATTAGAAGAAAAATATCTCTTGATGTCTGCATTATGAATTAAATATCTCAAGAATTTATGTATAGAATTATTTCCTCGTTCTTATCTATAGTATCCACATTTGGGTTCATTATATTATTATCTATAATGGTGCACTCATCCGATGTTATTGGTTCCTTCTTTATTATCTCTTTTTATAAATGGGTAGGATATTCCATATAATAATTTTCAATATTTACAATGACAATTCTCATTACAAACAAATTCTCTTGAAAATATTTATATTTTCAATATTTTTTCCCTTATAATCACTTTTTTGTTCATTCATTACATTTCCACCCTTTTATAGTACCATTTTGACTATATTTCGTACGCCATCACTAGTACTTATTAATATTACTTGTCTATAGAGTCTCTATAATACACCTCTTAGATTTATATTTTTATAATATGATATTGGATATATTTTTTAATGAATTGATTCTACTTATGCTTATATTAACCACTACATTTATTCTATTTTAATGGAAAAGATTTTTTTCCCAAAAAACTATTTTCTTAGGCCTATGAATCCCACAACAAAAATAGTATCCAATAAATTGTGGTAGATGTTATTGAAAGGGGATCTGAACTAGAGGTAACCCCCACCACCACCTTCCTCCTCCCCATGGTGGATCGGCTGGATTTCGTCGCTTTAGTCCGGTGATCTTAGGGAATGTAGTGTCTCTCCTACGGTGTTGCATCGTTGAGGACTCGCTCATTTTCTCTCCATTTTCTTGCCTTCCCCCACTCTATCCTACTATCTGAATTGAGCTTCACATAGTGGTTCGGTGAGGGTCCAACGTTCATGTTTCTTGCTAATACAGTGAAGGTTGATGTTACCTGTTAGAGTTGACAGGGGTGCGTTGGGAGGATCTGGCCACCATGCGCGGTCTCGAAGGAGGCGATGAGATTTATGGTTCTGGATTATGGGGATATTTTTCTTCTTCCCTCACAGGCTCATCTCGAGAGGTCTTTGTAGTAAGGGGTTTCATTTTAAGGCTTTGATGTTCGATATTCGTCTGGATTTTTGCAATTTCGCCATTATTGGAAACTTCCTGCTTCACCTCTCGCTTCTCTTACACGATTCGGACTCCGTTGAGGGTTCATTCCTCTAGTGTCCGTGGATGGTTGGGGATAAAATGGAGTTGTGATCCCAGCCTTGGTTCTGGAAACCAGTTAAGGTTTCATGGTGTATGGGTTCTTTTTTTGGGCTGAGTTGTGTCTCCTAGGACTGCATCACAATGTTTTTATTTACAATTTCTTTTCTAGTTTTGGTTCGGAGGCATCATTAGTATCACGGTGGCATCTTGGATGTTTTTCACTTGGATCTCCTCATGACATTGAGTTTTCTAGCGTTTTTTGGTTTTTGTTATATGGTTTGTGATTTTGGTGGATCCAAATTTAGTGAAGGACCAAACGAACTGGCAGTGGTGATGAAGCTTTGATTTATTTAAACTTAGTGAAGGTTGTTCTTTTTTGAATTGTTGTGCGTTGAGGAGAATTATGTGGTTTGTATTTTTTGAATTTGATTATGGAACTGTGGACTTGGTCCATGAGTCACTACATCTAGTTTTCTTTCAAGGGACTTCCCCGATGAGGTTCAGAGCAGGGAGCATCCTCTTTATCCTCGCTAATTAGAATTGGATGTTTTGAGATGGTATGGTGTTAGCCATCGAACCGTACATGTGCTTATATGCATGGGATAGCAAATCATGCAGTGATGGGAAGAAGGAAGCTTATCGTATTTTCATTTTTGCTTTGGTGGGGATTTTCATTTATATTAAATTTGATTATATTTTTTCTTGATGAACATGGATCATGGAGTCAAGGTTGTGTTTTAAGTCTTTGATTTCTTCTGGTTTCCCACTTTTTCCTCAAAAGTTCTTTTGAAATTAAAAATAATAATTCTCAGTAAGTTACCCCCTAGTGGTTGATCTTTCAACAAATCCATGAGCCTATCCCAAAAATTGTACTTATTATTTATGTATCATCATTCATTTATTTTGTATTATTATTGAAGAGTAATTTTGTAACATTTTTCAACATAAATATTCCATGATGATGAAATTAAACTCTAACATATTTATTCTACCTGAACACCTCAATATTCTTTTAAAAAATATATGATAATAGAAAATAAATATGTAGTATCACATGATAAAATAAAAATAGAATTTACCATTATTTTTTGGTGGATATTCTCAGTTAAATTATACTGGATAGTTTTATCATCCATATCATTATAATAACATTATATTATAATTTTAATGGATTCTTCTTCATTATGAAACCAATATTTTACCTTTTTTTATTATTATTTCTCATTCAACTTTTAAATAAGATTCCTGAGAATTGTATCTTGCTCATCACATATTACCATGTATGTTTTGATCTCCTTAATGTTATTACATTACATCTCATATTTATTAATTTTTCATCGTAATATGGTTGATTTTATTCTTCATATGAGTATATTTTTCAGGGAATACATCTTTTAATTATTTACCATTTGTTATTTCTTTTTATTACCCCCATCACTTCTTGATGTATCATTATGATTTACAACATATGAAATGATTTACTTATGTTTTTATGTATATATTTATATTTTAATTCTCTACATTCCAAGTAATCTTGATATCATTCTCTTCCCATAATAGTATATTCGTCTTTAATGAAAAAATATTCTTTATTTTAGAGTCATATTTTTTTATCTAAAAATGATTATTTGAGGATTCGAAAATAATTATAGTTTTTAGATAATTCTTTTCCCAACTCATATTTGGTATTAAAATTTGGAAATATTACATTAACATTTTTATAACCTTTATATGTATTAAACCAAAATTATCGTTTCAACCTCTACCCTCTCTTACCCTTTTTGAATACATTTGAAAAATTGATATTAATAATATATATTATTTATCTTATTCCACATTTTTTAGTTACCAATTTCCTCATTTTATTTATCATTAAGAATCAATTTTATAATTGATTTAAAATAAAATAATTCATTTTAATTCCTATTTAAAAAGGGGGAATTAATCATCTCATAATTTTGATTTATATTACTCATCCCATGAAGTGATAGATCATCATTTATTAATTTTAGAAACAATAATATCAAATATATTAGTGAAATTACTCACCATCTTTTTCATAATAGTAGTATCCTCTATGGTGTCACCATGTAATCGTATGTAGATTATTATTTAGTTAACCCAAGTAATGTAACAATATATATTTTCTTCTTTAAAAATATGAATTAATTAAAACATTGACATACAAATTTTATATTTAGATTTTGTATTCTTCACATTTCCCTCATCTATATTCTAAATATTCTCCCACATGACTTTAGTAGTTTTATGTCAGATTAACGCATTATAGATCTTTTTAGATATAGAAGGAAAAGTTTCATTTATATATTTTCAAAGAATTTTTAGATTTCAAATGTCAACATGATTTTGGAAGCATCTCAACTAAGAAATGTAAATCTCACTGTTATTGCTCCTCTAACAGCTAAACCATTTGACAATATATATATATAATAGAATTTTATTCTTGTATCCATGAATATTTTTTCCAAAAAATGGATACACCACTATTGTTAACATAATTAATATTCATCATTCTACATCAATGAAAATTTGATCATTCACAGGGGAACTTGGAAATTTTAATACCCAATATAGATTCTATATCCATCTCAATGATAGGGGAGTAGTGAATCCTTGATATATTTGTCATTGATTAAATTTTTCATTAAATTCCCTATATTTGGATATAAGAATTTTAATCTAGTATTTACATTATTACCCAACCATACAAAAATATATAGAAAATACATGGCATATGAAAGATTGATTCACATGTTTTGTCCCTAAGATCCTACTCATTGATGTAATTAGATTTTCTCATGGATTATAGATTTATAATACATTAAACTATTTATTTAATAAAATATAGTATTGTACCATTAATTCATGGAATTCCATCACATACAGCAAAATTCCATATAGGTGTTTTATATAGAATCACATAGTTAAAATCCTCCTAATGGTTATTTTTTCAATATTTCACAATATATTACCTAAGTCTAGAATGTGACTTCCACACATATTACGTGAAATTTCTAATTTCATAAACTACCTTCAAATAAGTCTCTAAGACCTATATCACATTTTTCAGTGTTCCATAATCCTTGTTCACTTCAATTATTCATTTTTATCCTTCTTCCAGTTTCATGGATCGCTTGTCCATTCTCAATACAGAATGATACTCTACCTCTCACTGAATTTCACTGAAGAAAAAAACCCCTTTCATGGAATAATTTTTTTCATCTCATTCTATAGTATAATATTATTCCTAAATTTTATCAAATTCTTTATATCCTTTATATAGAAATAGTATTTACTAATATTAGTATCATGTTCTCACACTACCTCTATTTTATTATCCTACAATTATATATTCCTGGAATACATTATGAAAATTACCTCCAAAATCTATATAAAATCATTATGATTACTATAAATGAAATGTGTACATTTAAATACTAATTTAAACACATTCAACCCTAGTCTAGGATATCAATTAAAATCCCCTTCATAATCATATTTTAAATATTTATGTGATGATCTAATTTTTCTATCCTCTTCTCTGTTAAATCCATAACATTAAATTGATATTAAAATTCTATTAAAATTCCCCTCCATGTAAATATGGTTTCATATAATGTTTTATGTCTCTTTATTCCATGATTTTGAATATATATCATCACTATAACCTCCCTATTGTTTTCCACCTTAAATATAAACATGAATAATTATCATCTAAATTGTATTATGATATTTGAGTTCATGAATATGAGTTCAAGAATCATATAATTTGAAAATATTTTTAAAAAATTAATTTTCATGAAATGCTCCACAAATAATTTTGTAGTAATCTCTATGTCTTATGAAATTCCTTATTCATACTATGCAGTTAATTTAAATTCCCTTCAAAAATCTCACATTCTCAACTATGATGTCAAATTTCTAATAAAATTCATATCTTTATAGCTATAATGTCTTATTAGATCAATTTTAATGTTACATGCTCAAATTAATATAGTCAAAAAGTCATAAGCATGATCCTCTCAATTTTTTATGATCATTACAATAAATTAATATTCTAGAATCAGATTTATAATTCCAAGCCATTGATAAAATTCATGTAATCCATAAAATTTACTTTTGGATGTGAAGTAGTATGTTTTCATCCAAATTCATATGCATTTTACTAAATTTACATACATCACATAATTACACATTAAATCTCATTGTTCTTCCTGAAGGACATATAATCCAATTATAAAAACTTCCAAATTGATTTCAATAATATATCCACTTACTTAATGACATATCATAAATAATTATATATAATAAAACTCAGATCATCTTAAAAAAAATTCTTTACTTGAATCAGTAGGGATGTGCTCTCTAGGAGGAGAATCCAACTACACTTTCAATTGAATTACAATTTAAGGGTTTATAATTGTCCATATTTTTAAATTAAATCACATCTTATATAATATTCTTTAAAAAAAGTCTTCATATAATATTTTTTTTAAATTCCATGGTATTACTATCCTTTTAATGTTTCATTGATGAGAGATAATTAACCAGTGACATTATACTCTTCCTTTAAACCCTTATTCTTTTAAGAGTGGGTTTATCTTCAAAATCCTCATCATTTTCATACCGTGGATCTCTAAAAATGAAAACTCATTTCTATGATTTATCAACAACTTATTGTTATTACAAATTATTAGTTTTAATAGATATCTAATGTGTTATTGTCTTATTACATATCATTTTTATTTATGGGGTTCCTTGAACTACATTATTAGGTTTAAATTATCTATCACTATCTATCATAAATTATTGATTATTTTCATATATGTGAATATAATTTATTTTATTGATATAATATGTATAATTTCGACTATTATTTTTCTTTTTATATTATTTATAAGATCATATAAAGTTTTCCCTATATAGTTTGAATCCCTAAATTTTTTAATATATATTGAATGGTTCCTACCAAGAATGGTATGCCAGTTATTTGACAAAAAATTAAATTTTTATTATTAAAAAACATTTATGGAAAATGTGAGAAACATCAATTGTTAAACATAAAATCAGAAATCATCAAAACCAATCACCAAATAATTAAAAATCAATTTGAGTTTACCATAAGATCTATTCTAATGTTAAATCCATTAGAGAGTAGAACATTTTTTTCTGGGTAATCCTTGATTTGCTCATAAAAAAGATGGATTATATTGTTTCAAATTTTAAGATACTTCTCAATGTTTATCTTCTTTTAGTGGAAACAACATATCCAGATGACTTATTCCTTATCGATCAACCCATATTTATCTTTATTTGTAAAAACCAGAATCGTTATTTTATTCATCTTGTCAGAATACTTTTGTGAGTCATTAATTTCTAGAGTCTCCTCCATCATTTCTTCTTCAGAGTGTCTGATACTCTCCCGGGTCATGTCACTGTTAATTGCCTATATACCTACTACATTTTTTAAGAAATAATGGTCCTTTATATTAGGGATAATAAAATAGGTTTTGGAATAGTGGAAGATACATTCAAAGCCACATTATTATCCTATATCTGGCTTCACACTTCCCTAAAATCAGCAGCCTCGTAAATAGCAGTGTGAATTTCATCCCTATCTTCATCCCTTATCTTCTTTGATAACAAAGTCTCTATCGGTTTAGGTATGTGTGAGTATTATTTACAATATTTTGATTTCAAACCCTAAATCAAAATACAGCTCCCTAAATCATGGTTTCCTTTCTCCACCCTCATTATCTTGGGGGTGTGAATTCATTTATCTTCAATTCCCAAATCATTATCTACTATGATTAATATTGAGCTCCCATCTCCCAACTCATCCCCACAATGATCTTTCCCCTAAACATGATTATCCACTGGTTGATTCTCCTGAACTGGATAATCCACTTCTAATACATAAAAATGATTACTGATGTTGATAGTCTGGTTGGACCTTCCAGAACTATGACTATTCTTTAATGTCACCCAATCTACATCCCCATCATGCCTACCCTGCTCTGAATATCTGAGCTACGTAAAATGGTTTGGATTCTCTTCTCTTACCTCCTGTACCTAAACCAGACCATCACTTATTTAAAAGGAGACTGTATAGGATGTAGGATTTGATGAATTGATACATGGTGCCATGGATCCAATAGTTCACCCCCAATACATCATATTCTGACTGAAACTAAATTTACAAACTAGATCCATCCAAATCATGTCTCAAACCATTTAAGACATCAATAGGATTCATGTATGGATTTGAGGGCCATGCATCTTTTGAGATGGGATTAGAATAAGGTACATCCCTGTTAACTAGTTTAACAAATCAGGGTATTCCCAAATTGTCTGGATGAAACGACTGATAGGAATGTGCCTCTTTAATGTTTCACCATCATGTAGAACCATTATGTCCTTGGTTTTTAAATGAAAAATATAAATTATTCCATGTCTCAAAACCAACAGTTTGTAATTGGTGGAATTCCTCCCCCACATGAATCCAAATACACTCCACTGGAGGCTTTGAAACATCGACATATACACAAATAACATGAGAAATCAGATGGAATATTGAATTTTTTAACTATCAGAGCATATATAACAAACAAAATGATTCCCAAAAAACATAAAATTGATGGATTTTGAATGGAAAAGGGAGTTCTGGGGAACATACCCACATCGCCGTAGAAGGGGAGTCGTTTTTAATGTAAAAAACTAATAAACAATAGAAAATATATATGCGGAATCCATTGTAAGGTTGGGTAGCAATACACCAAGAAAAGAAAAATTCATTTGCCCACACAAACAAGAAATTTATATGGCATCAATCAAGGAGACCAAATGTCGTTCATTCTTAAAGACCCCAGGATCAAAAAACTAACCTATACAATGAATCAATTGAGGACTTGTCAAGTATAAAACATGAAATCATGTTCTGATCAAGAAGTCTTGAAGCATCTATGAAATTTGAAGATGACTGCTCTAGCATAGGATAATTGTCAAAGAGATTAGGGAAATTTAGAAAAATATTGATTTCCCGAAATGGAGGAGGAAAATATTGTTTGTATAATGGAAAAAAGGGGTGAAACCGAGCATCGAAAGTATATAGATGAAGGAAATCAACCCACTTCTGTTGAGAGGAGGTGTCTATATATGAATCCATATCCTTATAGGGTTTCATCATAAAGGAAAAAATATCTGTTTAAATTTATTAGAGTGTGGAAATATTTGAAATCTATATTCAAACAATTTAAATTTAAATAATAATTATTTATTTATTTATTTTTCAGAATGATATTTCTAAGGAATCGTTTTTAGTATATTATTTAGTAATTTATTATTTTTTTGTGATGAATAAATATAAATTATAATGTGATATGTGGGGTTAGAAATTTAGTAGCCCCTTGATGCATTGGTTGGTATCACGAGACAATCATTGGTGGTTATTTGGTGAAATAATTTCAATTTTTTATGATTTCATGGCTAAGCCCTTCCTAGTTTGGTTATGATACCTTCCAGAATTATTTTCATCACTAGTATATCTATCATTTTTTTTATATTCATGTTGTTATTTATTTCTATTATTATCTCATGCATGAATATATTTTTATCATGTGAATATCTATATAATCCATTATAAAGATATATTATTTATTTCCATTATTAATCAGTTCCATATTATATATATATATATTTTATTTCATGATATCATCAATTATATGCCACCCCTAACTGATAATCTGACCTTGGGACCTTGTATTGTTTCCATGTTTTATAATGAATTCATAATAATTACTATAGATGATCTATGGATAATAAAATATTTTTTATAATGTTTCATATGTTGAATTGTTATTTCTAATGTAATTTGTTTGTGTTTTGAATATATAGTCTCTTAAGACTACTAAACATAAAATCATATTTAATAGATATATTCATTTTTTCCAATTGAAATACATTAACAGTGGCCTCTATATAGCTGGAGTAGTAGATATTAGAGTCAATTCCACAAATAAGATTTGTGGAATGGTAACTACAGAAATAATTAATGAAAACTTATAATTTGTTATCACTATCAGAAATGTATTTTAGAATATCTATATATCAATTACCAAAATTTAGTGGTATGCTCAAAAAATTTCAACCATTAAAAACTAGAAATCTCACTACTGAAGATCATTAAAATAATAAATTCAAGGTAAATAATGTTTTTTCACCATCACATGGTTTATCTTATTATGATTGATTTTATTACATAATATATTTTCAAATTTATAGCCATATAGAACTAATATACCGAATGATAGGCACTTGGTCGAAATAATCCCTCTTGACTAGGATCACATAGTTAATTTTTTTCCATAATATTATACTATATCCATTTGATAATATGTTAATAAAAAAATTCTATATATCTCTATGGTAGTAATATTGGGTAATTCATTAGGAAAACACTAGAAACAATTCCACTATCACCTAGAGTTGAGGTAGATTTATTTCACCTAAATTATAGAAGAACTAAACACATCAAATAAAAAGAAAAAAACTAACATGTGGATCCTTTTAACCTCTATTTCATGCCTGAATATCAATATATCTCATGAAAGTTTAGATAACATTATTTTATGTTGAAAAAATACCATTTAACAATAAAAATAATTTTGGGAAATAAATATAATTATCAAACATAACATTATGATTATGAATAAAATTTTATTAAAAAAATATACCATGATAATTAAATGTTACTAATATTGACTAAGAAGGATATACACATAAATCCCTACTCAGTTCTTTAAAACACATATTTTTTTATTCCCATAAAACTTGGAATAATATATACTTGAAACCCTAAATGATTAACACATCATTAAATGATAAATGAATAAAATGAACCATTATAAAACAATATATAAATAATCATAGAATATATTTTAATGGTTCCTTATAATGTTTGTATATCAAATTATTCTCTATCATATTTCAATTTTCCACACAATATAAAATTTATTCCCCAAACTATTTTTGGGTTCCATTATCTTCTTTGGATAAGTCCTTTATACTCTTCCATGAGTCACCAAATAAGTATATCTGAGTGTATTGACCTATATCCTCAATCTATGTATTAATTAGATTCATCATCCCTTCAAATCTCTATATATAATTTACATTACTTTATTACATGCCATAATTTCCATTACTAATTGAACAAACTATATAGATTATAACACTTTTAGTTACGTTGTACCACTTCACCATAATAGAATCATTATACCGGTTTTTTGTCCCTATGAAAAATGGGATAAATTCTCTGATGAATAAAAATTGATGTATATCCACTTTCACTTCTGAAAAATGAATTAATGTAACATTATTCTTATTTTTATGTCTTAAATATCATTAAAATATTATTAATCACTTGAACTATTAGGTATTATATACTAACAACCAATATATCAACTTGTTTCCTTAGTTTAATTTTACGTAATTGTATCATTTTTATCAATTATATCTAATACCACTTTTCATTAAGTATATTATTCATCACTAAATCTATCATATACTTTACATGTTAATTGAATTATGATTGATACTCCATAGTAGATAATTTTTCCCACTCAAAAACCAAAATAAATAATGATTCCTAACAAAAATTATATTTTTCAACCGTTGTTGATCATTGAGTATATTTTGGAAGCCTAATTATTCAAAACCATTATGCTTCCAAGAATCCTCTATTGAATGCCTTCTTTTCAAAGTATTTACCTACAAAAAATAATTCCCCAAAGGACATTCAATAACTTTCACATGAAAAAAAATGGACAATATGATTAATAGTATTTGGAAACTCATATTCCATTTTAGATATAACAACACTAATAAATGAACTGGTTTTTGAATTCATAATCATTGAATACTTACACACATATCTCTATCATTCTTGATTATCCTCTATAATGATCCCATATATTTCCTTCACTATAGTTCCATCTGATGGAAGGTCTATTAAAGAATGTTGTTTAACTCCTATCCCATTTCTATATTATAGAATTTATATCCAAGGACGAATATCTATATTATACAAAAAATATATAAAAATTAAATACTCTCTAAATAGTTTGTCAAAAAAAATATTTTTATTTCTTATATATGGATCCCTATTACCTTTTAAAAGTTAATTCCGAACCATTTATCAAAATTTTCCACAGTATTAAAAAATATATTTCTTTAAAAAATATATATTAAAAATTTTAAATGAAATATTTTAGACAATGTGAACACATCTTCAGGTAATAAAACACATTTCTATAAACCAATTAGTGGGGAGTTGATTTTTTCTCAATAAATCATGTTGTAAATATCTGTTGAGAGGAGATTCTCTAATATTTTTTAGAATACCCCAGAATATTTGATGAGAATATGATGGTTCAATAATTATTAAATTTTCATAAAACATAATAATTTGTAAATATTGGTTTACTTTTAAATAATAATTTGATGATTGTATCAACTTGATATTGTACAATTATTCCTTTAAAAAAGGGGATTTTAAAAAAGAATCTAGACGTAGATATGTTATTTGATATCCATTCACATTTGGAAAGGGATTAAGAATATTATGATAAATTCAGTAGAGAGTTTAGTTTAAGGGATTTGACAATATATATATATATATGAAGATACATGAAATATTGTTGTTGATAAGCTAGTTGTAATGATCTATCATTCTTATTATAAATAATAAATCCTACTATTAATATGCACTTATCTCTTGGATGATAATATATTAATGAAATAGTAATAAGGAATAAATTTCAATTTTGTTGATTATAAACATGTTTCGATGATATTTTCAGTTTATTAGTGATCATTAATGTTACAAATGATTTTCAAATAGAGATATAAATGTTTAAAATGGTTTGATAGATTCCAAAATTCATGTGAAATATTTAAATAGTAATTTATGTGAATTTGATCAATTGCAGTACTGTCTTGATTCATAGAGATGTGATCTAGATGTTATAAGATTATTAGAATATGTATATATCCTATATGTAATAACTATTGGATTTTATGAAAATGGAAAATGTTTTGTGATAGTCTCATAGGGAAATAATTATATGTGTAATGGGAGTTTTTTCTGTGATATATAATATCTCATTGATGGTATGTATGTAGTACATATTGATACATAATATCTCCTAATGAAATAAGATAGCACACAAGAGAATCCTTCACTATGATCCATATCTTCTATTTAATGATATATAAAATCATTCATTTTATGTAAATGACTTCTTGAGAATATATAAGTTGAAAATTATCCAGTGAAATATTTACTCTGAGAATTGAAATTATAAATTTGATTAAATAGAAGACATGTACGATAATAATTAATGGTTTTGAATATAAACATTATTACGTATGAGGATATGTAAAAGACACCAAAATGTGAGAGATCATTATTTGAGATTGTGGGGTAATTTTTATACATTATTTATACAATATTATGATATTTTTTATATTTTAACAAAAAATAATAAATTTATTATCAAACATTATTAAAAACCTGATATTTAAATGTGAATAAATTTCAATGAATAAATATTTTAGAAATAATTATTTATGAATGTAAGAATAAATTCATGGAAGACCCATTATTGGGTTTTAAAAAAAATAATGAAGAAGTAACTGATGAATTTTGAAGAAATCAATTATGAATACTGAGAATAATTTTTGGATGTTGAATGACGAAATTCTATATGATATTCCAAGAAGATTTTATAAAATATATTTTAATAATAATTTAATATGATTTTGAATTATAAGATATTATATGAGAAAAAAAAGAAGATTCTAAATCATGGATTTGTTTATGTCTATGAATGTTCATGTATAAATAATTAATGAAAACATAATATTGTGGGTAATATGTATTTATCCCGTTATATAATTTTTCTTAAAAAATATTCTCCAAATTATTATTATTATATTATAAACCATAATTTTTGTTGAAGATAAATTATTATTTTTAGCAAATCTCGTTACAATTACTTGTATAATAAAGTTACAATTGAAATATAATGATGGAAACATTTCCCATACAAGTGTAATTGATTTCAATTTTTTAATTATAATAATAAGAGGAGATAGATATCTCAACACAACTTCCATTAATTATTAGATATTTTAATTTTCATGATAATGTGAGACAACAAAAGAGAATGGTGTTTGAGATAATAATTTTGAAAGGTTTTGTTATATTTTTAAAAAGATATTTAATCAATACTTTCTATAATTAAAACAAGATTATTTATATATCACTCTTGAAAAATCATATAAAATTGCCATGTATTGAGATTATCATGACCATTTGGTGCTAGTAATTAAAATGAAAGTAAGTGGGTGCTCAATTATGTGTAGTGTAACCTAGTTAGTGATAAAATAATATTTTATGGGACATATATTTTGAACCACAATGAAATATTACAATATATTACATTTTAAATATACCTAATTCCTACAGTAGCTTGCGGTACAAGCATCCCTCAGTATAAGTGAACATTAAAATAGTATACCATTATAACCTATACATTATATTTGTTGAAATGAATAAGAAAAACTAAATTATGAAACTAATACAGTTTGAAAATTTACAAAATAAACTAAATGGTGATATATTTAATATAAACAAATTAAAGAATATTTTAAAAAATTGGGTTTTGAAAAATTTTATTTTCCTCAAATTTATTTTCATCTCTCATTGATAACATATATTAAAATAAATATTACCTCATGTAAAACATTATTTGAAAAAATATATATTAATTTTTTTAATAATCTTTTTAATATTATTATAGAGTGAATTTTAGAAAATTTTATTATAATATTAATTATTTGATGAGTATTGAAAATAATGATTTTTATATAAAAATTCTTTTTTGTTTAAAGAATTTACAAATATTGTTTTTTGGAAAAATGTTTTAAGAGTAATATTAGTACATTAATATTATAATTAATAAAATATTACTTATTTAAATCAATTTAATAATGAATTTTTATATGAAATGTGTTTACTCTTTTGAATGATATTTCTTTAGAGAACCATTATTCTATTGAGTTTGTGATATTAATTTTAAATTAAATTATGTCACCTAATTGAATTTAATTTGAAGAAAATATTTTATAAAAATCTATTAAACATAATAAATTTATATATTATGTTAAAATTAATTTTATCCATAAGTTGTAATGAAAATTGTAATTAACGTGATTATTTTTAAAAAAGATTTACCAGAGGGGTTCAAAAAAATTTTAAGGGTTACAATGACCTAGAAACATTAATAATTACTATTATATGAAATTATTTATACTTTATCTCATCCATGGATCTATAATGGGACATTTTGGGGCCTTTTTCATGTGATACACATGGGTATCAGTTTTTCTTTTCCAAATCTCCAAGTGTGTCCTCTCCCCTTTATAAAGGTCACCCATCTCCTATTATCATCACATTTAAAAAACCATTCTTATTAGAATGAAACTAAAAACATATATTCCTTACATACATTCCCATATGTATAGTCTTTCATTATCATAAATCCAATCTTGTATGCCTTTTGGTTTAAACCTAATGAGGTTGCCTGAAGAAAGCGTAATGTTCCTAACCAATCATTTTCATTTTACATCTTCTTATTACTCAATATAATATTATAAAAAATTATATAATAATATATATAAATATATATATTCATTTTATTATGTAATTTTAATAACCTATATCTTACTCCTCTTCCATCAAAAGGGAAACTAAACTGGTAATCGTGTTTATGAAAAACTCCCATCTCACTTGCAGATGTAATTTGATTTCCATCACTACCTCTATAGACAGGATAAAATTCCGAATTTAAAATATATATATGATATTTATTATATTAAAATTATTATTCAATAATAATATCTCATATAAAATTTATATTATAATTTTTTGAAAAACAATAATGTTGCTCGTGAGTACGTGTGGACTATCATCTTTATATAGAAATGTGAAATGGTTGCCATTATTAATTTTAATGGACGATACTAAGGATATATTTAATGAATATACATGAAATATTAGTTTTAATAATTCTTTTAAATGGTTTTATAATTTCTTACCATAATTAAAATATGATTATTAGAAACTAGAAACAGTATTCATGTGTATGTTTGACCTATCGTATCCTTGAATAGTGTATCTCATTTTCTCATCACAATATTTAATGGAATGATTTAAGTACATATATAGTAATTATATTTGGTATTGAAATCAGGGTTAACTTTCACTAGATTATGGGACCATTATCATGCAAAATAAATGAAATTACTGAACCAAAACATTCTTAAAAATTGTATCAATTATCATCAGAAACATTGCTTTTAACAATGAATTGATAATAAACAGATTATAATATACTATATCTAAAAATAATATGGTGTGAAATTTATTATTATAGATATTTTCAATATTATTAATTAATATAGGTTTTTTATACCAGATTTACAAATATTTACAATTTAAATCGAACAAGATGTATGGGTTTCTCATATCACTTTTATTTTTGTGAGGCATATTCCATATTCACCAAATATTTCTTTTGTATGGTTTATATGATACCCATTTCATATTTTATATCCATAACCCCTTTATATTCATGGTATTTATAGTTTTTTTTTAATTTATTTCTTTGTTGTAGATAATGGATTATGATGTTACCAATGTGGTAATGGTTCATGTTTCAATCCCTTTATCTAACGGGATTGTCCATGATTAATTTTTAGATGATAAACACATTTGATCTATATTTAAATAATTTCTTTCCTTTTATTTTAAAAAATTTATTTCTTTAAAATAATTATTTCCTATATATTTACAACCTTTTATAATAAAATATGCCAAACAACTGTTTTTATAGAAAATTGACTTCATTTCTCTTCATAGTTGAACTTTTTTTTCTTCAACATAAATGTATTATAAAAAAGTATTAAAGCTTAATTTAAAAATATAATGGTGATTTATAATATATAATTTTACACATTTGGAGTTTTTACATAATGGTTTGAATGGAATATTTTTTATATTTTCCAATTGATGGAATTTTTAACCTTTTATTATGGTGTGAATGGATTGTTTTTTAAATTATATGATGTGGAATGAATAACATGCCATCATGATAACTAAATACATTTAGTAATAATTTACATGTTTATAATTTTATTTTTTAATAAATGGATATTGAATATTTTTTAAATCTCTTCTTTTGAAAGTGATTTTAAAAGTTAAATGTATATTTTCCTCATGAATTTTTAATGTAATTTTTACTATAATTAAATTAATAAATGAAAAAAACATTTAGTTTAGTATTATTCACATGGAATACCTTGTATTTATACCATCTATACTCATCTTTTATATGTATTATGATCATTTTGATTGGGGATGCACCATTTCGATACCATTCATTGTATTACTATTAATGGTTTGTAATTATGTTTACTGATTTTGAAATGTATTAAAATTTAATATGATAGTATTTTAATATGAATTTTTATAATGACCATGATTCACCTCTTTCTAATGAGAAATTTATGAGAATAATTGGTTGGTGTGTCACGTTATATTATGTTGATGCATTAGATGGTCTCACGAGGAAAACTAGATTTGGTTTTTTCGAGGGCCTTTCTTGTTATATACATGACTTTGAAAAAGTCCTAAAAAGTTTTTTATGTGTATTGGAAGAGTGCATCAATAATATCTTTTATATTTAAATCATTATTCATTCCATAATTATAAATTAATTTATTGATCTCAATGGGATTATCATATATTTTATGATACCCATAGATTAGTTTCAAGCCCATGAGATTATTTATATGAAAATATTTTATAATATTTTATTCCTACTATATTAGTTTATAGTTTCAAGTTAATTATTTATTATAATACATTTCTATTATCTACTTACCCATATAAATTATGTAATTTATATTCATGATAGAATCTATTATTTTTATTCCATTACTAAAAAAGAGAGATTAACTATTTCTTTTTGTTCCTTACAATATGATTCCCTGAAATGTAAAATTAATCATATAAAGGGACATGATAGAGAAAAATAAATATGATCTCAATGAAAATGATTTTTTTTATTTTTTAATTTCAAATTTATGTGAAATTCTTCTTTGTATATTTTTTTTCTAAGGCAACTAATCTATTTGATCATTTGGGATGTGATCAGTTGTTTTTAGTTCCAATATAATAATGTAACCTTGGACTCTGGGTTACTACTTTTGAGTTTATTAAAATTTTTATGAGTGTATGTTTAGTTTAAGGGTCAGGAACTAGATTTTGGAAAACATAGTTTAGAGAACATAAACCAATGGTGGTCATTGAGGATAAGTATGGGGTACATCCTAATATTTTGGTATGATAGAGACTATGTAGTTTTCCATAAAATACATCCCTATCGGGGTACTACAAGTGGATACTGTTTTATCATAGACCCATCTATGTTTGATAACCCTGAAAAGAGTTGTTATGGGTATATGTTGGAAATTATTTTGGTGCAAGGGGAGTGTTGCCTTATTGAACACATTTTTTTACACTCTATAGGGATATGCATGGGAAAATACACATATTCCTTACAACTCATTATATAGTATTTGATATTATTATTATTATTTTGAATAAAATTCCAAATAAAAAATTCATTTGTTTTTTATATTATCACTATATAAAATTTTTTATTTTGTCATTAATTCCAATATTTTGGAAATTATACATTAGGATTCATAATTTAATTATCTTATCATGTGTATGTGATTTTGTTTGATATTACACATAGTGGAAAGAATGGAAACTATATAAATGTGTGTAATATATATATTGATTTTCCACCATGAAAAGATAATGAAGCTGGATCTGTAGTTATAGTTGGAATAGATAAAATAATAACCATATAGGGGAATCTAACTCAGGATATGTGAAATAACATTTCTTATATTGAGAAACATGTTGATCCACAAAAAGTTGTAACGATGTAAGAGACATCGTGAGTAAATATCATCCATAATTAAATGGGACTAAATATCTATTCATAGATATGAAATTGATATTTTACATATATAATATATTTCTGCATTGGTATGTAATGAAAGGAATAAGGATTTCACATAATTTTATCATCTCTCTGAGGATTCAGATCAAATATTGTCCTTGATTCTAAACATTACTGATAAGTATGAAATAAAAAATATATTTTGTATGGTTTTTGATAAAATTTTCTTGGATAAATTTTTTCTTTAAGATCATTGAGAGGATATAGAAAGAAAAATATTTAGGTCAAGGAAAAAGGAATGGGAAAATGTTTCCATGAATGAAGCTCACTTTCAGTGATCGGAAGCCATGTTATACGCTATGTGTGTAATCCAAAGTGTAAGATTGATCATTTCTTTGGTGGTATATATCCAATCCTTTAAAGGGCATGAGTCTCTAAAAATTATCATTATATTATGATATAGTATCATGTTCTATCAATATTGTGAAATATTTCTTCATGTCTTATGGATTCGAATTAAAAATAAAGAAGAAGAGGATAATGGAGAAAAATGGATTAGGGGAATAAAAAAAGGTTTATATTACAAAATGTGATTATTTTTTGAGGAAAAACATGTCAAATTCAGAAAAGGAAAATGTCATCCCATCAAGTGTGGATAGAAATTAAATCTTGACTTTGACTAAAAGGGTATGAAATAAAATGCCATCATTTGATACATCATCTATAAATAGATGGGGCACTATGAAAATTATTATTTGAGGTTTAACATCAATTTTAATCAAAAAATTGAAATGGGAAAAGGCCATTTTTTACAATCACAATTTATTTGTTTAATGTTCTTCAAGATGTGGTTTATGGTATTTTCATCTTATTATTAAATTTACACAATGTATTATTTGATTCTAGATCATAACACCATTATAGATCTTACATTTTTCCCAGAAAATTATAAATTTCCGTAGCACATTATTAAAATATTTATCAATCAAGACTCATCATAAATGTATCATAAAAATAATAATGTGTCGGTTAGTCCCAATTTTTACATGTTAAAATTCCCTATTTTCTAAATTCATTATTATTCTTATAGTTCATTTGGACATAATCCTAGGTATTTCCTAGTTTTCAAATTATATGGTAATAAATTTTTGAAATGTTAAGGAAATAGTGAATCATGATGAAGATTTTTATTTCCTTATATTTAGTGGGTACACATAATCATATGATTCATTTACTAATCCACCCATAATAGCTTCTCTAAATCTGGATCTTAGAGAAGAATAACTGAAAAAACATAATGATGGTAATGATAATCTTCTAATTAAGGATGTACCTATTGTTCTTGAATTCATTAATGTATTTACATAGAAATTACATGGGAATAAATAAGAGTTTGATGTTTTTTCCATTGAATTACTCCCTAATTCAAGAAAAATACCAAAGACTCCCCAAAAAATATTGAATGTGGAATGTGTGGAGTGGGGGAAACGATTATATGAGTTGATTGATAAAGGATATATACACCATATAGTTTTATATTATGTAGCCAAATAATTTGATTAAAATGTATGATAGATATTTGATGATGTGCAATTATTGTAAGGAAATTAATGTTATTATGATAATTAATGGGTATCATTAATCTTCCATTAATGACTTATTCGATCAACATAATGTAGCTAAATGTTTTACATTGATTGAAATTTATTCTAGGTATCCTCCATCATTATTAAAGAAGTATGATATATTGAAGAAAACACATCTCATGAAGTATGGACATTACAATTTTAAAGTAATTAAAATTTTGTAATCAAATACACTATTAATGATTCTGTATTTTATTAATGGAGTTTTCAGGAAAAATATTGATATTTTTTATGGTATTTAATTATTATGTCTTCGATTAATCTATGATCTATAAGGAACATGAAAATTATTTTTAGATCTTTCCACAAACCCGCAAAAGGAAAGAGTTTTATTGTAAAATTATAAATATTCAATTCTATATTTTGTCAAATTGTTTTCGTTGTCATATTGTTCACAAGGATGGGATCTCAATAAATCCTATGAATAAAAAGTCATTCCATGAATTACCTATACCTCCAAACATTAATTATTTCAATAGTTTTTTGTATGTTTATTATTGATCATATTTACAAAAATCCTGATTATCTAACCCATTAACCATGATTACATTAAAATGGTTTTGTACATATATAATTTAATGTTAAGAATAACATGAATAGTTTAATTGGATATTAATGAGCTCTTCATTTTTAAATTTCTAGACTATAAATGATGTAATTATAATACATAGTGAGACATTTAAAAAAAT
The DNA here is from genome assembly GCA_963277665.1 of Viscum album. NCBI lineage: Eukaryota > Viridiplantae > Streptophyta > Magnoliopsida > Santalales > Viscaceae > Viscum > Viscum album. The sequence continues at coordinate 521,743,505 of OY728127.1, read as the reverse complement.
ATGTGTTTGTTTATGCATAATTAATAATTCATTTCATATCCTTTATGAATGTTAATGATTCATGAAAAATTTATCCATCCCAGGATCTTATATTATATCTTATATTATTTTCCATGAATATATTGAGAAATTATCTCAATGGTGAGAATTATGAGATATATATGATTAATAAAATCATGAAATATATCATTTCACGTAAAGAGATTTACATTAGGAAAAGGTGATGATGCGAGCTTACCAAATAATATTATTACCAAAAACACCACCAACAGGGAATAAAAATTAAGATTTCATATTAATTTATCAAGAATGGTCATAGTGCGCAAGGAAAAATTAGAATATATAGGGATTCATTTTTTATTAATCATGTAAATATGTATATGAGTATTATTATGGAAAGGTATGAATATCTAAATTTTAAAATTATTTCAAATAAAATAATTATAATAGATAAACATATCTCACCCTGAAGAAGATGATTTTCAAAATAAAATTTATTTCATGACTGTGGAGTGATTTGAAGAAATCATTTTTGAATATGGAATTATAAAATTGGGAAGGGTAATATACATTCCATTAACATTTGACCTAAATAAGGAATTTTCGGATGACACACATAACTCAAATATAACTATAAATCCTGAAAGAAACAATATTTATAGATATTTGTTGGAAAATTTTGGATGGAAGAATATAAAGCAGGAAATTTATGATTTTTTGTTATTATAATTTATTTTCCAAAAAGGAATTGATAAGAAATTGAATCGTAGAGGATTTTTTCCACACCTATTTTTTCCTATAAACTAACTAGATGACATTACTATAGAATTTATCAAAATATTAACCAATAGTGTCAGTTTAAATAATGTCATATCGGTTATTGATGATCCCCTAACAAAATCTAAACATTTCTTCACAACAAGAGAAGATTTTATTCTTGAGTTCCATGCATGACTCCATATTAAGGATGTTTTTATACTTCATGGAAAACCTCATTCCATTGTTTCTGGAAATGATCATAAATTTTGAATGAAATTCTTGTATTTTTTTTAATATTTATCATGATACATAGCTCCATTTGAGTACCTTTTATCACACTCCAACTCATGTAAATACAAAAAGTATTATTCACACTTTATTATAAATTTTGAGGTTGTTATTTCGTTATGTCCATGATATGTTAGGCTAGTTTTTGAACTTTTAGGGAGTTAAAATATAATAATAGTTTTAATTAATGTATTGAAATGGAATAGTATGATGCATTACACTTAAATAGATTTTATATTGTATCTTTTATGGTTGCTGTTATTGAAAAATATATTTTTTCCAACAAATTGTAGAAGATACAACTACCATGGTAAATAATATACAATCACACATTAGTGAAACTAAAAGTTGTAAAAATATATTAGTTGTATTCCAAATGAAATATTTGGAATTTTATGTCTTATTTCTTGATTTCATGAAATTATATCCATTGGAGGGAATTATATGGTTTGGATAGAATAGAAAAGTAATCCCCTAGTACATAACATCTTTTGAAATGCTAGAAATAACTATTGCAGTGTCATCCCAATTGGAAATTCTACCATATCACTCAAAATAAAATAAATTGTTCCATATATCATTGTTATAGAGGTACATTCTAATAAAGCATAATGTTCTCAACTATGATTATATAGAAATGTAACCTAAATTATCATACTATGAAGATCCAATAATGATTCTAGACATGAGGGAACAAGTATTGAGGAATCATACATCTCATGTGGTAACATTACCATAGAGAAACCATAAAAATATAACACAAATTTTTTTAGAAAAAAGATAATGTGTGAATATTTCACTCGTATTTGGAGCTAAAAGGAATAGAATTTCTAGATTGAGAATCATATTAAAAAAAAATTTGGAACATATTAAGGATCATTACAGAACCCATGTCTTCATATATATATATATATATATATATATATATATATATTCTTTTTGTATCTAACTAAAGTTGATACCTGATTTCAGGGGAGGAAAAGATAATATGAGGATTTTGTGAAACTTTAACAACCCATTAAAAGTAAAAATGTCAAAATTGATACGTACAATGTGTATCTTATATTTTATTCAATGAAGAGATCTACCATGATGATGATATTTATAGAGTGTACCCTTAATGTGTAGAAAAATTGGGAATGTATGAGAAATAATCTTGAATATTCATATTTTATTAAATTAAGAATATTATATAAATTTCTCAAAATTGGATTTCAAATTATTTTTCCATAACATTTTATCTTTTTTTAGAAAAATTAAATATAAAATTAACTGGAATAAATTGTATTAATGAATTAGATTATCATTAAGAAATTATTCAGTAAAATATGGTTGTGAATTACACGTGATGGGAATTTGATAAGTCCCACATGTTTTCTACTCTATGCATTTATCACGAATAATTATATTTTATTAATTGAAACCATAAAAACATAGAATTATATATTTTTTATTATATTTCAACTAGTGGGAGAGAATTAAATGTATGTGAACACACTTATATGAATTTTATATAATGGTTTTTATAAAAAAAATGGAGTGATTGTTGAACACATTTTTCCTGTGTTTTATTCGTTTCAAATATGCCTTGATGAAAACATGTACGTAATTTGAAGAGAAACATAGATGTAGTTTCGGTTATCCGATGATATTTTATTAGAATATTAAGAGTATGTTTCCAAAAAAAGTTCCCATACATATTGATCTTTAAACATTTTTTTTTGATTAAAGAAAACATTAAATCATGAAATAATTAGAGTTAATTCCATTAATAAATTGATAATGGATATTATATAAAAAGATACATCAAATGGATTTGTATTTAGATATTCAGTAAGATATGGAAATGGTCTGATATGTTTATGAGTTATTTCATAAATAATTGTGTTAAATGGATTTCATGCTATATGAACAATCCATCATATAGTGGTGGTGAAGTATTTTTTTTAAATCACTATTTTGAATTGAATTCAATGATTTTTAATAGAGGTGTAATTTATATATACCTATATGTTCCCTAGATTTATTTTTAATAAATGTACATAGTAAATCCACCATGTGTTCTAACTCATGGTTGGTGAAACCATTAGAAGTAGGACCATACACATGTTTTACTATCAGAATATGAGACTAATGAATTTTCAGATGATATATTTTAATGATTGAAGGATTTTTTATTATAAATAAGAATTTAATGATGGATTTGAATTTATTTAAGAATAAAATTTTATTAACTATTTATAACATCTATTTAATTTTGACAAGTACTACTAGTTTAAATATATGTGTTTTTCAGAAAATATGAGTTACTAGAAAGTGATTTGTGATTTAAAAGAAATATTTTTTTAATGAATTTGATAAATAATTATGCTTTCCTCAGAAAAAGATTTGAGATTTCGGAGGAAATTTTTTTTATTAATACACTATAAGAATATTTTTTTTTTCAATAGAAAATTCTTTTTGAGAATTAAAAGAGATTCATAATTTTGAACCACAAGATTAATTCTACCAGAAGAAAATACAAACAATTATTGAACAAAATTATGTTTACTACAAGGATTGAAAGTTAATTTTCATAATGAGAAATTAATTAGGTTTTCAATCATATGATAAAAAATAATGTCATGTATTGATATGTTAATATGAAATTCATGATGACCCCAATGACAACATAAGATAATAAATCTCAAATATGCTGGTCAATGAAACCTGTGAAAACAATAAAATAATGGTAAATGTAGATATAGATATCTCTATACAATGAGTATCAGGATTATCATGAAATATAAATCCACCTATATTGATCATTTATTGTTTACATAAATGGGTGTTCCACAAGATTATTGATTATAAGTAAGAATAATGAGTTTAATAGAAGGTTTATATTGGTGGTGGTCATTTAACTCTATCTTAGGGTTTCTTCAAATGAATCATTTTAGGAACAAATTTTGTACCACTTAGGAACCTTTTTTCGAACCTCCAAAAATTGTGTGTAATGGCTTGGACCTCTCTGGTCCATTCCTTTATGAAATTAGTTGTATGAGGGGTTTCATAAGGTCAAGGTGTCTTTTCCCTAACACTTAGCTAAATTTCCATTTTTGTGAATAGTGCAACTGGGACCTAATGTAAACAGTGAAATCGGTGACCATATGTGATCAATGTCATTAGTGACGTTCTGTGAATAGTGTCATCGGTATCATTAAGTCAATAGTGAAATAGTGGCCTTATGTGAAAAGTGACATAAATTACCTTATGTGAACAGTGTCATCGGTGACATTCTGTGAACAGTTTCATCGGTAACCTTATGTGAATAGTGTAATAGTGAATTTTTGTGAATAGTGCAACGGTGACCTTATATTAATACTGACATCGATGATGTTAGGTTAACTATGTCATTAGTGATCTTCTGTGAACAGTGTCATCGGTAACCTTATATGAACAGTGCAACAGTGACCTTATGTGAACAGTTTATCAGTATCTCTAGGTGAATAGTGTCCTCAGTAACCTTATGTGAACAGTAAAATGGTGACCTTATGTAAAAAGTATATTTTTATCCCTAGGTGAATAGTGTAATCGGTAACCGTCTGTGAACAGTTCAATGATGAGGTTCCAACGGTGACCTTTTTCCTTTTTCAAATTCTGAGTTCATGAATAGTGCTTCCAGAATGGTGAGGTTCCAATGGTGACCTTTTTTCATATGACAAATTTTGAGTTCACGAACAATGTTTCCAGAATGGTGATGTTCCAACAGTGAACTTTTCCAATTGCCAAATTTTGAGTTCATGAACAGCGTTTCTAGAACAGCGAGGTTCTAACGGTGAGGTTCATAAATAGTGTTTCTAGAATGGTGAGGTTCTAACAGTGAGGTTCATGAATAGTGTTTTTCCTTTTCCATATTTTGTGTTCCTGAATAGCTTTTCCAGCTTCCTACAGTTTCACCCCTTTAATGTTTCCATTGACATAAAATTCATTTAAAGCCTGTTTTTAAGGATTCTAAGGCTGATTCAAAGGTCGTATGTCCTATATTAATTTTTCCATAGGATCCGAATGTTTTTACTTTGTCAAATCTCATGGTTTAATGTGACCATATTTGAATTGGTAACCCCATGTATCTTAAACCACTACTCTATTAAAACATATATTGGGACAAGATATCTTCTTCCCTAGTTTTTCTTCCTTGTTCTCGGGAGTGAGATACTTGAACATCCCATTCCTTCTCGTAGGACTGCTTTGTTTTGATAAAACCAAGAAATATTGATTTGTCTTCAGTATAAGGTATGAACTATCTTCATTATTTTTGGTTCATCTCCTTCTTTCTCCTTTCCATTTTTATTGAATCCCCCCCATGTTCCTAATGGGCTTTTCATCAGTGTTGGCCGATGTGGTGGTGTCTCTACTTTCTTGGGTGGATACAGTTGTCACAGGGGAGGAGATCGTAACCCAATTGTGTGGCTCCTTCTCTTATAAAGAACATCAAGAACTGTTTGAGGTAGGATATCCATTGGTCTTCATTTCTTTTATGTGAAATTGTATAGCTATAATGTTTTATGCCACTGTATCTCAATGGAATTGTAAAAATAAATATTTGAACTGGATAAATAAATTGATATCTATCATATGTTATTCACACTTATTTTACTAGATAGTGTGATATCTATTCTTCCATGATTATCATTTTTCATTCATGATTAATATTTGTATTGATCATAATGTCGGGATTAATTGGTAATTTTTTGGTAAAAGATAAAGAGGCACGTAAATGAATCTAGTTCCTCATGTTGTAATTTGATGTTAATAAAATTATTGCAGAAAAGATGTTTAATTATTTGTGATAGATTACTAAATAGGATTCCTGAATATAGAACCTAGGAATAATAAATCGTTTAATGAATTATGGATTAAAGAACTAGTTTTTTGATCAAACATAATTCCTTGTAGGGTTTTGAGTTACCCTGTTGCTTGTTTAAGGGCCCAGAGCCCATTTGATATGATGTTTTTTCCTACTTCTACTATTGTGGTGTCAGCCTAGATGGCTGTTTTGATATGTGAAGATATGGAGGCCAATTTTTTGTGGTATAAATTGACTCCTAGAGTGGTGATATGCATTAGTCTATACATGTGGGTGTTGGGGAGGACACTAGGGATGATGAAATGGGTTTTATGTGAATGTATGGATTCTTACTGATTCGTATTAGGGATTTTTCTTCTTTACATTCCCCACTTCTCAAGGCAAGAGTTCATGTTTTCCCTTCACCCAAAATGGGAGAATAATCATGGGGTATAGCGCGTGCTTTCCATGTTTAGCTTCTCAATTGGAGTATGGGACTATGCTCTTTCTATAGGTGGAAAATACTTGACGGGTAGTTCATCTACTCGCCATGTTGAGCGCCATTATGTTTAGTAGCATAGTATGTTTTTCTAGAATGCCTAGGAATATGGGAAAGTATTAATTTTGTTAATAAATGATTTAAAAAATTATGTTAACTCAAGGTGTTGGGTCTTTCTAGAACAAAATGTTGAGGTTACAATTTTAAATGGACAGTGGACATTGGGTGTGATACAAATGAAGTTTAATGGGGAATTTTTTATTGTTAATTAATGTTTACGATTTAATTAATGTAAAGTTGAACTGATAAAAATTTAATGAAGTAAGTAAATAAATCTCTTTAAATGGTTATATTCTTATAGGATACCAAGTCTTAGAAGTGGCTGCTAGGATTCCGAGAGATGTTAACTATAGTTGAGTCTAAGACTTGCTTATGACCATAGTGTGGTTGTAAGATATATCATATTTTGTAATTTTTGTGTTTCAATAGGCTACTCCACTCTATAAGTTAGGGAAATTGACACATTAGGGATTCTGAGCCCTGGGGGTTTTCCCCAACATTTCACTGGGAGGATGGATGGAAAACTACACCCTTTGGACCCACTCTCTTCTCTTAGTAGTTACATGTGCTGGTAGGCACAACGGTTAGTTTTCCCTATATATGTGTATAGAGGGTTGTAATGTCTTGTGGTTATTCACATGCATTTATTATGGATATAGTATCCTATGGACTATTATAGGTGTAACATGTATAGGATGTGATGACTTGAGGAGCCTTACTTGGTGTATGGGCTATAATGGCTTGAGGTTTAAGACCCGACATATGATACATGTTATGCGAGTTGTGGTGGCTCCATGAAACTATGCAGTTACATTCTTGTGTGGATTTGGGGATGTGGTTGCACGAGGTGCATGTATTGGTGCATCTCCCAGGTGTCTACAGGCAAGCCTTTTTTTGGAGAAAGATGCTTAAGACGTCCGAGTTTGGTGAAAAGAGACAAACCAGTGGGGAAGTAGTAGCGGGTTACCCTTGATATTATTTATTATAAAATATACTCTTATAGGCATTACATGGTGAGAGTAGCCGTGGTGAGTCTGGGAACTTAGTATACATGTTTAGGTAACAAGTTAGTTTCACTTGTTGTTCACTATGATTTAGCATGATTTCTTTACTTTTGAATGAGAGGCCCGGGGGAGGATCCTTCTTAGTATACAATTATACTCTCCCTATGTGTATATAAACTATTTTTCAGGTCACTTGGAGTAGGTTTGTGATCAAGATGGTATCTACTAGCTTGGGGTTGCAGGAGCTGTTTGGGCTTGTGGTTTCTGCTGTTTTTACATTCTTTTGGGTACTTGCAGTTTTCCCCTTGTAGTTGTAGTAGTTTTTTCTGACATTACATTTGTGCATTTGGGTTTTCATTTATATATCATTATATGTTGGAGTTGGTTGGTTTCTATCCTATCTCTCTCTTCCGCATGTGTTATCTAAAAGGGTAATGCCTCCCATCTGTTTTTTATTATTCCCACGGTGTTAGTCTCTAACTCAGGGCCTACTAGAGGTGGGAATCAGGGGTCATTATCTCCCTTCTAACTTTGCCATCCCAAGAGGGTACACTATGTGGGGAGGGGGGTCATGACCGATTGGAATCAGAGCCATGGTTGAGGAATAGGATGAAGTTTGGAGTTAGGCACAGGTGAGGTTGAATGAGTTGGTAGGGAAACAGTATCAGTCATGTTTATAAAGTGATGTATCCACTAGAGACCTGCTGAAACATAGGCGTTTAGGTACACCAATGATCTAATGTACGAAACGGTAAGTTTACAATGGATACTAAATGAAGTGATACATGTTTCAGGGTAGAGACCTAGGATATAATCATGTATCATTCTTCATTGTGCCTGTGTTTTAATGGGTAAACCTTGGGATAGGTTAACCTAAAATGAATAAAATAAAACAAATAATTAATTAATGTCGAGTCTTCCATATTCCAGGGTTAGGAGCTCTAACTGTTTTTTATTTTACAAGTATGTCTCCAGTTTGACATCCTCTTCAAGATCACTTAGAATATGTCCACTTGCTTTGCTAACAAATCTCCTTAGGGTAGAGGTTAACGATGATGACACATGTAGTAAGACACTATGATGAACCATAGTCTACAGAAGTATGAGGGCATCGTTTTAGATGCAGTCATAAGAAGACTGGTTGGAGGAGCTCGAGATAGGATTCAGTTCGATCTATTCATAGAAGGAGCATGGGTTGTCATTGGTTATGATGAATCTTCATGGAGCAGCGAGGCAGTGGTGTTTATTGTTCCTCGATGATTGTGAGGAGTCAGTGATCTCATGGGAGGAGTTCCAAGACATGTTTAGAGTCAAGTTTCTTTCATCGACTGCGAATGCATCCAGTCTCCAAGAGCTTCTTAAACTTAGACAAGGGATCTCCAGTGTTTGATAGTTTGGAATCCATTTCAGGAACCTTATATGATATTCTTCGGACCTCTTTCCAGACGAGGAGGACAGGGCCAGGAAATTCTAGGAGGATTTGTGTCCATAGATCTAGCGCCAGGTCACCCTATTTATGTTGAAGACATATTTTAAGGGTGATGTAAAGGGAAGAAGTCATCGACAGGGCATTTTCATGAACCATATCATCACAAGAGTGGAGTCATCATGATTCTTCATGAATTAGAGATAGGATTTGAGGTTCCTGGTTTTCAGGGAAGAAGGGATTCTATTTAGCCCAGGTTAGGTCTCATCCCTTCGCATCTCGATTTTCTGGAGGCAGGGGCTCTCAGGCCTATTCCAAGCAATCAGGTGCCTAATTTTCTTATGGTGGCCAGGTTCATTAGTAGCGAGAGTTCCTGAGCATTCAGAGAAGTCATCATGCACCGGGTGTTTTTCTCCAGGTTCCTCTATTGAGGAAGTTCTAGTAGTGGCAGAAGAAGAAGGATGCACTAGATTTATATTAGCGGAGTGTAGATGGGGTAGGAATAGGACCTCCCCAATGACCTACCTATCCTTAGAGTGTAGGGTGTGGTCATGGTAGTGGTTGCCATCATGGTTTGAGAGGTCATGGAGGTGTTCATGTACAACTTCAGGCATTAGCGTTGCCTTCTCAAGGAGAGTTAGACATCGCTCGAGGTACCCTTTTCTTGTTTTATACCTTGGTGCATTCCATTATTGATCCAAGAGAGACACAATCCTTCATATGACCTACCCTTTTACATGATTTTGGACTTCCGGTTGATAGGATTCCAGTTCCCTTGGTGTTGACTACACCATTTTGAGGTCGAGATGACTTGTTTGAAGTATGCAAAGACTCTGAGCTAGTGTTGGGACCTCACCGCTCTTAGAGGGATTTCTTATGTTTATTAATACAAGAATATCATGTCATCCTTGTCTTGGATTAGATGTATTCGGTACAAGATATCATGGATTTCTTCAGAAGGTAGGTTGTGTTCTTTGATGCTGATGGAGAGCCAATGGTGTTCATTGGTGAGAGAGACCCTCAGATGGGTCATAGGGGTGTTCTGTCCTTATCATCCATGATGGCTGAGATAATGATGAGTTCTTCAGAGGTTCAAAAGTTGGAATTTCCTAGGTTCCTAGAAAAGTACCCTGATGTCATTTTATAAGAGGTTATATCATTACCCCCTCGATGGGAGATCGATTTTGGAATCGATCTTCAACTAGGAGAAACTCCAATATCTTGGTCTCCATATAGTTTTTCCCCTTCTAAGTTATGAGAGATGTGTATAAAAATTGATGGTCTGTTACAGTGTGGTTTTGTTCAGCTGAGTGTGTCACCGTGGGGTGCAACAGTTTTTATTGTGAAGAAGGCTGATGACAGTTTAGAGTTGGGTGTCGATTATCGTCTCTTGAACAATGTAACCATAGACAATCGTTATACTCTTCCACGAATTGATGATTTATTAGAGAAACTAAAGGGTGAAAGTTTGTTCTCAATGATTTAATTGCGGTCAGGATATCATCAAATGTGTGGGAAAGATGAGTATATCTCAAGGACTGTTTTCAGGTGTCTTCATGGGCATTATGTGTTTGTTGTAATATCGTTTGGCATGACAATTGCTCTAGCTATTTTCAAGAGATTGATGAATGTTGTGTTCCATGAGTTCCTGGATAAGTGCATTTTAGTTTCCATAGATGAAATCCTTGTGTACTCTTTGTCTTAAGAAGAGCATGAAGAGAATATACACGTCGTTTTAGGAGTTCTTCATTAACATTAGCTGTTTTGGAAGTTGTTGAAGTGTGAATTTTGGGATCGATAAGTCTGTTTCATGGTGCAGGTGGTCACCTAGTAGGGAGTAGTTATGGATCCATCAATGATAGAAGTGGTTGTGTCTTGGGAAGTCCCAAGACTGTGTCAGAGGTGCGATGTTTCCTTGGACTCACATGCTACTACAAGAGGTTCGTAGCCGATTTCTCTCGCGTTGTGACTCCCCTGAAAATTTTAACCATGAAGGATCAAGTGTTCATATAGATTGATCAGTGTCAGGTAGATTTCGAGTATCTAATAGAGTAGTTAGTAAGTGATGAATTTCGTTGTTTTCCATGAGAGGGAGTTAAATTTCTGGTTTTCTATGATGCTTCACAAATGGGGTTAGGTTGTGTTCTGATGCAGAAGAGATCAGTTGTTTCTTATAAGTCTCATCTACTACACCCCCATGAACGTAACTATACCACCTTCGATCTTGAGTTGGCAGCCATAGTGTTTGCTGTGATGTTGTGGAGACAATACCTCATTAGTGATCACTTTGGGGTTTTCACCGATCAAAAGAGCCTCAGGTATGTTTTCTCCCAGTGTGACATGAATTTACAACAGCATTGGTGGATGGAGTTCTTACAGGAATACGACTTCGTAATATTGTTTAGTCCTGGAAAGGGGAATGTTGAAGCTGATATGCTGAGTCAGAAGTCACATAGTGACGTCCTTCATGAATCTGGTGACTCCTAGAGAGTAATGGAAGAACTATATGTATTACATCTTGATATGGGAGTAGTTTGGAGAAGAGGTTGTCTTTTTCTGATGATGGTGCATTCATCCCTAGTGAAGAAGTTTTAAGTATCTCTGTTGGGGGATCCATAGGTGGAGCTCTGAAGAGAAAAATTTGTTTGTGGGGAGGCGCCTGATTATTGGTCTATGGATGAAAAACACCATGTGTTTTATAGTGGATGTATATTTTTTCCTTCGATGACATGAGAGAAAATTCTTTGAGAACTACATAGTTCTATATTTGTGGTGTATCCTGACCTGACAAAGATATATCGAGCCTTAAGGTGCTAGTTTTGGTGGCGTGGGCTAAAGCTTGTGGTTACGTAGTTTGTGTCCTGATTTTTTGTCTATCAGAAGGTGAAGGCCAAACACCTTGTTCTTGGTGGTCAGCTCCACCAATTATATGTCCCTCAGTGGAAGTGGGTGGACATCTCTATGGAATTTGTTTTAGGTTTACCTCGATCCTAGGGAGGAAATGATGTTATTTGGGCGGTAGTGTATTGTTTAACCAAATCAGCCCACTTCATAGCAATCAATGTGTCAAGTTCAGTGAAATTTTTCTCAACGCAGTATCTGGATGAGGTGGTGAGACTTCATGGAATCCAAAGGACAATAATTTCTGATCGATATCCTTATTTAATCTTTAGTGTGTAAATATGTCTTTATTATTCTTTTGGTTCTCAGCTATTCCTTAGCACTGATTTTCATCTTAAAATGGAAGATTAGATTGAGCTGACCATCCAAACTTCTGAAGACATGTTACTCTCTTGTGTGTTAGATTTTGCAGGTTTGTGGATAAGGCAGTTACCCTTGGTGGAGTTGGCGTGCAATAATATTTTTCACTCCACCATCAGATTGGTGCCATTTGAAGCCTTATATGGACGACCTTTTGGTTCTCTATTGTGCAAGACTGGTGTCAAACAGTCAGTAATTTTCATACCGGAACTAGTACAGAATACGATAGAGATGGTTCAGGTTCTTAGTGAGAGGATGATGATTTTTCAAGATCGTTAGAAATCACATGCCGATCAAAGGAGGTGACCCTTAGAGTTTGATGTTGGGGATCACGAGATTTTGAATGTGACTCCACGTCATTGGTAGAGAAGTTTTGGTCATGGGAGTAAGCTTTCGCCCTAGTTTTTTGGGCATTTCGAGGTGTTAGCTCGTGATGGAGTTGTGGTGTATCGAGTAGCACCTCCCCCACTGATGAGTCAGATGCATGATGTTTCTATGTATCATAGCTCCATAATTATATTCATAACAACTATCATGCCATCGATTGGGAAGAGATCAAGGTTGATGATGAAGAGAAATTTGAGGAGAAACCATTGGAGATCCAATACAGCAAAGAGAAGGTGTTTCATGAGTGTTCTATTCCCTTGGTTTGTTTCCTGTGGCAACATGGTGGCATGGAGGAGAGTACTTGGGAACATGAGTCACATATAATTTCTCAGTACCCAGAGATTTTATTATTTTTAACTCTATTCATTTATCAGTGTATCCTTTGTGGTTATATACATTAATTTTTTATAATATGGATTTATTTTGTTGCTTCTTATGGCTTGCTCTCTTTTGAGAGGTATCTAGATGGGTGGTTGTTCAGACCCCATTTCGCTTTCCCTTTAGGTGGGTATTGAATTCTCGAGGACAAGAATGTTTTGAGAGGTATCTGATTTAATGACTCGGACCTCTCTAGTCCATTCCTTTGCGAATATCAGTTGTATGAGATGTTTCTTGAGGTCCAGGTGACTAATCGCCAACACTTTTCCAAATTTCCATTTTTTGAATAGTGCAATAGTGACATTTTGTGAATAGTTATATTGTTGACCTTATGTGAACAATTTCATCGATGACCTTCTATGAACAGTGTAATCGGTAACCTTATATGAACAGTGCAATGATGACCTTATATGAATAGTGGCATTGGTGACCTTATTGAACAGTGTCATCGGCGAACTTCTTTGAACAGTGTCATCGGTGACCTTCTCTGAATATTGTCATCAAAAACCTTGTGTGAATGGTGAAACGGTGACCTTATGTGAATAGTGATGTTGGTGACCTTATGTGAAAAGTGACATCGGTTACCTTCTGGGAATAGTGTCATCGGTAACCTTATGTGAATAGTCTAATGGTGACCTTATGTGAACAATGCATCAGTAGCCCTAGGTGAACAGTGTCATCGGTAACCTTATGTGAATAGTGAAACAGTGACCTTATGTGAATAGTTCATTGGTAGCCCTAGGTGAATATTGTAATTGGTAACCTTCTGTGAACAATGCAATGGTGAGGTTCAAACGGTGACCTTTTTCCACTGTCAAATTTTTAGTTCATGAACAATGTTTCCAGAATGGTGATGTTCCAACGGTGACCTTATTCCTTTTAAAATTTTTGAGTTCATGAATAGTGTTTCTATAACGTGGAGGTTCCAACAGTGACCTTTTTCCTTTTCCAAATTTTGAGTTCATGAACAGTTTTCCAGAACGGTGGCGTTCCATTGGTGACCTTTTTCAATTTCCAAATTTTGAGTTCATGAATAGTTTTTCCCGAACTGTGAGCTTCCAACGGTGAGGTTCCATTGGTGAATTTCTTGAACAATGTTTCTAGAATGATGAGGTTAAAATGGTGAGGTTTATAGACAGTTTTTTTCCTTTTCTGAATTTTGTGTTCATGAAGAGTGTTTCCAACTTCGTACAATTTCGCCCCTTTTACATTTCCTTTGACATAAAATGCATTTAATCCCTTTTTTAAGGACTCTAAGTATAATTCATAGGTTTTGACTCCTATATTAATTTCTCCTAAGGCTCTGGATGTTTTTATTTGGTCAAAGTGTGTGGTTTAATGAGATCCTTTTTAAGGGAGAACCCAATGAATCTTAAACCACTGCTCGGTTAAATCATCTAAAGAGATGAGATATGTTCCTCCCTAGTTCTTCCTCCATTTTCTCGGGTGTGAGATTCACGAAAATCCCATTCCTTCCCATAGGATTTGTGCAATTAAACATTACTCCATGGATTTTTTCAACTTTGTTTTTATAAAACCATGATATATCGATCAATCTTCGATATAAGGTATAATCTATCTTCAAAATTTCAGGTTCATCTACATCTTTATCCTTACCCTTTTTATTGAATGTACCCCCATGTTACTAATGGTATTTTCTTGGGGGTTGGCCGATGTGGTGGTGTCATTCCATCCTCTGGTGGATATATTTATCATAGGGGAGGAGATCGTAACGTGTTGTGCAGATCGTTCTCATATAAAGAACAACAAGAACTTTTTGAGGAAGGGGATCCATTGATTCTCTTTTATTTTATGGGAAAATGTAGAGTTATAATGTTTTATCCCACTGTATCATAATGGAATTGTCATAAATAATATTTGAACTAGATAAATAAATTGACATTGATCGTATGTTACAGCTTCTTATTTTTCTAGATAGTATGATATCCTTTTTCTCATGCTTAGCTTTTTCATTCTCAATTGAGATTGGTAAAGAAGGTAAAGCAGGTATTAATTGATAATTGTTTGTCTAAATATAAAGAGGAATGTAAATGAATCTGGATCCTCTTGTTGTAATTTGATTTTAATAAAATTTGTACAGGAAGCATGTTTAATTATTTGTGATCGCTTTCTAATGAGGTTTCTTGAATATGGAACCTACGAATAATAAATTTTTTTATCCAAGATGGATTAATGAACTAGTTTTTTGATAAAATATAATTCCTTATAGGGTTTTTATTTACCCTCTTTCTTATTTAAGGTACAAGATCAAGTTTTATATGATGTTTTTTTCCTACTACTTGTGTTGTGGTGTGAGCCTGGACGACTGTTGTGATATGTTGGGGCATGGAGGCTTATTGGTTGTGGTAGTAGATGACTCCTACTGTGGTGAGATGCATCGAGTTATGCATGTGGGTGTCGGGGAGGACACCGGGGATGATGAAATGGGTTGGATGTGAATAATTAGATTCATTCTGATTCTTATTGGTTGTTTATCTACTTTACTTTCCACTCTTCTCAAGGAATATGTTCTTGATTTCCCTTCTCTTGAAAGGGGTAATGACACATGGGGTATGCCACGTGCATTCTGTGTTTAGCTTCTCAAAGGAAGTATGGGTCTACATTCATGCTATAGGTGGAAAAGACTTGACTGGTAGTTCATCTACTCTCTATTTTAATACCCCTTGTGTTTAGTAGCATAGAATGTTTTTCTCGAATGCTTGGAAATATGGGAATTTAATAATTTTTTAATAAACGATTTAACAAATGATGTTAACCCAAGGGGTTGGAGCTTTCTTGATCGAAATGTTGAGGTTACAATTATAAAGGGATATTAGACATCCGGTGTGAAGCTAATGAAATTTATTGTGGAATTATTAATGGTTAATTAATGTTTAAATAATTAGTTAACGTAAAGTGGAAATGATAAAATGGGAATGAAGTAAGGCAATAATGTTTTTAATTGGTTGTCTGATTATAGGAAACCTAATCATAGAAGTGGCAGTCAGGTGTCTAAGAGACGTTTGATGTTGTTCAGTCTAAAACTAGATTATACCCATTGTGTGGTTGTGTAATATATTATATTATGTACTTTTTGTGTTTCTATATGATATTCCACCCTATCAGTTAGGGAAACTGACACCCCAGGTATTATGATCCCTTTATGGTGTTTTACCCAACATTTTGGTGTGAGGATGGATGGTTGAATATCCCCTTTGGCCCCACTATCTTCCCTTGGTAGATACTTCTGTAGGTAGGCAGAGTGGTTAGTTTTCCCCATATATGTCTGTAGAGAGCTGTAACATCTTGTTTTTATTCACACACATATATTCTGGATATAGTATCATATGGACTACTATAGTTGTAACGTGAATATGTTGTGATGTCTTGAGGATCCTTACTCAGTGTTTGGGCTATAATGGCATGAGTTTTAATACCCGATGTACAATATAGGTTATGCGAGTTGTTGTGGGTCCTAGAAACTACCTAGTTACTTTCTTATGTGGATGTGGTGGTGTGGTAGCATCAGATTCCTATGGTGGTGCTTCACCGAGGTGTCTATAGGCAAGCCTTTTTTTGAGAGAGATGATTAAGAAGTGCGATGTTGGGGAAAAGAGACAAACCAGTGGGGAAGTAGTAGCGGGGTACCCTTGATATTATTTATTATATTATATAATATTGTATGCATAACTTGGTGAGATTAGCCATGGTGAGGCTGGGAACATAGTATACCTATTTAGGTGACGAGTTTGTTTCACTTGTTTTTCACTATGATTTACCAAGATTACTTTACTTTTTCATGAAAGGCCTCTGGGAGGATCCTATTTAGTATATTTTTATACTCATCCTATGTGTGCATAAATTTTTTTTCAGGTCACATGGAGCAGTTTTGAGATCAAGCTAGTTTCTAATAGCTAGGGGTTACAGGATCTGTTCAGTCATGTGGTTGCTACTATTTTTAATTTCTTTTAGGTACTTGTAGTTATCCCCTTCCAGTTGTTGTAGTTTTTCATGACATTACATATGTTCACTTGGGTTTTCATTTATATTTCAGTATAAGTTGGAGTTGTTTTGTGTCTATCTTAACTCTCTATTTGGCATGTGTTCTCTTTGAGGGTAATGCCTCCCATCTGTGTGCTTACTATACCCTTGGTTCTAGTTGCTTACTCGGGGCCTACTGGGGGAGGGATTCAGGGGTTATTATCTCCCTTCTCACAATGACATCCTAGGAGGGGTACACTTTGTGTGGAGGGGGCCGTGAAATTTTGATATGGGGTTATTCATATAAATGAATTCCCATATAAGTTATTGAGATACACACTACACCCTCATAAGATTAGGTTTCATAGTTTACTATATTTATAGGATGTGGGGAGTCATTTATCAATTGGAAACATAAAAATTTATGTCAGACTATGAATTAAAAATCACTAAAATATATGAGTGTGAATAGAAAAATTTACTTTGAAACACATAAGAAGAAATTATATTTGTTTAGTATTAGAACTGGGGTTCATATGTTAAATCTAATCTATAAACCAAAACATCATGCAATAGATAATGTTTTTTGAAATAATTTTTTATATAAGTCACATTATACTAAATATTTGGATTCATGAATGATATATGATTTATTTATATGTTGATTTTATTGAATAATGATCGTATGAAAAAAAGTAAATCATAATTAATGGTAAAAATATGCTATTAACCATGAAGAACAAAGATGTTGCAGATGGAAAAGATATTTTTTCACAATAATTATAAATTAATATAATGTTGAATCAATGTGAGCTAATAGTGATGGAAATGATTATACATATGTAGATACTATAACATGAGATTAAACAAATACAAGGCATGATTTTTGTATCATAAGGACGATGTAAAAATTACCAAAATCAAAGATATTATATTTCCACAATATCACATGTAAGGTGACTAGATGAACTAGCATCAGATATCATAATATACATCAAAAGTGATATGTGAAGGACTAAGAAAATGATAATATAATTGATAAATAAATTTATTTTATAATCGAAGAGAGTCTAGGAATATAATATTTTCAATGTAAATAAATGAGCTTAATGAAGGGGAAATACAACGCACTCTATAAATAGAGTTCCCAGAATAAGTCATAGTGTATAATGACTTTAATTGAGATTAAATATCCCTAAAAATTTCTCTATATAGTGTAATTTTAAAATATGTGAAAACAAGACATTGTATAATTTATAATTATTCATATCAATTAAAAATTAATGAAGTGTATCCAGTAAATATTCTAGAAAGTGGAAAGGAGATATCCATGTATAATAAAAATTATGATAAAATAGAGATAATATTCATTAGAAATGTTGAGGCATGAGGATATGAGATAAACTGACATATAATATGTAGAATAAAATCCATGTAAGAAGTAAAAATTTTCTATGAAATTATACACGGAACTTCATATTTACATGAAGATAAAAATTGTGTTGATGCTATGATCAATGTATAGTTTCTATATTCGTGAAAATAAAATCCTGACTCATGTTGAGATTTTTGGATGATTTGAATATTTTAATTTAGGGTGTATTATTTGGAGATTTGAGTTAGCTCTGAGATTTTAGAATATTTATTTGAAAAATTAAAAATGGTCCTTGAATTTTAATTATTTTAAATCACCTAACTTATCTTGGAAGTTAACCATATAAAACTACATTATCTTCTTATATAAATTTATACAATTTATATTAAATATTTTACATATTCACCTAGGGTAACTAAAAAAAGTTAGGGGATGTTATAGTATATATAATTGATGAATGGTTTAGTTCATTAAAATATATTCAGTAGACTGGAACATTAGATTACAAGGAATGTTCACCAGACTTGAAATAGTTTTGAGGAAGAAATTGGGAGCTCCATAATTATGGTTATCAAGAGTATAATAAGGCTGACATAAAAGTACTCAAGAATAAGAAAATGTTTCAATTAGAGTCCTACTAAATATCATGCATAAATTATTAAATGCTGAGAGTTCGTATAATATAATGTCAAAAAACATATTGAATGTGATAAAATTTATAGGATATTGATAATAACATCCCCCACCACTTTAAATGAATAAATAAATTATTTTTGGGGAATTAATGACATGATCGGAGTTGACACAACAAGTAGTAGGTCCTCTAAATGAGGCTAAACCATATAAAAAATCATTGTGGGATATTTATTTTACATTATCTATATAGAATATTGGAAATGTGATAATATACCCCACATAGGATCCATACATCCTAACCGATGATATAGGATTGATCAATAAAAAGAATGAATTTTTTTGGTGAACTTAATTGGTAAAATACAGTCACCCTTGATTCATCCAACCTCTTCAAGTGAATACATGGTCATATGGTACTAAAATTTCTTATCAATATGTAGGCTTCAATTTTTAGATCTAAATGTTTATTCCATGAAGATTTTTTACTGATTTATATGAATTTAATATTTCATGATTTCGAATAAATAACTCCTCTAAAAGAAAATTAATGTTATTTCGTAATAAAATATATACAATTTATCCCCAACTATAGTAACATGAGGTTTTGGATGAAACCATGAAAACAAAAATTAATAAATAATCATGTATAAAAAATAGGTTATCCTCTTAGAAGAAGCTGGAAGATGATCTACCACTATGTAAAGAATAATATAGTTAATGGTATATTGATAAAGCATTCCATATTTATCCTCTAGGGGATTAACTTGAAATATGTGATGATTATGAGTGAATTGAATCTATGATATCTTCATTAGAGATAGGGATTTAATTTTGAATGCTTCTCTTAAAGCATTATATTATACATTTTACTTCATGAAGGGACTATATAAAGAAAATACATGACTTTGATTTGATCTTGAAAAAACATAAATACATTGGGAATGATTTCTAAAATTGAAAAATATTCCCAGTGCTGATTGAATTAAAGTAACACTCTTCCTAAATATTATATGAAAAATTATCCATAATTTATTATTAATTTTATATAAACCTATAATGGAAATAAAAATATTTTGAGATGTTTTGTTACATGTATTTCTTGATTTAAATGATATTATTTATGTCATGAGCATCCAATTATAAGATAAAACCATACAGATAAAAGAGTTAGAAAAATAACAGGTGAATAGAAGTAAAATTTATGAAAAAAACATCATAATGCCCATATGTGTGTCACCTGAATGAAACACATTTATCTTAATAGCTAATTAATATCAAAATATGATGTAAATTCCACTATTTTTTAAGAATATTTCCAATGGATATTGTGTAATGAAGTTGTGTTGGATGAATTTCATATGGAATATGTCACTACACTAAAGGAAAGTAACAAATAAATTATTGATATCAAGAACACAAAACTATACATTAAGGATAAATGTGTAATGGGACATTAAAATTCATTAAAATGTGTAAATTAAATATTGAAAAGTTGAATGTGAAGATAAATTTAGGTTTATTGAATATTAGATTAATAAATAAAATTTAATACGGCATGAGATGGAAGTGAAATTTAGAAACATTGAAGATATTCATGTTTTATTACAATATTATTAGAAAAGAGACACTACTAATATTCCAAAAGAGATTATTACTTGCAAAAATAATTGATATATTTTTATGATAAATGTGAAATCATTTAAAGTATCATCTTCAAACAAAATGAAGAAGGTAACTTGATGTTTCACTGAATTTGTATATACTAATAACTCAAATAATAAAATATTCATTTATAGATAATGATGGATGATGAAATTTATGGAAAATATTACTTCATTAGTAATGGTGGAATAATTTATGAAATAAAGTTTTTCCTCATAGTGAGTATAATAAGATGATGTTTCATAAGACCAATCCACCAGTAACAATTTAACAAAATGAAACAATCCAATATTATTAGTTATTATTTTTATTTGGGAATGATCAGATTCATGGTTATTTATCATTTGAAAAATATGAAAAGGTAATGAAATTAGATAAATATTATACCAATTGGGGAAAAATATATAATATATAATTAAATAAAGAGGAAAAAAATTTAATGAATTACAAAAACTCTTTTGAAATCCAAATTTTTTTAAAATCATAAAATGTTATATAAAAGTTGAAAATGTTTTTTTAATATTGATGATTAGTGTTGTGGTAAATCATCCAACAAATATTCTATTAAATTGAATATTATACGGCCATAATATCTGAATAAAAGTGACGCATTATGGATGGTAATTCTACCATGGTAAAAAAAGGAAATGAAGTTACACAAAAGGTTTTAATTAAGAAAAAATTAATGATATACATCATTACTAATAAAACATGAAACTTATATGGAACAAAAGGATGCATCATTGAAAATTTTAAACTCACTAGGAATGTTCAATTAAAATGAATAATTATCATGTAACAAATTGAATAAATCATAAAAACACACATGAAAATTTGAATTATATACGACATCTCAAATGATTTTGTTTATGTACATTTGATTCTACCACATATGGGTAGCTTTATAGAAGTTACTATGTTGTGTGGGAGGCAAAAGATGGTTTTCCACAACCATTAAAATTTCAGTACAAGGTTTACTAGGTTGGAGAAACTTATAAATCAGTGAATAAATATTTCATAAGATAAAAATAAATCTATGAAATAAAAATATCAATTTATTTAGAATGATTAATATATTCTAATAGATTTCATGGTTTTATTTCCATAATAATTGGAAGAATTAATGAAGTTGGATGAAAAAATAAAAAAATAATAACATTCCTTGCTAGTAATCTTGATGAAAAAATCCCCAGACAATGTGAAAGGTGAAAATAAATAGATGAATTCCATACTTCCCAAAGAGAAGTGTTATAAAAAAATATATTTGAAAATAATTAAGATAAATGGTGATAAAGCGGATGGAATTTTTATATTGAAAAAAAATATTTCCTATAGTTGTTTGTCTAAAAAATAGAATATCTTCCTTTTCCCACTTTAAGAAATCATTTTTCATTAAAAATAGATTAATGGTGATGTAATTCAAGGAGATCCATGTAATGAATTTTAATATAGTTAACCCATTAAGTGATTGTAATACCAGATCTTTCTATCCAAGAGACTTTATAATTTTATATAAAAAAGATAAATTTCTAAAAAATTAATTAACTAAAATATTTGATTCTGAAAATTTGATGGACGAATGATTGAGGTACCAAGAGTCTAAAACTATAATGAAGAAAAAGATAAATAAAAAATATATATAAATAAATTAATATTAAAACTTCTTATGTTTTATTGATTTTTTCATATCCATATATTAATGATAACCATATATTCAAAAGGAAGATGTAATTTTATCATATTTTAAAAAAGAAAAAATTATTGTATAATGGAGGAGAAACATTATAGTTTTTTATGGAATTCTTCTTATCAGTTTGTTTAGATGATTGTAAAAATAAAATATGCATAAAAATTTATAAATTTACACCAAAAAAATATTTTTTAATTTTTATCTTTAATTGGAAAATTCTATATAGAACTTTTATATACATGTAAAACACCCTTTATTAAATCACTGAAAATGGGTATCATAATATCAGAGTGTTTAAATTTTGGATTACTAACATATAAAAATGATTTTATTGTTCTTTCAAAAAGTAAATTTCTTATTTTCATATAAATTTGAGAAAATCAGAGGAGAATTTTTTTTTTAATAATGCTACTTCCTCACCCCAAGATGTAACTTTGGTAAATTCTAATTTAAATAATTAACATCGATATAAAATTGATAATAAATATCCCTCATATAGAAAAAAGTAAATTTATTATAAAAATGAGGGGATAAGAAATCATAGATATAAATAAGAAGACAAGATTGACAATAACTACACAATTGTATATTTATGTACCCATCATATGGTGATCACAATGTAATATATATTTTATCAAACACTATATTCATTTTAATTCAATTATTATTCAGTGATATAGATGTTGAAGATAACTATGTTTTCTACAAATTTATTTTCACAAGAAATTAAAATTAAATCCAATATATGTTCATAGTCATCGTTGGTGAAATGATCAAGAGTAGAGGAATTTGTGTATTCTATTACTTGATAGTGACACTAAAGAATTGTCTGATGATTTTTCAAGAAGGTGGACGAATCATGTCACCAGAAGTAAGATGTTAAATAAAGTGAATTCCACAGATAGTTTCAATGTTATTGAATAATTTAATAGAATTAGATACATATGATGATTTATTTCATGGAACATCAATGTATTCAGTAAATGTATAGTTGGTTTAAGGATCTGTTTTAGTGTAAGAAAATTTGAGGAACCAAAACATGTTTTGTGAATAAATCATCTTATATTTTTTAATTTAACCAAAGAACAATTTTTTTAGAAAATATATTGCGTTTCCAAATGATAAAAATTAGAAGTAGTATTCTAAATAAATATGGTTATAATCCCCAAATATATTTTTTTCAATATATTGTTTTATTAAGGTGATATGATGAAAGACGGGATAGGTATTAAATCATTATAATGAAAAAAATAGAGGTTGGGGACCTATATTGTGATGTGAATTTAAAAATCTATACAATTCATATGACTAAAGAAGCTAATAAATCACAAATATTCTGGTTCATATGACTTATGAAATAATATGAGTATTGGAAAAGGTATATGATTACCCATCATAATAATATTTTCAAAATTATTCAAAAACATCAAGATAATTATTTTTCTCATATATTTTTTCATGAATGGGGGTGATTATGAACATGTTGATTTCAAGGTACAACGATGACTCTAATAGAAATTGAGTACAATTTTTCTTCTATAACGTCATACCTGGGGCTTACTCTCATGAATTGTGTCTAGATTAAATTCCACACCATCTGCTGGAAATTGTGCCCCACCTCTATATTTTTTTATTCTTGGGTTTTTATAGACATATTTTCTCTCTTAAGCTACTAGATTTCATGTCATGGAATTTTATGATTGGTTTCTATGATGTACCATAATGATCATAAGAGGTAAATCATATATGATTCATTGAAATTTACATTTATGCGATGGTATGAATGAAAATTTACCTGTGTATATGAGGGAAAATCAAAATTAAGTTACATTCAAACTCATAAGATGTAACAAAATTTGTATATGCATTATTCTAAGGTTCACATGAAATATATATACTAGAAAGCAGGTGATCCTGTTGTGGATATAGGTTTACAAAAAATATTTCTTTATTTTGGTACCATTTTAATGAATTATTTAATATATTAATTATAAATGATCATTTTTTATGTTGAGTTGATAGATTATGGAAGATGTGAATATAAGTGCATTGATAGTAATGGGAAGATACGATGTGGATATCCCTGAGGAGAAAAGTTGGTATAAATCGACATTAGATTATACTTCCAAAAATGGATATTATGATATAGGTTGAAGCTATACAATATAGTAGATAGAAATAGTCTATATATAGTGGTACATTGACATGAGTTCAAATATTTATAAAGTTGGTGATTTTTATCGGAAGGTAAAGTTTGAAATTATTAGATTCAATGAATGTGGATGCTCATATTAGCACATGTAAGTCGATGAAAATCACTTCCATCATATATCTTCATTTCCACACAATGTGATAGATGATGGATTCAAAAGATTATGCAATTAAATATAAAGAATTAGAATTAAAAATTGAAGAGAGTTTATGAACATAATATTTTCAAGGAAAATAAATGAGATTAATGAAAAATGAATATAGTTCTATTTAAAAATTTAGTTCATTAGATGAAATCACAATCCCTAATGAGGATAATTGAGATATGATATTTAGGGGAAATTTTGATGATAATGTGTACTATTTATAAATGAAAAACTTCATGATTACATATTTATCATGATTAATGTAAACCCAAAATTGGAAAGCAATGAATCATAAAAATATTCATGGATGATGAATTTTCCATTAATGTAATATTATTTTTAATAGGACAGCGAGACTATTTTATAGAAAGTTTTTTCATGTAGAACTGAGAACATGTGAGATACTACATATAGAATAGATTTTTTGTGAGATGTTATTTATGTTTGTAAATTATGTTAAGGAAAAACTCATTTTTGTCAATTAAAATTATAAAATTATGTTAAGATAGATTGTCCAAGTTCAATAATCATTATTTGATGTAAATTATTCAATATGATTTTTAAGGAATATTTGGAATGATGATTTGATGTAAAATTATAAAGATATTTCAGTCGAATCTATGATTAAAGAATATTTATTAGGTTTATTAAAAAATGTTCCTATATATTAAATATTTTTAATCAATGAAATAAATGTAAAAGTATAGCCTATAAATTGAGTTGGGATTCTTTAATGAATTTTTTTAATTTCTAAAAAAATCATATAATAGAATATGAGAACCGATGAATAATTGATGGAAATTTTCAGACATAATATTTATAGGAATATATATTTTAGTCATCATTTTTTAGAAAACTAAAAAAAATTTCCAATGAAGGATGATTGGACTTGAGATTTTGGTTCTAAGGAAGAAATATAGAGATTTAGAATTAGGGTTATCTAAATCATAATAAAGATGGTGTGTGAGTGATCCAATTAAAAAATATTTTACATTAAATGAGTTATTCAATACTATGTAGAAATATTTAACTCATGGGAGTAAATATAAATTTAATTCATGAAAATAGTGTGTTGGATTCATACTATGGACATATTATAATGAATTTCCACAAAACATTTATTTAAAAATAAAATTATAAGTGCAAATTCTGTTACATTATAAGAGTTTACATTATGAGGAGTAGGTTCTCAGATTTTGGGGGAACCTTGTAAAATATATACTTATGTGATATTTATTTTAATTTATCTATATAAAATTAGGAATAATTGGTGAGGTATTATACTTAAGATACATAAATCCAAACTTATGTCATAGGTTTGATCAAAATAAAATAAAAAAATAATATTGACCATAATCTGTAAAACATGGTCACCCCTAATTCACTTCCTATCAGGGTGACTCACCATCATTCATGACAAGATATATATATATATATTAAGATAATTGAATGTTTATAACAGAGGAGAAAACTATGATGATTTATCCCTTAAATGTCAAGAAAAATCATTTTTTGTAGACAAATATCTCTTGAATGATGATATCATAATGAAACTAACTCATAACATATATTTGAGATTCATTTATTATAATTGATTAATAGTAATTTTTTCATTATAATTGATATTTATATGGGATATTATTTAGAAATATATCTCAAAATATTAACAAAAACATCATAAATTCCCAAAATAAATTGAACTATATTCAGAAGAAATTTACATGGTCGAGAATGAATGGTCTTGTGTTTAGAATCATAAAGATTATATTTTGAATTTTTATAGTTATTTAAATAATTTTAGATCTTATAAAATATATAATTATGTTTCCAAAAAAATATAAATTCCCTTGAATATATATCACTATGAATGAATTAGATAAGTTTCGGGAGTTTTTTCATCTGATTCTTAATATATAATAGTTGGTATGTAGTTTTTTCTTTATAATTCCATACATATCCATGTGATTTGAGATACATTGGAGGAAAATATTTCACTATGTTATATAATATCTATTCGATAATACAAGTGATCTTTCACGGGAAGAGTAATATTTATAATGTATATGTAAGATACAAATGGCACATGTTTTGCTAATTATGAGGTTTCTTGTGATATTGGAGACAAAATATATGATATATAAGTTTCATAATGATTACTGGAAATTCTATCCTAATTATTTCTTAAGATACACAAGATAAAAAATGTTACAAATGATTAATTGATAATCTAAGTGAATGATAATTACTTATTTAGTTGGTTATATTTTTTTCTTCAAATATTCAAACATAATGAATTTTTTATTAGCTATGAATGATATATTGACTATTATTGAGAGTTAAATCTGAATATAATGATGTTAATGGATACATTCACCACAAATAATCATGTATGTAAGCACTAAATAGTAAAGGAACTATAACATGATCATTGGATTCTCAAAGAATAAGGGAACAAAGTGTTTTGTTAAAATAAATGTTGAAAAAATGTGATGAATTTAATAATATTAAATGATTATTTTCTATGTGACATTCATAGTGTCTTTTATGATGTATATATGAATTATAATTAAAATATAGTTTTAATTATTATATCATTTTTGAGAGAATGGAAGAGATACAGAATGATGGTTTTGAGTTGTGCTCAATGAATGTCAAATAGTAATGAAAGAAGTAAATCATTGTACTGTGATTATCTTTGGGTATTACAAATTTTATTATTTAAATTAATTTTATCCATTTGATTATTCATTTGTTATAAATCATTATGTTATTTAAAGATAATGAATTACTTTTGATGGAAACTAATGTGCATGGTTTGTTTATAATATTATTATTAATGTAAAATAAAGAAAGGAAGTGTTCAAACACAATTGTAATAAAATATATCAAGTACATTATGGGAAAAGAAGAGGATTATATATAGAGATCTATATATATATCACTACTACCATGAATTCTTACATGTTATGATGTTTATGATGAAGAATTAAAACATCCTATGAGAATGTTTTGAGAGAGGTACAACCCCGAAGATTGTCACATATTTAAATATGGATATGATATCCATTCTATCTAGAAAATAAATGAGCATCCTTATAGATGATAATTTAATAAGTATCATTCAAAATTATGTATGGGTATTAGCTAGAGTAGTTGGTGATAGTACAAAAGATTAATACATGTTACAGATCAGTGTCACATAGTGTATCCTTGTTATTTTTAGGATAAATCGTTTATGAAAATACAATGTTCCTTTGTTTATTCAGGATAATAAGATATTTTCCCTATTTGTGCAGGATAAAAACACCATATACTGACAAAAATCTCACATGTTGGTAAGGAAGCTCATAAATCATTAGGTGTTGCATTATTATTCTATTCCTATTTTATAAAAGACATGAAAATAGAAGTTCTAGTGGTACATGTGATACATTCCCCCTAACTAGTGTTGATGTAAGAGGAATAAGTTAAACTCATAAAATGGGGATACACTGATTCATTCCCATATTATTGTGGTTTCATAAATCATGGTGGAACAACTCCTTTTAATTAATTAACATTTTTTCCGTAACCATTATCATGTATACCATGTTATATGAAATATTTTCTATTAAAATACATTATAGATTAATATTGTATAAATAAATACCCAATAATATAATCACCAACATATTCCATAATTAGACAACCCAATAACTTGGATATTTATACAATAAGATAAAATCTACCATTTTTTGGGGTAAATATCATGTCCCACCAATTATAATCTAAATACCATATGGACTTAAAATGGATCAACTCAATAATTTTTATTTGATACAATTTTATAAAACCCATATCTATGATATAAAATCTACAGACCCAAGCTAGATTCCACTTAGAAAAAGTGCTCCCCCAATTTATAAAGACTATTGAAATGCAATATGGGAGAAAGAAAGGTATTTGTAAAATTATGTTTTCCCCAAATACAAACTATGAAAATAATTTTGAATTATTGTTTTTCAAATACAACCATTTCAAAAACAACATGATATAGAAACAAACCCATGCCAAAATTTATTAAATTTAAACAATAACAATGTTATTAATTCAAAATATAAAATTATTCCCTTAAATCCTTTTTTCCACAAAAAATAGAACTATATTTACACATTCCAGTGGAAAATCATTTTTCCATATTGATTTTTAGAATATACATTTTCTATATTTTCCAATTGAAAATCCTTATCTTCTAAAATATACTTCAAAATCCATTTTTTAAAAAGAGACCCATATTCTAAGACATCATCGAGCATGGAAAGTATTCATTATATATTATTCAATAAATCCATCACATGAAATATATTATTTTCTATGAATCTCTATACTTATAGAAATAAAAAATACTATAAAAAATAAACAATTTGAACCCTTTTATCATATTCAATTCTCACCTCAACACACACTTTCTATGACTTTATATCCCCAGGTATAAATTATTTTTGTTTTCGAAATGACATCACGTAATAAATTTAACACATGGACACACACACATACAATATGGTAATTTATCAAATTAATTGCGTAATTTTTAATAAAATATATTTTAAATGTTTTATGATAAATATCCTGTGGTGAATATGTAATAAAAATCCATTAAAAAACTATTTATATTCGATAGAACCAATGGTTTTAGAAAACTAAATACTAAACAAAAAAATATAGAAAATCCCTTGTTTAAAAAAAACAATATTCCAAAAACATGTCTCGTATAAGTCCATAGTCAATCATAATCAATAAACATGGTTAAAAAATCCACAGACCTAAATGGGATCAAATCCTCCTATCTAGATATTATTGTTCAAGTAAATACCAAAATTTGTCAATATGAAAGTAAAAAAATGAATATATAACATAAAATTTTATTAAAGTAAAAACATTTCCATAGAAATGATTAGTTATATATATTTTCCCTTATAATATAAGAGATAATCATGCTTTCTTCCATGAAACAATATAACTGAAATTTTATTCAGCAATATAATATTTAAAACAATGTATGAATACATTATATAATATTAATAAAACTATAATTGTAAATTATAAGATCATAAATAATCCCTCTAAAATTTTGACATCCAACGGATCATGGTAAACTAGAAATACCAAAAATGAAAACAATACTACAAAAATAAGATAATAAATATTAAATAGGATATTAATATTGATAATATATAATAGTGAACTATGAGATAAAATTGGTAGAATGGGGAAATAAGGAAGATTGAGTTATTTATTTTATGTATAAGAGTTATTTGAAAATATGAAAAAAACACATAATTGGAATAGTAACATTATCATTAGAGTAGTAAATTTATCCCTATAAATATTAAAATTAAAAAAAATATAAATCAAGAATAAAATATGTAAATTTATATATTATATTCTCCTAAAATGATTTATCAAATTATGTAAATTATTATGTATATAAATATAAAAATTTAATAATCTATGTGTTAAAAAAATTTAAAGGATTAATTTCTTCTATAGAATTATAATATTATAAATAAATAATTTTGAAATAAATTTCTAATAAAAGAATCTCATTAATGGGGTCATTATGTAAAAAAATAGACATGGGTGAATTTTTTTTAAAAAAATTATTATTTTATGTTAATAGTAAGAATAATGTTTTTGGTATATGTTAATTTTTATGAAATCATTAAATACGAAAAAATAATAAATATTTTATTAAATATTTTAATTAGTTAGAATATATTGAATGGCTAATATGATAATTTTAACAATAAAAAATTTAATTTTAAATGTTATATGAAAATAATAAAATAATAAAATATAATTTAGTTTGATAAACAAATTATTCCTTATATAGAATTAAATATTACAGTGATACTTTTCCATTTTGGGATTACATAAATTTAGAGAATATATATATTAATCATTCACTATTAATTGTATGATGATTAATATTTATTCATAGACTTGGGGTAAAATAATTAATTAATTATATTTATATTTGAATTAATTCTTTTCAATAACTATAATTACACTCCACCACCCATTTCATCCAACATTAAAAAAATGTTATTTTCTAAAATATATAGGGAAATCACTATCTAAATCCACTTAGACACATTTTTAATGCCCTATACATAAAAGAACTCTTCCAAAGGCATATGGTTTATTCCAAATGTGGTTTCTCATAAAATAAGTCATGGATTATAAATTTCAAAGTGTTAATATTAATTCTCTTCTTACCCTATTTCCAACAAAATCCTTTCATATCATATCATTTAGTTAGTAGAGTGAATATATTTTAAGTAAATTTTGTAACCATGAAATAATGTTCACTAATTATTATCGTTAAATGAAATCAATATTTAGATAAATATACCAAACAAAATCCAATTTATCAATGCACGATATGTTATTATAATAAATGAAATATATAAGATAATGAATATATTATAATATATGATATTAATATAAATTATTTTATAAATATATTATATAATAAATACTTCATATCAAAATAAATTAAATAATAAAGTAAATTTTAGTATTTAAAAATTTATTAGAATATAAAAAAAGAACATGTAAATTAGGGATTGACACACTATATAATATGAACCATTTAAATTCATTATACATTGATTTCAAGTTATTTTTATGGATATAAATTTATTTAATTTCTTTATTCAAATCATAATAAACTTCTAATGTGTTCGGTATATACATTCAATATAAACCCCAACATCAATTCTTTTTGTGTTTTTTCTATTTACATTATTCTTCTTATTCGTCTTCTTCTCATGGACTATTTTTTCTTATTTTATTATATTAACAATTTAATGTAACAAATTTTGTATTCCATTATTAAATTTCATATCAATATGATTCATTATTTGATCATTCATTATGAAATTGATATGTAAACAATTTTTCAATAGTTTCTTTCATGTTTGTGACTAATTTATGATATAGGTTTCTATATAGACATAGCATGTGTGAGATATTATGACGTGATGAATGGGATCATTATTAAATGCCCCATATGATTTTTTAAATTAATATATCCAATGATATACTGTGTATTATGCATGAGGATTTGTTGTAATAAATGTTATCATGCTATCTCGGAAATCATACTCAACATAAGCATATGAGGAAAAATCTCTAGTTGTAACACATTTTAATGATACGAATGATTTCCTTGTTTCCATGATATCTAAAACACTGTGTTATTTTAATATGTATTTTATTTTAAATAAGTCAAAAATGTTTTTAATATATTAATAGCTACAATATCAAACTAAAATTAACAATTCCATGTTGACTTATACTAGAAAATTATTTTAAAAAATGAAAAACATTAAATGATATAATAATGAAATATAATTAGTAAAGAAATAATACAATGCGACAACATTCTAGTTAAAAATAATACAAGGTTGAACTATCCATTATCATGATATTTATTGAAGATCATACCACCAATGATAACAATCGATAAAAGATAACCAATTATGAATGTCATAAACAAATTGACTATAAAATTTGAGATATGATGAATGATTATATATATATTATTAAGTAAATATATAGTTATATAATACACTCTTTATATACATGGTTGTTGGTAATATGGTTATCAGACATATGGTCATTGGATATAAGTCTAATGGGTACAATGATGTTAGATTTACTTGTATCAAATAAGTCCATTTTTAGTGGGTAATTTTTAGTAACAAATTCAAAATAGTATAATTTACATATATTATATAATTATGAAAGTGAATAAAAATATAAAATTTAGTTATAATAATTTATTATAAAAATATGAATATTTATATATTAAATATTATTATTATTATTAATGAATCATTTGATTTGTTTATAAAAATTAACTAACCATTATAATTATAATTTATTGATAAATTTGAATTACTAAATGATGAATAATTACTTTTAATAGAACGTGATTGTAAAATCCCGAGTTTTTAGAATGATACACTATGTTTTATTGAGTAAATGATACGTCATATCGAGATTAAGAGAGAAACTAACTATTATCATTTAAATGTATCCATTATGACATAGTCATTAGATATAGTAACACAAATATTAATTTCAGTTGTGGATATTTATTTAGGATTTTTTATGAGAAAAAGCATGTTTTGGAAATTTTATAGGTACATGTTTTGTATTTTTGAGTACACGTCGTGTACCCAGTGGATGCATGTAGCCATGTACATGTCATGTAACAACTATGTACATGGATGTGTAGGTGTCTTAGATGACCTCTTATTGCGGGGGTCGGTTGAGGATAATACACGGAGTTTAAATTAATTGAACATTCCATGGAATTTTATTTTTAATTTATGAGTCGGAGTGGGGTCATGTCTCATATCTAGAAAACTTTACATCCTCCCTCGATTCGTACAGGAGAGTGAAAAATGGATAAAAATCATCAGGTTCCTCTCATTTCTCCATCTTAGCTCTGATTGTGACACCACTGGGTGAGTTGGATCCCCACTGGTATGCTCTCTCTTCCCCTATAGCTTAGATTCCTAATTTTTTCTCTCTCATGACTTATCAATAGTTGTTCAATTTTAAACTTTTTATAGATCTACATCATTCTATGGAGATTCAAGGGTCGATGTTAAATAGTGTTCATAATACAAAATCAAGTTAGGTGGTGTGTTCCATTCATTGATTTTATTTGGATAATAAATGATTAAAAATTATTTATACCCTTGTTTAGTGTATTGGGTGTTTTGTAATTTACCCTTGTTTAAAACAATATATGGTTTGATGATTTATAAAGGTGTTATTTCTTATTCATATGGTTGGATACCTTTTTGTGGGATGCCCCATGGGTGTGTTTCCCTAGTTTGTCTATTTAGGATTTTTTTCCTAGATTTCCTTTGAGGCATACCATTTTTCCAAGCCTTAAATTGTTTTGGATGGATTTATTGATTAAATGAGATGCATGTGTTTTTCTTTGTAAATGTATAAATAAGTAAAATTGAAACTGAGAGCTTCTTGAGGTAGGGTCGGTTACATATATTTTATCAGGATTTTGACTGAGAGTGAGAGCTCCTAGGTGGTTGTAGACTATAGGTGTTAGATTTCGAGTTCTACCCAAAGGGTAAATATTATATGAATGTTCAACCCTGGGGCATTGAATGTGAGATCTGCCTAGTGGTCATTATAGCTTATTATTTCTATTTTTACCAAGAGGGCATTGTCCATGAGTACTGCCCATGTGGTCATTTCTAAATGATTAGTTCTATGTGGGCCCAAAAGAGTTAGACCTATGAATCATTCCTAGAGATTATTTATTAAATTAACGATATGTTAGACTATAGGGGTTAGACTGTGAGAACATTCCGAGATGGTTTCTCTGATTGATTGAAAGCTTGTGATGAGTTTTCCAAGCCAAAGCACAATCGTGGACTTGGTCTACCCAAATTCTTTAGATGGTCTTCTGAGACATCTGTTATTACTATTATACAGGGGGATACATAGATTAAGCTAGATACCAGGATTCAATATTCAAGGGTATGATTAGTTAATAAATGTAAATGAATGTAATTGTAAACTATATGATTGTATACTTTTGAGTTCATCTATGTTTATTTCTTCCTTTCTGCATATTTCCTTATATATATATATATTCACTGATAGTTAGGTCCATATCATTTGGTAGTTTCCTACTGGGTTTTCTCACACCCTTTTTAGGTCATGATTTAGTACCCAAATATATTATATGGTCATAATTATAGATAAGGGAAAGATCTCTTCTTCATTAGGTTCTTCATTTATATTGGTGATAGACTGCATGGTACCAAGCTGAGGCTTGGGGTGTTGATGAAGTTTATTTATTTCAATACTATTTTTATAGTATTATAATCCCATCACTATGACTTTTTTTGGCTCTTTTCCTAGACAAATGTGACATGCATCATTTATATATTCTTAATTTTTATATTATTATCAGTCTTCTACAGTTTACATTTAGTTATGGTATTACTACAAACACTACTGTTTACTATTATTTTCATTTTTTTACTCATAAAATGAGGGTATAGTTTTCCCATTATTAGATGTTGGCCCTCATTATTAGTCGGATGCCTCCATCATTTTGGGAAATTAAATTGAGGTCATTTGACCAACCAGGTTTGGGGAACATTTGGGAAGCCCCAAGATCTGGGACGTTACAATGTGAAATAAGAGGAGGTTTTCTTTTCAACATCATCTCACCATTATGAGAATATAGACTTTCATAGGAAGAATAGCGAGTTGGTAATATGTTGTGCCCCGGAGTAGCTAACCTGTGTAAAGGGAAAAACCCGGTTACCTCGAATATTGAAATTTTTATGGTTTTTTAATTTCTAAAGATGGTTTGATTTTACCATTGGATGATTCACTTGTTTTGTGTTGTTATCATTGATATTATTGAGGCTCTATTTATATTTAAACTAGAAGATATAAGGGTATTCTATCTCATGCATCATATAGGCACTTTATAGAGATCACATGCCAGTCATTATTATTATGCCATTTAGGGTGCATTACTAATTTCATGCTATTGTGATAGATGTTTTTCTAGATATGATAGTCTTTGTGAAAATATTCCATGATTTAATACCTGGAATATTGATAGGGTATTGGAATATGTAATGTTTTGTTTGGTTGGATGCCAAAATTTGGTAACTGGGGTGTTATGGACCTTCTTGGATCGGAATTTAATAGATCATGTTTGACCTTTAATTGAATTTTAACTTGTTATGATGTAGAAAAGGAATAAAAGTATTTATTCTCGGGGGGGGGGGGGTATGGTCTCCCATGGGATGGAATTTGTCATTCCTTGGAAACAAATTTATGTTTTTATGGTTCAGGGAGGAGTTTCATAGGCCTAATGTCTGGAACCCCTAAAACACATCATGTGATGTTATGAACACTCACCATCTGTTCTTATTTTCTTGAAGAAAAAACTTTTATTAAGTAAATTTCATGTTCTGGTAGTAAACACCATATAGTTCTTGACTGTGTGAGTAAGGACATACGTTAGGGAACCTTTTATGGTAACACATGTTTTTTCTATACTGTACATGTCATGTTGTAAAGAACACTATATCTGGTTGTGTGATGAAGGATATATGTGGATGAAACATAGGTAGTACATGATGTGATCCATATTTGCACGCATGTAGAGTCAACCATGTATTTGACCACGTGACTAGTGAGATTAGTGGTTGGAAAATGGCTAGTACCCACCGTGTCTTGGTTGAGCACGTTGTGTATCATTACCCAGTAGAGAACCGTGTAGTCATAGGTGTGTAAAAGAACATAGGAATCAGGAAAAATTCAAGTACACATCGTGTCTTAGGATGAAAACACTATGTGTATGAGATGTTACACGACCAGGTTGGTAGTAGTATACGCCCATGTGTATGGTTTCAGGGGACACACTGGGTACATGTTATACTGATTGTGTAACCCTATTTTGGAAAACATGAAATATTTTTTTATCTTATTATGTTCTTGTAATTCATTGTTGTTTTCCTTGATAGTATTGTACTCTGGTGTGCACAAGACCTTTAAAATTCATTCCTCCAAGACGTCCTTTGGTTTTACTCCATGTGAATAGTGATGACCAGACACCAAAATGGTAGATCAGGGACTACCAGCAAATCATCCCATCGTGCATGTCTTGGGATCGACACTTATACAATACATAGATGATGATGCACAGTTCCATGATGGTTTTTTTCAGATATTACAAAATTTATAGGGAGCACCACATCCTGCCTCGACTATGGATGAGTTGATGTGATTGTTTTAGTAGCATTATCCTCCAACTTTTTAGGGTATGGAGGACCCGAGGCTACCAATTCATGGTTGGAGACCATGATCTCTTTCATTGAATACCTGTATACTCTTCCAGAGAGGAGGTTGAATCTCGTGACATACATGCTACAAGATTCCTCCATGAGATGGGAGGACGTTATCTCATGTGTGGGATGTCATCGAGATATGTATTCGGATGAGGTTTATAAAATCTTCTTTGACAATGTCTACCAAGTGACGTTTTGGGCTGATTGAACCCTATATTTCTTAATTATAGAGCAGGTCTCTCTTTCAGTGATGGATTAATCTTATCATTTTACAGTGCATCAGTGATTCACACCTATTCTGGGTAATAATGAGTTTTCATTTCCTAAGCGGTTTGAGGATGGTCTCATGTAATCCATCTGTTAATTGGTGAATGTTTTGAGGATGACTTAGGTGACATCTATCATGAACCAGGTGTTGATTACCTAGCACAATTTGACAGTGTTGGGAGTTACGAGCCAGGTTGGTTTAGCATCTAGGGCTGGTACTCCATTGACCGAATGAATAATGCACTGTAGGGAGATTTCATGTGATATTTCTTCAGGTATCTATGTGGTTTTCTACAACTAAAGGAAGAGTAGGCGTAGATGGCCACATTACCTGAAAGACCCAATTGAGTTCTTGTACAGTGGAAACATGGGTCTACTTCATCATTTTTTCAACGTGTTCTCACCAACATTGAGTGATAACGGTTTTATTATGACTCAATGTCCAGGAGGAGGAATATCAGTTTCTCATCAGTCAGTGAAATGGAGTTCTTCAACCCGTTCATGCGGAGGAGGTGGTCTTGGCCATAGTGGTCAGGATACAGGTTTTTTGAAATATTAGGGTGGATCATCTCAAGGAAGTAATGAAGGGTCGCATGGCCATGGTACAGGTCACACATTTACATTAGAACAGACCCATCAGGAGGAATATTATTAACCCTCGACGGTTTGAGGTACGATTCTAGTTTCCTCCATTTTAACTTCTACACTTTTTAAAACAGGGGCTCCAATAGATTTATATATGTTACTATTGTGGAGAGACATGGGATCTGTATCATTACTTATGGGGATGTTATGGGGCCAAACACTTTGTTGGGTATTAGGATTGCTAGTGTACATCAATGTAATGAATTCCCTATTGAGGTTTTTTTGTTTCACTTCCTATGGTATATCAATGTCATACAAATGATATTTTTCGATGACATTCTCTGAATGGACTGGTCAGTCTCCTTTCTGGCCTTTATTGACTACCAACACTATAGAATGGGTTTCACATTTCTGGAGGGTGGATATTTAATTCACAAGGGTGAATGGGATGTCCAGGTGAGCAGAGCGGGACCCAAGCATCATGGGAACGGGGTAATTACAAACTAGATTGATAGTTTATATCTAGATGACCAAGGGACATTACAAAGGGACATTCTTCTAGTGGTAGATCATTTCATAGTTTCATTTATAGACGACTTTTCATGTTTACCTTTATAGAGAAGTATATTTATCTATTTATCTTGTTCCCGGAGATGCGCTTTTTTTCCATTCCTCCTTATAAGATGGCTACACCAGAGTAATAGGAACTCATGAAGGAATTAGATGAATTGAAGGAAAAGGGTTTCATCCATCCTAGTATATCTCCTTGGGGTTCACTTTCCATTTTGTGAAGAAGGTGGATAGTACCCTAAGTCTTTTCATGGATATTCAGAACCAAAACAATTTGAAGGTAAGGAATTGATAACCCTTACAAGGAATTAAGGATATATTTGATTTTCTTTGAAGATATCGAGTGTTCATGAATATTTTATTGAGATCCAATTTTCATTAGTTGCACATTAAACCATCAGATATACCTCTTACATCCTTTCGGTGGTGGTTTGTTCTATATGATTATATAGTTATTCCATTCATTCCCACGAATGAAACCATAGTTTCCATGTAACTGATGAACTGTGTGTCCCATCCTTACATGGATTATTTTTTGTAGTCTTCATAGAAGATATCTTGGGTTACTTTCACACTCAACACGACCATGACACCCATATTGAGATTGTATTGAGTACAATGAGGGAGCATCTGTTTATTCTAAGATCTCAAAGTGTCACTTTTGGAAGGACCAGATTCACATATTTGGTCATGTTATCTCAGATATAGGAGTATTAGTAGACCAAGATAATGTGAGAGAAGTAGTTTCTTGGGATAATTTGAAGAATTCATTTTAGTTATGGAGTTTTTCGGAGTTGGCTGGTGAATACAGGTTCTTTATATGAGAATTTTAATTTAAATCAGTGCCACTGACAGGAATGATTATGAATGGTGAGAAGTACTTGTGGAAAGATACTTGTTATTCATCCTTTTAGAATCTAAAAGGGAGATGGGCTTTAGCACCGATACTAATTTTCAGGTATGGGAAAGAGTGACCCCAATACTATGATTCATCCGGTATTGGGTTGGGAGCAATTCTTATGAAAGGGGAAAGATTCATTACATGTGGGGATCGCCAGTTGAGGTGACATGAGAATAATTACCTAACACACAATCTCAAGTTGGATACTGTTGTTATTTCTATGTGTTTTTGAAGAAATTATCTATTTTTGGAGAGCATTTTGTAGAATTCAATTTACAAAAAAAATCATGTATATCATTACTCAGGGAAATCTGAATCTGAGATAACGAAGGTGGGTTGATTACCTTCATTCTTTTGACTTTGAGCATTCTTATTAGCCTAGAAAAGGCTACGCAGTGGCTAATGCATTGAGCAAGTGGACTCAGATATAATAATTTCAGGGTCTAGTTGTGTATGGCATCTTATGGCTCTATTCATTGAGATGCATTTGGGGGTACATGGAAAACTGGGGTTTGTGTTTCTTTATTCTATAGCTATTAACTCTACTCTAATGGACTGAGTGAGAATGAGGAATCTAACATATTTATAAGGCCTATTCCCATGAGATAGGTTTTAAGATGTGGACTCTATTCATGGGTGGACCATATATGAGGAAGAGATTTTTCATTTTCCAGAACGTTTATGGGTGTTAGAAGACATATGTGAGGAGTTGTTATGATATTTTCCAACCTCAACATAGGAAATTCATCATTGTTTCACGAAGAAGTATCGAGGACTTCACTGTTTGTATTGGTTTCCAG
Organism: Viscum album; assembly: GCA_963277665.1. Classification (NCBI taxonomy): domain Eukaryota; kingdom Viridiplantae; phylum Streptophyta; class Magnoliopsida; order Santalales; family Viscaceae; genus Viscum; species Viscum album. The sequence continues at coordinate 521,703,888 of OY728127.1, read as the reverse complement.
GTATGTAGAGGAATATTTCAGTTTTTCTTATGATATGTTCCACATATCAGCAGGTGAAGGCGGAGCATTAGTGAGCGGGAAGGTAATTATTGCAGTTACTGATTCTTGACTAGAAGTAGAATGATGTCATATTGGATTTTGTGTTGGTTTTACTGAGATATACATGAGGGAAATATTAATTTTGGGTTATTATTGAAAGACTCCGGAAGTTTGAACATTTCCTTCCAATCAAGGAAACTGTCAGTGTTAATGATCTAGGATGGTTGTACATCATATAGATCGTACATTTTCATGGGGTTCTGCAGTATATAATTATAGATAGTGATACCTGGTTTACATCTCATGTCTTCCCGAGACTATAGGGTTATTTTGGTATGTAGGTACTTCTGATTATAGCTTACCATCCTCAGATAGATGGCTAGTCAGGGTACAAAATTTTGGTTTTCTTGGATGTTTTTTGAGATATCGTCTTACATTCTAAGGGATCTTGGGGGAGACACATACCCCTAGTTGATTTTTCCTACAGCCACAGTTTTCATGTGATGATTTAGATGGTAACTTATGAGGCAATGTATGGTAGGTCATTCTAATCGCCCTTATATTGGTTGGAGGTAAGAGAGGTAGCTATGTTGGGAACTTATCTTGTCCAAGACACCACTGAGCTGGTGGAGTTCATTTTGAAAAGGATGGATACTATAAAATCTAGGTATAAGTATTATGCTGATGGATGGATAGGATCTCTAGTGTTTAAGGGTGGGGATTAGGTTTTCTGATGTGTCACACCGAGGTTGGGACACATGAGGATTAAGAGACAGGGCACGATTTCACCATGGTATGTCCGGCCATTTGAGGTTTTGGAGGTAGTCGGGCCTATTGCCTATCGATTGTAATTATGTCAGAGTAACTGGTTTATTCATGACTTATTTCATGTTTCTTAGTTATTGCATTACTTTTTAGACTCGTCTCATGTTTTTCAACCTGATGAGGTTGAGTTGGAGGTGGATTCATCCTTAGAGTAAAATCATATTAATATAATGGATAAAACCATGAAGGTTCTCTATGGCTGGTATTTTCCTTTGGTACAGTTGATATGGCGGAACGAGCGAGTACATGATGAGACAGGGGAGAGGGGGGCTGACGTACGACCACAATGGAATGATTTATTTTATGTTTCTTTCTCTGTAACCCTACATGGTAAATTTGGGGGAAATTTTCTTAAGGGGGATATATTGTAAGAACATGGATCTTCATTTCACATATGGATATTTATTTCAGATTTTTTTATGAAAAAATATGTTTTGGGATTTTTATAATTTCACACTGTTTACTTTTGTTCACACTCCGTGTACCCGGTTTCTGCATGTAGTAGTGTACTGGCCGTGTAACAGCCGAGTACATGGCCACATAGGTGACCTGGTAGACCACTTAAAGTGGGGTCTGGTAGAGGATAATATATGGCATGTACATTAAATGAACACTCCATGTACTTTTTCTAATTTATGAGTCATAGTGGGGTCGTGTCTCAAATCTAAAAAACTTTTCTTCTTCCCTCAGTTCGTTGAGGAGAGAGACTAACAGTCAAGAAACGTCTAGTTCCTTATGTTTATATATTTGATCTCAGATTGAGATAAAATGGGTGAATTAGATTCCCACCAATGATTTTACTCATCCCTTAGATCCTCACTTCTTGATTTCTCAACTCTAATGTGTTATTGAGGGTTGATTTTTTATCCATTTTGTAGATCTACGTGATTCTAGGTTGATTCAAGGGTCGACGTTCAAGAGTGTTCATTATATAGTTTCAAGGTAGGCGGTTTGTTCATTCATTGATTGTATATGGATTGTATATGCTTAAAAGTGTCTAAAACCTGTGTTTATGGTATTGTGTGTTTTGTAATTTAACCATGTTTAATACCTTATTTGGTTTGTTGAAATAGAAAGGGGTATTTCTTATGTGTAATTTAAGATACCTTATTGTGGGACACCCCATGGTTGCGTTTCCCTAGTTTGACTTTTTATGGATATTTGTCTTAGTTTGCCTATGAGAAATACCTTGTATCCATGCGTTGAATTATTTAGGATGGATTTACTAATTAAATGATATGCATGTGTTTCACTTTGTGAAAGTATAACCCTGGGGAATTGATTTTGAGAGCTTCCCAAGGTATGGTTGGTTGTGTATATTTTGTTGGTATGTTGAACCAGAGGTATAAACCATGAAATCTACTAGGAGGTCATAGAATAGAGGGTTAGACTATTAGACAAACCTAGATGTTTATTGTTAAATGAATGTTGGTCCCTAGGGAATTGACTGTGAGAGCTTCCTGGTGGTCATTATTTTTTATTGTTTCAATGTAGACCATGGGGGTATTGACTGTGAGAGCTCCCAAGGTGGTTATTTACAAATGATTAGAGTTATGTGAGATTAATTGGTTAAATAGTTTAAGATTTCCTAGAGGATCATTATTTATTAAATTGATGATATGTTAGACCAGAGGGGATAGAGTGTGAAAACATTCCCAGAGGGTTTCTTGTGATTTGTTTAATCCTTGTGACAAGTCTGCCAAGAAAAATAAAAATATTTGACTCTACCTAAATATATTATTCAGATGGTCTATTGAGACCTCGATTGTTAATATTATGCAAGGGATGCAGAGGTTATACTAGATCATAGGATTCATTATTCCAGGATTTGAATTATTAATAAATTTAAAAGAATGTAATTTAAAATTGTAGGATTTTTTTATTTTTCAGTACTTCCTAGTTTATTGATTTATCTCTACATATTTTATACTATATATATTTACTAACAATTAGGCATAGATCTGTTGGTGGTTTCATAATGGGAATAGTATCACATTCCATTTTTTCAGGCTTTTGACCAAAACTGATTATATTGTTGCAGTTATAGATAAGGGAAACTACCCTTCGTCATCAAAATTTTGATTGTTGTTGGAGCGGGAGAGCATTTTTCCAAGCTGATTCTTATGATGCTATTGGGGTTTACTTACTTCTATACATTGGATTTACTATTATAATTCAAGCATGGTGACTTGTTTGGATATTTTCCAAGACACATGTGACATGCATCATTTATATATGCTCCAGTTGTTATATTATTATCAATCTTATGTAGTTTACATGTTTTATGGTTTTACTAATTAGGATATGGTTTACTATTTTTTACATTGTGTTACATTCCTAATTAGGGAATATTTTCCCCATTATCATAACATATCCATCACTTCTAGTTGGAAGCCCATTGCATTTTGGGAAATGTGTTTGAGGTCATGTGACCTACTGAGTTCGGGGCACATTTGGGAGACACCCAGATCAAAGATATTAATTATAATGATGAGATTAAATCATATTAATTCAATTATGAAAATACTAATAACAACTTTATATATAATGAATTATTCCACCAATAAATTATAAATTAATATAAAACCTTTTTTAAAAAAACTATAATATTTTTCCAGAAAACTATTTAAAAACGAAAAAATATGTTTTATTTCAGTAAATAAAAAATTTCAACTCTAATGAAATATATATAATATATTCAATATAATTTATAACATATATTGTATGAGTTTTTTAGACATGATATAAGAATTAATTTGTTTTTTTAAATAAAATTAGTACTTTTCTAAAAAGGTTGTTTTGCAGCCATTTAATGGCACACCAATTTTAAATCAAATTTTTGACACTTTTATGTATTAAATTACTCAAAATAAAGATCTTTTTCATAATTTGGAATATCATAATTAGTTTAGGGATAATTTTAGTGAATTTTATGAAAATTTTTATTTTTTATTAATAGTTAAAATACTACATTGTAGTAAAAATTTTCTTTTATTCATTTAAATAATAATTCAACTTCAAACTGAATTTTAATGTCTCAATAAATTAATAATACATGTATTAAGAGAATTTTGTTCATTGAAATAATTTTTATATTGAAATTACATATAGAAACATATTAAAAACATGAATTTCTCTTTTACCCTCTTTCCCACCACATCTGCAGAATTATTGTTAATCTTAATTTTCCCACCTATATGAAATGAATTTTAAAAAACCAGAAATACACATTTGTAATCAATTTGATAATATATTTTTAATAAAATCAATATAATGTTTTTTGAAATGTATCGTTAGTATTTTATTTACCATGGTTAAGGTTATATTAGTTAATTAAAGGTAAAAATAATATTTAAATATTATAAAATTTCCCTATCATTTGTCATAATTACATTAAATGAGTGGATAAAGGCTAAAAAAAAATTGAAATAAATTATAACCATCTAACCCACTTGATAAAGAATAATACATTTATAATATTTTATTCATAATTAAGTTAAAAATATAATAATCATATTTTTATAAAGAATTCATTTTTAATATGGGGATATATAGAACATAAATTAGACTATAAATAGTCACATAGATGATAAAATGTCTATTAACATCATGATAAATAATTTATAAATTTGGACACCTTAAAATTAAATTTAATTTTGAAACAATGATGATGATGTGGTAATAGACTTATTAAAATAATAATCAATTAAGTGATATTAAAAATATTAAAACAAATATAATTTGAAATACTTTATGCCATACATAAATTTAATGGTTGACTAAAACATTTTAAGGATGATTTAAATTTGTTTTTTATTGAATCATATTGTTATGATATTTTTAAATATTCAATTAGTGAATAGTGTATAAATTTTCATTAAGGAGATTTGAAAATAAATATTAGTTATTAAAATGATATAAATATTAAAAAATAATATAAAAATTGGCCAACTGATTTGGGTAGGTATAAAAATGTCATTAATGACTCATTTTTCCCATTTTGTAGTTTATTGTAATTATATATAATCTCAATGTTTAATGTACATAATGTCACGATGTGAATTAATATGTTATAAAAAAGATAATAATTAAAATATTATCAAAACATGTATAATTTTAATTGGTTGAATTTATATAAACCCAAAATTAGCCTATATTCGAAATAATGTTTTTGGTGCCTTTGGAATTTAATGTCAATTTATAATAATTTAATACTTTTGATAATTCCAAGAGTGCCCCTCCCCTCTCAAATAAAAAGGCACCCATTAATCTATACTACTAACACCTCAAAAAAAATTATATAATCTAATATATTCCCAAAACCCATCCTATAATACATACCTGCATTCTTTGGGCCTTATTCCGAGAAGAAAACTCTCCTTAGAGGTTTTAAGGAGTTAATCAAAGGTGATCATCTAAAGGAAAGGTATGATTTTGTTTAAGTGTCTTCTATTTTATTTCTTATTCGAATTCCTTCCAATATTATCCATACATTATGAAAAAATAAATCAACTAACCTCAATATAATAAGATGTTATTATGTTAATATCATCACATTAATCCATCATCACTTCCATCAAATGGGAAATGAATTAATCATTTGTGTTTATGCATAAATTATCACCTACCAAAACATATATAATTTGTTTTCCAAAACCTCTCTAAATACTTGTTAAAATGGAAGAATTATTTATAATATGTGATATTAATGAAATACATATCATTATAAGAGAATAATATATCAATTACATTCTTATTTTCCCCACACATAAAGGTGAAAACTTCATTCAAGAATACGTGTGAACTATCTCCTCCAAGACGTGATGTGATTTATGATTAATCACCCCATTAGTTGAATAATATATATTTATATTTTATTGATATTAATAATATTATGATAATTCTATAATGATAAAATAATTCTTAAATTATTTCTACAATGATTATTTAATAATTGAATCATTTCTCCTATGTACGTACGACCTATCATCTCCATTATTATATCATTTTGCATTTTTAATAAACAAACATAAATAGTTTTTTATAAAAGCTTACTTGATGTATAAATGTTATTATTATGTCATAAATATTATTCTATAGATGATTTCCTCATGACAAAATTTACTATTTACATCGATCCAAATTCATCTTGAACTCAAGTACCGAATTTTGACAAAACATCTGACGTGAAGATAAATAATTAAGTAATTGTTATAAAAATGTTATAAGTGATATTATGGTAATATCAAACATGAAAAATGATCCCACGAATGTATAAATTAACCTAACATAATTATTCATGAAGATAAATAATGTATGAGATGAGTCTTACTTAAAGTGTGGTACATCATTTCAATCTCCTTTCATTGAGGCATATCGTGATATTATGAAACTTTATTATCCTATGAGGTGTTTATATAAGAATTTAGAAAAATTATTTTTTGAATTAAAATATTATCATTATATTAATTTTTTGTTTAATTTTATTCTGAAATTATATTTATTCAATTGATTCTCATTTTGTAAGGGTCTCTAACTAAAACATATTTTTTAAATGAATTTATGATTTATTCTTCTAAATATTTATCACCCATTTATATGTTTCCAAAATTATTTTATGGATTAATTTATATGGAAATGGATTTTTTAAAATTTTAATTTCATTAAAAACCTTTATTGTTTTATGGGACCGTTTGATTCAAAAGAAATCTTTTTTTTCTATTTTTTAATATGTTTTTCAAAAATGGATTGAATATTTCAATAACATGGAATGAATTTTGACATATACGGCATGATTTTTTTATTCATGATACATTTTTTATATAGTGATTCCATTATGATTTTTCAATATCTATTCAAAATAATGTAGTTTATTATGTGTGCAGTTTTTATATTTTAATGTGATTTTTATGTGAAAAGGGTATCTTGATATCTAGATGTGTTTTACACATGGGATAAAATGATTTTTACATGTTTTATTCATTATTTAGTCCTTTTACATTTTATATGAATGTTTGGGATCCATTATAGCACATTGGTTGGCATGATATAGCTTATATGATGGGTTGAGCCCCATTATAACTAATGAATGATGTGTGAGCTCAATATAGCGTATAAGTAGGGTGAGACCAATTATAGTTTTCTAATGCAATGGGTACTCCTGATATGTAACTAGATTTTATGGTTTTTAAATTTGTAAGTGTTATTGTAAGAGTGTTATGGTAATTATGTCCCAAGGAATCTATGTAATTTTTCTATGAATGCTAATGTGTTTTTAAAAAATGGGATTCAATGGGTTTTCATCTTTTCACATGACTAACGATTTCATTCATTTTTTCACTTATTGATATTTTGGTTCTCATACCAAGTATTGATGATTTTTTTCACTGGTATTATGTTTTTCAATGGTAGTATAGATTCCATGATGAAATAAATGAAGATGTGTGTAGAAATGAAATCATGTTTTTAAAGCGTTTCCATTGGGGAAAAATGATACTATTAATAACTGTCCACTTTTAATGTTTGGGTTCAATTTTTAAGAGTCTGTAATAATTATCTAAAAGTCCAATATGAAAATATAATCAAATTTTAAATCTAGTTCAAATAACACTTGAATAAGTTATGCTTATGGTTAGCTTCTTATAGTTTGTATCAAAGGATAGTTTATACTACTTTGGATAATATGATGTCTTCATAAGAGTTAGCGATATCATAATGGGTTTGTAATTTATAGGTTGATCTTATTTCTAATGCCTTATAAACCCTTTTGAGTCATTATGATATGTAATTATACGGATATTAACATCATTTTTTTGAGATATTTACTTTTTGAGATAAATGTGGGTTTTTAATTTTTGAGATTAATATTGAAAAGTATTAGATGACTATTGAGGTTGAAGCATGTTGTGGTTATTTTTGAGGAATTTTTCATATTTTTGAGGAATTTTTTATATTTTTGAGTGTCATATGAATTTTATAGAATTATAAAATGGGTCAAACTATAGGATGTGTGAAAACCCATAATGTTGGGAAAGGGTGTTGAAATCTAACTCACAACTGATGCTGGAAATGGGTATATCATCTACCACTAGCCTATATATTTACCTTTTTGAGTGAATTTATATTCATGGTCAAAAGATTTTATGCATTATGAATATGTTTAATTCTAGAACATATATTTTATAAAATATATAAACCTAGGATAGGAAAATGATTTGTTGATTAAGTAATTAATCTTATTTGGGGCGATCTTCACTATTTTAGGATTCTTATAACATCAAGGTAAATAGAATACTTTGATATTTCAATAGATGAATAAATTTATAATTTTATTTTTGGATGAATATATGATTATATTGTGGACTTATGGTGAGTCTGGTTATTTATTGAAATGAATATAATACTTGCAGATTATTTGGATGATTTGTTTTTTGGTGATACTTAAAGAGTGATTGATTTTATTTGGAAATAATTCATACAATTTATCCTAGAAAATTATTTTATCAACTCATTTTTTGGTTTCAATATTCGTTTGGATTACTTTTTGGAATTTTAGGACAGTTTTTTGTTAAATGGTTTAAACTGATATTTTGGTATCACTAATGAATTTTTGAGATCAAAGTTGATTTTTAGCATATAAATGATTTTTCATTTTTAAGAAACATATTATATTATCCATACCATTTTTTTCTATTTTAATGGTTAAAAATAAGAGAAATAGATATTCAATATTCTGTGGATTATGTGATTCAATAGATGTTGATGTAGGCATGAAAATTCATCTTTAATACTCATCATTCGGAGAAAAATATGATTTTGTAGTGGAATATTTATATGGATTAAATTATTATTTTCAAGTATGTATATTTATTAATGTTCTTTGACTATGTAATAGTTTAATTCCTTAACTATATGAAAATAATTTTAAAAATAAAACATTATCAATTTATTTTTCCTATTATGAAATGAACACTCATTTAACCAATCACAAATTTATGATTTTGTGATTGTTAACATTCCCATGACAATGTTCCCTATCACTCTCCATCGGAACGTGATTGTTAGTTTTTTCATCAATTTTCAGGTTTTCTGGAAAAGAATCATAGTATATGATTTATCGGGGGAAATTTGTACTTCTATTTATTCATTTAATGTGGATGCCAATAAGCCTGTACCCAAGTGGTATGGGATCTCGCTTGGCATCCAAGAGACCTAGGTTCAAAACTGGGTGGTGGTGAAATTCTGGGGTAATATAGCAGATACTGTAGAGGGTACTGTAGCAGGAACTATAGCAGGTACTATTCCGAATATAACAGCCAGAACTATTCACCTGATTTGGGACTTCGGGCCATCGGTTTGGGCCTACGGGTCTCATGGGACTTCGGTCCATTAAAAGCCATTTTGTCACAGGGCCTTCGGGCCATTGAGACCTTGGAGTAGCCCAATTCTCATAGAGCAGGCCCCAGAAGTGGATCAGAGCAACAAGAATAAAAGTCACAAGTAGAAGAACTAACAGGATTTGGGAAAATGAGAGGGTATGAAAACCACTATCGGGACTAGGCACCGTGCAACTTTGTGTGGGGAAATGCTAGACGATCAGAACTGCAACGTGTGAAGTAAGGCTATTGATGATGTAGAAGTTGGGGAGGGGAATTTCTAGTGGGTTGCGCCTATGGGTCCGGTATTGGGCATGATATGCCTCTGGGACTTTAGGTCATGTATTACAAGTCATGTCGGGCCTAGTGCCTTGGGCCTATGGGTCATGTATGGGTTCCCCTTCAACCCTAAAAAGGGGGATTGTCCATAATAAAATAAAAAGAAGGCCTTCGGGATATTTAGGCAAAAGTAGATGTTTCATTAACCATCTTTCTATTATGGGATTTCAATAAAGGTGTTTTGAAAATCCAAACCCCTAGTTTGCGATCTCAGGTTCAAATTAAAAAGAAGATATTTATTTAGAGGGGGGATAATGTAACATCATAATTTTTTAAATGGAAACACTATGTTCGATAGCATACATGATACACCACATCAATCTAAAAAAACAATGTAATATTCTTATATAAATTTCAAAAATATGACATAGTCATTGAAATGTAGAGAATTAATAGTATTAATTAATTTAGTAAAATATGGCTTAAAATTTTATATATATTTAATTAAATACAAAATTATTTATAAATTAATATAAATTCTTTGTAAAATAATCAAAAATGATTTTATGAATTACAATTTATAGGTGAAAAATTGTGTTTTAAACCAATAAATAAAACAATTAGTCTTTTAAAGAAATAAATATAATTTATTCAATATATTATTTAACATTAATTTTCTTTGTTTTCTATACATGATTTAAGAACAAATTCAATATTTTTTATAAATGAATTATTTTTCTGAAAAGGAATTTTTATCACCTTCTAACGGAACACATATTTTAAATCCATTTTTGAAACATTTATATATTATATATTTCAGAATAAATTTTATTTTTTAATTTGAAATATCCATATTAGTTTTGGGTATATTTTTACTTTTCATTAACACATCATTTTTTGTTGAATAGGGAAAAATACTACATTGTAGTTTAAAACATATTTTTTTCATTTCAAAATATATTATATTTTAAACTAATTTTTAATGTAACAATATATCAATAATAATTGTAATAATAAAATATACATCACTGTAATGTTTATATGTTTTAATTGTATTTAAAAACATATTGAAATTTTGAATGTCTCTTTTACCCATCTTCTCGCCACATCTTCAGGATTAGTGTTAATCTTAATTTTTCCTCTGTTCTGAAATAAATTTTAAAAAATTTAAAAACATAGTTGTAATTGATATGAAAATTTTAGATTAGTTTCACTGACTTAGTTTTTTGACAATAATAACTTTTGTATTTTATTTACCATTGTTAAGGGTAAATTTGGTAATTAATGTTAAAAATAATATTATAATTTTATATTATTTCCCTAAAAGTTTCCCTAATTTTATTTAATGAATGGATTTCATCCAAAATAAAAAATAATATTAAATAATAACTTTTTAAGAAACATGGGTATGAATATGACATTCAATATATTTTATTTAATGGTATGTTGAAAATGACATACTCATATCATTAATAACTAACAAATTTTTAATATGGGGTTATATAGAATATAATTAGACTATAAATAGTAATTTTAATGATATATTATTTATCTACATCATGATTATTTTTTTTTATTTTTTTTAGACAACAAATAATTATATTTAGTTATGATAAAATGGTGATATAGTATTATATTTGTTAAAGGAAGAATCAAATAAATGATATTTATAATAATAAAATAAATTTAATATGGAAAATTTTACGCCATCCACTTATTTTATGGAATAATTTTTATATATATTTCATATTTAATGTATTTTATTCGATGTAATCATGTTATTACGATTTTGTGAATAGTTAATTAGTGTATATTATCAAAATTGTAATTTATTAGATTTGAAAGTAAATAATAATTTATGGAATGGTTAAAAAATTTCAAAAAAATAAAAATCATCCAACCTATTATGGTAATTTTAAAGAGATTATTAATGATGAATTTTTCTTCTTTTGGAGTTTATTCTAATTATATTAACTCTTAAAGTGTAAATTACAAAAAAAAATGGTAAGAATTAATATGGGTTAAAAACGTAAGGATTGTAAATTTTTTAAAACTAATATAATTTTAATATGAAGAATTTATTTCAGCCGAAAACTATCTTATCTTTTAAATAATTTAGTTTGGATCCTTTTCTAAAATATAATGAATTTATGTTAACTTAATACTTTCATAATTCCAAGAGTGCCCCTACCCACTCTTATAAATGGTCACTCCTTCATCTCTATTAATTAAAACTCAAAAAACATTTTATTCATCCAATATATACCCATACACCTTCCTATAAAATAACCACACATTTTGGAAGCCTTATATCTTGTAGTAAACTATCCTTAGAGTTGTTAAGGTTATAATCAAAGGTGATTATCCTAACGATATGTTACGCTTTTATTTAAGTGTTTCAATTTTTCTTCTTCTTCAACTTCATTGAAATAATCATCATACATGAAAAAATAATAACTCTATATTCTCAATAAACTAAAATGTTATTATTTTAATATAATTACCTAAATTTGTTCTTCACTTCCATCAAATGGGAAATGAATTAATGGTTTGTGCGTATGTGTGAATTATTACATCCAGAAACTGATATAATTTACTTTCCATTAATTTATCCAAAAATTGGTTATAATGATGGAATTAATGTTAATATTTTATAACAATGAACTATTTATCATTAAAATATAATAGTTTATCAATTACAATTTTACCTTCCAGGAACATAAACAATAATAACGTTATTTATGCGCATGTGTAAACTATCACCACATTGAAGCGATGTGATTCATTTGTAGTCACCAAATCACTTGAATAATATATATGTATACGTAAATTATATTAATTAAATTATTATCATTACATAATGATATAACAATGCCTATATTATTTCCAAAAAGATCATTAAAAATTTGAAATGTTACTCATGTGTATATACGACCTATCGTCTACATGATTATAAAGTTGTTCATTTTTCATAAGAAAAAAAAGTAATTATTTAAAAGTATAATTGATGTATAAAAATGATTATTATATCCGGAATATTATTCTATAGATGATTTAATAATTATCAATTTTACCTGTTACATTCTACCAATGAAATATTTAACTGAAGTACCGAGTTTTGAAAAAATGTACGGCACGAGTCAAAATAATTTAGTATTAGTTATGACATTATAATAAGTGATATAAATGTAATATTAAACATGTATAATGTTATCATTATATTTTAAATTAACCAAATTCTATTATTCAATAAGATAAATAATGTTTGAGCTGAGTTAAACTCAAGGTAAGGGACATTGTCTCAATCTCCTTTAGTTGAAGAATATCTTGATTTTAGGCATTTTGTTTTTCATATATAGTGTATATATTATCTATTTGAAATTTTATATCATGAAATAATATATTATCATTATAATTAAGGATTTTTTAAATATTATTCATTAATTATTTTTATTCTACTTTTTCTGAAGTGGTAGTGGACTCTTTAACTATAACATCGTTTTAAATGTTTTAAAGATTTATTCTTCTAAATATTCTTCATTCATGTATATGTTTTCAAAATGGTTTTATGGATTTATTTATATGGAAATGAATATTATAAAATGATACCCTCTTTCAAATGTTTCATTGTTTAATGGGAATCATTGATTAGAAATCACTTTTATTAATGCGTTAAAATTATTTTTAAAAATGGATTGATTATTTCAAAAACATGGATTGTTTTTTATGATATAAGACATAAATGATATTTATTATTTTCTGGATGATTTAATTATTTCATGGTTCTTTTATATGTTTTCATAGTTATATCCCAATAATTTATTTTCTTTATTATGTGTGTCATTTTTTTATTTTAATGATATTTTATCGTAAAAATAGTATTTTGATATATTGAAGTGTTTTACACATTTGTTTAAAAACAATTAATGGTTTTATTAATGATTTAGTGCTTTTAATTTTTAAAATAAAGGGTTAATATCCATTATTGCTTATGGGTGATCCCAATATATATTATGTGAAGGGCTAAGCCCTATTATATCTCACGAAAGATGGTTGGACCCGATATAGGTTCTGCGAAGTGTGTTCCCCAATATTGCTTTCTAATGCATTAGGTACTCTAGTCATGGAAGTAGATCGTATGGTTATTCCATTTTTAATTATAATTTCATGTGTGATATGGTAATTAAGTCCAATGGTACCTATGTGATATTTATAGGAATGCTAAATACTTTTTAATAAATTGGTCTCAATGGGGTTTCATGTTTTAAGTGGTATATAGATTTTTTCTTTATTTCCCTTAACAGGATTATTAGGCTCATCTAAAAGAATTGAAATGTTTTTGAAAGGTATTATGTTTTATAATTTAAAATAACATGTCATGTTGAAATAATTTAAATATTATATTGAAAATAAATCATTTTATATAGGGTTTCCTTTTGTGGAAAAATGGATATTGCGAATTAGTGTCTACTTGTAATGTATGGGTTTAATTTGTAAGAGTTTATCTGAATTCTCCAAAATTATAAACTAAAATATACTTGAATATGAATTATATATAAAAAACAATAGAATAATTTTTGTTTAGTTTTTCCCATTATAGTGATAAACTCATTCAATTACAATAATTGATACACTAAAAATAATTATTATTTCCTTGTTTTAAATATTTATTGTTTAAAAAATTAAATTATTTAATTTTTAAATATTATTTTTATAAAATTTAATGAATTTTTTTCTTTGAAAATATATTCATATTTATTTTTTTATAAATTAATATTAAATAAGATTAATTACACTTAATGTTAAAATTGGAAATTTTATATAATAAATTTTGCATTATAATTCATGTTATCATTTTGTAGTTAAATTTATCATATATAGAATTTAAATTAGCTTAGTTGGTGTATAAATATGGAATAAGAAATATTAAATTATGAATTATTGAAAATTATATTTTCTAAAAAAACTATTTTCTAAGATAAAATTTAGTAACCATAGAAAATATAAAATGATAAAAATGGTTTTATTAAGGTTTCACGGCCTAAATAACCCTAAAATATTCAATATATACTATTAATAAGCATACTAATTACCAATATCAAATATATTCATATATTAGATCCAAGTTTAGTCTAGATTAAAACCTTATACATTATGGACTTTTTTTGCACAAATGCTCCTAAAAGTTGACATATTAATGGACCCTTATATTAACCTTCCGAAAATAAACATTTATTTTTATTATAAAAATAATATGAACTAAAATTATTGTTATAAATTACATATTAAACACTTGTATCCTCTAGTTCAATTAATGATAACTATATCGTTCATTCCAATGAAATCCAAATCGAGGATAGAATTCTTCGATTTAAGTGTCTAATTCTTCATCATATCGTAAATTAAAATCTCATTTAAATTTTTAATAAATATCATCCAGAATTATTATTATTTTATGTTAAAATATTTATTCACACATAAATTATATATTACTATAATATAACATTATACCCTCACTTATTCCATTGTGTGGAATGTTCTTTATTGGGATGAGAAAAATCGCATACCTGATCGATTCAATACTAATGTCATCATTTAAAACATGAATGAGTTTCAATATATTATATTATATATTTTATTAATGACTAATTTATGTTATTAATACGGTTCAATAAGCGTGAAAAAAATTATTTGACATTATAAAGTATCATTTCAATATTGGTATATTACATAGAACATGTTAATTGTTGATATTATTCTCACAACCAAAAAACATTCCATACCTTAAATTATTAGGGAAATATTAAAATAATTGTAATTAAATTATTCCTCTACCTTGAATAATCTATTAATGATAAACTTTTTATCATGGAATGAGTTTCCTGATTTATATTATGGAACATAAACAAAACAATAATAATTACTAACATTATATGATGAAAATAAGCAATAACTAACTAACATATTCATTACATATATTATAAATGAGGTGTATAAATAGTAATAGATAAGAAAAATGTTAATAAATAAGGTATATATATATGGTTGTATATTTTTTATACAAGTTTTTAAAAGGCCCTCTTGTATGTATAGAGTCATGGTAATGGTTTCATTTACAATCTCACTTTTAAATCATGTTTGTCTACATATAAATATCCAATTGGGAAATTTAATGTTTCAATCAATAATAAAACACATAATACATAATAATATAGTTATTTATGTGGTTTAAATGATATTTAACCATTTCACTTCCCTTCGGAACACAATTCATTATGTGATGCTTCAAAGTACTGCTTACAATATCTCTCTTTTTTTATGAAAATCATTATAATAAAATTGATAGTTTTTAATAATATTTTATGGATGTTATTATCCATAATTCAATGATTTCATAAGGTAATTTTATATTTACTGTGAATTTAATTTTCAAAATTTTAAGAAGTATATTTTTTAAATTTTCTTCACGTTATCTCTATGTCCAACTGTTTTGAGTGATTTTTGTTATGAATCATTTTTTAATGTTTCGTATTAATTAAAAATAATTTTTATTAACATTATAATTACTTATATAGATTATTATTATTTTTAATTATTATATTTTAAAAAAATTATAAAAAATATATGAGATATATCATTTTATTTTTAGAATTAATATTCTATTTATTATATAATGTGTTTTTCATCTATGTAAATAACCATTAATGATTATTATGATTCATTGGTAATATATTGTAATGCTAACATCCAAATTCATTATCTGAATCTCATATGGTTTTCTATTTTGTAAATATTTATGAAACATATATATTTCAAAGGTATTAATTACATTGTAATGAAACAATAATTTTATTCATACTCATAGGACACACATATATATGTTTTTTAATGTAAAAGGTGGGAACATAATAATATATTCCTATTATTATTTTGATAAATAATTATATTTTGTGAGAGGATGTATAAGGTACTAGGGATTAATCCTAGCCCGCATATTTATTGGGAATTTTATAAATAACCTAATCAACTATGGGAATCTATTCACAGTGTGATAACAATCTTGGCAGTGAGACTTGACATAAGAAATAATTTTCAATGCTTTGGTGTGTTCCATGTAATTATGAAAAAAATTTATGTTATTAACTCTTTTTATGTTGTAATTTAATTGATAATGATTATTTAGTCAAATTTCAATACTCTTATGAACAATTTCTTATGCTTAGGATAAAATAATTATTATATTATTTAGGATTTGAGATTCATGGTTTCTCATGTATGATTTCATAATGATATGTTTTTTATGTTTTTTATGTTTTTTATTTACTATTATTCATTTTATGATCATTTCTAATATTTAATTCACATCTCTTATGTTGAAACCTTACCAAGTGTAAATTTTTACACATCCTAATATTTCCATTCCACAGTTAGTGATGTATAGTATAATGTATAATACATTTTAATGGGTATTATATTTGATGATTATTAGTGGTAAATGTTAATGAATATTTTTAAAATAATTTTTTCATGTATCCAAACTTAAAATACTCTAAACCAAGAGGTTATTCATTATTTATTTTTCTTTTATGTCATTAATATTCATGTAAAATAATTTTTTATTAATGTATTTTATAATTTGGTGGTCATATTATAGCACCCCTATATTTTATTACATGAACATTACATCATTTTATTGAAAAACAAAAGAAAATTTCAAAAATACTTGATTAAGTGTTATATATTATTAGAAAAATTATCATTAAACAAAAGTTTTACAAAATAAAAAATAAACATGTTTTAATTTCATATTTTTTATCTTTTTAGTAGACTTTTCATTCTCATTAGTACAAGCAATCACATGAGGATAGACATAAATGAAATGGGTGATCTAATTTCCTAGTAAATAAAAATGTTAAATATGGGAATCTATATAACATGGGTGAGAATAATCTTCATCCTAACATCATAGTCATGAGATAAAACATTAGATGAAGTCATAGAAGGTGATAATCTATAAAAATGAAACATCATGTCTTAGTGGTAAAATACCACACATAGGATTTAAAAAAGATAGAATAATTTTCATGCTTATTAAAACTTTTTTTCATGTGATATATAAATTACCCAATGATTGAGAGAAATATATAAATCCAAGTTCACCTGTCATAACATTAAATTTATTTACTCTATATAATTACTTGTGCACTCAGGAAATCATATCATTTACAGAATCATGTATTGATCCTAAAACATATATATATCTTGGACCTAAAATAAATAATGTAATTGAATAAGTTTCATTTAATAAATCATAAATTCATGTATAAACTACTGTATTCTCAAAATAATGATGGAATAACATGATTGGTATAATAATCATCAATATTGAGAGAAAAATAAACAACCTCATGAGAAGTAATAGATTTTTTTGCGAAAATTTATTCGGAAATGTAAATGCATTTTCCAAAAAAAATAAAATTTTAAAAATGAATATTCTATATAAGAAAATGGAAGGATAATTAAAATATATTTATATAACAATAAATTATTAACCATTTTGAAAATACAGTGAAAGAGGAAAACCCTATAGAAAGAGAATTTGGTTAGAAAATTCCCTTAAATTATGTTTGAATTCATCTTTCATATTAATATCATGGATAATCAAATTAAATTCCTATATTAATAAATAAATATCAAATTTTGTTTTATTTGATTTATTATTGTTTAATTAGTATGATTTATGGCCTTTTTGAAAATTATAGAGTTGAATTTTATCATTTGAGAGCATTTGTTTTCATTTTTTTCATTATTGGTTTGCTTGTTTTTATGAATGAATGTTTTGGTACATTGAAAATTTTTCTACAGAATTGAAATTATAATTTATTAGTGAAAATAAAAAAGTTTAATTTTTCTTATATTTCATTTGGATATATTTTATGAGGATGATTTATTATATAGATTGTTGATGAGAATGAATTAATTTGATTGGGTTGTTTTACGACCATTATGAGATTGTATCATTTTGTTTACATCATATTAATATATCAGGTAATAAAATATATATAAAATATAATTTTTATAATAAAATATTATTTTACCATAATAATGGTTTTCTAACCAAACTTTAATGAGGAACTGAAAAACTAAAATGCATCATCCACGGTTGCGGTAAATCGATACACCACTAATGATATTTTCATTTATATAATAAAAAGAAAAAGTGAATATATTTTAAGATGAATTATTCCATTAACATAATTAAATTACATTATATTATATATATGGTAGTTAAAATTCCAATTGGATAAGTGTATCTGAATGTAGTAATTTATAATAAATGAAATTGAAAAGAAATAAAAATAAAAATAAAGAGGGTTTTACAAATTTAACTTCTCCTCCATTAGAACCTTCCTTTGTGAGAAGTTTATGGACATTGGTGGGAACAAGAGCTCATGTTCATGGTATAGGGACTTCAGATGATGATTGGGAGTAAATTGGACAATATCAAAGGGTTTGAATGTGTGAGGAGAAGAGGTGTTTAGGGTTTGTAATTATTGGGGAGGGGAGGGGTGTTTTATAATTATGTTATACCTTGGTTTGTTATTTTAGCTCAAGATAATGAATAATTTTAATCATATCATTAAAAAATATTTATATAATGAAGGATATTTTGAGATTAGGGTTATTATATCAGATATTACTCTGGGAATTCTATATTTAACTTATAATTTATATATACCATTAATTATTATATTTCACTCTTCAGTGAAAATTCATTCATTTTAGAAAAATATTATAGAAAAAAACCTACATTTTTTTCTATAATGTAAATTTTTAAATCAATTTATATAAATAATGTTTTACATATTAGAAATTTAATTTTTAATTAAAATTATCATTTACATAAAAAATACTGATTTTAAAATTATAATAGATTTTATAACACATTTAAAAATTAATTATGGTCACATAAAATTATATCATAATCATAATAAAACAAAATATATATTTATGAATAAATTTTTTGAAAAACAATTTCCATTGAAAACTTTATATTAATTATCTAACTAAAATTAAATATTCATGAATTTTAAAAATACCAATACTTAATTAATAATTTTCTAAATATTTATTTACTTATACAATGATATAATTATATCATATTTTTATCTATAATACTCATCTGTTTTATATTATACCTTTATAGGTGAGGTTACTATTTTATTGGCTAGGGTACTATTCCTATTGTTCATGCTACTATTCCAAGGGTCATGATATAATTCCATCAATAAAATTTTCATTATTTTATAAAAATATCTATTATTTCTTTCATTAATCATTTATAATTTTTTTATCCTGTTAGCAAAGTGATTTTATGTTGTTTATATTATATAAAACAATAATAATAAAGGAGTTTATATTGAAAATATCATAGGTTTTTAAATTCTTCCCCCAATCAGAAATTTCAACCTTTAAATTTTATTTTACATTTACTGGTGAAAAAGGAGAGGGTATTTCTCCTTCATCTATTCCCCTAGTTACTATGTTTCCTCTTCATACAAATTGCTCAACTACAGTACTATGTCCTAGTATGTAGTCTTATTGCGTATAACATTATCTCTACGATCCATGAACATCATTGGATTATCTCCACAAGAGATATCATTTTCAAAATATACCTGGTCAAGATTCAGTACATGGGATGGATTAGGTATTTGACACCTCATGAAGGATGCATGGAGTACATTGCGTACTTGATACATGGTTGGTGGATGTTCAAGTCGATATAACACTGATCTGACATGATCAAAAATCTCGAATGGGCCAATGTACCTATGATTCAACTTTAAATTCTTCCCAAGTCTCGGGATACTCTGCCATTGAGATATATGGAAAAATACCATTTTGTATATCCTTTAATTATAGGTCTCAACAACTATTAATTTCATTGATCGTCTATCGTCATTGAGCAACCTTGATGTGCAGATGAATGGTTTTCACCTTATCCACTATTTCATTGACCATTTCAACTCATTGATGATTACATTCACTAACATCATCCCAACACACCTTTGTTTTTTTTCATTTCCTATAATGTGCATCATATGGATCCATTTGGATGGTTGATTGTAATTTTTTTTGTAAGAGAACATCACCAGATTTAGATGTTGGTCCCATCATCCTTTGAAGTCCATCGAACATTCCCTCCGCATGATTTCCAATGTCTAAATATTTCACATTTATTATACACTAGTTTTAGGTTGATATTCCATATTGATGTTTTTTTCATTCATTATAGAATGTTGGAGACTTTTCCACAGCATGGAGGTGAATCTTAGATCTCAATCGGATACAATCGATAATGTTACGCGGTGTATCCTTAACAAATCTCTGATGTATATCTAAAAAAGTTGATCTAGTGGGAAATCCTCTCAAATTAAGATAATATGAGTTGTTTCAATAGTATGATAATCAAAAAACCATATTTCATTGTTTCTTCTAGATTTCATTAGAAGTCAGGTGAAACATTCCATGGTGATGTTTTCTCATTTCTATGTCCGTATTGGAAATGGTTTCACCATCCCCTTAGACATTTTCCATCCATCATTAAATTTTTTACATACTAGGAACTATGATTTATATTTAGCAATAACCTTCTCAATATTGTCCAACAAATCGATCTCTTATTGATCCAAATATATCTTTATGATCATTTGGTGAAAAGAGAATGTTGGGCTACGTGCGTCTTTTAGAATCACATTCATTATATATAGATTTAATGGTACACAACTTCCTGAAACAAATATTTCAATTCCATATTAATAAATTAAAATCTTATGATTTCATGATTATTATAGCTTCCACCTTCATCTTAATTTCAACATCATTTCCATGATTATCCATTATTTTCTTCATGAGGGATAGTTGAGAAATTATTTTTGAAATGATTGGTGATGTTACTTTATTAATGATTCCCATGTCTATCCTCTACAAATCCATGAATATTGGATCCTTCTCAGTTCTCATCATTGATAATATTTCTCGATCATCTTTACATAGATCATATTCCACTTTATTTTCATCACCATAATGGTAGTTGATTGAGTAGTTGCAATCATTAATGATCTATAACCTTATTAATTGGTTAATATTAAGATCTTTTTGTCTGAATATATATTTTAGGATATTAGGATCATTATATATTTTCTAATTCCCTCCCTAGAGATAATTTTGTTAGATTTTCAATGTGGAGATCACAACCACCAACTCCAGATCATGTGTGGGATACTTCTGCTCGTTAATCTTCAACTTCCATGATATTTAAGATATAAATATATCATTTTTCATTATAAATTAACCTATAATATGGTTTAATCATCATTTTATACCTAAATGTTTTCCCCCACATATCATAAGTGTGAGAATTTTTGTGGTGATAAGCCTCATTTTAACTCAATGAAGCAATCTTCACATTATCCTGTCCAAAAAAAATTTCTCTCTTCTAAGTCATCTTCGTTAGTGGGTATTACAATAATTATATGTTCTTCAAAAATTTCCAATAATACCAAAATAATACATGGAATCTAGGGTTAATCATTATAGGTGTTGGTCTAGGACACTCTTCAATTTCTTTATCATGGAAGGATACAAATATATTTTTTTTCTTGTGATATCATGACCCAGTAATAATAATTGGTCCATCCAGAAATCACATTTACAATAAATTTCATATATCCTCCCACATTGAGATGTCTTTATTGTAGTATTATAATTCTCCTCGTGTTCTTCCTTGGTACTTTATTATATAGGAATGTCATTGATAAAGACTATGACAAATTTTTTAACGTTATCTAAAAATACACAATTCATTATGTCCTTGAATATTGTTGGAATGTCAATGAGTCTAAAAGACCTAACTATGAACTCATAGTTTAAATGCCTCATTTTTTGTTTATCCTTGGGAATATATTTCTTCATCACCTCTAATTTGTGATATCCCAACTAAAGGTCATCCATAGAGGAATACATGGCCCCATGTAGATGATTGAACAATTCATATATCCATTGAAGGGGATAGTATTTCTTTATTGTGATTTTGTTGATCTCATTATAATCAAGGTAGAGACACATTGATCCATACTTATTTTTGATGAAGAGGACACTCGCACCCCATTGTGAGGAAGTTGAGTGTATAAAACCCTTTTCTAGATTCTATTGTAACAACTAATTATATTCTACAACCTCAATGGTGTATATTATATATGTTTCCTCTATTATAGGTAGAGATCCAAGAATATGTTTAATTTATAACACTACCTATCGATCAAGAGGAAGACCGTGAAATTATTCGGGGAACTGATCTATGTATTCCATAAAGATGGTCCTATCTTCTAGCATGATTCATTCATTTTTATAAATCATTTGAGCTATATATTATTTCTCATAAGTTAATAATATACACAAATTATATGATGACTTTCAAGGATATTAATTATTATCCTTAAACTTATACATAATTTAAGGATAATTTGGGATGTAAAGATTGGACTCCCTTTCACAAAAGTTGATTGTGTCTCTATATAAATAAATCCAATCCATCCTCAATATATAATCCACCAAGAAAAAAGTATGTAAGACAATATTTGATGACTGGTTCAATCAAAAAACATTAACTGGGCAAGAGTTAAATACATTGGATTCAAGATTTTATTCATTTTTTGTTCTCAATTATATCTCAGCCTCCATATTTTGAGTTGTTACTTGAATAGTTCTAAAAAACCATAATGATATGAAATAATTCATAGAACTGAAATAAAATAGTATATTAATTATTCATGAATTAATAACAATAAAACTTTTACCACAACATTTTCAGGATCCACCTTAGCAGTGGTGATGGCACATAAATTATTTTTCCCCATCGGATTTTGTGGTTGTTAATACTGATTAACCTCTGCTGCTCGTGGTTTAGTGCACTATATTGTGAAGTTATATATCTCCATAAACATGAGTAATTTAACAATAGGTGTTTCTCTCCATTCCCCCGTCATATCTTCTGAATTTCATGTCTCTTCTACATTCATGAGCTTGGTGGACTTCTCACTCACACTCATAGCATTTTACCATCCCTTTTAGGCAGTTTCAATAATGCTTCATCCCACATTTTGTATATGTGAGTGGTTGAGATTTACCTCCACCATTCTCATTAGATCCACCATCTTGAAACACCATATTTCATTTCTTATCTCCATATCCATGGTACCATTCTGAAAACACCATATCCACATTTTGATAACATCTATAATCTTCTATATAAATAACATAGTCTCAAATTTTTTGATTGATTCTAAGGTGTGGTTTTAAAAAATAGAAAAATCTATATATTTTTCTATCATTGTTGATAAAAAACCTAGAAACATACCATGAAAACCATGAGATATTTTCTTCATAGTTTTTTAATGATTAACCTTCCTTTTCTTCACCTATATGAATTATATCTTCATATTTTTTTAAGTAGATCAAGGGAAATACTTATTATAAAACATTATATTAATATTTTCCCACTCCATCTCTTCAATTTCATCATTATTCGTGTAGTTCTTAATCAATTACCACTATTGGTCGGACAAACCATGTAGATGATAAATGTCCAAAATCACATTCTCCATCTCATAACATCGATGTAATGAAAAGATCTCTCCAATGAGATAACCCACTCTTCCATGACTGTTGGATCAGAAGATTGTATAAACTTTGTTGTTCATTTCTTCATAAGAGATGTGATATCTCGTTTCTCCCTCATAGATTTAGGAGTATGTTCCACATTTTCTTGGATATTGGTCATATCCTAATATAGATTGGTAATGATCATTATGATAATTATAATTCCAACTCCAATGGAATTTGGGATGTCATTCAAGAAATCAAAACATTTTCCATCACATGGTTTTTTGTCTTGATTCTACTGGTTCTCCCTATTTTATGAAATTCAAATGGTTTGAACAAAATGTATGTCAAAAATTCACAAATAACTAATTTATTTCTTTTATTAAATATTCAATGAAGGCATATATTGTGTGATCAATATTATTAGAATTTACTAAAACAAATCTTCTTTCGAGCATATATATAATTAGCCTCTTACTAATGGTTTTCAATAATGTTCTCTAATCCAAATTCCCAAATCAACTTAACCTTTATCTGATACCAAATATAGGAACTATATAATTTTATAAATGCCTATTACCTAATTTTAATGTTAAAAAATTAAATAGTGTCATGAATCTTGGATCAATATGTTTATTGTTTTTTGAATATTAGTCTTATACATAAAATTTATAAAATAAAACATAATAATTAATTCATTCATTCTTCTCTCACTTTTTATTGGCCATCACATTATTCTTATTACAAGTAATCACCACAGGATAATCAAAATCATATCATAGTAATAATGATAGATAAAGTATATTAATAAATTGAATGTGGAAATTCAGAAAAATGAAACATCATGTCCTAGTGCTCAACTACCACACATAGTTGTGAACAATGCTATATTCATGTTTACAAATATAAATCATTTTTTCATGAAATACCTAACATTACCTAATTTATTGGATTACTAATTAATTATGGTTTCAAACACCACATCATTACCTTTACAAGAACTATATAATTCTAGGTGAACCGATCACATCATACGATTTAAATAATCATGCATTCCACAAAGAATGTATATCATTTTTGGATATAAAATAATTGGTGGAATGGAATAGGTTCGATTTTGAAAATAATTAATTCATAAATAGACTATGATAGTCACAAAATTATTAGGTATTATGATATTTGGTATAATAATCATCAATCCTGAGTGAATAAGAAACAATCTCATTAGAAGTAAAATATTGTTTTTTAGAATTAATAGTTTGTTGGGAAGAGTCTTTGAATATTGTATAAAATCATATTGGAAACATGTATATCACAAAAAATAAAAGGGAAT
Organism: Viscum album; assembly: GCA_963277665.1. NCBI lineage: Eukaryota > Viridiplantae > Streptophyta > Magnoliopsida > Santalales > Viscaceae > Viscum > Viscum album. Next base: position 521,678,370 of record OY728127.1, on the reverse strand, counting down.
GATAATAAAATTAATCTTAATTATCATTTAATGTAATAACCAAACTAAAAATGGGGTGAATGAGGGAAACCCCATGTAATGAGAGTTGGGTTCGAAAATCACCTAATCTTATGTATGAAAGATTCATTTACAATAATATCCTAGAAAATAAAATAAAATAAATTAATTAATTATTAAATAACCTCTGATGCATTTATTTTATGTATTATAATTTTTATTAAGTTCATTTATGTCCATATTGATGAGTTATAGAGTACAATTTCAATGTCCATGAGCATTATTTTTCTTGGTTTTCTTGAACGTTTTGCTTGTTTATAGTTATGGAAGTTCACGTAAAATGAGAATGATTATCTTGATTTGAAAATATTATTTATTATTATGCAATAAATAATTATTAGTCTAATATTTCATTTGGATATATGTTATGGGAATGATTTATTACATATAATGTTAGTGAAAATCATTTAATATATTTGGCCGGTTTTTACGACCATTAAGTGATAATTTCATTTTATTTGACATATTTTTTATATATTGGTTCCATATAATCATATAACATATAATATTTATAATAAATTTTAATTTAAATATTCTTATTTTTTTATAACTATCCATTATGGAGGTAGAGTAAAATTAAAATGCATTGTCCATGGTGGCAGTAAATGGACACACCACAGATGACCTTTTCATTTTTAGAATATAAGTAAAATTGAATATATTTGATGCTGAATTATTCAATTAACATAAAAAATCCATTTATATAATATGTACAATAGTTATAATTTACACTATTATAAGTATAGGTTTCTTCTGGATATTAAAACAAATGAAATTGAGAAGAAATTAATAGAAAATGAGAGAGGGTTTTACCTCTTGAATTTCTCCTCCTTAAGAAACTCTTAAAGGAAAAGGGTATGGTATTTTTAATGTAAAAAAATAAATCCTAAATGGGAGGATATTTATTGTGAAAATTAATTGGTTGAAAATGGATAATATTTTATTCTAGGAAGGTGTGAGAAAAATAGGTTTTGAGGGGTGGTATTTATAAGGGAGGAGAGGGGTGTTTTCAATTATTGTATTCATTAGTTAATTATTTTGGATGAAGACTATTATTTTTTTGAACTTTTACTCTAAATATATTAAATTAATTATGTATAGTTCTATATTATGTTCCTTACATAAGATATGAGTCAAGTAATAGTGAGTTTAACTTATCTTGTATATATGACATAAATTACCGTATTTCACCATACCCAAAAAATAATTTTCTTATAAAAATCACAAAAATTCACCCTAGATATTTTTCAATGTGTACAATTAAAATATTGACACCATTTTATGAATGAAAATATGATTAATATAGTTTTTAATTAAATCATCATTTTCAGGGAAAATAATGTTTTTAAATTTATTACAATTTTTGTAATGCATTGAATATTTAATTAAGGTCTCATAAAATTATATGATAATAATAAGACATATAAATATTAATTTGTGAATACATTTTATAATAATACATATTATTTTATATAACTACGTTAATTATAAAAATAGAATTAAATATTTATGGTGTACACAAAAACAACACTAAATTAATAATATATAAATCTTTTTTTTATATACTATGATATAATTATGTCATATAATCATTTATAGGATGACTAAATTTTACTTATAGTTTCATTGGTTATGTTTCAATTCTATTGTCCTGTTTATTAATCTTAATGGTCATGTTACTTTTCCACGGATCGTGGTACTATTTTATTGGGACAAGTTCTTTAATTTCTTAAAATAACTCTTATTTCATTAATTCTGAATTTATAATGTTTTTTTAATTATCAATGTGATTTTATATGGTTTTCATTGTATGAAATTATTATAATAATAGAATTTATATTTATAAATTTTTTCTTTGTTACCATTAGTTGGTATTATATCATGGCTTAGTTATTTTTATGGATTATGTTATATATAATAAGTGTATAGAATATAAAACAGCCTATGATGATCCAAAACATATGAGGGAATAATTTTTTTTAAAAGGTTCAAATAAAGGTGTTGTAATTTTTGACATATTAGGATTTATTTTCCATACTGTATGTTTTCATACAAATTTTATTATTACATAATACACAAAATAAGCTATTATGTATAAGTAATAGGATATAACCAGTAATAATTTAGAAAAAAGTGATTATAGTGGACCATACAATGAATCTTCCAATGAGAAAAAAATAATGTAAGAGTTGGAGTGAAAAATTTATGGGTTATGCTCACCCAAATCTATGAACCTATGAATAATAACATAAACCATATTTAACTACAAAACATTACATATAAAGAATAAATCACCACTCAGTCCATCATGATATGAAGACCATTCTAATTTATTAGGTCTTTAGTTCTACATAAAACTAAGCAATGGAACATCATAATCGAAATGACATTTTATATTATGTAGTGGTCAAATATTGAAGTTTTTTTTTATATTTCTCATTTAAAAGATGAATTTGATAAGTGGTAAAGAATCCTTAAGAATATATAGTCGGAGGAAAAAAAATGAATCAATGTTATGGGGCACGGTTATGATGTTATTCTTCAATTTGTACATTCAAAATACTCTTTGAAAACATATTAATTGGGAATATCATGTATTGGAGAAATCATGGGTTGATTCTATTAATAAATGTGAAACAAAAACATGTGACATTAAAATTATCCATATGATTTTATCATTGAACAAGTTATATAAATTGTTCATTTATTTTTTGTATTAAAATCATTTCCTAAAAAGACATTGGCAATAAGGGCTTTGGTAGGTATAAAGATATTGTTTGGCATGCTCTCAAAGAGGAAATTGAAATTCAAGTATTTTATTTTTTTAAGTGGTTTTTTAAAAAAAATTAGAATTAATGTTTCATGGAAACTCAAATGATAAAACTATTGAAGGGAAACAAATCGTCTTCATATATTGAAACAATGATGGAATAACCGCTGAGGTAATTATTTAAAATATGAAAGGAAAGTTTTCAATAGTGGATATGATAAACATCCCGAAAATGAATGGTGAAGTTAAATGAATATCCAAACTACTGAAATTGATGTAATGTATGATAAAAAAATTAACCACACCCCCCCCCCCATAAATTGTTCAAGTATATAGTGTATATATATTTCATTGACCAATTCACCAATACAAGGGATAATGATAATCATCTTTATAAGAAACATTTATATCCAAGTGGAAATAGAAAATAATTTTCTATCAAAACTGTATAAGATCATCCAAGAAATGATTTGGTGAATGGTACACACATCTTCTACTACAGAACTAAAAATATCTTCTTTTATTCTAGTTTAACCCATTGTTTAATATATGTAATATTTTTTAATGTAAAATTTTCACCATTATAAATACTATAAAAAACATTAATGAAAAATCTTAGTGGTATTAAAATTTCATTCCAATTCAATAAAAAAATTGATAACATTTTATGGGAATGTTTTTTTTAAAATATTATATTCCACTTTAGTGGAATTTAATGCGATATTTTTAGGGAATGACTATATTTTCATTTATTATATGTAAATTTATAGGATTAATAAATAAATGTTCACATCATAAATCTACCCATGATAATATATCGATACAGTGATAATTGTGAAATTCATAAAGAAATTACTTCTTTTATATGGGTCCTAATACACAACCACGATGTTAATTTCAAACAAATTATTCATAAAAATCAACATTGAAGACATATTTACAATTTTGGAATATATATAAATTTATTTCATTACAAATTTCATATTCATTATCCATATCATGTTATTAAGTTTTCAGTTGGACCCATTCCTGGTACTACAACAATAACAAATCCCCCTTATAGAATGAACCTTATTGAAATGTATTAATTTAAAATTAAAATCCAATAGGATGTTTATAATGATTTAATACTCATATGTGATTGTTATGGCATGCACCCGTTAACTTTGTTAAGATGAATGAGGGATCAATGTATCATTACCTTGTTTCTTGTTAACATAACAATATCATGATCAACAAAATGTATGTTCATACGCAGTATAGATTATGTTTTTATTAAATAATAAGGGATATATACATTTTAATGATTTACTGTCAATACAGATATCATCAATTAATGGTAAAAAAGTGTATATTCCCAATAATGTTTTCCATCAAATATATAAATTCTATGATTTCATATACTATCCATTTAGACATATAATTTACATTACTACCTTAAATATTATGGTGAATAAAGTCGTTACAGATTAAAAAATTAATTTTTAGTAATATTTGTATATTATTTTTTCATATATTCCATGATCAAGGAAGATCATGAAGATCATTTTATGATAGTTCTCAAGACATTGATAAAAGAAAAAATTTATGTCTAATTTATAAAGTTTCAATTCATGAGACAAAAAGAATCATTATTGGGTCTTGAAATCACAAGTGATGGTATATCTATGGATCCATCAATGATTTAAGAGATTGAGGAGTGGCCCAGACTAACCATTTTATAAAATATCAATAGTATTTGTAGGTTTTTAAATACTATCCATTATTTTTATATCATTTATCATTACTATCAAATACACCAACCAAGTTATCATAAAAGGGATTCCAGTTCCATTATACAGATGAATGTGGAGAAGCTTCTATGGTATATAATTGATGTTTTTTCAATGCACATATACTCACACCACCTTGTTGTAGAAATGGTGTGACATCACGAACTAGTCTCTACTCAAAGCATCCCTAATCATGATTGGACACATTGCCTCCAGAGTTCCTCCTCATATTCCAGAGGCTATTGACTAGAAATCGTGGACTATTGTGTGTCCCTGGTGAATTTATTCCCTCATTTAGTTGTAGCAAAGAAGTGATATAATTGATATTTAATATAATAAATCGATATAATAAAAAGGTAATAAAAAATCAGAATAGGTATAAATAAATAATTATCATGTAAAAATATGAACATTAACATATAAAAAAGTTGATGATCTAAATTCATGTCCCCATAAAATAGAAAAATAACTACACATAGAAGTCAGAAATCAGTATAGTACATTCTAATCAATGGAATCTAAAAGGTTAAAAATCTTTCCAAGAATTATGATCATTGTCCCATTCAATTTCAACAAATATCCATTCAATGAAAGAAAACAATACATTGGTACATGGTGGAACACATACCCTTTTCCATGCCTATGATCACGTAATCATCCTAGGAACCAGTGGTGGACTAGATATGGTGTGAGATAAATATTAGTATACCACCACCAATGGTGTCTACTCAATACAGTCTGTGAATATAAACTAAATAGTGTACGTTTTTATATATAAAAGTAAACCATTTCTATAATTTATATTCATACATACATCATATTCATCCAGAAATTTCTATGAGTATTACAATGTTTAATTAATTCAATTTCGATTACTTTTATTTAGATAAATCCTATGAATGTTTTAGAAGGACTCAGATAAACCAGAATTAAAATAAAAAAAATTCAGGGTGAAAACAAGGAATCTAGGACCTCTGGGGTTAGCATACTAATAGCCACATCTCATCCAGTCTATAACTAAAGGGTCTGAGTTCAATCTAAGGGAATTTCTGTAGTAATTCCCCTATAATTAATCTAACTATTTCCATAAATCGTGTCCAAGGTAATCATGATCTATCAATGACTATTCCAATAAGGTGAATACATGGAATCATGTGTCTGAAGAAATCATTATGAATCCATAGAGTGTATCAAAGGCATTCTAATAGACCGACACATAGTGAATGGATCCTACATCACCATTAATGGTATATTCTAGTAGACAAGGACCATATTCTAAGGTGTTTAAATCCCTTATGAACCATCTTCTTGAATCAGAATGGCATCCTGTAATGGTTTAAGTTAGTCCCACAGAAATCATTGTATGGATCATGTCTGACCATTCCTATAAAGATAAAGTGGTTCATATGCAATAGTCACCTTATAAATAATTTATTATTCAATTTTGGACATGTAATACTCATTCTATTAAATAAGTCATTAGATCCATTCCATTACCATTCATCAACATGAAATTTATTAATAATGAAATTGAAACCTTTATCACATTAGTTAGATAATAATTTAATTGGTTCATTTAGTTCCCTTTCAATAATCATTACAATGTGAATATTGATGTGGAACTAGTTTATATTAAATTTGAATTTACTAGGTAATTTGGTATAAAAAATATACCTTCCATTTAATAAATTAAAGATTCATTTAATTATGATTAAATACATACCCTAACAATACCATGTGAAAACACAACAGAGTGGTGCCAAAAAATATGAATGAAGGCATAACATGGTACATAACCTAATTTGGTGGAAACATTTTAGGTTATAACCACCAATGTTATCATGGTCATGTATAAATATGACTTTATAATATGAGTTCTTATATTATAGTAATGGAGTATGAATATTAGGGGCAATGGAATATAAAATTGGCCTACTCAAAATGAAGATAATGTACATATAATGATAATTTTAAAGAAAATTCATTAACAACAAACATATTCCAATAGTACTCTCCACATCTAGTATCGACCCTTATATTTTATTGTATTAGAATAAATTAGATAAAAAATGAAATACCTAAAAATAGGGCATATTATCTTGCATCATAATAGAATTTTTGGAAAACATAAATGATGAACTGAGCATAATGACTAAATCACTAATTTATAAGAATCTATTCTGATGATTGAATCTGAGGTCAGAGGTTAGATAGTGAGGAAACAATAAATAAATGGTTATATTCATGGGGGATATCTAATCATTAAGGAGTGGTAGATTTTATTTAATGGAGAGTAATAAAGATGGGTGAGTGAGATATATGGAACTAGGTATAAAAGGTAAAAATACCCAAATCTTATATGGTGGACATTTTGGATACACAGTTAGACTAACCATGTTCCAATCGTGTGGCAGCTACATCCCAAAGAAAGTAGACTACATAGTTCTAGGGGAACAATTTTTCCAACCATGATCTACCAGTATTCCCTCCTTTACCTAGGGTGTACCCCCTATATGGGATAGAGGGAATGTTCAGAAAAACTATTTAATTCCCATTATTTCCACTATATAGAGGCAAGAATCATCCTACATGTTTTATCAAACCATGCCTATTGGGAGGTATAATATCTATTAACTGTGACGCCTAGTTATTTTCTCTAATAATCTAAGATCACAGATCTGAACAAGCCTTGGACTCTCTCCAAACCTTCCTTATGTTGTTAGGCACATTTATAAAAAATATATAATATTAAAATTAAAATTAAAAGGATATATTCCTCAAATAAAATCAAGTATCTTATATACTTCCCCTCTTAAAGTAACTCCTATCTATATTTCCCTTCTAAGGGTGCTAAAAGGATTTCCAATAACAACTCTGGCGATTGAGCTGGTACGTCATCCTTCAAATCCAACATATTTTCCTATACATGGTCTTACTTCCATATAACCTTCATTAATGTGGTATATCATCTTTATAGATCCCTTAAATTATGATAAATGATGGGTATGTGATACTCATAAAAGGAATCATCAGTATCAAAATAAGCATCCTCTAGAAAAAATTATGATATTGGTCAGAATGGTAACAAGAAAACTATTAAACTAGGATGAAATTGTACAATAAATGGTACATCTGAGGTAGTATAAATGGATTGGCTATTATCCATAATCTTTCCAATATCATTGAAATCCCAATATCAAAAAGTGTTATCTTCCATTTCATCCATATCCATGTTTTTTCATATCTGGGTGATACACTCAAGATAAAACCATCCCTAACCTCAAACTAAAGAGGTCATAAATGGATATTGTAATATTATTTATTTCTAGAATTTTTATTAGACACGAAATTTTTGATTAACTACAGTTTCTAGGAAACCTACTACAAAATACGAGGGCCTAGTAGCACTGCATCTCTTACCTCTGACAAAAAAGGGGTGGATGGAACAACCTACCATGTCAAGTCTCATATGAAGAAATATAAATAATTTCCTAAAATATATCATTTTTAGAGAACATGATGAGACTAATATTAATCCCCCATGAACAACTAAAATCAGGTACACATGCCTTATGCATGTCCTTCAAAACATGTACCATCCCTCCCAACAAGCCATCAATCTGAGGGTGAAATGTTCTACTCAGAAGAACCTGTATTCCCAAAGATCATGTAACCTATACATGATTCTCAATGTGAAAAAGGTATCCTTATTTGAAATGATAGTATGTGATGACCCATATAGAAATATAACTTCTTGTATATAGAGTCTTCTTAGCACATTAACTGAAAATGCCTCTCTGAAATGAAGGTATTGAAACACTATTTTAAATTTTATCTATGACTTCCAAAACCATATCACTAGCTTGAGTAAATATTGGTAAACCGACTAAAATTTTTTGAATTAATTATTCACATTCTATTCCAAGATAGGAAATGGCGGTAACAAGCTATCAATATTACAGTTCAATGACTTCACCAGCTGATAGGTGGAACAAATTGTGTAAAAAAATTCTATCTATCATTTCATCTCGAGTCACCAATACCAGTGATACATATCAGTATACATCTTGGATATATCTAGATAAGAAAATTAATGAGAAGCATGGGACTCTAGCTTCAACTACTCTATAATGTGCAAAGGATCCCAAAAAACCCAATGTATACATAGGATTTTTTTCACAATCAACACAATAATATGGAGAATAGTCTTTATTGGAAACACTATCTCAAATGACCAAGACCTCGGGATCTCCTAATTTTCATCACTTCTCCCTATCTTAGAGGTAAAAGGAAAATAATAAGGCTATATGAAAATAATATATGTGGCTCTAATTGAACTCTTGATGCAGCTCAAAAAATAGGGCCATCTATTTCCATTCATCACTAGCTTTTTGATTGTATTGTTCCTATGTTTTCCATCTTTTAGCATCTACTACCACATTTCTCATTGCACGCATATAGGGAAGATCAAAGTAAAAGGAATAAAGAAATTCAACCCATCTTCGCTTTCTAATATTCATTTCATGAAACCTAATTTATATTTAAATCACTTGTGGCTATTATACACCATAATATGTTCACTCTTCAGATAGTGTATCCAACAACATAATGCATGTAAAACTACAGCTATCTCGAGGGAATGTTTTTGGTTATTATGCTCATGAGGTCATAGCTATAGAGACCTATACGCAATGAGTAAATCCTAATATATAATTATTTCATCAATCCTGATGTTGGATGCATCATAGAACACTATATACCCTATTCTAGGATCTGGATTGATCAAAATCATTTAGGAGGTAACCCTTCATTTTAGCTCCTAAAAGTTCATCCCACATGTTAAAAAGATCATGATCATCACACCCTTCATTGAAACACCAGTAGTATATGAATCAAGGTGTGATATGTTATGTATGAAAATCCTATAATATCCCTCTAGACATTAGAAACATCATATATCCAATGGATTCTTGATATTCTCCTAGGAAAACACAATAATAACCTTCTCTACATCAAAATATACTCCTAAATATAAGAAAATATGATTGGTATAATAACATTATCAATCCAGGGGTGGTACATAAGAATATTAGCTTAAATTCGATGCTCTAAAAAGTTATTCAAAATGATCTCAAGGTGTTTATCATGGTTTCTCTATGTGTGATAATACACTAAGATTTCATCCATAAGAATCCAAAAATAATAATCTATATAATAGAGTAAAAACCTATTCAAAAAATATATTAATATTGTAATTTCATTCTTACTATCAAATGATATAAAAAGATACTCATACAAACTGTATCTACATTGGAAATTAGTACACATTATATCTAATGGAGTGTCTCATAGTAGAGGATAGCATATTCTCATGTCGATCATAGAGATAAACATATATACTCAAATCTAGTAAAGAATATCAGTTATTCAAGGAAATATATATAGTTTATTAACAATAATTTTCTTCAACAACTATTAGTCCATGTATAATGAAAGGGTCTGATCTTCCCAATCGGTGAAAATCAGCGGTGAAACCCAATATAATATGTTATGTTAAATAAAACCCATTGATTCTAAATCCAATAAAAATATTTTTATAACTTAGAGATATATTTGTTCCATCCTTTTTAAAGGAATACATACTTGAGTTTCTCCTAGTAGAAGCTGAATCGTAAACTATATCTCTCTCTCATGACGTAATCTTGAAAAAAAATAATTTGGAAAGCCATCTCTGAGTTGATCCAATATATGAGGAAAGAAAACATGATGTAAAACCTACACCACCTGATTATGACTATAAATTTTGATGGTCTCTACACCTATCCCAAAATGACCTAGTCCATCTCTAATGGCCTAGCCATTCCACTCACCCTTGTGGAGATAATTTCTGCCCCCTACTGAGGTAAATGACACCCTAGAGTGATATCAGTCTATATAGACAAGATATGAAACCAACCAATCTATCCAAATAATGAAACAAAAACATGTCATCTCGAGTATGAAGTGTTCCCATAATAGGGGATAACAACCCACCTTAAGGGGAAAATCCATTAATTTATGTATACCCTCTGACCATATGTCGAATGATGTGACTACGGTCATCACCTCACAGATGTAATTATTTTTTGGTCTGAAACTATACATGGTCAATATAGTGATAAAGGAGTGAGAAGAAATTATATTTAACTATAATGATATGATAGTAGTGGCTACTAGAATAGTACCTCATATAGTTTATTATTGTCTCTCAAATCCTCATTTATCTATTGTAAGGAAGCAACTGTCCTGGTCCAAAACCCTACGCTATTGCTAGACTACCTTGAGAATGTCCACTCTACTAGAACAGATAATTAGGAATATAGATAACATAGCCATAACCCTCTCCCAATCCTTTCCTGTTAGTGATACTCCAACTTTCAAAGAAACATCGTCTAACAGGTCCTACACATGAAGATGGAGCTGGTGCAGATGCACTTCCACCAGATGTAGCTGAAAAATTCAAAAAGACCCTCTGAATATGAATCTTAATACCATATGCATGACACTACCATGGTTCCCTATCACACTGAGGAATTAGATGCTACTATTTTTCCGAACATATGGAACATAACAAATATTCCAGTGTGGAAACTCTTGCCACCAATGCTCTGATAGAATCATAATTTCAATAGATCATGCAACTAGAAGAACTAATTCCCTGTTTCAGCACTCAACATATATGCTCAGTACAGTCACATTCTCTAATGTTTCCCTTAATGATAAGAGTTTTAATAAAAACCTAGTAATTATTAATATGAGAAATACATTTACCTATGATAATATGGTATATGTTATCCCGTTCTCATAACATATCACTCGAAATTTCTCATAACCATCTAGAAGTAGTGTTATGCACCTAACTAAGTAAGACACAATTAATATCCCATCACAGACATAACTACCTTCACCTAGTGAATGAACTATTTGGCTCTTTCGTCTCTTAGATTATATGGTAAAAAGTTATTAGCGATGGTAGTCTGACAGTCTTCCCTATCCATTCCATGATGATGACCAACAAAAGTAATCACATATCTCTATCTATTGACGGAATCAAGAATCAAATAAGTGTAATTCCTGACTGTCCTCCAGGGATGCATCTCCAGATTCTGTGAGATATATCATATGGCCACTATCTATGACTCAGCATCCAATGGAACTCCATCCCCCAAGAATATAAGAATATGTTGTTGCTGGAACGCATGAGTCAAATAACCCATTGTAGATACCAGCCAGGGGGAAACCTTCATGGACTACATCAGATGTATAAAACTATCATCAACCTAAGGGTTAGTGACCATTTCAGGTATAACAAGTGGTGCCTCATGTGGAAACCATTGTGACAATATTGGTGGCTCATGGTATGACATCATTAGAGTGTAGTTGTCACCATGGTCACCACCCATCTGAGAGGGGACAGTTCCCTAAATACCCAAAGCCCAACTCCAATAGGCTAAGGTCTGGTGACTAGCATCGAGTAGGAATATCCAGCAATGGTGAGTCATTAGCCTATGTACGAGTACACATGCACACATCTCTATGCCACTAAATGATGAAATGTAAAAACACTAAGTGAACAATACATCCATACCACCAAGATCACAAAGTAGAGTACAATTGTAGAAGTACTAAAAAGTTAACAAGACTTCAAAACAAACCCACCATAGAGAGACTATATGCACAAGTCCAACCTATAAGGAACGATGTACTAGGACTGCTATCTAAACTGCATGAACACACCACATCTGTCCTTCCTCACTAAGCCACACTTGTTCTTGGTCCAACTAGGAATCCATTAATGGGTCGATCATCTACACAAGACATGATACATGTGAGAAAATCCTTTTTAAGTGTGAGTTCAAAAATACTCTGTAGAAATCCCCTAAAACACATTTGAAATAGTACAAATGAAATACAACAAATGATATAACATGGGGGAAACACCATGAGGGAAATATCATGAAGTAAAAACCATGATGGAAACACCACAAACGAATGTAAATTCAGCTTCACAAATTATTTAGTCTACAAAACATGTAGAAAGAATATCTAGACATACATAATTCAAGAATTATAGTTCAGTGGTAAGACGCAACTTATTACATGCCACATGATTCTTCTAGAATCATGCTCATTTTGGGAGAAAAATATCCTCAGGCTATAATCTTAGTGTAGTCACTCACAAAAAGGTCACGGCTTATTTACAACCATCCAAAATGAGAATGTATTGGTCAAGGAGGATTATGATACTATAAGATGGGATCATTACTACCACATTGGGGAATACCACGAACCCAATATGGGTCAACCTATAACGTAGGGGTTCATTCCCAAACACACTAGGAAATACCACTGGCCCTAATAATGTATCTCGTTAGATGGAAGGCCAACGCCCCGCCCTCGACGGATACATTGATTCTAGAATACTTTACTAGGGGTGATAGAGGACTACTATTATCTAATGAAGGGATACCATAACTCTATCTAGGAAACATCCTCTCGAGGGGACTATAACTTGAAATGTTGATGTAACATTATATTGAACCCCCCAATTAATAGAGAAAGGGAATTATCTCATCATACACTTCTCTAAAATAAAATCCCACCTCATTATCCCTAAATTATCCACTCAATGATTGGGACCAAATTCCATAGATGGATCGTCTAATGGGAAAATGATTTGATTGTTATCACAGTTTGATGTTTCGATGGGGGTCGCTGGGCCCATAGACTAACCACATGATCAGTCCACTGACCATGGTGGTCGACCACCTCATTAGATAGTTGGGACATCCACCCTTTGGGTGTCGTGGTCACTGTCCAGACCTACTACCACATTGCCATGTGATAGCTAGAGTGATGATGGCTCACGGTAGACCTTCGTGGTCGATCATGGCTCAGATCCTTCCAGGTCTCCCCATGTTCGAACCGGGTCTTACCCACTCAACCTATCCCACATAGTCCCAGCCCACCTGTCATGTCCCACATCTCCTGGGCCTAGTCCACTCCACCTCGGCCCGACCCATATTCTCTTGCCAGGAATGCTTGTGAGAGGGCTGCTGGGGTCCCCACTTGTGGCCCGCCTGGCCGTGTCTGCGACCTCTACTCGACATAGTCATTGGCCACCTCTCACATGGCCATGAGTGCAGTCCACTTCCAAAATACCTGCTAGCTACTGTACATCCATCAGCCATGATCCAAATCACCATTGGAATAGCTACATCAAATCACCTCCAACGTCGCCATCACACCTTTTCGGACCACCACTTATTGTGTCTGCCTTACCTCACCAAACCGCCACCCCAAACCCATGCTGGTGGTCCCCTTCACAGACCAACAAGACACCTACAATTCCTATAATTCCGAAATGTATCATATCTTGGATCCTCAGGTTCTAATCTATACAATCTCACACACTTTTGTCAGCTACCCTTCAATCAGGGAGATCGATCACATTCAGATCCACCCCACAAGTCAAACAGTGGCCATAGGGGGTCCAATAATGAAGAACACATTGACTGGGCAAGTGAAAAGCACAATAATCACCCAATGTAATGAACCTCATCCGTTTTCGTGTCAACCACGATATGTTTCTATTAGAAGGATTAACCAAGTGGTAAAATTAAAATAAACTCCCAAAACTAATCTAGGAAATTATAAACCATCCTGCAATGATTGAACCATTGATCTATCTATTTGTTGATTGACCCAAATTAATCATGATAATAAATAATTAGTTAATAAAAATGAAACCACCAACCTTCCTTGATTCAGATCAATCACTGATGAAGGATGGTTATTATGTCATCGTCATTTGTGGGGTTCCTTCAAATTGGCTACATGTTGATCTTCGATCCACAATCCATCTCTATTTTTCAAGAGTGTTCTTTCTCCATGTCTCAGAGGAATTATGGGGCTATGGTGATAACACTGAATTCCTGAAAAACTATTAATAAAAAGGGATGCAACTACATCAATTTTTCTAAAGAAATATTTTATTTACGGTTTCATTTTCCGAGTGTTTTTTTAAATTTGATAAGTTCTAACCAATTTATATAGCATATAGTGTAAATTCAAAGTTATGAAATAAATTCAAACCTATGATATCTGATCTAGGTTCTCAGTTATGAGTAATTCCACATATTCATGAAATCATCTCATGCGTGTTATGAAAATTTTAATATTTTTCAAACAATTGTTCCATGAAATCCATGACTCAAAATCACACACAATCTAATATTTTGTTCTAAAAATCCATCCATATAAATACTAAAAAAATACAATGAAAAATATGAGATTTTATATTCTCTCCACCTTGGGGATTTACATCCTCGAATGAAAAAACATGGGAAACATAAACTGATAAGGGTATTGAGCATGAATTTGAGCCTCCCACAACCGTGTGCTCTCATGGAGATTCTCATTCATCCACTAGACATGAACTAAATGAATTGACCCCCATAATAGAATTCCCTTCTTCCAATCCTCAATCTTTACTGGTTACTCAATAAAATGTACTCAATCCTAAATGTCCTAGTCTTCGCAGTCAATTACCTAGGATTGGTTATGCGCATAAATCCATACCTGATAAGCATGGATGATTTCAAGTACCAAATCTATATATAGTGGTATATCCAAGTAGTAAACCACCCCGTTAAATATTTTTATTATCTAGAAAGGACCAATGAACCTCATAGATAGCTTGTCACCCCAGAAAAATCATCATAATCCCTAATGAGTTAAAACATGATAAAATGCTTGATAACATTCCTCAAACTACAAATGCCTATGTCGAATATCCGAATAAGACTTTTGATATGTTTTTATAGTCTTCATTTTCTCTTGGATGATCTGCACCTTTTCCATAGTATAATGCACCAATTTCACACCCATGAATATTGAATCTCCTGGATCAGTCCCGCAATTTATTGACCTTCAGGGTCTCTAAAACAAGGCCTCAAATGGTTTCATACCACTTGTGGAGTGATAGATATTATTTTATGAAAACTCTACTATTGGTAGGTTATCCTCTAAATTATGACAGATGTCCAACATGCATGCCCACATAATTTTCTCTAGAACCTGAATGGTTTACTCAATCTTGTCATCTATTAGTGGGTGAAATTCTATGATCAAACATGGATCGGTACGAAAATAATCTTATAATCCCTTACAAAATCATGATTTAATACAATCATCCTAATGTTACACCATATTTTATGAAACTACAGGGATTAAAACTATCTCTTACATGTATAGGATTTCTGATCTCTATATTGAACTCTCCTCTCGGATAAATAGGATGTCGACCGATATGGTGAGTTGGTCAATGATCACCAAAATGGAATCATGTCCCTTCGACATATGTGGTAAACTAGTAATGAATTAAATCAATATATCATCCCACATCCATTCCTACACCTCAAGTAGTTGATCTAAACTTGCTGGAACCTGGTACTCATCATTCACTTGTGGACAAATGAGGATTCGAGAGACAAACTCTGAAACTCCCTTATTCACCCCTGATCACCAATAATGGCATTGAATATTTTGGTACATATTCTCCACACGTGGATATACTACCTAAGGGAATGTGTGGACGTCCCTAAAAAATTCCCCCAACAATTCCAAAGGTAAAACGTTTCTCTGTATAAAAAAATGACGTGCTCCCCACCTTTTGAATATCAATCAAGAGCATGCCTATGGACATATGAGTACTTTAGTTCTCACAGTTTGTGTCCCTGAGTCGTGCATCACTGTCCCAACATAATAATTGAGGGGTGAAAACCATAGACTAGAGAAAATCTTCTCCATATCGATCCATAAAGGATATGTTCAATGATGATATCTTCTCTGATACCACTTTTATAAAATACAATCTAGATATACTACATAGAGTGTATGCCACAAAATTCTCATTCCTATGAGTATAGAAAATAGAAAATTCATATTCATGGTGGAACTCTATCAATCATCGATATTTTATGTTTAGATATTTATGTGAGATGATATACTTGAGACTCTATCAATCAGAGTAGACAAAAAAATCTCGCCCATCAGTTAGTGTCATCAGATATTCTATGAAAAGACTACAAATACTATTTCAAGATCATGGGTCATAAAATTCTACTCATACGGTCTCAAATAGAATTAAAAATAGGAAATCACAACATGCCCCTACATCAGGACACAACCAATCTTGATCCCTGATAAATCACAGAACACCACATACTCAATGGCTTCCTCTGGTAACATCAGTATAGGAGCACTCTCCGACCTCTTTTTCAACTCCAAAAAAATTCTAGAACTTCTTTGTCGATACTAAAGGCTACACCATTCATGTAAAATCTATCAATCTTTCTATAATTATATAAAAGTTAGAAAAAAACCTATGACAGTACCCTACCAATCCATGTAAACACAGTACCTCGTTAACCCTCTTTGGTGGCTCCCAAGTAACTAATGCCTCCTCCATCACTGGATCCACTATAACAAGATCATAAGAGATGAAGTGTCCCATAAAAAGGTTCTCTAAAATATATAACTCACTCATATTCATGTAATGTTGGTTCTCTTGAGGTGTGTCTAGGACCATCTACTTTTGTGTCTCATCCTCCTCCTCATACACCGAGTACACTAGGATTTCATCAATGAATTCCAATATGAATTGGTCTAAGTAAGGATTAATTATTTGGTTCATGTGTCCAATGTATATTTATGGGACATTTTTACGGCCAAATGGAATCACTATTTATAAATAGTTACCATAATGACACCTGGTGTATATTTTCGGAATATCTGCATCCCGTACTCGCAAATGGTGATACCCTAAACTAAGGTTCATCTTCACGATCCATCATTCCCCTTTCAATCAATCCAAAAGGTCCTTGATCTGCAGTAGTGGATAACTATTCTCCACAGCTAGCTATTTCATGTTCCTGTAATCCCAAAAAAATCCCAGCCTCCCATCTTCCTTCTTGGAAAACAAAATTGGGGCCTCCCGAGGTGAAATATTGGGTCTCACAAATCCCTTCCTAGGAAATTCAACAAACTGCACCATCATCTCGCGATGCTCTGGGAGAGCCATCCCATATCAAGTTATAGATATTAGTTCCATACTAGGATTCATATCAATGAAAATGTCGATATAACAATGGTGAGGTAAAACAAATACATCGTTAAGAAATACATATTTATACTCTCCCAACACATTAGGAAACACAGGACTCATATCATCCACCACACTAAGGGTGAGGCTAGCCACTGATTTGTAATCAGATTAACCATCCTATGTGTGAGCCTATACTCAAAAGTATGTGTTTTGTTTCCACCAAAAAAAATATAAATCATGGTTCCATCGTAGTGGACTGTAAAGACCCGTAAATTTCAAGGATAATTTTTTCATAAAAGTTTTGGGATTTTATGAGTACGCAGCTTCTGATGGAACCTGATTCCAAGGTCCGGTGTGCACGGAATCAATTTACAAAGTTTATCTCGGGTACGTTCAGTTAAAGAATGAGCGGGTTTTTCTATCATTTGAACTGGTGCTCAGAATCGAAATCCAAGGGCACCGATGAATTTGCTGTACCGGTATTTTCTTAAGATTACTTTTACCGTTGATGCGTTTTCTCGAGAGAAGAAGTTATATTTTGGGGTTTAAGTGAGAAGTAAATAAAATTGTGTACAATTTTATTTTTTTATCCTTGGAAGTTAAAAACTCTCATTGGAAGTTGTTTGTGGGGCCCACGACCACCCAACTTCCCATGTGTGGTTATGAGGGAGGTGGGGCCTACACGTGCCCTCATCTTTTCACATTCCATAACCCTTAACCCTTTTGAACTCCCTTGAAAAATACATGGAAACACTCCATTAATTTTTGGTGTCCTTTAATTGTGAACCTCTCCCCTATCTCCTCTTTAATCTTTCCAACACACCTCTTCAATTAATGTATCTAGTGTTTTGAAAATTTAAATTTTGAAATTCTTGGAAAAGTAAAATAAAATAAGGAGAAGCTTATTTTATTTTAGGGTTAGCTTGTTGTTTTGCGGATTAGAGGAGAGAGAGCTCTAGTTTTTTAAGAACCTCATCTTCCCACGAAGAACATCACCACTTCAACGAAGAACATCTCCACTTCAACAAAGAACGCTAATTCTCCGATGAAGAACGTCGACTCGGCAGTTCCGGTTTTCTCCATCCTCTTCTTCCTTCACAACAAGGGAAGATATGGCGATGATGACAGGAATGACGCCATCATCTTCGGAGCTTGAAAACCGCGAACTTCCTTCGAGGTAGAGGTTATCTTCGTTCAAGTTTAATTTAACGTTCTTCGTTGATTATTTTTTCCGCTTGATATCGACATAACGGGAGGAGATCAGACCGCACAAACATAGCTGATCCTCCTCCCCTTTTCTTGTTGATCATCGTTGATAATTGCGGAAAAGGCGGCGTGGTGTCGATGCACCACGCGGGGACGAAGAGGACCACGGCTAGAGTGGGTCGTGATGGTGGTGCGCGACACCATCGCGTCGCGCCGGTGAAGCCAAAGGAACCACGACCGTAGCGGGCCGTGGCGGTGGGGCGCGGCGCCATCACGCCACACCAGAAAAACCGAGGGAGGCCACGGCCAGAGCAGGCCACGACGGAGGGGCGTGCCGACGTCGCGCCACGCCGCTCAAAGAAGGGTCGATGCCTATGGCCGCAGCAGTCCAGCAGGGGCGGCCGGAAATCTGGCGGCCGGTGCTTCGGGAGGAGGGACCCCCATGGGTCCTGCAACAGCTCAACCGGCCGGCTATAATGGCTAGCCAATTTGTAGAAGAACTGGGGGTTTGAAACCCCTAGCCAGCGCATAGGGGGGACCCCATAGGGTCTGCCATTTCGGAATCAAGGGGGTGGCGCCCCTCTTTGTGCCCCACTCGGCCGTGAGCTGAGCCGCGTCCGGCTTCCGAGCAGGGCCATGCCCTTCCGAGCATGGTCACGCCCCATCGGGCCGGACCACACCCAATCGGGCCGGACCCGGACCCGGGCCGGGTCGAACAAGGGGTATCGGGCCGGGTCGGACCGGGCCCCAACCCCCTAGTTTCGGCCTAGGTTCATTCAAACGCCCATATCCTAGGCTACGGATCTCCGATCGATGCACTATCAGTTTCTTTGGGATCCTTGGATTGAGACGGTCGTTTTGGTATATTCAACTATAGCTTTTGGTAAAATTTGTGTATGTAGGGGTTGGTTTGAACCTGAAACCAACCGGGCCCTTGTAGCGGAAACGCTTATAACATAACGACCGGAAGTCCGAATGACGTGTCATTGATCACGTTGAATTCCTCTTAGTGAGAAGGTTCTTTTTTCTTACTCATCATGAGGTTTGGACACAGCTAGAGTATGGTCGAGTTGGTTTTAACGTAAAAACCAACCGGGCCCCTTGGACGATCAAGCCAATAACTCTCAGACCGGGCGTCCGATTGACGCGCGGTCTGTCGCATTGAGTTCCTATTGATGAGACGGAACATTCTGGTACATCAACTCTGTACTTAGTGATAGTTGATATATCGACCCCTTGGATCTTGGAGTGGACCCTCCCTGAAATCGAGCGTGCTTTGTGCGGGAACCCTAGAGCTGGCTGCGACCACGACGACGATGACGACTGTACTTGGATCCTACCTGGGTTCGGCAGCGAGGACGACTATACTTGGATCCTATGTGGGTTCGGCAGGGAGGATGATTGTACATGGATCCTATGTGGATTTGGCAGTGATGACGACTGTACTTGGATCCTATGTGGGTTCAACAATGATGGTTAATTTACATGAATCCTACGTGGGTTCGGCAGTGAAATCTTATGTACTTGGATCCTACACGAGTTTGGTAGAGTAGATTATTCAGAGGCTACATCTAATCATCTCCACCCCTCTTCGTGAGTAGTATACCTGTGTGAGCTGAGTCATGACTTCAATCTATATCATCGATAAGATTGACTTACTTTCCTGAGTGAACTGGGTTGTGATTTCCTATGTAGACTAAGTTGTGTTTTCCTGTGTGGATTGGGTTGTACATGGGATCGTGAGTTGGAGTCAAACAGTAATTGGTGACATAGATATATGTATGGGCATATACCTAAGTAGAGTTGGTTGTTACTTCGTGTTTGTATCTTTTCCTTTGTGGTTTATCCTTTGTGGATTCTGGGAGACCTTTGTGGGTCTCGAGATCCCTACTGAGTATCGTATACTCACCCCTGCATGGGCCATGCCCACACTATGTTGTGTTGGTTGTAGACGACAGACAATGCTAATCGTTGTTGTGTCTTGTGGAGTGGGATGGTACCCGGTGGTGGACTATCAGGCTGGATGTACACAGAGCGGACGGCCGGACCCGAGGAGCTAAGGGGACATCTGTACCCACCCTTCAGGTGGGATAGTCGGAGGAAGACTCGGTGGCTGCTGATTTACTTTACTACTGCTGTACATTCTTTTCAATTGTACTGTAAATTTATTTGGGTTTGTATTCTGGCCCATTTCCTTTCGAGCACGTACTTTTGTACTCAGTTTACTTAGTGTTTACATCATCTTGTGTACTCTATGGTGTTTGTTTTCTTATATAAAAGTAATGCGTCTCTTTTATTGGGAATTACGCCTTTGGTGCTAGTCCCTAGCCCCTGGCCTATGGAAGGCGGGCTTGGGGTAGTCACGGCATGGGCCCCGAGGACGGGTCATGACAAATTGTTATTAGAGGGGTCGGTTCTACCTCAGAACTCATTACTCTGATAATTTCTTCTGTGTGAAGAAATACTATTTAGGGTATTGAGAGTGGTTATCAGTCCAGGGAGTCCATTGTTGGTGCGGTGGCTGATGTACCCATACACCAGGACCCTGAATTCTGATTTCTGACTCAATGCACAAAAACCTTGATTGCATGTGTGTTTCAAAAGTTTCCTTTGTGATTACTTTTTGTCATCTCACCAGGTATACTGTACTAACTATGGCACACCAATTTATTTTCAGGATGGCCCCACAATGGCATCCAGCTAGGGTACCGAGATTTGTGCGAGACAACAACCCACCAAGTGACAAGGCCTCAGTGCAGGGCCCCATTATAGCAGAGGCATTGGTGGTACCTCTACCCACCGAGCCACTGATGCCACCATCCCCATCAGTAGAGAGTGAACGTCACCTGAGTGCACTCCATGAGTTTCAGCATCATAGGCCACCCAGTTTCTATGGAGAGATGGACCCTCGGGCAGCCGAGGATTGGCTGGAGGCTGTTGTTCGAGTCTTCAGATTGGTAGGGACACCAGCAGACCTCATGGTGATCATTGCTGCGAGTCTTCTGCACACAGCAGTAGGTAGATGGTGGAGCCTGATGCTCTAGGTGCACGACGAGGCATATCTACTTTGGACGGACTTCTAGAACCTCTTCCGCTCGGAGTTCATTCCAACCACCCTCCGTGCGGTGCACATCTAAGAGTTACTACAGCTGCGGCAGGGTAGCATGATAGTAGGACAGTATTCGGTAAGATTTACTAATTTCTCATGCTACTCCATGGTCATGGGATGTGACCCATTCTTCCGGGCCCGGACCTTTGAGCAGGGACTGAGGAATGAGATCAGCGAATTTATGATGTCCCTCAATATTCCGATGCAGGAAGGAGTACTCGAGAGATCCCTTCCTGTGGAGAGATTTCTTGCTAAGCTTTCTCTAGCAGTGAGACCTACCACAGGGCGGCACGTAGCAGAGTCTTCTGCAGCCAGAAATAGACAGACATCGCAGAGGCCCAAGTGGACAATACCGTTAGGTGGACGACCTCAGGATACTGGTTCAGAGGTGCGGGGCACACGGAGTAGAGTCAGTCATACGAGAGGCAGACAGTGCTATGCATGTGGTGGGCAGGGCCACATGGCTCATGACTGCCTGACCCACCATGCAGAGGAGAATCAGACAGTTGAGGGACCACCCAGGCAGAGGTATAGGTTTGATTGTGGCGGTCCTCAAGGAGTAGGAGGACGAGGTAGAGGATCTGGCCAAGCAGCAGGTGGTGGACGACGCTTCGGGGCTCTACCACCACCACCACTAGGAGGTCCGCCCCGACCACATGGAGCTGGCAGGCAGAGGCAGGCTCAGCTTCAGGCTATGGAGGCCTATGACCACGGAGCACCTGATATGATTTGAGGTACTATCTGTGTCTACTCCACACTTTTTTCAGTTCTTATAGACACAGGAGCGAGTCATTCTTTCATTGATGCTGCCCTTGTTCGGAGCTCAGAGATTCTGACAGAGCTGTCGGCTCAATCCTTATGGCTAGATACTCCTACATAAGCAGACTCGACGATTACGCACTGGTGCCAGTAGTGTGAGCTTACTCTAGGAGTCAAGATCTTTGGATTTGATCTTCTTGTATTGGCATCAAGGCCTTACGATGTCATCTTGTACAAGGATTGGTTATCTACGGTCCATGTTCATATTGACTGTATTATGCGCAAGGTGCAGTGTGTCCGCACCGATTGTAGCAGGTTCACCTTCACCGATGAGAAGGGAGCCTTTGGAGTGCAGGATGGATTCACATAGATTAGAGGACAACCGATCACCCATCAGTTGGCTAGTCTCATCCTAGGAAAAATTTATGTGCGGAGTCAGAGTTTTCCTATTGTGGTGGATCAGTATGTGGACGTTTTTCCTGACGACGTTCCAGGACTACCTCCTCGTAGGGAGGTAGACTTGTATATTGAATTGTACTATGGGATAGCCCCGATATCTAATCCCTCATATCGGATGGCTCCTACTGAGCTTCGAGAGCTACGGGTACAGCTGGAGGACTTGCAGTGAAAGGGATTCATCCGACCCACTATTTCAACCTAGGATTCCCTGATTTTTTTCGCCAAGATGGCAGACGGGAGCTTGCAACTGTGTGTCGACTACCGTCTCATGAATCAGGTGACTGTGAAGAACAAGTATCCACTTTTGAGGATTGAAGACCTCTTCGATCATCTCAAGGGAGCACGCTGGTTCTCGAAGATAGACCTCAGGTCAGGCTATCATCAGCTCAGAGTTCGAGATGAGGATGTGTAGAATATGGCCTTAAGGTGTCGGTATGGACACTATGAGTTCTCGGTTATGCCTTTTGTTGTAACCAATGCTCCAGTAGTTTTCATGAGTCTCAATAATAGGATATTCCGTCCTTCTCTCGATCGATTTTTCATAGTCTTCACCAACGACATATTGATTTACCTGACTACTGAGGAGGAGCACGCCTACCACTTGCGGGTTGTACTGGACACACTCCGAGAGAACCAGCTATATGGTAATCTCTCAAAGTGTCAGTTCTAGATTCATGAGGTCCACTTATTGGGACACGTTATCTCTGAGGTGGGAGTTGTGGTGGATTCTACAAAGATCGAGGCAGTGCTAGCTTATGATCCACCCAAAAGCGTGACGGGGGTGAGGAGTTTCCTAGGTGTGGATGGGTATTATCAGAGATTTATGCCAGACTTTTACAGAGTTTCAGAACCACATTCAGCTTTGAAGAAGAAGGGGAAGGCCTATGTGTGGTCAGATAGATGTCAGGAGAGCTTCCATGAGCTGATATAGAGATTTACCAGTGCACCCATCGTGAGGCTACCGACGGAGGGCGTAGGGTATGTAGTTTACTGTGATGCATCAGGGAATGGGCCCAGGTGTGTCCTGATGCAGGAGAAGGCAGTGATTGCCTATGGATCATGATAGTTGATGTAGCATGAGCAGAACTACACTACCCATGACCTGGAGTTAGCAGCAGTGGTCTTCGCCTTGAATATGTGGCTGCACTATCTGATGGTCGAGCGCTTTACAGTTTACTCTAACCAGCAGAGTCTCAAGTATATCTTCTTGCAGAAGGACCTGAACATGAGACAGTGGAAAAGGCTCGAGTTCCTCTAGGCATATGACTTTGAGATAGTCTATACTCCTTGGAAGGGTAAGGTAGTAACTTCTGCTCTCAGTAGGAGGTCGGGCATCCAGCTATTTGGAGAGGCGATAGGGCAGTTAGCCGCTTTACATATATCCTTTGTGGATAGATATGGAGCAGCCTTTCTATATTCACTCACAGTCACTCCTCCACTACTTCAGTGGGTCAGAGAGGAACAACATGGGGACATTTACTATGAGAGGAGACGTGCACAGATATCCTTAGGACATGCACCTAATGGATTTTCGGTAGGAGGAGTTCACATCATCCTTTTCAGGGGAGGTACCATAGTACCAACTGTATTAAGAGAGGAGTTTTTTGATGGATTTTCACACTTCCCCTCTAGTCGTACATCCTGGGGTAGCGGAGATGTACCAAGACCTCATACAACAGCACTAGTGTCCAGGTATGAAGAAGGTTGTGGCAGAGTTTGTTTCACGATGCCTCACCTGCCATCAGGTGAAGGCGGAGCACTAGGTACCACCAGGCTTGGTACATCCCTAAGAGGTCCCGAAGTGGAAGTGGGACAGGATATCTATGGATTTCGGGATGGGACATCCACGTACTTATAGAGGACATGACTCCATATTGGTGATTGTTGACCGACTCACCAAGTCGGCCCACTTCTTACCCATCAGTGATCTGGGATCAGTAGAGATCGTGGGACGCCTCTACATTCAAGAGATCGTACGGCTTCAGGGTGTGCCATTTTCGATCGTCTCTGATCGAGATGCTCGTTTTATTCCCAGATTTGGAAGCGGTTGTAGGAGGAATTTGGGATGCAACTATGCCTGAGAACAACCTTTCACCCTCAGAAAGATGGCCAGACGAAGAGGACCATTCAGACTCTCGAGGACATGCTTCGTTCATGTGTCCTTGACTTTGGTCGTAGCTGGGAGGATCACCTACCCATGGTGGAGTTTGCGTACAACAATAGATACCACTCCACCATAGGTATGGAACCATATGAGGCATTGTACGGATAAACTTGCAGATCACCTCTGTGCTGGACAGACCCTAGAGAGTCAGCACATGTAGGACCAAAGATGGTCCAGGCCACGGCGGAGAGGGTACAGATCATCCAGGAGTGGATGAAGACTGATCAGAGTCGGTAGAAGTCCTATGCAAATAGGATGAGGAGACCAATAGAGTTTGAGGATGGGAACCACATTTTCGTACGGGTCTCACCTCGACGTGGATTACAGAGATTTGGTCGGGGCGGCAAGTTATCTCTGCACTTCATCGGACCATTCCAGGTTCTCAATAGGATGGCGAGGTGGTTTATCGCCTGGCTCTTCCTGCTTAGTTGCATCGAGTGCATGAAATCTTCCACGTATCTCAGGTGAGGAGATACGTGCATGACCCGATGCATATCATTGATCACGGGGAGCTGGGCATCGATGATGGGATGACATTTGTAGAGGTCCTGGTGGAGATCGAGGATCGATAAGAGCAGGTCCTATGTGGATGGTTGATTCATCTAGTACGCATCTGGTGGCATCACGGGAACCTCTAAGAGACCACATGGGATTGGGAGGCTCAGATGCATGCACAATACCCTCATTCGTTTCCATAGTTTACGATGTATCATTATGGGGACATAAAGTCCTGAGGTGGGAGTAATGTAAAGACCCATAAATTTCAAGGGAATTTTTTCCTAAAATTATTTGGGATTTTACGAGTACGCAGTTGCGGAAGACACCTGATTCTGAGGCCCAGAGTGCCCGGAATAAATTTCAAAAGTTTAGCTCGGGTACGATCAGTGAACAAATGAGCGGGTTTTTGTATCTTTTGAACCGGTTCTCGGAATTGAAATCTGAGGACACCGATGAACTCACATCGCTGATATTTTCTTAAGATGACTTTTACCGTTCATGTGTTTACTCGGGAGAAGAAGTTAAATTTTGGGGTTCAAGTGAGAAGTAAATAAAACTGTGTAGAAATTCATTTTATTATCCTTGGAAGTTAAAAACTCTAATGGGAAGTTTTTGGTGGGGCCCATCACCACCCAACATACCATGTGTGGTTATGAGGGAGGTGGGGCCCACACGAGCCGTCATCTTTTCACATTTCATAACCCTTAACCCCTTTTAACTCCCATGAAAAATACATGGAAACTTCCTATTAATTTTTGGTATGCTTTAATTCTGTAACTCTCCCCTCTCTCCTATTTAATCATGCCAACACACATCTCTAATTAATGGATCTAGTGTTTTGAAATTTTAAATTTTGAAATGCTTGGAAAAGTAAAATAAAATAAGGAGAACATTATTTTATTTTGGGGTTAGCTTGTTGTCTTAGGGTTTGGAGGAGAGAGAGCTCTAGTTTTTGAATAACTTCATCTTCCCACGAAGAACGTCTCCACTTCAATGAAAAATGCTATTTCTCCGATGAAGAACGTCAAATCAGCGGTTCCAGTTATCTCCATCCTCTTCTTCCTTCGCGACAAGGGAGAAGACGCTGACGCCGACGGGAACGACGCCATCATCTGCGACCCTTGACAACTACAAACTTCCTTCGAGGTAGGGGCTATCTTCATTCAAGTTTAATTTAATGTTCTTCATTGATTATTTTGGACCCTTAATATCGGCATAATAGGAGGAGATCGGAAGGCACAAACACGGCCGATCCTCCTCCCATTTTCTTGTTGATCATTGCGGTGAAGGTGGCATGGTGTCGATGGACCGCGTGGGGATGAAGAGGATCGCGGCCAGAGCGGGCTACGATGGTGGTGCGCGGTGTCGTCGCGCCGCACCGGTGAAGCCGAAAGAACCGTGACATGAGCCGGCCGTAGCGGTGGTCTGCGGTGTCGTCACACCACACTGGAGAACCCAAGGGAGGTCGCGGCCGGAGTGGGCGGCGGCAGAGAGGCGTGGCACCGTCGTGCCGGGCCGGTCGAAGAAGGGCCACGGCCTAAGGCCGCGGTGGTCTAGCAGGGACGGCCAGACAACTGGCCGCCGACACTCTTGGTGGCGGGACCCCCACGGGTCCTGTGGTGACCCAACCAGCTGGCCATAATGGTAGGCCGATTTCCAGAAAAACCAGGGGTTTGAAACCCTGAGCTAGCACATAGAGCGGACCCCATAGGGTCCGAAGTTTCGGAATCAAGGGATCGGCACCCCCCTTTGTGCCCTGCTCGGCCGCGAGCCGAGCCACGGCAGCCGGGCCGGACCCGGACCCCGTTCGGGCCGCCCAGGGGGTATCTGTCCGGGTCAGACCGGTCCCAAACCCCTAGTTTCGGACCAGGTTCGTTGAAACGACCATATTTTGGGCTACATACCTTCGTTCGACTCACCGTCAGTTGCGTTGGGATCCATGGATCGAGGTAGTCCTTTTTTGTATATTAGAATCTAGATTTTGGTAATGTTTGTGTACGTTCGGGTTGGTTTGAACTCAAAGCCAACTAGGCCCATGGAGCGGAAACGCTTATAACTTAACGACAGCATGTCCGAATGACGTGTCGTCAATAATGTTGAATTTCTCTTAGTGAGATGGTTCTTCTTGCTTACTCCTCTTGAGGTTTGGATGCAGTCAGAGCACAGCCATGTTGGTTTTAACTTAAAAACCAACCGGGCCCCTGGGACGAAAAAACCAATATCTCTCAGACCGGGCGTCCGATTGACGTGTCGTCTATCGCATTGAGTTCCTATTGACGATGTGGAACATTGTGATACCAAAACTCTAGACTTCGTGACAGTTGATATATCAATCCCTTGGCTCGTGGAGTGGACCCTTCCAGAATCAAGCGTGCTGTGTGCGGGAACCCTAGAGTTGGCTGCGACTGCGACGACGATGACGACTGTACTTGGATCCTATGTGGGTTCGATATCGAGGACGACTGTACTTGGATCCTACATCAGTTCAGAAGCAAGGATGACTTTAATTGGATCCTACGTGGGTTCGGGAGTGAGGACGACTGTACATGGATCCTCCATGGGTTCGACAGCGAGGACGACTGTACTTGGATCCTAGGTTGGTTCAGGACCGATGGTTACTGTACGTGGATCCTACGTGGGTTCGGCAGCGATGAATTCTGTACTTGGATCCTCTATGGGTTCGGTAGAGGAGGTGATTCAGAGGATACATATAATCATCTTCACCCCCTATTCGTTAGTAGTATACTTGTTTGAGATGTTTCTTGACTTCAATCTATATCATCGATAAGATTGAGTTACTTTCCTGAGTGGACTAGGTTGTGATTTCCTGTGTGGACTGGGATGTGTTTTCCTATGTGGACTGGGTTGTACATGGGCTTGTGAGTTGGATCTGAACAGTAATTGATGACTTAGGTATATGTATGGGTATATACCTAAGTAGATTTGGTTGTTACTTTGTGTTTGTATCTTTTCTTTTGTGGTTTATCCTTTGTGGATTCTGGGAGACCTTCGGTGGTCTCGGGGTCCCTACTAAGTATCGTATACTCACCCCAGCATGGGCCATGCCCGCACTACGATATGTTGGTTGCAGACAACGGACAACGTTGATCGTGGTTGAGGCTTGTGGAGTGGGACGGTACCCGTAGGTGGACTATCGGGCGGGACGTACACGGAACAGAAGGCCGGACCCGAGGAGCTGAGGATACCATCTGTACCCACCCTTCAGGTGGGATAGCCGGAGAAAGACTCGGTGGTTGCTGATTTACTTTAATGCTACAATAATTTCTTTTCATTTGTACTTTACTTTCAGTTGGGTTTGTATTCTAGCCCATTTACTTTCCATCACTTACTTTTGTACTCAGTTTACATAGTGTTTACTTCGTCTTGCGTACCCTGTGGTGTTTGTTTTCTTATATAAAGGCAATTCCTTCCCTTTTATTAGTAATTACACCTTTGGTGATAGTCTCCAACCCTGGCCTACGGATGGCGGGCTTGGGGTAGTCACGACACGGGCCCCGAGGACGGGTCGTGACAGGACACACTATACTTTGTGCCTAAAATAGTAAATATGATCATGAACAATGGATAACTATTCCATACTAAGAATGATGTTGTAAGGCCTCAACACCACTACCATAAAATACCAAATGAAATCTTCGCCTCCAAGAGTCATGGAACAATATAGGCACTTGTTTTTTATCATCAAATCTCCTCTCATATGAGTCTCAAAAAGTAAGGGTCGAGTCAATAGTTCTACAAGAATCTATGTGTCTTGAAAAAATTTAGTGTCAAGAAAGGAATGACTAGAAACGGTGTCTATCAAAACTACATCTAAGGTCTAAAACACATATATCTTACCTCATATATTTCCTAGAGCCTTAGGTGTAAAATCCTACATTTCCTACATCTGACCTCATATATGTCCACCAACTCCCTTAGCCTAGCCTGGACCACCTGAGGGTGGTGGTGGTAATAGGTCAAACCTATGACCATCTCTTTCCACCATTCCTGCTCCACTATTATGTATACCACCCTAAGGACAGCCCAACTCATGTCCCTGTCTCTCCCTTTGTGGTCCCCGACTATTCCCCAATCATTCATAGGATGGGTAGGGATATCATGTTTCAGATGTCCCTGACCACCACATGTGTAACACTATATATCCATGGGTTGATTAGAGAAACCATGGGAGCCATGCACCGTTGACCCTAATTCCTGGAATTGCTAATTGAAGTTCATGAAAAACATTAATTCTTTTGCCTATTTTTGGTTGATTATTTACAGGCCTCAACTTCCTAGTGCCCACTATTATCACTCACTACTAGTATCTAATCCTCTAGAAAATTCTCCATGTACCACAACATAGGTAGGAAAGAAAAGGGATACCATTGACGCCCTGATGTCCCAGAGTAATCACTGATCAAATTTCCAAGACCTAAAAAACTAGTTTCAGACCACATCTATGGAGTAGAGATAAATATAAATATACCACATTGAATACTATGAAATTTTTATACTTCTCTGGTGTTGATACATAAGCATTAGTATGCTTACCGATATCATTGTTGTTGGTTAGAACTCCTCCCTCAATAGAAACGTGAAATATCTCTAAGAGAGAGCTATCTCATCATGACACTGAGCCACTAAGCTCTAAAATCACCCTGTGGGGTCCCAAATAATACTTTCATACTAGAAGTCTATCTGGTCAGCAGGAGTCCGCACAAAGAAGAAAACATGGTTGACTACCTCTTGAAAATAATTTTCCATATAGGGTTCTGGCGCACCCCAAAACCTAAAAGGTCTCTGCCTCTGAAACTTGTGCAATGCACTCAGACATCATGCATCCTTAGTTGGTAGTAATGGTAGTGGATTCTACTAAATAGGTGTTATCATTGGTACATTCCCCAATACCAATGACTCATCATTTGTAAGATCATCCTCATGATCACATAGCAGGATCCTGGATGGCTATCTTCATGGAATCATCCCTTAAGGAAATAAGATTTTCCATGCTCAATAGAACATATCTAGAGAGCTGATTGTATAATTAAATTGAAAACACAACCATTCCAAAATGATGCATGTACCATTATTTTTTCATCACAACCTATGTTTTCATAAATTAAATAAAAAAGTAGGTAGTTATAGTCTTGGTTTATGGATATGTTGGTCGTAACACTGTCACTGGAGTCCATGGCCTAAAATCCCAACATGATACACTTAGAATTATTTCCTCAAACTAACCACACAGACTTCTGATTATAATGTAGAACCTACCTCCTCTAATACCACTCTATCACGACCTGTACCATTGGGGGCCATGTAGTTTTTACCCCAAGCCTTCCACCAATAAGATAGGGGCTTTTGACTACCACCCTGTAAGAAAATCCCAAAAAATGGAAGGCATAATCATAAATACTGATACACACACACATATCTAAGACACAAAATGCTAAAACTTAAAAACACTATTTGAACAATGTATGCATACCACTATGATCACAAAAAAGATTACAACATTAGAATTAACTGAATTAATATAGATACATAATACAAGCCCAAAAAATCATCTGTAACCACAATACGAACCTATATGTAAAGAGGTTATGTGACTGATGTCTGAACTATTGAAACACACCTCGTCTATCCAGCCTTAGTAACCACCACATAGTCCTGGAGCACATAGGACTCCTACAAAGGGCCGATCATATACATAATACATGATACATGGGGGAAAATAAAATACAAGGATGAGTATAACAATACATATTAGGACACCCCAAAACCCCAATGGAAATACCAAAAAGGAAATACCACAATGAAAATACAATGAAAAAATTACCAGGATAGAAATACCATGATGGAAATACCACAATGGATGTATAGTCATCTCCACATACTATTTTGTCTACAATACATGTAGTAAGATTATTGAGATATACTCTGTCCAAGACAAATAATCTATAGGTAAGATACAAACAATTACTAGACACATGATTCTTCTTGAAGCACCATCATTTGGGGAGAACTCCATCCTTAATCCATAATATCATCGGAGACACTCATAAGGAGGTCTAGCTCAATTGGGACCCACCCCAAATGATAATGGATTGTTCAAGGATGATTATGCTACCTAGAGAGGTGATAATTCCCAACACACTATGGAATATCACAAACACTATTTTCATCAACCCACAACATAGGGGATCCGACACAAAGACCCAGGGGAATAAAAATAACTCTACTGATATTGAATTATAGATGGAGGAATAATGCCCTACTCTCAGAGATTATGCCAATTACAAAATTTTCACTAGGGGTTTTATAAGATCTCTCTAGTCCAATAGAGGGATACCATAATTATATTGGGTACTCAACAACTAAAGGGGACTACAATAAAATAATGTAGAGATAATGTCATACTAAACCCTCGATGAAAAGAACAAGGGTACTCTCTCAACCTATATTGGTCCAAACTAAAAAATCACGACATTATCTCAAAATAACCATCACAACGTCACTGTCCAATCACTGTCGATGACCTTAAATTTGGGTGTACCATTCTAATGTTATAGTGGTTTAAGATTAAATGGATGTCACTAAGATCATGGACCAACTGCACAGTTTTTCCATGAACTGTGGAAGCCGACCTTCATGGTCAATAACCTAGACTGGATACCATGCAGCTTATGTGATATAATCCATAGTCTACCTCACTACTAACTATAACAGTTTTTTCTATTTGGAGAGATTGTGGCTCGGGACTGCCTGTTGTGGTTTATTGTGGCCCATTTCTATCCAAGTCACCCAAGGTCTATCCTAGGTTCATCCCGGTCACCCTGTTCAACTTTTCCTAGCTCATCCCTGTAAAGACCCGAAGCTTGACGTACATATATATTACATTTCTTTTGTGGAAATACTTAAAACATAACAAAAACATACACACAAGGACCGTAATAGTTTAGTGTCTTTGGAAACTCGGAATATAAACTTCTAATCATGTTGAAATATCTTCAACATCTCCCATAATGATCTTCCCATTTTTGTTTCATTACCTAAAACCTTTCTTTATTTCCTGGGGAAAATAAAACATACAAAGGGTGAGCTCAAATTCTCAGTAAGGGAAAACATAGAGAACATAAAACACTCTATAAACATTTGAAAACAAAAACTTGAACATGAAATCTAAACATTAAAACCTTGAGCATAGACATAAATATTGGAAATACGTAAGGCATATATCATAAAGGAACATCAATCACGATAAAATAAGATGGGAATAAAACAAGTAATTGTGGAAACCATTCAGAACTTGTTATGATTTCCATAGTAGCCAAGGCATTGCTGCCAAGACCATCTTAGTGGACAAAGTCCCTTTCTGAATCGAGTTCACTCCTCGTTTCAGTCCTGTAACACTGAACCGGATTAACTTACCGTTATAGCCATGTCTATCTCATGAGATATAAATCTTTACCCAATGCATTGGAGGGAGATATAGGTCCCACCCATCTTATAATTAAATCATTCTTACTTGTGCCACAACATAAACATAAATCATTCATCATAACCCAATGAATAAAAATGCGTTTCATAGACATCATCCCATCATAACATAATCCATATAAAAAATGGATATCATTTCATCCTAAGAAAAGAGAAACCATGTAAATAATAGATTAATGATTCTTGATTCATACACAGGTGAAATAATGTCATCTTAGTTGAAAATGGTTTTGATAAAACACTTGAAATGAATTCTTGAGGAAAATATCCGTTTTTCTTCAGAATCATTTTCTTTTCAAAAAATGTCATGAAATTTTAAAAAAAATGATTTTGTTGAAAATAGTTATGAAATATTTTGGAGGAAGCTTCATGAAAATAAGGCTTTATAAAACTGTAAAAATCCTTTCATGCCGTATACGTTAAAAAACATTCTTCTCATACTTTTTTCGGAAAAGTCAAAAAGTACCTCGTACGGCAAAAAAATAAAGATTCCTTACATAACTTGTAGTAAAAGTAAAAAGTGGGTAAAAAGGAAATTAAACATACTTTTAGAAAACATGGACATGGATGATAACAATAACCCCAGTAAATACTTACGTATAAGCAATCTCGGATAAAAAAATGAGATTTGAAAAATTATCTGTTACCTAATGTCTGATATGCTTCATATGTATCCAAAACTCCTCTATAATGATTTAAATAATTTCATTGACTTATTACAGAATTTTTTTCATTGTTATGATATCATATATGGTTCACTTATGACTTCATATTACCCGTTCTTTTGTAAATTCCATGTAAAAGAGCGTTTTGGGTAAAATCGTTTCATTTGCCGTTCGTGTTTTGACTTTTAATTATTCATATGATTATTTAGATCATGATTACTTAATTCCAGAATATAAAACATGATTTATATATATTCAGAATATGGATATATATAATAGATCGATAAATGGAAAGAAATACACTGTTCATGGAGACGGTAGACCGTACGTATGCATGAACGCTGTTTTCGTTTCCTTATTGAGTTGAATGGAATTAAGTAGATGAAATACATATATATATATATATATAAAGTAGCTTTATAATTTCATATATTTCATTATTATTGCTTATATATACTTTATAATCATTCTCAAATGGTTAACATGGAGAATGAATCTCATCGCATCGTGGAGACGGTAGTCCGTACGTACGCACAAGCGATGATATCATCCCCATAATTATTGAATTGAATTGGATAGGATGATACAATGTATCATAATCAATATGATGTTATAATAACTATGTATAGTTATTCTATACACCATTATACCCATCCAAGTAAGGCGGTGTTGGAAAAACAGATTACACCACGGCGTGGAGACGATATTCCGTACGTACGCACGGGCGGTGATTCTGTTTTCCATAGGATGGATAGATGGTGAAATAGGGTTGTTTCATATTTATAATTACATATGAGTATATTAGTGATACTGATGATATTACTTCATAATTAAACAACTAAATAAGATGAAGTAGAAGAAGAAATAAAGTGGAAGAATCGGTAACATACATTACCTCTTCATTGAAGCGCCACTTTGAGACCTCCTCTTAGGGCACTAAAATAGGTAATTGAAGAAGACCAGGACCTCTAGGATGTTTCTAGGGAAGTCTAGAAGAGAATTTTTCAGGGTTTTTCTGAGCTTGAAAGCTCAAAGTGGTGTGAGGAAGAGAGGGAGGAGGTGGCCTTTTATAAGGGAGGAGAGGGGCACCTTTGGGAATCTTAAAAATATTAATTTATAATAAATCTGACCCCACTTAAAAACCTCAAAAAAGGACTCATATTCTAATATTAGATGATATAGGGTTTTAATCTCATCAACCAATAAAATTTATACATGTTTTGATTTTATTTTAAACCTTATCATTTTGATTTCTCCTTATTTAATCTTTTTAATTTTATTTATGGTAATAAAATTCTAAATTTTAAATGGTTAAAAATAGTAACATATATGTTGTTAATTTTCCATAACTGGATACTTTATAATATTTTAGACTATATAAATTTATATTTATAATTTTTAAATATTTTTGTGATTTTTAAACAAATTAATAATATGTTATTTTTATAAAATAACAATAGAGTCAATTTTGACACTATGCATTTATTTGAATTTAAATAAAATATATAAAGAAGATATGTTCAAACTAAAAGCATTAATAGATTCATAAAGGGTCATATGTATCTATAAAATTAGTGGAGAACATTAAATAGTTCATATAATATTTAGTTTATTAATTTTAAAACCATTTATTTGGTTTATCTCTTAATAAAATAATTACTACATCATTTGTTGAATAATTATTTAATATACATATTTTTTGCATAAAAATTAAAACTAAACCCATATGATGAAGATAATTATATTAAATTTCACAATAATACTTGTAATAGAATTTAGCATCTTAAAATCACAATATTTAAATTTTTATATTTATTCAATTATGAAGGTGACAACTTTGGTATCATTTAAAATAAAATAATATAAATGTCATAATCACTTTTATAAGGCTTCAAATGGTCAAATATTATACCATTGGATGATTATTGTTTACATTTAAATGTCCAATAAGTTTTTGTCAGGGTTTTGTGCCTTTTATGGTAACTATTAGTTTAATAAAAACTATATTCTTGATTTTTCACTAGATAAACAATTGTCTGCATCACTATTGTGTCACAATTAATGATAATTATTTAATACCTAAATATTATAAATAAATTCATATTATGTAGATAATTTCATTAGATTTCATTAGACTATTCATTTTCGAAGTTTCATGAAGTGTATCACTAAATTAAAATTAATATACATATAAGATTTAAGAGAGTGACATGTTGTCACTTTCATTGGTTTTAATAATAATTAAGTTATTTTCATGGACAAAAGTCCATTAAATGATTCAATCCAACCCTTAGGTGATATTGGTCGACATTTAGTCATAAAATATGATTTTTACAGGTGTTAGGGTAATTTTATAATCTTATATTTACCATTAATTACCCGATTTACCTTTAACTATGGTAAATAAAATTTACCATAGTTACTATTCATAAGGCGCAAAAATAAAAAGTATCCTATTAACAGAATTTGGACCCACTGATTCTAAATATGGAATCCATTTTTCAAAATTCAAAACAAATAAGTTTCAGTAATTAATTTAAAATTAATCCCGTTGTCGAAAGAAAACGGGTTTTTGTTTAAAACATTGCAAAAGATTTAATTGATTAACCTATGAATTCAAGGTGAAATAAATGCTAATGAAATATATTGTATTAAAACTTAAAAATATATTATATTTATACTTTAAAAACATTCAATATTATAATTTAACCACATAAATTATTATGATGAAAAAAGTTGTTTTTAATTAAAATATAGCGTGTTTTTACTATTCGTTAAAATATGAATGTTATCAGAAAAATATCAAAACTTTATCCAATATAAAGTTTTATATCCTAATTAAAAATAAGAAGTTTATTTTGTAAAATTGAACTTATAAACATTTCAAAAACTAGATTTAACGTGGGTGCACCATCAAAAGGCGGCAAAACTGCATTTTCTGAAAAATACTTATTTTACCCAAAAAAATTATTTTGTTCTTATACCATGTTCTAGAAAATGCTTAAGATGAATAATAATGTTATAAAATTCAAAATTTAGTTAATACTATTCATAACGGCTAGTTCATAATAATATTATAATAATATAACGTTGTTTAGTAAAACCCGGTATTGCGTACAACACATGATATCGAGGAAGGTCGTGATTGCATGTAATGAAAGCCATGATTGGGTTGAGTGTTGTGAAAGACTCCTTTGTTGTTTCATATAATAGAATCCAACCATATTTCATTTATACATTGAATATATATATATATATACACTCAATGTTTCGTAGAATGACTATTATCAAACGAACTTGAAATTATGTGTAACACAATCTAAGAATAGTGTTGCGAATACTACAAGCTAATAAGGTGTTGCGTATTGAACAAGATAATCTTGTTGAATCATAAAACACATGACATAAAATAAATTAAAAAGAATACTTATCATAAAATATCGGGTTGTTACATTCTACCCCCCTTAAAATAAATTTCGCCCTCGAAATTCTTCGGGGTTGTGCATGGTTTTCTACTTGAAAGATTCTTTAATTAAAACCCAATTCGTAAAATGAAATATCAAAATGTAACTTTCAAAACTAAAGTATGAAACGTAATGGCTACCCAAATTAACTCATCACTCGGTTTCCACGTAGGTGAACATAGGTGAAAATATGGATATGGAAGAGAAATCTAACCATCATGTTCTGATGGTGAGTGGT
This sequence comes from Viscum album, assembly GCA_963277665.1. Classification (NCBI taxonomy): domain Eukaryota; kingdom Viridiplantae; phylum Streptophyta; class Magnoliopsida; order Santalales; family Viscaceae; genus Viscum; species Viscum album. Next base: position 521,640,559 of record OY728127.1, on the reverse strand, counting down.
AGAGAACATGGCTATGAAAAAGCCAGCAATCAAAAAGCCAGATTTTGTGATGATCTAAGGTACCATATGATTTATCGGATATAAGGGCACTAGGACAACATTTTTGGTTTTCAAGATCATTTCCCAAAAGTTGAAGAATTTGAATTAGAAGAAATACTTGCTTGATTTTGGTACAATCTCACTACTGTTCGTTCTTTGAACAATTTCCACATCATCTATTAAATAAATGAAGTTGAATTTGTTATTCGTGAAGTGTTAGCAGATCATGTGATAGAATGATGGGTCATTCCATCTGTTTCAAACAAAAGGTTAGCAAAAGTATAAGTCCATCTTATGGTTAGATTAATCGTATATGGTTCCAAAAGTGAATGTATATTTCATATATCATTCCACTTAATAAAATTAAACTAGTTTCTACTAACCAGGGACTTTCGGTAGGCCAGTGGTAGGCGATAAAGGCATGTCGCACTTCGGTTGTGGGTTCTCTTTCCACAGCCTTGTCCGACGGGATGGGTTGTCGCCCGTCCTGCAGGTTGTCCTTTTTCTAAAACTACATTACTATAACATCCCATCAATAATATCGAAAAAAAGTTCTATCCTTAAACAATACTAACTTATTTCCAACATAATCCATTCCAATATTTAGGCTTATCTAAAATACTTCGGTCCAAGATCATAGTATAAAGAAAACAATTACTAGAAAGGTTATCTATCAAGAATGTGAATACAAGCATTTATCCCACATATGTCGTAAGATATATCTTATTGGTTTCATTCCAAACACATAAATACCTTAGTAATATATTCTCATGAAACATAAATTACCATATAACCTTAGTGAAAACATGAATACTATCAAAAGGTAACTCTTTCCACATACCAAAATCCCAAAAATCTGTATAATCAAACCAAAATATCACATAGTCATTATATCAGCCATGAGCTCATGAATACAATAAAAAATCTCATTATCTTCTTATCCCTTCATTATGTGCATATCATCTACTTTCCAAAAATATATGAATGACCTTTCATGGTTACCAGTACCATTCAACATATACTTTCATATAATTTAGGAAAACAATAGTGTAACAATCCTTAGATGATTCTTTATTCCATAGTACCATACATTATTCTATATAAACATAAAATCATTCCACTAACTTCTTAAACCACTAGCTGAGCTTCATTGTATATTTCATCTCATATTTCATTTGTAGTCTCTTCATAATCATCCACATAAATACTACCCGTATGACCATGTTGATTCTCTTCATGAGATTTTCCCTTGGGGCATTGGTTTTCATAATGCCCATACATTCCACATTTAAAACGTATAATCATTGTTGATGTCGTAGAAATACCATTATCCTTGTCCATGGTGTTAACTGAACCTTTTCCTTTGCACTTACTGGCTTTGTGTCCTTCTTTTCCACACCCAAATCATCTTCCAGTTCCTTTAAAACAATCTCCCTGATGCCTCTTACCACATTATTTACATTAGGGAAATTGAACTTTCTTTCCTCTATGATCATCATGAAACTCCATCATTCTCTTATTATCTGAGTCGGGAAACATACCAAAGTTGAGATTATTGATCATATTATGAGATTTCTGATTAGGCATAATAACGATGTTTGGACTTCCAAATCCCATTTCATTTGGTTTCTCATGAAAAATATCATTCCATTGTCCGTCATATCCTCCATTATCATGAATCTTTTTGTTTCCAGCCATTTTCCTTAAACTCAAAAAGAGTAGTGTGAGAGGCAAAAATCATGCTAGGGAAAACAACATACTAAAGGGGGAGTACCCTCAATATCTAACATATTAGGTTAAATTCTATGATCTTTACCGTAGTTCTAGGACTATATCCTATACGTATACCTATCCTTAGGGATATCCCTAGACATACCTTAGAAATATCTCTAGGGATCTCACTAACGTTTTCACATCTTAGTTTCCAAATGTTGACTAAAACTTTCCTCTAATACCAATTGTAAAGACCCGAAGCTTGACGTACATAGATATTACATTACTTTTTCGGAAATACTTAATACATAACAAAAACAGACACACAAAGACCGTAATAGTTTAATGTCTTTGGAAACACGGAATATAAACTTCTAATCATGTTGAAATATCTTCAACATCTCCCATAATGATCTTCCCCTTTTTGTTTCCTTACCTAAATCCTTTCTTTATTTCCTGGGGAAAATAAAACATAAAAAGTGTGAGCTCGAATGCTCAGTAAGGTAAAACATAGAGAACATAAAACAATCCATAAACATTTGAAAACAAAAACTTGAACATGAAATCTAAACATTAAAACATTGAGAAAAGACAAAAATCATGGAAGTACGTAAGGGATATATCATAAAGTAACATCAATCATGATAAAATAGGATGGGAATAAAACATGTAATTTTGGCAACCATTCAGCACTTGTTATGATTTCTATAGTAGCCAAGGCATTGCTGCCAAGACCATCTCAGTGGACAAAGTCCCTTTCTGAATCGAGTTCACTCCTCATTTCAGTCCTGTAACAATGAACCGGATTAACTTACCGTTGCAGCCATGTCTATCTCATTAGATATAAATCATTACCTAATGCATTGGAGGGAGATATAAGTCCCACCCATCTCATAATGAAATCATTCTTACTTGTGCCACAACATAAACATAAATCATTCATCAAAACCCAAAGAATAAAAATGGGTTTCATAAACATCATCCCATCATAACATAATCCATATAAAACAATGGATATCATTTCATCATAAGAAAAGTGAAACGATGTAAATCATAGAGACATGATAATTTAAACATACACATGTGAAATAATGTCATCTTAGTTGAAAATGGTTTTGATAAAACACTTGAAATGAATTCTTGAGGAAAATAACTTTTTTTCTTCAAAATCATTTTCTTTTCACAAAATGTCATGAAATTTTAAAACAAACGGATTTTGTTGAAAATAGTCATGAAATATTTTGGAGGAAGCTTCATGCTTTATAAAACCGTAAAAATCCTTTCATGACGTATACGTTAAAAAAACATTTTTCTCCTACTTTTGTTAGAGAAGTCAAAAAGTACCTCGTACGGAAAAAAATATTCCTTACATACCATTTAGTAAAAGTAAAAATTGTGTAAAAAGGACATTAATAATACTTTTAGAAAACATAGACATGGATGATAACAATAACCCCAATAAATACTTATGTATAATCAATCTCGGATAAAAAAATGAGATTTGCAAAATTATCCCTTAACTTATGTCTGATATGCTTCGTATGTATCCAAACCTCTTGTATAATGATTTAAATAATGTCATTTACTTATTACCGAATCGTATTCATTGTTATTATATCATATATGGTTCACTTATGACTTTATATTACCCGTTCTTTTGTAAATTCCATGGTAAAGAGCGTTTTGGGTAAAATCATTTCATTTGTCGTTCCTGTTTTGACTTATAATTATTCATATGATTAATTAGATCATGATTAATTAATTCAAGAATATAAACCATGACTTATATATATTCAGATTATACATATATATAATAGATCGATAAATGGAAAGAAATACACCGTTCATGGAGGCGGTAGGCCGTACGTACGCATGAATGCTGTTTTCGTTTCCTTATTGAGTTGAATGGAATTAAGTATATGACATACATATATATATATATACATAAATCCAGTAGCTTTATAATATCATATATTTCATTATTATTGTTTATATATACTTTATAGTCATTCTTAAATGGTTAACATGGAGAATGAATCTCATCGCATCGTGGAGACGGTAGTCCGTACGTTCGCACGAGGGATGATATCATTCCCATAATTATTGAATTGAATTGGATAGGATGATACAATATATCATAATCATTATGATGTTATAATAACTATTTATAGTTTTTCTTTACACCATTATACCCATCCATGTAAGGCGGTGTTGGAAAAACAGATTACACCACGGCGTGGAGACGGTATTCCGTACGTACGCACGCGCGGTGATTTCGTTTTCCGTAGGATGGATAGATGGTGAAATAGGGTTGTTTCATATTTATAATAACATATCAGTACATTATTGATACTGATTTTATTACATAATAATGAAACAACTAAAGAAGAAGTAGTAGAAGAAGAAATAAATTTGAAAGAATCGGTAACGGACATTACCTCTTTTTTGAAGCGCCTCTTCGAGACATCATCTTAGGGCAATAAAATTGGTCATTGAAGAAGAACAGGGCCTTTAGGATGTTTATAGGGAAGTTTATAAGAGACTTTGACAGGGGTTGGCCGAGATTGAAGGCTCAATGTGGTGCGAGGAAGAGAGGGAGGAGGTGGCCTTTTATAAGGGAGGAGAGGGGCACCTTTAGAAATCTTAAAAATATTAATTTATAATAAATATAACCCCACTTCAAAACCTCAAAAAATGACTCATATTTGAATATTAGATGAGATAGGGTTGTAATCGAATCATCCAATTAAATTTAGACATGTTTTGATTTTATTTTAAACCTTATAATTTTAATTTATCTTTATATAATCTATTTAATTTTATTTGTTGTTATAAAATTCTAAATTTTAAATGGTTAAAAATAATCACTTATATGTTGTTAATTTTCTATAATTGGATAATTTATAATATTTTAGACTATTTAAATTTCAATTTATAATTTTTAAATATTTTTGTGATTTTTAAACAATTTAATAATATGTTATTTTTATAAAATAACAATAGTGTCGATTTTGACACTATTCATTTATTTGAATTTAAAAAAAACATACAGAAGATATATTCGAACTAAAAGCATTAATAGATTCATAAAATGTCATATGTATCTAGAAAATTAGTGGATCACATTAAATAGTATATATAAAATTTAGTTTATTATTTTTAATACCATTTATTTGGTTTATCTCTTAATAATGTAAATACTACATCATTTTTGTATAATTATTTAATATACATATTTGTTGCATAAAAATTAAAACTAAATTCATATGATGAATATAAATATATTAACTTTCACAATAATAATTTTAATCGAATTTATCATCTTAAAATCACAATATTTAAATAGTTATATTTATTAAATCATGAAGGTGACAACTTTGGAATCATTTGTAATAAAATAATATAAGTGCCATAATCGCTTTTTTAAGGCTCAAAATGGTCAAATATTCTCCAATTAGATGATTATGGTTTACATGTACCTGGCCAATAAGTTTTGGTCAGGGTTTTGTGCCTTTTATGGTCACTATTAGTTTAATAAAAACTATATTCTTGATTTTTCACTAGATAAACAATTTTCTGCATCACTATTGTGTCACAATTAATGATAATTATTTAACCCCTAAAAATTATAAATAAATTCATATAATGTATATAATTTCATTAGATTTTTTAGACTATTCATTTTCTAAGTTTCATGAAGTTTATCACTAAATTAAAATTAATATACTTATAAGATTTAAGAGAGTGACATGTTATCACTTTCTTTGGTTTTAATAATAATTAAGTTATTTTCATGGGAAAAAGTCCATTAAATGATTCTATTCTGACCCTTAGATGATATTGGTCGACTTTTAGTCATAAAATAGGATTTTGAAAGGTGTTAGGGTAATTTTATAATCTTATTTTTACCCATAATTACCTGATTTACCTTTAACTATGGTAAATAAAATTTACCATAGTTACTATTCATAATGCACAAAAATAAAAAAATATCCTATTAACATAATTTGTACCCACTAATTCAATATATGGAATCCATTTTTCAAAATTCAAAACACATAAGTTGCAGTAATTAATTTAAAATTAATCCCGTTGTCGAAAGAAAATGGGTTTTCGTTTAAAACATTACAAAAGATTGAATTGATTTAACCTACGAATTAAAGGTGAAATCAATGCTAATTACTTACATTTTATTAAAAGGTAAAAATATATTATATTTATACATTAAACCCATTCAATATTATTATTTAACCAAATAAATTATTATGATGAAAAAATGTGTTTTTATTTAAAACATAGCGTGTTTTTACTATTCGTTAAAATGTAAAAGTTATCAGAAAAATATCAAAACATTATCCAATGTAAAGTTTTATATCCTGATTCAAAAGAAGAAGTTTATTTTGTAAAATTTAACTTAATAACATGTCAAAAACTAGATTTAATGTGGGTGCGCCATCAAAAGTAGGAAAAACTGTATTTTCTGAAAAATACTTATTTTACCCGAAAATTTATTTTGTTCTTATACCATGTTCTAGAAAATGTGTAAGATGAATAATAATGTTATGAAATTAAAATTTTAGTTAATACTATTCATAATGGCTAGTTCAAAATAATATTATAATAATATACCGTTGTTTAGTAAAACCTGGTATTGCGTACAACACACGCTATCGAGGAATGTCGCGATTGCGTGTAATGAAAGCCAAGTTAGGGTTGAGTGTTGTGAAAGACTCCTTTGTTGTTTCATATAATTGAATACAACCATATTTCAATTATACATTGAATATATATATATACACTCAATGTTGCGTAGAATGACTATTATAAAACGAACTTGAAATTGTGTGTAACACAATCTAAGAATAGTGTTGTGTATACTGCTAGATAAAAAGGTGTTGCGTATAGCACAAGATAATCTTGTTCTAGTATAAAACACATGACATAAAATAAATTAAAAAGAATACTTATCATAAAATATCGGGTTTTTATAATCTCTATCTTCTTGGGCCCATATCATCTCTCCTAGCTCAGACCACTAGCACACAAGATTCTTGCGATATCACATACATCCCAACTAGCCGCGTCTGCGGCCTCCACTCCAAGAATTCATCGGTCACGTCTAATGTGTTCGTCACCATAGTCAACTTATATCTTCCCCAATAGCTCCCACAAGTCCGATCATGATGCTCCATGTCGCCACCTCCTTCACCGCCTCACCAAGATAGACTGCCACATATCACCACCGCTTTGACTTACCAGAATGCCACACCAGACCCCTATTAATGGTCCCTTTATCATTGAACTAAACCACTATCGATTCCCAGAATTTGACACTAGCATAGATCTGGGATCCTTGGTTCTCGATCTATACAAACTCAGCCTATATTGTTGGTTTTCCTCTAATCTAGGGGTCTGATCGGGTTTGGATCCATCCAGAATGTTGAACTATGTTCACTGGGGCCCAATGGGGAAACACGTAATGAAAGGGGGATAAAAAAGTACAACGAACACTCTCCAGAATGAACCTCATCCATTGTTCATGTTTTCATCAATCTGTTTATGTTAGATGGATAAATGAAGAGTAACAATAAATAAATTGACACAAAAATAATCCCCTATATTATAAACAATATCAAAACAACCTATCATTGAGTAAATCTATTCATATATTGACCCACATTAATTGTGAAAATCAGTAATGGGTAATCACAAAGAAACAACATCCCTACCTTGATTGGGATCAATTGCTGAAAAATGACGATCATTGTGTCATCATTGTTGGAGATATTCCTCCGAATCTATTGTGCGTTCATCATTGATTCACAATTCATCCCCATTTTATCGATAGTGTTATTTATCGACGTCACAATGGAATTCCCAGGATATGGTGATAACCCTGAATTCTTATCAGTGTCTTAATAAAAAGGGAAGTGACTATGTGAAATAATTTTTCTATAAAAAACTATTTCTTTTTTAGGTTTCGTTGTTTGGGACATTTCCTAAAGATGGCCCACACCATCCAATTTTATGTTACACATATGATAAAGACACTCCTCTGAACTCAAATTTTCACTCAGATTTATGTTCCTAGACCTCGTTATTAGTTATTCCTCTTTTTTAGGGAAATTTTGTAGACATGCTATTACAATTGTAATATTTTTCAATCAATTGTTTCTGGAAAACTGGGCTTCAGAGTCACACACCTTCTCAACACCTAGTCTCAAAATAATTCCATATAATATCTAAAAATAATACATGGTAAATTACATGATGTTATAGCTACTCCCCTGGGCCACAACTCATGGACATCATGGGGCAATATCTCAACATATGACAAAAACACACTCCAAATAAAGGTTTTAGGGAAGTTAGATACATTAGTTGAAGAATAATGTAAGAATATGGCTATCTACCCTATATATTTATGAACAAAACACTTATATGGATAGATAATATGTTATTGATATAGGATAACTTATAGGGGTTCTTGTTAATTGAAGGGTCCTTAGCAATTTAAGGAGAAAAACACGAATTAAATTATTGTTTTCCTCCCAAATTACAGGAAACAAATTTCCTTAGTTAATGTGATTTTTTAGATTCTATTTTCTCCCATAAAGATAACAATGATTGATTAAATGGATCATCATTCCTAGCTAATAATGTCCAATACACTATATAACTGAAATCGACTCCCATTTATTTATAATTAGCTATGTTTCATTTTCTATAAAAATGTAACGATAAAAAGTATGATTGATCGACCAATTAAATTATGATTTAAATTTCATAAGGTCTCATACATATTATAATTGAAAAATGAAACCATGTGATTACAACCAAGACTAGATAATGTAATTACGGGTACATAGCTATTTTGGGTACAAACATGTAATTTAAGATAAGACCATCAATCTAAATAAAAAAACTATTTAGATGTATTTTGAGACATTAAAATACCATTTCCCTTTCCCTATAAAAGATGTTATTAGTAAATGAACATATAACAACCATGTATTACTCAACATTCATAAATACCAAAAGCAATGAATATAGTGAAATATACCTATATGAAAATGAATATGCCTGGAATGTGAATTATAGGTGCCTATAATGATGAATGTAAAAATTATCCGTATTGAATTGGGAAAATGTAAATATAATGATGAAGAAAATACAATCCACAAATTATGTGAATCATCTATTAGTTAATGTATATAAACAATAATAAAAAATAACAACAATTTAATTCACATGAAATATGGTATTTACCCAGAACGTGGGTTAAATACTCCATGTAATTGCTTATAAACATGTTCCAACACGATCCTAATCTCATGTATAAATTTACCAATTTGTAATACAAGAATAGAAACACTTATGATACCATTTAGTGACATCCTGACCTGGGTCACACTGAAATTTTCCCCACACCTCATTGTCCACATGTCCTCAAATGTGCCTTCCTATATACCATTAGATGATAACTATAGGATAAGTAATAAGGTTTGTCAGTAGGGAGAGTATTCCCCCATTCTAGAGTAACACAATAATGAAATAAAAAATGATAAATTAGTTGACGATGTATAATAAATATGGGAGTGTATGTAAGTATTAACATCCATCAATAATAACCAAATCAAAATATGAAGAGTAACATATAAAAAATACATCAACGTACTTCTATGTCTCTAATGAAAATGAAAATGTGAATACATTGTAACATGAAATAAGGACAGTACATGCTATGCATAAGAATAAAAGATCCCAAAAAATAATCTACAACTCCCAGATTTTTCTTCATCATCTTCTACCATGCTCCGTCCAATGAAAGAACAAATTTCAGGTGTCCAAGAAAAAATGCTTCCACTTTTCTATACCTGTGATCATATAATCTACACAAGTACTTGTAGAGATGTGGATAAAGTGTGAGATAAATCATATTCAGCCACAAAAAATGGTTTCTATACAATCTATTAAGTGAATAGAAATTGAATAGTGTTAAGGTTAATAAAAAAGTAATAAAAATCTAAAATAAATAGTCATACCCGCTTCAGGCTTAGCGTGTAATTTCTATAAACATGGTATCATTTAAGTAAACCATTTATGATTTAGTTTATATTGATAAATCCTGGTAAAGTTTCAATAAAACTGATATAAATCATTAAAATAATAATAATAACAATAATTATAATAATAGAGGATCCAAGATGAAACCAATGCATTACTGGCCTTAGGGGTTATCCACCATATAGTCATAATACAAACATTTTAAAAATAAATTGTATGAGTGTAATATAATGTGTTTGATAGTAACATAAATTTTAATGAGTCTATAATAATCCTTGTATCTTTTATAATGTAATCATGGGCTAAACATGACTAGGCCGTCTAGGGTGAATCCATGGTGTCGTGTTTCTGAAGACAACAAGTTGAATCTAAGGAGTGTATCCAAGTGATTCTAATATCAAGAGTGATTTTGAAGGTATCCTATAGAATAATTTCATGTATCTGACAGTTAATAGAGACCATGTTATAAGTCCGATATCTCTATTTGTACCCAGCTCCTTGAAGTAGTGCGGCATCCCTATATTGATAAATGATTTCAATCATGAATTCAAGATTGGATCATGTCTGACTATTCCTATAAAGATAAAAAGACCAATATGGAATAAAAACCATATACATAAATCATTATTCAGTTTATTTCATGTAATAAAAAAACAATTTAATGATTCATGAGGTTAATTACATTACCATTTATCATCATTACAATGTTAATCAAGGAAATGAAATCCTTTTATCACATTAATTACATAATCATTAAACAGGATCATTTCGTTCCATTTTGTTAATCATGATAAGGTAGATATGGATTTGAAACTAGTTACCATTCAATTATAATTAACAATTCTAGGTTATATCTATAAATATACATTCTATTATATAATTTAATTAATGATTAATTATTATGAAAAAATTACCTTATCAAGGAAAATTAAAAATGCAGGAGAATGTTGTCAAAAATGGAGACACAAGGAATAACATGGTACACAACCTAATAGGGTGGATGAAATTGAGGTTCCAACCTCTAATGGTATCCCGATCAAGTTTAAATATTTCTTTATAATACTATTTAAATTATTATAATAAAGGCAAATTAATTTTTTGGGAAAGTCCCTATGATATTGGGTTGCACATGATGATAGAAATTGACAAACATCATGACTTTTAACGAAAATTTATAGACCACCTACCTCATTCCTATAGTAATATATTACGTTGTTAATCACCCATATTTTTTCTGGATCTGAAGTAATTGGAAAATATACAAATGCTAAAAAATAGGGCATAGGAGACTGCATCAAATTAGCATCGTCAATGGAAAGATAAATGATGAACTTAGACTATGTACAAAAGAAAATACTAAGTTGAATACAATGTTATAATCAGATATTTAATCAAAGGTCAGATGGTAATTCAATAAAAAATCCTGGATTAGAAAGAATAGAAGAGTTCTCAATGGGCATTAGGTGGTACTATTGTCTGTTGGAGAGAAATAAAGTGTGATGAGTAAGTTATATGGACAGAGGGGTAAATGGAGAAATTATAAAACATTAAAATGTTCATGATTTGGCTACCCTGATGAAATAACCATGCACCATAACGTGTCCAAGGATGGTATCCCACATGGTCAGGGGATCACAGTTTGTCTCACAGTGCTATACCTTTGCACAATCCTTTTCCAAGGGTGCACACCTGCATGAGCTACAATTCACTATTAGAAAAACCATGTGTTTATTATGAGTTACACTTTGTCATGGTTTGTAGCACCCCATATGGTTTATCTAACCATGGATATTTGTATGAATAGTTTCGAATACATTTTTGTCATAGTTTCCCCCCCCCAAGGATGGATCTATGGGCTTTGAACATGCCCCAGATATTCCTTAACCCTTATATATGTGATTAGGATTGATTTTAAAGATAAAATGAAATATTCAAACTAAAAATAAAAATATTAATTCCTCATAGAAGAAATTAGTTCTTAGTGGATTTCTTGGTATGTATACTGATAAATCAATGAGGTTATTAGGATGGTTTCCCTATAAAATGGACATTATTGTATCTTATTCTCATATAAATTAATATATTATTATAAAAATTTCCCAAAACCTGATTTAGAGATTACAACTATAATATTTTCTATTAACATATGTTAAAATTATCTATATTGTTAATAATGTAAAATATATACTGATCAAAAGATATTGAAGTATGTATTCACAATGAATGAGATGAATATGAGATAAAGGAATTGGTTGAATTTGATAATGGACTATGAGTTTTTAATACATTAAAACCCTTCGAATATAAAAATGGTGATCAATGTAACAGTGTTTCCTAACTAGCTATTCTCATTGCTAGTTTGAGGTTATCAAGGGTGTTGTGGTGGGGGGATAGATGAGATTCTGTGGAGTTGGAAGCGTATCAAAAATGTATTAGGATTTCAATTCCATTAAAGGGGTATTTAGAGACTAATATAGTGATATTAAACATTTTTGGAGTGCTGGATTATGGCTTGTGTATGGTGAGGGATTGGGATTGATACGTCCTTATACCATATGAATTTATTTAAATAATAACACAATTCCACCCAAATTCCATGTTATCATGTTTAGAATGATTTTATAGCCTAGTAGTTTTTTTATTACATATGTTTGGCAGAAAAATGGATTTTAGTATATATAATTTCATTTTATATCATATGGTGGGTGTCATCTATGATTTAAATATATTCAGTTTTTTCAATTCTCTAGCAATTCAGTTGGAACCTATTACTCATATATTTGGGATGAACCATTGATGATTTTTAATGATATTCTATCCCTACTTCTCAAACATTGATCCTTTGGTTATGGTGGATTCTCACTGAATCTCAGTAAAAATTCGTTCCCTTACTCTTGGTTTCATTCTTTTGTTCTTCTCATGGATATTTTTTGTGAAGTGCCTCTTTGGTTTAGTAATATTTTGGGGTTTCGTTTTTAATAACCATTTATGTGTTGTACTTTTATCTAGGGGTTTTATGTGTGGTTTTTGGTTATGTAAATTTCTTCTTTGACCTATGGTGCCCATGGAGGTGATAATTTAATGATTTCTTTATGTAATCAATCATTTATCTTTATATTATATCAGTCTGGATGGGTTTTCTCTTGTTTTAATTTGGAATATGGTTTTCAAAACCTTAATGGAAGAGAAATAATTATTTAATTGAAATTTTATTGGGAAATGGGTTTCATTCACTAGTCTTTATCACTTTGATATTTTATATTATATTGTGATTACATTGGAAAAAGAACTCACTAAAAACATTATCTAATAGGGTATTAGTTTGGGTAATGTGTGTGAAGATTAAGGAACCTTTTTATGATTTTTTGGAATCAACCTTAAATATAAACTAGATAACCACATGTTTTTTTGAAAAAATGGTTTCCTCCATATTTTTGGCTTGTGAAGTAATTACCCTATAATAAATAATTGAAATTTATAAAAACAAACTTGTTAAATCTATAAAGAAATTTGGGACATGTCATCCTCTATTTTCATGTTGTAGGGAGATGATTTGTTTTTTTTTTGAATATGGGATATAGATGTGATGATTTTGTGGGGTCGTGTTGCAGGGAGACATAATAATTGGTTTTTGAGGCCATTCGATAGTTAGAAAATGAATGGTTGTGATAATGGATGGAAATGTATGGTTTATATAGGGCTAGAAATGATGTGACAATGTGATTTTTTTGGATTTATGAGGAGAATGAGTTATTTGTTTGGATATAAAATGATGTATTTGTGAGAGATTCTTGGGTATTATTGAATTGGTTGATAATTCATTAATAAGCATTGTCTAGTTTTCATAATGTGATGGAAATTATTAATTACTGTATTTAAATGGGAAGTTTGGTAAAATTTGGTTGTTGATAATAAATTAAAGGAGTCATATTTTTAAATTTAATTGGATAATGATGTGGATAGAGTATTGTTGTGTAATTTTTTCATTATTAGGTGGTAGAAAATGTTATAATTTTATGATTTTTTTAGTGATTTGTTGTAAACCCATAGGCCAGACAAATGATGATGGATATATAAATATATATTGTTTCTTTTAATTTTTATTTCTATATGAACCCAAATCACTTTCATAACTATGTATAGACTCGAATAAATTTATATGAGAGATTTTTTCCCAATATGTTAGGGATGATGATCGATGAATAGATACTTACTCTCTCCCTCTCTATTTCTAGTTGAGTAGAAGTTCATAGGATCTGTTTGACAGATATATGATAGTATACTACGTGATGGATATGATGTGTTTAGGTGACATGTGATGTTACCATCTTTAGGGGCAGTAGACCCAGTGTATGAAAGAAGTATTCGAAATGAACGTGTTGTGGGGTGGCTTGTGGTGGGGTAATTCATGGTAGGAGTAGGGAATGAGGTTGATGTACATTATGATAATTTTAACATACTAAATTGTTTATGATAGTGGATGTGGTCTGATGATCTTGGTGTATATATTAATGATGTGATGTGACCATGTTTTGCAGTGATGGTGTGGGGTATATGAATGAAATGTGAGGGGTGTGATATACGACATTGGGGTGTGAGAGTGGAAAATCACTGATAATGTGGTGCATGGTACCTTTTATTTGTATAATTCATATTATTTTTTTATACATGGTTTTTTTTATTTAGTGAGTGTCTCATTGTGAGTATTAGTATGGATAGTTGATCTATTTGGTTTTAGTTGGATCTGTTATTTTTTCATAGGTACATTAGTATACTACTTTCATATTTTGATGGGAGAAAATTTTTTTCCTATTGAGTATACTTTCATTTTCATCTTATGTATATAAACTTTTTTAGGTTTTCTGAAGGGTTATGGAAACCATGATGGACATCACTAGCCTAGAACCTTGGACTATTTCTATATCACTGCTTTAGATTTTTTATTTATTTACATCAGATACTTTTCTTATTACCGTCTTAATTTTAATATGAATTGTGGGATGGCATTTTCATTTCTTTTATAGTTTTTCATAGATATCCTTGTATTTCTTTCATCATATCTCATGATCCTATTATTATAGAGGCTAACACCCCGGATTTTTGAGATTTTTTATACACCCTATGTGATATCCACTAGCCCTGTTCTTAGTGGAGGTAGGACATAGGGGTCATTATCTCTCTCCCTCTCCATTGCGGTATATTAAGGGAGATGTGGCCCAGAAAGAGTTGAATCAAATTTTAAGGTTTAGATAGAGTATGTAGTTTGAAGTTTGTATCCATGTTTATTTTATAGATTTTAGGGAAATAGTTCCTGATGACCTTGGTACATGACCATGATCAGAGAGACAAATGACAACATGATATTTTAGGGCCACTCATATTCTGGGGAATGAACACTGAGATTATTGAATAGCCAAGTGAGGATAACATGTTTGTAGAATAGATAACTAATAAAGGTACATGTGTCATAATGACTTTTTTTTATTGTCTAAAATTGGTTTATATTGGGGGTTTGAATGTATTGAAATGAGCTAATATGAACCCTAATGAAATTCCATCCTACTAAATTTAAATAATTGTTTATCATTAATATGTGTCACCTAGTAATTATCTGTATGGATTTCATTCAATAGAGTATCATCATGATGATATGGTTGACTATGGGAAGGTTTCTCTAGTTATGGAGGATGATCAGTTTTAGAGGATATTTGATAATTTTCAGTGTTATGATTTGTGAAAGTATGAGAGAAGTGCTTCTGATGTCTTGACATATATGTTCTTAGAGGATCTTGAGATCACCTTTTTTTAGAGACCCATCATTATATTGTGTCCTTTTAGAATCAATTTATATTTTGGGGCTTGTATGTTAGTTTTGGATGTTTTATATTGAATAACATATAGAGGATAATGTTCCATGGTTCAACATTAATAAAAAATATTGGGAAATGATTCATTTTTTTCCATGCATTTGGTATTGAAGTAAGATCATCATTCTCTTTGTAAAGGGAGTTTGATAATATGGGAAATTGAGATTATGTTCAAATAAATTGAATATTTTCCCCCAATAATTTTACTAATGAGGAGTCTTATACAATATGTATTATGAAGGTGATCCATCCTTCTATCCATTATGTGACTACTCTATTTACATTGCTGACATAAATGGAGGTTCAAAACAAGGTAGATGTGATCAAGTTGGTGCACCCTTGGAGATAATTACTATGAATGGGGAACTAGTAGGGTTCCTTGAGGAGTATGATCAATAGTTGTAGGTCTCATGTTATAGGATAGTTGATTTTTCGACCAATAGTGAGTTGAAAATAGAGGCATCCTTTCAAGATTCTTTGGGATAGTGGTTTCCAAGGATTTCATGGGGAATTCTGGATAGTGTGGTTTTTCTGTGGAGTTCATATCCATCCAAATAACTAGTTGTTAGTAATTCATTAATCTCAATTTGATGTTCTATGCCAGCCTCAACGGAAATTTCCAGTGAGGTCATTTTTGAGCTGGGTAAATAGGATTATGGCCCACTTAGGGGATACGATGTAGGTAGAATCCAACTATATGATGTTCCTCACATTTATGGACCCCAGTATAATCATAGACATTGAGGTTTCCAACATCTAAGAGTTATAGGAGTTGGGAATGGTCATTTACAGGATGTAGAGGTGGAAATGTCAAACGGGATAGATATCATTCGATGTATGCTTGTCCTATCCTCTACCCTCATTTTTTCCATGATTAAATCATAATAATTAGACTCCTTTTTGGAACCCAATCTATTCTATGGTCTCAGACTAGATGTAGGGACGATTCTCTAGCCCTTGGTGATGACTATGTTTGTTAAAGGCCAAACAATATTGTTTTATGTGTGTCAGGGTGGGTAGAATGATGATGTGGAAACAACAGTCATATAAATAACTATTCTTTCTCCAGATGCATCCATATGGTGTTATTCCTCATATGAAATAGTTTTATTTTTTTTGTAAAATTATCTAATTCTACTGAAGGATATTCATGTTCTTTTATATGGATGAAAAAATAGTAGTTTCAATGATTTTTCGGGTTGTAAAGTAGATATTTAGTGCATGGATCCCCTTATTTCATTTATTGATGGTTTTTCTATAGAATTAGTTAAAACTAGGATGGTGGAGGTTCCTTGTAACACCCCGACTCCACTAGGCTAGAGCCGGTGCATTACTTGTGATATTGGCACGGTTAGAAGGAATGAAAATACCGAATGAACAATCATTTTAGTAGTCTTGAAGAAACTAGATACATATATGTAACTCAAATTACATTGGAAAATGTTACAAAATACAATAAATAACAAAAAACTCAAAACGGCATCCACAGAAACTGAAAAGAAGACCTTCTCTTCATCACCTGTCGAAGGTAGAAAATGAAAGGGGTGAGCTCAAATGCTCAGTAACAGTTAAAAATAGCGGAAGCATGAGTACAATAATAAGTTAATCACAATCAATCTAACATAATCAATATGGTGTAGCGAATAAATGAATAACTAATTCCAATAATATACTGAGAATGAAACAACATCCATAGATTTTTTCATAGTGAAAACATCACGGATAATAATAATAAGTGATAATGAATAAATAGAATTCATATTAATTGGATGCCATGTATCTGGATCATGAAACCATAATACTGTAAAAATGGTTTACTGCTGTTGGTAGAAATCCGTCTGATTTTTGGAAACAAACTCAAAGGGTTTTTCTTCAAACTATTTTGTCTCATGAGACCTACTGATGCATATAGGGGTTGTAGTGGGCCCCACCCACCTCTAAATATAAATAATTATTTATTAAATGATTAAATACAAGATAAATATTCCTTTTCAATATCCATATAGAGTATATAATACAGATTCATCAATAACATCCCAAATATACACCGTATGTGAAATGGTATACAGTTTTGAAAATAAACATATCAATGACATGAGATTATGGATATTTAATAGAAATATAATTTCAAATGGAAAGTGATCTCAAATTGGAAGTAGGTACACCACATAAGTATTATTAGGTGAAAAATACAAAGTTAGTCACAACAAAGGGGATATTCTTGAACAAAAGTGAGAGAGAGGATCCCTTACTTTATGCTTGAAGGTGTTCTTGTCTGGTTTTTAAAGTCCTGAAAAAACAAATTAGGATTATTAGTTTATAATTACAGAACCTATTTTATATTTAATTTATATTTTATAGCCTTATTTAGTTCATTAATGGCCTTTTTGATGGATTTAAGAGATTCAATTTTGTAGTTTTTGAAGCATTTTCTTACTTGGTTTCATGCTTTGTATACTTGTATTCGTGAATGGAAGTTGGTTTGAAATATGGTTAAACATCCAGAATTGTTAATATACATTATTAGTGAAATTAAAGAGACATAAATTATATTATAATTATTTTGGTTATATACCATGATGATGAGTCATTCGATGAGTTAAAGATAAACGCTTGAATTTGGCTTGGCAGTTTTGTGCTAAATAAACTTGTTTTGTATATTTAGTCCATATTATGAACGTTTGAATATTACAGAACATTAATCAAGATAAAAAACATTTATTATGACCTGGTTCAACCATATATTTGGTTTCATGACCATACTTTAAAGAATTAATGGAAATAGAAATTACATCTTCCATGATGTCGGTAATTCGACACATCACGGATAATGTTTTCATTCCATAAATTTGTGGGAGAGGAGAAGAATAATGATGAAGAATTTTCCATAAACATTAGAACAACCAAAAAATAAAATATTCTGAAGAATAAATTATTCTTGGTTAAGATGAGGTGAGGAACTAAGAAGACAATAAATGAATCTTAAAATGAATGAAAACATGGTAAATTTCTCACGAAAAGTCGGCAGCCTAACAACATCTCTTAAAATTTCATAAAAAAAGTTTGATGAGAGGAATGGATTATCTCATCATTCGTACATAATATGGACAGTAAGGGGGAATATTTAATGAGATATCCCAACATAATCCAAAGGTAAAGGAAGAGAATAACATAAAATGAATGAAAAGAAAGAAAATAAAAGAGGTTGTTTACCTCTTGATCTCATCTCCTTGAGATCCTTCTTAAAGGCTTTGGTTTTGGTCTTTTGGTTAGACCAGCAGGTGTAGGACTTGGAGAAGAGACTTGGGAGGATTATTGGTCAGAACTTTGAGGAGCTTCATGGTTTAGAGGAGTGAAGAGAAGAGGTGGGGGGTTTATAGAGGAGGAGAGGGGTAAATTATGAATATTTAATTTCATTATCTTATTATTTCCATCAAGAAAACCAATAGTATTGTTTCATGTGACCTAGTAGTAATAATGTCATCTGAGTTCTAACCAAGTGGCCTTGAATCAATTATTATGTCCTAAATTGTGTATTTTACTGATAAATTGAATATACGGTATTTTACCGTATTTCACTATTCATAAAAAATTCAATAATTTCAGAAAATTCCCAAAAATTCACCCCTAACATTTTTCGACGTGTAGAATTCAAAAGTGAAATCCATTTTTCAAAAATAAATTTCTAAATATAATTAATTTAATTTTTAAATAAGGTCATAGTTCATTTGAAAAATAAAAATCTTAAAGTGCAGTTTGTTTTCTGTGATATTGAAAAATTAATTAAGACCCCATTATCATATTTCTATAAGAAAATAATGTATTATTATTATTTACTATTCATAATAATCATATTAATATTCATATTACTATTCCTAAGGGTATGTTATTATTCACCAAAAATCAAGTTTTTTCTATCAGACTCCAATTGATTTACTGATCACAACTCTAGATGACCATTTTTTGAAATTTAAAACATAGAAGTGGAAAATTTTTATTTAATGTCTAGGTTTTGACTATATCCTTAATAACCTAGTGTTGTTTCAGAGGAAAAAAATGATGAATATAATGTCACTCAGTGATAAATATAGAAACATAACATAAAATGTTTTGGGTACAACATTATTCCCTCTTAAAAATTTTCTCCTCGAAATTTACAAAATATTACCTCAAATGATTCGGGTATGTCTTTAACAAAAGCTCCTCCGACTCCCATGTTGCTTCCTCCATCTTATGGTTCCTCCATATAACCTTTACCAGATGGTTCATCCGATTTCTCAATACGTGTTCTCTAGTATAAATATTCTTGATAGGCTCTTCACAATAAAATAGATCTGGCTCAAGTTCTACTTCTTCATAAGTGAGTACATGTGTTGCATCTGGCATGTACATTCTTAACATTGACACGTGGACACATTGTGAACCATGATGAGACATGGTGGCATTGCCAAACGGTAAACAACAACTTCAATTCGGTTCATAATTTCAAATGGTCCAATTTACCTAGGACTTACCTTTCCCTTCTTACCGAAACATATAATACCCTTCCATGGATATACCTTTAAGAAAATATGATCACCTTCTTGAAACTCAAAATCCTTCGTTCGGTTATCTACAAAGCTCTTTGGCCTACTTTGTGCTATTTTGATATGGTTTTGGATATTCATCACCTTCTCTATTGTTTCTTCAATAAGTTCTGGGCCCACGAGCTTTCTTTCACCAACATCATCCCAGCATGTTTGTGTACGATATCTCCTCCCATACAATGCTTCATAGGGTGCCATCTGAATACTTGAATGGAAGCTATTATTGTAGGAAAATTTTATGATAGTTATATACTGATCCCACATTCCTTGAAAATCAAGTGAATAAGACCTCAACGTGTCTTACAATGTTTGAATAGTCTATTCTGATTTTCCATCAGTTTGTGGGTGGTAGGTAGTGCTCAAATAAAGATCAGTATCTAGGGCCTTCTGAAGACTTCTCTAGAATCTTGATGTAAAACGTGGAAAACGATCAGAAACAATCAATAGGGGTACTCCATGATGTCTCAAAAATTCATTAATATATAGTCTTTCTAGACGTTCTAGTGGTAGATCTTCTCTTATAAAAAATGTGATGGCTTGGATAAATGATCAACAATGACCCATATTGCATCATTCCTTATAGGATTATTTGGTTGTCCCATGACAAAATCCATAGTGATGTTATCCCATTTCCACTCATGTATGGGAAGAGGTTGCAATACTCCTCCACGATGTTGCCTTCCATCTTTCACTTGTTTACAAACCATACATCTTGACATAAATTCAACAATATCTCTCTTCTTGTTGTCCCAAAAAAAATATTCTTTCAAATCTCTATGCATCATAGTGCTACCAGGGTGTATAGAGAAATTGAAACTATGTGAATCATCCAACAATTCCCTTTTTAGATCAGGTATGTTGGTAACACAAAGTCTCTTCCCAAATCTCAAAATTCCATTTTCATATACGAATTCACTCAAACTCCCATCATTTACAGCATTAATCTCCTTTTGAAACTCCTCATCATCAGTTTGAGAAATTTTTATCCTTTCTAGTAATGATGTATTGGAAACCATTTGAAAAAACATTGATGTTTCACATTCCATGGTTATTCCCATATCTATCTTTACTAGATCCATGAAAATAGGATCCCTTTCAACTCTCATCTTGTTCAAAACTCCATGATCTTTTCTGCTCAAAGAATCTGCCACCTTATTTTCCTTCCCCTGGTGGTATTGTATCGTGCAATCATAATCCTTGAGTAGTTCAATCCATCTACTTTTCCTCATGTTGAGTTCTTTCTGTGAGAAAATATACTTCAAAATCTTTTGATCAGTATAGATCTCACATTTTTCACCATAGAGATAAGGACTTCATATCTTCAATGAAAAGATTACAGCAGCTAACTCAAGATCATGAGTAGGATTGTTTTTCTCATAAACATTTAGCTATCATGATGCATAATCAACAACCCTATCATTTTTCATAAGGACACAACCAAGTCCTTTTATTGAAGCATCACTATAAATAAAAAACATGTCCTTCCCCGATGGTAGAGTAAATATAGGATCATTGACTAATCTTCTATTCAGTTATTCAATACATTCTTCACAATATTTTGTCCAAACAAATTTAACCCATTTTCATGTGAGCTTCATTAGAAGGTTAGCCAGTCGGGAAAATTTCTACACGAAACGCCGATAATAAAATGCTAATCCAAGAAAACTGCGTACCTCAGTTATGTTTGTTGGAATGGGACAATCTTGGATTTCCTTTATCTTTGCAAGATCAACTTGGATTCCATCCTTCGAGACAATATGGCCAACAAAAGAAACTGACTTAATCCAGAATTCACACTTGCTAAACTTCCCATATAATTTATTTCTTCTAAGAGTTCCCAGAATAACTCGAAAGTGATACTAATGGTCTTCATATCTTTTTGAGTATGTGAGGATATCATCGATGAATATCACAAAAAATTTATCAAAATATTCCTTGAAAACTCTATTCATTAATTCCATGAAAACAGATGGTGAATTTTTCATTCCAAAAGGCATCACTGTAAACTCGGAATGCCCATACCTAGATTGAAATGTGGTCTTAGAAATATCTTCCTTCCTCACACTAAATTTATTAAATCTGGATCGAAGGTAAATATTTTAAATGTATTGAGCTCCATGAATTTGGTGAAATAAATCATCAATCCAGGGTAGAGGAAACTTATTATTTATTGTAATATCATTGATTTCACTGTAATCAATGCACACCCTCATGGATCCATCATTCTACTTTACAAACAAGACTGGGGCTCCCCATGGAGAAACACTAGGTCGAATAAATCCATTGTCACTCAACACATCTAGTTGTTTATTCATCTCCACTAGCTCCACTATGGCCACTCTATATGGGGTCTTTGATATAGGTCTTGCACCAGGAATTAAGTCAATGGAAAACTCAATTTTGCGCTCTGGAGGATGTCCAGGTAAATCCTCTGGAAATACATCAATGTACTCATTCACTATGTGCACATATTTAATTTTAATATTTCATTCCTCTCCTAGAGATATTGGTTTATCTTCCTCTACAAGTATTGCATTCAATAGAGAAACTGGGGTAGTTCTAGATAAGAATCATGTGGCAAAGTTTCTGCCCTAAAGACAAGGGATTCTACACCATTTCCAAAAATTGTAACATCCTTTTTCTTGAAATAAATACTCACATCATAATTTGATATCAAATCCATACCAAGAATTATATCAAATTCAGTCATGGGTATGATGATAAGGCTAGAAACTGTAGCACGTTTTGGTGTTTGGAGGGGACTAGTCGATATGACTTTGTTGCAATGATACATCCCATGGGATTTTTGACTGACAACTCCTTTCTTTAATCAAATTGGAAATATCTAATTTTCTTAGAAAACTGATAGGATATAAATGAATGCGATGATCTAGAATCAAATAAAGTAATGCCTATGTTTGAGGAAATAATTAATGTACCTTCCACCACATCAATAGGATCTTCGACTTCTGCAATGGTAATCGCATAAGCTCTCCCTTGATCTTTTGTCCTTTTCTGAGTCAAGTTTCCTTGGTGTTTAGGACACTCATTTTCATAGTGTCCCATCTCTCTACAATTGTAGAATTGAACATCATTGAATTGTTTCTTCCCCTTGCATTCATCAGATCGATGACCCTTTTCTCCACAGTTATAGTAGACTCCCATGCCTTTCAAGCATTTCCCGAGATGATTCTTTCCACAGTTCTCGCATAATGGAAAAATATCTGTTCCCTTGCTATTCTTTGGTGCATATCCTTTTCCATTGATATCAGAGTACCGCTTCTTATCGTGGTTTCATTTGAAAATATTTGATCATTCAAATTCCCTCTCTGTTTGGAGGGCACTTGATACAATTCCATCATATGATGAAAATGTTTGAGAAGCCAGTGCCCTCCGAAGACTGGGCTAAATAACTTCAAATAAATGATCAATATTGTCTGCCTAGTCGCGTACGTAATCTACAGCATACCTGTCCAGCCTTGTAAAAGTAGCATCATACTATGAAATATTGTCTTCTTCACATTCATTCAAGCTAAGGAATTCCCTTTTCATTTCAGTTCGTTTCTCACGAGGGAAATATTTCTGGAGAAATATTTCCTTAAAAGACCACCACTCCATATCTTCCATTCCTTCTTCCTCCATGGTGTTCTGAATCAGGGACCACCATTGGTCAGCATCACCGTTGAGTAAATATACTGCCAGCACCACCTTCTCATTTTCATTACATCTTAATGCCATTAATATTTTTTCAGGTGACTTGATCCATTCCCCATATACCACAGAATTAGTAGTCCCATTGAAATATGGGCGCTTATGCTGCATGAAACGATCCAACACAGGTGTGGAATGGTTATTTATTACAACTTGAGTATGTTGTCCCAATATATTCATGATCAGATCTTCTCCAACATTTATTGTGTTGACTTGCTCAGTATGGATATCCCTACCTTGCCCATAAGTATTGATTCCCCTTCTTCTATTAGATGCCATTTCTAAATAATGGGATTAAAAAAATTTGATTACGAATCTTAAATATAAAAGCACTCAACCTAGATTTAAATTCTATGCATAGCTAATATTATAAACTTGGTTTCTCTAAGGTAAAATTTACATTAAACTCCATAATAATGGCTTGAAAAGAAAATATGAATTATCCTAAGCATATCCCCCAAGAGTGTTGTAACCAAGAGTAAAAAAAGGCATATTGTTGTGTACCAATTCCCATTCGAGTCTATCCCAAAGCGGTGTTCTCGGGTTTTACCCCTAGATACATCTGTTCCAGAGCTGCCTCTACCTGCTCGTATCCAGACAGAGATGTATTGCTTAAAAGATCCACATAATCTATTCCTTACCAAAATACCA
Organism: Viscum album; assembly: GCA_963277665.1. Taxonomy (NCBI): domain Eukaryota; kingdom Viridiplantae; phylum Streptophyta; class Magnoliopsida; order Santalales; family Viscaceae; genus Viscum; species Viscum album. Next base: position 521,615,925 of record OY728127.1, on the reverse strand, counting down.
GGATGTTCTTGTAATTTTATCCTCAAATTCTACCTTAGGGCTTGGTTTCCTACTATATATTTCCTACTCTAGTTTCCATGTTTCCTACTATACTTCCTTTGATACCAACTGTAACACCCCGACTCCACTAGGCTGGAGCCGGTGCATTAATTTTGATATTGGCATGGATAGAAGGAATGTAAATCCAGAAGGAATAATCAGTTTGGTAGTATTGAATAAACTAGATACGTAGATGTAAGTCAAATTACAATGGAAATGGTTACAAAATACAATACATAACAAAAAATTCAAAACTGCATCCACAGGAACTCAAAAGAAGTCCGTCTCTTCATCACCTGTCGAAGGTAGAAAATGAAAGGGGTGAGCTCAAATGCTAAGTAAGGGTTACAAATAGCAGATGCATGAGTACAATAATAAGTGAATCACAATCAATCTGACATAGTCAATATGTCATAGTGAATAAATGAATAACTAATTCCAATAATAAACTGAGAATGAAACTGCATCCATAGATATTTTCATTGTGAAAAACTCATGGATAATAATAATAACTGATAATGAATGAAGAGAATGCTTATTAATAGTACGTCATGTATCTGGCAAATGAAACCATAATATCGTAAAAACGGTTTACTGCTGTGGGTAGAAACCCGTCTGATATTTTGAAACAAACTCGAAGGGTTTGTCGCCAAACTGTTTTGTCTCATGAGACCTACCAATGCATTGAGGGGTTGTAGTGGGACCCACCCACCTCTACATCCAAATAATTCTTTATACAATGATTCAATAAAATAGAAACATTCATTTTCAATATCCGTATAGAGTATAGAATACAGATTCATCAATTACATCCCAAATATACACCGTATGTGAAATGGTATACGGTTTAGACAATAAACATATCCATGAAATGAGATTATGGATATTTAATAGAAATATAATTTCAAATGGAAAATGATCTCAAATGTGTAGTAGGTACCCCACATAAGTATTATTAGGTTCCCAAAACAATGTTAGTCACATCAAAGGGGCTATTCTTGAACAAAAGTGAGAGAGAGGATCCCTTACCTTATGCTTGAAGGTGTTCCGGTCTTGTTTTTAAAGACCTGAATAATCAAATTAGGATGACTAATTCATAAGTAAAGAACCTATTTTATATTTAATTTATATTTAATAGACTTATTTAGTTCATTATTGGATTTTTTGTTGGATTTAAGAGATTCAATTTTATTACTTTGGATTCATTTTATTACTTGGTTTCAGGCTTTGTTTACTTGTATTCATGAATGGAAGATGGTTTGAAATAAGGTTAAACATCCAGAATTGTTAATATAAATTATTAGTGAAATTATAGAGACATAAATTATCTTATAATGATTCTGGTTATATACCATGATGATGACTCATTTGATGAGTTAAAGATAAATGCTTGAATTTGTCTTGGCAGTTTTGTTCTAAAGAAACTTGTTTTGAATTTTTATTCCATATTATGAATGTTTAAAGATTACAGAACACTAATAAAGATAAAACACATTTATTATGATATGGATCAACGATAAATTTGGTTTCATGACCAGACTTGAAATAATTAATGGAAATAGAAATTACATTGTCTACACTGTCGGTAATTCGACACATCACTGACAATGTTTTTATTCCTTAAATAACTGGGAGAGGAGAAGAATAATGTTGAATAATTTTCCATTAAAATTAGAACATCCAGAAAATAAAATATTATATATCCTACATTAATCTTCATTATGATGAGGTGAGTAAATAAGAAGAAATGAAATGAATCTTAAAATGAATGAAAACTTGATATATTTCTCACAAAAATTCGGCATCCTAACGATGTCTCTTAAAATTTCATAAAAATAGTTTGATGAGAGGAATGGAATATATCATCATTAATACATTATATGGGAAGTAAGGGGTAATATTTAATGAAATATCACAACAAAATCCAATGTTAAAGGATGATAATAACATAAAATGAAAGAAGAGAATGAAAATAAAATAGGTTGTTTACCTCTTGATCTCTTCTCCTTGAGATCCTTCTTAAGGGCTTTGGTTTTGGACTTTTGGTGAGACCAGAAGCTCTAGGACGTGGGGAAGAGAATTGGGAGGATTATTGGGCGGAACTTTGAGAATATTAAAGGCTTATAGGAGTGAAGAGAAGAGGTGGTGGTGGGGGTTTTTATCGTGGATGAGAGGGGTAAATTTTGAATATTTAATTTCATTATTTTATTATTTCCATCAAGACAACCAATAGTATTGTTTCATGTGACCCCTAATAGTAATAATAGCATGTGAGTTCTAAAAAAGTGTCCTTTCATCACTTATGATGTCATAAATAGTGTATTTTACTGATAAATTGAATATACGATATTAACTGTATTTCACTATTCATCAAAAATTCAAGAATTTCAGAAAAATACCAAAAATTCACCCGTTCCTTTTTTCGACTTGTAGAATTTTAAAGTGAAATCCATTTTTTAAAAATAATTTTCTAAATATTATTAATTTTATTTCTATATAATTTCATAGTTAATTCGAAAAATAACCATCTTGAAGTGCAGTTAGTTTTATGTGACCTTGAAAAATTAATAAATATCTCATTATCATATTTCCTTAAGAAAATAAAATATTATTATTATTTTCTATTCATAAGGGTCCTATTAATATTCATATTACTATTCATAAGGGTATGTTACTATTCACCAAAAATCAAGTTTGTTCCAGCAGACTTCAAATGACTTACTAATCACAACTCTAGATGCCCATTTTTCAAAATTCAAAACATAGAAGTTGAAAATTTATATTTAATGGCTCGGTTTTTACTATATCATAAATAACCTAGTGTTTTTTCAAAGGAACACAAGGATTAATATAATGTCACTCAATGATGAACAGAGAAACATAAAGTAAAATGTTTGGGGTACTAAATTCCTAGGGTCATTAAGGATTTTCTTGGTGTTTATTTAGGAAGGATTTACGCTAATCCTCAACGTTATGTTGAGTTTGGGATAGACTTCCAACCCAGTGCTTTATTGATTTCCATATATCCTTATCCGATGATTCCTTCTATGTTAAGATAGATGAGGGTTAATATAGATAGTTTGAGGCATTAGAGATTCATATGACATTTCTTCTATTTTTTGGTTACCTAGTATTTATATCAAAACATATGAATGGGAGTTCAAGGATGTTTATAGAATAATATAGGTTGTATCAGGAAATGGTCAAGATCTCTTACCATTTTCCAAGGATATTAGATTTTCTGAAAAAATGAGAGGGTCCAGTTGGTATTTATTGGTCGATCTCTGCTCTGGGTATCACCAGATGAGGGTGAATGAATGTGACATCCCAAAGACTGCATTTAGATTTAATTATTTGATCATTGAATTTTTTTCATGGAATTTTGAATTATGAACATGAAATCCATGTTTTATGGGGATTATGAACTCTTTCATCCATGAGTGTATGGAAAAATTCATTATCATTTTCCACAATGATATCTACATATACTCATATTCCTTGGAGGATCATGTTGATAATCTCAAAGATTTTTTATAGGTTCTTCAACACAACCATATCTATGGAATTTCTTACAAGTCTGGGTTCTGGAAATTACAGTTGAATTTATATCGGAATGTGGTTCTTCAACTGTATATGGTAGTAGACCCATAAAACGCCATGGAATTTGTTTCATATGATTCACCTAAGAATGTCACATAGGATCGTAGTTTCAGTGGCCTCACATTATATTATGAGAGGTTTGTTCCTAATTTATCATAATTTAGAGATAGGTTTATAGATTTAATAGGAAAAATACAATAAATTTATATGGATTAATTAGTACCATTTAGTTTTTGGGTACCTTAATGGGATATTGATTAGTACTCTAATTCTCTAGATTCCAGCAATGTGTTATTTTTGAGGTGTTTTTTATGATTCCCATCCGGGATTGGGATGCGTTTTGATGTAGTAAATATTGGAAATATCTTAATGGTTTATGAAATAATGTCCACATAAGTGTAACTATTTCATCCACGATCTAGATATATTAGTAGTTGTGTTTCCATTGTTGTTTTGGAGGCATTCCCTTATCGGGATGTATTTTTTGGCCCTTACTGGCCACAAGAGATTAATTTATACTTTTTCATAGCAAGATATGAATATGTGGAAAGGGAGATGGGTGGATTTTATGTTGGATTATTTTTTGAGATATCAGATACCAAAAAATTGTAATTTTTTGCAAAATCATTTCATTGGAATTCATGGAAGGATATTATTCTAGTGTTTTTTTATGCTTGTAGTGCGATGGTTATTTTCATCCTTGTATATATAGATGGCCAAAGATTTACCTGGAATATGAAATGTTACATCCCTTCCTTGGAAATTGATATGATCTTTATATATAGAAACCTTATATACGCCATGAATTACATCAAATTCCAATATAGTAAGGATCCAATATTTGCAGGAAGCTTTTTCCCACAAACATCGATCAAAAAATAATTATATACTATTGACGCGACTATTGTACCATTACAAGTCTTCATAGATAACTCAACGTCTAATGGTTTAGGTAATATGAATATAAACATAGAAAATTCATCATATATAAAATATTTGTTGAATATATAATCCAATATAACATTTTTTACTTTATAGTGGATAATATATGTACCTTCCACCACTTCATTATCATACTCCAAATCACTAATAGTAATTTTAGGTGACATTCCATTGTCTTTATCCTTAATATATTTCTAACATCGATCATCCTTAATAACCCTTGTAGTAGGAAATTTATTGGCATAATTACCCATTTCATTAAATCTATAACATTGAATTGTAAAAGGTGAATTATTTGTAGCATTTTACTTGTTCGCATAATTAGGAATTTTTCCCATCACGTCGACATTCAATAACTTGGTGAACTTATTTTCCAAACATAATACATTTACTAGTACTTCTACGAAATTTTACTACTTCTTTCTTCCCAAACATTGAGCATAAAGGAAAACTCATCTTCGTTTAGTGTGGCATTTATTCATTCCTTTGTATTCCATTTTTCTGTTCTTATCAAATCCATAAAAATGATGGGATACTCAAATATCCACCTCAAAATTGGGAGAACATCAATGAATTTTCTCATATATATTAAATTTCCTTATGTCTAATTATCTTTAGAAACTTGGTTATATGCCACTATATAATCGATTAATTTTACTCTCAGGTTGGATAATAATTTCATAAGAATAACTTCCAAGACTTGTTAAATTTTCTTCATAGGTACCAACAGATTCATCATCCATTTTATAATGTTCAAGGATCTACTTCATCATCATTTTTTGAAGAATAAGTTTCAATTAATTATTGAAAAATATGTTCTTGACCTCATCCAATTCCATGGAATCAATTTCATCTCATTGATTCGTATTCTTGATAAGATTCCACCACTGATCAGATTCACCATCCAAACGATAAACTGATATGTTGAATTTTTTATGTCATAAAATTGTAGATCTGAAAATATATTTTCAGAGGTACTCATCCTTTGTTCGATCAATAATAGATTAGAAGGCCTGCTGAATAAAGGTGGATGCTGCCTCATGAAGGACTCAACAGAATTTTTCAACCTTCTTTTCTCATTTTGATATCCTTTATGATTTATAGCTTGAGATATTTTGGTGATCATGGATATAATATTTTGGATTATATCTCCCATAACATTTGGATGCTCAGGGGTACAATCATTGTGTTTCTGGTCAAATTCATCATCAATGTGGTTCTATAGAGTTACATACATTAAGTAGAATCAAGAAGCATAGTGTGAGGAACACTAATCTTAATGGGAGAACCAAGTAATCAAGAATATAATTTCAATTTTTTACACATTAGGATTTATCCTAGGATATTCATGGTCATTTATAAAACACAAGGACTATACCCTATATTTAGACATATCGTTAGGGTTCTTACTAGGGCTTTTTAATCATAGTTTTCAAAGGATAACTACACCTTTCCTATGATACCAACTATAATGAACCATACATTACAAAAATTGATATTAAATGAAAATTTAATTAAATTTATTACCACATATAATAAAGACATGAAATGACCATATATGTATACTCACTTTAGAAAGTTGGAATCATAAATAACTAGTTCATAAAACATCTACATTTTCTCCCACTTATTTCATCATAACTAGACTCCTTTCTGACAAACTTACCTAATACCCTTCATCATTACCTGGGGAAAAGAAACATATGAACTAGTGATATCAAATTCTCAATAAGAGTATAAAATAGAAATAAAAATCATATCATTATCATAAGATATATGAACATAACATTTTATAATCTTATCCTTCATACGAAATATCATGATATCATGTCATTAGATAAAAGTTCATAAGAATTATGGACACAATCCCAAAAGTAATAACATAGGACATGTACTTTGGTGTCATATACATAATCATAGAAAATAATTTCAATATTGGCCAAGGTTTATAGCCAGGTCCATCATAGTGGAGAATGTCCATTATGGAACTACGATTACTTTTCGTTCCATCCCTATATTACCGAAATGAATTTAATTTCTGTTATAGCCATGTCTATCTCATGAGACATAATTATTTACCCAATGTATTGTGGGAGAGATATAGTTCCCACCCATCTCATAATGAAATCATTCATACATTTTCAACAAAAACATAAAACATTCATAATAACATAACCCTTGAAATAAAATGGGTTTCTTAAAAATAATTCTATTATAACATAATCCATATAAGATAAATATATTTCATAAAAAAAATCATCATAAAAACAATAAAATAACATTAATAATTATGATATAAACATAACCCTATATCATCATATGTGGAATAAAATTTTGATAAAACACTTAGGCTTAATTCTGGGTGAAAATATCCTTTCTTCTACAAAAAAAAATTATTCTAAAAATGCCTTACATTTATAAAATAATAGAATTTAGTTGAAAATAAAAATGAAATTTTGTTGAAAAATATTCATGGAAATAAGGAGTTATGAAGATTTAAAATTTCATTCATACCATATATGTTAAAAAAATTTCTCTCATACTCCTGCTGGAAAAGTCATAAAGTACCTCATATAGAAGACAAAAGAACGATTCATTCAATACCATTTAATAAAATTTCATAAATGGTTATAATTTACATAAAAATAGTAGAATAATTGAAATAATATTATATATTTATGAATATTTTTTGTGGATTATAAATAAACCAAAGTAAATACATATATATAAAAAATCAACGAAAATAATGAGATTGAAATATTATCTCATACCTTCACTCTCATATAATTCATATGTATCTAAACATATATTATAATGGTTAAATAATATTATTTAATTATACTATAAAAATATTCAAATTTATTATATCATATATGATCCTATTATATCATTTGTATCATAGTGCTTTAGTATTTCCATTATTTCGGGTATTAACAGGTTCATTTTCCCATTCATGTTTTTCTGTGAGAGTCATGTTTGTTTTTATATGGATGTATTCTATTCATGTACAGAATAATATTATGTTCATTTTTAAATTTACTCATCTTATAAATTTTATGATCATTCTTGAATTGTAAATGTGGATAATTAATCTCATAGCGTCGTGGAGAAGTTAGGGAATACGTACGCCCGAGTGATGATATAATTCCCATTGATGATTAAATGGTATAAAATTGGATGGTATATTAATTTTAAAGAATAATTAGAAGTTTATATTAATTATTTACATCAATTATACCCATAATTATACCCATCTAAATAAAATATTGTTGATTAAAAGATTACAACACGGCCTTGAGAGGGTAAGTTGTACGGATGCACACATGGTGATATTATTATTCTTTGGATGGATGAAAGGAGGTATAAGGTTTTACAAAAACAATAGTAACATTTAGAAATTTATATTATATTGTAATTATTATTTTATTATGGAAACAACATAATAAGAGAATGTATAACAAGAAATAAACTTTTAGTGAGGTGATAAAACGATTACCTCTTTTTCGAGAATAGCCTTTTGATTTTCACAAAAGGCCTTCAAAAAATTGATTTCATCAGAAAATGTTTCCTCTTGGATGAAGTGAGGGTTGTTGGGAGAGTAAATTGGATGCTTTGTATGAGAAAAAGTTCTTTATATTTGTTATTAAAATACAATGATAGGTTATGTTTTATAAGAGATGGGACGGGCACCATTGGAAATACCAAAACAATTAAATTAACATTAATTAATTTTTATCTTAAAATGATTCTAAAGTGGATTATTTATATGATTAGAAAATTATGTTTCAAAATAATATCAATAAATAATAATTACTGATTTTTAATGTTATTTTATACCTTATCATTTTGATTTATCTTTATTTAATCACTTTAATTTTAATTGTGGTAATATTTTCTAATTATTTAATGGTCATAAATATTTACTTATATGGATTTAATTCAAAATAAATGGATATTTTATGAAATTTTAGAACTTATAATTATTATTTTATAATTTTTAAATATTTTTATTATTTTTAAATAATTTAATAAAATGTTATTTTTATAAAATATCAAAAGTGTCAATTTTAACACTATTCATTTCATTGATTTTAAATAAAATCCACAACGAATATATCTTCGATCAAAAATTTTGAATATAATCTACACATTTCATAATATCATTCAAAATTCAGGTATAACTTTAATTAATTCATATTATAATTCTTTTAATATTTTTAAAATCATTTTCTTGATATTTATATTAATAATATAATTTCTACATCACTATTGAGACATCCTTAGTGGTAATTATTTAATTTCTAAAAATATTAAACAAATTTATATGATGTAGTTAATTATTTTCTATTTTTTGAGGCTATATATAGTTTATATTATCTCCTAGTTATCAATATATTAAAAATAATACACTTATACAAAAAAATATGACATTTTTTCTCATTCTTAGATTTTCATAAAATTAATGTCATATTCGTGGGAATGATTCCATTAAGTGATTAAATTTATAAAAATATATGATTTGGGTATATTTAAGTCTTCTAATGAATATTTTATTGGTGTTATGATATTTTTTTAATATTATCATTACCTTTAATTACCAGATTTACCATTAACCATGGTAATAAAAAAATTATCAATGTTACTATTCATAATGCCCAAAAATGAATGTAGCTTATTTACAAAATTTCGAGATACTAATTAAAAATATGTATTTCATTTTAAAAAATTCATGATATGGATTTTATATTAATTGATTTAAAATCAATCTCTTTGTCAGAATGAGAGAACGAGTTTTTAAAAGTTAAATCATAGGAAAAGATTGAAATATTTTTACAAATGAATTCAATGTAAAATTAATTCTAATAAAATAAATTATATTTAATGATAAAAATATATTCTATTTATAATTTAATACCATTAGATTTTATAATTTAACCAAATAAATTATTTGGATGAGAAAAGTTGTTTTCTTTTTAAATTTACTGTAATATACTATTCATCAAAACATGAAAATTATCAGAAAATTATCAGAAATTCATCCTATGTAAATTTTTTTATCTTGTTTCAAAATAAAATTTTTATGTTGTCGTATAAAAATTATTGATGTGTCGAAATAATAATTTTAAAGGTTCTCTATTTAAAGGTGAAAATTTACCCTTTAAAAATAGGGTTTTATATATCAAATTGGGTTTATTCATACCCTATGACCAAAATATCGATTGGATGAATATCCAAAATATTTTATTATGTATATAAATTATATATATCTCATTAATTTCATTACCAAATTTAATTCACTTCATAATATAAATATCTAATTGATTTATATTTTTCAAAAATAATTGATTGCCAATGAATTCAAAATGCATTTTTATAATTCAGTTATAATTATTCCCAATAACCTAATAGTTAGGATATAATGGTAATTATACACTAAGGGAATTTCATGGTTAGTTGAAACTCATGATTTTATGCAATGTAATCTACTAATGAATTATAATTATTTAATTAAAATATTTAATAAAAACATCTATGTGTTATAGTTTTTGGCTGACATTTATAGGGTGGAAACACCTTTGATGGATTTAACATGGAAGGGAATACCCTTTGTGTGGAATGAAAAGTTCTATAAATGTATCTAGGAGCTCAGATGGGGGTTGACGAGCGCTCCCATATTGAGGATACCATAATAGGGAGTTGGGTATGTGCTTTTCTTTGACGAATCAGGGACTAGTCTTGGATGTGTATTGATGCAGGGGAAAGTGGTGATTGCCTATAGATCATTTTATATGATCCAAAAATAGAGGAACTATACAACCCATGATCTAGAGAAACCAGCATTACTCTTCGCATTGAGGATTTGGTGGAATTACATGATGGGTGAGAGGTTTGCTGTCTATTCAGGCCACAAGAACCTCATGTACATATGTTCATAGAGGGACCAAACCATGAGACATAGGTAGTGAGAATATTTCCTCTAGTACTATTACATCGAGATCATCTATACTCCTATAAAGGGAACCATGGTTGTAGACATGCTTAGCAAGAGCTCCAACTAGAAGTTGATGACTGAGTGGTCAAAGCAGTCTTTTTATACTAAAGGGTGAACTATTATTCCAGTTGCATTGATAGAGGTGGTTATTAATGAGTTCCACACATCCCTATTGGCCATACATCTGAGTGTGGGGAATATGTACCAAGACCTCTAAAAAATGTTCTGGTGGAAAGGGATGAATAATGAAGGTTATGAGTTTGTTTCTTGGTGCCTCACTTATCAGAAAGTGAAGGAAGAGCACCAGGATCTAGAAAGCTTGACTCGACCACTCGGGGTGCCAAAATGGAAGTTGGATGGAATATCAATATACATTGTGATGATTCTACCATGTGCATCCATGGGACACGATACCATCAGGGTGACCATTGAATAACTCACCAAGTCATCCCACTTCCTACCCATCTGGGAGAAGCGACCCATAAAGAGTGTTGGATGCCTCTACATTCAAGAGATAGTTCCACTTCACATGGTACCTTCAATGATCATTTCTGACAGTAACGCTTGGTTCACTTCCTGGATGTGGATGGGTTTGTAGGTTTCTTTTGAGAATCATTTGTAGTTGTGATAAACTTTTCATCCCCAGACGGTTGGTCATATTGATAGGACCATCCAGGTGAAAGAGGATGTGTTTCGTGATGATATATTATACTTTTTTCATAGTTGGGAGGACTACTTAACTCAAATGGAGTTTTCATAGAACAATAGTTACCACTCCACCATTGGTATGGCACCGTTCGTTGCCTTGTACGGTCAAACTTATAGATCATCATTATGCTAGACTGACTAAGGGGCAATAGAACTTGTGGGCCTAGATTTGTTGTGGGATAGCACATAGAAGGTATATATAATCTAGAAGTACATGAGTACTAAATATAGCCAACCGAAGTAATTATCTTATAGAAGATGGAGGGCCATATTGTTCAGGAAGGGAGACCATGTTTATCTTTGGGTCTCAACTCAACAAGGTTCGAGAATATTTATCTAGAGCATCAAGTTTTCTCTATGTTTTATCAACCCCTTTCAGATTATAAGTAGTTTTTTCATGGTGGAATACCGCCTAGAACTACCCCCATGGAAGCACTGGGTGCATGATGTCTTTCACGTGTCGCAGATGGGGAGGTACGTGAAAGACCAATTTCCCCAGATTGATTTGTGAGAGTTGTACATTGATTATGGGGTGATGTTTGCGGAGTTCCCAGTAGTGATCAAGGATAAGTAGGAGTAGAACATTCATGGGGGGTCGATTCCTCAAGTGCGTATTTAGTGGAAACATGGGAACCACCAGAAGAGCACCTAGGAGTGGTAGGCTCTAATGTGTGCTCAACACCCTATAATATTTGTTGTGTATCCTCTATTTTCGTTTTTAGTGATGTAATTCCCTATGGTGGGGAAAATATATTGACATGGATTTTTCATCTATCTTTTTATAATAAATTAATTTGGAAAATACTGAGATAGCTTGTTGAGAGAACACAAGATTCTTATACTCGGTTTGCCCGTAATAAATTTTTGAATAACTTTTTTTAATTAAAAACATTCAACAAATAAAATTGAACATTAATAACACCTACATAGGTTCCCTGATAAAAAATAAGAGGGAGATGTTGCATTTAGAATAGAATCCTTTCCTTTGGAATCACCTAACATCATCTGATGCGGGGCAGAAGAAAATGATAGATTTTGTATGTAACCGTCATCAAATATTTTAATAAAAATATTTCCTATGATGTAGTGGAATCTATTTGGTTTTTATTAAGCATAGAGGTAGGGATCCAGGGCAAGAGTTCACTTCCATGGAAATTCCATTATCATTCATAAGAGAAGGAACCTTGTAATAAGGTGTTGGCTCACAATAATGGATCGACACCAACACGAATCAAGTATTGAGGATCAAGGGTGTCATTTAGCCGATCTCTAGTGATGATGAATTCTCTCTCCATCAATGAATGATCCAAACATAGGTAGGGTGTTGGATTATTTTGTTTCATTTCCCATTATTCATTCTTTTTCCAATGACCAACATGAAACAATTAATGAATGGATTAATTCATATACCAAACATAGTGTAGGGTTGAAATTTATATCATGGTAATTGAATAAGGGATTATCCATGTTTTGATCATAACTTTCATAGAATATTGAATCCTTCATTTTTTTTATTCTAACATGGATAGATTGGGCCGATATGGAAAAGGCCTTAATCTATCCACTTTGGGCATTTTGGTTTTCTTCTCGTTCTTCATGGAGTAATGATCCAGGCTGCCAACAGCAACAACCTACAGTCCAGGCTTGACTATTGTGGAATATCATCTAAAGGAAGGAGGTCATAGGTGATTTCCATGCCAGGAGGCAACCGACTCACCAGCCAGTGGTGAGGAATTCCACGACCAAGTGGACAACCATCTGCTCGATGTCTAGTGATAGAGGCTCATGTGGCTCCCTAAACCCAATTAGGGGAGGGACCTAGAGGTGCTATCCACATGGTCGGGTGTGTCAAGCAGACTAACTACAACACACAGATTGGCCGCATTGACCCATGGTGCTAGCTTCCCGCCCTGCAGACTGCATGGCAGGGGAAGGGGATACAACCTGTATGTGTTCGGTGTAATAGGACCAAGCCACCTAACTGCGTATCGGGCGGCAAAAACTGATAGACCCGGTGGGTTGGAGTCATGGACCAATGTGTACTGTCTTGGTTTTTCCATGTATTATTTTTAAATATTATATGGAATTATTACGAGACCATGTGCAGAGATAGAACATCATTCAAAGACCTGTTGATCCTCGAATAGTGGTTCAAACTTTTTGTAGTTAAGTGAGTCGAAACTTGTGTCTGGTTGTGGAAGTTTCCAAATGGATGCCCGGATTAAAAATATGAGGGCCCGGTTGAGTCAAGGATGAAGAATTTACCTAAGAAGAGGTCTAACCACATCCAGTGTGATTCAATGGATACTGTTAATTTTTAGACATTTTTAGTGAAATAAAATAAAATAAATTCGCAATGTTTATTTTATATGGAAAATACGGTGTAGCGTGGTGACGAGGTAGCTGATTCTTTAATAAATTCCATGTCATAATGAATCAAGATTGTAAATATGGACTCATTAGTACAACAATGTTTTTTTGAAAGCAAAAACATGTTTCCCTTTTTTATTTGGATAATCAAATGATGATCGTTGGCAGAAGATTAAGTGGAAACTCTGGACAAAACACTCGGTGAAAAAAATACGATGGATCGAAGTTGAAAATTGCTACGCCAACATAATTTAAGGATCCTCATAATAGCAGAAGCATGGAACCTTCATCAGCAGTAGATCCTAGATGTGGTAGGGGTTTTTTATTTAAGGTTTTTCCCGGTTTTTTATTTTAAACGATGAACGCAGATCAACCACAAACAAGATGATCCGTGGATTCATACGTTCTTGTGGGATAGTTTTGTTGGGATGATTCGGGGAATCGATCCATGTGAAATTTTTGTTGTTTTATTCTGCTCTTTTTAATCCTACTAACGGGAGCAGATCAACGCCGAGACGAACAATGGTGAAGGTTCATTCCTCGATTTGTTCATTGAATTTTCTTCCCCTTTCTTTTCTCTGTGCGTTCTTTGTGTTCTTCATGGGGAAAAGAACAATGGATCAATGCACATCTGTTTGGTGATTCAGCAATCCCAAGTTGAGGATTCGACACTACAACGACCTTGTGGAGGTGCGACAATGATATCGGATGATGTATCGAGCCGGATCGAGAAGGGTCATTCATCGAGTGTTCATCGTGCGGGTGGATAGGTTCATTTTTTCAGAGCCTATCGGAGGTCCAAAAACATCAGAAATGGATTCGAGGTGTCAGGTCGACCAAAACCTTGGATTTTCATGGAGATCAGGCTGCTGGATCGACGAACAGTACATCAAGGGAGGCGCGCTGGCAAGGAGCGTCGATTCTGGAAATATCTAGAATACAAGGTGTCTACATCCTAAGAACATACCATGTAGTATTGGAGATGGCGGATAGGATTTCAGGGGTTAGGGAGGAACCACATGGCGTGTAATCCTGGTCACACATTGTTTTGGAATTTCCCCGAAGCTCGGCGTGTATTTTGGGAAGTACACGGACACAGGATAGACTACATGGCTTCAGACGACACGACTTGTACTCTCTACGCGGCATGATAGGAGTGGCTACGTGGGACTCATCATGTAGCCTAGGGATACACAAACATGGGATGGAGTACACGACCATGTACTCCATCACACGGCAAGGCAAGGCCAGTAACGCGGGCCACCCCATGCACTAATCGCACGGGTTGGAGTACACGGGTTGATAACCGTGTAGGGGCACATGGCCAGAGTACACAGTACCAACCCCAATCACTCGGTCAAGGAATTTACACCGTACTACACTCCCTATACTCACTTTTCTACATGAATAGCCTTATTCCACGGGCCATTGTACACGGGAAGTACCCGGGGTCAGACAACACGGCGTGTAACTGTTCTACACACCATGTACATTCTGGAAAATGGAATGGTCCTCTTGTTCAACATATCTTGGAAAACTTCTGTTTGTGTTAGTGACCCTTTTTTCATTCTCCTGAAGGATAGGCATCATTTCCTACTACAAGAGTATGATCCATTCATCAAGACTTTCTGTGGTAGATTCGGCATCCCTCCAAGAGGCCCAGAGTGAGATCCAATATCCATTCCTGACCCTAGTTTGAGTCAGGCATTGACATGACCAAATCTACGGGCGTTTATCTTATAACTAGTTGGTGAATCACCTAGCTGGTGAATCCGAATGAGTCGCGGTATCTTTCATGGTCCTGGAAGTGAACCTCCTATGTGTATTGTGACCTTTCCCACTCAAGAGTGTGCCTTCCATAATGATTTCTTCTATCTACTTTGATCATCCCACCCAAGAGTGTGTCTCCTGTAATGAGTGTATCTACATATCATGGTGTGTCCCGATAAATAGTACTTCTCTGGGGTATGTCATCAGAGCTACCAGACTCATGGCGGGTGTACTCCCGGAACAACTACTTCGTGAAATCTTCGAACTGAATCCCTAGCGGGGGCATACGGTTGTGTGACTTGTCTCTAGAATACAGGTCTGGGTTTTCAGTATATCTATATTGGGATCTCCTATTATATGTTCAATAGACTTATATTGTGTAGAGATGACTATAACCTTCCTTTGTGTAATTGCTTTGTGTTTTTTGTGGTCCTCTACTGAGTATTGTTATACTCACCCCTACACTGGTTTTTCCCCGCATGGGTCATGTCTTGTGCAGGAAAGCAGCATTTTGGCAGAGTCCAGGGCAGACCAGGACTGGACCGAGCATTCTGAGATCCCTACAGGCTGAACCATTCCTACATCTATGAGCAGTAGTCCTAGTACCTCATTATGTTTACAGGTTGGACTTTTCAGTTTGCAGACTCCTGTTTTTTTTTGTGGGCTTGTATTCTGGCCCAGTTACATTCAGTACTTTACCTTCTGTCGTACACTATTGGTTGGGTTTAGTTTTATGCATGCATTTTTATCCATAGTGGTTTTTATATTTCATCATTTGTGGGCTTATAGATGTGTTCATGTGTACACGTTTATAGGCAATGCCTTTCATGTAGTAATATGAATATTCAGTTCTTGTCACCATCCCCTGGCCTATTAGAGGCGAGCATGGGGAGTCACGGCATCGTCCCCATTGGGATGGGTCGTGACAGAGTGTTATCAGAAGAGGTCAGTTCTACCTTAGTACCAGGGTCTGTGAGATTGGTTTCGGGAAATAGTGTTTAGTGTTTCGAGATCTCCTTTCTGGTCAGAGACTCCAGTGTTGGTGTTGTGGACGATGTATCCATACACCAGGACTCTGATAACTTCTTTTTGACTCAGTACATGAAAACAATGGTTATAGGGAAATAAAATAATGGAACATGCATCATATATGAATGGTTTGTTTTCTCCATATACTTTGTGTCAGCTATCCAGATATACTCATTAACTATGGTACATCTTTTTTCTTACAGTATTCCTCCACGACGCGTACCAGCTAGGATTCAGCAGCACGATCATGAGGATGAACACCTCAGTGATGACACTTCTATACAAGGACTAGTTCCCCAGGCATTTCCACCAGGTGGTGCACCTGCTATGCCACCACCAGTGGAGCATCCCGTGGTACCCACAATACCTACCTACAAGGAGGGTAGGCTGAGTGAGCTCAATGAGTTTCAAAGACAGAGACCACTCAGGTTCTAAGGCAAGCCCAACCCTCAGGCGTCTGAGGACTGGATTGAGGCGGTGACCATAGTTTTCTGTCTAGTGAGGACACCATCAGACCATATGGTGATACTGGGGGCAAGCCATCTTCAAGGTTCGGTGGGACGATGGTGGATTCCGGCAACACAAACTCACGACGAAGACACTCTTTCATGGATATAGTTTGAGAGACTCTTTAGGGAGGAGTTATCTCGGGTTATGATGAATGTCTTACGCATCCATGAGCTTCTTCAACTCCAGCAGGGTAGTTTGACGGTAGAAGACTATTCATCGAGGTTCACCAACCTCGCCCGGTACACAATGGATATGGTCAGGGATCAGTACTACAGAGCTTAGACCTTCTAGCGGGGTGTACGGCGAGACATCCTCACTAGTGTCAGGCCTCTATGAATTCCGACATTTCCCGGAGTGCTCGAGTGGGATTTGGTGATTGAGAGCTTCTTGGCGGAGTAGAGACAGTCGACGACAGTCAGCAGTAGCCAAACAGGTGTGGAGACCTCAGCAGCAAGGAGTCGTCATCTGATACCGAGAACGGGATGTGAGAGACATCAGAGGAGGGACAAAGACAGGGGATTGACAGTCCAGGTCTCTCAAGCTAGATTTAGTCAGCCTAGGGAGAAGCGGTGCTATGCATACGACGGTATGGGACATCTCGCTAGAGATTGTCCGACTCGTCGAGCTGCTGACAGGGAAGCGGTGGATGGACAACCGAGGAAAATTCAGAGAGTGGAGAAGACATACCCGCCAGGCGGCGGATGTGGCGGAGGGGCAAGGATAGCTGTAGGTGGTTGCAGACGCTTCGATCTACTTCCACCACCACCCCCAGGATGTCCGCATCAGGCTTAGGGAGCTGGGGGACAAGGGTGGGGAAATATAAATGCGGTCGAGGTGTATGGCCCATGGACTCCAGGGATGATATGAGGTATGATCAATATCTTCTCTACCTTAGCTATCATACATATAGACATATGTTCTATTAATTCATTTGTCTCTATATGTCTTGGGTGAAACCCTGAGATTCCAGTAGAACCATTGACTCGATCCTTACGCTTGGTGACACCTACGGAAGGAGACTCAATGATCACACACCTTTTCAGATAGTGTGATCTTACCCTTGGAGGAAATAGTTTCAGTTTTAACAGCTTGGGGGTAGCGTCGAGGACTTACGACTTCATTCATGGTATTGATTGCTTGTCTTCGGTCCATGCCTTGATTGACTGTTTTAGGCGAAGAGTGTGGTGTGTCCGCCGTGATGGAACAAGGATTTCCTTTGTTGGAAAAAATCAGACCCAGGTAGCACAGAATGGGATCATGCATAAGAGGATACATCCTATCACTCATGAGATGGCTATCCTTACCCTCAGATCAGTAGATGTTGTGAGATCATAGTTCCCAGTAGTAGTGGTGGTGTATGGGGAAGTCTTTCTCGAAGATGTTCCACGATTACCTCCCTGCCGTGAAATCAACTTCTGCATCGAATTACACCCCAAGATGGCACTGGTTTCCTCATAGGCATATCGGATGGATCTCGTAAAGATTTGCGAGTTGAGGGTGCAGTTGGAGGATTTTTAGAGAAATGGTTTTGTGAGACCTAGTGTTTCACACTGGGTGGACCCAATCTTGTTTTCAATGAAGGAATATGGGAGTCTGAGGTTGTGCATGGATTACCAGTAGCTGGACCAGGTGAAGGTGAAGAATAAGTATCCACTGATGAGAATTGATTACCTTTTTTATCATCTAAGAGGGAAATGGTGGTTCTCGAAGGTTGACCTTCGATTAGGTTATCACCAGTTGTGAGTACGGGATAAGGATATACCAAAGACGGCTTTCAGATGCCGCTACGGTCACTATGAGTTCTTGGTGATGTCTTTCGGCATGAAGAATGACCCAGCAGTGTTCATGGTACTGATGAATCAGATCTTCCAGCCATACTTGGACTAGTTTATAGTGGTCTTCATCGATGATATCCTTGTGTACTCTTTATTTGAGGAGGATCACGTGAGACACCTGCAGATGATTCTAGACGTACTTCGGGAGCACCAGCTTTCTAGGAAGCTCTCAAAGTGCCAGTTCTGGGTTCAAGAGGTCCACTTTATATGACATGTCATCTCAACGTATGGAGTATCTGTAGACCCAGCCAAGGTGGAGGCTGTGTTAGCGTGGGAGCCACCTCGGAGTTTGACAGAGGTGCGGAACTTCCTTGGGTTGGCAGGATATTACTAGAGATTCATTCCCGATTTCCCCTGTATATCAGTACCAATGACGACCATGACCAGGAAGGGGAAACCCTTCATGTGGATGGAGAAGTTCCAGAAGGCTTTCAAGCAGTTGAGATAGAGTTTGACGAGCGCTCCAATTTTCAGGTCGTCGAAAGAGGGTGTCGAGTACATAGTATTCTGTGACGCATCAGGGGCCAGGATTTCCCATGTCTTGATGAAAAGGCATTAAGTGATTTCTTATAGTTCATGCCAGCTTAGGCCACATGAGTAGAACTATGTGACCCATGATCTCGAGTTGGTTGTAGTAGTATTCTAATTGAAGATGTAAAAACATTACCATATGGGTGTGCATTTCATCATCTACTCTGGCCACAAGTGCCTCCAGTTCATATTTTCGTAGAAAGATATGAATATCAGGTAAGGGAGTTTTCTAGAGATCCTCCAGGACTATGATTTAGAGATCATCAATACTCTTGGGAAGTGGAACTTGGTGGCATATTCTCTTAGCAGAAGGTTGAGCTCACTTCTATTTAGTGAGGTGATAGAGCAGTTAGACGTGTTGCAGTTATCCTTCGTGGACAGAGAACATACTTCTTACCTATAGTCAATGTTTGTCACCCATCCACTCTTATAAGGAGTTAGGGAGGCGTATCTATGAAATGTCGACTGTGTGGATTTACGTTCTCCATTATACATAGGAGTTTCTCCAGTTAGATATTCACAAGGTGGGGAGCACATACTTCTTTTCAGAGGATGAATTGTTGTACCAGTAGCATTGCAGGAGGAGGTAGTGAGGGAGTTTCAAACTTCTTCCATGGCAGTACATCATGAAGTGTAAATGATGTACCCAGATCATCGAAAACATTTTTGGTGGTTAAGAATGAAGAATGCAGTAGTGGAGTTCATTTCCTGATGCCTCACATGTCAGCAGGTGAAGGTTGTGCACCAGGTTCAAGTGGGATTTTCTCACCCTCTAGAAGTTACAGATTGGAATTGGGATAGAATATCAATGTATTTCACGACAGGCTTACCACAAACACCCATGGAGCATGCTTCCATCTAGGTGATCATTGACTAACTCACAAAGTTGTCCCACTTCCTATCTATCAAGGAGTAGAGTTCCATAGAGATCTTGGGATATCTCTATGTGCAGGAGATTTTTTGGCTTCATGGATTTCCTTCCTCTATAGTCGCAGATCGATACACCCACTTTACATCCCTATTGTGGAAGGGATTACAAGAGTCATTTGGGACTCAGCTACGCTTGAGTACATCGTTTCATCCCCAGACAGATGGCCAGATGGAGAGACCCATTTAGGTTATCGAGGATATGTTGCAGGCATGTATCTTGGAATTTGGACGCAGTTGGGAGGACCACCTACCACTGGTGGAGTTTTCGTACAACCAAATCTACCACTAAACCATTGGTATGGAACCGTTAGAGGCCTTGTATGGAAGACCATGCTGTTTACCACTTTGCAGGACTAACCCTGAAGAGTCAGTGCTCATGGGTCAAGAGTTGTTGTAAGCTACCACTAAAAAGGTGTAGATCATCCAGGAGTAGATGAAGACTGCGCAGTGCTGACAGATGTCTTATGGTGATAGGCGACGAAGACCTCTGGAATTCGAAAGGGAGTCCATGCCTTTCATCAGGTCTCACCTCGATGAGGGTTACATAGATTTGGCTGGGCGGAAAACTATCTCTGAGGTTCATCGGACCTTTCTAGATACTGTGTAGAGTTGGTGAGGTGGTGTACCACCTAAATCTACCGCCATAGTTGCATAGGGTACATTATGTCATCCACGTTTCACAGCTGAGGAGGTACGTTCATGACTCATTGCACGTCATCGACTGGGGCATGCTGGACATCGAGGATGGAGTGACCTTTGCTGAGTACCCGGTGGAGATCGAAGATCGGAAGGAGAGGATCCTTCAAGGGTGATCGATTCCCTTAGTGCGCATTCGTTGGCAGCAAGGTAATATTCAGGAGAGCACGTGGGAGCAAGAGGCTTAGATCCATGCCCAGTACCCACATCTTTTTTAGTAGTCTTAGTTTTGGATTTTCGGGGACGCAAAGCCCCAAGGTTGGGAGAATGTAATGTCTCAATTATTACATGTATTATTTTTAAATAAAATATGGAATTATTAAAAGACCAGGAACAGAGACGACACTTCATTCCATGGCCCAGTGATCCTGGAATGGTGGTTTGAACTTTTTCTAATTATGTGAGTCTGCACTTGTGCGTGGTTGTGGCTATTTCCAAACAAATTCCTGGATTAAAAATATTAGGGAACCATTGCGTCCCGGAGAACGGATATACCTAAGAACGGGTCTATCCTTGCCCGACGCGGGTCGAGGGAAAAATTTATATTTTGGACGTTTTTAGAAAAATAAAATAAAATAAATTCACAATGTTTATTTTATACGGAAACATCCACTGAAGCATGGTGACGGGGAAACTATATCTTTAATAAATGCCACGTCATAATGACTCAAGAATTGAAAGATGGACTCATTAATACCACATCATATTTTTTAATTCCCTAACACGTTTCCCTTTTTTAGGATAATCGAACGATGAATGTTGGTAGATGATTGAGAGGAAACTCTGGAGAAAACTCTCGGTGACAAACGACGACAGATCGAAGCTGTTAATCACTACTCAAACAGAGTTTAAGGATCTCGATGACGACAACAGGGTGTCACCTTTTTCAGTAGTTGGTCCTAGCTAAGGTAGGGGTTTTTTATTTAAATTATTTTGCCCTTTTTTTATTTTAAATGACGAATTTATATCAACAATGAACACACTGATCGATAGATTCGTACGTTTTTTATAGGAGGGTTTTGTTGGGATAATTCGGGGAATCGATCCATGTGGAATTGTTTTTTTTTTGGATTCTGCTATGTTTAATCCTACTAACGAGATCAGATCAATGCAGTGACAAATGACGGTGAAGGTTCATTCCTTGATTGGTTCATTGGATTTACTTCCCCTTTCTTTTCTTTGTGTGTTCTTCACGTTCTTCCTGGGGAGATGAATGATGAATCGTTGCACATCCATTTTGCTATGAAATGATCCAAAATCAAGGATTCGACACCACAACAACCTTGTGGAGGTGCGACGATGATAGATGATGATGAATTGGGCCGGATCGAGAAGGTCCATTCTTCGAGCATTCTTCGCGTGGGTGGATCTCCGCATGTTTTCGAAGACCATCGGAGTTCTCAAAACAATGGAAACGGGTTTGTGGTGTCTGGACACCAAAACATGGGAGTTTCATTATGATCATACATCCGGATCGACGAACAGGACATCACGGGAGGTGCACCGGTGAGGAGCGTCGATTCTGGAAATTTCCATAATACACAGTGTGTACTTCTGAAGAACACGTCGTGTAGTACTGGCTGTGGCGGCTAGGGTTTCTGGGGTCAGAGAGGAACCACACGACATGTATCCATGGTCACACAACATGTTGGATATTCCCCGAAGCTCAGCATGTATTTTGGGAAGTACACAGACCCGGGATGGACTACACGGCTTTAGAAGACATGGCATGTACTCTATACGCTGCATGATAGAAGAGGCTATGCGGAACTCGGTGTGGATCCCAGGGATAAACGAACATGGGATGGAGTACATGATCGTGTACTCCATCACACGGCCAGGTGATGCCAGTAACGTGGGCCACCCCATTCACTGATTACACGGGTTGGAGTACACTGGGTGATAACCATGTAAGGGCACATGGCCAGCGTACACGGAGCCAACCCCAGTCACTCGGACACGGCGTGTACACCGTACTGCATGTCATGTACTAACTTTTCTACATGACCAGCCTTACGACCTGGGTCGTTGTACAAGGGCAGTACCAAGGGTAAGACAACACGGCATGTAACTATTCTACACACCATGTACTTTTTGGAAAATTTCATGGTCCTCTTGTCCACCGTATCTTGGAAATCATTTGATTGGGTTAGTTCCCCTTTTTCCTATTCCCCTGAAGGTTGGGAATCATTTTCTATTAAAGGAGTATGATCCCTTTAGTATTACTTTCTGTGATAGAGTCTACATCCCTATGAGAGGCCCAGAGTGAGATCCTCTATCCATTCCTGACCCTATGTAGTGTCAGACATCGACGTGACCAACTCTACCGGGTTGTGATCCTCTACCTAGCTGATGAATCACCTAGTTGGTGAATCCAGATGAGTCGAGGTATCCTCCATGGCCCTAGTAGTGGTGTTCATCTCTTTATAATGATCTTTCCCACTCAAGAGTGTGTCGCCCATAATGAGTGCTTCTATCTACCTTGATCTTCCCACTCAAGAGTGTGTCTCCCGTAATGAGTGTATCTATGTCTCGTGACATTTACCAATGAATAGTACTTCTCGGACGGACGTCATTAGAGCTACCAGACTCGTGTATTTTGTTCTCTCGGAATGAGTACTTCTTGAAATCATTGAACTAAATCCCTAGTTGGGGCATGCGGTTGTGTTCCTTGTCACTAGACTACGAGGCATGGTTTTGAGTATATCTAGATTGTGATATCCTATTTTATGTTCAGTAGAAATATATTGTGCATATATGACTATGCCTTTCCTTTGTGTACTTTCGTTGTGTTTTTCTTGGTCCTCTAGTGAGTATTTTTATACTCACACATGCATGGGCATTTCCCACACGTGTTGTGTATTGTGTAGATGATCCACCTTTTGACAGAGTCCCGGAAAGACCAGGACAGGAACGAGATTTTTGAGTCCCTACCGGCCAAGGCATTCCTTCACCCCCGAGCATTAGACCCAGTACCTCATTGTGTTTATATGTTGGACTTTACAGTTTTCAGTCTCCAGTTTTTTTGGTGGGATTGTATTATGGCCTCGTTACTTTCAGGACATTACCTTCTATCATGCTCTATTGGTTGGGTTTAGATCTATGCATGCATTTTTTTCTGTAGTGGTTTTTACAATTCATCATTTGTGGGCTTGGAGATGTGTACTTGTGTACAGGTTCTTAGATAATGTCACCCATATAGTAATAGGCCTACTCGATGCTAGTCACCAGCCCCCGGCCTATTGGATGTGGGCTTGGGGAGTCACAGTGCGGGCCCCAATGGGACGGGTCGTGACATAATGTGTTGTGTCCAATATTCCCATTAGGTTAGGTTAGACCTGGGTTAGGTCAGGTCGGGTCAAACAGACCAGGTCGGACTGGGACCAGACACAACTGGTCCCTTTTTAAAAAACACCTCATAACATTCAAACCATAAGCCATTTTGACGAGCATTAAGTATCTTTGGGACCCTTATAATGAGGTGTTCCTTTTTATAAGGATTTGGGGTTCCTTTTTGAGTTCTAGTGTAGCTACATAGATTTTCCCTATGGTCATTTCCTCGAGGATTTGGTATGGTGTTTCCTAGAAATCCCCTCGAGGGATAGAGCCCTAAATAGAGTTATGGGATCCTCCTTGAGAATAGTGTGATACTCAATCACCCATTATGGAGTTCAAATGGTATTGAAATGAACTCTGAGTGAATGGTGTTAATCCTATATCTAGTATTCCATTTTAGAAGGGTTAAAAATATTCTTCTGAATCCCCTATATTACAAGATGCATCATTAGGTTTCGTGGTATTCTATGAGAGTCCCCTACATTTCTAGGTAATAAAGAATGGTTTTGCAGTATTCTATGTGAGAATCCCCTCTTTTTATAACATAATATTGACTATAGGTTCCATCAAACTTGTGGAGTGTGTCCACTCGGGAGGATCATGCCTCGAGCAGAATCCGGTGGTGTAAGTGTGGCTATAACATATCCTTTCTACATTTTAAATGGAATTATAATATATTTGGATATACGTGGTATATGTATGGGTGTATACCCATGTAGATCCAACTGTGGATTTTTTTTTTGTGTTTTCCCCCATGGTTTTATGGTGTCCTACTCAGTACTATATTACTAACCCGTGAACAAACTTTTACCATGTGTGTCATCTCTAGTGGATACAAATTACATTTCAATGCAGTCCTAGGTGGATCAAGACTAGGACTAGGACCAAATGATTCCTTGTGAGATGGGATGGACGGATTTATTTCAAAAAACATTCTACTATAGCTTTAGTACCCTTGTTTTCATGTTGGACATTGTAGTTGCCTTTATTTTGATGGTCTTGTATTTTGGCCCAGTTTAACATCCATTACATTACATTCATGTTGTACTCCGTGGTTGGTTCTTAGTGATTCAATGCATAGTGGTTTGTGTTTTATCTATTTTTAGTTTTTTTCTTGGAGTGGTGTCTATGTGTACCGTAACATATAAAATTTCCTCCCTTTTGTGAGATATTATTACTAGGTGCCATTGGCCATCCCCTGGCACATCAAAGGCGTGCTTGTGCTAGTTGCGACATGGGCCCCACTAGGCTGGGTCGTTTACACTAAGTCCCAATATGGAGTGGTTTTTCATTTATAGTTTTTGTATTGCATGACTGTAATAGAAAAATGGTATATATCCTTGGACCTATAGCCATAGTTTTCTAAAAATGCATCAATTGGTATTTATACCATGGCTTAGGCATGCTTTCATATGAAATTTTGGCTATAAGGAATATTTTCAATGGTTTTTCCCATTATTAAATGAAAATGGAGATATGGAGTTATTTTGATATCTATATCCATGATTCAATTAATCCATAGCTCTAGAGTGTTTTTTCATGTTCCATATCCATGATTTGTGTAAAACCGTTGTTGTAGAGTGTTTTTCCAAGTACAATAGTAAAATTTTTCATGAAATGGTTTATATAGAGTCTTTTTCAAGGGATATAGTCGTAGTTTTTATTAATCTATGGAAATAAAAAATTTAGGCCTATTTCCAATGTTTTTATACACCACGGATATATAGTATTTTTTCCATTTTTATAGTCATAGTTTCTCAAAACTGTTTATATAGGTCTCCCGCCCGTGGGCAAGAAAAAAATTAACCCTTCAGAAAATAGAGGGAAGGGATATAGCCATTTGTTATAGGCTATAACTATGGTTTTTAATAATATATGTACCAAAATATGTATATATAAACTTTATGATTTTAGTGGTGTAGTTCTTAGGTTCTATGTGTGCATATTAGAGGTAAAATGATTGGAAACAGTTGAGGATATATTATTTTTGGGCTATATCTATGGTCTATATAGGCTATAGCCATAGATATCAACCATGTAAATAACCCAACATCCAGGGTTGAAAACTTTGGCTATAGCCCAACTTCCGTAGTGGATAACTATGGAATTTATAGCCATGATTTTGAAAACAGTATCAATATCTATATTTCTATGATGGGGAACTCTAGAAAAAACCCAAAGAACTATGGATATAGATTTTAGCTATATCTATGAAAATACGATCCATGGATAGTTGGAACCATGGGTATAGCTTATTACCACTGTTTTAAAACCTATAACCACATTTTTGGGCCATGGATATAGCCATAATATCTACTTGTGTGATAAATTTTTTCAGATATATTTTCTCACATGTTTTTCACATTACGTTTTATCCCATTTTTTATGTGATATATTATTTTTTTTATTAAAATATTAAATTATTACCTTATGGTGTGTGTATATTCTCTTTTGTTTTATCACCTATACTTTTCAAATTCATATCGTTGTTAATATTAAATGATTTTATAAAACCGAAAGGAAATGATTTTCAAATGGTTTTGTATTTAAGAAAAAGATATTAGTAAAATTGTATTATTTATGATACAACTCATGAATTATTATTATTGACATTTCATAGATTATATTAAGGTATCCTAATGTGAATTGTTATAACACCCTACTAATGCCTTTGGGAGGTTGTAGAAGTTGTTTTTCCAGACCAGTGTAAATGGAATGAAAGCATGTAGTATGATGGATTATCATTTCATTATTAAATTGATAGTTGGATTGTTTAGAAGAGATGATTAGTCTCACCGTGACATATTTTAATTTTCTATTACTTATTTATGGTTTAGCAAGTTTTGATTAAATTTTATAAATCTTATATTTGTCTATTTCTTCCTCTTTATACTGTGGTTGTATGTCATGTTTTGTTTTATACAAGACACGATTCCATTATCTTATTGAAAATCACTGTCATGATGAGAAATATAGAGTGTCTTGTTATGTTGACACACTTTAATATTTTATATAATACTATCTAAGGGAGTTCTAGGATGAATTGTGTCAATACAACCTACGTTTTGTTCTCTTTTCCTTCATAGAAATGAGTTCAAACCCAAAAAAGTTGGGTAAGAAGTGTGTAAGGGTTCATGTCCGTCTCAATTCCATGCATGAACTCATGTTATGATGGGTCATTATAAATTTTTTACAAAGGATAAGATCATTTGAATTAAGTGAATTGTGAGTTTTTTGAAACAGATCAATTCTATTTTAAAGTGTGGAGTTTTTTTCATAGAATACATATTGATTTAATTTCTCTTTCTTTTGATGAATTGATAGGAATTATTGAGGTCGGTATGATTATTTTTGGAATCGTTCAAAAAAATGATTGGTTATGGTATTGTGATTTTTATAAAACTACTCCTAGAAGAGAATGTCCAAATATAGGTACAGAAGAAGATGAAAATTTTCTCTATTAAAATCATCTCGGGACCCTTAAATGGTAGAAGATGTAATCCACACTATTTAGCATATAGGTCATGTGGGTGTTGAAAACTCTAGATGTGTGCTAGTTCATGGATGTAAATTCACTAAGTAGAACCCACCCATAATCCATGGGGAAAAGGGACACGATGAATCAAATAAGTGTATGGATTGTATGGAGAGGATCTTCATAATTTTAAAGACTCAAAAATACTTTAGGGTGATTTTCTCCACAGATATTATTAATGGACAAAAAAGATACTGTGGTATTAAATTGTGTTTGTAATTTTTTTCTAAGAACTTACATGGAATTCTGTCAAGAAAATATTTAATTTTTTTACAATGATATCTTTTGAATAGAAAATACCCATGAATAACATGCAATGGAGAAAGGGTATAATATCCTTCTAGATTATTTTGAGATTTTTATTGATTTGGAGTATAATAAACAAGAGATAGTCACCACTAAGTTACCAAAGACGTGAAGGTTTTATTTTGTATTAATTATAGATATTTGGTTGTTTTTGATTCTCATGTTTAATCCAACCTTAGTGAAGGTAGTTCAAAATAGAAGAATTGGAAGGTTTGAAATATTTTGAAATTATTGATTAGGTTGAGATTTAGCTGGTGTAGTTGTTCGTATGGGTGTTTATTCTATACCAAAAATAAATATAATGTTTGGTCAGTTTTCAATTTTATTTTCTTAGGGGTTTCTCTAAAACAGTAGTAGGCCATCTACTACAAATGTCGATTTCAAGGCCATAATAAGAGTAACTATGTATAGGAACCTAATACATATCATCTATGTGTATAGTATCTTCACCTAAATAATTTTTTTGAATTGATATCCCAGGAATAAAGTCACGATATAATCTCACCATGGGTTCACAGGTTCATAAATATTCTTCAAAGGGTGTTGGCTCTAATCCTTAGGCCGTGGGGGTTTCTCATATGTCATTTTCTAGACAGATTTATGCGGCATAGTATGTTGGAAAGGAATCTATGTTAAGAAAGATTATATTTTAGGTACAGTAGTTATTTAATATTTAATTGTGTTAAATTTATTTGATATATTTGAAACTCATTATATAATATTTTAAAATCCAATTTATGTGTTGGGATTATATTTAGAACTTTTTTTTTTCTTTTTGGATCTTTCCACACCATTGTGTAAGAAGAATAAACAAGTTCCAAATTATACCTCATGTCGAGTGATGATTGATGACTATGAGGTGGAAAGGGACTCTTTAGTTATACATATTGACATATTTGACATCATAGTTGGGATGGATTTCTTGATAAAGATTAAGACCTAGATAAAATGATATCATTAGGTTTAGATTTTATCTTCTGAAGGGGTTGCACCTGTTTTTTGTGGCGAGTGGGACTCTAGTTCCAAATTGGATGATCATTTTATTTTTATAATGGTGTAATATCATGACAATTATTATAGATATTTCTCAATTTCATTATCCCTTGTTAGGGCATACTACTTACTACAGTGCTAAGTTCACACCCCATGGACTTTCTATATTATTTCTCTAGATTAAAACCACATAGATAGATGTGATGTTTAAAATTGTCCTTATCCCGTGCACGATTCCCATTTCTATGGCATTTTATTTATTGATTCCTATAGATTTGGTCGAAAAAAATTCATGTTTGAAGATCTATAGGCTAATATATTTATTCGTCATGGAATTTCACCATAGGTTTCAACTATCCAATTTTTAACTAGGCATATAAAAGTCTCACAATTTTTTTGGATTATCAAAATTTAATTCCAGAAGCCATTAAGAACAAATATAATTTACCTTGTATGGATGATCAATTTGACTGGATAAGAGTTTCATGAAATTTTCAAAAGATTGAACATCTTTCAAGGTACCACTAGATTATAGTCCAATAAGAGGATATAACTAATATAATTTTTAGGAGATGGTATAGTCATTATGTGATTTTAGTTATTCCATTTGGTCACTTAAATGATCTGATGATATTTACGGATTTGATGAAATGAATATTTCAATGGTTCTTGGAATATTTTGATGTTGTGTCTCTAGATGATATTTTGGTACACTACATGTTAGGGGATGAGTATATAGACTACATGCATATCATTTATAAAACCATGAAGGAACATCATCTATAATAAAAGATATCAAAATGTGATTTTATTATTTTAAAATAAAATTTATTGGAATTATACTATATATGAGGTCATCTTAATGGATATTTGGAAAATTATAATTTTTATGTTTTAAGAGAAACCAAAAAATATATTGAAATCCAATGGTTCATTAGTGTGGCTGGTTACAATAAAATGTTTTCCAATATTTACCTAATATAGAATCTATGTTGATATCATTAAATCATAAATGTTAAACATATTAATGGAATAAAAAACGTAAATGATATTTAGATAGGTTATATTTGATGTTGAAATGAACACCGGTTTATTTTCCTTGGGAATCAGGTTTGGGTTATAATGTTTTCATTAATGCTTCTAGTCTGGATTTTGGATGTTTATTAATATAGGGAAACTAGTGGAAGTCTATAGACCTCACCATTTACCCTCAATATAGGACTACATTACCCTCTGATATTTATTTGGAATAATTTATGAATTTTTTCAAACTGTTGGTTCACTGTATCTTTAGGTTGTTCTTTATTGTGTATTCTCACAATAATATCCTAAAATATATTTATACTCCGAGGGATCTAAAATTTTAAAAGAGATGTGTGGTGGAGTATCTTCCATCATTCGATTTTGATATTGCATTCATTTCTATGAAAGGTAATGTGGTTAATGATTGATTAATTGTAAAATTACTAATAGAAAGCAATATTTAATTAGAAAAGAGGTGGCATCTTCTTATTTCTTTTTGAAAAAATTGTCTTCGGGTGGAAGAGGTTGGTGAAAAGGAATTCTTGCTATGGATGAAATATTAATCATATATTAATGATTGAGTTTAGATATAGTTGGTTATAGACACTATGTTCCAATGATTATGTAATGTATTTTATCATGGGAAAACCTTGGGTTAGTTGGCTCAATATCTCAGGGGAACTTTGTGTTTCCATAGAATGTTGGTTGTTAAAATTTCTCAGAGGAAATATTTGATGTAAAGTGGACACCGGTCATGTTGGTCCACAATCCTATAGGATTCCAAGATGTAAATTCCATAATACATCATTATTTGGGTACATGGATGAGGTGGTTGATTGTGGATTTAGTATCGTAGTGTCTTACTTGTCAAAAAATTAAAATAGAGAACTAGAGATTTTGTAGTATGTTGCAACCTTTACCTATTCTAGTTTGGAAGTGGTATGAGATTCCAATGTATTTTTTTGGACATTTCATTGTCTCATAGTGGGAAGGATTAGATTTGGGGATCATATATTGAAAAACAATTTTTTCTAATTTCATACAAATCCAGGAGGGGATTAATGTTAAATTTCTTAGAAGCTTGTATGTTCGAGAGCTTAAGAACCTTCATGGGGTTCTACCTTTTCTTATTTCTAATAGGGAATTGTGGTGCACATCCATGTTCTAGATGGTTTTGTAGGTGCTGATGTGTTCCATGTTCAAATTTTTAATGTCTTATCATCTACATAAGGATGGATAGATAGAGAGAGATATCTAGGTTTCTGAGGATATGATTTAGGCTTCAGTGCATGATTTTTTTGATTCATTGGAATATAATTTACCATTGGTCAAATTTTCCTATTAAAATATTTATCAGTCTTTGATAAATATGATCCATTTGACGTGTTTTATTGGTGTCCAGGTAGATCTCCCTTATGTAATGAAGTGTTGGGAGAGGGTTTCTTGCATGGACTGAGTCTCATTCATTCTAGGACATAAATGGTGCAGATGATCCAAAAGATTTTATACACATCATAGTGTTATCTAATATCTTCTAGGGAACTTTTTTGTGGACATATTTATTTTGAGGTCAGTGATTGGAATTTTATTAAAGTTCCACCTCTCTTGGGACATTTTCAGTTTGCTAGGTAAGGTCAATTGGAACCAACATTTCATTGCACGTTTGAGATCATGGAAATACATAAAAGGTTTTCATATTAGTTGTACTAAACAAATCACTTAACTTCAATTCAATACATGTTTCATGATTCCAATATAATATGGTATTCCCATATCGTTCCCCTATTATTGAATAGAAGTATGTTGATCCTGATCCTGATTCCATTGTTGTTGATCTACCAGTTCAGATTATGGATTCCATGGATAAGATACTATGTGGTAAAATTATTAAATTAGTATGGATAATTTATATGTGAATATGGTATATCCATGATATGTGGAATCATAAATCATTGAAGAATAAATATAGGTCTTCGCTTTTTGTATGTATGGAGATTTTATCACATTATAAGTAGATAAATCCATTATAGTGGGGATATTGAAACAATTTATTAATTTCATAGTAGAACTTATTGATCCTTGTTTAGTCTTATTTGAGTTGGGGATTTATTGGGGGTGTTTTAGGCCATTTTGGCATGTTTTAAAGGTCTGTGGTGCTTTTTACAATTGGTGCATTGTTAGGGGAAACCGTGTGTCTTGGCCCAAAAAATATTTTAATTTATGTTTAACCATTGGAAGGGTTTGCATGGTTTTTCAAAATGGAACAACCACCCCTCCAAACCATGCACCACTATGAAGAGGGGTTATGAAAAATTGACACATAGTTAATGTAACTATTCTGTCAAATTATGGCCCCAAATAAAAGATTATTATTTGCAGAATAGATAGGTTTTAGGGTTACTACTAACTATAAAGCATCTCTAGTAAACTATTCAAATTGTATTTTAATACATTAAAATATTTATTAAAATTCACAAGGCCCTGTTTTAATCTGTAATGAACATATAATCCCATACTTTATCAATAAAATCCTTCCCTACATTTCAAATTTCATATTTCGTAGGATTCTAGGTATATTTCATTCATTATTTATAGAACATATCTATAAATGTTGCTTTCTTTTCTAGTTTACACACTTCTTTATAGATCCTAAATGATCTCTTCTCTTATTTTTACTTAGATCCCATAGGGGATTTATCTTCAATATCTTTGGGTTTCGTTAAATTAATATTGTAATTCATGTGGAGCCATTATCATGACTACAGAATGTACTCTCATTTGGCCATCATTGGTGAATGTTAATTGTTATACCTCTATTCGGGAGGTAGTTGTTTCTATAAAATGGGTTATTTGTAAGAATTTATTATTTATCATATGAAATTACATTGGTTTACTCACTTAATTGAAGTGATTTTTTATTATAATGGTTTTTTTTTGGAATTCATGATTATTTATTTTCATTTATAAATGTGTTTTTCAAACAATTTGGTGGATTGTTTTGGAATTGAAAATGTTTTATAAATTGTGATCATTCTTTTGAAATAGATTTTAAAAAACATGGCATAATTGGATCCTTAGGTGAATTGGGAAATCAACATAGGTAACCCCAGTGTGCGTGGAACCGCTAGTGGTTGCATATTTAATATTAACTAACTATTGAAGGACTCGATATCGATTATTACAAACATTGTATGATTTATACTTATTTTAAAACTAGTACGTATTCCTATAGGGTAGATCCCAATAAATAGTGGTTTTTCATTTATATTTTTTTCTTAAATTATGTATTTTCCCATGGATAGTTTCTCACAAGTTTTTCATATAAGGTTGTATCACATGGTTGTTTATGATGGATTATTTCACGTATATGTTTTTTCATACAATCCTTATGGTGGTTGGATATTAATTCCAGTAATATAACTTATAAATGTAATATTCATATATTTTATAACATGAATGGAATTTTTGAAAACCAAATGAAATGATTCAAAAATGTGTTGGGATTTACGAAAATGATTTGTAAAACTAGTTTTTGAGTTAAAAGCTAGAAATGTTACATTATTTTTATTAGATCGTGTATAGATTACGTGGTAGTATCCAACTAGGATTCTAGATCACACCCTAAATTTTACTTTAGATGGTAATAGACATTGTATTGTTGTACACATGTTAATGAGATGTAATTTTTTATTATAGTTACATATATTTTCAAAATTTCCTTCATAGTGGGATGGGTTAGAGGTGATGGTTGGTCACATTTAGAATTTTTGTTCTTCCCCTATCAAAATTTCTAGTTTATCTAGTTTAAATTGAAATATATGAAACTTTGATGTATATATTTTTTATTTTTTAATCAAATTTTTTATATTTTTTTTTGTTTTATATGAGTCCTATTTCCATTATCCTTTTGCATCTTACCACCATGACGGGTCATCTTGGTTGTCTTGACTAGTTGACACGAGTTGGTTCATTACACAAAATATCTTGAATGAAAAAAATTATTAAAATTAAACTCCCAATTTACAAAAATATGATAGTAGTAACTATAGTTAAAGTGGGACATCAATTGAATAGAATAAATTAAACATGAAAAATAAAACTGAATATAAACATAATGTTACAAATCTAAAAATAATTATATTTCACTTTATTTTTGGAATTTTAATAATATTTTTATTTTTTAAAAAATAATAAAAAATTTAAATATGATTTTATATTGAAAAACACTCATAAAATTATGTAAGAATTAATTTTAGGGTTTTATAATTAGATTCTAAAATGTTTTTAGTATTCTTCTCCATATATTAACTAATATAGATCTCCCTTTTCAAAAATATTTACACATTACTCTCATTAAATATTATTATTTATATTATTATAAATCTATAATTTTTATATTAAATTTTATAACTTATTTCTTCATTATACTCTCCACATGAAATTTTATAAACCATCCGGTTAAATTTTTCTTATGTTGTTAAAATAAATTTTATATGATTATGATAAATGAATAAAATAAAATATCTGATTTATTTTATATATGATACAGTTTTTTATGTTAAATAAGCCGATTAGTAGTTGTAGAATGATATAACACTTTAATTTATTGAATATTGAATTTATTATCTAAGGAAAATATAATAATATTTTTATAGGAGAAATACCCAATTTTTTATAAATACATTAAAGAATATATGGACATATAAATGTCACTTCTTAAAAAAATTATTTGTTCTACTATTTTATATTTGATAACTTATGATATTATAAGAATGAAATGTGCAGGGAAAAAATACCTTAAGGTATCATTGAAGAATTTTTAAGGTGATTGTGTTTGATGACAAAGAGGAAAACTATGCTGTGATTGTTGACAATGCAAACCATGACATTCAAATTTGTTGACAAAAGGGATTTCATGGTGGACTTTCTAGTTCAAGAGTTGTGGTCAACGATCCATGTTTGATTCATGAACATAGACAAATGAATGGATGATCTGGAGGAGACACAAAAAGAACAGATACAATGTGGCATCGTTTTCCAGTGGTTTCCAAATTTCTAGGCCTAAAAATCGACAAATGAAGAAAAGTGGTTTTTGGCAAAGGGACGTGTGCGCCGTGTACATGACAGCTTGTAAACTTGTGCGCCATATGTTTTTTAAGATTAGATCATAAAAATATGGAAAAGGGATAAGTGTCACGCAAGTATTGGTGGTGTCATGCAGGTGACTTGCGCGCCATGAACAGACATGTGCGCCGATGAGTTAGAAGATTGAGAACTTGCGTTCCTATGGTTTTTCAAGATCAGAAGATGAAAATATGTCTAACTAAAGTGGTTCGCACATGTTTGGAAGTGGGCCGCGCAAGTGACTTGCAGGGGAAGAGACCTGTGTACCGAGACTTGCATGCCGAGGGTTGACTTGCACAATGTTTCACAGGGTGGTCAAATTGCTTATAAATACTAGACCAACCCTCCTCAATCTGAGCTGGAGTTCAACACTTTGAATATTCAAATCTCCCATCGTGCAGGTGTGGTGGTCACACAAGTGGTGGTGTGTCGCGCAAGTGGGACTTGCGCGCCAGTGTTGGAAGTTGCGCACCAAGTGTTAGTTATGTGCCTGAGGTGGTTTAGGTGAGGAAGGAAGTGTGTCGTGCAGGTTTGGAGTTGCAGAAGCTTTTTTTGTGCAAGTTATTGAGTAAGACTTGCGTGCCAGTTGTGACTTGCGAGCTGATACTTGCACGCTGAGGTAGACTTGCGCGCCAAGTAAGGTTGATTTCTCAGCCTTACTTTCAGGCCGCGTGGAAGCTGGAAGATTGCCCGATACCTTCGGCGCAAAGTGAGATTCATCTACGGGTGAAAGTT
Source organism: Viscum album (assembly GCA_963277665.1). NCBI lineage: Eukaryota > Viridiplantae > Streptophyta > Magnoliopsida > Santalales > Viscaceae > Viscum > Viscum album. The sequence continues at coordinate 521,579,921 of OY728127.1, read as the reverse complement.
GGACTTCAAAAGAGCATCCACTTACAACAGAGGATTCATTTCATCAGGAAAATGAAGAGACCTACAGGTCAATAAACTGTGAGTGGATCCTTTCCAGAGAAGTGAGCGAAGGAAGAGGAAGAAGGTGATTCTCTCCACCGGTAGTGAAAAAGAGAGAGAGAAACAGGGAGTGACCCTTGGGAAAGTAGTGAGCTGACCCTAGACATTGTAAAGGCAGTAAGCCTGGGTATAGAAGTGATCTATCTCAAACCTTGTAATCCACATCTAGTAAAGTTTAGTGTAATTTGGTACGACTGACAACCTGTCAGCGTATGATCCTTGGTCGTAGCCCTTATAGGTGAACCAAGTAAAATTGTTGTCTCCTGTGCATGCTTGAATTTCTGTATATATTGTGCAACAGGAAAGAGAGAGAGGAGTGTTTTTCTTAACAGTGAAACAAGATCAGAACATGCTTTAATTTTAAATCAGTCATACACTGATTCACCCCCCTCTCAGGGTATTCAACCTTCTAGACATAACAATTAGTATCATAGGGAGAGGCTGAAATTTTTTCTTCTCTCAATGGAGGTCACTAATCATAAAGAGATTTCTATCTTCGATGGATGTAATTTTCAGATATGGATGAATCAGATGCAACAATATTTCTGATCATTGGGAATGGATGTGTTTTCAGTAGTTATGCATGGTATCACATCTGATATTAATAGTGGTACATTATCAGAAGCTGAGCATAGAGAGTTGGATGCTGATGCAAATGAAATCAATGCCTTAGGGGGATCCCTTTCTAATCTAATCTACAGAAAGGTTATTTCATGAAAAACGTCACATGCCATATGGGAAAAACTATTGAATATATATGAAGGAGATACAAAGGTAATAGAGGAAAAGCTGTAAGTGTTGTGGAATATGTATGATGATCTGAAGATGATCATGAATGAGTCTATTGATGCATTCTTTGAGAGGTTAAATATTGTTTGTTGAAGATATGTGAGGACTTGGTGAAGTCATTGAATACATAAAGATCGTAAAGCACATCTTGAGGAAGCTTCCACCTTGGTTCAATCCGAATGTTTCAGTACTAGAAGTTAAATATCCCAAAGAGATTACATTGGAAAATTTTCACAATACATTGGTTGAATATGAAATGAGAAATGATGATAATGAGGCTGTGGAAAAGGGGAATTCCAAAGAGATGGCATTTAAGGCCATGGCGAATCTCACCATTGAAGATTCTCAGGGAGAAGAAGAGACAGATGAGGTGATGTCATTATTTTCTTCAAATCTACAAAGAGGAAAAGGAAATTTTAAAGGGAAACTTCCATTAGCATGATTTCAATGTGGAAAGGTTGGTCATCTTGCAGAAAGGTTCCCAAAAAAAGTTCAAGCTAAAGATAATGATGATGATGAAGTCGAAATTCCCAAGAAGAAGTCTTCAGTGTTTGTGAATGGGAAGAAACAATTCAAGAGAAATTTCTTCAAGAAGAAGAATATTCTTTCACAAGAAATAGAAAGTTCAGATGAGTCTGAGGATGAAGAGGTTGAGGAGTTTGAAAATTGTAAAGATCATGGACAAAATGCAATGGTGGTTGTTGTCAGTAGTGCTCAAGAAAAGAAAGAAACTGACGTTGATGAAGAAGAAGAATAAATTGAAGGTAGAGTTGACATGGAAGCTGAATTTGAAGCAGCTCTTGAAGAGATAGATATTTGGAGAGACAAAACAAAAAATCCAACAAGGTGGTACATGATGCCAAACTCTTCATGCAACAGAAGGAAGACGAGATGTCTGAGCTTGTAAAAGAAATATAAAACGTTATGTCTTCATGTCCAGAGAGCATAGAAAAGGTTGATTAGCATAAGCTCATGATTGAAGAAAATAAAAGGGAGATCGATGGCTTGAACAGAAAATTGAAAGATCACATCAAGCGTATTGATGATCTTGAAGAGGAAGTTGTCGTTCTGCAGTGAAATGTCAAAGAACAGGAAAAACCTTTGATTTCTATCACATTCTTGGGAAAGAAGGTTATTTTGAATACTGAAAAGATGAAATAGGAGCCTCGTAGTTTAGTAGGGAAGAAGTAGAAATTGAGCTCATACGTTAAAGCTGCTTCATGGCTTAATCAAAAACAAAATCTGTGACAATTGAAGTCAGACCGCAAGCACCAGTCACATGATTGAAGGGTGAATTGGGCATAAAAAAATCAGATTATTCAAGGATCCCAAGGGGAAAATCGTAGTACTGATGTACCACGAAGGAATGCACCATATATCAGGTGTTATTGTTATGGGAAGATGGGACATTAATAGTTTGCGTGGTCCATAGCCAAGAGATATCGAATGGAACAAGAACAGAGGTGGAATACAAACAGAGAACAATTGTCCAAAACATATTTTGAAGGACACTATTTTTGATGTGCAGGATTTGGACACAGGGCTAGGTACTATACTTCGACCATACAGAGAAATGAGCCAAATAAGATTCAAAATGTTCACATGCAGTAGATCAATAAACCCACATGTGAGTTAAAATTTCAGAATAGATTTGTGGATTTGCAAGATGAAGTTGGTCCATCATGCTCTGATAAAGAACAGAAGTCTCAATCTATGCCGAGTGTGAAGGAAAAATTATGTACCAAGAAGAAGAAAGAAGAAAAGGTAGTAGTTGCGGAAATTGACCTTAGAGCATCAGATCGATCTGGTGTGCGGATCCTTGATAGTGGTTTCACATCCCACATGACGGGTAATAAGGATCTTGTTACAGGTATAAAATATAACAAAGAAGTATTTGTCAAATTTGGAAATGATGAAGGCTTGAAGATTGTTGGCTTAGGGAAAGCCATGTTTGGGGGCAGTGAAATGAGATGTGATGATGTCTTGGTAGTAGAGGGTATTAGTCGTAACATACTCAGTGTCAGTCAACTATGTGAATCTGGGAACTCTATCTGATTTACCAAGAAGATGTGTGTTGTGAAAGGAAAATATGGAGTAGTTGTTCTGCAGGGAAAAATGAAAATGGGAAATATCTACCTTGTAGGTGGAGAAGAAGATACATGCCTTTTATCTAGTGAGGAAGAAAACCAGATGTGGCATAAGCGACTTGGTCATCTATGCCAACCATATATGGAGGATCTGGTAATGTGTGATGCTGCTAGAGACCTTCCCAAACTATCATGTGATCGCACTCATACGTGTGATGCTTCCCAAAAAGGGAATATCATCATAAATACATACAGGCCAAAGGAACAGAAATCTACTAGAGTGCCCAAATTGGTTCATGCTGATGTATGTGGACCTATCTCACCACGAGCAATAAATGGGAAAAGGTACTATGTTCATTTTATAGATGATTATAACATAATGGTCTAGTTATTTTTCATTACTCATAAGACAGAGGTGTTCAGTTTCATAAAGAAGTACAGGAGGGAATCAGAAAGGATTCTTGGGAAGAAACTTTTGAAGTTCGGTATACATTCAAATATTTGGAAGTAATTGTTTCATTCTCAACAAAAAAAATAACAGGAAGTTTGAGTCCCGGGGAGATGAGAGGATATTCCTTGGCTACTCTGGGAAAAGCAAAGTATAAAAATGTTTCACCAAAAGGCTGGAAAAAATCAATGAGAGAATTGATGTCACTATAGTTGAAAATGAACAAAATACTCAATGTCCCAGTGAACAGTTCCTGGATGTAAGTGATGATGAGGTAAGAAACGCAGGGGGAGCAGAAGTGGCAGAGGTTGTCTCAGAAGAAAATACTGATGATGAACAGAAAAGTGTCACGTTTGTGTCTGCAAGGAATCCAACGAGACGAGCTGAAATTGATAGGTAGAATATCGTTGGTGATCATAAAACTCTAGTTCAGACTCGAAGAATAAAATCATTATATAAAACATCATTTCTTTCTTAGGTGGAGCCAATTTTTTTCCGATGCAGATGAAGATAAAAACTGGTTTCAGGCTATGAAAGAAGAGCTTGATCAGATTGAGAAGAATGAGACATGGGAGATAGTTTCGAAGCAAACAGACAAGAATGTCATCGGGACTAAATGGGTCTATCACAATAAGATGAATGAAGACGAAATATTAATTCGGAACAATGCACAGCTAGTGTTCAAGGGATACTCCTAGATAGAGGAAATAGATGTTGATGAGACACTTGCACCGGTTGTAAGGCTGGAGACAATCAGATTATTTTTTACCGTAGTAGTGAAAATAATGTTTAAAGTGTCCCAGATGGATGTCAAATCCGAATTATTGAATGGTGTTCTGGAAGAGGAGGTGTATATTGAGCATCCAGATGGTTTTCTCATTCATGAGGATGAGAACAAAGTTTTTAGGCTGAAGAAGGTGTTGTATGGGATGAAACAAGCACCAAGGGCATGGTACTCAAGGCTTGATAAGTACATGAAGAAGCTTGGATTCCAGTGTGGAGGAGTTGATTACAATCTCCATTTCAGCAATGATAGAAATCAAAGGATGATGGTGCTGGTGTATGTTGATGTCATAATTTTTGGAGGATTAGATGAAGCTCAGTGCAGACAGTTTTCTGAATTCATGAAAAATGAGTTTGAAATGTCAATTATTGGAGATCTAACATTTTCCCTTGGTCTATAGGTGACACAATGAAGGAATGGAATATTTATTTCTCAATCTAAATATTCCAAGGAGGTTCTGAGAAGGTTTGGAATGGAGAATTCCTAGGAGATGAAGACTCCGGTTGCTACCCGGATGAAATTATCGAAAGATGAGGATGGTATGGCAGTTAATATCACAGAATACAGAAAAATTATTGGAAGTCTATTGTACTTAACTATGACATGGCCTGATATCATTTTTGACACATGCCAAGCAGTGAGATATCAGAGTGATTCTAAGGAAATCCACATGCTTGAAGTGAAAAGAATACTTCTGTATATCCAGGGCACATTGGATTTCGGCTTTACATATACTAATAAATCTCAGATAGAGTTATTGGGATATACTAATACTGACTTCACTGGATCAGTAGATGATTGAAAATCAATGTCAGGAGGTGCATTCTATCTTGGTTTATTGTGTATTTCATGGCTAAGAAAGAATCAAGATTTCATTTCATTGAGCACTGCAGAAGCTGAGTATATTGTGGCCACTCAAGCATGCACACAGTTATTGCGAATAAAGCAGCAACTTGAAGATATGGTAGTTGAAATGAAGTCTATGATTGGAATCCATTGTGATAAATCACATTCTATAAATCTCATAAAAAATCATGTCCATCACTCAAGGAAAAATAACATTGAGATAAAGTATCATTTTATCAAGGAGAAAGTTGACCAGGGAATCGTGAAGTTGGAGTATGTGCCTACAGAGCTACAGGTTGCAGACATTCTGACTATAGCCTTACCCAAGAAAGCATTTGAAAGGCATCGACTGGCTCTGGGAGTTCAGTCGAATCCCTGCACATAAACGAGTATGGGTGGGGGACCCCCATCCCCATCTCCCTGAGGTATGATGTGTTTTCCCTCATGTGTTGATATGTGTTCTCTACTCTATTACAGACTGCAAAGGAGAATCTTTTGGGTTCATTGACAAAGGGGGAGAAAATAGTGATTGTTCAAGGGGGAGACAATGTGGAGATTTGATAAATCATGAATGATATGGGGATAAGCTGACAGGTTGAGCATCCAGATAGATAGGGGGAGTTGAAGCTAGTTGAACGTGCTTAGCCATTGCTTAGTTGGACAACACATGAAATAGGGCTAAAGATGGGTTGAAGTTGTGAGTAGAAAGGGGGAGCGTATAAAATCAGACGATACTAGAAGTGATCGACCAAATAATAGATATCATGACAAATAGTGATCGTGATAAAAGAAAAAGAGAGATGTTTGAATGTGGAAAGAATATTTCCAACAATTGGTATCAGTTTGGTATAAATTAGTATCAGTTTGGTGTCAACAGTGGATGTCAGAGATGAAGTGATTCATTGATGAACTTTTCATTTACTCTTGTATGTTTTTAGTAAATCCTTGATCACTATCAGAATCACAATGGTGAATGGTGGCTGAAGAATAAACGATGTATCTTTTTATGACAGAGTTTTCAATAGACCCAAAGGGAGAGATTGTTGGGAAAAAATCCTTCAAGGTATCATTGAAGAATTTTTTAGGTCATTGTGTTTGTTGACAAAGTGGACAACTGTGCTGTGATTGTTGAAAATTCAAACCATGACATACAAATTTGTTGACAAAGGGGATTTCATGGAGGAATGTCGAGTTCAAGAGATGTGGACAATGATCAATGTTTGATTCAAGAATTCCGACAAATGAATGGATGATTTGGAGGCGGCACAAAAAGAACAGATACAAGGTGGCGTCTTTTTCCATTGGTTACCAAATTTCTGGGCCTGAAGATTGAAAAATAAAGAAAAGTGGTTTTTGGCAAAGGGAATTGCTCGCCGTTTACATGAAGGCTTTTAAAATTGCGCTCCATATGTTTTTCAAGATCATATCATCAATATATGGAAAAGGGATAAGTGTCGTGCAAGTATTGGTGGTGTCGCGCAGGTGACTTGCGCGCCGTGACGAGACTTGCGTGTCGATGTCTTGGAAGCTTGAGAACTTGCGCACCTATGGTTTTTCAAGATCATAAGATCAAAATATGGAAAGGGAAATAGGTTTGCGCAAGTTTGAAAGTGGGTTGCACAAGTGACTTGGAGGGGAAGAGACCTGAGCGCCAAGACTTGCGCACTGAGGGTTGACTTGCGCGTCATCGCACAGGGTGGTCAAATTGCCTATAAATATGGGACCACCCCTCCCCATTCTGAACTGTAGTTCAACACTTTTAATATTCAGAGCTCCCATCGCACAGGTGTGTTTGTCACGCAAGTGGTGGTGTGTCGCGCAAGTGGGACTTGCGCGCCAGTGTTGGAAGTTGCGCGCCAAGTGTTAGTTGTCCACCTGAGGTGGTTTAGGCGAGGAAGGAAGTGTGTTGCACAGGTTTGGAGTTGCAGAACACGTGTCACGCAAGTTTTTGAGTAAGACATGCACGCTAGTTATGACTTGCGCACAGATACATCCACACCGAGGTAGACTTGCGTGCCATGTAAAGTTTATTTCTCGGCCGTACTTTCGGGCCACGTGGAAGCTGGAAGATTGCTCAATACCTTTGGTGCAAAGTGATATTCATCTACAGGTGAAAGTTTGACTTCAACAGAGCATCAACATACTACATGGGATGCATTTTTTTCATTTAAATAAGAGACCTACATGTCTATAAACTGTGAGTGGGTCCTTTCCAGCGCAGTGAGCGAATGAAGAGGAAGAAGGTGATCCTCTCCACCGGTAGTGATCCAGAGAGAGAGAAATAGGGAGTGACCCTTGAGAAAGAATTGAGCTAACCCTAAACATTGTTAAGGTAGTGAGCATGGGCATAGAACTGATCTAGCTCGAACCTTGTAATCCACAGCTAGTGAATTTTAGTGTAATTTGGTATGGCCGAAAACCTATCGGCGTATGCTCCTTGGACGTAGCCCATATCGGTGAACCAAGTAAAATTGTTGTGTCCTATGCATGATTTACATTTTGTATATATTGTGCAACATGAAAGAGAGAGAAGAGTGTTTTTCTTAACAGTGAATCAAGATCAGAACATGCTTTAATTTTAAATCAGTCATACCCTGATTCACCCCCCTCTCAGGGTATTCATCCTTGTGGACCTAACATAATTGTTATACTTATATCATTTATATATATTATTACATGTTCACTATTTATTAACACTTGGTGAGAATTATTCAATCACTCTTCATTTATAATTTATAAAAATATCATAGATTTTAAATGATTCAAATCATTAAGTGTTTTATTTTTTAGTATAATTAATTTGATCATGGAATAAGAAAATAAATGTTTAGTCAATATGATATGAGGGTGTAATAAATTTCTAATATGTGTTAATAATTTATCTTTTCACGGTGTTCAATTTTACAATTTTTAATGGCGATTGATTATATTAAAAATAAGATTTATTATTTCGTGAATAATTTTTTTAATATTTGTTAAAAATTATATTATCATGTATCTATTAGGTCAGAATTGTTACATGTACTCATCATACAATGAATGTTAATGAATTATTGGATGATGAAAAATAAATCCATATTAAAATTATAAATTTTATAACCAAAAAAATCCAAGGACTTTTTATACCTAAATATATATTTTTTACTTTATATTGTTATAGATATAAATATTGAAAATAGAGAGAATATACTAATGTGATAGAAACAATACATGAAAATTTTAGTAATAATGTGTTTTTAATTTATAAATACATATTTAAATAAAATAGTTACAAAATCTTCATTAATAGTAATTTTACATTATAAAATTCAATATTACAATTTTATATCATATAAAAAATGATTTTGTTTATAAAATTCATGCCATGTGGGATATAAATCAACTATATAATGATAATGGTATAGTTTAAATTAATCTACATTGATCATGATCCAAGAGTTATTTATAAATTATATGATGATGAAATATTTTCTTCAATGGATTCTCTAGGTATTGTCAGTCATAATGTAGAAAATAGTAAAATTAATAAGGAACATATGTACTAGTATTCATTTAAAATTTATAACGTGTTTTACAATTTGTTAAAAAGTTAACTATAAAATAATAACATGAAACATCCACCCTAGAATTAGCTACCAATATTAAAAATGTGAATTGAATTATTTATAATACAGTGCTACTTTCTAGTTAAAATGCCTATTTTTATAAAATACTCACTAAATCCTACATCATATTATTTTTTATAGAATATGACATGAGGAAAGGATATATAATAAGCATGAATACTATAATATTATATAAATTATTATACTGGTATTCATTAGTTTATATGTATCCAAATTTTTATATTATCATTTTATGGAAAACACATCATATGATTATATTTTCAAGTGATTTTAAAAATATTAAATTAAATGAGGAAACATTCAACAACTTTAGATACCCCAATGAATTTACTAGCATTTTTTTTTAAAAAAAAAATTATTATAAGAAAATTGTATAATTAAACTTATTCATTTAATTAACATATCATATATATGTCAAAAATATCTCATTTTCACATATACCAAACTAGTTGAACTCCATGAGATAAACCTATCTAAATATAGAGATTCATTATTTACATTAGATGTGATTGAAAATCATGGACTAAAATAATTATATTAGGGATTTTATCTATAATAAATTATATAATAAATTAATAATATAGTAATTTTTACATGAATGTTATGAAGAACACACTTTAAAATCAGGTACATTTTTTGTTATAAATATAATATATTTAATTTCCTCCTCTTGTACTGAATTTATCATAAGGTATTATATTTTATTCAAACTAAAATCTTTAGAAATAAAAAATAATTTAAATAGAAATATTTATAAAGTAAATATAAATATATAAACTCTAACAACATTGACCCTAGTTTCCTAGAGATGGTTTTTTAGTTTATTAAACTGGAATGTATAAAATATTTGAATACAAAAGAACAGATCATTTTAGTAGTATTGAAAACCATATTACATATATAAAACATGAATTGCAATTGAAAATATAAAGTACAACATATGGAATCCTTTTTTAGCAAAATTTTTATTCAAGATTAACCCTAAATAGAATTCATAATAAATGTTGTGGAATTATAGGAAATATAAAACCTATGAAATGGGTGACATAATATGCTCAGCATGGGTATGTAAGCAGCGAAATATATTTTCATTAAATAAGCATAAACATTAAGGTAGCATGTATAACTAAAACAAAATCCATTTTTATAATCACATGATCTGTGAAACATATCCATGGATATTCTACTATTTGAATAATCAAATAAAATATCAAAAAATAATATCATAATGAAGGAATGAATAATAATGGACATCTTAAACATACAATGAAGGCTTCGACCAAGACACTACACAAAAATAGGTAAGCCCTCAGAAATACCCATACTAGTTTGACACATGAGACCTTACGAAGCATTTAGTGGATTTATTGGGACCCCTCTATCACTTAATATCTCCAAATCATTTCACATTTGAAAACACTCAATCATAGAAAAAATAAATATTCATATTGAAAAACAATCATATGAAATGTGAATACTTTAACCATAAACCATGAATAGTATCAAAATAGAACATCCATAGTTAAACTGATCATTAAACCTTCAATAAAATATGGTATATGGTATCATAAGATACCAACCTCAATTAATCAGAAAATAAAATAAAAGAGGTTCACATATATGAAAATAGTCTAATTAAATCATTAAAATTCTAGGACCGCAATAGCCCTTCTTTACTATGAAATCTTTTATTTAAAAAGTCAGGTAGTTATAAAAGACAACATTTTCATTCAAAATAAAATTATAATCTTATAAATTAACTATCAATAAATTAAGGTGTCAAGATGATGGAAAAAATTCTCATTACTTTTAAGTTAAAAAAATTCATTCCATATTTTTTTTTGAAATTGTCATATAGTTGCTTGTTTAGAAAGTAATAAAAAGATTCGTTTCAATGGGTCTTATAAAAAAGTCAAACAATAGTAAAAAGACTGAAAATATTTTTAGTATTATTGAAAAATATTTTTAAAACACTTATATAAGAATCAAATACATGTATGATAAATATCCTCCATTATATACTTACATATAAACAACACCGAATAATAATGAGGTTATGAAATTAACCCTTAACAAGATAACATGTACTTTTACTCTGTGACAGTTAATATAAATATTATAAAATGACAAAGTGAACTTTAAATGAATCATGGATGACATATTTACCTTTATCTTAATAATTTTTCTAAACAATATAATTTTATTAATATTATATAATTTACTAAGAAATTATATATTTTCGTGTAAAATTATTGATAATTTTTATACTATTCATTTCATTTCATTTTACAAAAAGAAATAAAACATGATATTATCTATAAAATGTCTAATATTCCAAAAACTTGTCAATTTTATCTATAAAAATCATCCATGATATCAAATATGTCAAATTATATTTATTTTAATATGATTAATACCATTTATTTGGTTCTTCTATTAATCTGACAATTACTTCATCATCATTTTGAATGATTTTATATTAATTATACATTCTACAAAAATTAAAAATAATTTATCATAATGAAGAAATATCATTTACATTTAAAATAATTATTTTTATCATAATTTATCATCTTTATAATTGTATATTAAAATTTATATAGTTATTAAAAATATGAGTATTCATCATTATCTTTTCTTTAACTAAAATATAATAAATGTCATATTCTTATCCGTGTGTATTAAAGATTTTATAATCATAGCCAAATGATTATTTTGGGGTAAACCTAAAATTACAATGAAATTTTGACATTTTTAGTGTGATTTTATAATATATAAATTATTATATTTTACACTTAATTACTTTATTTAAATTTAACCATATTGAAAAAAAATTATAAAGTTTCTATTCATCATTCACAAAAATAAAACAAACCAATTTACATAATATAGACCCACTAATTCTTAATATGATATTTATTTTTTTAATTCAAAAAAAATAAGATACTGTAATTTATTAAAATTATTCCCAATTATGGAATGATAAAACAGGTTTTAATAGTAAAAAAATCAAATGATTTAAATGTTACTATGTAAAAATTTAATTTAAAATTTATTCCTATGACTTAAATTTGATTAACTGATAACTTTTTTCCTAATTATACTTTACAAAAAATCATTGTTATAATATAAAAATATAAATTGTTTAAAGGATAAAGCTATTTAAATTTAAAATAAAATATTTTATTACAATTCATCATTACATGAAAACTAAAAAAGAATTTACAGAAATTCAACCAATGTAAAATTTTCTATTCCAAGTTAAAAGAACACTGGTGAAAAAAAATCACATTAGATTTTATGCTAGTTATATGTCAGTGATACTAAAGGAAATGTTGTAAATATTCTCTTTAGTGTCAGTTAAGAAATAAATGTTGTAAATATATAATGCAGCATCTATTTTAAGTGAGATATGAAATAAATGACATAAAAGAGCATATACCACATCATTTTTTTAAATTATCTATGTTAAAAGGATACATGATGTCGGGATTTTATATCGGTTATTTAATAAATTACATAAAAAACCTATGCCATGTTGGTTTTTGTATGACCCATGTGGAAAAATACCTTCCCAAAACATTTTATTACGTTGGTTATTTTTTAACATATGTAAAAAATAATATTTTACTTTGATTATATAAACAATGATGTAAAAACCAAAGAAGTCCTTTTTATACTTTGTTATAAAATAACTCATGTATTTTTTAAAAAAAATCATTTTAACTTCCTCTCTGTTGCTGACCAGAGCAGCAAAATACAGAAACAAATAGAAATAGAAAAAAAAGTAGAAAAAACCATTCACAATTACAACATTAAATAATTACAATATTAACTACAAAAACCCAAATCCAACCAAATAAACTAGAACAAACTCATTTATTATTACTATATTAAAAATTATAATATACACTAAAAACATACTAGAATCTGCCCAAACCTGTAAAATGATATTCTCATTCCACTTATAAGTATGTTAGCTCTTTTTCATTATAAGGGAGAGAGCCATAAAAAAGATGAAAATTAAAGGTCAGGTATTTAACTTGTTTAATTAATAATAAAAATGAAACATTAAGGAATATTAGATAAGGAAATATAACCTAGATGAACTTTTTGATTGTTCCAATTGTAATTATTTCATACATAAATCTAAAAAATAATATTTGTATTCTTTGACACCTTTTTGTTAATGAAAATTATTTTCAAATGAGTTTTTTAATTAAAAATATCAATATTATGTAATGTATCCAAAATTTTGTAATTATAAATGAATATTCCCATATGCTTTTTCATTTTTGATCATATAACTATTTTCCTTTTTGAATTCTTTGAATGAAATCCCTTTACCATTTTAGAAAATTATATGAATGAAATAATTTTAAAAAACATCATAATATATACAAATATTATGAAATTAAAACTAATAGTTTCAACATGTTCTTTAATTTTCCTCGAAAAACACTATGGATAGAGTATATAAAATAAAGTGTATTCTCTCTTGAAGAAAAATACATAACATTCAATGGTCATATATATACAATATATTGTATTATTCGTGGTTATTATGTTAAAATATAAATAACACTTTGTGAGTTATGAGATATATGTTTCATATCTATCAACATTAGAGAACAACCAACACTACATAATTATATTCGTTTTAACTCATTTATTAATATACATAGTTATTTATTCATCAGTTGTTGTTTTAGCTTCCTGTGAAATGATTTGTGGGTCCATAAATCCATATACATATGTCTTTTCATCCACTCACACATTTTTTAAAGATACCTAATAAAAAAAAGACATAAGAAATTTTTAATAATTTTAATTTGGGGAACGAATTTTGTTGAGACGTATATGGAAAAAAAACATGCATCATGTTGATGCTCAACTTATCTCCAGTTAAAAGATCCATGACATCATTTTTCAAAATCAAAATAGTTTTTTCATGCACACATACATTAGATTCCATTGATAACACATAAACACCCACCAAAAAATTGGAATATCTTGAAAATTTTTCAAGACTACTAGAATCCATATTTGAAGTCATAACACTTTTTCCTTGTTATTTCCTAGATTTTATTTCATTAAATTTAATTTATTCATGTAAATAAATGGATAAATCTATTTACATTAAATTATTAAAAAAATAAAAAAATATGAAATAATTGAAAAAAATACACATACATCTTTAGTTATATTTCATAGAATTATAGATGGAGCAACTAAAATGTGGATGACAGTTTTCCCAACTGTACTCACCTCATCTGTAGGTAATATAACTCCATCTAATATATATATATATAATATCATGTATAGTGACCCTATGATGACCTATCTCTAAATATTGATGATGAGCAGTATCTCAAAAAAATATCAAACCATATGAAACCATATGACTATGAATATCATCAACATATAACTCACAGTAATTGGGAAACTGTTGAGGAGGGGTGTACAAGTAGGATAAAAATGGGGATTGTAGGAAGATGTGTATAAGGGGGTGTAGGAGTAGGATAAAAAATGGGTTTTGTAGGCGGAATTGGAGGAGTGGGTATATGAGTAAGATAAAAATATGGTCTATAGGTAGATGTGGAGGAGTGAGAGTTGTAGTAACAAAATTTCAGTGCATGTCTACAAACAAGGATTTTACTAATGATCCTATCTTTTCCTCTATCGTTGAATTATATTTTTGAACGCCATCCTCCATATATTCTGTTTTTATCATAAATACCCTAGATTTCAAAATTTGAAGAATTTGGTAACACTTTTATCACCGATACAACCATTGGATTTCCTCATATACGTCATGGGTGTTTGGGATTTCTCAATGTATAGATAAAATGTCTTGCCTCCCCTCTTCCATAAATACACATTGTGTTATCTTCTCCTCAATAAAATCCTATATGAATTATTTGAAATATTCATTAATTATTCAAAATATAAAAATAATTAAATTAACATAAATAAATTAATAAAATAAACATATTACAATCCTCTTAACAATGACTCTCTACTCTTCAATAGTATATTTTCCCATTTTGATAATGTAGTCCTCTTTTATTTTTTCATGTCTATCTAGGGGTTTGTGGGGAAACCTCTATAGATCATGAAGACTCAACGGTTAGTTATTGTAATTTTCTATCCATCATTTGTTCTTCCAATAATGTATACCCGTCCTTAGAAAAATTATGAGGGTATACGTGTCTATATTGGATCTTCTATTGTGATCTCCACAATTTAAGTAAATTATGAATAATAAATCATTAGTAAATCATTAATTAGATGTTTAATATAAAAAAACATCTAAAATTTTACATTACATTTAACAAAAATGATTCCTATCATCTGCATTAAAAAAATTGATTCCATGTGTCTTCATCTATAAAATTTTATAGATGATAGGAATTATCATGTTGCCTATGACTAAAAATGAAATCAGTTGTGAGAGTTTATTTAAAATCCTGTCATATCCTAGTATCAATAGATAATCATTTCCTCTGGACTCCTTCAATGTCATATATTTTAAATTTTATCTGATAAGAAGGCTGGAAACATATTATACTATAAAAATTTCAAGATTAGTAAAATAGTTATAAATGAGAGTACTGAAATGGTCTCCCACATCTAACATATTTTCACGTTGTCAACACTTCTCCAATCATTAAACAAAATACTAACTTAACATTTACCTATAACTGATAAAAAACTGTTGTATTGTTTTTCATTAGGACCTCTTGGAATATCCTTATCACCAATCTCTACCACTATCCTCTTGTCCTAGCTATGAGCAAATAAGAATTTTGATAAACATGTGCTGCTACAATTACTAATCCATGAACTATTCTTTACCTCTATGGGAATATTTGAAGGATGGGGTCATCAAGAAGAGGATGTTCACCTTCCTCCCGATATGTGTGGTCAGGAATATCACCTCCAAATGTATGTGTTTGATCATATGATTGATCTCTCATTATCCTTAAGATTGATGAAAAAAAAATTAGTACACAAATATACAAATTCAAATATTATTATACTAATGTGAATAAAAAATTAAAAAGTATGAAGTGTAAAATTAAACTAAATCTTAACACATTAGTATTGGAAATATTATATTTAACTAAAATTATAAGAGTAATGATGCATTAAATGTCATGTAAATAAATGAAAACAGATCTAAAATTAGTGTAGGAATATTACAAATTATCCAACCTAATAAATAATTTTTTTTTTCAAAAATTGAATATTATGGTAATATAAATTTTTAAAATATTTTTTTCAATATATTAGACATCAAATAATTTTATTCTAGAAAAATCAATAAATATATAAGTTACATAATGGTAAACATAGTATACTAAAAAAACAAAACTAATATAAACAAAAAAAAAGTAATTTTTTTTTTAATATCTGTTTTAATTAAGAAAAAAATTAATATATCTAACATTTTATTAAATTAATAACATTAAAAAAGAAATAAACATATGTTACCTATAATATTTGGAATCTACTAATGGATTTTTTTTCCAAAATTCATACATCATGATCATTCCTTAGGGAACAAACCATTGTCACAATGTGCTCATCATAATTATCTATTAGTATTTCCATGGATGTAGGGATCCCACATAAATAATTATATTCATCACATTGATCATCCCCAAAATATAGTTTTTTCATTGTAAAATAATATACCACTGCATATCAGATTGATCAAGAACATAGAAATTTTATATTTCATGTGTTGGCATTATAAAAGAATCTGTTGTGTCATCCAATCTATGCAGACTAACAAGTGTCATTCAAAATTCATCTTCTAGACACTATTATTACTGATAAATCAATTTTAGTTAAACACTGGAACTATAAATTTAATGCAATCAACCTCCCATATTTCTTCAATGACTCCATAATATGGACATGATTAATAAATTGGAATTTTACCTTTAGAACTTGAAGAATGAATTACTTCTATAAACACAAATACACCACGATTTTGAACTACACTTCTGTTGTCTTGATCCTTCATATTAAATGTATAGCCATTAGTGTCATACATGAACCATGTTATCACATTTAAGGATGGACCACCCACTAACCACTTAATTTTTTTGATTCATCTGATCTACCAAGCATGATATTTTTTAACCATGAAAAAATTGTTATTCTTATAAAAAATTCACATTACATTCTTCTTTGGATGACATTGTTTAAAAAGATTAATATGAAATATTATATATGGTTGAGAATCATCTATGTTATTCAATATGTATAAATCTTCCTTCCTTATCTATTCACCTGAAAAATATTTGACTTTCATGACACAAATCCCATTTCCCCAATAAATAACTCAGTCAAAGTGAGTTGGAGGCACACCAATGTTCTCTAATATAGACAATTAGCTCATAAAAAACTCTGAAACCTCCAAAAAATATTGGTTTCAGCAATGGAGAAGTTAGGTAGATATGGTTTCTTAACAAACCCATTTTATATCTTCATATACCTTTTAAAAGGATGCATCCAATTTATATATATAGGTACATAATGCTTTATATCATGAACCAAATGAACCATTTAATGTACCATTCTATCGAAAACGATTGATGAAATACCTTTCCACATGAAAAATTATAGAAATTAATTCATCTTCCAAAATGTTCTAAGAATCCAGATCAATCACCTTATTACAGATTGAATTTAAAATATGACACACTTTCATGATACTCTATCTAACATTGATTGGAAATATTCTACACAATTAAACTGGTAGAATTTGTTTCATCATGATATGAAAATCCTGATATTTCATGCATGTTAACATCAAATCCTTCAAAAAGAAAGTATTTTATATTCAAATAATAACCCTATGGAACTTTGATATCATGAATACACTAACAAAAGATAATTTTCTCCCCCATTCATAATGTATGAAAAAATGGGTGAAGAAATATTCTCCTTAAATCATGATTGGGAGGTAACTCCAAATGTATTCCAATTGAAAGTATGTCTAATCTACCATTAAACCCATAAATGGTATTACCATTAATATCATACAGTGTTCCAATCATAATATCACATATATTCTTCTTCACATGTATGAAATCAGTGGTTTGTTTCAGTACAAGATATGTTAAATATGGTTGGTCAATAAATATTGATCATTTCTTCCAAATATTTCTATCATTACCATATTTACATGCCTTTCCAAATGTCACATCAAGATTTTGTACCCTCTCAAAATATTGATCATTCGATAAATGTTTTGTAGTAATATCAAATTATTTTGATCTATTGAATAAATTTTTTAATCTTCTAGATGAGTGATTGATAGAAAAAACATTCATTAAACCATGTATACCGTTATCCTCCTATGATGAAATTGATAATATAAAGAATATTTTTTCAAAACATGGACACGCTTTATACCCTTTAACATTGTATGCTGACAAATTTCCATTTGCGAGGAATTCATTTATCAAAAATATTACTACTACATTTAGATGAAAATATTTCATTTTATAATAATCATACACCTTAATAATATCCTACAATAATATTTTCAAATCATTAATTAATGGTGAAAAGAGAACATCAATATCATTTCTGGTTTTCTTTAGTCTAGAGATCATTAAACTAAAAAAAACATATTTGCACTTCATAAAAAATTATTGAGATTGGTTGTAAGATACCAATAAAACAAGATAGGAACTACTTGTGCTATTAATGCTTCTATATGGATTCATTCCATCTATGCATTGCACAACAATGAGATTTTTACTTCATTTTTTAATGTTAGAAAGTTGAAATCAATTTTCTTCCACTATGGAAAACTACCTGGATGACATATGTTTCCGTCACATATTTTCCCAAGAGCATGAAATCCTAACTTTTCTGTATTATTTGAATTATCAAATAAATGTGTCAAATGATAAATTATAATAAGATACCAAAATAACTTGGTAGGGGTCTCTATAAGCCCTAAATCAACCTATTAATTTTCTTTCATCTTATATCGTGATGTCCAAAATATAGGAAACTCTTACAGAAATTTATATTCCTTCTTATATATCTCACAATCATTTGGGAAGACATGTATTTTATTGTACCCTAATCCCATCAGGAATTGTATTTCCTTAACATTATAATGTGAATCCAAAAGATCAATGTCTTGATAATGAATATATTTCAACAATTGTTTCAAATCGGTAAAACTTTTATCACTCCAACCATGTTTTTCCTTCAAGTTAATCAATCTTATCCTTAACAATAAAATCATAAAATCAGTACAACCAGGATATAATGGATTTTAAGCATATCCACTTATATGCCCACTTATCTTTTCTTTCTCAATTTTCTCTACATCAATATCACGAATCAATTGTTCAATTTCATCAGAGTTACCTTCTTGCAACACATAATCATCATCAATAAATCAAAAATTCTACTCAATTTCACCATAAAAAATCATAAGGGTTTAATCTTGGATTAAAACCCAAAAAAATTAATCTATCTTTGACCTCCATACTTTTAAAAATTTTCATATGTAATTATTTCAGGCATGGATAAAAAAACATGTCTTTGTTTGGAACATTTAATTTAGAAAATTCCAAAAAATAATGAACACCTTTCTCGTATTCATCTTTCATTTGATATTCCATAATCAATATTTGACTCACTATTACAAATAAAAAATATTAAAATTATATATCTTGTTATGAAAGGAGAATTTTATATTTATATAAAATATGTCTTAATTTGAAAGTAACACAATTTTAAAATATACAACATACATATTCATATTTGAAAAATATAATTATAAATTATATACAATAATAGAATGTATATTTAAATATAAGAAAAAAATCATAAAAATATATGCAGGTAAATAATTAAAAAATTAAAATATAGTAATATGAGTTAATTTTATATTTATATGTTATGTGCCATAATTTGAATGTAACATAATTTTGAAATATAAAAAAAAATATATGACCACTTGAAAATTATAATGATATTATTTTGAACAATAATATAGAAAACAACTATGAAAAAATAAATCAAAACCCACTAGTCTGATTTATTATTAACCCATCACAATATTTTTGTGCCGATGTAACTCGTGGAAAAGTCAGTACATAAGAATAAAACCATTGATGCCATATATAATTCACTCATATTTTTTGTCACACTATAGATTAACATATTTCTATAATAGGTGTTATATAAATATGTCTAAGGGTTACATCATTTTATGGAAATATTGTAATTAATAAAATCAAATCATATTAAGAGAATTCTCCCAACTATAGAAATAAACTATTATCCGAAACTTCAGGGAGGAAAAATCTCATCATTACTCTTATAACCAATCTAAGAAATGAGATAACTCTATTGAGTTACTCAATACCCCTAGTGGATGTCATATTATTTCGTTCTGAACAATATAATATATGAGAATAATTCATTCTAGAACTATATTATCGTATGAATATGTTTGGAGGTTAATGAAGTTCATTTTTTATTACTGCAACATAGATTAATTTCTTCAAGCAAACTAGAAATTCAATATTTATTATCAAAAAAAAAATATGGAAAATTTGAGAAACCAGAGTTCACACTCAAAAGGAAATAAATAAGCCACTAAAGTGAAAATTCATCCTACCAGTTTCAATCTCTATAAATAGATTTCATGAGATATTTTTTACATGACCGCTGAGGTTTCTCCATCCACAGATCATTGAACCTTAACGATAGCTTGTCCCAATATTATATGTACTCCTCAATGCAGATATTCTCCTCATTGAATCCCTTTATTAAAATTTTCTCCTTCTTATCAATCTAGTTCTCTTACTCATTATTAAGAGTCACCCTTAGAGCCTTAAGCATCATTCTTTCAACATAATTATTAGGAGTATTAATTACCAGAATAGTTTCAAAAATGATCTATTTTGAATGCATATGAAATTCCAATTTTTCTTATAGAATGGAATCAGACTCCAACTAATAGAAACCCATCATGTGGTGATTTTGATCACTAACCAATGATTTCCCCTACAGGAATGTAGCCTCTTAGAATTATTGGGTATAGTTTCCCATATTCTTTGATATCCTCATCTTTTCTAGTGGATTCTACATTGGTAGATGAATGTAAGAGTAGTCCTTCCTCTCTTTAGGGATAAAATTCTTCAATTTACTCCTCCATGGGCTTGGGAGTTGATCGCCTAGAACATTATCATCTGAATCTCCTATAGAGTAGTTAGAGCAGCCATCACTGAATTTGTTTCTAGAAACCTTCAGCCCATCCATGGACTTATAGTGAATACATTGTGTGTAACTGGTATAAAATATGTATCCCACATAAATTATCAAGTGTATTGGAAACATATTTTCTTTCTAGCTATGTATGAAATTTGATAACATGAGGAAATTAAACATGATATGGTGATATTTTAGTAATAGAAGTTTCAATACAAAGAGTTAGGGAAACTATGAAATATAACTACAGAAATAGAGGCATTTGTGGCTTACTTGAGAGTCATGTGTCAATCATATAGACACTCCAATAAAAAAATATGAATTAAACTTGAAAAATGAGGTTGGAGGTAATGGGATAGAGTAATGAATTTTAGGGATTCAGGGAAAGATAGATCAGAGTCATTGATTCCTGATCAAAAAACACCACAATAACAGTTCTTCAAAAAAATCATTGATTTATAATGTGGGATATTATATAACAATTATGATTAAGAAATGATGTTTTATTTATCACATTGGTTATTCTATAACAAAAGTAAAAAATTATCTTTATTAAATCAATTATTGAATAATCAACATGAAAATGTGACAAAATTTATTTTCCACAGCGGTTATAATATAAACGACATGATAAATCAATATGCATGGCTTTTCACATTGGTTATAAATAACCTAATTAAAATATCTAAAACGATAAATAAATATTTTACTAGTGGAATAATATTATTTTTTCAAATAGAATATATAAAATTGTCAAATTGTTTTATACAAAATAGGTTCTCCATTAAAAGGAGGTAAAATTTATTTTATAATATTATAGTTTTTTATGCATAAAATTTGGTTTGATAATATCCTATGCCTATAAAATATATTGGATGAATATCTAAAATATATGATTTAATATATAAAATATAAATTTTATTAATATAATTCAATTATTTAAATTAATTTAATTATTTTATATATAACAACTTTGGGTCATTAAAATATTTCATTTACATTCAATTGATTTATGTTTTTATATTTTAGTTTATGGGTAACAAATGAATTCATATTATATTTGTGTTAACCATATATTTTCATAGGTTATTTAATAATATTAATAAAAACTAATTTAATGTATAGGTTATATACTATTATATTATATATTAATATTTTAAAAATATATTTTTGTTTAGTGAAACTCAGTCTTGTGTGCATCACTATCCATCGATGAAATTTTCTCTTGCATTTAACACTAAATAACTTGGTGTTTCACACATTTCTAGCAATATAATATATTAAAATATTAAAATATTAAATATATCATTAATCATTAAAGTTTATATTACTTTTTTTTATTGGGGGTTGTGTGTCATACACGTTATCGAATAAAAGTTTATCTTGTACAGTTTTCATTTTGTTTAATTCTCCCCACATTAATTAAATTTAATCCAAATAATTTAATGTTGATCTTTATAATATAGGGTTTCTAATTTGAAAATTCTGTTGTTGAAATCCCACTTCACCAGAAGTTTTATGAAAATATTCAATTAGCTAGATAGAATGAGAAGTATAAAGGCCACATAAAAGAAAATATAACTATGTCTCTATGTAGGAAAACATTAGTCTAAAATATTGATTTATAAATAGAGGATAATAATAAATATTTATAGGGAGTGATTGATGTACTAAATCAAAAACAAGTGAATGGTCAATAGATATTTAATGACCTCAATGTCATAAATCTCTGATGAATTAAAATACCATCAATTCAATAAAAATTAACCTTCTTTGTTTTTAGATCATTGTACTGGAGTTGAGGAATTGACTCACTCTATTAAAATTTATCGGAATACAATGACATGACACATTTATATAAGAAGATATTATTTTTTGGTTGTGCCTGGAACTATTTCTACTTAATTTCCTAGAAAATGTAACATCATATTATTATGTAATATATTAACCTCTAAATCTTTTTCAAAAGATAAATGTAACCCATTTCATAAATGGTTTAATTTTACAAAATGATCTTATCATTAATATTTTCACAACATGAAGTAGCTCATATTTTCAACATTTGAATCAAGTGAATACCTTCATCATGTATTTTCTAGAAATATAGTAATAACATTAAAAATAATAATAAATTATTGAAAACATGCATTCTTATATTTTCATTAAATAAAAAATAGATTATTGGACAAAATCCTTAAATAAAAATTTTTTAAACTCCAATAATGATGGAATAAATCACTTTCTCAATGGACCATTAGTCACTTATGATGTTGTAAGTACTATCAAATTTACTTTATCCAAATAAACCATATCATTGTTAAGAAATCATTATCTTAATATTAGGAACATATTAAGGGTTATTTTTTCATTAACCATATGTTTTAAAAAAATTATGTTTTTACTGGGTCATTTTCATTTTTCATCAGAACTATTAAACATACGATCTAAAATCCTTAATGAAATAATACAGAATTTCAATCCTTATAAATTCCAAAATTCTTATAAATTGTACAACATTGGTAACATATTCAAATCAAATAATTCTTGAATCCCAGCATAAGAAAATTAATCATTCCTCTTCATATGGTGTAGTATCATAGTATTCACCATGATCTATTCGACTCTTTTTTAGATACCCCTATAACACATTAGAAATTGATTTGTATGTTTTCCTATTTCCTTATAGTTAAGGATTTGTAAAAAAACGTTCATTACCTTGACCTCCCAAGCATAAAGTAATTTTTCTTCACACATGTAGAAAACTCCTTTTCCATTTCCACAAGTGTCTGGGTTATTACATCCAAAATTATTACATGTGGGAAAATACATTTTCCTCCTTCCCATTATCTATATTTTTTCCAATTGTAATCTTATTCTCATTCTTTATTACAGAGACATAATAATCATAGTACACTTTAAACTATCACATTATCTTATGATTATATGACCACATATGATTATAATTTTTGGGATACTATTTCTATTGAAAATACTGGATTAAGGCCATGAAATTCATGATCATTCTTTCTCTTTGGATCATGTTCATTAATGAGGTTCACATTCCCTCTTCTAGGTTCAAATTCTATAAGAGAATATACACTAGAGGAGACCATATCTTAATCTATAATAATAAAACTAGAAAAATAATAAACATAAATATAAAAAAAATTATGCCTACCTAGTCTTATAATCCAAACCACTATTTAGTATGGATGTTCATTTATAATTATCCGCATATTCTGCCTTAGGATTATGATACATAATATAAGGGTTATAAATATAGTTTTAAATTTTTCCTCTAAAATTTCTTGGATTCGAACTCTAATAGATCCAACCAAGGATTTTATCCACTAGAATATTACATTATCATATATATAATATTTTGATCCCAATGGACCGTTCATTTTAGCAGTTTTGGATACAAAATTATATATATATAACCTATATTATAATTAAAAATATAAAATAAAATATAATGTATCCTATGATGGAACCGTTATTATCATAGAATAACACTGTATATAATTCATAATATACATCTTGTAATCCTTGAATAGATAAAATATAATAAAGGGGTGAGCTCAGATCCATAGTAAGGGTAAGCATGTAGCAAAAGATATTATGAAACAACAAGTTTAAACATTAAGGTAAGGTGTATAATTGAAACACAAGAAAACTAAATAAACACATTATCAAGGAAACACAACCATGGATATTCTACTAATAGAATAAAAATATTAAATTTAATAAACTAAAATCATAATTATGGAATTCATAATCTCAGACATATTAATCATATAATCAGGACTTTGCCAATGACACCATTTATAAATGGTTAAGGCCTCGACCAATACCAAAACCATTTCATCTCATGAGACCTACCAACTAATTGAGGGCCTATAGTGGGACCCATCAATCACTTACTAAGTCCAGTTCATTACTCATATGAAAATGACGAAACATAACCATCATAAATATTCATATTGAAAACTAGCTTACAAAACGTGAATACTTTGACCATAAACAAGAAATGGTTACAAAATAGCTCGTCCACATTCAAACTAAACACAATACATTCAAAAAAAATATGGTAGATTGTATGATAATATATTGAAATCAATTAATAAATTAAATATAATAAAGTATATTGAAATAATTGAATACACTATAATAAAAAAAATCAATTTCTTGAGAGAAATATACCTTTTCTACTTTGAAATAATTAATCTATAATTTCCCATAGTTATAAAACAATAAATATCATTTGAATGAATCATGAAAAAATGTAGATGAAGAATCATGACATTAATGATTCATGGCAGTGGAAAATATTTTATGTCCCTTTAAGTCAAAAAACAATCCTTCCGAATTTTTGTTGGAAAATTCATAATGTACCACTTTTAGAAAAGGACAAAAAACATCTTTTCAACCCATTTTATAAAAATATGAACATTTGTTAAATAAATTTAAACATTTGTTGCATAGTAAAAAAATAATTTTCAACAAATATATTAGAAACCCATGCATGGATGAAAAATATTCCCCAATATATATATACATATAAACAACCCTAAATAATAATGAGATCAAGAAATTATCCCTTATCGTGATAACATTTAGTTTATTATTTGATGTTTAATATATATACTATAAAATGAAAAAAACATTTAATGAGTCATGGATGAAATATTTATCTATATCCCAAAAAGTTTTTTTTAATTTTATGTTATTATGATTTTAATATCATTAAATATAATATTATTTTTTTAATATACATTAATATAAATTTTGATACCATTCATTTCATTGACTGATAAAAAAAATAAATAAAACAATATATATTCGAAAACAGTTATCTAATATATCACTAGCTTGTCAAATTTATTTTTAAAATAGTTTATGAAACAAAAATATGTCAAATTATATTTATTTTAATATTTTTAATATCATTTATTTGACTATTCCATTCATCAAAAAATACTACATTATCATTAGGTAAACCTTTAAAGTAATTATTTTTTCCATAAAATTTAAAAATAAATTATCATGATATAGATAAATCTTCTAGTTTTAAAATGAAAATTTATAGTTGAATTAATCTTCTATATAAGAAAATATAAAAAATGATATATATTTTAAAAATTTCAATTTTACATCTTTAACTTTTCCTTAAATAATTTATAACAATTGTCACACTCTAATCCAACTGGCTTAAAAAGGCTATAATATCAGACCAAGGATTCATTTGGTCGACACTAACTATCCCAATGAAATTTTTAACAGTATTAGGGTCTTTTTATTTTATTTATATTATTATTTTTTATCTTTAATTACTCCATTTAAATTTAACCATGTTAATAAAAAATTACTAATGTTTCAATTTACAATGCCCAAAAATAAAATAAATCTATTTACATAATTTAATGAAAATAATTCCAAATATTTATTCCATTTTCATAATTCAAAACTCATATATTGTTGTAATTTATATAATATTAATCTCTTTGATGAATCATTAAAACATGTTTGGAAAGTAAAAAAGATCCAAAGAATGATATGTTTTAATCAAAATTCAAGGTAAAATTGATTCTAATGACCTAGAATGGAGTAAATAAAAAATATAAATAATAATGCAATAAATCATAAAAAATAAAATATAAATTATCTAGATGTAAAATAATTCAATTAAAATACAATAGTTATTATTATTCATCAAAACATGAAACTCATCAGAAAAATAGAAAAAATTGAACCAAAGAAAAAATTTATTAATATTTAAAATGAAAATATTATTTTTTTCAAATATAATATATAAATATTTAAAGCTTTTTATTAAACATATATTAACCATTATTAGGTTTTAAAACTGCATTTAGAAAAATATATTTTTTCATGCAAAAAAATTGGTTTTCTCATATATTTTGTCTATAAAATATATTAAGTAAATATATAAAATATATTATTTAGTGTATAACACATAAATATAATAAATATCATTCAATAATGTAAATTAATTTAAATTATTATCGAAAAATAGCTTTGGGAGAATAAAAATTCCCCATTTACATTCATTTTGATTATATTTCTAATTCCAATTTATTGGTTACCAATGAATTCTTCTTCTATTTTTTTAAACCATATATTTTCATATTTTAGTTAATTATACTCATAAAATATAATTTAATAGTTAGTTAATATATTATTATATTAAATAACAATATTTTAATAATTTACTATTGTATAGTAAAACCCAGTCTTATGTTTAACACAATCTATAGAAGAAAGTTATTCTTGCGTGTAACACAATTTAACTCATTGTTTCATGCATTAAAATATATATTATATATTATATATTTTTAAATATCAAATATAATATAAATTATCAAGATATTATATTAGTTTTTATATTTGGGTGTTGAGTGACACACACAGTATCAAATAAATGATATCCTTAAGAATTTTTAGGGTGTTACAGACATCATAAAAATAATAAAATGTTACAAGAGTGTAAATAAAAAATAATGTGTTATAGATAATAATATATGACCCATTAAAAGGTTATTATAAAATAAAACTATTAACCAAAATTGGAAAGAGGATCACAGATTTAATGACCCTGACCGAAGTAGCACCGATTTTTAGGATACATTATTTTATTAGGGCTTGAAACAAGTTATCACATCTTAATGAATCAGTAGTTTAGTAGTGTTGGTAAAATAGATATATACATAGAACTCATAATACAATTAAAAACATAAAATAAAACATAAAATTTTCTATAAGGACACCATTATTCACTTTTTCATATCCTTATATATCCATTATAATACACTTATTGTCATCTGAGTGATGGAAAAATAAGACAAGGTTGAGCTCTAATGCCCAGTAAAGGAATGGATACAATAAGAGATATCATATTAAAATAACACATAATCAATATGGAAATGTAAAATAATGATACACATTCCACTTAATAAATAACTTGGACATGATGAATAATATGGCTGGAATAACGGAGGAAACAAATAATTACACATAAATTATTAGATAATCTTGAAACATATCTTTAGATATTATAAAAAATTATTAATATTGTTGAAATCAATAAAAAATATCATAATGATTGAATTAAAAATTCCATAAATCATAAATATATATTCAATGTATCGTGATAATAAATATTATAAAAATGTTAAAACCCTCATCCAAATACCAATGATAGTTTGAATCATGAGACATGTCATTGCATCGAGGGGAAATAAAAACCATGTCTACTACTTACTAAGTCAAATGAATTTCTTATATTAAAGGTTGAAACATAACTGAAAAAAACATTAATTATTAATAAACTAGAATATAAAATGTTCATAATTTACCAAATTATTATCCCTAATTATACAGTCATTCATATAGAAAAACTAGATAAAAAGTTAATAGTTTCCTCAATCAATAAACAGAATAATAAACTATCAATATTACTATGGTGAATGGAATCAAAATGGTAAATCCTAGTCGAAATTGTTATAAACTATATAGATAACTTATAATGATAGTGACTTAATTAATAAAATTTATGGATCAAAAGAAAAAATGAGTGTTTTTTATTGATTAATATAAATACTATAAAAATTACATTAAAATTCTTTTAGGAAAAATATTATTGTCACTTTAATAAAAAAATGTGAAAACTAAAAAATAAATTAATATTACTTAAATCATATTCCATAAAAATAACTGTATAATGGGGATTTCAATATAGTGTGTGGTCATGATAGTGGGTAATTTCATATAGGTTGTATACGTTAAAAACAGTTTTTATAGTTTTTAAAATGGGTAAAATGTACATTATTCAGAAACGAATAAGAATATTCATTTCAATAATTTTTAAAAAAATTATAACCTAGGTTAAAATGCCTTTAATAAATTAATTTGGGATTTTGACAACATATTTTGAAAATATTTTTATCAAATATCTATATAAAAGATAAAGGATTTTCAATCGAAGAGAGTAAAAAATTCAACTTTTCTTAAAAAATGATTTTCAATAATTTATTATACAAAAGAGAGGTAAATGGTAATATCAATTAAAAATATATTTAATAACCACAGGATAATAATATTTACTTATTTCAGGATGGAAATATCAATCTAATCCTCTATGGGATACTTAAACAAAAACAATTCCCAAGAATGTAGAGATTGTGAAATAAACCTGTACCACTTTGGTAACATTTGAATCGTAAGTCCAATGAATGAAATTATATAAAATGAAACTTTTAAGTATCATGAATATGAATATATTAATGATATAAATATAAATGGGTAGTTTATACATATCTTAAATTAAATATGTTATGAATATGGAATATGTCTCACAGACGCATAAGTGAGGCGAGAAACTCCAACCTCACATCTAATTTCCTTCTTATATGATTGAACCTATTATTATTAACTATAAATTAACTATAAATCCATTTAATAAAAATAAATAAATATATATATATATATAATTACATATATGTTTTTAATGATTTTTCACACCAATTTAATAATAATTCTATATTATAATCACTATTGTGGGTGATATCTACTTGTTTCCTATATTTTTTGGTTCGTTAGTTTCAGTCTTTGAAATTTTATCATGGTTCCATCACAAAAAAATTAATAGAATCATATAATTATCAATTTTTTTCATTATATAATTTTTTATAATTTTCCATAAAATTTAAATTTATTGAAATGACTTACAACATTCGTGGAAATGGTAGGTCGTACGTATGCGTGAGTGTTAAATCATTTTTTTAACGAATGGACTCAAAGAATGATAAATAATATTTCACCTATAAATAATAATTTATATTCCATATAAATCATATAAATTCATTATATTTGTCCTTATTACAATCCCAATCAATATAAATTGTAAAATATATTAGATTGTTATGAGGAGGCATTAATACACAAATAAGCACGAGCAAAGTTATCATATTCTGATGGACAGGAATTTAAGAAGGTAGGTGTGATATTGAAATTTATTAAGAATAAATATTTTATAAATATTAAATATATTAATTAACCCCATTATTATATCTAACTGTGATATGTGGTGATGGAAAACAAATTACATTGGTTCGTGATCCGGTAGTCCACCACACACACGATTGATATTTGTAATTTCATTAACATAATAAAATATATTTATATATATGATACTTCTGATATTATTTTAGAATAGTTCAAGTATATTTTTATGAGTTAAAGGAATATTTAAAATGAAAATTCATGATTAAAAACTATAACTCTTTTTTTGACAACCTATTTAGTTTTATACCTAAATCCTTCCAAGACAAGTTTTAAGATTAGAAAAATGAATCTAGTTTAAGGGTATTTATTTAATGAAAGGGAGTTTCTTGGTATACGATCATTTAAACTGCTTTTTCATTATGTAAGGGATTTGTGAGGGGTTCAATTTTATAATATGTGGAAAGTCACACATATATTTTATAAAAAGGATAAATTTTAAGTATGTTTTTCATATTCTATATGGAACTAAAATAGATTATTAACTCTAATACACCTGACATTTTATAGTATGTTTCTCTTAAATAAATTCAATTCATTAGATAGCTTATATTCAATAATAAACTTAGTTTCATTGAAACAACACTTCTTTATTTAGGATACATTCATAACCTATCCATTAATCTTTAATTGTCCACTTCTATGTTTTGAATTTTGAAAAACGAACATACATGGTTGTGATCCGGGTGATATTTGGAGTCTAACGGAATCAAGGTAATTTTTAGTGAATAGTAACATACCCTTGTGAATAGTAAAATACACGTATTAATATTAAACTTCCTTTATTAATAGTAATAGGACTTTTTTGAATGGTAACCTTACTCTTGAATTCATAAACAAAATTTTGGCAAATTGAAAATGAAGATGAATATTTTACGTTCTGTTATTTTTTTAATTAATTTATTTTTTTATTAAAAAATAAATTTATCATATATATAAAATTGTTTTTAAAAATTGGAGTTCATTTTGGGATTCTACACGTCCAATAATTGATAGAGTGAATTTTTCGAATTTTTCCAAAATACTTCAATTTTTAGGTAAATAGTAAAAATACAGTTCTTCACAAAACTAGTATATATTAAATTGCACAATTCATGATTTAATGATGGCATAAACATTATAGAACATTATGTTTTTACAAGTATTATTTAGTTTCAAGAAATTTTTCCATCTAATAAATTAGACACAATTTTTAAACCTGCAATGATCTTTCCAAAACCAATAGTCCAAAAGTGATTCCTTAAAATATCATCATCTCTTTATTTTTAATATCCATTTAATAATTTAATTAATATGAATTATAACGATTATATAAACTCTAAAACTAATTATATTATATTAATATATGATTTATTTTGTAAAAGAACTATTGATTCATCTCTAACATTTGATATATTATTATATTGAATATTTTATTCTTATGACACGCTCTTCTCATTTATAAATAACCCATCTCTCTTCCCTTGTCAAACCACACCTCAAAAGATTAAATCATTGAAAAAAACTATCCAAATATATTCTTTAGGACCTCCGCCACATCCAATATCTTTTTGTCTCATCACATAACCAAGCATGTGTTCTTTAAGGAGGATCTAAAGAAGAGGATTCAAGTGGTAATTTCTCTCTCTATTTTCCTTTAATTTCGTTTTAATTTCATGTTATTTTTTAATCTCTACCCACCTTTCCACATCCAAATGGTATGGTAAATATGGAATCATACATATATAACTATTTAATTATACCAATTGGATATTATATAATCCAACCTCTATCTCCTCTTCTTTTTATTTTATAATAGAAAATTTTTTCATGATGTGTTAATTTATCACCTTCAAGATCGACATGTTTTTCTTTTACTTACTACCTTCAGGTCTATCTATGAAACCATTTTTATGGTTGAAAAATATTATGTCATTTTTATTATATCCTATTCATTTTTCATGAAATAAGTAATGTACATATAACTAAATGATTAAACAAAACATGTTCATTATGGTCGAAAAAATGTCCAAAATAACCTAGATGATCATCATTAAATTCTTATCTAATGATTAATACACATGGTATGTAAAATAATTCGTTAAAAGATAATTTATATCTCCCCAATTTCACTAATAATATATATGAACAATTCTGGTTGTTTGACCACAATTCAAACCAACTTCCATTCATGAATACAGGTAAACAAATCATGAAAACCAAGGAATTAGATGCTTCCAAAACAATAAAATTAAACTTCATAAATCAATTAAAGAGAATTATTTAACCTAATAATACTTTATTAAATCAATTATATTTTGATGAGGTTCTGTAATTATTAACTAATAAAATTAAATTTGATTATTCTGGTCATTAAGATCAATTGAGAACTCATTCTTGCATAAGGTAAGAGATCATCTCTCTCAAATATATTCATGAATCCACCCTATATTGTGTCCACATGTTATTAATTCATAATGATGGGGTATGTTTTCAAAAATCCCCCATACATCCCTTATGATATATAAATTATGGGATACCCCTTTACCTCTCTTTACACCCTCACAATAACACATGTAAGTGTGCCAAAATGTGTGTAAAGGGTTTCTTATCTCACTTTTAATTGCTTGATATTTCCATTGTTCACAACTTATTTCTTGCAAGTGGTGTATTGTGTACTGAAATTTGATATATAATATCATTATTATCATTATATTTATTATATTATACGATTCACTTCATGGTTATTTATTTTTGTTCATACGATTCAATTGGCTACATTGTGGTAAGGGACTTTGTCTCAATTTTAGTTTCATTGAGACCAACTTGGTATTGTTCATCTAATATTTATTATATGGTTTATCTACTTCCCATTTCAGATCAATTTTCATTTGAAATTATAATTTTGGTAAATATCCATTTTTTGCAGCATGGATATGATTATTTCCATAAGCCATATACCATTTCACATTCGGTGTTTCTTTGGGATGATTTTTTTACTATAGAAATGTTGATGAATCTGTATTTTCTACTATATACATATATTGGTAAGGAATATGGTAATTGTATTAAATATATGTATAAATAATGTTTCGGACTTGTATATACTGGTAGAGACCACTATAAACCCTCAATGCATTGACTGGTCTGATGAGAGAAATTAGTTGGCAACAAACCCTTATAAATTTTCCCAAAATTCATATAGGATTCTACCCATAGACGTAAATTGTTTTAACAGTATAGTGGTATCATGTTCTAGATACATGACATCTATTTAATAAGAATTATCTATATTTTTTTCAGTTATTACTAACCATGAGGTTTTCACTATGATTATATCTATGGATGTAGACTCATTTGAAGTTTATTAATAGCACGTGGTTTTCATTCATTCACCATGCCATATTTGTTTATGATTCAATTATTGTTGATTCATGATTCTCCTATTTGTAACCATAACTGAGCATTTGAGATCACCCCTTTAATTTTTAAACATTTAATAGGTTATTAATATGTGACCATTTATTCAGTTTTATTCATTCTATTTTTTCTAGTTATTGTTATGTATTGTTTTTTTAACATTTCCCAATGTAATTTCAGTTACATCTATGAATCTAGTTTCTTAAAGACTACTAAACTAACCGTTTCTTAATGTTTTCATTCCTTTTGAGCATGCCAATGTAATAATAAATCCACCAACATTTGGCTTTTGGGTTTGGGGTGTTAGGTTAACAAACATTAAATGGGAAATGGTATAAATATTTCCTAATTGTATTAATTGAACACATTTTAAGATCATTTTAATCCTTATCTTCTTAGTATAATCCCCAGTAAACCTGCATTAACACTAACTATGGTTAGTAATTTTTATTATTTTTACAATTAATCGTTACTAAAAACTATGTTTAACATATTATAAAATATTAATTATACATATTATAAATATTTAATCCAATTTTACAAATACAATTCAAATAATTTTTGATTTTTAATACAATGTTAATCCTAAAGACGTTTGAAAAAATGGTTTTCCAAACGAAATATTTTTATATGTATAAAATATTTTCCTAATAAAATTTATTAGAATGAATAAAATTTATCTGATTATTATAGAATTTTTTTAATTTCACTTTTTAAAACGTTTTTAAACAAAATTTTACTATAAAATTTATTAAAATGAAGATGTATTTTTTAGTAAAAATCATTACTTTTCAAGATTCATTGAAAAATTATTTTTTTCAGAAAATTATTACAACATCACCCAATGGTAATTATGAAATTATTAAGTATAAAATGTTGTTAATTTTTTGAAATATAATTTATAAATGTTTTAAAATAAGTTTTACAATATGTGTGGAATGTGTGGCGAAACAGATTTTTAGATTAATAATAATCTTATGTTTAAAAATATATTAATTATCATAACATTACAATAATAAAATTATATCAATGATAAATCATTTTATATGATAATTAATATATAAATATAATTAAAATATTTTAATAGTTCTTAATAATTTAATTCCCAAATATTTAAACACATTACACACTTAAAAATAATATTTTATGACAAAATATTTCTTTTACATCCAAATGATTTCTAATATTATTATTTAAAATTTATTAATTAATAATGAATTTATTTTACACAAGTGAAAATAATATATTTTTCACAATTTAGTAAGTATTATTCATACTCTCTATTTTAATTTCATGGTTATAATGGGGAAATTTAAATAATATATTTCCCAAACTGTATAAGGTTGGTGTCGTGTGCCATATGAAATATTAAACATAATTCCATTCTTTCAAATTCCTTGGTTGTTAAATTCTCCCAAAATTATACAAATTTAATCATCATAATTTAAAGAATATATTAGTATTTAAATATTCATAATTTGATAATAATTTCTTGAAATATCACATCTTCATAAGGTTCAATAAAGATCATTCCTTAAATAAATTACTAATAAATTAATATAAAAAATTCAATAGTAATGACAATGGTTCAATAAAGATCATTCCTTAAATAAATAATCATATATACCAAATAACACCAATAAAATCAACATTATGGAAATTTTTAACCTCAATGTTTATCTCGTGCCCTTCATCATTGAATTCAAAAAATGAAATAGAATTCTTTCCAAATAACCCTTTTTATTAAACCTAATGGTTATATATATATATATATAAACACACAACTCAACACAATAATATTTCTTCCATAATATCATTAATCACCTCAAAATTAAAATTATTTTAAATTATTTGATCCTATAATATATTTACAAAAAATAATCATAATATTTACCCAATGAATTGTTTAATTAAAACCAATTTCACAAAAACATGGGTGTAATACTATCCAGTGGTAGGGGCTGCAACCTTGTATAAAATTGATTACAGGTTTTATCCCTATGGTCTTGAAGTATGAGTGTATCTCCACATAACTTATAGGTTGTACTTTATCTAAAACCATATTAATATAATTCATACCTTTTTAAAAAACATATGATGAATATCATAAAGAAAAAAATTAATCACCAAATCAGTTTCAATCTTATGGTTATCTATATGATAAAAAATATGTACTCATTATCTAATAATCTATAATTACCTCATTATGAAAAACCCATAACCCTTAAATGTTATCAGTACATTTAGACAAATTTCTAAAAACATAAAGGCTTTATTCCTAAAATAACACTTTAACTAAGACACAAACTAATCCCAAGGGTTATATTTCCATAAATGTCTCCCAAAATGTCATTAATTACATGTAAATATCATCATTTAAAATCTCAAAACCGGTTTCTAAGACATTGAAATTATAATCATACATAAATTCATAAAACCATATTTGTATCCATAAAACATTAGTTAATATTTGATGAAGAGATATAGGCTTCAAAAACGTAACACAATTCATTAATGATTCATAATTTATATAACCAAAATAGGATGTACAAAAATATTTGTACAACATAATTATTGAATAACAATACATAAATAATTCAACCCCTTTTCACCAATAAAAATCCATTCCATAGACCAGGAGTTTTCCATTAAAAGGGTGATTTGACTAATGTAATTCTTCTGTTTCCTGCATTTATGATAATGAATTACAAGTATATTTCAATCTTGAAAATTATTTCTGTCTATAGAACTCCTCACCTTTCTTCAATAATTCATTACACTATTCCCTTATTTTCCACACATAAATAATTTTATTATTCCTTTGATGCAGCTGTTATGTTTTCCCATTCCACTTTTCTAACTTGAATAAAATGGAAACATATTTCCCCCATAGTCTCTTCATATAAATTTCATAGTGTACTCCATCACCTTGTTAGTGTAAAAACATATAAACATTTATAGAATATCTAAATTATGAAACTGTATCATCAATATAAACTGGCTTAGTTTCATTCTTGTTTAATCAATATCATTATCTATTCAAATACATCAATATGTTTTATAAAAATAATGTTATTTATCCCAAGAATATCCCCAAGGATTGTAAAATAAAGTGCCCAGTAATATATTTTATACTGCACTAGGGGATGATTTATTTAAATACAAATGCACAATTTTTAGAGTTATTTCCCCTATATCTATTCCTTCCCAATATAAATCCACATGATCTTTCTAGATATGACTGTATTTCTGGGAAAACAACAAAATATATACCTTACGAAAACTATATGATGTTACCCAATACATAAACATATCCTAATGGTCATTGAATGGTGTATATTCTATGATATTTTTTATAAATATAGTTCCCATGGTTTCAATTAAAAATTATTTAATACCAATCCTAAAAAACATGAAAATAATATCCCATAGTCAATGGATACTTTATTATATTACTGAAAGATACAAGCAATATCATCCAAAATACTAAATAGTTTAGTAGCTTTGGGGAACTAGATTTATACTTCAGACTCACATTATATTTGAATACATAATATAAAACATAGGTTTTAAATTTTGGATGGAATTATTTCATTTAAAATATCACTACATAACAATCATATACACATACTAGAATTCCAAGGAAAGAAATCATAAAAAGGATTTGAGAATTATTTCTGTGAAATAATATGTGTAAAATATAAGTTATCACAAAAATTAATACATAATATTTTTTGTAATTTAAATAATTAATAATAATTCCATTTAATGAATTACATGTACATGAATTATAATATGTAAGAAATCACTTATGATCCAAATAATTCCATACAATTACCTACATGATTATGAAATAGATCCATATATATTCTTACTAATTGAATATTTACATGGACATCAATAACATATCTCTAAATGATGGAATTCTAAATGTTGTCGATCATAACCAAGACATCAAGTCCTTTTTCAAAGACCTATTACATAAATGGGTAATGAATTAGCCAAATACCCAAGATGGTTTTTCACATAAAAACTATCGATGCATTGAGGCGATATAGTGGGCCTCACCCATGACATACTAAGTCCAATGCATTAATGATATCAAATGGGAGAAAAATAATCAACATAATAATTAACATTTAATATAACTAGCCGATGTAGTGTAAAAATATTTCCCAGTCAATAATCATTATCAATATAAATAATTATCTTCGATAACTAGAATCTGAATTTAAATAATTTCCCTTATTAATAAACATAATTATAAACCATTCAGACTATTATAAAATATGGTAACAAAATAAAACATCACCATTAAACTGATCATTATCCATCTTGAGAAATAACTTGGATGGTTTCTTAAAAAAATTCCAAATAAATCAAAATAATAGAAGAGGTGGTTTTATATTTGATGAAAATAAGTACCAAAAAACTTCCATTAACATATTCATAAGAAAAATATCAATTACAATTTGAAATTATATTTCAAACACTAAATAATTACAAAAAATTGGAAAATATTTTTGCGTATATATAACTCTATAAACGTTTAATGGGACCTAAAAATTGATCTTTTAGGATAGAAATTAATTCCATACATTCCATATAAGTTAAATAAATTTTTTCATTGAAACTATTGTACAAAGGTTAAAATGTAACCCATTTAAAAATGAAAAAAAAATTATTACATTCAAACCACTTTTTGAAAAGTAAAAAAACGTCTAAATCTTTTCAACAAATAATTTTAATAATTT
Organism: Viscum album; assembly: GCA_963277665.1. Taxonomy (NCBI): domain Eukaryota; kingdom Viridiplantae; phylum Streptophyta; class Magnoliopsida; order Santalales; family Viscaceae; genus Viscum; species Viscum album. The sequence continues at coordinate 521,541,747 of OY728127.1, read as the reverse complement.
TACCATTAGTTTTTAAAAATATTTTTAGAAAACATGGATATGGATCTAATAATATTTTTGACTGAGGAGATAAATAATTTAATCATTTCTTAAAAATATTTTCTCAATCATTTTAAGTACTTCATAGTGGAAAATTGTAAAAATACTTGAAAATATCATGAATTAGTGTATGAGGAGAAAATAAATAGTTTTTTGGAAATAAATAAAATATTAATCCACCATTGTATACTTAACCATAAACAATCCAAAATAATTAGGAGATAGTGATATAAAACCTTACTATTTGGTAATTTCATAATAATAATCCCCATGATAGAAATAAGAAATAACTAAAATTAAAAGAACCATTAATATACATATATTCAAGACAGAAAATATTAATTGGTATTAAATAAATTACATAGAAGAAATAAGTTGTGACTATTGCAAATGACTCATGTAAGTTACACTGAGATGAGAACCCCTTTCCTCAAGACCAATTTCCTTCGTACATGTTTAAACCACCTAGAAAATAAATATATAATTATTATACATATATTTATGATTAATAATAATAAATATCGTACCATATATTATTTTCCTATAACTTTTTATCATCCCTTTATTTTCATTTCATTGTTAAAATCACTATTTTGGGTGATAATTACTCTATTTTTCTTTTATGTTTTGGTATGGTAGTTTCATTATGTGTAATATTGTCATGGATACACCATATATATTATTTTAAACATTATATAACTATGATATATAATAATTATATATGTATATAAGATATTACATAAAATATAGAGATAAAAAATGAGTTACACCATTCATGGTGACGGCAGGCCATACTTACGCATGAAGATTGTTTTCATTTTTTAACAAATTGAATGAAAGAGATGTAAATAATATTTCAAATTTATATAAAAATTTATATTATATATATATATATATAATATTTAATATATCATTATTACTATCCAGGACCAAATTATATGCAAAACACATCACATTGCTACATGAAGCTGGTAGTCCACACCTACGCACGAGTGACGTTATTGTTTTCCAACAGTTTTCTATGTAAGAAGGTACAAGTGAAATTATAATTTAAAAAGAATAAATAATTAATAAATAACATATATATATATATATATATATATTAAATCTATCATTATAACCATTCATGATAGGTAGTGGAGGAAGATGAATCACTTTAGTTTGTACGGCGGTAGTCCACTGTACACAAGAATGACTATTTTGTTTCCCATTTTATGGAATAATAAATTGATATGGATTATTAAATATCAATAATAAAATCTATGTATATATAGTATATTGTTTTCATATATTATCATATATGATGGTTATTTGATGGATTTACATGAAGAAAAAAATGAAAACACATTGTTCTGAACTATACCTCTTCTTTGGACAAACACTTTTGGGTTATAACTAAAGACTTAATATAATGGCTTAATGATAAAAAATAACTCTATTTTGTGGGTAGATATGAAATAATGGTATTTGGGATGGTATTGGTCTATATGAATGTATTTTTATGTGTTTGTAGGATATGAGAGATGGTTCCCTTTCATATGTGTGGGAAGGATGTGCTTGAAATTTTTTAAAATAATAAATTATACGCATGTTTTTCACATGACAAAAGGAACCAAAGTGAATCATTATAGAAAATTATATGATATAATTTCTATATATTTCAATAAATTATAAATATGAAAAAAATTTCATTTTAATAATTATCTTCTTAGATTAACCCCTGTAATCCCATTTTAGAAATAACAAAGTTAATTAACTTTTAGTGTTTTTACTATTCATTATAACCATAAATTATGTTAAAATTATTATATAATATTATGTTGGTGATTCAAAAAATAGAATATATTTTTCTAAATTCAATTCACTAATGTTTATGAATTTAATTTCATGTAAAACCCACATACTTGATTAAAAAATAGTTTTCCAATGGAGATGTTTTCATAAGTATAAATAGTTTATATATTAAAATCAACATATAATTTATTAAAATGAATTTAATTGGATTATGTATGATATAATTTATCAAATTTTACATTAATATAGTTTTTATCAAAATGGAACACTATAAATACTTTAAATGGAATTAAATTTTTTAGTAAAAATCAATTTTGTTCACTATACATTAAAAAATTAATCATTCCATAAAATCATAAAAACACAATATAAGATAAAATTATAAGGATGATTTGAAAAACTAAATTCAAAATTATCAAATAAATAATCTAAACTATATAATATTTCATTAAATATATATGTGTAAAATAGGATGAAATAGTTTTTTAATACAAATTTAGAGCATAAAACTAGTTTTATTCTCATCCCATAATTAGGAAAAATATTATATGAACGATAATACATTTTAGTGAATATATAATATATAAATTTGTACAAAATTCAATCACCAATAGTACTTAATTAAATTTATTATCATATAAAATTTTACATGATTAAAATGTATTTTAGATATATATTTTCTTTACCATGAAATGATTTTTATTATTATTTGTAAACCATATAATTTTTATAATTTAGTTACCCTTATTCATACCCACCATTTTATAAGATTTTTTATATTGGTCATCTGTAAATAATATATATTTTGGGACATTTGAGAATGGTTTTACATGTCCTATACACTATCAAACATATTTATCTTCAGTAAAATATTGGGGTGTTATGGTAAATACGATCTAGGGTATCATTAGTTCATAAAACACCACTGAAATAACCTTTTAGATGGTTTTTATCACATGAAACCTAGAATCCCTTGACTATAGAACTTTCAAAAGATATCAAAATCATATCCTCTAACACTCTTTGTTTCTCCTTAGATGCTCCCATTCAAGATAATAGGAATAATCTCACTTACACTACCAAAATATACCAATGAAAACTATCAAATCAAGCTCTATCTTCCTAGTGGAAGCCCCCAATCCCATAATATCAAAAACAAAAAAGATAAAACTGAAAATTTTAAATTCGTTATAATTAAATAATAAATAGATAAAATTTTATATGAAAACCAATAAAAAATATTACAATGATATAAATCTCTCCCAACCACAAACAATTGTAAAACATTAACAAACATAACCAAGGTATTTTTTCAAATTCCCAAATTAAAATTACTTCTACTTACCATGGATAAATCCCTTTAAAGAAAAATTTATAACAATATACAATGATTAAATACCATAAAATTCATTGTTATCTGAACCTTGATCACAGTGCATTCATCATATTTTGATGAACTCAAAGTAGATCTGTATATTCTGATGGAATCAACCCCACACCACTATAGGGCTCATACATCTTGTGACTTGAATCTATCCTGAATCATTTATTATCTACGTTTTCAGTATTCATCATAAAAATCAATAATTACTTTTAAAATATTTATAATATACATTCCATGAAAAACAAGGAAGAATATTTTCAGATAATCAAATTTATAACAAGAGCGTAATACAATTTTGGAAACTAATTATAATATGAATTTATGACTCAATAAAACATCCCTTTATGAAAATAAAAAATAATTAAATAAAACAAAAATATTTTAAAGAATTTTATAATTATTAATTCTTGTTAATTACTTTGAAACAATTCTCGCCCTTTTCATTAAAATAAACAAATTAAACTTGTTAGTTTAACCTCAGGTAAAGATCAAATTTATCCTTATTTGTGTTTAATATAAGGAAATGACGATTTATTAAATATATAATATTTTCATCATTTTAAAATATTGTGAAAGTAAAAAATAAACATTAAATAAACCACACATCTCCCCCTTTATGTTTGTTACAATGTGAAAAAATAATGAAATCAAATACAAAGAAAATATATTCAATGCATCCCCGCACTAGGATACAAAATAAAAAATCTATTGAATGGAAAGAGGTTATTTTGATAGAAAATAAACTTTATATGAATAAAATAGGATACTAAAAAGTAATTTCAACTATATATAATACTCATTATTTATATCAAACAAAATGTAAAAACTATTATTTCAACATCATTAAATTTGATGGAATTTAGTGCTTTTCTAGTGATTTTTTAGTAATCATCTCAATAATTTGATAACCCTTTTCAATATTCTATACTCTTTTTTCCAATGATCTTTCCTCTATATTATTTTATTCCAATAATTCTTTATAATATTACATTTTCATATCATGGTCTTCTAAAATCTATTCATAATCAATTATTTAAAATTTTAGTTAGTAAATATTTCCATTTTGATAACTATCTAATAAAATATTGACATCATTATCCTTTATATTTCTATAATTATCATACATATGATACATAAAATCATTTTTTCAATCATTTTTATTCAAAAACAATTTAAATGTTTTAATAAATACATTCAAAATCATTTTTTGAAAATAAATATACTATATTTTTATTATTTTTTCTAAATAAGGACATGTCTCAAAGATATATAGTTATATTTCTGTGATAATATTATCCATGAAGGAAGGTTTAATTATAGTTCAAAAGAATCACCATTTTTTCTTTCTCATGTATGAAATTTACCATATGATACCCAAATCTGATCAAACCACAAATCAGTATAAACTAAAATTAATAGTGTGGAAATATCCCATTCAAAAATATTTTAATATGAAGAGATAATATAAAATAAACTTTATTTACATGAAAACTAAAATAAAATGGTCACTAAGATAATATTTCATAACTTATTATAATGATATTATAGTATCACACATGTCACCCAAAGTGATAGGAAGATCATTTAAATGATCCATGGTATGCTTAGTTTGAAGTGAATCATTGAAAAAAATAGCTGATGGTATTTCTATTCCATACCCAACATTCCCTTAACTATAGTCCTATAAAAAAAGTATCAAAATCTTCAATGTGGAATCTTTTTATTCCTGATCGAAACCCCTCAATCCAGATTACCAGCTCTAGCTCTCATTTATTGTAAAAAACACACAGTTATAGTAATAAGAAAAGATCAATCATCCTCTTAGAATACTTCGATCATAAAAGATCACAAGGAAAAATATTGCATTGGATATTTATAAAATATTCATAATTAAATTATATATATACATAATCAAAGAAAAACTATCAAAAAAAATTTAATTATCCGAATATCATATTAAAAAATGATGTGTCAAAACATGAACACAATAAAGTGATGATCTTTCCTTAAAATGTCAAATGTAAAAGTAAATCTTCTACTCATGTGTAACACCACCCCTACAGTAACAAAGATCTTGTGATTGACATACTAAATTAAAAAAACATAATGATACCACTTCCTAAATGACCAATTAGTATAAAAGTATTGGGATACCTAATTAATATACGATCCACATATTTCATTTTAAAACACAAAATAAAAAATAAATTTACAGTGATAAACTTATTTTATCTTCCTTTATATCCCTTGAATAGGACATATATCCCATATTGGTATCCTACAAGAGGTAAGACATAATAAATGGTGAGGCTTGATTCTTAGTATGAGTTAATGTAAAATAAAATCTACAACCATATAAACAAATATTTAATAATATACAGAGACAAATAATTGAAAAATATTTCAAACTAATAATATAATAAAACATGAATATATCCATAAATTAAATTAAAAAATATAATTACATAAATAATAATTACTAGTTTCATAATTATAATATACATATGGAGGGTATCATAATTTTATATTCAAGGAATTATTCTTATAAACTATAAATTAATTGGTATGGAATTCTCTAAATACCCAAGCTAGTTAATCTCACGTGACCGAAAAATGCATCAGGAGGCTATAATAGGCACTACCTATATTTTACTAAGTCTAATCCATTCATCATTTGAAAAATGTGAATAAAAATTATATAAATATTCAACATGAATTTTTAAATTTAAAACTAGCAAATGAAATATTATTTTTTCCGTAGTCATTAAATATAAAACCATGATAATAATACATCTAGGAAAATATTTATAATGATAATATTATCCTCTATCCATTGTAAATGAAAAGAAAAATAAAGATTTGTTGAAAAAGATGAAAGTGTCATTAAAATAACATTTTCACCTTCCTTTGAAAACATGAGAAATATATCATTTTATTTTGATAACATTTTAAAAAATATATGTACAACATAAAACAAATTAAATTATTTTGGAATAACACTTAAAAATCATATATTAACCTTCAAATAATATAAGTAACATGATAGTTGGAACATATATCAATGTCGAATATGTTAAAAGAGAACATTAATTTTATAATTTCAAAAAAGTCAACACTTAGTCTTATATAAATTATTTGAAAGGATAACATTTAATAATTTTAATAAAAATAAATAAATAATTTTAAAATGAACATTAATAGTATCTAAAACATAAATAAGGGAATTCTAGAAATATTTAATGGACATGAACATGGAAGAAAAATCTCATCATCCAAATATGAGATATCGTCTACTTTTAATAAAAAAACATGCATTCGTAATAAGTAACAAAGAGAGGAAGATGAAAATAAAACATGTGAGCAACATATATAACAATTTTAATAGATAATATATTTCCATTAATATAAAACTATCAAATAATTCTCTAAATATGAACAAAAAAAATTTAGAACAATAATGAGACTGTGACCTCTTTTGTAACTTTTGAATCCTAACCCCAAGGAAAGTAATAATATAACATTATAAATAAAATAAAACTAATTTAATGATATTAAATATATAACATGGAAAAGGGATAATATATTCACCCAATGAAAAAAACCTATGGTGAATTTGAATTATGTCACACATACACCAAAGTTAAACAGAAAACAATTTCCTCGAGTCTGAATTTCCTTGTATATACTTATTATCTCATAAATAAATAATTTAAATTTGTTATAAATATTTTAAAAATCCCATATTAAAACTTTTGATATCATTATTACCCACATAAAACAACTATTCATTTTTTAACTTATTCATTATTAAAACTATTTTTCTATGTTAATGTTTTTTTACATTTCATGCTATTTTTGTTCAGCAGTTCAGATCCTTTATTTTTAATAATGGATCCATAATATTCAGAATATTAATAGTACCATGTATATATTATTATTAAATATAATTAATAATATTCAACATTACATAATCATTAATTTCATAAACATTATAATATTTGTTGTGTAGTTTGTAAAATACACCTAAACAAGAGATTGTTATAAAGCTTGAATGGGTAGGAACATGTCTATGTATAATAATAATATTGTAGTTTAGTATTATTATTTATTAATGTGTTATTATATATTTTCATTATATAAAATTTTATAAATATCTTCTAAAATATGAAATTGAAAATCAAATATATATCACTCATAGATACGGTAGTTCATTTGTATGCATGAATGGTGGTTCCATTTTATAATGTGCAAAATGAAAGAAGGAATATAATATTTTATTATTATGGAATAATTAAAATATCTACACATCATATATATTATGTAAATATATCTTTGTATCCATCTATTATAATTATTGAGGGAAAATGAATCACATCGATATACAGAGGTGGTAGCTAACACATACACATGAGGGATACATTTATTTCCCATTAGATTGAAAATAGGTGAAAATGGTTTCCCAATCATAATTAATTTATCTCATTGTATTTTTGATACTAGATAAATAATTTTTTTATAGACAAATTGTATTTATATGGATTGAAAGAATAAATAAACTTTGAAAAAGTTTGAAAATATGATTATTTCTTATTTGAGAGACCTCAGTTGACATATAACTTAAGCCTTTGTAGGATGGTCAAAAGAGATGAATAGAATATCAAGAAATAATTGAAGGATGGTTTGAAGGTACTAGGTTATGTATTTTCTGATATATAGTTTTTAGTATATATTAATAATTTATACTAGGATGTTCCCTTTTATATGTGAGGGAAATGACACACTTGGATGTAATTAAATGATTTGAATATGAAATATATCATAATCATATAAATTGGCACCAAATGTGGTTAATTTAAAATTGAGGAATTAATTATTTCTAAATAACCTATATGAAAAAAAACATCATTATGTTTCGTGTAACCGATATCTCTTGGTTTAACCCCCACTTCGGCTATTCTTAAGCATAAAATTGGTGACAAGTTTTTATCTTTAAGGGTTATAATTTTCTTCTATGGTGAAATGTAGCACAAAATGGTAAATATATGAAATTTCATGACCATTTCATATCCAACTTTTCTATTTCAATATAATTTATTTTTAAATCATTTAGAAAAATATTTATTGTCATAAAATATCATTAAAATTATTTTAGGACAATTCATTTAATTTGAATTAAAATTCATCAATACAGTAATGGAAATAGAATATAAACCCATTTAGAATCATTTATAAATAATAATTACCTTTAAAATTCTTCAAATATTATAATTAATCCAAAAAATATTAATTTTACTATTTTAAAAATACTTTTTCTTGATGTTTTAACTTCTTGAAAAAAACAGTATATGCATTGCATAAAAGTTAAAAAAATTTATATCAATACTAAAATTTAAGAATAAATTAATATAATAGAAATTAATTGTTTATGTTAAAAATAAAATTTCAATTCTTATTTTACATCTTTTTATCCATATTGATATATATATATATATGAAAATAATATCAATAATGTGAGATTTTATTTATCCTTTTCGTAAAATAATATAAATGTTATAATAGAATAGAGGTGGAAAGTTATTTCAATATTTTCATATATAGATTATATTGGGATGAAAAAACCCAAAACAAATATGATAAGTTAAATTTTAAGAAGATATCTAGTTCGTATACCATTTTTTTACCCCATATTATTGTTACCATAATGATTAATATTTACCATGGTTAGTATTCAAAATGATCCAAAATAAAAGTGACATATTTTCCAAATTTGAACATCTTTATTCCCTTATAGACTCCATTTTTCTTGATTTGATTTTATAGAGGTTGAATAAATAAATTTTATAATAAATGTGTAAACCAAAACTGTATCCCCCCAAAATTATAAAATAAGGACATTTTTTATAGCATATGTGGTACACAACACCGAGCTTATACAACCCATGAAATATATTTCGTTAAATTTTATCTCTTTGATAGCTTGTGGAACACACAACCTGGAGTACATATTAACCTTAATATAGTATAACATTATAACCTAGTCATTAAATTGATGATTTTTAATTATATTAAAAAATTATGAAATTATTTTAATCTATTATTTTGAAATAAAAAATAATCATTTAAAATAAAAAGGAAATGTTTTTTGAAAACAATATTTACCTAAAAGACGATTTATTTGTGCTTTACCAACATAATATAAAATTAATTTTGAAAAATTTTATAAAATTTATTTGATAATATAATATTCATTATTGAAATAATAATTTCAAAATATTTTCATCTAAATTTTTGGTTATTTTATAAAATATTTCATTTTTTTATGAATAATGAAAAATACTAAATTCTAATTGAAAACATCTTTTTCATTTAAATTATTTATAATATTAAAATTTTTATGAATTATTTTAAAATTAAAATTAGTTCAATTATATATATCTAAACAATTTATTTTGTTAGAACAATTTTCCTCTTGAATTTTTATATACAATCATTGTTATCCTTTGAATAATTTATCTTCGAAACCACGCTTCTCATTAACGTTTACATGAATAATTTTGAATTAAAATTTTTAATATCATTGAATTTATTTTTGTAAAATGGATTACATATTGTGGATATGAATAATTTATATTTTATTATAAGTTAAAATTTATTTCTTTATATAATTAATAGTGAAAAAATTAAAAATTAATTATCAGGGTTAATGTATAAATAGATTTTCAAAGGGTTAAATTAAAATGAAAAGGGATAAAATGACCAAAACAAATCTAAATTACTTTTTTTCTAGAAATTGTTCGACCCTATTTTGTCTAATTATCAATAACATAATACTTTTTACCCTTTTGGAATATAGAAAATCTGGACACACTTTTCCCTTTCAAATAATAAATTTTTTTAACTCAAATTACATATAAACGGCCACCCCATATACTCTATTATTAACACTATTTAACCCTTTTGAGCCATCAAAGACCTTCACAAATCACATCTAAAATTATTTATTATCATCTTATAAGACTTATTTTTGTTATGAATCATGCCTATAATGGAGTTTGTGTAAATCAATAGAAGGATACAAAAATAATACCTAACATTCCTCAAATATTGTTGATATATTATTTCATCGAGAAACCCCTTAAATTATTATTTAAACATTATGATATAATATCCATAGTATCTTTCAAAAACTAACATGTAGTTATGCTAATGGAAAATTGTTGAAATGGAGGCTTTCCCAAAACATTTATGATATTAGTTTGGACAAACTATTGGTATATTATTTTTACCTCATCCTTTCCTAACGGTTTGAATAAACCATTGGAATACTGTTTTTAGAATCACCCTTTCCCAATGGTTTGAGTAAAACATTGGTAATGCTTTCATTTTTCTAGTGAATACCAATATATTTGTCAAACCATTGGTAAAGACAATATTTCCCAACGGGTTTTTAAACCATTGGGAATGTTATAACCTAAATACATAGTAGATTTAGTTCCCATGTCCTCATGATTAAAACCTTGAATCGAAGCTCTCTTATAGATCTATCATTACCCTAGGCTACAAAACTCCTTCCACCTGATAGATCCATCATAAATCATGAAATGTTTTAGTTGTACGCTTTAAATATTTAATTTCATACATTTTTATAATGTTATAAATATATTTTTATTGTTTTTATTTGGCCTAAACCAGAGTTATGTGTGGTATGTGGTATGGTATACCCAATAAGATTAGTTTGATTTTTTTTCTTTATTTTCATATACTTCAAGTGTCATGATTATGAGAATTATCTTTATTTTAAGTCTTCATATCCACTCCTTTTTTTGTAGAGTTAGTAAACCATATGAACTAATGGTGGTGCTCGTGAGAAATATCCCCACTCAAATATGGTAATGGGATTGGTTAGTCATATTTACCCGTGGTGGGTAATGGATTTAAGGATGGCCCATGGGAAGGAATTTGGGACAGTTTGGGTAGTGGGGTATGTGGTTTTCCATTTTATTAGTGGGGTGATATGGTAGTATCTATGACATTAGTTTAGTAGAAAACTATATTTGGATTTTTTATATATATTTTCTGATCAAGGAATCATGGGGATGGTAGTGATATTGAGGTTGAATTGGCTATTTGATGGCTGATGGAGTGGAATTTTGACATTGGATGGATGGGGAATATTTAATTTTATGGTATTATATGGGTATCTTCTATCTAGAACCCCCCCCCCCCCACCCATATGACACCCACACACCCCTGGACATCCGCACCACCCAAGACAACCCCTTGCACACCCCCAAAATTGGACAGCCCCCTTCCCCATCCCCTGGACCCCCTTAGACAGCCCCACCCATTGGAAACCCTCACCTCCTTAAACAGCCTCCACCCCTACCCCCTAGACCCCCCCCCCAACACCCCCACCCCCGATGGACATCCCCCCTCCAAACCCCAACCCACCCAGTGGACATCTCCACCCCCTTGACACCACCCCCACCCCCCAGACACCCCACCCACTGGACAGCCCCCACCCCTGAGACACCCCACCCTTGGACACCCCCCACCCCCTGGACACCTCCAACCCATGGTCACCCACACCCCCTGGACACCCCCACACCCTAGATACCCCAACACCCTTGGAAAACCCCCCACTGCCAGGACACCGCTCTGGACACCACCCAACCCCCTAGACACCCCCACCCCCCTAGACTTTCCCCACCTCACAGGAAAACCCCCCTCCCCCAGAACACCACCCCACCCATAGAACCTTCCCAACTGGACATCCCCCCTAGGACACCACCCCAACCACTGGACACCCCCCACCCTTTGACACCCAACCCCCTTGGACAACCCCCAACCCTGAGACAACACCCCCACCCCCTGAAAACCCCACACCATGGACACCCCCACCCCCTATACACTCCCCTCCCCATGGACACCCCCACCCTTGGACACCACCCGACCCCCTAGACACCCCCACACCCTGGACTCCCCCACCCGCCTAGACGGCCCCCCTTGACAACACCCCCCTGGACACCCCACCTGACAACCCCACCCCCTTGGACATACCCTACCCCTAGATATCCCCACCACCCTTAGATATCCCTACAAAATGAATACTTCTACTTTGGGTATTGGGTGTTATGAAATCTCCTAACTTTTCAAAATATTTTCAATTTTTAGCATCAATAAGTTATTAAAAAATAACTCTTTACACATTATACAAATTTGATGAAAAGAATACACTTTTTAATATCTTGAACAATGTTCTACCAGTTCAATGGTGTCCTCTTGTATGTGAGAAAGGAATAAATTCGAAAACACATTTCAACTCAAATTTATGAACACATTTCTAAATTAGTATATCTTCACATTGTTTTAATAATAAATAATCAACCCAGTAATATTTTACTACATCATCTAAAAACCCTTCCTTTATGGATATCTAAAATGGGGATAGGTTATACTATTTGGAAAATAAATTTCAATGTCGTCATTCGAAATCTCCATGTGCATGGAATTATGCTTATTTCCCCTGTGGAACATTCATCTTATGACATCAACCTCCTCATAATTCCATTTAATCATTCTTGTATCATGATCCACATATATAACCATGATGTTTCAATACCTAAGGAACGATTTACCATGATTTTCAGATTTTATTTCCCATTTATTTAGTTATATATAATGAATTCCACTCAAATAAGTTACTAAAATAAAAGATTTCTTGGATCTAAAATTTACTCAAATCCAGAATAATTCTCCTCCACAAGTGAACATGATCTTTAAAACTCATGCATTGCTCTTAAATGATATTGAAAACCTTCCTTGAACATTATAGTAGTCTCAAAACACTCTACAGATCTCATGTGATCAAATTATTACATATTACCTTGAATACGTGAGAATAATGGGATTCTTCTCCTTCAAAGGCTCATGGATTTTAAATCTCCCTTTCTCATTGACATAATATGTATGGGGCTCTAAAAATACTCTCATATATTATATATTTTCTCTAAATATGCACAACTGTCATGGTATTATATATATAATTGAAGTAAATATAATAGATTTATATTAATTTATAGTATTTTGTTATAAATATAGTAATTTTGTCTTTTATATTATGATTCTCATATAGAGTAGTGAGTCAGTTATGGTTTCAAATAAAGTGAAAAAATTTCATTTATATAAATATATTTTCAATTAAACTTCAATATTATTGAATTTATTTTGATAAAATGACTTATAACAATTTTTTTACAGAATGGATATTAGATGGATATATGAAATAGATTAGATCTCAAGAAATTTTCCAAAAAATATGGATATCTTTTTATATTTTTCATTTCAGGATGCTTCATATAGTGGCCACATACACTTGGTATGTTACAATTGTGTTTGAAGACCATGGTAGAGTCATGAAGAAGTCAGCTACCACATAACTAAATATTTTTTTAAAGAAAACTACTATGTGGTGTATCAGAATGTGGAGAAAATGAAATATAAAATTATTGATGATCTAAATGAGAGGGCATGGTTAGAAAATATTTAATATTAACACTTTCAATTTATTCATCATAGAGAAATAGAAAGGATTATGACCCATGAAGACATCTATATGAGAACATATGATGTGTATAATGAAAATGATGATGTTTTCAGGGTGAAAAAATTGAATGATGCTACCGTGACTCCAGTATATCGACAATGTGGTAAATTGATAAAGGTGGAAATTTTCATCCAATTTTATAATGGGATAACAATGAATTGGATTTATAATACTATAATAAATTACATTTTTACCTTCATGAAGGACTTACTTCCAGATGATGTAGATATTCCCCCAAACTAGTATATGGAATGGAAGTTAGTTGATGAACATTGATTTTTATGAAACAAAAGTCATGAGTTCTTGAAAGATTTCAATTTATTTTGGGAGGAATATACTGAATGAAAAGATTGTATAAAATGTGGAACATCCCGCTGGAATCCAAAAGCCGATGGGACACCTTTCTGTGTTCCATAGAAAGTAATGTGGCACATTCCATTGATCCACGGACTCCATAATATTTTTAATTCTGATAAAATATCAAAACAAATTTGATGAAATAATACTAAGAAAATGAATACTAATGATGAATTGGTTCACCCTACAGATGATTTTCCTGGATGATCTTTGATACTCGATATCTCGATTTTGTAGCTGATGGGCATAATGTGGCAAATCTATTTCATGTGATGGTATTAATATATTTGGGATTATTCTTACTTCACATTGCACATGGTGGGTTTTTATACACATTTATAACCTTCCTCCATATTTATGTATGAAAACTCCATTCATATTCATGAGTATACTCATATTTGATCCTTTTGATCCCAGAAAAGATATTAATGTATACATTAAACCATTAATAAAAGAGTTGAAACTTCTTGGGGATGTTTATGTGTGCACATATGATGCATGTTTGAAGGACATATTTCAAACACATGTTGCGCTTATATGTTAAATCAATGATTTCCTTTCTAATGCAATAATTTCATGACGGATCATGTTGGGAAAACTAAAATGTACTATTTATATGAAGAAGACACGATCGAGAAGACTGATACATTGATGTAGATTCAGGATTGTGGGACATCAATGATTCTTTCCAGTGGATGATCCATATGGAAATAATCGTTAAATATTTCACATTACCATGGAGACTGAGGATCCACCTCAGTGCATGTTTGGAATTGATGTGCTTAATGAATTGAAAGATTTTCATTTTTCATTCGGGAAGGGACAAATGAAATCTGGAAAGAGATAGAATGTTTCCAATGAAACTTATTACAATTGGAAGTAGAAGATTATCTTGTTGTTTTTTCTACATTGGTAAACAAATTTGATACTTCATTACGTAAACATACTGCACATTGAAAATAATATAGGTGATATGTTTGTTTCGATTCTTCTAATTGTTAAGTGAATAACAAAGGATGATTTACAGTCTCAGGGTGACTTGGTGGATTGGGGCATCAAGCCATAATTTCACCTTGTGTGCATCAATAAAAATAAATTGAATGTTCCATGTGATTATTATCTGATGACACCTATATACAAAAATAAATTTTTAGAAGTATTTTATACTATTAAAGTTACTGATTTCTATTCAAGAAGTATATCTAAATGCGTAAATAAAAGATATTTGAAGATATAATCTTTGAGGACTTATGATTATCATGTCCTTCTACATGTGTTGATTCCAATAAAAATATATCATCTTTTGTCTAATAAAATATTGGTGGATGCTATTAGGTTATTCTATTTCTGTAGAGATAGTGGTGCTAAAAAATTTTCCAAGTCTTTATTTCAAAAAATGTTGGTAGATTCCCCATTAATTTTATGTGAGTTAGAGAAAATATTTCCTCCATCATTTTTCACATGCATGCTGCATCTAAATATGCATATTCCAACATAAATAATTCTTGGATGAACTATTTCATTTCATTGGATGTATCCAACTAAAATAAATATGTACACATTAATGTCTTGTGTTTGAAATAAAAACATACCGAAGGTTCTATCATGAATATTTAATTGGATCATTAATGTATGGATTTCTGCTCTATGTATTTGTCTGATCATACTATAAGAATTAATAGACCAATGAAAAATGAAGAAGAATAGTATGAGAAAATTAAACCCATTTTCCATCACTTTCTCAAATAGGATGAATTCCTAAATCATATACATTGAAGATATTAATCCTTGAAGAGTGGGAGATATCACTTCAAAGAGTTTTGTTCAACTGTTATTTGTTCAATGAATACATTAGGTATATAAATTTAATATGTATATCATACATAAATATCTATTAAACTATTCTTATTTTTATCTAGAGGGAACATAAAGAAATTATATATAGAATGAATCGTCCACTATCTATGAGAAGGAGGGAGATGTTTTATAAAAAAATATATTACTTCTTGGTTGAAATTGAAGCTAAAAATATTACTATTTAAAATAATTAAATCAATATTTAATTAAGTTTAATACGAATTTATATTTCAGTTATTGATATTTCCTACTGAATCTGTCTTGGAGGAAATAAGAGCATTGGATTTTAGTCCTAATATCATGGTTCGTGATTGGAAATCAATTGTTTTCAAAGGGTATAGATTTATTATCACTGAATGCACAAAGAACATAAGAATAAAACATGATGGTGTTATGGTTACTTCCTCAACAGACTGTTATGCCAGTGCATCAGATACTAGACTGTTATTTGAAAATGTAGGTTATTATAGAGTCATTGAAAAAAAATATTAATGGATTATTACCATCATGGACGAGTCACGATGACGAAACTCTAGTTGTGTGATTCTATGATGATGCAGGGATTATTTATTGATGAGTGCAAATTTTGACTAATTGATAAGACTTTCACTCTTACTAATGATGAATCATATGTATTGGAATCAATGGTGAAACATGTTTTTTATGTGAAAGACCATATTAGACTAGAATATTGTGTCATTATTGAATTAATTCAAAGAAAATTTTTTTATTATGGTGATGATGGAATTTACTACATCCCTACTACCATTGGAAGAAATCCATTTAATCCTTTTGATGATTTTAATAGCCCAATCATGAGAGTTTTATGTGAACCTAATGTTATGGTTGTAAGTATATTGAATCATTTATCCTTGTTCTCAATTATTTTGGTTTAGCTCCCCAATGGGTTATTAAAGTTGGAACAATTTAAAATTATTTAATGTTGATTATAAATTTTTTGTATCCAACTTGACAATTATGTGAATTTTCAGTGTTTATTGGTATCAATATTATTGAAATTGTATTTTCTAATTTGGAATTGAAGTGTATTAAAACATATGAAACCAAAATTTCTAAAAAGGGGAAAATTTAAATGATTTATTTACCATTTATAAAGTTAGTATAACTCTAAGACCTCACTTTAACATTTAACTAGATACAGAACATGGTGGTTTATCTTCTTCTACAAAACATGTATAGAAACCTACATCATCTACCTGGTCTAAATAAATTAAAATTTTCATTAATTTCAAGAAGATATTTAACCCTTATAAATCTTTTAGATATATTTTCCTAGTTCATATGGATATATCATCATTTCCTACTATCATAATGGTTTAATAATTCATAATATATACCTTACTGAATTTCCTAAATGCATAATTTAGTATGCTCTCTCACTTGCCTGTTGAGTGATATAATGCCTCAGAATCAATGTTCTATGATTTTAATCAACTAGTGACACTTAGTAAATTACCACCCTACTCAATATCAAATTTCATTATTAAATATTTTATGATCTGTTGAATTCCTTATACATCCATTCAAGATCACCTAAAAATGTATTGTTAAATTATCCATGAATCCCCCTATTCCCTCCAATATAGTTTGTTTTTTGTGTTATACATTAGTTATTCTTTTCTAATTACTTCTATATTTGTTTTAAAATGCAGGAAATGAAACCATTGATAATAGCCAATGGAAAAATATGGTGGAAAACAATCATCGCATGGCTGAGATAGGCCTTCAACCACAACTGCATGTAGTGAGTATTTCATTTAAAATATATAAATTTAAATAATTTACAATGTCATGTGAATAATTTATCTAAGTTTTTTTTTCAGGATCCACCTCTTTGAAGAAAATTATTTACTACGAATCCTAGTTGTGGTCTCAGTACATAGGGTGGTGGTATACGGTTGGGTGGTACGAGAGCAAGGTGATCTGGTCGACCTACACGATTAGACCCTGCCCCTCCAACTAACATAACATCTATCCCACATTCTGATCATGGGGTGTCATTAGAGACAAATGGGATATTTAGGCCTCCCCTGTTTTCACCACCCTTTACATTTGAGTCCCCTCACCCCTCTTTACAATATTAGATGATGATTCTCACTCCCCATCTAGTATTCGACCATCCATCTGTGCAATCTTCTTTTACTTCTACATATTTCTCTTGTAGTTTCTATATTCTATCTTATTTAACTCTAGTTTAGCCATATTTCTCTCTGAAGAGCATACACTATGTCCCACTCCACTAGTACAGGGTGTTCCTTCAGTTTCTACAGATCTAGTAGTGCCCATGGATCAGTCTACCGTAGGTATATTTATAGAACCCTGCCAAATTTTTCTACCATTATTTTTTTAATCATTACATGTATGGATTTGATATTTGTTTTTATTTTATAAGAGATACATCTACTGATGGGAGGTAGGGGGCGTACATGTATACGTGCAGTGTGGAACTATTGCACGCAGTCGATGGTGTACTGAATTGAATACAATTAAATGATTAGAAAAACATGATAGCTATCACGACCTGTCCTTGGGGCTCGTGTCATGGCTACCCCATTACCTCCTTCCATATGCCAGGGGCTAGTGACTAGAACCAAAGGAAAATTCTCGATATAAGGGAAGGAATTTCCTTTCAACCTATAGCACACACAGTCGGAACACACGCAATAGAATCAAAAAGTACTAGTATAGAAAAGAAAAGTTTGCTGAAAGTAAGTGGTCCAGTATACAAACCCAACTGAACAACAAGTACAAGTACAAGTAAAAAAGGGAAAACCAGCTCCTGGATCATCCACTAGGGATTCCTACCTAATGGGTTGGTACATAAGTTGAACAACTCCACCCTAAGGAAAGTACCATCTAGTCCAGCTCCGAGAAGCCTCTCGTCCGTCTCCCTCATCCTCGATCACTGTTGACCATCATCTGCACAGAACACAACACGGTGCAGGCGAAGCCCGTGCAGGGGTGAGTACAACAATACTCAGTAGGGGACCTCGAGACCCCTGAATGTCTCCCAGAATACAATAAGGATAAATCACAATAGTAATATACAATCACGAATTATCAACCTATCCCTACTTAGGAATGTGCCCATATATATAACTATGTTACCAGTCATAGTTTAGCTCCATCTCTCATGCCCAAGTACAACCCAGTCCACAAAGGAAGTAAAATCAATCACCTCGATGATAATGATTGAAGGTCAATAATCAGCTCAAACAGGTATACAATACAAGAAGAGGGGTAGATATGATTACATGTAGCCTCTGAATCATCTCCTCTGTCGAACCCACGTAGGATCCTGGAACAATATTAGCATTGTCGAACCCACGTAGGATCCTGGTATAGAAGCCATCACTGTCGAACCCACTGAGGGTCCCGATACTTAATTCACCGATTTCGAACCCATGGAGGATCCTGGTATATAATTCATCACTGTCGAACCCATGGAGGATCTTGGTATAGTATCGTCGCTGTCGAACCCGTGAAGGATCCTGTCATCTCTGTCGCAGCCAGCCATAGGGTTCCCCCACACAGCACACTTGATTCCGGGAGGGTCTGTTCCTCAATCCAAGTTTCGATACATCAAATACCACAAATTCTCAAGTTGATGTATCATGTAGTTCTGTCTCATCATAAGGAACTCAATGCGACAGAAGGCGCGTCAATCGGACGCCTGGTTTGGGAGTTACTGGCATTTCCATTCTAGGGGCCCGGTTAGTTTTTATGTTCAAACCAACCTGATCGTACCCCAACTGCATCCAAACCACAAGCCGGGTATGCCAATTGATTCTTCTGGCTCTAAGCCTTCCATTTCAGTAGACGGTTCATCGATCGGACACCCATAATACAAGATGCAGGCTAAAAGGTGTAAATGGCCATGGCGGGTCTAGGTCCAGTCCGAACTGGGGTCTATCCCAGTCCGCAGGTGTGGAAATACCCGAGTGGTCGTCCTGACCATAGTGGTCAGCCCGAGCCGAGTGGGTGGCCCGAACCAAGGGTGCAGCACGACCTAAAGAGGCGGCCTAGACCGAAGGCATGGCCTGGCCCGTGGTGGCCTAGCCGAAGGGTGGCACGGCCCAAAGGGTGGCCCAACCGTGGCGGCCTGGCCCTTGGCGGCCGAGCCGGCCACACGTGGAAGGGGGGTGCCCCCCGGTAATTCGAACAGAACCGGCGCATTGCGCCGGTTCATGAGTCACGGGACCTGGGTTGACCTGCCTGACAGGCTCCACGGCGACCGGCCTCGCCGGCCGCTCCCGCTCCTCCACCGCGGTGCGACATTGCCACGGTCCTCTTGCCTTCCGCATAGCACGACGGTGTTGTGGTCCTCCTCCCTTACACACAGTGTGATGGCGCCGCGCCTCCACCGTTGTGGCCCGAACTGGCCTCGAACTTTTGCTCCACCGTACGACGAGACGGCGCCACACTTGTTCATCTGTGACGTCCCTACCGTCGGTGGTTTCCCTCTGGTTTAGCACGATGGTGCTGCAACCCTTTTCCGCAGCACACCCTGGCCATGGTTTCTCATGTCTGGTGTGGCACGATGCGATGACACTGTGCCTCTTTCATCCGTCGTGGCCCACCTAGCCGTGTTTCTTCTCATGCGTGGTGCGACAACACCATGCTATTCTGACTCCGCCTCTAATGTCAACTAAACAAGAACCAACGGAGGGACATTGGGCCATATTTGTTCGGCCTGCACCCTCCACATTAGGTGATAAAAATTGGAAAACGTCGAACCATAATAAATGAATAGGAACAAGGATTTAATTTAATCAAAACAAACCCCTACCTTTCTTGACAGTGTCGTTTGACGGAGTCGCGGGAAGGCGACATCATTCTGTCAACGTCGAAAGAGGAAGAGAGGTACTCATAGTTGGAAGACAGTGTTCGAAGGTGAAGAATTTGAAGGTGATATCGGTGTACTTCATGAGAAATGGTGATTCCCTTCCTTTCACTGGTTGAAGGAGGAAGACGTTAATTCTTGACGTTCTTCAGAGATGAGGAGCGTTCTTTGTTGGAATAAGTCATTCTCCAAGAAATCCAAAGCCCTCCAAAATGAAAAATTCCCAAACCAAAAATAATAGATTATTTGTCTATTATTTGTTGGCACAACCATTCAAATTCCACTATTTTATTTAAATGCAACAACTCACCTAATTAATGGGTGGAATTGTGCCAATTCAAAAAGAGTAAGGGGAGGTAAAGAGTTCCAATTAATGAAGAGGGGATTCAAATTAATAAATGGGGAGTTAATGGGGGTAAGAATCTTTTTTGGGACCCACTACATAATATCCTCCTAAGGAAGGTTATGCATGGGTGGTACCCACCTCCAATCTCCCCTTCGAGGATTAAAAAACCACTCACATAAATATATGCTACACATATTTTTTATTTAATTAATATAGAAACCCACAAAATTAACATCCAATATCGACAAAACTCAACTACGATAAAGGTCTCCATGTGAAAATATCGGCACTATGAGTTCAATGGTGTCTCCAGATTTTAGTTTTGAGCACTAGTTCAAAAGATATAAAATCCCACTCATACGTTTACTGAGCGTACCTGAAAAAATCTTCAGAAATTGATTCTGAGCACACCGGGCCTCGGAATCATGCTCCGTCAGAAACTAAGGACTTATAAAAATACCATGTATTTAAGAAAAAAATTCGATGGAATTTCTAGGTCTTTACATTCTCCCCAACTCAAGGATTTGCGTCCCCAGAAGATACAACTCGCACTAAGGAAACAAATGAGGGTATTGAGAAATCATCTGAGCCTCCTGCTCCCATTTCCCTCTTGGAGGTTCCCGTATTGACAGCAAATGCATACCAGAGTTATCGATCGTCCACATAGGACACACTCCTGTAGATGCTAAATCTCCACTAGAACCTCTGTCAATGTCACCCCATCATCGATATCTAGCTCCATGTGCTCGATGATGTGGGAAAAGTAATTCACATATCTCCTCAGCTGAGATATGTGGAATACGTCGTGCATCTTGTGAAAATGAGGTTTAATAGCCAAGCAGTAAGCCACCACTCCAACCCTGACGAGGACTTGGAAAGGTCTGATGAATCGCGGAGATAACATGTCGCCTCGGCCAAATCTCTATGGTCCTCATCAAGGAGACACCCATAGAATGATGTGGTCGCAATCCTTGAACTGCATAGGTATCTATCTCCTATCAGCATAGGAATTCTTCCTGCTCTGTGTAGTCTTCATCCGCTCCTGGATGATCTGCACCATCTCTGTCGTAGCATGCACCATCTCTGGTCCTACAAGTGCGGACTCCCCTGGGATAGTCCAGCACAGAGGTTATCTTCAAGGTCGGTCGTACAGTGCCTCATAAGATTCCATCCCAATAGTGGAGTGGTATCTATTTTTATACACAAACTCTAGAAAGGGTAAGTGATCCTCCCAGCTACGACCAAAGTTGAGGATGCATGCACAGAGCATGTCCTTGAGTGTCTGAATGGTTCTCTCAGTCTGACCATCTGTCTGAGGATGTAAGGTAGTGCTCAAGTGAAGCTACGTCCCGAAAGCTTCCTACAACCCCTTCCAAATCTATGAAGTGAAACAAGCATCTTGATTGGAGACGCTCGTCAATGGATCTCCATGAAGTCGTATGATCTCATGTACGTAAAGGCATCCAAAAAATCTCTACTAAGCCCTACTCTCTGATCAGTAGGAAGTGGTTTGACATGGTTAGTTGGTCTACGATCACACAGATAGAGTCTTTTCCCCTTGATGTTTGTGGAAGTCCTGATGAAATCCATGGATATCCCATCCTACTTCCATTCTGGGACCTCTAAGGGCTGAACTAATCCTGCTGGAACCTGGTGTTCCGACTTCACTTGCTGACAAGTGAGGTATCATGAGACAAACTCGGCTACATCCTTCTTCATACCTGGCCACCAGTGCTATCATCGGATGTCCTGATACATCTTCACCACTCCTGGATGTACCGCTAAAGGAGATGTGTGGAACTCCCTCAACACTTCCTCAGGAAGTGCAACTGGTACCATGGTATGTCCTCTGAAGAGAATGATGTGCTCCCCACCTTCAAAAAATCTATCAGGTGCATGCGCTATGGATATCTAAGAACGTCGTGTCTCACTATCAACGTCCCCATGCTGTGCCTCCCTGAATCACTTAAGTAGTGGTGGAGTGACTATGAGAGACTATAGAAAGGCATCTCTATCTCTATCCACAACGGATATCTGCAACGCGGCCAGCTGCATCGATACCTCTCCTAGTAGCTGAATGCCTGATCTCCTACTAAGAGAATCGGCTATAATATTCCCCTTCCCAGAATTATAGACTATCTCAAAGTCATAGTCCTAGAGGAACTCAAGCCATCACCTCTATCTCATGTTCAGGTCTTTCAGAGAGAAGATGTACCTGACACTCTGGTGGTCAGAGTAGACTGTAAAACACTCGCCCATCAAATAGTGCCACCACGTCTTCAAGGAGAATACCACTGCTGCTAACTCTAGGTCATGGGTAGCGTAGTTCAGCTCATGTTGTCTCATCTACAGAGAAACATATGTGATCACTTATTACGGCTGCATTAGGACACACCCATGTCTGGTCCATGATGTATCACAGTAAACTACATACCCTAAGCCCTCCTCTAAAAGCTTCGGGGACACTAGTAAACCTCTACCTTAGCTCTTGAAATCTCTACTGGTATCTCGCTGACCATACGAAGGGTTTCCCTTTCTTCATCCACGTAGTAAGCAGTGTTCCAACTCTGGAGAAGTCTGGTACAAATCTCCGATAATACCCATCCATCCATATTAAACTTCGCACCTTCATCACACTCCTGGGTGGGTCCCAAGAAATCACGGCCTCAATATTCACTGAATCCACTGCAACTCGAGCCTCTGAGATGACGTGTCCCAGAAAGTGTACCTCTCCATTCCAGAACTGGATCTTCGAGAGCTTACCATAATGTTGGTGTTCTCATAGTGTGTCCAGTACTACCCACAAATGGTAGGCATGCTCCTCCTCAGTAGAAGAGTAGATCAGAATGTCGTCGATGAAGAATACAACAAAACGATTGATGTAAGGTGGTAAGATCATGTTCATGAGACTCATGAACACTGCTGGAGTGTTGGTTAAGCCGAATGGCATAACCAAGAGCTCATAGTGGCCATACTAACACCTGAAGTTCGTCTTCTGCACATCCTCATCTCGAACTCTGAGTTGGTGATAACCTGACCTATGGTCTATCTTCGAGAACCATCGTGATCCATTGAGATGATAAAATAGGTCTCCAATCCTAGGGAGTGGGTACTTTTTCTTCATGGCCACATGGTTCAGGTTCCGTTAATCAACACACAGTCGCAAGCTCCCATCCGCCTTCTTGGCGAACAAAATCGGGGATGTCTGGGGTGAAACATGGGGTCAGATAAATCCCTTCCCCTGCAAGACCTACAGCTATACCCACAAATCACAAAGCTCAATGGGAGCCATCTGATATGCTAGATTAGATATCATTTTCGGCCCATGGTAAAGGTCAACGTAGAAGTCTACCTCTCTATGAGGAGGTATTCCTGGAACATTTTCAGGGAAAACATTCGCGTACTTATCCACCACAACAGGAAAAATCGGACATCGCCCATCAACCGATCTGAGGATGAGACTAGACAACTGATGTGTGGTCGGATGCCCCCTCCTCTGGGTAAGTCCATCATGCACTACTAAGGATCCCTTCGTGCCGGTGAAGGTAAACCTCATCACATCCTCACGGGCACACCGCACTTTCCGTCTCATACAGTCAATCGGAGCATGAACTGTGGATAACCAGTCCATACCCAAGATGATTTCGTAAGGCCTTGAAACCACTATGAGGAGATACCAGCTGAAGCTCTCGCCTCCTAGAGTAAGCTCACACTACTGACACCAGTGTGTAATCATCGATTCTGCTCCCGTAGAAGTCTCTAGTCTTAATGATCAAGCGAATGGCTCCGTTGGAATCTCTGAACCCCGAACGATGGTAGTGACAACAAAATAATGACTCGCACATATGTCAATAAGTACTGCAACAAGGGTGGAATAGACACAGATAGTACCACAAATTATCTCAGGTGAGTCATGGTTGTAGGCCTCGACTGCCTAGAGCTGAGACCGCCTATGTCCACAAGCTCCCGGTGGTCGGGGTAGACCACCTGGTGGTGGTGGTGGTGGTAGGGCCTCAAAACGTCATCCACCACCTGCTTCTCGGCTTGCTCATCTGTCATGTCTGCCTACTCCTAGAGAACCACCATTTTAGAACCTCTACCTCTTTCTGGGAGGTCCCTCTACTGTCTGCTACTCATCTACATGGTGGGTCGGGCAGTCACGAGCCATATGTCCCTACCCACAACATGCATAGCACTGCGTTCTCCTCAAATTTCTGGCTCTATCTCGTGTTCCCCGCACAACCAAACTTGTATCCTGGGGTCGGCCACCTGACGGCCTGGTGTGCTTGGACCTCTGTGACATCTCTCTACTGTCGGTTGTATAAGACACTACTACGTGTCTCCCAATGGTGGGTCTCACTAATGGTGACTACTAAGCATGAACGTTCTCCACAAGAAGGGATTGCTCCAGCACCCCTCCTGTGCCGGGATGCTGAGAGAGATCATCGAAGCCCTGATCTCATGCTTGAGTCCCTACTCGAAGGTCTGGACCCTGAAAAACGGGTCTCATACCATATCCACTAGAGGTCGGTGAATCTCACTGAGTACTGAGCTACCGTCATGCTACACTACTATAGATGAAGTAACTCCGGAATCCACACCATACAAAGAATGGATGGAACAAACTTTGGCCGGAAGAGACTCTCGAAGTCTGCCCAGAGTAATGATGCCACATCACACACCTGGAGCATCAGGCTCCACCATATGCCTGCTGATGCAAACAGGAGACTCACAGCAAGGATCACAATGAGGTCGTCTTGTGTCTCTACCAATCTGAAAACTCTCACATTATCCTCCAGCAAATCCTCAGCTACATGTGGGTCCATCTTTCCCCGAAACTGGGGCAGCCTCTGGGGCTGGAACTGTAACACCCCAAGATTTCATAGTGTGTTATTTCTTCAAAATAATTCAATAACTTGCACTACACGCAACACCGAGTTCAATCACACCATGACTTACAAAAAAAAGCCATTCAAAAGAGGTTATGAATAGTATTATCTAAATTTTAAACTTTATATAATCCTTATAATTTTAGAATCCATATTATGAGTTTCTTAGATATAATGCAAGAACAAATTCATTTTCAGTATTGCACTTTTATCAACTTTTAATAGTGAACCCTTTTTAAATACAATATTTTAAACTTTTTGACTAAATGGGGACATCAAAAATTTAAAATGAAACATCCCAAGCTTCCACGGTACGCTTTCTTTGAATACTATAGTAGCGTGTGTTGTACGCAACCTTGAGTTTTAACACACACCACAACCAATCAAACTAGCCGTTATGAATAGTAATACCTAATTTTAGAAATTATATATATTTTATATTTTAAAATGGACTTCATTTCTGGATTCGGAATATCGAATTTAGCCTAAGGTGAAATTTTGGTACTTTTCGGATAACTTTCATATTTTGATGAATAGTGAAAATTACTAAATTTTAATTAAAAACAACTTTTTTAATCAAAATAATTAATAGTGATAAATTATGAATTTGAGTGGTTTTAAAGTATATTTAGAATATATTTTTACCATTTAATATAATTTTGGTCATTGGACATTATTTTACAATTAAACCGAACATAAACAAGTGACAATCTTTTCATAGTTATTATCTCTTAAAAACACGTTTTTTGTTTTGACAGCGGGAATTAATTTTAAATTAATTTCTGCCACTTCTGTGTTTTGAATTTAGGAAAATGGATTCCATATTTGGAATCAGGATGTTCAAATTGTGTAAATAGGTAACTTTTATTTTTAGACATTTTGAATAATTACTGCGGTAAATATTTTATTTACCATGGTTAAGGGTAAATCCGGTAAATAATGGTTAAAAAATAATATTATAATAATACTAAATTACCCTAAAACGTGTCTTAACCCTATTGGTTGATACATGGTCGAACATGGGCATCTTTGGGTCTATTTTGGGACCCCATGGATCCACTTTTAAGTGATAATGACACTTTATTTTAATTAAGTTAAAATGAATACAAAAATGACACAAGAATATATCTTTTAGAAAAACAATTGTTACATAGGGTTATATATGTTCGATTTTAGATTATAAATATTAATTATAAAGATAAAAATATTTCCTACATAATGATGTTTTATTTATAATTTTTAGACATTAAATAATTTATTTTATTTATGACACAATGATGATGCAGTAATTACTATAATAGTAAAAAATTAAAATAATTGATATTATAAATAACCAAATAAATATAATATGAAACTTTTAATGAATTAAACTAATTTTATAGGATAATATGATATATTAGGATTTATTTAATTTACTTTGTTCGAAGTAATCAATCTGTTATGAGTTTCACAAAAATCAACTATTGAATAGTGTCAAAACTGACATAAAAGAGTTTTTAAAACAAATATTATATTATTAATTGATATTAAATTCTTAAAAATCTAAGGTTCGGCCAAGAGACTTATATCATAATAGGTTCATCATTAATGGACCACTTGGTGGTCGCTTGGATGTATATAGTAAGTTTATTAACCATATTATATAAAAATACAGAGAGACATTGTAAAAGTGAAACTAATTAACTTAGAGTTAATACTTAAAGATAAGGTTAATATAAGTACCCAAACCAGTATAAATTCTATTTGTTGAGTTGTTTGAGACCCCTCCCCACCTTAACCTTTGAATAGTCAACTTTGGAGCCATTAGAAACCGAATATGAATTTATTATAAACTAATATTTCTAGCTTTTCCAAAGGTGCCCCTCACCCCTCTTATAAAAGGGAACTCCTCCTTCTCATTTCTTCACACCTTCCAAGCCTTTTGGTTCGGCCAAACTCTGCCCAAATACTCTCCCAACATCCCTCACTACAACCTAGAGGCCTTAGTTTGATCAGAAAGCCAACCTAAGGAGCCCTTTTGATCAAATCAAAAGGAAGAACCCGAAGAAGAGGTAATGTTTTCACCACCCCTTTTCAAGTTCCTTTATTCTTCCACTTCTTCTTTATTTGTTCTTACCATTATAAAATAATAAATCCAGTATCTCACATATACTGTGATGTTATTATAAATATGGTACAACCATATTCAGTATTCTATCCACCCTTTGAATTACATGTCACCATACGTGCGTACATACGGCTTACCGTCTCCACGTCGTGGTGTAATTGTTATTCAATATAATATTATTTGGATGGGTATAATAATGATGGTTAACTCAGGTAAATAATAAATATAACATGTTAATTATTCTGTATATATGATATACCATCCATTTATATATTATTTTAATATCAAAAGAATGATATTGTCGCTTGTGCGTACGTACGGACTACCGTCTCCACGAACGCGATGAGATTCATTCTCCATCGTAACCATTAAAGTATAATTATCATTTGATGATTTAAAAATGATGTTTAAGGACTTGATATCATCTTGGATATGAATAATATACATCCTATCCTTTACAAACATGTCTTACGTAACAAAACATATGAAAGAAAACAAGTAAGTTAACACCCGAAACAACGATAATACTAAGATATTACTATCAAATCAATATTAAAAGATCATATATGATATCATATTAATGTATATGATTATTGTATAATTTAATAACAATTATTTCACCATTATACAGGAGGTTAACCTACCCCAACCAAGGAATAGTACAAGGTAAGGGTTATTTCACAATCTCTTCATTATCCGAGGTTGTTTATACGTAATAATCTACTGGGATTTCTTTATCATCCACATCCATGTTTCTTCGATATGTATTTAAAAACATATTTATTATTTACAAGAATATGGGTTAAAGTCATTTATACCCTTGTTTGACTTTTTATAAGAGTTTTATAAAGGAATCTTTTCGTCGTTTTCAAAACAAGGTCCTTTTTAACCTTTTCGACAGAATTATGGTAAGAATGTTTTTTTTAACTTATACGGCGGGTGCGGTTATTTTCCGTCATTATAAAATCTTCAAAGTTTCCCTTACAAGATTATAAGAATATTTTCAAAGAAAATGTTTTATTTTATATGGATCTTAAATTATTTCAAAATAAAAGGAGATATTTCTTTAAAAAGAATTTTGATTTCATCTATGTCAACATCCTTTGATGGATTTTAAGATTATTTGAAGTCGATTTATTATGATACAAAACTTCTATATTGTATTGAAGGTTTTGTGATATGTTTGACTGTGGATGTGCTATTTTTATACCATTCATAGTTTATGGTGAAAGTATTGACATTTCGTATGCTAGTTTTAATATGAATGTTTATGTTATGTTTAAACCTTTTCATATGGGAATGCATTGGACTTAATATGTGACGGGTGGAGCCCGCTATAGCTCCTCGATGCATCGGTAGGTCTCATGAGACAAACTAGTGTCTTGGCACAAGGCCTTGACAAAATCTTATTTGTAGTCTTGGCACGAGGCCTTGGCTATGTGGTTATAATAGTCTGGCATTATACATTCCAACATTATGAAAGTGGTTATTGATTTTTGCAGGTGATTATTCGATTAGTAGAATATCCATGTGAATAAGTAAATGGCATTATTTCATTTTATTTATGCCATACCATGTTGAAATTTCATGCTTGAAAAGCTTTTGTTTTAGTTATACATTGTCTCAAATGTTTATTCTTATTTATGAAAGTTTCCACTATATTGTTATCCTTACTGGGCATTTGATCTCACCCCTTTTCTATGTTTTATTTTTCCCAGGAAGTGAAGAAGTAAATTATGAATGACCTGCAGGGATGTTATGTGGGGATATGAGTGTGGTTTATGGAGACATTATGTTGTTGTAGTAGTTTTTCATTTTATGATGTAATGTAAAACTTATGAATATATCTATTGTTTCCAAGGCTACTAAACCAATCGGTCTTTCGAGATTTGATCTTTCTTGTGATCATGCCAATGTTATGTAATAATGCACCGACTCTGGGTAACTAGGGTCAGGGCGTTACAGTTGGTATCAGAGGAAGTTTAGTACAAACCTTGGAAGCTAGATTTAGATAAACTCTGATTAGAGCACGTAGACCTAAGATGAACTTTGAGGATTAGTATAGAAGAACTTCCTAGAATTTTGGTATTGTAGAGATTTTGTGAGTTTTTCGAGCAATACATCCCTGTCTGGATACGAGTAGGTAGAGGCGGCTCTGGCACAGATGTACCTAGGGGTAAAACCCGAAAACACCGCTTTGAGCTAGACTCGAACGGGAACTGGTGCACGACAACGGGCCTTGCTGCACTCTTGGTTACGACACTCCCGGGGGATATGCTTAGGATAATTCTCATTTTCTTTACAAACCATTATGAAGGCTTTATGAGTATATACATCCTCAAAGGAGACATTTTTATTATTATGGATTATATCCATAAATAGTTCAATTTATGTTAAGTGTTTTATAAGTATGGGATTATGTATTTTGATTCATAAACTGATCTAGTGTATGCCATTTTTAGAAATGGCGCCCAGTAGAAGGAATGAGAACTCCAGAAATGCACATGATCCAAAGAGAAGGAAGGATCATATCTTTCATGGTCTTAAGCTAGAATTTATAAGAGAAACAGTCTCCCATGTATTATCATCATATGAAGAAATAATATCATGTGTTGATAAGATAAGTAAAGAGTTTACTGAGTCCTATGTCTTTGAAGGGAAGGAAGAGAAGAAAAGGATGGAAGAGAGAAAGATAGATAAAGGGAAGAGGGAAAAGAATAATTTTCCCATATGTGGTAACTGTGGGAACAAACACCCTGGAACTTTCCTGAAAGGAATGGGAGTTTGTTATAAGTGTGGAGGAAAAGGGCACAAAGTACGTGACTGCAAGGGTAAGAAAATTGTTTCAAATGTACAATGCTTCATTTGCAAGGAGTTTGGACACTACGCGAACCTATGTCCCAGTCATCAGACTATTCTGCAAGTGATGCTATTGGATAATAATCAAGTTATGATACTACCACAGATGAAGAGGAATGATTAGAGTTATTATGTTGATTATGTCAATTGAGTGTTGTATCAACAATGTACTTGTTATAATAATTATGGAGTATATAAGGATTGTACTGCAGTACTATTTCATTAAGGACTTGAGATTGTGTGGAACAAAGAAATGTGACTCAATAGCAGGATAAATTTTTAGAAAATATATGGTTGAGAGAAAGATAAACCATAATATGGTTCTAATACCGAGGTAGTGATTTTAGAATAATACATGATTTTTTTGGATAAATTATATTGGATATTATTGACTACCTTGGAACTGATTAATGATTTGTATATTCCATCATTGTTGGGGTTTAAAACATTTCTGGATTAATGAAGTATATCCAGCATTCTATATGGAATAAGGGATCATGAATGTAATCAATAAGGAATATGGTAATACATGATGAAGGTATTCATATGCTATTACGGGGTAAAAAGGATCTATATTATGTTTACCTTCCTTATAAATGTTGGACTGTGAGTTTGGACAGAAGTATTTTGGATAGTTCTAGTTTGGATTATTTTGGATTGCCATAAAAGGACAACCCGGAGGTCGGGCGGCAACCCGTCGCGTCCGGCAAGGCTGCGAGACTTGAACCCGAAACCGAAGGGCGACAAGGGTGTATCACCTACCACTGGCCCACGAGATGTCCTGGATTAAATAATGTAGTTTTTATTAAAAGATATTGTAGATGAATTATAAATTCTTTTATTTTGGAACCCTATACGAATAGTGTAAATAGAATTTTTTTTACATTCTATTATCTTTTAGAGTGAAAGATGAGTTTGTGGTAGAAATTTATTAATGGATAAAACTCTAATTATAAAGTAAGAATATCTCCTTATGATCTTAGCCAATCTCATAAATAAATTCCTCAATATTAAGAAAAGCAACTTAGAACAAAAATGTTTTCCTAGATGGTACCTTAAATCATCACTAATTTATGGCTTTGGGATTGTTGGCCTTTTCATAGCCATGTTCTCTACCACTCTCCATCAGATAATTGATGGTTATATTTTTCTTCCATATCCATATTTTCCTACATGGAACCCTATTATGTGTTATTTTCGGTAAACTTCATACTTTCGACTCTTTATTTTAAATAGAGGCCTCATTAATTCATTTTTTGATGTGGGATTTCAACTAAGATATTTTGAAACTTCAAAAAGGTGTTATCATAATACCCTATGTTTTGTTGAACCGATGGTATTTCAAATCATCATAGATTGATGAATTTAAGGACCTCAATTTTATACTTGTTTGTGATTGATGACCTCAATCACTACCTATAAATATTTACGTTTTTCCTCCAATTATATGTCTCTAATTGCCACCAATGTTCTCCTAATCGAGATCATAATTTGGTGGTGACCCTTTCATTTCTCTTTTCCTCATATTAAGACTAAATTTTAGTAACCCAATTTCCGATGTGGGTTTTCCCACAAATATATTTTCTATTTTCAACCTTTTATTTTCGAAGAACAATTCCAAATTGCGAGGACGCAATTTATTGAAGGAGGGGAGAATGTAACACCCCAAGATTTTATAGTGTGTTATTTCTTCAAAATAATTCAATAACTTGCACTACACGCAACACCGAGTTCAATCACACCATGAATTACAAAAAAAAGCCATTCAAAAGAGGTTATGAATATTATTATCTAAATTTTAAACTTTATATAATCCTTATAATTTTAGAATCCATATTATGAGTTTCTTAGATATAATGAACGAACAAATTCATTTTCAGTATTGCACTTTTATCAACTTTTAATAGTGAACCCTATTTAAATACAATATTTTAAACTTTTTGACTAAATGGGGACATCAAAAATTTAAAATGAAACATCCCAAGCTTCCACGGTACGCATTCTTTGAATAATACAGTAGTGTGTGTTGTACGCAACCTTGAGTTTTAACACACACCACAACCAATCAAACTAGCCGTTATGAATAGTAATACCTAATTTTCGAAATTATATATATATATTATATTTTAAAATTGACTTCATTTCTGGATTCGTAATATCGAATTTAACCTAAGGTGAAATTTTGGTACTTTTCGGATAACTTTCATATTTTGATGAATAGTGAAAATTACTAAATTTTAATTAAAAACAACTTTCTTAATAAATATAATTAATAGTGATAAATTATAAATTTGAGTGGTTTTAAAGTATATTTAGAATATATTTTTACCATTTAATATAATGTTGTTCATTGGACATAATTTTACAATTAAACCGAACATAAACAAGTGTCAATCTTTTGATAGTTATTATCTCTTAAAAACACGCTTTTTGTTTTGACAGCGGGAATTAATTTTAAATTAATTTCTGCCACTTCTATGTTTTGAATTTAGGAAAATGGATTCCATATTTGGAATCAGGATTTTCAAATTGTGTAAATATGTAACTTTTATTTTTAGACATTTTGAATAATTACTGCGGTAAATATTTTATTTACCATGGTTAAGGGTAAATCCGGTAAATAAGGGTTACCAAATAATATTATAATAATACTAAATTACCCTAAAACGTGTATTAACTCTATTGGTTGATACATGGTCGACCATGGGCATCTTTGGGTCTATTTTGGGACCCCATGGATCCACTTGAAAGTGATAATTACACTTTATTTTAATTAAGTTAAAATGAATACAAAAATGACACAAGCATATAACTTTTAGAAACACAATTGTTACATATGGTTATATATGTTGGATTTTAGATTATAAATATTCATTAGAAAGATAAAAATATTTCCTACATAATGATATTTTATTTATAATTTTTAGACATTAAATAAGTTATTTTATTTATGACACAATGATGATGCAGTAATTACTATAATAGTAAAAAATTAAAATAATTGATATTATAAATACCCAAATAAATATAATATGAAACTTTTAATGAATTAAAATAATTTTATAGGATAATATGATATATTAGGATTTATTTAATTGACTTTTTAGAAGTAATCAATCTGTTATGCGTTTCACAAAAATCAACTATTGAATAGTGTCAAAATTGACATAAAAGAGTTTTTAAAACAAATATTATATTATTAATTGATATTAAATTCCTAAAAATCTAAGGTTCGGCCAAGAGACTTATATCATGATAGGTTCATCATTAATGGACCACTTGGGGGTCTCTTGGATGTATATAGTAAGTTTATTAACCATATTATATAAAAATACAAAGAGACATTGTAAAAGTGAAACTAATTAACTTAGAGTTAATACTTAAAGATAAGGTTAATATAAGTACCCAAACCTGTCTAAATTCTATTGGTTGAGTTGTTTTCGACCCATACCCACCTTAACCTTTGAATAGTCAACTTTGGAGCCATTAGAAACCGAATATGAATTTATTATAAACTAATATTTCTAGCTTTTCCAAAGGTGCCCCTCACCCCTCTTATAAAAGGGCACTCCTCCTTCTCATTTCATCACACCTTCAAAGCCTTTTGGTTCGGCCAAACTCTGCCCAAATACTCTCCCAACTTCCCTCACTACAATCTAGAGGCCTTAGTTTGATCATAAAGCCAACCTAAGGAGCCCTTTTGATCAAATCAAAAGGAAGAACCCGAAGAAGAGGTAATGTTTTCACCACCCCTTTTCATGTTCCTTTCTTCTTCCACTTCTTCTTTCTTTGTTCTTACCATTCTAAAATAATAACTCCAGTATCTCACATATACTGTGATGTTATTATAAATATGGTACAACCATATTCAGTATTCTATCCACCCTTTGAATAACATGTCACCATACGTGCGTACGTACGGCTTACCGTCTCCACGTCGTGGTGTAATTGTTATTCAATATAATATTATTTGGATGGGTATAATAATGATGTTTAACTCAGGTAAATAATAAATATAACATGTTAATGATTCTGTATATATGATATAACATCCATTTATATATTATTTTAATATCAAAAGAATGATATTGTCGCTCGTGCGTACGTACGGACTACCGTCTCCACGAACGCGATGAGATTCATTCTCCATCGTAACCAATAAAGTATAATTTTCATTTGATTATTTAAAAATGATGTTTAAGGACTTGATATCATTCTGGATATGAATAATATACAACCTATCCTTTACAAACATGTCTTACGTAACAAAACATATGAAAGAAAACAAGTAAGTTAACACCCGAAACAACGATAATACTATGATATTACTATCAAATCAATATTAAAAGATCATATATGATATCATATTAATGTATATGATTCTTGTATAATTTAATAACAATTATTTCACCATTATACAGGAGGTTAACCTACCCCAACCAAGGAAAAGTACAAGGTAAGGGTTATTTCACAATCTCTTCATTATCCGAGGTTGTTTATACGTAATAATCTTCTGGGATTTCTTTACCATCCACATCCATGTTTCTTCGATATGTATTTAAAAACATATTTATTATTTACAAGAATATGGGTTAAAGTCATTTATACCCTTGTTTGACTTTTTATAAGAGGTTTATAAAGGAATCTTTCCGTCGTTTTCAAAACAAGGTCCTTTTTAACCTTTTCGACAGAATTATGGTAAGAATGTTTTTTTAACTTATACGGAGGGTGCAGCTATTTTCCGTCGTTATAAAATCTTCAAAGTTTCCCTTACAATCTTATAAGAATATTTTCAATGAAAATGTTTTATTTTATATTGATCTTAAATTATTTCAAAATAAAAGGAGATATTTCTTTAAAAAGAATTTTGATTTCATCTATGTCAACATCCTTTGATGGATTTTAAGATTATTTGAAATTGATTTATTATGATACAAAACTTCTATATTGTATTGAAGGTTTTGTGATATGTTTGACTGTGGATGTGCTATTTTTATACCATTCATAGTTTATGGTGAATGTATTGACATTTCCTATGCTAGTTTTAATACGAATGTTTATGTTATGTTTAAACCATTTCATATGGGAATGCATTGGACTTAATATGTGACGGGTGGAGCCCGCTATAGCTCCTCGATGCATCGGTAGGTCTCATGAGACAAACTAGTGTCTTGGCACAAGGCCTTGACAAAATCTTATTTGTAGTCTTGGCTCGAGGCCTTGGCTATTTGGTTATGATAGTCTGGCATTATGCATTCCAACATTATGAAAGTGGTTATTGATTTTTGTATGTGATTATTCGATTAGTAGAATATCCATGTGAGTAAGTAAATGGCATTATTTCATTTTATTCATGCCATACCATGTTGAATGTTCATTCTTGAAAGGCTTTTGTTTTAGTTATACATTGCCTCAAATGTTTATTCTTATTTATGAAAGTTTCCGCTATATTGTTATCCTTACTGGGCATTTGAGCTCACCCCTTTTCTATGTTTTATTTTTCCCAGGAAGTGAAGAAGTAAATTATGAATGACCTGCAGGGATGTTATGTGGGGATATGAGTGTGG
Organism: Viscum album; assembly: GCA_963277665.1. Lineage (NCBI taxonomy): Eukaryota > Viridiplantae > Streptophyta > Magnoliopsida > Santalales > Viscaceae > Viscum > Viscum album. The sequence continues at coordinate 521,505,078 of OY728127.1, read as the reverse complement.
TTTATGGAGACATTATGTTGTTGTAGTAGTTTTTCATTTTATGATGTAATGTAAAACTTATGAATATATCTAGTGTTTCCAAGGCTACTAAACCAATCGGTCTTTCGAGATTTGATCTTTCTTGTGATCATGCCAATGTTATGTAATAATGCACCGACTCTGGGTAACTAGGGTCAGGGCGTTACAGGAACTCATGAAATTCAATCAAACAGCATGAACTTTCTGTTACTGGAGCTGGTGGTATCAGTGGTCGAGAAGGTGGTGGTACCAATGGTACTTCCACTGTGATGGGGCCCTACACCGAGGCCTCGTCGCTCGGTGGGCTAGAATCTCGTATGAAACTTGGAACCCCAGCAGGTTGCCTATGTGGGGCCATCCTGAAAAGAAACAGGTGTGCCATGGTCAAAACAATATACCCGGTGAACTGACACAAAGTAATCACAAAAAAACTAATTAATGGAAACACACACGCAATCAGTGTTTTCATGCTCTGGGTTGGAAATCAGATGTCAGAGTCCTAGTGTATGGATAAGTCGGCCACCACACCAACACTGGTTTCTATAAACTGATAACCACACCCAAAAAACATAACACTATTGATGTTAAAAGAATCATATTCCATGTTATGCAGTAGAACTGAATCCTCTGATACCAATTTGTCACGACCTGTCCTCGGGGCCCGTGTCGTGACTACCCCAAGTCTGCCTTCCATAGACTAGGGGATGGTGACTAGCACCAAAGGTGAATTATAGATATAAGGGAAGGAATTTCCTTTAAACCTGTAGCACACACAGTCTCATGAAACGCAGTAGAAGCATCAAGTACAAGTATATAAAACAAAATTGTGCTAAAATTAAGTGGTCCAGTATACAAACCCAACTGAACAACAAGTACAAGTAAAAAAGGGAAAAACAGCTCCTAGATCGTCCATCAGGGAATCCTACTTGAAGGGTAGGTACAGAACATGAACAACTCGTCCCTGAAGTATATCCCGTACAGTCCCACTTCGAGAATCCTCTCGTCCGTCTCCCTCAACCTCGATCACTGCTGACCATCATCTGCACAGAACACAACAAGGTGCAGGTAGTGCCCGTGTAGGGGTGAGTATAACAATACTCAGTAGGGGACCCCGAGACCCCCAGAGGTCTCCCAGAATCCACTAAGGATAAATCAAAATAGTATGATACAATCACGTAGTATCAACCATACCTACTTAGGTATATGCCCATACATATACCTAAGTTACCAGTCACATCCTAGCTCCAAATCTTAAGCCCAAGTACAACCTAGTCCACAAAATAAGTAAAGTCAATCACCTCGATGATAATGATTGAATGTCAAGACTCAGATCACAAAAGTATACAACAAAATAAAAGGGGTAGAGATTATTATATGTAGGCTCTGAGTCGTCTCCTTTGTCGAACCCACGTAGGATCCTGGAACAATATCAGCACTGTCGAATCCATGTAGGATCCTGGTAAAAAAGCCATCACTTTCAAACCCATGGAGGATCCGGTATAGATGTCATCGCTGTCGAACCAACATAGGATCCTGGTAGAGTAGCCATCACTATCGAACCCATGGAGGATCATGGTAATGTATCATCGTTGTCAACCCCACAGACAATCATGTCATCTCTGTCGAAGCCAGTCATAGGGTTCCCACACACAACACGCTTGATTACGGGAGGGTCTACTTCTCGAGCCAAGAGTTGATACATCAACTACCATTAAGTCTCGAGATTATGTATCTTGTAGTTCCGTCTCATCATAAGGAACTCAACAAGACAGATGGCGTGTCAGTTGGATGCCTCGTCTAAGAGTTGTTGGTATTTCCTTTCCAGGGCCCGATTGATTTTTATGTTCAAAACAACCTTACCATACACTAACTATATCTAAACCTCAAGAGGTGTATACCAAAAGATCTGTCCTTCTCTAAGCCTTCTGTTGCCATAGACGGTTCGTCGATCAAACACCCGAAGCCCAATATGCGGGCTCAAAGGTGTAAATGGCCATCGTGGGTTAGGGTCCGGTCTGAACCAGTCGGACCGACCCGGCCCGAACCTATCCGTAACGGGGTCTAAACCAGTCCGTGAGTGCGGCCCGATCTGAGTGGTCGGCCTGGCCTGAGTGGGCGGCCCGAACCAAGGGAGTGGCCTGACCTAAAGAGGTAGCCCAACACGAAGGGTGGCCTGGCCCGTGGCGGCCCGACAGGCCACACATGGGAGGGGGTGCCCCCCTGTTTTTTGAATGGAATCGGCGCATTGTGCCAGTTCAGGAGTCGCGGGACCCGTGTTGTCCCACCTGACCGGCGCCACAGCGGCTGACCCGGCCGGCCGCCCCCGCTCCTCCACCGCGGCCTGACGACATCGCGCCACCAACACCATGGCCCGACCTGGTCGCGGTCTTCGGCTCCACCGCACGGCATGACGGCACCACACTTCTTTATCCGATGTGGCCCTCCTGGTCACAGTTCCTCTCTGGTGTGGCACGATGACACCGCACCACTTTTCCGCACCCTGCCCTAGACGCGGTTCCACACATCTAGTGCAGCGTGCTGCAACAATGACGCACCTCTTTCATCCGCCGTGGCCCTCCTGGCCGTGGATCTTCTCCGACACGGTGTGATGACACTGCACTCTTCTGAATCCACCTATAAAATCAACCAAACAAGAACCAACGGAGGGACTTCACGTCGTGTTTGTTCAGCCCGCGCCCTCTGAATTAGGTGATAATAATTGGTCAACTTCGAACCATAATAAATGACAAGGAACGAGGATTTAATTTAATAAAAAAACCCCTACCTTGCTTGACGGTGTCATTTGACAGATTCGTGGGAAGGAGACGTTGTTCCATCAATGTCAGAAGTGGAAGAGAGGTACTCATTGTTGGAGGATGGTGTTCAAAGGACACGAAGTCGAAGATGATGTCGGTGTACTTCGTAGGTGGAAGTGCTTCCCTTCTTTGCCATGATTGAAGGAGGAAGAAGTTTATTCTCGATGTTCTTCAGAGATGAGGAGCGTTCTTCTTTGGAATAACTCATTCTCCAAGAACTCCAAAGGTCTCTCAAAAGAAAAATTCCCAATCAAAAAATAATATATGAATTGTCTATTATTTGTTGGCTCAACCATTTGAAATTCACTATTTTAATTAAATGCAACAACTCATACAATTAATGGCTGGAATACTTCAAATTCAAAAAGAGTAGGGGGGGGGTGAAGAGTTCCATTTAATGAAGAGGGGTGTCAAATTAATAAATGGAGAGTTAATGGGGGTAAGAAGCTCATGTGGGACCCACTACATAATATCCTCCCAAGGGAGGTTATGCGCCGGTGGGCCACACATCGAACCTCGCATTTATGGATTAAACCACCACTCAAATAAAAATATACTATGCATATTTTCATTTAATTTATTTAGAAACCCAAAAAATTAACTTCCAATCTCGACAAAATGCAACTGCGGTAAAGGTCTCCTTATGAAAATATCGGCGCTGTGAGTTCAATGGTGTCCTTGTATTTCAATTCCAAGCACTGGTTCAAAAGATATAAAATCTCACTCGTACGGTTACATAACGTACCCAAAAAAAACTTTAGAAATTGATTTTCGGCACACCGGGCCTCGAAATCCGGAGCCGTCAGAAACTGCAGACTCGTAAAATTCCCATGTATTTATGAAAAAAATTCCAAAAAATTTATGGGTCTTTATAATAAAAATGTTGTCTTCTTTTTGCAGACACTTGCGAAATACTCGACATCATTCCCGTCAGCAAGCTCTCAAGTAGAGAGTTTCCAAATGAAGTCGAGGATAATGATTGTGCAGAGAAATGGGTAAAAAATAAGTTTTATTTAATGAAATATATTATTTTTGTATTTATATGAATTAATATTTTGGTGTCAACATTAGTTTAATTTCCCCGATGGTGAGGGTGCATGACCAGAATGTCTAAATAGTTTAGGTGATCTTAGGAGAGCCTATAAGCATGAGTTTTATATTGGGGGTGATTGATCATTAAATGACTATCATGTTTAAGGTAATAATCAAATTTGAGATATTTAAATGAATGTGTTAATTTTTTGAATTAATACTATTTTTTTATTATTGAATTTTATTTAGTAATTTTGTAGTTGAAATAAAAAACATTTATTCTAAAAAATACCTCTACACATTGAGACATTCTACGATGTCAGATCAGGAGAGAAAGATGGTATGAAAGTTGTTTGTAATTTTTCTATAAGACTGAGACTTTCTATTGTTTCCTCAATAATTTATTTGATTGATAAAGTTTTCATAAAATTTTAGGTATGAAATTATTTTTTGGTAACATATTTCTAATTATGGTCTCCTACATTCAATGTTATTATAGAGTAAAAAAATTGAATATTGAAGGATGTATTCCAAAAAAACTATTTTTCTCTAGTAGAAGAAAGATAGATGGAAGTGCGGTTAACAAGCCGATTCAACAACAGATTGTATGTCTTAATTTGTTGAATTAAAATTTTAATATCTATTTTTTAATTAATTATGTACTAATATTTGTAATAGGCCGCTTTAGAGGCCCTTTCTTCCCATGAACCTGACAATTTTGGGCTAAATGATCACTTACATTAGTTGTTGGGAGATGAGGACCCTAAAAGAGTTCGTTGGTGACTTGGGAAGAGTATAGTTCTGAAAAAGTATTGTCCCTCCTTGGGTATGAGTTGATGTGCCACCATGTTCAAAAAGGTTATGTCATAGGCCAAATAGGATGAAAAAAGGGCCTCAAATATGGAAGAATTTTTTCCTAGGGAAAACACTACATTTATGAAACTGATTGATGTTTTATGTCCAACAATTCCACTAGAGGCCAGCATAGCTGGTGATGAATATATGTCAAAATTGAGTTCTATATATGGTTCACCATGTGGTAGTTATAGTGGAGGTCAAGACGATGTCTTTCCTATTGATGATGATGGTGAGGAGGAGGGTAAGGAGGAGGAGGAGGTTGAGGTGGAGGTTGAGGTGGAGGAGGAGAGTGAAAAGGAGTCTGAGGTGGAGGAGGAGGGAGAGGAGAAGGGAAAGGAGGAGGCTGATGTGGAGTACAAGGGAAAGGAGGAGGGCACTGAAGAGGGTGGGGATGATGATGGGTATGACGATGAGGATGGGGATGATGTTGATAATGATAGTGATGATATTGATTGTGATAAGATATAGATTGATCTATTACATTTTTGACTGATTTTACTGATATTTGATGTTTTATGATTTTTTTTTCATGAATATATGTGTGACTCGGTAGGACACGTTATATTTACTTATTTATCAATAAATAATAAAATTTGACTTGATTATTTTATGTGACTGAATACATGTGTGACTGATTCACCCCCCCCCCCCCGAACACCCCCACCCCCTTGGAAAAAACCCTCCCCCACCCCCCAAACAAACCCACCACCAAGACACCCCCGCCCCACTTGGACACCCCACCCCTTGGACCCCCCCCCCCCCACATGGAAAGCCCCCACCCCCTGGGACACCCCCACCCAATGGAAAGCCCCCCCCCCACCTCCCACACCCCCAACCCCCCTGGACACCCCTCACCCCCACGGAAAAGACCCCCCCCCCCCAGACACCCCCGCCACCCTCTGGACACCATCCCACTCCCTTGGACACCCCCACCTCCTTGGACAGTCCCCACCCATGGACACCCCCAGCCCCTAGACACCCCACTGCACACCTCGACCCCCTAGACACCACCCAACCCACCTAGACACCCCCACCCCTAGACACCCCATCCACTTGGGTAGCCCCCACACCCCCTGGACACCTCCACACCCATGGAAAAACCCCTCACCCCTGGACACCCCCACGCCCTGGACACCCCAACCCCCTTGGACATCCCCCACCCCTGGACTTCCCCCCTCCCCATAGACCCCCCCCCCCACCCCTGGACACCCCACCCACTTCAAAATCCCCCCCCCCAACCAACACTCAGTCCCTTAGACAGCCCCCCCCCCCCCCCCCCCCCGCCAAACATCCCACCAACTTGGACAAGCACCCAACCCCCTGTACAGCCCCCACCCCTTGGACACCCCACCCACTAAACACCCCCACCCCATGGACAGCCCCCCCCCCCCCGCCCCCCCTCCCCCCCTGACCACCTCCCACCCCCATGGACATCCCCAACCCCATGGATACACCCCATCCCTCCACCGGGACACCCCCCACCCACTGACACGGACACCCCCCCCTAAAACCCCCCAACCCCTTAGCCATCCCCCCAGACATCCCAGCCCAACCCCCTCAACACCCTACCCCCTTAGAAATCCCCCCCCCCCACCACCCACATAGTCCCCCTAGACACCCCACCCCCTTGGAAATCCCCCCTGATGTGTCCCCACTAGACACCCCCTCCCCAACACCCCACCCCCTGGACACCCCCACCCCCTTGGACATCCCCCAACCTCATTGGACACCCCCCACGCACTTTGATACCCCTATATTGTGAATTCAATTTTGTTTCCCATATTTTATATGTGTTATACAAAATTAAATTCTGTATTTAATGAATTCTAAAATAAATACGTTGTACATTATTCCAAATTTTGAATGTAATTCATAATTAATTTTTTATGTGTTATTCATTCACAATTCATAAATCAGTACATAATTCATTCTGTATGTATTCTATTGAAAGTCCAATTCTGAATTTTGTATTGCATATGGTAATTGGGTTCTGAATAGAATTTAAAATTTACAGGTGCACAAGGGATTGCAGAGGGGGATGAAGGCCAGCCTACGAATGCAATTCCAGTAAGGCTGTAAAAATGGTTGTAAACCATTGGTATATGCGTGAAAAGTAACTTTATACCAATGGTTAACATAAAACCATTGGAAAAAACTATCTTATAAATGTCAGTAAACCTTTGGTATAGAAACTATAATTACTATTTACCAATGGTTTTATATAAACTGTTGGTAAAGGTTTATTCCAATTGTTTTGAAACTATTGTAATAGATATGAAATTCCTTAATTTTCAACCGGTATCGACAAATGTTATAGTTTATACCAATGTTTTTCAGTCATTTCCCAATTGTTTCAAACCATTGGTATAAGTCATGTTTCATGTAGTGGGAATAATCTAAATCTATCCCCACTAGCAAGAAATGGTTTTTGAACTCATCATTCATGTGTATTGATGACTATCTCTGCACGAACATAGGTCATTCATTTTTCCATTACCACCTCTTAATGTTGGTCATTACTATGTATATAAAGTATATATATGATATTTATTACATAAGTATACATTTAAATTCATTATATAATATATACCTTTTTACATTCAATTTCATTTTTTGATATGATAACATCACTCGTATATATGGCGGACTATTTCCATGTGAAGCGATGTAGTTCATTTTTCACTAACGCTTTACATGGAATGTGATATGGATAACATTGATTAATATATATGATATTAATGACTTAATTATGATATTAATGACAAATTTTTCATTCTTTAATGATAATATATATATATATATCATTTTGTTCCATTCCTTTTCCCCCAATAAAAGTTGAAAACATTGTTTTTGTATATGTGGACTACCGTCGTCACCAAGCGGTCTAACCCTCTTTTCATTACCAATTTTACATGGATGAAATAAAAAAAATTATTTGTAGAAAAAATATTAAATATATGACATAATTATCCATCTATAATTATATAACTTTACATACCTTCATTCCATGATGATCATTGAAATATTGGAAATGTTTCTTATATGTACATGCAACTTAACCTATCCATGATATTAATGTACATCATCTTTCATAACCATATTTCATGATTGATTTTAAATGATTAATTGATATATAAATATGATAATTATTTCATTATTATTCATTTATAGTTTATTTATCTATATGATATTCTCAATAACAATATCTTTAGTAATGAATCACGAATGAGAAAACAAGGCAATTGAAACACGAAATAAAGAAAATAATGGATAATAACTAAATAATGGGAGATAATATGTCATAAAAGGATCATATATGATATTAAATATAATTATATGGTTTCACAATAAGTTAATAAAATCTTGAAATCCATTATAAAATTGGTCAAATAATGTTTATCTAAAAGAAAATTTGATATACGGGATGTCGTCTCAATTCCCCTTTATTGAGGTATATTGTAATTTTATAAAATAATTTCTTTATATTGTGTATATACTACCATTATGAATTTTAATATACTTATTACATAAACATTAATGGTATTTTAAGTTTCAATTTGAATAATTTCATCCAAGGGGGTTTGATTTAACAGTTAAAATGTGGTAAATAATTTTAAAAATCATTTTATTTTCATCATGTTAAATTAATTGTTCATCGTGTTTTATATTATAAGCAGATGTGTGAAATGAATTTTGACTATATTATGTAGTATTTAAACTTTTTAAGACTATTTATTGTTAATAAAAAACCTGTTTCATTTATTAATTCTCATTTCAATTTTATGATTATTTTAATGGTTTATCAAACAGTCTCATTATAATAATGATTATTTATTCATGAATTTTTGTTGAAGGAAATTGATTGAACATTTTATAAAAAGACCATTCCAATTTTTATATACTCTGGTCATTCATGATATAATTAAGTACTACTACAATTTTTTCACTCTTTAATACTTAATTACTTTAAACGTATTTTTAATAAAATATGAATTCCTATATTTCATTAGTCGATGATATTTTTTTTGTATAAAAACATTTTTAAGAAAATATATTTTTAAACATCTTCAAAATTATTTTTAAAGACATTTTCATGAATTTTTTGTTTTTAATTTTTTTGGAAATGAATATTTGTGTAATTTTCAAAAATAATGATCATTTTGGTTTTACCAAAAAAATGAAAAGATTATTTGTTTTAATGTGTGATGTTTGAATGGAGTTTCTATTCATCGTGAACAATTAAATTTTTTAAACCAATTTTTTTAATATGAAAAGGTTATTTTTATGGATAGTGTTTTCAAAATGTTTTATGAAATTTTATTTTTAAAAGGTGATTTTCAAAATGAAAATGATATTTTCTTCAAGAATATATTAAAAGAATAATTAATAGTATTTTAATTAAATATTAAATTAAACCGTTTTTGTTTCTACAATGATTATATGTTGTATTGTAACTATCCAAATTGTTCATCTCGATGGTTTATTATCATTTTGGTTAAATAAAGTGCTTACATTCACTTATTTGATTCATTTTTTTAATCATTGACATTACATTGAAATATTTAGTTTCCTATGATCATTTGATTTTAAATTTCCCCTAAATATATATTATATTTATAATATATATTATTATTACATAAACCATGTCCCAATTTTATATAATTTTTTTTACAATGGATGTTATTTGATTTACTAGGGTAATATTTTTTAATCCATATTATTTAATCAATATAGATATTTGATGACAACGAAAATTGATCACGAATTCAATTGATTAGTAGATATATATGGAATTATTTGAAAATATTGAAATATGTGGGTATCAGTTATAGATAGACCCTCGATGAATTGATAGTCACATTAAGAGAATCATTAACCTATCATAAAATCATATGGCCAAACAAAATGAGTTTGTACATAGTTGTTTTAAAATTAATTCTAAAATATTTTAATAGTAGTGGTACCATGTGTCGGTAACATGGAATATAATAATTTATCATTTGCATTATTATAAATTCATTTATTATTATTCATGATATTTTCAAAATTATATATTTTATAGCGGATTTTCATTGGATGTTATTGATTAAATGGAATGTTTTTTCAATTTTATGTTGTTTCTATATTGATTATTCCTTATTCAGTGATGATATTAATATTGTTGGTCAAATGGTATTTATTATGATATTTTCCATTTCACATTGATTATTCTCCATGATATTTTTATATTAATATTTTATTTGGATGGACTTCTTTATCAGTGTATTGATTACATGGATTGCGATTGCAGTTATTTGTTTTGAAATATTGATTATGATTATTGAAACAAGATAGCATATACTATACGTAACCATTACTGATAACTTTAGCTCACTATTGTTTTTATTTTCCAATCAATCAATGAAGTGTACTAATACTCTTATTCAAGGATATGATAAAGGAAATATTATTATTCTCGAAAAAAATTGTTTTAATTTTTGTATTCAAATATAATGTAAGACTCAAGTTTGTATCTTATTTATAAAGTGTAATAAAATATTCTGTCCATTGGGATGTGATTACATAGAACATATGCCCATGTAATTAGTAGAAAACAAATCCATTATTTAGGGATCAAGGTTAGTAAATTTTTGTTTTAGAGGAAATTTAGAAGAATCTTTGTGAACTAAATTTATGAAAATATAGATTAGGGATGGTAATGCTATGATAAAAATTGAAGATAAGTATAGAATAACATCGTAATGTTTTGGTATTGGAAATATTGTTTTTGGGAAATACATACTGTTCTAGATACTAAAGGTTGATGTGGTTCTAGAACATATTTTCCAAAAGGCAATAACTCTATAAAAGGAAGATTTAGTATTTTAACAATAATCCCATGGTATATAAGAATGGGTGTTACTATACACCTATTTAACACTCCCTGGGAATATTCATCAGATAATTCACATTTTCAGAACAAATCATTGGAATGTAATTGAATAGATGGTAACATTTAATTACCACTGTTAAACCTAAGTTGAATTAGATTGAATATAATGTTTCTTAAAAGAACATGAATTTTTTTGTGTGGAAAAGATGTGAATAATGAAAATAAGTTTTGGGAAAAAATGAAGAGTACAATGGGAGGAAATAAATTTAATCCTAGGGATACATTTATAGTGTATTATCATGAATATGGATAACTAGGTAATTATCTAATTCAATTACCTAATCTAAATATTAAATCCTAGACCAAGGAAGGAATAATGACTATATTAAATGGTTGACATATTTATTTGGATTCCAAATTTATATTTTAGATGTATTTTTTACAATGGTATTTTGGTATAAGAATTTGGAAACATTTATAGATTCCATTAAATTTCATAACCATATATGTATTAATTAACATAATATTTATTTATATCGTCATGGGATAATGATTATAGTATTGATCACATGTTCAATTTCTTAAATACCTCTTTTTTAGGTTTTAGGTTATGAGATTATATAAAGATTAAATATATTTTGGGAGAAATTTATGGAAATCATATGTTTTAGTGAAAATTCAATTTGAGATATAATGTCATAACATTTTATAAACATAAGTTATAAGTTATTTATATCATTTAAGGATCATATGATCATTTATGACATTATAAAAATAGTCAAATAAAATTATTATAATTTGTGAAAAAATTATTCATTTGGAAAACATTACTAAAACGGTTATATAATGATTAATTTTATTTTAGGGATATGAATAATATTTTTTGGGAATGTTATAGAAATTATATTTATAAAGTATAGGAAAAGGATAGCATGCATGCTGGTTAAGAATTGATTGCATCTTACAATGTTACAAGGATAAAATCCATGGATTAAGGATGATAAGGTCTTATCCAAAACCATTGTCCTACCTAATTCCCATGTTATGTTTTCATTATTTTAATTTAAACAATATTAAACATAAATATTAATGATTAACTAGTGGAAAAACATTTGTGGTATATAGATTATTTTTATATATTATATCTTGTTCTGAAAATATATGTTTTCAAATATTTCTAGACATAGTCCAAAATACATATCACTCTTTTATGGATCATGCGATACATTAAAAGGGAATTTAACTACTTTAGGATTAAAAAAATCAATTTTTGATATTCATTTCCTAAATAAAGGGATGAATTTGAAATTTATTGAACATTATCCAGTGGCTGAAATTATGATATGAAATATAATTGTAACATGTAAGTATATTTCCTTATATTCATAGAGAGTAATATAATTCCTAAACATTCATAAAAGGATCTTGAAACAAGATTTTTTTTACATTAATATCCAATTAATCATATGGTCTTTTATATCACTAAAGATATGGTTCTTAGTCCCTTATCATTCCCTTGACCATTCACTTACTTTTGGTCAATGACCTTAAGAAATATTTATAATTATTTACACTTTTCTTCCATGATTATGTCTTCAAATGGAACAAATTTATATCCTAAAAAGAATGGTATTCATGTTTTAGTCTATATAACCTTAGTACTACCCTTTCTCTCTAAATAAAAGTATATTTTATTATCCCTTCTACATTGTGGGATTTTCAACAATGATATTTACAAATTTCAATACCCTGATTACCGTGATCAAGTATAAACTGCAAGGATGAAATTTTTTTCAGGTGGGTATAATATTGAACTGAAAAAGTAAAAAAAATTAAAACATTATATTCTATATCATAAACGACACACAACATAGAGATTAAAAAATCCATGAAATATATTAAATTAAATTGATCACTTCGGTAGCTTGTAGAACATATACCCTTGATTCAATGTGTACCATAATATATTATAACACTATATTCTAGTCATTAAATTAGAGTCTATTAATAGTAAAACAAAAATTAATATAATTACAGTTATCTATTATCTACATATTAAATAAGAATCATTTAATTGAAAAAGAAATGTTTTCAAGAAAACAATATTTTTCTAAAAGACAGTTTATTTGTACTTTTTACATATAATTTAAAAATAATTTTTACCACATTTAGATAATTAAGTTAAAAGAATTATATCCATTTTTTAAATAAAAATATAAAAATTATCTTTGGAAGATTCATTAGGTATTTTTCTTATATATTTCGTTATTTAATTAATTGTAGATTTTAGTGAATTTTAATTGAAAACTACAGTTTTATTTAAATTATATATAAATTTAAATTATAATTCTATTGGTGTTAATGTAAAATTATTTCAATTAATATATTTATTTATCCAAATTAGGTAATTGGAATCATTTTAATATTTTTTTTTATATGGAACCTTTGGAAACTAATGAACATTTTTTCTCTAAAAACCTACTTTTTTGTCATGCTTATGAGATTAATATTAAATTAAATCATTATAATTATATATAAATAATTTCAAAAAAAGGATTCCGTATTTTAAACTAGTTTAATTTATATTTTATGATAATTTTAATTTTTTTTAACTAATATAAATAGTGAAAATATTTAAAATAAATTATTGTGGTAAAGATAAAAATAAATTTTAAGGGTGTTAAACTAAAAATATATGTATTAAATGGAATAAAAACTAGTATAAAATATATTTGAGGGATATATTTTGATCTTAAAATGTCTAACGTTTTTGAATAATCCATTTTGGACATACTTTTCTGTTAAACACATGGGTACTCTTTTACCTGTCCAACTATCTAGGGTATGACATTATGCTCAACTGAAACAGGTTCTATAATGTATTCTAGAATCCTCTCCTTACTCATATCATGACGAAATCATCAGAGTATAAAATTATTATCAAGATAATTCCCATGGAGTTTGACATCCTCTTACACATACAGGTGATTCATCTCTCTATAAATAACTTCATTTAGCACCCATATATAGACGAAAGAGAAAGAGTTTAACTTGAAAACATGATACAACACCCATTCCTAGAAAACAGATAAAGATATATTCCAGTATATCCTCACCTCCCTGAGATATACTACTAATATAAAATATCCTCCTTAGAAACTCTTCTCACATCATGATATGAATCATTATCCATCCCTGGAAAATCATTACATTGTTCATTCCTTCATGGAATTCCTTGAAGAATGTACCTAGTTGATATCTAGTCACTCAACATCACACAATCGATATCCCTTAGTTTTACCTCCTATGATATTATAATAAGCTAAGGGTAGCAACTATTGACTAGGGCTACATTTCACTATTCACATCCACATGGGGTCAATTATAAATGGTTCAAATGTGTCGCCACCTTTCTCAAAAAAAAAGTTCAAGGAAACCCATTCAGTGATCATCCTCTTACATGAACACAAAATGTGTGGATCTCGATCGTAGGCTTCTTCAACCATCTCAAGGACCACTATCACTCTCATTATAATGCCCCAGCCTTAAACCTTACTTAACCTTGAGTTATTACAAGATTACACATTAAAGAACTTTTCAGGTTTAGAGTTTTAGAGAATTAGAACATAAAACTTTCATTACATTCCACATATAAACAAAGTGGTTACATAAATATAGTATTCATTTTTCCCATCAATGGAAACATATTTAAAACAAAACATGGATTCATTCTTGATACTTCCTTGACACTATCATCATATCATGTACCTTTCCCTTCACCTGTGAAAAAAATTTCAAAAAAACATGGGATGAGCATAAAAAGCACAGTATGGGTTATAAAAATATGGAAAAGAAACATAAGTTCATATATACATGATAATGAAATCATACTTTACCCATAAAACATAATCACATTAACATACCTCATAAAATCATGAATAAATCATAGAAATCATAATACACAAAGGTAACTTGAGGCATTCATAACATTCTTACGTAGTGAGTAACCCTCTTGGTTACGTTTGGAATACCCATCACAGTATATTTCCTATATCCCTTCGTAGAAACCTTAACGTTTCACTCCTTCACATTACCCAAATCATTGGAGAGCTATATAGGGCTCACCCGCCCTTAGTTTATCACGGAACCACCCGTCTTCATAATAATGCCAAAGAACTTCAACATAATCGTATCACATAAAACATGCATAAAAGAAACATAACATTTCCACCATTCAATCACAAGATATCAATACAACACATTGATATAAAAAACATTATGAAAACCATTTTCAATACCAAAATAAAAGAAATGTAAAACATGGTATTTATTTTTCTTTTTAAAAAAAGGTATGGCTTGTAGAGGAAGCCGAAACTCAAATAATGGTCACGGTGGAGGAGAAGTCATTGTCGCCGCATACGTATGACAAAAACATTCCCTTTTCTCATTTAGTAAACGCTTCGTATAAAAAAATATTACTTTTGAATAAACGTAAAATTCAAAGGGTTTTATACACCGTATAAAAGAAGGTTGTGTATAAAACAAAATATGCCTCAATGAAAGGAGATTGAGACGAAATCCCATACCTCAGGTCCGACTTGACTCAATCATTCTATAATATCCTGAATAATAAACTTGAGTTAATTTATACTTGTTTAAGAACCTTTTTCAAGTTCATTATTCCTTTTATATCACTTATTTCCATGTCATGAACACTATGTAATTATTTAAGTTAATAACGGTCGTTTTAACGATCATTGGTACTTGAGTAAAAAATAAACCCTTTATAATTACATGTTGTTCATGTATCCATTATATCCAGAATGGTATTCATGATTTAGATGTCATATATGTCATATATATCCAGTACATGCATGCATTTATAATATTACATAATCATTTAGAGGTAATAAATGAAATTCACCGTTCATGGAGACGGCAAGCTGTACGTACGCATAAACGATAATTTCATTTCTATTTCATATTTTTATAGAATGGAATCATAATGATATAAATGTATATTATAATTCCAGTGTAATATAATATATAATATCATAACTCCATCCTTTATACATCCCACATATGGTATTAACGAATCAAATCACTTTGAGGGGGCGGTAGTCCGCACTTCCTTAAATGAAGATATCGCGTTTACCCATAATGGAAACCATAAAGGTATGTCATAAATACAAAATGCAGAAGCTTAAGGAAAACATAAACATATTATATATCATATATAAATATAGTGTCATCTTAATGGCCACCTTTGAAGGTGTTAAAAGAATGTTGAACAATAATCGTTTCGGGAGGCAGAAATTCGCCATCCACGGAAACAGTATGTTCTTTAACCATTAGATGTAGGTGTGTGTAAGTGTAGCTCTAATACTTCTTATAACAAAATCCTAGTATATTGAAGATACTGGAGTTGTTACAAAATCAACGAACAAAAAGTGTTTAGGGGGTTGGAGAAGAAAAAAAACAAAAGGACTCAAGTGAAGACATTACCTTAAAATCGGGTAACTCCCTTTGGATTGAGCTAAAAGGCTTCCTTGGGAAGACTTATGCCCAAATTGAGGCTTCATGGAGTAAGAGAGGGAAGTGGAGAGACAAAATGGGCAGGGGTTGTCCGTGCCAAAGGCTTTGGAAGTGTGGGTAAGGAGGTAGAGGTGGGGGCCTTTTATAAGAGGAGAGGAGGGGCACTCGTGGAAAGTAAAGAAATGTTACTTTATTTTAAAATGATTTTCGGATTCAAAAGGTCCCAAATTGATATAATTCGAGGTTAATGTGATAAGGATTCTAAATCCACCCATACAATAGGTTTTGTACATGTGTAGGTCATATATTTTACATTATCATTTCATTTTATTTAAATCCTTTATTAATGAGGTAATCGATGCATCATTATGATGTCATAAATAATTTAGTTTATTTAAAGTCTAAAAATTATAAAAAATATACTATTATGTAGGAAATATTTTTATCTTTACAATGAATACTTATAATCAAAAATCTAACTTGTATAACCCCATGTAAAAATTGATTTAGTAAAATAACTCATTTTTGTGTCATTTTTACTTTAACATTAAATAAAAAGTTATTTACGTCATTTCCCAACCAAAGTGGCTCCATGGGGTCTGCAAGTTGACCCATGGATTTTCTTGATCGGCCATTACACATCCAATGAGGGTAGGCAATTTGTCAAGCTCATCTCATATTATTAAAACATCAATTTTACCTTAAACTACAATAATTACCTCTAATTGCGATTAAAAACTTAATAAGTTACTATTCACCGAAAAATTATTTTAATCCTATTGAACCACATTTTACTTCTTAATGACAACCATGTATGTCAGATTTTTGAAATTCAAAACATAGAGTTGGAAAATTTTCATTTAAATGGAAAATCAGTTTTTATAAGTACCACTTAGTGATTTCACTATTCATCAAAAATTGAAGTTTTTTAGAAAAATACCAAAAATTCACCCTAAGATATATTTGATATTCCTAATTAAAAAATGATGTCTATTATAAAAAATTCAAATCATATAAGTTACATTAATTAATTTAATAATTAATTCCCGTTGTCATGACAAATAGCGTGTTTTTATGAAATAATAAGTATCAAAAGATTGACACTAGTTTATGTCCAATTTAAAAGTGAAATTGATTCCAATGACCACCATTGGATTAAATGGTAAAAATATATTCTAATTTAACCTTAAAACCAATTCAAAATATAATCTAATCATGTAAATTAATTAGATTAGAAAGCATTTTTGATGTAAAATGCAGTATTTTTCACTATTCATTAAAAAATGAACATTGTCAGAAAAATACCAAACATTTACACAAAGTAAATTTTGATATCCCAATCATAAATAATAAGTTTATTTTGACAAAAATATCTTATTAAATTTTCAAAAGATATATATAAAAATGTTTTTCCATCAAAGGAATTAAAATAATCTTTTAAAAATATTAGTGTATTCCATGCATAAGATTGGATTTATTTTCATTTTAAGCCTCTAAAACACTATCTAATTCATTAATAGACATAGATAAAAATATCTATTATTCATTACTTACTTGGGATATTATATCCTTCCCCCCTTTAGAAAATTGCGTCCCTGTAATTTATTTACTTATCGAATAAGTGGGGGTATTTATCCCTCATTGCATTTTCAGATTCCCATGTTGCCTCTTCTATCATGTGATTTTTTCCCAAAACCATTACTTGATTAATCAACTTATTCCGTAACACTTGCTCCCTGTGGTCAAGAATATGGACCGATTGTTCCTCATAAGATAGTTTCTCTTCCAGATGAACAACCTTTGGAATCAAAACATGAGATGGATCTGGCATGTACTTTCTCAGCATCGAAACATGAAAAACATTGTGCACCTGAGATAAACTCAGAGGTAAAGCCACCCGGTATGCAACTGATCCAACTCTCTCCATAATTTCATATGGTCTAATGAAACTTGGACTCAGCTTTCCTTTGTTACCAAATCGCATCACACTTTTCCACGGTGAGACTTTGAGAAAAACATTATCACCTACCTCAAAATATAGATCCTTCCTCCTGTTGTCCGCATAACTGTTCTGCCTGCTATGATCTGTTCTCATGTGTTTCTGTATCAGCTGATCCTTTTCTTCCATCTCTTCTACCAATTCTGGTCCCATCAGCTTCCTTTCACCCACTTCATCCCAAAATGCTGGAGTTCGACACCGCTTCCCATATAACGCCTCAAATGGTGCCATCTGTATACTAGAATGAAAACTGTTATTATATGAAAATTAAACCAAAGACATATGTTGGTCCCAACTTGCCTGATAATCCATAGAGAAAGAATGTAGCATATCCTCCAATGTCTGAATTGTTCGTTCTGACTGCCCATCTAATTGAGGATGAAATGTTGTACTAAAATTTATTTCAGTACCCAATGACTTCTGAAGGCCCTTCCAAAAGTTAGAAGTGAACCTGGGATCATGATCGGATACAATAGAGAGAGGAACTCCATGTAACCTGACTATCTCTTTAAGATAAAAATAGGAAAGTTTATCTAGAGAGAAATTATCTCGTATAGCAAGGAAATGAGCAGACTTAGTCAACCGATCAACAATAACCCAGATTGCATTATTACCTCGAGATGTCTTCGGTAATCCCACAACAAAGTCCACGGATATATTCTCCCATTTCCACTCTGGCACTGGTAAAGGCTGAAGCATCCATTTCGGTAACTGCCGCTCTACTTTAACCTGTTGACATGTCAATCACTTCACAATAAAATCAGAAATATCTCTTTTCATTCCTTCCCACCAGTAATACTCCTGCAAATCTCTCTACATCTTAGTACTTCCAGGATGAACTGAAAACGGAGAACTATGAGCTTCACATAACAACTCTCTCTTCAACTGTTAATCACAAGGAACACACAATCTCTTCCCAAATCTCAAAACACAATCATTATCAATTTTGAATTCAGGCAACTTGCCTTTCTAAACCATCTCTACCTTTTTCTGCAACTCACTGTCCTTCTTCTGTGCTTGATTGATTTTGTCTGATAGAGATGATCTCACTGATACCTGAAACAAAACATAAGAACTTCCTTCTCCAAAAACATCTATGCCAATGTTCATCAAATCCTTAGCCAAAGGATCACGTTCCAAACTCAACATTGTTAATGAAGAATTACTTTTTCGACTCAAAGAATCGGCCACTTTATTTGCTTTTCCCGGATGGTAATGAATTGTACAATCATAATCCTTGATTAATTCAAGCCATCTCCTCTGTCTCATGTTTAACTCTTTCTGAGTGAATATATACTTTAAACTTTTGTGATCAGTATATATTTCACACTTTACGCCATACAAATGGTGCCTCCAAATTTTTAAAGAGAAAACAACAGCAGCTAATTCCAAATCATGTGTAGGGTAATTACCACATGAGTTTTCAACTATCGTGAAGCATAAGCAATTACCTGATCATTCTGCATTAGGAAACAACCATGTCCTTTCAATGAAGCATCATTGTAGATAACAAACTCCCCATTCCTTGAAGGTAGTGCCAAAATTGGAGCATTCACCAATCTTCTTTTCAATTCCTGAAAACAATCATCACATTCTTTTGTCCAGATAAACTTAACACCCTTCTGAGTTAGCTTAGTCATTGGACTAGATAACCATGAAAAATTTCTAACAAACCTTCGGTAATATCCTGCCATACCAAGGAAACTATGAATCTATGTTACATTTGTGGGTCTTGTCCATTCTTCAACAACCTTTGATTTTGCAGTATCAATGGTTATCCCATATTTAGAAACAATGTGACCAAGGAATGAAATTTGTTGCAACCAAAACTCACACTTACTGAATTTCCCATACAATTTCCTTTCTTTTAAGGTTTGCAAAATAACCCTTAAATGTATTTCATGCTCCTCTTTACTTTTATAAAACACCAAAATATCATCAATGAAAACCACCACAACCTTATCCAAGACCTCATGGAAAATTCTATTCATTAATTCCATGATTATAGCAGGTGCATTGGTTATCCCAAAAGACATTACTACAAATTCATAATGGACATATCTTGTACGAAACGCAGTCTTCGGAACACCTTCTTCCTTTACCTTCAGCTGATGGTACACCGATCTCAGGTTAATCTTTGAAAAATACTATGCTCCCTGGAGCTCATCAAACAAATCATCGATATGAGGAAATGGATATTTGTTCTAAACAGTGATGTTATTCAAGTCTCTATAATCAATGAAAAGTCTCATATAACCATCTTTCTTTTTAACAAATAAAACAGGAGCACCCCATGGTGACGTGATAGGTCGAATGAAACCTTTCTCTAATAAATCTTGCAATTTCTCCTTCAAATCTAAAAGTTCAATTTGAGCCATTCGATAAGGGGGTTTCAAAATTGTCTTAGCATCAGGAACTAAGTCAACAGTAAATTCAACTTCCCGATATGGTATTATTCCAAGAAACTCATCAAGAAAAACATCAGGATACTCATTTACCACTGGCACATCACTAATCTGAACAGTTCCATTATTTTCAACGATGTGTGCAAGGTAACATTCATTTCCATTTTTTACAAGTTTCTCGGCCTCTTGATATGTTATCAACAGTAAGGGTTCATTCTTGTACACAAAGTAAAAGTATTTCTGAAAAGAAACTTCTTTAGCTCTACAGTCAATCTTAGCATGGTAAATAGAGAGCCAATCCATACCCAGGATAACATCAAACTCTACTAGAGGTAGAATAATAAAGTTTGCAAGTAGGTTCTTTCCAAAGATAAGGATAGGAAGATTCTTATAAATTCTTTTTTCCTCAAAAATTTCCCCATGTGTTTTTACCAAGATTTCAGGAGTCATTTCTTGAGATGGTATTCCCATTTTACTAGAAAAGTTTTCAGAGATGAAAGAATGTGTAGATCCCGAATCAAACAACACACTGGCATAATCTGAAAAAACAAACAAAGTACCTGATAAAACTTCATTTGATGGCCCGAAATCTGCTGAAGTAGTTGCAAAGGATTTCACCACCCCTTTCTGCTTGTAGTCTAACTACCTCTCATCACTCAATCTCTTTGTCGGACACTATTTTGCATAGTGACCCATCTCATTTCACTTAAAACATTTTACTAACTGTAAATCAAATTTGGACTTACCATCACCTTGATCTTTTTCAGTGCCATCACGAGCCTTATGTCCCATCTTACCACATCGGTAACACTTTCCAGAATTCAGAAGACATTCCCCAGCATTACTTTTACCATATTTATCACAAACTATAAACTTAGTTTTCTTACAATCAGACTTTTTTGAAGAATTCATCCCTTTCTCCTTCCACCTCGGTCTATTCTTCTACTGGTTGTTATAGAACACTTGATCATCGGCAAACTCCATTTCCACCTTCTCAGCACATCAAACAAGCTTTTCATAACTTTTAAACTCACGAGAAGCTAATGCCCTTCGATATTTTGGTTTTACTCCAGAGTAAAAACGATTGATTTTACTATCAAGGTCTCGGATAAAATATGGAACATACCTTGCCAATCGAGTGAACCTTTCTTCATAGGCGGCCACTAAGACTTCCTCTTACCTAAATTCCAAGAATTGTTTTTCCATCCTAAGTCGAACAGCCATAGGAAAATACTTTTCAAGAAACATACCTTTGAATTCATCCCAGTCGAGAGAATCAATCTCATCAGCATCCCTGATATTTTTAACCATCGACCACCACTGGTCTGCTTCACCCTCCAAATGGTAAATAGCAAGACTAACCTTTTGATTGTCTGAACACCCCATGACATCGAAAATATTCTCCAGTGATTTAATCCACCCTTCAGCTAACATAGGGTCAGATGCTCCTCTAAAGGATGGGGGATGTTGCCTCATGAAATGTTCCACAACTGACATGTTCCTCTACGGTTGATCTGGCTGATCTCGTGCATGGATACCACCACCATTTATCGCTTGAGTCAATTGTGCCATTACTGCAACAAACTGTTCAATTCAAATTCTGACCATCTCAGGATGCTTATTCGGAAGGTTATTTCCTTCTGCATGCCTTCCTAGAACTGCATCCCTATTTCCGCTGTGGAAAACCACTTTGAATAGACATGTATTAGATGAATCAACATGGTAATCATCAAATGCTATATCATTTCAATTTGACCATAAAAAATATTTTTGGATAATCATTTAATAGAATTATAACTCCTAAAGTTATCTAAACCATGCTCTGATACCAACTATAAGGCCCCAGCCTTAAACCTTACTTAACCTTGAGTTATTACAAGATTACACAATGAGGATCTTTTCAGGTTTAGAGTTTTAGAGAATTAGAACATAAAACATTCATTACATTCCACATATAAACAAAGTGGTTAAATAAAGATAGTATTCATTTTTCCCATCAATGGAAACATATTTAAAATAAAACATGGATTCATTCTTGACACTTCCTTGACACTATCATCATATCATGTACCTTTCCCTTGACCTGTGAAAAAAATTTCAAAAAAACATGGGATGAGCAAAAAAAGCTCAGTATGGGTTATAAAAATATGGAAAGGAAACATAAGTTCATATATACATAAGAATGAAATAACACTTTACCCATAAAACATAACCACTTTAACATACCTCATAAAATCATGAATAAATCATAGAAATCCTAAGACATAAAGGTAATTTGAGGCATTCATAACATTCTTACGTAGGGAGTAACCCTCTTGGATACGTTTGGAATACCCATCACAGTATATTCCTTAAATCTCTTCGGAGAAACCTTAACATTTCACTCTGTCGCGTTACCCAATGCATTGGAGAGCTATATAGGGCTCACCCGCACTTAGTTTATCATGGAACCCCCCGTCTTCATAATAATGCCAAAGAACTTCAACATAATCGTATCATATAAAACATTCATAAAGGAAACATAACATTTCCACCTTTCAATCACAAGATATCAATACAACAAATTGATATAAATAACATTATGAAAACCATTTTCAATACAAAAATAAAAGAAAATTAAAACATGGTATTTATTTTTCTTTTTAATAAAATGGTATGGCTTGTAGGGGAAGCCGAAACTCAAATAATGGTAACGGCGGCGGAGAAGTAGTTGTCGCCGCATTCGTATGATGAAAACATTCCCTTTTGTCATTTAGTAAACACTTCGTATAAAAAAATATTCCTTTTGAATAAATGTAAAATTAAAAGGGTTTTATACACTGTATAAAAGAAGGTTGTTTATAAAACAAAATATGCCTCAATGAAAGAATATTGAGACGAAATCCGATACCTCGGGTCCGACTTGACTCGGTCGTTCTTTAATCTCCTGAATAATAAACTTGAGTTAATTTCTACTTGTTTAAGAACCTTTTTCAAGTTCATTATTCCTTTTATATCACTTATTTCCATGTCATGAATACTATGTAATTATTTAAGTTAATAACGGTCGTTTTAACGATCATTGGTACTTGAGTCAAAAATAAACCCTTTATAATTACATTTTGTTCATGTACCCATTATATCAAGAATGGAATTCATGATGTAGATATCATATATGTCATATATATCCAGTACATTCATGCATTTATAATATTACATAATCATTTAGAGGTAATAAATGAAATGCACTGTTCATGGAGACGGTAAGCCGTACGTACGCATGAACGCTACTTTAATTTCTATTTCGTATTTTTATAGAGTGGAATCGTAATGATATAAAGGTATATTATAATTCTAGTGTAATATCATATATAATATCATAACTCCATCTTTTATACGTCCCACATATGGTATTAACGAATCAAATCACTTTGAGGGGGTGGTAGTCCGCAATTCCTTAAATGAAGATAGTGTGTTTACCCATAATGGAAACCATAAAGGTATGTAATAAATGAAAAATACAGAAGATTAAATAAAAAATAAAAATATTATAAATAATATATAAATATAGTTCCATCTTAATGGCCACCATTGAAGGTGTTAAAATAATGTTGAACAATCATCGTTTCGGGAGGCAGAAATTCTCCATCCACGGAAACAGTATGTTCATTAACCATTAGATGTAGGTGTGTGTAAGTGTAGCTCTAATCCTTATTAGAAAAAAATCCTAGTATATTGAAGATACTGGAGTTGTTACAAAATAAATGAATAAAAAGAGTTTAGGGGGTGGTAGAAGAAAAATAAAACAAAAGGAATCAAGTGAAGACATTACCTTAAAATCGGGTAACTCCCTTTGGTTTGAGCACAAATGATTCCTTGGGAAGACTTCATCCAGAATTGAGGCTTAAACGAGTAAGAGAGGGAAGTGGAGAGACAAAATGGGCAGGGGTTGGCCGAGCCAAAGGCTTTGGAAGTGTGGGTAAGGAGGTAGAGGTGGGGGCCTTTTATAAGAGGAGAGGAGGGGCACTCTTGGAAAGTAAAGAAATGTTACTTTATTTTAAAATGATTTTAAGATTAAAAAGGTCCCACATTGATATAATTAGAGTGTAAGGTGATAAGGGTTCTATATCCACCCATTCAATAGGATTTGGACATTTGTAGGTCATAGATTTTACATTATCATTTCATTTTATTTAAATCCTTTATTAATGAGGTAATCACTGCATCATCATGATGTCTTAAATAATTTAGTTTATTTAAAGTCTAAAAATTATAAAAAAAATACTATGATGTAGGAAATATTTTTATCTTTTCAATTACTATTTATAATCAAAAATCTGACTTGTATAACCCCATGTAAAAATTGTTTTAGTAAAATAACTCATGTTTGTGTCATTTTTACTTTAACATTAAATAAAAAGTTATTTATGTCATTTCCCAACCAAAGTGGCTCCATGGGGTCCCCAAGTTGACCCATGGAAATTCGTGGTCATCCATGACACATCCAATGAGGGTAGGACATGTTTCATGCTCATCTCATATTATTAAAACATCATTTTTACCTTAAACTACACTAATTACCTCTAATCGCGATTAAAAACTTAATAAGTTACTATTCACCAAAAAATTATTTTAATCCCATTGAACCACATTTTACTTCTTAATGACAACCATGTATGTCGGATTTTTGAAATTCAAAACACAGAGATGGAAAAATTTTCATTTAAACGGAAAATCAGTTTTTATAAGTACCACTTAGTGATTTCACAATTCATCAAAAATTGAAGTTTTTCAGAAAAATACCAAAAATTCACCCTAAGCTATATTTGATATTAAGAATTCAAAAATGATGTCTATTTTAAAAAATTCAAATCATATAAGTTACATTAATTAATTTAATAATTATTTCCCGTTGTCATGACAAATAGCGTGTTTTTATGAAACAATAAGTATCAAAAGATTGACACTAGTTTAAGTCCAATTTCAAAGAGAAATTGATTCCAATGACCAAAATTGGATTAAATGGTAAAAATATATTCTAATTTCACCTTAAAACCAATTAAAAAGATAATGTAATCATATAAATAAATTAGATTAAAAAGCAGTTTCGATGTAAAATGCATTATTTTTCACTATTCATTAAGAAATGAACATTGTCAGAAAAATACCAAAAATTCACACAAAGTAAATTTTGATATCCCAATCATAAAGAATAAGTTTATTTTGACAAACATAGCTTATAAAATTGTCAAAAGATATATTTAAAATTTTTTTTCCATCAAAAGGCAGTAAAACAATCTTTTAAAAATATTAGTGTATTCTATGCTTAAGATTGGATTTATTTTCATTTTAAGCCTCTAAAACACTATCTAATTCATTAATAGACATAGATAAAAATATATATTATTCATTACTTACATGGGATGTTTCAACCATGATTGATAATATATATTTGAGGACCAAATCCACATAAGCTAACATATAACTAGCACTCTAAGAGAATGTGTGGCACCATCCTCCTATGAATCGCATGATCCAACTCTGTCACTGAAGAAATGGGTGTATTATCACAAATTAATAACATGAACTGATGATATAAAGGATAAGGATCTATATCATAATACTGAGGAACATTGTTTCATCATTCAACATAGAAAATGGTATCACAAAAAACTCAAAGAAAACTAATTGGTTCAAGGAATCCACACCCGGTGCATCCACCTCTCGAATCTAGAGCACCTGATAACCCATTCCAAGGTTAAAATATAAGATCTACTTTACCTCCATACATTAGGGTTAATAATCCCATTATTCCCATGAGTGCATGGAATCCAATGTTTCATCTTGTATATGTGAGAGCAAACCACATCCAAACTATATCCCACATTCTCCTCTCTATAGAACATCATACGACTACCTAAGATAAATAACTAGGGTTTATGAATCCCCTTTCTCAAAAAACACATGATTTAATCTTCTACTGATATTCATCCCTTGGGTCATCTGATATACTCCCATATATATCGACCCATCCCTAGTGTATGTTTATCCAAAAAACTAAATCATGATGTTGAGTTAAACCTAGAACATCCTCAAGTATGATACCCTCATACTCCTCTACCATATTCAGAACATAAATCTCATAGAATCAAATAGTTTAATGGTAATGAATTCTAATATCTATTGAAATTATTGTATCCTCATATGAAGGAGCCCATCCTGGCCTATCTATAGATCATTCCTTGTCTATGGAGGAAAAATATATCCGAAAAATTTGGATGCACTACTACTCTCACTAGTAGAAAACATCTGATCATGGATGGTATGTAACCAGTCCATAATGTGGAATTTTTTTTTATGTTTCACTACCACTAAAAAAAATTCCCACATGAGGCCCTCTCTATCCTATAAGAGTTAAGCCACATTGTTGGTATAAGTTTTCAAAAATTTATCCACTCCGCAGGAGCTACCAATACAAGGGTCTAGAAAAAGGGCTTAAATGGTATAACTAGTCCTCTAATTGGGGGTACATTGAGGGGAAAGTGTATCATAGATCTATATATAAACTACAACTTGGATAGTGAGGACAAACAATGTACCTCAAACTACAATAACTACCTCTAGGAGAGCATATTGCATGGAACTCATCCATTCCCTATCCCACATTTTTACCACAACCATAAACTGATATGATTTCATTGAACGTAAAAAAATAAAACACACTTGTCATATAAATTCATTCACCACACCTCTTCACTATCTACACTGGGAGACACTAACTAGACTTCAGAGTATTGAATGGAATCTCATGAATGAATATCAATTAGAGGAGTTCCCCTCTCCTCCCAATTTCAAAATAACATCTAACCCTACCAACATACGGCACTACCAGTTCCCTATTTCACCCTATAGAGGACTTTACACTAGGACCAATATTAGACGGTGATCTCATCGTAGCATTAAATTCACACCATAAGTTCATTTCAATCAACGAATATCATATAAGTAGTATATACAACCATTTAACCTGGAAAATCCCTAAATAGATAACTCGTGATGAACACTCAGCATATGTTCACCATTTGTCAGTACCAATAGGGCCAATTTCTACTCCATGAAGAAAATTGGTCCCAAGCGTAACCATTGAATCAATTGGTATCCAAACACACTGAAACCCTGGACAACTACCTTGATTAAAACCTATATCACTTGAGTGTATATCTAACCATAGAACATGAGTTATATCTATTATTGGAAAAAACAAAACATTCCAACCCTGTGTGTTCTGTCATCCTATACTACTGCAGCTATCAACTTCTCAACATGCTGATGATCATATTACTAATCCACCAAAAGAACTAAGTGATTCTCAAAAGGGGGTAGCTCTTCTCGATGGCCACTTTAAGTAAAAAACTCATGATTGGGTCCTTGAACC
This sequence comes from Viscum album, assembly GCA_963277665.1. Lineage (NCBI taxonomy): Eukaryota > Viridiplantae > Streptophyta > Magnoliopsida > Santalales > Viscaceae > Viscum > Viscum album. Next base: position 521,477,129 of record OY728127.1, on the reverse strand, counting down.
AGAACATCAACAATCAACTAGTATTCACCTTGGATCTATCTCAAAATCCTAATAATTTTTCATTGTAGAGTATTCATTATGTTTATTAATACATACCACGATTCCTAATTATATACGAAGAGATAACATAATAACGAAATTGAAACCACAACCTATTGAAATATGAAGCATGTACCTATCTTTTCCATATAACCAGTGTCTACATTTACTAATTCAATAAGTATGTTATCATGGTTCTATTAAATGGATACTTTTGCCCCCACACTAATGTTGGACACCCTTGCATTAGATCAAAACTCATAAAAAATTAAAAAAAATCCGTATTTCACGAACCAATCCTCATAGATCGACCAAATAATAACAAAACTGTGATCCCAAACTAAGGAAGTGTCATAATAAATCTGTTTGGGTACCACCCTTCGACCATTTTATCATGAACTGGCCCAATGGGCCTGAGTACCAACTACCATAATCCCAGGTCTAATGGTCCTGAAGACGGAGACTAGCACCAAGAAGGCATATCAATCACATAGGAGGCATTATCCTTATGTAATTATATGAACACACACATCTATATTCCCATAAGGTACTAAAATATAATCAATTTATAATATTGTATTCATACATACATAATCCCAAAATCATAGTATGACAAACAATATAGGAAAGCATAAAAAGTGGAAAAATAAAAGCCCACCCAAAACTAGAATGTAATGTCCCACCTAGTCATACTGAGGTGACGGTTGTCCAATAATAACCTATTATAAATATCGTTCAGTCTAGCCCAAGCTAGATCCTCCTACTCCTAGTCCACAAAGGACTCTCTAAAAGAGGTATGTCACTAGTATAGGACACAACACATTCCAGTGGAGCCCATTCAGTGAGGATTATAATAGTACCCATTCGGAAAACTTCAAATAACTAAACCCAAAGGATCATGATAAATGATCTCATCACTAGATATATAAATCATAAAGACATACACACAATTAATCACACAGATATAATCGCAATATACACACATTGAAATGGTAGCATCATAATTAAAAACCCATTCTATGATTATCGCTCAATGGTTCCAAGGTAATTCTCATTCAGGAAATTTCACTCCATGAGCTCTTCCTTCCATTATGAAACCCATCTGAGAGAATATACACAATGATTCAGATTGATCCAATTTCATCTATCTGAGATTCACTACACCTCAGGTATCCCCGTTATAATTTTATGGTAAAACCGTTAATATAACGACACCCAGATGAGGATGTCACCTATTTCCATGGGGTATACCAATAAACCAATCTAGAGTAAACCCAAATATAGATTATCAAAACCAATTTAGTGTTGGAAATGCTGACACCAATAACTCTACCTATATAATTATGGTGAAAGATGATCTCACTCTATGCCTCATGGAATGATTCCAACAACTCTACCCATGATGTACCACTGAGGGGATCAACATCATATGTGTAGGATTTGATTCATAACTAACACTCAAATAGTTGACCTGGGGAACACACTCAACTGATCTATGTCTGTGGAATCTTACACATGACCTCAATGATATTGATCAATAGATAAAGAGTAATCCACACCATCATGAAATGATTACATGATTTTTCCCTAGGGATACCTGCCATGTATCACTAAGACTGGATGTTATAGTGTCACTCTCTCCAAGGGAATGGACTTTTCAAAAATATATCATATGTTCCTGAGGTATACATATTATAGATATTTTCATGAAACTCAACATGGTGTTTTAACCATGCCCATGTACATAGGACCATGCCAACGTACTCTGGCCATATCGGCTAGAAATGTCTATCTACCAACACTTGTACAACGGACAGTGTCCATGTATCCTCTTTGATACATGATAAGCCACCAACATGGGTCATGTGGCATGACAACATTTCACATGGAATTCCATCATTATGACCATAATAAAACCCTAGAACTGCATAGAAGCGACCACTCGAAGTGTGTTCATATGAAAACATGTTGTGTTGTTGGGAATTTCACAAAAAATTACAAAATATTCATGTCTTTGTCTGAAAAATTTAGAAACGTTGATTCCACTATGAATCATGTCATGAATTTCAAATTTTGGGTTGAACAAACCCCCTTTTCGTTGATAGATGGATTTCATTCATACCCGCCTATCATGAATCTACCACTATCATGCCTCACTAGTATTATAATCTAATCTAGAAACATGGAATTTAAATCCACCCATGGATCAAATTATATAGTCATATCCGATTTTTATATCTCTTAATCTATATCTTTGACCAATACTACTACTTTTTTTAATGAAGATCAATTTTCAAACGATCATTCATTAGGTATTCATTGTATTCCAAGAAAAAATAAATGACAATGATGAATTCACATTAAACTGGGAGAGAAAAATATAATACATAAAATTGATTGATGAACCTTGGTATATGTTCTTTTTAGAAATGATTTGTTTTCATAGGACTGCTGCATGAAAATGAATTGAATCCTATGAACAAAAAAGTAATAATTATCCCCAAATTCCGCAACTATACCCATACCAACAAAATGATTGTTCTATGAAACAATCCATTAGTATTTGTATTTTCATTCTATAAGGGAAAATAAAATAGTGATAAATCCAAACAAAAACTTCATACCTGATGTTTGTATTTCTTAATAATGAAGAATGGTCATTTCTATCTATCATTGGTGAGTTCCACGAACTCAGTTGGTTCATGATCCTTTATTTGATCTAATCTGCAGTCTTCTAGAAATAAATATCTTCTCCAAAGGTCCTATAGGTCCCCATGGCCTAGATATAAACACCATTTCCCTCTATGAACCATATATTTAAATATTATTTCATATAGGTGTGTTGAAAATAATAATATTAGTTATTTAAAAATTTTTATATTATTTATTTTTCCTCTGACTGCTCTTTAATCAAATGCCTAACACCGACAAAGTTTATATGCCAACTTCTGTAAAACCAAGGATAAAAACACAATGGGGGCCACATATTTCTCACAATAGACTCCATTTATGTTTTATTCATCTTTTTTTATTAAAATTGTTTATGCGTGATATTTAACATATTTCAAAAATTAATTCCAGGCACAATGGCCCTTGAAATATCACTCCATCTCAACAAATATATTCAAAAATATCCAAAAATACTCTAGTTTCTTACATGAAAAATAATTATAAAATAAAATACATTAAAATTTATATTCCATTGGTGTTACAATGATGTCTCTCATGTGTATGGAGGACAACCTCAACGCGAGGCGATGCGATTTTCCTTTCACTAAGGCACTATATTGAAGGTAAGAATGATTATTCTTATGAATATATGTGATATAAATGAAATAATTATGATATTAATGAAATATTTATCATTATAAAATGATAATATGTATATCATTTTATTTCATTCCTTTTATATCACTGAAAGATGATAACGTAATTCATGTATGTGTGGACCACAGTCTTAACGAAGCGATGTGGCTCTATTTTCATCACCATGACAATGGATTATATTATTAGGTAAATTTAATAAAATAATATTATATATATGGTTTTATTATCATTATAATGATATAATATATTACTTACCTTATTTCCTTGATGATTACTGGAAAATTAAAATAGTACTTGTGAATACATATATCCCACTATTTCAATGATTATAACGTCCATTATTATCCATTACACTATTTAATGATTGGATATAAAATTAAAATTTAAATATAAATATAAATATGATAATTATTTCATGATTATTAATCTAGAAGTTTTGTAAATATAATCATTTTATAATAACCATAACTTCCATAATAATGAATGAATTATAAAACAAGGCAACAAACCCATGAAACATTGAAAATAATGAAATTTTATTAATGAACTGGTGATAAGATGTTATGAAAGAAACATATATCATATTATAAATATAAATATGGTTATGTAAAATGTAAATAACATGTTTAAAAATACTATTCATGAGTTTAATTATCATTCGACCAAAAAGAATCATGAGGTATGGGACTTTATCTCAATTTCCCTCTCTTGAGTCATATTGTAATGTTATGCACCTAATTTATTTAATATGGTGTATATAATACAAATTTTAAATGTAATATACTCATTTATTAACAATTGATGGTATTTTAATTTTCAATTTTAATTATTTAGTACAATTTTATTTTATTTAAGAGTAACTACATCGAAAATAATTTCATAACTACATTTCTTTTCATGCGGTTATATTAATTCTTCTCCATCTTTAATATTATACGATTATATGTGAAATTAATTTGGATTATGTTATTTTTTATATTTTAATTATTATATGTGCATTTATATTTTATTCATATAATAAATTCATTGATTAATTGTCATTTCAATGTGTCGATAATTTTATTATTTAATTTCATAATCTTATTCAAATCGAAATTGTTTATTCTAAAATTTTTATTTAAAGAAATTATTTAATAAATTTACAATCAACACATTTATTTTTCTTCTCCTATATTTATTTATGATATTTTAAAATAATTTTAAAATTTTTACCAACAATTGTACATAAAATAATTAATGAAATGTTTTTATGAAAATATGACTTCATTTATATTTTCGATAGAAAATTCATAATCTAGAATTTATTTCAATAAAATTTTAAAAACAATTAAATATTATTAATTAAAGGAATTTTTCCAATTCTTTATTTTCAATATATGTTTTTAATATAATCTTCTTGTCACTTTCAAAATAGTTCCCATTTAGATTTTAATGAAAGATGTTAAAGTAATCACTATTTTAACATGTATGAAATGAATGTAATTTAATGTTGTTGTGAACACTATGATATTTTGAAGCCTCTATTATAAGATTTAGTGGTTATTTTAAACTAAACATAATTTTAAATTTTTTACGTTCTTGTTAGTGTTAATAGGTTATTTTCAAAATGGAAATGATATTTTCCTCATGAATATTTTGAATGAAATTTTTATTTTGTTTGTATTCATGAATGAAGAACCACTTTTTTCTTACTCTAATGGGTATATATTGTATTTATACGATCCTTATTTCTTCCTCTATATTGATTATGATCATTTGTTTCTAGTAAAATATTGACATTCACTTCCATGATTCATTTTTTGTAATAAAAATCATTCCCATGAAATATTTACTTTAATTTGATCATTGTACATTAAAATTACTCTAAATTTTAATATTATTTTTAATTTATATGATTATTCATTAAATTAAATATAATTTCTAAATACAATTTATGACATTAAATAATATTTTATTCAGTGGGGAAATCTTTAAAATCTGTATTCTTTTCTCAATATTTATATTTGATGGTACCAAAAAAATTGCATGGATTACATTTCTTATTAGATATAAGATGAATTCTTTGATGATGAATATATGGGTTGGGTCCATTATTATATATCCTCTTAATCTATTTTTAGTTTCAGGAGGTGAATCATTATGCTAGTATAAAAACATATGGCTAAAACAATGAGTTTTTACCTAGTATTATTAAACAATCTGGTACAAGGTCTTCATAGTAGATGTATCATGTGCTTCATAAATGAAATCTAATAATTGTACATTTACATAACTAAAACATAATTTATTTTTATCCATTAGATTTTTGAAATTATATTATCCTTGGATTCATTTCATTGGGAGTTATTTATTAAATTGAATGTCTTTTAAATTACTTGTCTTTCCATTTTAATTATGCCTTATCTAGTGATGATAGTTATATTTATGATTAATTTGCATGATTTTTTAGTTATTTTACATTCCATACTTATTATTATCCATGATATTTTCTTATTGATATTATCTATAGATACACATCCTTGTATGTTTATTAATTTAGTGGATTGTGTTTTCAAATATTTACCCTTCCATATTGATTATTTTTATTGATTCATCAAATCTTCCACTATATTAAACCCGTACTTGTAATTTGAACTCGCCATAATTTTATTCAATTTTCTTAGTAATCAAAAAAGTATAATATTATTGAAATTAAAGGTTATTGTACCAAGAAAAATTATTTTATGGAAAAATTACTCTTAGTTTTTGAATTCAAATGTAATGTAAGACTCAAGTATGTATCTAGTTTACCTATTCCAATATACTATTTTTCCATTTAGGATGTGATTCCATGTATCTTATTCCACGTTAATATAGAAAACATCATATTCTGACTATTGGTTTTCAGGTTTCTACGACAATGAAAGATAGTTTTAGAAAAATGGGTTTTTAATCATAAAAATGAACTTATATCAAAATCAAATATAATTTTGATTCATATGGAATTATTTATATTATTTTTAATAAAAGGGTTATTTTGTTACATTAAAATAAAATATAATGTATTGTGTGACTTTTAAATTACATGATTTAATGAAATAAAATGGAAGTTTAACAATAATCAATATTTATTACTATTGATATAAAAATAAAACATTTCATAAAATCGAAAAAAAATCAACCTAATCATATATTAACATGATGATTTTAAAAATTATATCAATTTCATTAAATAAATTTCCAAAAATTGTTATAAATTAATTATAATATACTCACAATAAATTCAATAATAACCTCTTTTAAAGAGATTGCATTTTTAAACATGAAAGTAATTTACTAAAAATAGATTAAATATTTTATAATAATAAACAATAATTTCACATTTTATAAAATAATTATTCATATTTTCATAACATCCTTATTCATATTCATACCTAAAATTTAATGGATAATTTTTAATGGTATCATTTAGAAATTATAATTTTATAGTATTATATAGTTCTCTAAAACATTGGTGTTGTATGTTAAGAAATATCTCAAGTTTGATATTCATTTAAACATTATTTTTAAGGTGTTACATTCTCCCTCCATAAAAAAATTGGTCTTAAATTTTTTTCTCTCATTAATTAAGGGTTAACTATTTGAAATTATCTTTTAAGAAAATGCACTTCAGATAAAGTAATAACAAAACATTCTTTTAAGAGAGTGAGTTGGAAAAATAAAAGTAACATAAGATAACACAAAATAAATTTCATTGAAAAATATTACATTAGAGGTAGTTGGAGAAGAGTACATATGGAGGAAAAATTATATCCTATTAATAATAAAGAGTGGTAAAAACATGATTCATAGAATGTTAATGACTAGAAAACCATAAATCAAAAATTAAATAAGTATGATCCTGAAATATTTAGTAGTGGAGATAATAAAATATGATTTTAATTTAAAGTATCGTTTCTTAGAGTTGATGTATTTTTTACATCATAGATATAGAACATTAGAAAGTGTATATAATTCATTTCATTCCATTTCTTAAGCACAATTTAGTTCTTTTATTGTGATTGGATCAATTTCTTCTTATATCAGATCTCTTAATATATTAAATGAAAATGTAGGATGAATTTTTTATTCCTAAATGACTAAAATTAACATTAATTGAATTATAATATATGATAGAGTATATGATTTTATTTGACCTATCACTAGGAAAAGCTAAAAATGGTTAGACAAAGTCAAGATAATATCCAATATGAATATAAATTCATATAAATAAATATTAAATAGATCCTCTAATCCTAAAAAATGAAACCCAATGTTTTACATAGATCATTCCATAAATAAATAACCATAAATCACTTTAGAATATTCGAGGAGGAAATGAACCATAAGTATTAAAATGATGTGATAATATATTCTTCGATGTTCATGTTTTCATTAATCTCCAAACAATATTAATGACTCAAACATAATAAAAGTGAATACACCCTAATTACATAATATTTAAATTAACCATAATTATATTGAAATAACTTCCATAAAGGTTATATTTATATATAAGTTAAATTCATTGATCTTTGTTTCTCTTATATAGAGTAATCAACTATCCAACTATGGAGAATATGTTACCATGAAACAAACTTAGTGAAATTAATAATCGCACATACTAAATTTATCATATAACTCTTTCTCCTATAGGTGTTTCATGAATTATTTTAATTCAATTGTAATAATCTTAATAACCATAAACAATTTTCATAATATCATTAATAAATTTGATAAAATAATTATTAATGTAATCCTTGATTCTTGGGGAAGTAGCTTACGTAATTACGAATATCATTAAAGATGAAGTACTTACCATTATTAGGTTATTCATTACCTTTAACATTGTGATAATGATGAAAATTTTATCTAAAATTGTAACAAACTTGTATTATTTTTAATAATTTTACCATGTTCTTCTTCCATCATTATTGGAAGGTGGAATTTTCAATCTCTTTACTTAGACATTGTCACATGAACATCCCTGTAACTCCATTTTTATCTTATCATGTTATAGGATGATCAGTTTGGTAATGATTTTTAGTCATGACATCATATAATTGGTTAGTAATAATCATAATATCCTTTATTTCATTTTCTCTTCTATTTGGTTATGTAATATGGGAATGTATATTAATCATAACCATAGTGATTTTCCTTAATATGTCCACAATATTATCATCTCCAACACATGGTGTATCAGCATGATCCAATTGTTAATCCATATATTTTATATGGGTGTTGAAATATTTAAAATTTTATCCACAATTATCTACATCTAAAAACTTTTATATAATAGATTAACTCATAACATTATCAATTCAAATTTATAGTGTACAATTCCAAATCTATATCAATAATAAACATAAAATAGGATTTCATGAATAAATAATCTCAAAATCATAAGCATAGTTACATTTATAAATATCAAAATCATTACAATATTTTAAAATCTATAATAGTGGTTCATTATGAGACTATGAATCAACCCAAGAATATCCCCTAGGATTTTAAAACCATGTTTCTTTTAAATCCTCTATTGTGTATCATGTAAAGATCTTGTTAATACCCAATAATTTTTCTTTGGTTTATTATCCCGAGGTATATATATGCTAGAGCCTATATCTAATTATTTGTATTACAATAGGTATTTCATACTAATTAAGACTCATACTCTATACTCAAACAAAATTTTATAATTTAATATTATACAATGAATTTTGTATAATACCTATCATAGTGGTATATTCTCTAATACAGTTTTCAAGAATCCTATTAAAAATCATTTGATACCTGATATAATACCCTGAGACTAATGAACTAGTTTTGATGGTTATTTTACTATATATTAATAGTATACTAGAGATCTCATCCTGAAGGTTAAAATAGTTTAGTAGTCATTTGAGACTGGATACATACATAACTATCACATTACATTTGGAAAGATGAAATAAAACTTGAATTAATTGTGATAAATTTATTATTTCTCAAATTATATAACAAGATTATTTCGAAGATACCATTTTAGTAATACGAGGAATTGAAAAAAATAAAAAATATTAATATAAGATGTTCAGTAAGAGAAATAATACCATAGAAGCTATCATAGAAAAAATAATGCTTGAATAATATGAAATAGATAAATAGTAATAAAATATTCCTTAAAATATTATCATAATAGGGAAATATATCCTTTCATTACATAATAAAACAAATAATTACATGTATAATTATAACCAGTTTTATAAAGATAGAATTCATGTCATGAAATTCATATTCTTATTGTTAAGAAATCTTGATAAGAAACCAATCATAAATTGTAATGGAATATTAAAATTACCCAATATGTTTTGTCTTATGAAATATAAAAATGAAAAAAGAGTCTATAACAGTCTCCTCCCTTCAATTAATAATTTCAGTTCATAGTTGATATGATATAAATAATAATCAAATCTATAAACATTAATCATAAACAATCATATTGAAAAATAAGCATATAAAATATTAACATTTCCTCTAGTGAATAAATTGAAAAACATGATCATAATCCATCCATAAAGATAAGGTTGATTTTATAATTATATTATGTATTTATTAGAACATAACAATCATTAATGGATGATGACATATATGAAAATACCATTAAAATATTATTTTATACTATATTTGAAAATATGAGAAAATATAATTTTCCTTTGAAAATAATCTAAATAAAATTTTACAAAATATTGATAAAAATATTTTATATTAAAATATTAATGTAATCATATAAAATAATCTCAAAATCAATTAATGATATCAATATTGGGAAAATTCATTTATGACAAATATATTAAAAGAGAACATTATTTTCAATGTTTCTGAAACGTCAAAACTGAGGTAGAAGGAAAACATATGAAAAGATTTCATTTAATCATTTGTAAATAAGATTGAAATTAATTTAAAATTTAATATAAAAATAATTTAATCATAAATAATAACATTTCTAAGACAATTAATGATCATGAATGTAGATTAAAATGTTTGTTTACCAAATAAGAAATAATGTTGACTTTTCTTAAAAAATATATTTTCCTGATCGTATTAAGTACCAAAGAAGAAAAAATGAATATGAAACATGTAAACCCTATAAAGACCATGAGGATAAAATAATTTATTGGTTTTATGTTAGAAATATCATATAATTATCCTAATAAAAACATAAACATAAATAATCATAAATGAGGATGAGATTATGAAAAAAATACTTAATACTTTGGTATCATCTGAAATATAACATGCATGAAATAAATAAAATGAAATGAAATATTAAATACCATAAATATAAATAATATTATGTTAGTGAATATAAATGTTGAATAATATTCCCCACATGGATGAAAATAGTGGTTAAAATGACATTTGTCTCATATAATCATAAGTGAGATAAGAAACCCTTACCTCAAGACTGAATTGCATTATAACTACTTTTAACCCCCTTTAAAATAAATTTTTTTTATTATAATTATATTAGAAACCCATATTTATACTTTTTATATGATATGTTACACTTATAACATCTTACCATTCTTTAATTTTTAATTTTTTTTTAATATTTGGGTTTCGGGTGATTACTATTCTGTTTCTCATTTTTGTTTTGGTTTGGTAGTCTCGGTCAATTGACTTCAATCAGGGACCCATCATCTAAATAATGTTAATAATTTCACACACACACAGATATATATATATATATATATATTACATATTATCACTAAATTTCAACATTCCATAATCATAAATGTAATTTGCATTATTACATCACAAATGTATGTGGTAAAATTTACCTCAATATGAACATGTTATGATGACAAAATGGGTTAGAAACTGAAATGTTATAATATTAATATTATATTTAATAAATATTATACACATTTTATATATTAAATTTATTCATTACATGCAGTTTTATAACTATCAATAAAAGGATTATTTTGAAAATTAAGTATATATTGCTCACGTAGACAGTAGTCCACATGTTCGAATGGACAATACTCCCATTTTCTAACGATAAAGAAGAATGTAATAAGAAATTATTATGTAATTAAATAATAATTGATATATCATAAATTTTTTTTTAATTCTTCATTTAAACTAAACATGATAAGTGGTGATGAAAAATAAATTGTATTTCTATGTGGAGGTGGTAGTCCACATGAACGCACAAGTGATACTCTTATTTATAATTTGATGTAAATAAGGAGGAAAATGGTTGTCACATAACAATAAAAAGATATTATCATATTGATGATATTGGATTCATTATGTTGGTATGGAATAATATATTTGTTGGAAATGGAAGAAAAAATAATCATTGAAATAGTTGGAAAAGATGATCATCTTATTTCAGATACCACTTTTGGATTACACCATAGGACTTCATAGGATGGTATTAAAACAATAATATTAGACAAGGAAAGAAGTTAAGGAAAATAATAAGGTATTAGGGTTGGTCTATTCTAATATAGGGTTGCAATTCATTGTGAAATTTTTAGTTAGAGGATCTTCCCTTTTATATGTGAGGGAAGGATAAACATCGCATTACCTTAATGATTTAAATATAATATATATCCTAAACATTTTATTATATAAAAATTGAAAATAATCACAAATTTATGAAAGTTTAAGGTCAAAATACCATCAACCTATATAATTTATACATCTATATATTAAATTTAATCCTTATCTTTTGGTTTAACCCCTTTATTAACCCATTTTTTCCTTAACTATGGCAACAAATTTTTTTCCATAATGGGTCTTAAAATTAAATATTAGGTTAAATTTGAAAAAAATGGCCCATGGATAAAATATTTCACAATTTACCATCCCAAATTTCATATTTTAACACATATTTTATTTTAAAATCATTTTAAAAAATACAATTTATTATAAAATATCATTAAATTTATTTTTTGGGCTATTTGGTTAATTTAACATCAAATAAATACGTAAAATATTTAATTCAAATATAATAAATTTAAACTAATTTATGCTTTATAATTACCTTTTCACTTAATGGAATTTTATAATTCATCAAAAATATATTATTTTTAATTATTTTTAATATTATTTACCTTTGTTTTTCTAATACTTTCACTATCACCATATCAATGTTTCTTATGAGTTTAATGTAATTATATAATCTCTAAAAAACCTAATATCAAAAAAATAATTTATTTATATTAAAAAAATTACATTCAAAAGTAATTTCTTTTTGTCACTTTCAAAGTCTATTTGAAAAATTAATATCATGAAATTGACATTTTTTATTTTCCCCTTTCTTAAAATATTATAATTATTTTCATCAATGGAATGTGGCCATAAATTTCATAAAAATTATGTATGTTTTTTGGACTAAAGGAAATCATAAATAGGATAAAATCATGTGTTAGGGTGATTTTTAGGCCTTATTTCATAGTTGTTTCCTTATTATACCCATTTAATTCTTACTGAGGTGTTAAATATCTAGCACAATAACTATTCAAAATGTAAAAAATAAAAGGAAATTATTTACAAAATTTGAAACTATTGATTATAAATATTCAATTTAATTTACATGACTCAGTTTCTTGTAGTTTTATTAAAAAATTATAATATAAATGTATAAAACATAGTCAAAATATTTTTTAGAAACTTTTGTTACTATGAATAAAAATGAACTTATACAAATATCAAATATAATTTTGATTAAAATCAAATTATTTATCCCATGTTTGATAAAATGGATCTTTAATTTCTTTAAAATAAAAAATAATAATGAAGCTTTTTATTTTCTTAATTATAATAAATGAAATGATTGTTTTATAAAAAATTTTATTTTTCACTATTTACTAAAAATAATTCTACTAAAAACCCAATAACTCATCTTAATAATATTATGAAATTTTGAACATAAAAATGATATAAATGTATTCAAATAAATTTCATAAAATTATTAGAAAATAATTATAATATCCACCCACAAAATTTATAAAACCCCATTTTTTAATAAAATGTTTTTTGAAGCATAAAATGACTACTAAAAATTACGTACATGTTTATTATAAGTAATAAATAAATCTTAATTATATAAAACATAATAATGTTTTTGCCATTTTTTGGTTATAATTATTCGTTTTGATAATTTGATGATTAGTTTATAATGATAATATTTAAATACAAAAAAAATTATGGTATTTATTTGTTCCCTTAATGCTCAGATGTGTGTGTTAAAGGAGAAATCTAGATTATTATAATTTTAAATTATATTTTCATGGTGTTAAATCAATGTTTTAGTAATTCAATATAATATGTTATTAAAAACTCTAATGTTTGAATTATATATCATTGGAGTCAGTTGAAATAACATTATAAGAATGTTCATCTACTTCCAATAAACTCAGCATAACTTCTCATCTTTTGAAAAAGTTGACCCTTCAGCTCTATAGTACTCATACATCCAATTAATTAAATATATCCTGAAACCTATATTCTATGTATTTCCATGATTCATCTAAAACATCCATATATAAATTTACCATGTTTTTATTGTACATTCCATAAATATAACAAACAAAACACTTCATGTTAAATCACGTTAAAACATGAGTGCAATGTGATTTCAAAAACAAGATATAAAATGATTCCATGAATCAACATTGAAATATTTTAATTAGTTATTTCCATGTAATATTAATTAGAATCACTGGATATAATGATATTGTTATCGAAATAAATATTTTGTTCTTTATGTTTCTCGAATGTTATTGATTTATTAAAACCGTCCCATAATAGATCTTGATATCGAATTTCCCGTATTGGTATTATAGTTAGATATATTATATGTTATAAAAATAAAAGGCGGTATTATATCCAATAAAATGTATCTTTGGTTATATATATTGATTTCAGAAAATTCACATTTCTAATTAAAATCATTATATTCCAGAAAGATTATGTTGATAATGCTAGATATGATACACATATTGGACGGAATGAATTATTAAGGGTTAATGGGCTGATATATTGGAAGGTGAAATATTAGATATCTATATATTAGATATGTATGAATTAATATTTTATAAATATAATTCTACCAATAAATATCAAATTGTGATATTGAATATAATGGCACAACATATTTTATTTTATTTTCTTCATAAATTTGATGATTCATTATAGGATATCATACTGTAAAATATATATAAATTATCATTAATAAATGTCAAGGTGATATGAAATATTTTTCTATTATATCACATTATGATATATTTATTATCAATTTTAGTAATATTAGGATTCCAATATGGGATATCACACTCATAGTGAAAAATGATGAATGCATAACCAATATCATAGATTGAAAAATGATATTTCATTTTAGAAAATACACATATTTTATATGATTGTTAATAAAATTAGAAATAATATAGAAATTATTAATAAAATATAAATATAGTGCAAATAAAAAATTTGTACTTAATTTATAATGAATTCAAAAATTAAATATATTTTTACAATTTTTCATAATTTAATAATTACATATTTAATAAAATTAGTTATATTTTCTCATATTATTGAAAATTACTAATAAGTATTAACAATATGGGGTTTTATGCCAAATAATTAATTATTATTACATTAAATAATATAAAAACAATATTAGAAATTTTAATCTATGTTTAATCTAGATATAGTTTTAGGAAATTGAAGTTATTATATAATGATTAATGAATGTAAATTAATTACATTATAAATTGTAATGTTTAGGTTTCAATTGAAATATTGGATATGAATAATTAATAGGAAACAAGATTTATATATTATAATATATAAGAAATAATAATATTTACTTTGAATTTATAAATACTATTTTCTCATATAAATATAAAGTGTTCATATTTATTCATTATGTTTGAAAAAATTGTAAATATATAATTTTTGAACACAAATTTTATTAAATAATTTTTTTGTGAAATTATATTATTATTTATTATATAATTGAGATATGTTCATTAGCATTTTTTCCCAAATCTTGAAATATTCATTTATTTTATTTTTTTGAATATTAATAATTTGGAATTTGAAATTTTATTATTTTGAAAATTATTTATATTTATTCAGTTTTTAAAAATTATTTTTATAAATATCATATGATTTATTTATTTATTTATTTTATAAACATTAGAATATTATATTGACATCAAACAAAATAAGTATTTTTTCAATTAAAATTATACAGTATAATTTAATTATATAGTATTACAAATGTGGAATTAAAATAATTGTTGAAATTTGAAATCACTCTTGAGTAATGATATGAGAATTACATGGATTTTTTATTTAGAAATTTTCAAATTTCCCACAAATATTAAGGTCATTTTTTAGTGGAAAATTAAATTTATGGTTAGAATTTTGAGTTTTTCAAAGAATTGGGATTCATATCAGAAATATGAGCATTTGGAATCCTCTATTTGATGTTTTGGGATGTGGAATGAAGCCCAATTAGAGGTATGTGAGCCCATGTGAGCATTAGAGTGGGATCAGGGTGACCCTTAAATAATTTTTCACTTAAGGGAAGGGTATCTTGCATCTATGAAGGTAACTACAGTGTGGTGTCCTAGGGATGAAGTGGTTATAGAATAGTGGTGAAGGTTAGCACCATTGTGATGTTTGTGGGGTGAATAATCTGGATCTTGGAGAAGGTTGCATCATAGAGAGATCATGCATGCAGTTATAATCTGGCACAACCCTAAGGGGTCATTGAATAGAGGATGAGATGGTTTTTTAGGTTGATATTTCCTTTTATATGGATGTAATTCCACAATATGGAATGGTGAGGAATCCTCACACAGTGGACCCATAGGCTACACTGTTAAGGGTTCTTGGGAGGTAGGGCCTTAGACTCCCCATGAGGTAGGGTGCACGAAAGAGACCAAATCTATAGCATATTCAGATGTTGAGAATGGATCTTTTGTCATTGTTTATATAGCCATGACATTGGGAATCACATAATATCTTTTATTTAACATGTCTAAACCTATAATTTCAGGGTCACTACCCCTTCAATTTTAGGTCTATGAAGATATAGGAGGGCCACTTCAGCTATATTCACCCAGTTTTACTCCCCTGTGATGTAACACCTCCAAGACATTAAAATATTTTTCTTTTTGAATAAATATAATTTTTTAGTTAGAAATACGTATACACAAATGTATGCTTAATCTACAGAAAACACTCAATTAACATATGTTACACACAGGACTGAGTTTTATTACCTTTTCATAGAGAACCTATTTTAAAACTAATTTTGGATACACTTATGAATATTATTTTTAAAAATATAAATAATTTTTGAATTCATATTTTCAAAATTATCTTATGGTTTATTTTTTAGATTTTTCATAAAAACATCATTTTTTGATGAATCGTGAGAATTATTGCAATCTAGTTAAAAACAATTTTCTCATTTAAATATTTATTAATGATAATTAATATTTAAGATTTTTTAGGGTCAAATTATATCAATAATACATATATTTATACAATAAATTTAGTTATAATTAATTTTACTTTGAAATTGATTAAAAAAACTTAACAGACTTTTAAAGGTTTTACTATATCAAAAACTCGTTATTTTTTCATGTATGTGGCATTAGAGTCAATCATATTTTTCCAAATTAAGTGATTTGTATTTGGGATATCTGACATAAAATTTTGTAATTAGTATTATGTTTTTTTTCTAATAATATCATATAATTTTTGTGACCAAAATGATTAGAGAGTGTGATTAAAAGTAATTATGGTGATTAAGGTATGATTAAGCTTAATAAGGGACTAAAACATAATATTTATGCCCAAATTTCATGGAAACATGTCTAAAATCTATTTTATAGAATAATTTTACAATTTCCTTACTTTTATTTTGAAATATATGGGTAATTGGGATATTACTAAATAGAAGTACCCTATATAAATGTTCAAGTAAGGAAAAAGACAAAAAGGGAACTTTCTGGACCTTTAAAATTTTTAAAACATTAAGATAGGTGAAAAACATCATATATTAGTTTATACATGTCCTTTAGAAAGATAAATGGATTATTTATATCATAATAATTTTTTAATAATTTTTATATATGATTTAGTTACACAAAATGCTTAAAAAATTCCAATATAGTGATTATTTAGTAAACAATTAACTAAATTAAATAAAAATATAAAAATTAAATGTAAGGTGTATTGATTGAATAATTGTCAATAATTAGTTTTTTAGATTAATATATTATTTTTCTCACCTTTTGCAAATATTTTATAATTCCAATATAAAATTTATATTTTATAATTAACATTAAAAAAATAATGACAAAATTGACTTTGTTGTTATTTTAGGATAAATTAATCTTATTAAATGAATTATAATTAATAAAAAGAATAAATTCATCAAAAGTATTTTAAATTTTAAATTAATTTTAAATATATTCTATTAATGGATCAATTAATATTCTAAAATTAACATATTGACCCCTATATTATAAAAACATTGTTAACAAGGTTCGGGTTTAAGCAACTTTTTAGCTAGTCACATGCGCTTGTTTTAGAATTAATTTAAAAAACATATGGGAATTTTATATTGTAAATTAGATTTAATAATATTAATTTATTGGATCTATATTTTCTAATAAATATTAATTTTATTTATTCTTAATGGTTTTATTAATTTTTTTAGAAAACTAGATTCTTTAACAAAAACCAAAATGAAAAAATTAGGAAATCATAAAAGTAATGAGAAAAAATTATTGAAATGCACATATTTTTTTTGTGGGTATAGTTTTTATAGAATATTAATTTCATTTAATCCATTATTTTTCCTTTTTAGGCACATTATGTATGGTTGACCTCCCATTACTGAATACATGTTTTTATTTATGAAAGTGACATTCCCCCCTCTTCTATAAAAGGGCAAGCACTCCACCCCTTCCTCACACATCTCAAAACACATTGGCTCAGCCAAAATCCTTCCAAATTGAATCCAAAAATAAATACCCTAGACTATTAAACAAATAATTGTTGAGAAAAGAATCCATTGAATATTTTGGTACAAACTAAAAGAAGTTACCTGATTAACATGTAACCCCTTCTCTCGTGCTTTGTAGTTTCATTTCCATTCGCCATTAACTATACTATTATTAAAATATTATAACATAAAAAATATCCAAAATATATTAAAATTTTTTAAATGTTTTGATCAACACATAAACACACCCTCGTCAAATGGGTAATGAACATTCTGTTTTTGTGTAGGACCAACTAATGCCTCACGAAATGATAATTGTTCAATTTTCCCCTACCCCCTTTCATGGTGACCATTATGATGTAAAATATGTTTTTATATGATATATATGTTATTAATAATTTATAATTAATATTTAATATTTATTTATAACAAACCTTAATCATTCTATGTAGTGTAAATACGGTAATTTCATTTTAACAAGGTTGGATGGCCTCACCCTAATAGTGATTCGACTAGTTCATTCCATATATGAAAAGTATAAATTTTTGTTTTAGTATAACTATGTAAAATTTTTGACATATATTTTATACTATAATTATAATATACATATTTATCATCTATTTTTAACTCTTCTAATACCACAAAGATATGAAAGTAGCCTTCATGCGTACCTACGACCTACAGTCTCCATGAACGGTGCACTTAATTTCTGATATCCAAATATTATTGACAATTATAAATACATATGTACTAATTATATTAGATCATTTACACATTTAATAAATTACAGATATAATTAAAACATGATTTATTTAATAATAACAAATAATAACAAGTTAAAACTTAATTTATAAAACTATGTATTTAATACCCAAAACAGTTAAAATAATGATAGTGAGTTAAAAAATGGGTAATAAAATATTATAAGAACAGAATTTATTTTATTCTAAACAATATTATGGTTTTTTTATTATTTAGTAATACATTTTAATCAAATATATAGTAGTATAATGACTACAAATCAAAAGGAAGGATAAGGTAAAGGATTTTCATCTAACATTTAAAATCTGTGACTTTCATGTCATATTCACTACTACCTTATTCGGTGTTCAATACCCACATCCCATTTTGATATATTATACAATTAATTCAGTTTATCACATGATATTGAACTTTTAAACTTATTTTACTTCTTCAGGTAATCCATTAATCAGTGACAACTCATGTATTAAGTGAATTTTGTCTCAATTAATGTTTCATTGAGACTTCATCATTATTAAGAACCAATTCAGATTGTAGTTTTATATACCACCTTTTAACAAATTATATCATGAATCTACTTAATTTAATGATATTCTATGTTCCATTTACTTCCATTCCTTCATGGATAATAATATATAACTTTATCAAAGTGTTATGGTCTACCTTGGAATGTTTGAAGATTATTATCCTCAAGAATGTTTTTAATGGTTATTTTTGAAATATCACTTCCCTTTGTGATTGTAAACATTACCTTGAATCAATCAATATATTTTAAGAAATTTTCATCGGAAATTTACTTAAACATGCATATCATTTTCCAAGGATATTATTATTTTCTAAACAGTATAACATTTTTCATATGGTGTTCACTTTAAAAGTATTAGATTCTGGGTAGGAAGATTTGATAGTATTTTGTTCTTATCATGAAGCCTGGATAGTATTAGATTCTTGGATTGAATCCTTGATAGTACTATATTATTGGCATGAATCCTTGACAATATTATATTCTTTTCATGATGCCTTTATAGTTTTAGAATCGTGGAATGAAGCCTTGGCATTATTAGATTCTTTGAATGAATCCCTAGAAGTATTAGATCCTTAGCATGTAGCCTTGGGGGGTATGTTATAGGTATATATTTTTTATCACTTACTTAATTTCATTTTTGTTATTATTTATCCATGATAATTTTCATCGACATATCTATGGATGTATTTTATTCTCAGTTTATTTATGTATGGCATGTGTTTCTGTTTCATACATTCCATATTATTTACGCCTTATCTGGTTTTGAAAATGGAATTTGTTCTCGGTTTTATACCATTCCATATATATTGATTCATTACTTATTACAAATAAATTACACTTATTTATCATTCTATATCACCCATATTATGTTTCATTCATGAGGTTATGAAGAAAAAATAAACGAATACAAATTCAAGGATGAAGTTTATTTAATTATATTATGTATCATGTTTGTATTTCCTATTTGCCAATACATTATGGGTATCATGTATTTAATATAAATATCCATGAATGATAGAATGAAATGTTGTTTGGGATTTTATTTATTATAATAATTCCAATTTATTATATTACTGCATTGGCTATGGGATTCTAGGGTCAGAGAGTTATAATTTGTATTAAAGGAAGTTTATAAACAACATTGGAAACTAGAATTACATAGCACTGATTAGAGAGCATAACCATAAGCTATAAATTGAGTATAATTATATAAGAACATACTATAATTATGTTAAGGTATTTATTATTCAGGTATTCCTACTAATACATCCTTATCTGGATAATACAGGTGGACATGGTTCTGGAATGGATGTAGCTTCGATTAACAACTCTGACCCAACATTCTGAGCCCCACTTTGATTAAAATTGTACAAAACAACGATCCTTAAAATTCACGTGTTTTGACTACCCTAGGGGTTAATCTTAGTATAGTTCACATTTTATTAAACTACCCATATGAACGATTTAGAATTACTGATTTTCCCAAAGTATCCAATGTTTATGGTTACAGGATTTATGATTTATAAATTTTTGTTATGTTCTATAAAATTTTTAGAGTTATATGAGTTTCATCATTATATGAGATAATATAGATTATGTAAATGTTTATAAATTTAAAATAGAATAATAAATGAGAAATCTGCCAATACATGTGAAGAAAATAGTGATAAGGATCAAATCATTCAGTGTCCTAAACCAAAATTTTGAAGGGAAGTATTCTCCCATGTATTATCATCATATAATGAAATAGTATAATTTCTTAACAAGAACAGTAAATAATTCTCCTAGTCCTATGTATTTCATGGGAATAATTGGATGTAAGATAAAAATATGGATAAAGGGAAGAAGGGAAAGACGGATTCTTCCACATATGATAACAATGTAAAGATTAACCCTTGTAAATTCTTAAATGTAATGGGAGTTTGTTATATGTGTGGATAAAAAGGACACCTTTTTTGTGATTTAAAGGGTGAGAAAAATATGTCCAATGTTCAATGCTTCCACAACAATGATATGGGACACTCTATGAATCGATTTCCCAATCATGAAAGGTATATACCCCAAAAGGTTATATTGGATAGTGATGAAGTTATGATACTACAACAGATGAATATGAATTATTAATATGATTGTTCTAGAATTATTTCATTTGAGTATTTTCTCACCAATGTACTGGTTATAAGAATTATGAATATAAGAGGATTTTACTATAATAATTTTTCATTAAGTATTTGAGATCATATGATTAAGGGTTCCAAGAAAATTTAATCTTTAGAAAGATACAATTATTTTGAAACACATGATTTATTGAAATATATCTCTTAATATGTTCATGGTATTGAGATAATAATTAGTAAATGATTTTTTTACAAGTTCTGTCTACCTTGGAACTTATTAATGACTTGTCAAAAAGTGGTCTATGAGATCACTAATTGAGTTTACAACACTTTTATATTTAAAAAATATATCAAATAAAATGTGTCTTACAAAATGAATAAGGAAGAATAAATGTTTCCAATGTGGGTCCTTGGTAAATTGATTTTTTAAAATATTTGAAGAGGATAAATGATGATATAATCCCCATGTTTGGAATGAGAAAATTTAGATTTGATTCTTGTTGATTAAAGAATAATAGTAAGATCATTCAGAAGTGATTGTATCAAAATCTATTAAAAATTAAAAAATTTAGAAAAATATTTAAGATGATTGTTGGATGATATTTTAGAGGGTAATATATTACATCACTATATGTTCCATCAGGTGAAAATATATGAAGTAGAAATAGTGAAATATGTAATAAAATAAAAATATTTTTTATATATATTATTATATTGTGAATGAATTCATTAACTATAGAAAAAATTATTTTGATAAAATATTGTTTCCCTATTATCATCATTTTAATGATATTAATTACCTTTACCCAAACCTATGATTTATGGTTTTGTGGTCAACAGATTTCATCTGAATAGTTTATCTAGGACCCTCTATTTGAACTTGATGGTTAGATTTTTCTTTTGTATCCATGTTTCCATATGCCACCTATGAGATCCTAATAGAAAACCAATATATGTGACCATTTTACATTACTTTATCTCTTATTAATAAAATTTCATTTTAACCTTATTTACAATGTTGGTTTTTCAACAATAGTAACATTCATATATTAATCCCCTGATTACCGGTTTAAATTTTAAATTCCGCAGACACAATTTATTTAAAGTGGGGAGAATTTAACAACACAATACATTAAAATATTTTCATTTTTCAATAAATACATATTTTGTATCATTCCTTATACACAAATTTAATCTTATACTACACATGACACTGAATTAACGTGTGATAAACGAAAAATGGAGTTTTACAAGCATTCAATAGATAACTAATTTTAAACCTAAATTTTTAAAATTTATTGAACTTTATTTTAAAGAATATATATAATTATTGAATTTATAATTTATCTTAGGCTGAATTTTTGGGATATTTTTGAGAAACAACATTTTTTTAATGAATAGTGAAAATTACTCTAACTATTTCATAATAGACTTTTCATTTAAATAATTATTAATGATAATTTAAATTTTAGATTTTTTAGAGTCACATTATTTTAATTTTAAAACAGTTTTTACAATCAAGTTAATTAGAATAAATTTTACATCGAAATTAAATTCAAAAATTTATCAAACTTATTAACAGTTTTCTACTTTAAAGACCCATTATTTGGCCCCATCCATGGTATTAGAATTAATCATAATTTTCACACTTTTTTAATTTTAATTTTCAGAATCCAACATAAAAGGATGTAATTAATATTATATTTGTTGTCTAATAAGATAAAATAAATTTTTTATCCAAAATTATTTGTAAATGTCATTAATATTAATTACAGTGATTAAGGTATGATTGATATTAATAAGGGACTAAACAATAATATTAATGAAAAAATGACTTTGAAACATAACCAAAATCCATTTTTCAACCTTTAATTTTTCCATTTACCCATTTTGTTATAAATATATGGGTTACTGGGATATTACTAAATTAAAATACCCTATATAAAAGTTTAAGTAAGGAATGATACAAAACGTTAACTTTCCTTATATTTAACATTTATTAAACATTGAGATATGACAAAATATCATATATTTGGTTATAAATATCCTATAGAAATATGAATTTATTATTGGTATAATGAAAATTTATCAATAATTTATATATATGATTTAGTAACAAAAAAAAGCTTAAGAAATGCCAATATAGTGATTTTTTTGTTAATAATAAACGAAATTAAATGATAATATAAATATTAAAAGTGTGGTGTATTTATTAAATAATTTTCATTAATTATTTTTGTAAATAAATATATCATGATTCAAATTGTTAAACATAATTTATTTTAATTAAAAATTAATATTGATATTTTAAAATTAACATTAAATAAATAAATTTAAAATTGAGAATATTGTTATTTTACGATAAATTAATCTTTTTAAATGATTTAAAATTTATAAAAATCCAATATTATTCAATGTTATTTTTAATAGTTAACAAATATTAAATATGGTCTATTAATGGACCAATTAATCTTGTATAATTACCATATTTACCCATATACTGTAAAAACGTTGTTAACACGGTACGGTTTCAAGCAGTATTTTAGCGAGTCACATGAATCTGGTTTAAAATTAATTTCTGAAACACATGGGAATTTTATTTTATAAATTAGATATATGGTTAATAATTCAGTGTCTCAATACTTTCTAGTAAATCTCCCTTTAATTTAGTCTTAATTTTTATATTTTTTAGATTATAAATCTATATTATTTTATAAAAAACAGAATGATAAAATTAGGGAATAATATATCTTAAGGATCCAAATTATTAAAATGCGCATATTTTTGTGTCTGTGAGACTTTTATTGACAAATATTTTCCATTAATTCATTATTTTTTCCATTTTTAGGCACTTTAATTATGGTATAACACCAATTATTGAATACCTTTCGGTATTTAAAAAATGTCACACTCCCCCACCACTGCAGAAAGACTAGCACTCTCCAATATCCTCACACCTATCTGGCCACATTATCTCACCCAATATTTACCCAAATTACCTCCCAAGATAAATCTCTTATATCTTGAATCATACCAATGGGAATAAAATAATCCAAGGATGATTTTGGAAAAACCTAATAAAGTTTTCTGATTAATAGGTAACAACTTCTCTCATGATTTGTAGTTTCATTTCCATTCTCCATTCCCTATATTCTTATTATTCTATTATTACATAAAAAAGTATCATAAATATACTAGGATGTTTTTATTGTAATTTTTTTACCTACACTTACACACACCCCAACTACTGGGTTAAGAAAATATTATTTCTATGTACGATGAGCTAAGGCCTCACGAAACACTGATTGTTCAATTTTACCCTACCACCTCTCATGGAGACCATTAGGATTGAAACTATATTATTATATGATATATATTTTATTTAAATTTTATTATGTTTCAGTAATTTTTTATTTATAACATAACTTTATTATTTACAATGAGTTTAAATATGATAATTTCTTTTGAATAATTGTGGACTACTGCCCCCTCAAAGTGATATGACTCGTTCAGGTCATACATAGAAATTATAAAAGTTGAATTTAAAATAACTATGTAACATTTATTAAAATTCTATTATATTTGAATAATAATATTCATGTATATAATATAGTTTTAAATCATCTAATACAAAAAAATGAAAGTAATGTTCATGCATACGTACGTCCTACCGTCTCCATGAACACTAAACCTCATTTATAATATACCAATATTATTGAATATTATAAATAGAAATGTACTGAATATATTAGATAATTTATTCATGTTTTATATGCTAGATATTATGAAACCAATATATATTTAATAAGAACAAAAAATAACAAGTCAAAACAAACTTGATAAATCTTGGCAATTAACACCCAAAACAATTAAAATAATGAAACTATGTGAACAAACAGGTAATAAAATATTGAAAGAAGATATTATATGATATTATAAACATGATTATTGGTAAGAAATTAGTTATTAATGAAATTAAAACCACTATATAGTAGGATAAACTCAACAAATCAAAAGGAATGTTAATGCAAGATATTTTCATCTCACTTTATTAATCTAAGAGATTAATGTCATATTAACTAATCCCTAATTTTGTGTGATATAACCACTAACAATTTGGATATATCATACCATGATTTCAATTTTTATTATTATTTCAAACATTTCAATTTATTTTGCTTCTTCATAGAGTCTTTGACTCAAAATCAACACATATATATAGGAAATTTTGTCTCAATTTACATTTCATTGAGCCTTAATTATTATTATGCACCAATTCAGTTTTATTTGGTTTATATACATCCTATTGAAATATTATATCATTAATTCTTTTAATCTCATGGTATTATGAGTTTCATTTAATTCCATACCTTCAACGGTAATGTGATTTAAATGTTTCGAGGTTGTTTGGGACACATTGGGATGTTTAATGTTTATTCTCCTAAAGAATGTTTTTAATGGTAATATTTTCAATTTCAAATTCCATTGTTATTTTTAAAATTCTATTAAATAAAATTATTTATTTTAAAAAAAATTCATGGGAAATTTACTAAAATATCTACATAATTTTTCATGGATATGATTATTTCGACAATTGTGTATGAATTTTCATATGGTGTCTACATTAAATGAATGAGATTCTTGTAATAAAGCATTGATAGTATTTAATTATTGGAAAGAATACTTGATATTATTAGATTATATGAATAAATCCTTGAATGTATTATATTCATTGAATGAATCCTTGAAATATTATATTCAAAACATGATACCTCGACAGTTTTTGACTCATGGAACAAATCCTTCACATTATTAGATTCTTATCATGAAGCACATAATGTTTTAGATCCCTGTAATGAAGCCTTAGGGGTATGTTATAGATTTTCATTGTTTATCATTTCCCTAATTTAGATTATGTTATTCTTTATCCATTTTATTTTACATCGACATATCTATAGATGTAGTTTATTCTCTATTAACTAATTTATGGAAAGTGTTCTGGTTACATACTTGACATATTATTTATGCCATATCTAGTTTTGTAAATGGAATGTCTGATAATTTATTTACCTTTCCATATAGATTGATTAATTATTACTTCTAATTTACTTAACCTTTCTCTGCATTCGATCAAAACCATTTTTATCTTTCTTTCCCTATGTTATAAAGAAGAATCCCTTGTATAAGAAATCTAGGACATAGTTTTTTTGATATTATTATGTATCATGTTTTTATTTCCTATTTACTAATGTATTTTCTGTATCATGTATGTAATTTTTCTTTCCAAGACTACTGAAATGAATGGTCCTCTCAGATTTTCTTCCTTGTAATAATAACAATGTAATGTAATACTGCACTATCTTTAGGCTTCTTGGTCTGGGGAATTACCTATGATTCCATATGTAGAGGATTATTATGGGTGCGTACTAATGAATTCTTGAGGTATATTACTCAATATTCCCATTATTTTTCATACTCTTTTTTGGAAAAATATTTCTTTATGGAACCACCTAGAATTTCAATGATTATTCCACCAAAGAAATGTAGAATCTAGTGGGTAAAATGAGGATTTCATGTGTCATGGTGGGCAGAGATCCAAAAAGTTTTATTTTACACCACATGGTGTATTTTTTTTGTGTAGGGATTATAAAATGAGTGTTTCCATAGACATTCCACATTATTTTTATTGGAGTAATTAATTATAAATGTATATGTGTAAATTTTTAGATGTTGTGGTAAGAGATATGATATCGGTAGGTGGTGCATGCTTGGATGAGGCACAAGAGGGATTCACCGAGGTGGTGCAGAGCTTGTTGGGGATGATAAATCTAGAAACTTACAATATTTTTACGTTAATAAAAGTCCATATATTGTATTATGAATTCCTTCCTCTCAATATTCATGTCTTTATCGAACAATTTATATGAATAAGGATCATAAGTACTATATAGAATGAAAGAGGGTTTCATTGATCCTCCTTGGGGTGGACCAAGTTATATTAGGTAGTTTCATTTTTTTAATTCCCAAAGAGACATTATTTCCTAGGGGAGGATGAATGTATCGATATTGAAATGCCATTAGTAAATGTCATGATTTTATAAGAGACATTTTATGCCTAGGATGTGTTCTTATGGGATGTTGGGTAAAAAGAAGAGGAATTAGGTCGTGTTGGGAAATATTACATGGTTTTATACCTCACAAAATATTAAGGACCACTATACATAGGGTGTATTTGGAGTTATTATTTGTCTTGATAATGATTATTCTACTTGGAAAAATGTGGAAAGGAGGAAATGGTTTAACTCCGTGTGGTGGAATTATAGTATTTTTGATTGAAGTGTGAGATAAGACACTAGTAATGGTCATGAAAAAAATTTCTGTCACATAGAACATGGTTCAAAAAGAATTAGTGTGAGTCTGGTTGGAATGGTTCATTGCATGTATGACTAATGGTGATGTATCGAGTGTCATTTATAGAAAGTAAGTAGATACTAAGATAGGTATAAGAGACCATAGTGGATTACCTAATTGGTGATATGGGAATAATGGGTGGACAAAAAAACTTATTGTTAAATAATGATAATTCTTCGAGGTGACGAGATATTTTATGATTGACTATATACTTTTTAACTATCTAGGTATATTCTATGAAATTATTCAAGGCCTATTTTTTATTGCATGCATATATTGGGGTTTTTTCCTCGCCTAATGAGAGAGGGTGGGGAGACCTGAATCGTAACTTACCATGATTTATATGGTAGTTCTAAAGAGCTAACACCATACTGAGTGAGAGGGTGGTGGATAATGTAGAAGACCCATCCCTAAGAGGGAGGTAAGTGGTTGGGATGTATGGTATATCCCTAAGTGAGAGGGTATTATAAGAGATCACTATATGTGAGAGTGTATAGGTCCCAAATTATATGTGAAACCCTCGCTGGATGAGGGTATAGTATGATTATGCCAATATCTTATGTGGGAAAGTTATAGTTGTGATTCGTTACCTCAAATTAGTGAGGGGGTATTTTCTTGAGGTTTTTTTATGAAATTCACATATGGTAGACACTCCTTGAGAGGATATGTTTTTCTCCGGACATGGATGAACTCAAATAGAGTGAGAAGGTGTTTTAAGGACTACTTTGAGTGATAGGGAATATTAACTACCTTAAATAAGGACCTTACCCCAGACCTTTAGGTATTAGGATGGAATTTTCCTTTTTACTAACCAAGGACCTTATATATGTATGGTGAAAAGGTTTTAGTAGCATGAGGTTCGTAATGGATTATATTATAGTGTAACACCCCAAGAATTCATAGTATTTTATCACTTCAAAGTAATTCTATAACTTTCGCTACACGCAACAACGAGTTTGAACGCACCATGACTTAAAAAACTAGTCGTTAAAAACGTGTTAATTAATAGTATTAACTGTATTTTTAATTTTATATATATCCTGTATAATTTTAACATTCATATTTTCTATTTCTTAGACATAATATAAGGAAAAATTCAATTTTTTAGTTAAAAGTTTTATTTTTAAAAAAAATAAAATTTTACTGCATATTTAAAGGTTAATACTTTTTAAAAATAAATTTTTGACACTTTTATATATTTAATTTAATGAAATTAAATTCTTCTATAGAATGATGAAATAAAATCTTAGTTTGGATAAACTTTGGGTACTTTTCTGATAACTTTTATATTTTAATGAATACTGAAAAATACTAAATTTTAATTGAAATAAATTTTTTTATTAAAAATAATTTATTTTGTTAAATTATACATTTCAGTGTTTTGGATGAATAATTAGACTATATTTTTATCATTTAATACAATTTATGTCATTATAAGTAATTTCAACATTAAATTTGACGTAAACACATGTCAATCTTTTGATAGTTTTTACTTTTTTAGAAACCTGCTTTTTGGTTTTGATAATGGGATTTAATTTTAAATTAATAAATGAAATTTCTTGTTTTTTTATTTTGTAAAATAGAATTAATTTTTTAATTCAGAATATCAAAATTATTTTAGGGTGAATTTTTGGTATTTTTTTTTGAAAACATTAAATTTTTGATTAATAGTGAAAAACACAGAGTTATTGTTTAAAGCCAACTTTTTTTAAATATTTATTTATCTTGCATAAATTTATTTTTAGGTACAAATAGACACATAATACCTATATTAGTTTAATGTAATTCATTAGAGTCATTTTATAATAAAATTAGATGTATAAAGTTCTGTTGAACTTTTTAACATTTTTTACCCACCTTCTAAGAGCATTTGAAAATTTGTATAAAACATAATTTTACCACTTATGTGAGTTTAATTTAAAAAAACTAAGAGAAATAGTTAATTTCATTATATAAATTTTATTCAATAAGATGAAAATATTTTTTGTTGAATAGTAATTGTTGACTTTTATTTACCACGACTAAAAGTAAATAGGGTAATTAAAGGTAAAAATGTTATTATAATTACCCACACACAGGTTCTAATTCTATTGGATAAGTGTAATTTCACCACAAATAACCTTAGTAATAATATATGATCCATTAGGTCCACTGGGATTAGATTAGGACATTTATTATTATTTTATTTTAAGAAGAGTTAAAAGTGTAAAATCCAATGTTTAATAACTAAACGATTTTTAATATATGGTTATACATAAGATAAATTAGACTATAAATATTAATTATAAACAGAAAATTATTTCCTAAAAACTGGTATTTTATTTATAAATTTTAGAAATTAAATATTTCAATTTATTTATGACACAATAATGACGCAGTAATTACCTTATTAATGAAATATTAAAATAATAGATAATATAAATATCCAAATAAATTTAAATTTAGACTTTTGATGAACTAGACTAATTTTATAGGTTAACATGACTTTTTAGGTTTGGTTAAATAAGTTTTATTCGAAGTGATAAAGTTTTTATGGCTTTCAAAAAAATAAAATACTAAATAGTGTCAAAATTGACATAATTGAGTTTTAAAATAAATATTATATTATTAATTGATATAATATTCCTAAATATATAAGGTTTGGCCAAAGGATATAGATATGGCTATATATATTAATAATTAACCACATGGGGTTCTCTTGGCTTATTATAGTAATTTTAATAACAATATAATATAAAAATACAAAGAGACATGGTAAATGTCAAACTATTTAACTAAGAGTTAAATTTAAAAGATAAAATTAATATGATGAACTAAACCTGTATAAAACCTATTGGTTGAGTGTTATTCTACCCATCCCCACCTTATCCTCTAAATAATTTATTTTTTAGCCATTATAAACCGAAATCTATTTTTTTTATAAAATAGGATTTCAAGCTTTTCTTAAAGTGACCCCGCCTCTCTTATAAAAGGGAACTTCCACTTCTCTTAATTTCACACCTCCAAAGCCTTTTGTCTTGGCCAACACCTACCAAAATATCCTCCCAGAATTCCTCCATAAATCCTAAAGGCCATCCTTTTGTCATAAATCCATCTTATGGAGCCCTTTTGATCAAGTCAAAATAAAGAACCCGAAAACTAGGTAAATATTTCATCACCTCTTTCAAGTTATTTTCTTCTTTTACTTACTCCTTTGTTTTTCCATTCTAAAATAATTACTCTAGTATCTTCTATATTCTGCGATGTTATTAAAAAATATTTATGACTTTATTGATTATTCTATCCGTTATATGAATTGAAAAGTCATCATACGTGCATACGTACGGCTTAGTGTCTCCATGTCATAGTGTAGTTTGTTACTCAAACAATTAATTATTTTGATGGGAATAATAATAAGTATAAATGATGTAAATAATAAATATAACAGGTTAATGATTCATAATAAATGATATACCATCCAATTATATATTCTTTCTCCATCAATATAATGATATTGTCGCTCGTGCGTACGTACGGATTACCATCTCCACAAACACGATGAGATTCAATACCCATTATAATCTTTCAAAATTATTTTCATTTTATGATTAAAAATATTGATTATGAACATAATATCATTCTTTATATGAATCAAATACATCCTATTCATAACAAACATGGCTTACATAACCAAGCATATAATGGAAAACAAATCAGTTAACACCTAAAACGATGATACCACTAAAATAGTATTAAAAATGAAATATTAGAATATCATATATGATATCATATTTACATATATCATTCTTCTATAACATAAAAACAATTTTTTAACTATTATTTGTGATTTTAACGTACCCTTAACCAAGTGAAAGTACAAGGTAAGGGTTAATTTCACAATCTCTTTATTATCTGAGGTTGTTTTTATGTAAGTATCTACCATGACATTTTTATTATACATATCCATGTTTCATAAAATATTTTTCAAAAGGATTATTTTCAAATTAATTTTTTACTAAAACATCATTTTAAATGTTTGAAATATTTATTATTCTAAACCATTCTCATTAATTTTCATGTTTTCAAAATAATTTTTAGGATTTATTTATGTGGACATTAATGTTTTAAAATGTTAATTCCTTTCAAAAGTTTCAAAGTGGTATAGGAATATTTGATTCAAAACTATATTTTAAATTACATCATTTAAAAATTATGTTACTTTTAAATGAATTCATGAAAAATTGATGTTTCCCACAAATATTTTTACTGATCATTTTCCACTATGTCTACATCCTTTACGGGACAATATTCTTGATCGAGGGTAATTTATTTTAATACAAATATTCAATATTGTAGTGATGTTTTTGTGATATATTTGACCATGGATGTGTTACTTTTATACCATTCATGGTTTATGGATAAAATATTTCCATTTCATATGTAGTTTTAATACGAATGTTTATGTTATGTTTAAACCTTTTCATATGAAGAATGGATTGGACTTAGTAAGTGAAGGGTGGAGCCCGATATAGTTCCTCGATGCATCAGTACGTCTCATGAGACAAACTAGTGTCCTGACATAAGGCTTTGACCAAATCTTATCTGTAGTCTTGGAATAAGGCCTTGACTATGTGGTTATGATGTCTGGCATTATGCATTCCGTCATTATTAAAGTGGGTATTAATATTGCATGTGATTATTCGACTAGTATAATATCCATGTGAATATGTAAATATAATTATTTTTTTATATATTTTCCATATTATGTTGAATTTTAAGTTTAAAAGTATTTTTTTAGTCTTATAAATTGTCTTAAATGTTTAGGATTATTTATGAATGTTTCTGCTATATTGTTATCCTTAAATAGCATCTGAGCTCACCCCTTTCAATGTTTTATTTTAACCAGGAGGTGAATAAGTATTTAATGGTTGACCTGTAGGGAAAGGATATGCATATAAGTGTGTTAAATGGGGACAAAATGTTGTTGATGTTTTTATTTCATGACGTAATGTAAAATGTATGAATGTATCTTGTACTTACAAGGCTACTAAACTAATCAGTTATTCGGGAAATGATTCTTTGTATCATGCCAAGCTAAGGTAATAATGCACTGACTCCAGGATTATGGGGTCAGGGGATTACATATAGAGTAAAAGTAGGTATGATTTGGTGTATTATAATCATAGTTATCACATGATGACCTTCTGTTCCTCGAGTTGTGGTGGCATGGTTTTCACTAGAGGTTCATAAAATTTATATGAAAATTTTTGCCTTACTAAATAATCATATATGATGTTTTATACATGGGACATGTGGTGAGGCTCTATGGAGATGTATTTATCTCACATTACATAGGATGTCTCATGTGTATATAGACATTAGGCCTCTTTTCAATTAATGTAATGGTTTTTGCAATGGATCGAGATGTAGTATCTCAACTTGTATTATATATGGGCTCTTTGAGGCATAGGGATGGAATTATAGAACTTTTTATAAATAGTTTATTATTTCTTTTTTATAGGATTTCATCCATGTGGGTATCCAATTCTATTGTTTTGTTGTATTCATTAAAATTATATATTTTTTATATCATTCGTTATTTGATTATACATGGTCTGGTGTTTGTGATGGATATCATCAAGTTATTTATTTTTTATCTATTTTGCTTTTCACTTTTATATAATGAACTAATATCTCTAATGAATTTTCTTAGTCCTTTACACTAGTCGACATCTTTTGGTGTTTGGGGCTGCTTTCCTAAGGTCATATAGCACATCAGGATATGGAACTACTGGGTGTACCATGGGATGGGGTGTTACACAATTCATAGGTTAGTGGGATTCAGTTTAATCATGCAAAGTTGAATATGACTATCCATCAAACAATAAATTCCAGTGAGTATGACATTATTTTAGTATGATTTAAATATTTTATATGAATATAATTTCATGAACAATTCTATTATGGTAATTAAGTTCATATTTTAAGTATTAAAATAAAATATATATCATTTCTGTGTAGAAAATTTAATTTTTTTTTAATATTTATACATTAATATTAAAAGATATTGATAATTTGGATGAAAAAATGAGGTTCATAAATTAATTCATTTTATGCAAGAATAAATTTATAGAAATAATGATATGTGATATATGTAATATTCATATTGAAATTATATATTGTGATATTTTAAATCTAACATCATATAAATTATTAATGTATGGCCAAAGAAGAAACATTCCAAGAACTAAATCATCTAATATAGTCATGTCATATTAAAGGTGAGAGGTCATGGATTATATTCTGTGATAGATAAAGGGTAGTGTTTTCATTATTTGAGTGGAAAACGAAAAAAAATAAAATAATAAAGAAATATCATATTATAATAACATAGTTAACCATGGGGTAGAAATCCCAATAGTTTTGAAAAATATAAATAGAGTATTTATAATTCAATTGATGAATTTGGTATTTTTTTCTTCAAAACTATATTATTATTATAAATTATTTAATTTGAAAAATTGGTCATCTGAAATGATAATTATTTGATAGAAACATAAATGTATACACATAAAATTGTGAAACATTTGTCTAAAAAAACTAATGAATAAGATATATGGGTTATCTTATTAGTGATTTTATATAAAATATAATTCATTATTGAATAGAACAAAAGCATTATACTCCACAAAAACATTTTTTTTACATTATAGAATTTTAATTAAAAATTTCTAACTTGACATTTAAATATATCCTTGGAGTGGGATAATTTAATGGAAATGGTATCCTGGTTGATATAAAAATTTTAAATGTCTCCGATAATATAAAAAGAATCAAAATAAATATAATGATCTATATTTTCTAGAAATAAATCATTATCCATTAGGATCATGGGTATAAGACATATATTTTCTTTATAAATATGCATATATATATATATATATTAGTTACTAAATATAAGGAATTTAATCTGATAGATGTAAATATCTATGTTTCCAATATAGAAAATATTTTAGCTATTAATTCACTAAAATTGTGGAAATATTATCTACACCTTTGTAACAAGTACCATCATTAATATTAAAACTATTATTATGTTTTTTAATAATTAGAAAAGTATTTCTATATATTTTTTAGAATTGAAGAAATTTTATTTCATGGTATTGAAAAAATTTATCCGACTTAAAATTTTTAAATTATTCTTAACAATGGAAATTTCATTAATAGTTTTAATATAAAGTCCATATTTAATACAATTTTAGAACATGAAATAATAATTTTGAATTATTTTATTTAAAAAACTATCTTTTGGTCATTAAAACCATAAATGTATCCAAAATTTATCAGATATATTTTTTTGGAAACATTCTAGAATGAATCATTTGATTTACATAGGACTCTATTATTAGATAAAAATTCTAAAATATTTGTTTTAAAAGTAGAAATGGTTTTTTGTTATATATAATGAATAATTGTGATATATGTAATATAATTCAAATATAAGAATGATTTTGTTATCGTTTTAGTATTTTTTAAGTTATAATGGTTTTAGTAACTATGTTTAGAATCATCTTAATTAAAGTGGTATGATACCTTAATAAAATTGATGTGGAGAATATAATAGGAATTTTATAAAAGCAAATAAAAAATACCATGCATGAGAGATGTATTGAGAGTTTCATGAATATTATTTCCTCTGAATTTATGATTGTTTTAAAATATATTTTTCAATTCTAAAAAAATAATTTGAAAATATGATATATGTATATTTTTCCACTTAGTTTATAAATAAATATATTTATAATATGTTAGAAGATACATTATTATATTCAAAAAAAATATAATTGTTCTAACAAAATATATCTTTTAAGGATATAGTATAAGTAAATTTTAATTTATTGATGTTATATAATAAATAATAATACTTTTTTAATTTGAAATATATGTAGCATTCAATAATAGTTTATAAAATTAAAATAATTAAAATTACATATTTTTTTATACAGAAATATTTTTATTAATGACATATTTGTATTTATTTGGTCATATGTTGTACTTATCATTATAAATTTTATAAGGTGAATGGACTTTGATAAAAAGTTATAAAAAATATAATTGAATTCTAATAAAAGTAATTGGATTATAGGGAATGATATCATGAATTTATTAATAACATATTATAGGGTATTCTTAGTTTTATGGTATGTAAAATATCATTTTATGATTTACATCCTTACAACTTAAAAAAATGAATACTCTTTTTCATGGTTTTTTTATTTTCAAAATAATTGAGATAAGTAATTTATAATTTCCAAGAATGTAATTAAAATATATATGTTCCATATGTAATTAATGATTCAATAATAAAAATTACTTCATAATTTCTACATTTGAATGGGTATGAATGTGTGGGAAAGGATACTAAACATGTGTTCGGAATTGATAAAATTCATATGGGAAGACTAGAAACATATCTTATAACAACCCTGATATTTATTACATACATAAACATGATTTATTATATAAACTCTTCACATGATACAACATGGAAGAGAAAGAGGTATTGTGTCTTTGGGGATTAGGAACATTACATAACAACATTGGACATAAAATAACCAATATCATTATTAAAAAAAATCCATTATATGACCACTACATTCCCTCGTACACAGCATTGCATGGGATAACTTGAGGACATGCCTAAGAAAATAGTGATCTCTAAAGACTAGTAATGGAATAAACATGGAATAAAATTAATAATACAATACATGTTAGACAATAGGTATATCCATGGAGCACAAGAGAAACATAAACATAAAGGCATGATAAAGCATGATAATCATAGCATGGTAATGTGGCAACAACACTTAACATGGAATTAGCATGACCTAAGGCTCATTGCACATGGAGCATGAGTAAACCCTCATTTCACATGAAGCACGAGTAAAAAATTGTTGAAATTGAATTTGAATGAGTTAACACCCATTTCACATGACATATCATGATACAATACATTAACCAATGCATTAGAGTTCTATTAGGGTGCACCCTTGTTAAAAATTTTCTTTCATGCATGACTGTCCCATGTGGATCATATAAATTGGAATTAATCAACATAACAAGTTATTCCATGATTATGTAATTTTTAATAAATACATGAACATACCATTCAATATGTATATGTGTATAAAGGTGAATACCCATGATAGAGACATGGGTATGGTATTCACTACACAATGATCTTAGCTTGGAAAAACACGGTGCAATTTCGGCAGCATAATGGTGGGACATAAGGATTCATGGAAAAGTTTGATGATAGAGAAAATGTTGTTTCATCATATTTACATAAAATGGGATGTAATGGGGTCATATAGATATATTTCTCAACAAACGTAATGGAATTTAGATGCATAATAAAAAAGAATTACTTGGAAATAAAAGAGAAGAGAGAAATAACTCACAGAATTGTAGAATGGTAATGGGTGTGAATGTGAGGAATTAATGATAGGGAAAGGGGTATCCATTAATCCAAACATTAATAGGTAAGTATAGGTAAGGATAATAATCATACCCCAACATTTCTAATTGAAAAAAAGGGCATAAAAACATAATCAAAGTTGGACAAAAATGAGAAAGTAAAAAATCCCATATATGGAAGAGTGATCCCAAAGTCATGGGAGAGGCTTGAGAGAGGCTTCTTGGGTGATTGGGGGACCTTGGGAGGATTCTAGATAAGGCTTCGAGTGAAGATGATGTGGGAGCTTTGGTGGGTGTATAGAGGAAAAGAGAGGGAATTCTTTATTTTTTAGGTTTGGGACACCTCACATTAAACTAATAAAATTCCCAAACCAGCTCATATTTTTTTTCAATGGTTTTTTCCAAAGGGTAGAGGAAAAAAATATTTTATAATTCCAATATACTAACTTCTTAAAATAATAGGTCTGCTTATATGGAGGTGAGTCACACTCTCAAGGAAAACGATTTAAAAATACAAAATGTTTTATAATCATTGAAGGGTCAACTAAAGCTTTGTAAAATAAATCAAAAAAACTAAAATAGAATTATTTTAATGGTAAAACATATATTGGCTGATAATAAATTTTATAGTATTTTATTACATCACTATTAGGACATTATGATGTCATAAAACACATTATATATTTAAACAGTATTTAATTTTTACCCAAAAAATCAACTGTCTCAGAAAATTATGAAAAATTCACCAATGGATAATTCTTACATCCTGATTAAAAAAATATTTATCATTTTATATAGATAATTTTCTAAATATGGAAATTTTTTCATTTAAAATAAAAACAGACATTTATCCAAAATTCATGAGTTTTGACAAAAACAACTTTCAAACCTTAATAAACATTACAATTTCATTTCTAAAATTATACAATAATTTATATTTAATAAAAATTAATTAAATAATAATAATATTTTATTAAAATATTATTTAATTTCAAAATCCATTAATTCATACAAATAGATTTCTTAATTGAATATTAGCTAAAAATACTATTTAACCTTTAAAAACTAGTTTCAAAGTGAAAATAAAAAAATGAATGCACATTCTTTATAAAAAAATAATGTACATTGTAAATTTTCTAGGGTCTTGTTACATAACACCTTATAACACCTACATAAGACCAATGGGTAAGGTGTGCGATGGTGGCAGACTCTTGGGGTGGCTCGGATAACATCGCTCGGGTGGTAATCTCTATTAAATTCCACTTCTCCCATAGTCGGTTCCACTAAATCTTAACGTGTTCAATCTTGGCTTGGGATTGGTCAAGAATGAAGCCGAATGACACAACCTCCATTCCGAGATCCTGCAAATGGGATTCGTATGGGGGAAGTCTACTCCATGAGGCCATCGCTTCTTCTGTCTCAGTAAATTGGATTTGTTAAAACCCTATATTTATACTAATCATGTGATCATTGTTCAAGGCTATATTAGAAACGGTATCAATTAATAATGGTATTTTAAAATACAAAAACATAAGACCAATGATGTTCACAATTTATATAAACATAATAAACATTTAATTATATCATGATAAATTTCCATTAATGAATGTTTGGGTCGTTACAATCTTCCCCCCTTAAGAAATTTCACCCTCGAAATTTATTTTTCCAAAACTAAAACAGATGTGGGTAACTCTACTTCATCATTTTCTCAGATTCCCATGTCTCTTCTTCAATCTTTTGGTTTCACCACAACACCTTGATGAGGGGGATTGTCTTATTTCATAGAACATTTTCTATACGATCTAAGAACTTCACTGGTTGCACCTCGTAAGAAGGATCATCCTCGAGTTGTATTACATCTGATCATAGTACATGTGAACGGTATGGTGTGTACTTATTTAAGAGTGATACATGAGAGACATCATGTACATTGGCGCTGGTAGGTGGAAGTACTAGTCGATAGGCCACATCCCCAACATGATCAAGAATCTCAAAGGGGTCGTGTGCCTAGGACTCAACTTCCCTTTTTTCCCAACCTCATGAACTTATTACATGGAGATATACATAGAAATACTATGTATCCAACTTTAAAATCATGGTCTTGTTGCTGGTTATCTATATAACTCTTATATCGACTCCGGGCTACCTTGATATGTTTTTTAATGGTTTTCACCTT
Organism: Viscum album; assembly: GCA_963277665.1. NCBI lineage: Eukaryota > Viridiplantae > Streptophyta > Magnoliopsida > Santalales > Viscaceae > Viscum > Viscum album. The sequence goes on along the minus strand of OY728127.1, from coordinate 521,437,266 downwards.
CTCCACTGTTTCTTTGACCATTTTTGGTCTTAGTAGCTTATTCTCACCAACTTCATCCCAACATGTCAGTGTTTTGAACCTCTTCCCATATAGAGCTTTATAAGGTGCCATTCGGATGCTCGAGTGGAAACTGTTATTATAGGAGAATTCAACCAGTGGAATATATTGGTCCCACCCACCTTTAAAGTCCATAGAACATGATTTTAAAAAACCTCTAGTGTCTGAATAGTTCAATCAGATTGGCCATCAGGTTGAGGATGATATGCCATACTGAAGTCTAGTTCAGCATCCAGTGCATGCTAAAGACTCTTCCAAAACATATAGGTGAATATTCTATCTCGATCAAATGCAATAGATAATGGTGAACCATGCAGCCTTACCACTTCCTTGATGTATATCTGTGCCAGTTGATCCAAGGAAAAATCCTCCTGAATTTCAATGAAGTGTGCAGACTTTATGAGACGATCCATAACAACCCATATTGAATTGTTGCTTTTGGATGTCTTCAGAAGTCTAGTGACAAAGTCAATGTTTATGTTCTCCCATTTCCATAATGTTTTGGAAAATGGTTGCATCATCCCCTTAGACTTATTCCTCTCTTCCTTCACTTGATGACACACCAGGAACTTTAATGTATACTCAGCGATCTCATTCATCATATTATCCCACCAATAATGCTCTTGGATATCTCAATACATCATTGTGTTTCCTAGGTGAATAGAGAAATTTGAACTATGTGTGTCATCCAAAATTTCCTTCTTCAGCTCTAGACATGATGGAATACATAGTCTTTTCTCAAGTCACATAATTCCTTCTTCATTAACATTGATCACCGAGTATTTCCTTTTTCTGATAGCTTCCACTTTCTTCTTAATCCACACAACATCCTCTTGATCATCCTTTAACCATTCCAAAATAGAGGGTTGAGCAATCATTTGTGAAAGGATTGATGATGTTCCCTTCTTTATTATTCACATTTCCATCTTCATTAAGTCAAAGAACATTGGATCCTTCTAAATTCTCATCAATGATAGAATAGATGGGTCCTTTATACATAGAGAATCTTTTACCTTGTTTGCTTTCCCAATGAGTTAATGGATTCAGCAGTCTTAGTCTTTGATCAGCTCTAACCATATTTGTTGGAGCATGTTCAACTCTTTATGTGTGAATATATACATGAGGCTTTTGTGGTCTGTATATATTTCACACTTCTCCCTAGATAGATAGTGTCGCCCAATGTTTAAAATGAATATCACCATAGCCAATTCCAAATCATGTTTTGGATAATTCTGCTCATTAACATTCAATTGCCTTGAAGCATAGGAAATGACTTTGTCATTTTTCATCAACACACTGCCCAGGACCTTCTTCAAATCATCACTAAATACCATAAATATTTCTCCACTTGTGGTTAATGTAATCACGGGAATAGTGATAAGCCCCCTTTTTAACTCCATGATTCTTTCTTCGCATTCATCACTCCCAGAAAACATTACTCCCTTCTGAGTTATCATGATAAGTGTTCTGGATAATCGTGAGAAATTTCTCACAAATCATTGATAATATCTATCTAAACCCAAGAATCTACATATATCTATTACCGATTATGGCCTCATCCATCCGTCAATTGCATCATTTTTCGAGGTATCCACAGATATCACGTTTCTTGTGATGATATGGACCAAGAATGACCCCTCCTTCAACCAGAACTCACACTTTCTGATCTTTTCATAGAGATTCCACTTCCTTGATCACTCTAGTACAGTTCTTATATTCTCTTAATGATCCTATTTGTTTTTCAATTATATATGAATATCATCTATAAAGACTACCAATTTTTTTGAGGTAATCCCTAAAGACTATATTTATCATTTCCATGATGATTTCTGGATCATTATGAGTCTGTAAGGCATTACTATGAATTCATAGTTCTCGTATCTTGTACGAAAATTAGTCTTAGGGATATCTTCCTTCTTCACCATTACATGATAATATCCCAACCCCAAATCCACCTTGGGGAAGTTTTGTGCTCCATGCAGCTGATCAAACATGTCATCAATCGTGGGAGAGGATACTTTTTCTTTATCATAATTTTTTTATCTCACGATAATCGATGAAAAGGTTCATTGTCCCATATTTATTCTTGACAAAGAGGACTGGTTCACCCCATGGTGAAGCACTTAGGTATATAAACCCATTATCCAGATTATCCTATTGTTGTTTTTTCATCTCCTCATGCTCCACAGTAGCCATTCTATACTGAGTCTTAAATATTGTAAGCACTCTCGATATAATATCAATTGATAATCCATCATCTCTTCTAGGAGGAAGACCAGGAAATTCCTTGGGAAACACTTCATCTAATTCCCTCACAATTGCCTTGTACCAAAGGATGGTTTCCTCCTTAGACTCAATCATCTAAGCCAGATACATGTGCTCATAGGGTAGTTATATCCACTCTTGAGATGATGGAGCTAAAGAAGATTCATATTCCTCCTTTCACTTGTATAGAATTGGGGGTCGATTCTATACATGTAGAGTGATTTCCCTATCACGTAAATTTATACTGGCTCTATAAAACAAAAGCCAATCCATGCCATGAATTGCATCAAATTACACTAGAGGGAGTATGGTGAGTTTAGTTAAAAAAATTCAATCCATAGATTATAACAAGAGAGGAGTTATATTCATGGGATGCAATGATTGCCCCATTTTCCATACTCACTGACATGTTTACTTCCATGATTTTTGTTGGTGCTGGGATCGTTCTACTAAACTTTTGGGATATAAAAGAATGTGTAGAACCTGAATCAAAAATTATGTTCACTATTATTGAATGAATAACTAGCGTACCAATCACCACATAATTTTCAGGGTTCACTTCGGTAGTAGTGATGGGAAAATCTCTGCCTTGCTGCCTTGGAGGTTATTGGTTGCCTCTGAAAACCCTTGGAATTTGGAACTGATTTACAAGATGCTCTGGTTCATTGTAGTTGTATAAATGAACAATGCGTTGAGGTTTGAATGGAGCATTCCTATCCTCTGTTGCAATCAATGGATTTTCTTATCAGGAGTTAATATCTAGATTACCTTCTCTTCCACACCTAATGAATTTCATCATCCCCTTCAGGCAATTTTTTTTGTTCAACTTTCTTCCCCTTGGGAAAGTGGGGTGCTGGATCTTCTTAGAACCTTTGGATTTATCCATCATACTTACAACATTTAAGTCCACCTTGTGCTCTTTATACCATTGGTACCCATAATATTATCTGATCTCCCTTTCAACCTTGAGGGAACATTAGAAAATTTCCTCATAACTGTCGAAGTCAAGGATCGCCGACACTTTTTGTAGGAATGTTTTTAGCACACAAAAGAAGTGGTCAACCTTGCATTTAGGGGTAACGACAAATCTGGATGTGTATCATGAAATCCTTTTGGTGTTGGCCTCATACACTCTGATAGATTCGTAATCTTTTTTTCTTGAGAGAAAGAATGTCCCTTTCCATCTTAGTCCAGAGGGTGCACAGAAAATATTTATCAAAAAATATTTTTCGGAAATCCATCCATTCCAAAGCCTTGATCTCCTCCTCAGGCTTCATATTTTATAACAATGTCCCCATTGATAATCTTCACCCTCCATATGATAAGCACCCATGAGAACATTCTATTGTTCCATATATTAAAGGATGTAGACGATCTTTTCAATAGAGTTGATCCATTATTTGGCAATTGAGGGATTAGATGATCCATCAAAAATTGGAGGCCTTTGTCTCATAAAGCTCTCGATAGGTAATTGTTCATTCATAGGGGGGATCGAACGTTCCTCTTGACCCATGTTTCTATTCAAAGCTTTATTTAACTAAGAGATAAGAGTGATAAAGTACACGATTCCTTCTCCCATCAGATTGGGCATCTTATTATCATAGTCATCACATTGATCTTCACATCAGTTGTTAGCTTCATTCCTCCTCTTATTGTCCATTGGCTAAAATAAAAGGAAAGTTAGGGGTAACACATAAAGGGTAATCCAAGAACAAAACGGACGACTTATCAATAAATTTTATTTCCTTAACTTATCAATCTATAGGCTTCAATTTATGTTATTCATAGACTACATTCGAACATATGTTCTTAGGGGCATCTTTTTAAGTCCCTTAATAAGGGTTCTTACAAAGCTTGTATTTTAATGAAGCATATCCCCCTAGAGTGTTGTAACCAAGAGTGCAGCAACGCCAATTCTCATGCACCATTTCCCGTTTGATTCCAGCTCAATGTGGTGATTTTGGGTTTTACCCCTAGGATACGTCTATGCCAAAGCCACCTCTACCTGCAAGTATCTAGATAGGGATGTATTTTCTTGATAAACCACATACTCAATACTCAACAATAATTAGGTATGTATTAATTATAATTATTATTCTCTCTATGTCTTAACTAGGGTTTTCTAATCCTAATCCCAAAAATTACTAAACCTATCCTCTGGTACCAACTATAACAACAATTCTCTTTATTATATACATAAACGTGATTTATTACATAAACACTTCACTTGATACAACATGGAATATCGAGAGGTATAGTGTATTTAGGTCTTTGGAACGTTACATAACAACATAAAACATAAAAAACCAAACATATTTATTGAGAAAATCCTTTACATGACCACGGCATTCCCTCATACATAGCATTTCATTGGATAACCTGAGGACATGCATAAGAAAAGGGTGAGCTATAAAGACCAGTAAGGGAATAAACATGGAATAACATGAGGAAAATAATTCATATTAGACCATAGGAATATCAATAATGCACAAGAGAAACATGAACATAAATTCATGATAAATCATGATAAAACTAACATGGAAATGTGGAAACGGTACTTAACATAGAATTAGCATTAGCCAAGGATCATTTCACATGAAGCATGAGTAAACCATCATTGCACATAAAGAACGAGTAAAAACTCATTTCACTTGAATTAGCATGATTCAATACCCATTTTAAAAGACGTATCATGATACTATACTTTACCCAATGAATTGGAGCACTATCAGGGAGCACCATTCTTAAACATTTTATTTCTTGCATAATTGTACCACATGGATCATATAACATTGAATCAATCAAAATCGTAATTTATTCCATGATTCATTAATGTGGAATAAATAAATTAAAGTAACATTAAATATGTATCAATTCATAAAGATGAATAAACTTGATAGAGACATGGGTATGGGATTCACTACACAATGATCTTGGCTTGGAAAAATGCAGTGCAATTTCGGCAGCATAACGGTGTGACAGAAGGATTCATGGAAATTGTTGATGATAGATAAAAGGGTGTCTCATCATAAATACATGAAATGGATAGTAATGGGGTAATATAGATACATGTCCCACCAAAAGTAATCGAATTTAGATGCATAATACAAAATAATTTCATCAATGTAAATGAAGAGAGAGATATCAATCACAGAATTTTGGCATGGTAACGGGTGTACATGGGTGAAATTAATGAAATATATAGGGTTATCCAATCATCCAAACATAAATAGGGCATTATAGGGAAGGTGATAAATCATACCCCATCATTTTTAATTGAAAACAAAATGGAATAACAAATTAATGAATATTTGAAGAAAATTAGAAAGGAAGAAATCCCTTACTTGGAAGTGTGATCCCAATGGTCTGGGAGAGGCTTGAGAGAGGCTTCATGGGACCTTCGGGCAAATTGGAAGGATTATAGAGAGAGTAGGTCAGGGGTTGGGAAAACTCCAAAGGCATTGAGTGAAGAGGAAGTGGGATCTTGTGTGGGTTTATATAGGAAAGAAGAAAGAATTCTTTATTATTTAGGTTTGGGACACCTCACATTAAACAAATCCATACCACAAACTAGCACATGGTTTTTTCCATTATTTCTTGCCACAAGGGAGTGGAAAACAATATTTTATAAGGCCAATATCAGAAATTCTTAAAATAATATGGTTTCTTTTGTGGAGGTGAGTTACACTCTCAAGGAAAACAATTAAAAAATACAAAATGTTTTATAAGCATTGAAGGGTGAACTAAAGTTTTGTAAGATAAATAAATCAAACCTAAAATCACATTATTTTAATTTTAAAACATATATTTTCTGAAAATAAAGTTTATAGTATTTTATTACATCATTATTAGGACATTATTATGTCATAAAACACATTATTTTTTTAAACGGTATATAATTTTTACCCAAAAAATCGAATGTCTCAGAAAATTATGAAAAACTCATCGTTGGATAATTTTGATGCCCTGATTCCAAAAAAAAATATTCATTTTATCTATATAATTTTCTAAATATACGAATTTTTACTTTTAAAATAAAAATTGAAATTTATCCAAAATTCATGGGTTTTGACCAAAATAGCTTGCAAACCTTAAAAAAAATTACAATTTCATTAATAAAATTATACGATAATTTATATTTAATAAAAAGTATTTTAAAAATAATAATAATAATATTTTATTAACATATTCTTTAATCTTAAAATCTATTAATTCATCAAAATATATTCCATAGTTGAATATTAATTAAAAATATTATTTGTGCTTTAAAAACTATTTACAAAGTAAGAATAATAAAATGAATGCACATTATTTATTCAAAAATAATGTACTTAGACATAGTGCTAGGGTATTATTACATAACCCCTTATAAAACTAGTATAAGACCAAATGGTAAGGTGTGTGATGGTGACAGACTCTTGGGGTGGCTGAGATAACAACGCTCGTGTGGTAATCTCTATTAACTTCCACTTCTCCAGTAGTCGGTTCTGCTCAAGCTTAATGTGTTCAAGCACGGCTTGGACATGTTCAAGAGAGAATCCCAATGATGCCACCTCCTTTCTAAGCTCTGACAAATGAGCCTCTTATGGGGCATGTCTACTAGATGATTTCATTACTTCCTTTGTCTGATTAAATTGGATTTGTTAAAGCCCTATATTTATACTATTCATGTGATAAATGTTCATGGTCTATATTAGAAACGGTAACAATTCATAACGATATTTTAAAATCCATAAATATAAAACCAATGAAGTTCACATTTTATATAACCATAATAAACATTTAATATGATCAAGAGGAATTTTCAATATTGAATGTTTGGGTCGTTACATGTCTAATGAAAATTAATTAGGCAAGGAACAACACACTATATAGGGGCGGGAAATCTATGAATATTTTAGGTAAAAGGGATAATAATGCCTCCTTATATGGATAATATACTCGGACCATGATAATTATTCAATGAATGTCCTAATATAAGATTTTAAGATGTGATTGATGTTATTTATATGTATAGTTTAATTCATGAAGAAAAAAATAGTTCTTTTATAAGTATTTGGAACCTAAATCCGACCATTATCCAGGAAAAATATTTTCAAATACCCCCTCATTAATATATATATAGTGGTATGGTTTATGTAATGTTTTATGGTGGATAAATGATTATATAAAATGTTTTTTGTGTTAATGAAATGTTTTACTTCAGAAATTTGAAAAATAAAATTATAACTAAGGGCTATTGATAGTAGATTCTATAAGAATTGGTATTTTTTAAAGAATATATAGAATATAAAAAAATCATAGAAAAAATTATATAAATTATATTGAGTAATAAAATGTAGATAAATATAAATTATTTATGTGGATTAACAATGATCCCTTTATCCATAGAGAATTAAAATAATTTTTACTATGTTAGGGACCCAAAGTTGAAGTGCCAAGAGAAACAAGTTAAACTATTGATTGAAATGAACACATAATTCAAAATTAAGTGAATAATTAACCCATATTTTTGTAGTACCCCCACTATAACACCTGGATAATTTAAATTAATAATACGCTCGGAAGAATTAAATTCATAACCATGAGATTACACAAACCAAGAAATGATATTGTTAAAATATGAATGTTATAACCTTGGATTTTATATGGATTTTTTGAATAGTATTAACCACATTATATATTATATGTAATTTTATTAATAAATAAAAATTTATTAATTTATTCTTTTGAAATAAGGAGTCAATTTTCTGGAAACTCATTTCATTCTTCAAAAATATCCTTTCCTCAAAAATAATTTTTATTACCTGCTGTGAAAAAATATTATAATTACATTCTGAGACATTAATAAATTTCATTTTAATAAAATTATATTATTTTTGAAATCATTATTCTGAAATTATGATAGGGTTAGTTTTTTAATTTTTTCCAAAAAGAATTATTTTTCTATGAATAGTGAAAATAACACTTTTTTGAAAACTATCATTTCTATTCATTAAAAAGATAGATTATGGTTTTATTTTTATGTAAATGTAATAAATTTGTTATTTAATTAAATATAATCCCAATTTAAAAAGTTTAGCCATCTTTATTCCTGATTTTGGTTTATGTTAATTTTTCTCCTTAAAACACAATTCAGAAAACAATTATTTTCAATTCTATTTTAAACATTTATATTAAAATTTATTTCTAAGACTTTAAAGAATTTTTAGATCCCTATTATATATTGACAACCTATTGGGGGTGAATTTATGGTTTACTTTTTATGAAATCATGTCCACATAATACCAAATCTTGAACTTTTTATTGTCCAAGATCCACATAGTGATATCTTGCAATCTCACCTCGTATGTAAAAATAATAAGAGAGTGAAAAACACATAGTATGTATAATTGTGGTATTAATACCCACAATTTTATATGTTGGTTAAGTCCCTAAAATTATTATCAACTCAAATATTGTTATCAATTACAATGGTTTAGGTAGAAACTAGTTATACACTCATGTAGTCGATCCTCTAGTTGTTCCCGGTTATACCAAAAAAAACTTGGCTGGGTTGGTTAAAACATCCAAATAAAATCTCATATTATTAACTAGTTATACCTCCCAAACTTGGGTGTTTTGAGTAACTAGTTACACTTTCTAGTCATATGATCCTTTTTCATCTTGTTGATCATGTAGTAAAAAAATTCCAATTTCTTCTTCACAATAATTGTCATTCACAATTCTATATGATCTACTCAACCTACGTACAACTCCATGTACCTTAAATATCCAATAATAAGGTCTTTAAATAATTCTTAATATCCTAATAACCTTTATATTATCAGTTTTACCTGTGCAACAATGCTCAAAAAATGATTTATTCTATTTATTGATGTCTCGACCTCACTGGAATGTGTGCATGTGATGCACACAATTTTCAAAGAATTATTTTATGTAAGTATAATCATTCATAATTGAATATAATACCTTCTTGAATTAACAATTAAAAATCTAGGGGGAAATTCATTTTTTAATAATATATTGCATGGGTTGTCCAAATGTTATAAACCCTAGAACACATAATATTTCATAATTTATTATTTTCTGTGCTATCTTAATTTAATTATTATATTATGGTTATTCACTATGTGATAATGAATTCATGTATGCAGGAATTCATTTTTTCGTACCCTATATCTTATCCTTTCATTAATAAGTATACACATTAACACAACAGATAAATCATGATATAACCTTTATCATTTAACCCTACTATATTCATATAATAAATCTATATAGAAAAGAGTGATTCATTAAATTAAATTTAATAAAATAGTTAGTTTATCTCATCATCATGTTTAACAAAGATCATCATGAAAATTAATAATGATTCATAGAAATGGTTATTCATTAATAACTTTGTATGTGTGTAGAATACGAAAAGGTATGCAGCATCTCGGCTTCTCCACAAATCACTTGAGTTAGAGAGTCGTAATTCAAGAGGTCGTGGGATCTACATCATTGTAAAAGAAACATGTTCTCTATATTCATTTTTTTCTCTTAATAAAATATGTTCTTCAAGACAATTAATGTAACACCCAACCCAAGTTACCTAGAGTCAGTGCATTATTACATAACATTGGCATGATCACAAGAAAGATCAAATCTCGAAAGACCGATTGGTTTAGTAGCCTTAGAAACACTAGATATATTCATAAAGTTTTACATTACATCATAAAGTGAAAAACTACTACAACAACATATTGTCTCCATAGTCCACACTATTATCCCCTCGCAATATCCCTGTAGGTAATTCATAATTTACATCTTCACATCATGGGAAAAATAAAACATAGAAAAGGGGTGATCTCAAATGCCCAGTAAGGATAATAATATAGCAGAAACTTTCATAAATGAGAATAAACATTTAAGGAAATGTATAACTAAATAAAAATCCGTTTAAACTTGAACGTCATCATAGTATGGAAAAAATAAAATGAAATAATTTCATTTACTTATTCACATGGATATTCTACTAATCGAATAATCACATGCAATATCAATAACCACTTTCATAATGATGGAATGCATAAATCCAGACTATCATAACAACATAGCCAAGGCCTCGTGCCAAGACTAAAAATAAGATTTTTCCATGGACTTGTGCCAAGACACTAGTTTGTCTCATGAGACCTACCGATGCATCGAGGAGCTATAGCGGGCTCCACCCGTTACATATTAAGTCCAATGAATTCCCATATGAAAATTTTTAAACATAACGTAAACATTCGTATTAAAACTAGCAAACGAAATGTCAATAATTTCACCATAAACCATGATTGGTATAAAAATAGCACATCCACAGTCAAACATATCACAAAACCTTCAATACAATATAAAAGTTTTGTATGATAATAAATCAACTTCAAATAAGCGTAAAATCCATCAAAGGATGTTGAAATAGATGAAATCAAAACTCTTTTTAGAGAAATATTTCTTTCTATTTTGAAATCATTTAAGAGTCATATATTTATAAAATAAAACATTTTCTTTGAAAATATTCTTATAAGATTGTAAGGGAATCTTTGACTATTTTATAACAGCGGAAAATAGTCGTACCCGCCGTATAAGTTAAAAAACATTCTTACCTTAATTCTGTCGAAAAGGTTAAAAAGCACCTTGTTTAAAAAAAGACGGAAAGATTCCTTTATAATACTCTTATAAAAATTCAGAAAAGGGTATAAATGACTAACCCATATTCTTTTAAATTGTAGAAATCTTTTGAAATACATTTTTAAGAAACATGGATGTGGATGATAATGAGATCCGAGTAGATTATTACGTATAAACAACCTCGGATAATGAAGAGATTTTGAAATAACCCTTACCTTGTACTTTTCCTTGGTTGTGGGTAGGTTTACCTCCTTTATAATGGTGAAATAATTGTTATTAAATTATACAAGAATCATATACTTTAATATGATATCATATATGATCTTCTAACATTGATTTGTTAATAATATCTTAGTATTATCGTTGTTTCGGGTGTTAACTTACTCGTTTTCTTTTATATGTTTTGTTATGTAAGTCATGTTTTTTCATGGATTGGTTGTATCTTAATCATATCCAGAATGATATCAAGTCCTTAGATACTGTTATTAATCATCAAATGAGAATTATACTTGAATGGATACGATGGAGAATGAATCTCATCGTGTTCGTGGAGACGATAGTCTGTACGTACGCACGAGCAACAATATCATTCTTTTGATATTAAAATAATATATAATTGGATGGTATATCATATATATTGAATTATTATCATGTTATATTTATTATTTACATGAATTATAAATCATTATTATACCCATCCAAATAATAATTTATTGAATAACAATTACACCACGACGTGGAGACGGTAAGTCGTATGTACGCACGTATGGTGACATGTTATTCAACGGATGGATAGAATACTAAATATGATTGTACCATATTTATAATAACATCACAGTATATATAAGATACTATAGTTATTATTTTATAATCGTAATAACAAATAAATAAGAAGTGGAAGAAGAATGGAACTTGAAAAAGGGTGGTGAAATCATTACCTCTTCTTCGGGTTCTTCCTTTTGATTTGATCAAAAGGGCTCCATAAGTTGGCTTTATGACTAAAGGAAGGACTCAAAAATGAAGTGAGGGAATTTTAGAGAGTATTTTGGAAGATTTTGGACGAACCAAATGGCTTTTAAGGTGTGAGTTAGTGAGAAGGGAGAGTTCCTTTTATAAGAGGGGTGAGGGGCACCTTTGGAAAAGCTAGAAATATTATTTTATAATAAATTCATATTCGGTTTATAATGGCTCCAAAGTGGATTTTTTAAAAGCTAAGGTGGGGATAGATCTAAAACCACTCATAAAAAATATTTTAGATAGGTTTGGGTCACTGTATTAAACATATATTTAAGTATTAACTCTTAGTTAATTAGTTTCACTTTTACAATGTCTCTTTGTATTTTTATATTATATGGTTATTAAACATACTATAAACATACAATAGACCCCCAAGTGGTCCTTTAATGATAAAACTATCATGATATAAGTCTCTTGGCCAAATCGTAGATTTTTAGGAATTTAATATCAATTACTAATATAATATTGGTTTCAAAAACACTTTTATGTCAATTTTGACACTATTGAATAATTCATTTTTGTAAAAATCATAACAGAATGATTAATTCGAAAAAGGTTAATTAAACCAATCCTAACATGTCATATTAACCTATAAAAGTAGTTTAATTTATAAAAAGTCTCAGATTATATTTATTTGGGTATCTAGAATATCAATCATTTTAAGTTTTCACTATTATGGTAATTACTGCATCACCATTGTGTCATGTATAAATTAAATTATTTAATGTCTAAAAATAATAAATAAAATACCATTATGTAAGAAATCTTTTTATCTTTCTAATGAATTTTTATAGTCGAAACTCCAACATATATAACCCTATGTAAAAATTGTTTTTTAAAAAGATATAGGCTTGTGTCATTTTTGTATTCATTTTAACTTAATTAAAATAAAGTGTCCCTATCACTTACAAGTGGCACCATGGGGTCCCTAAATCGACCCAAATATGATCATGGTCGGAAATGTATCAACCAATAAGGTTAGGACACGTTTTAGGGTAATTTTTTATTATTATAATATTATTTTTTAACCCTTATTTACCGGATTTACCCTTTAAGCATGGTTAATAAAATATTTACCGAAGTAATTATTCAAAATGTCTAAAAATAAAAGTTACCAATTTACACAATTTGAACATCCTGATTCCAAATATGGAATCCATTTTTCCAAATTCAAAACACAGAAGTGGCATAAATTATTTTAAAATTAATTCCCGCTGTCAAAACAAAAAGCGTGTTTTTAAGATATAATAACTGTCAAAAGATTGATACTTGTTTCTGTTCAGTTTAATTGTGGAATTATTTCCAATGACCAAAATTGTATTAAATGGTAAAAATATATTCTAAATATACTTTAAAACCACTCAAATTCATAATTTATCACTATTAATTATTTTGATTAAAAAAGTTGTTTTTAATTAAAATTTAGTAATTTTCACTATTCGTCAAAATATTAAAGTTATCCGAAAAGTACCAAAATTTCACCTTAGGCTAAATTCGATACTCCAAATCCAAAAATGAATTCCATTTTGAGAGATAATATTTATAAAATTTCAAAAAGTAGGTATTACTATTCATAACGGCTAGTTTGATTGGTTGTGGTGTGTTAGAACTCGATGTTGCGTACAACACACGCTATTGCATTATTCAAAGAGAAGCATACCGTAGAAGATTGGGGTGTTACATTCTCCTCTCCCTCAAATAATTTCATCCTCGAAATTTATAGAATACTACCGCATGAAAAGACTCGGGTGGTTCTTCATCATAAGTTCCTCGGGTTCCCACGTTGCCTCTTCCTTCTTATGGTTTCTCCACAAAACTTTTACCAGAAGCGTCGTCCGGTTTCTCAGTACTTGTTCTCTCGTATCAAGAATCCTGATGGGATCTTCGCAATAAGACAGATCGGGTTCCAGTTCTAATTCCTCGTAGGTGAGTACATGCATTGGGTCAGGAATGTATTTCCTCAACCGAGATACGTGGAACACATCGTGAACTTTAGAGAGACTTGGCGGCATTGCCAATCGGTAAGCTACAACCCCAATTCATTCAAGAATTTCGAAAGGTCCGATGTACCTGGGACTCAATTTACATTTCTTACCAAAACGTATGACTCCCTTCCATAGAGATACCTTCAGGAAAACATGATTACCGACTTGAAATTCCAAATCCTTCCTTCAATTATCGGCATAGCTCTTCTGCCTACTTTGAGCTGCTTTGATGTGATTTTGGATTACCTTCACCTTTTCCATCATTTCCTCCACCAATTATGGGACTACAAGTTTTCTTTCACCAACGTCATCCCAACAGGTTGGTGTGTGACATCTATTTTCGTATAACGCTTCTTATGGTTCCATCTGAATACTCTAATGGAGGTATTTATTATAGGAAAATTCTACCAAAGGTTAATATTGATCCCGCATACCCTGAAAGTCAAGTGAGAAGGATCTTAACATGTCTTCTAAGGTTCGAATAGGTTGTTCTGATTGACCATCCATTTGAGGGTGGTAGGCATTGCTCAAGTGAAGTCCAGTATCAAGGGATTTCTGAAGACTTTTCCATAATCGTGAAGTAAAATGGGGGTCACGATCTGAAACAATCGACAGGGGTACTCCATGAAGTCTCAAAACTTCATCAATATATAGTCTTGCTAGATGTTCTAGTGGTAGATCTTCTCTTATAGCATGAAAATGTGCTGACATGGTAAGATGATCAACAATAACCCATATTGCATTATTCCTTATAGGAGTCTTTGGTAGCCCCATGACAAAGTCCATCGTAATATTGTCCCATTTCCACTCCGGTATGGGAAGAGGTTGCATGACTCCTCCAGGCTGTTGCCTTCCAGATTTCACTTGTTGACAAATCATACATCTTGACACAAAATCGGTAATCTTCCTCTTCATGTTGTCCCACCAAAAATGTTCCTTCAAATATCTATACATTTTGGTGCTCCCAGGGTGTATAGAGAAATTGGAACTATGATCATCATCCAGAAATTCTCTTTTTAGATCAGGTATATCGGGAACACAAAGTCTCTCCCGAATTTCAAAATTCCTTCTTCATACACAAAGTCTCTCAATCTCCCATCATTCACAGCTTTAATCTTCTTTTTAAATTCTTCATCATCAGTCTGAGAACTCTTAATCGTTTATAGTAAAGATGGTTTGCCAACCATTTGAAAAAGCATTGATGTTTCACCTTCCTTGGTTATTCCCATGTCCATCTTCACTAGATCCATGAAAATTGGATCCCTTTCAATTCTCATATTGTTCAAAACTCCATGATCTTTTTTTCTCAAAGCATCTTCCACCTTGTTTGCTTTCCCCGAGTGGTAGTGTATCGTACAATCATAATCCTTGAGTAATTCAAGCCATCTCCTTTGCCTCATGTTGAGTTCTTTTTGTGGGAAAATATACTTCAAACTCCTGTGATTAGTATAAATCTCATATTTTTCACCATAGAGGTAGTGCCTCCATATCTTCAAAGAAAAGATCATAGCTACTAACTCGAGATCATGAGTAGGATAGTTTTGCTCATGAATTTTCAACTGTCGTGATGCATAGGCAATAACCCTATCATCTTGCATAAGGACACAACCAAGTCCTTTCTTCAATGCATCACTATAAATAACAAACCCATCATTCCCCGATGGTAGAGTCAATATAAGAGCATTGAATAATCTTCTCTTCAGTTCTTCGAAACATTCTTCACACTCTTTTGTCAAAACAAATTTAACCCCTTTACGTGTGAGCTTCGTTAATGGGTTAGCCAATCGAGAAAAATTTTGGACGAAACGTTGATAATAACCTGCTAAACCAATAAAACTACGTACCTCAGTTATATTCGTAGGTGCTGGCCATTCATGGATTGACATGGTCTTAGAAGGATCAATAGAGATTCCATCTTTAGAGACAATATGGCCAAGAAAAGAAAACTCATGAAGCCAGAATTCAAACTTGCTAAACTTCCCATATAATTCATGTATTCTCAGAGTCTTTAGGATAATGCGCAAGTGATTTTCATGATCTTCATAGATTTTGGAGTATACCAAGATATCATCAATAAATACCACCACAAATTCATCGAGATATTCTTTGAAAACTCTATTCATCAGATCCTTGAATACAGAGGGTGCATTAGTCAATCCAAAAGGCATTACAGTAAACTCGTAATGCCCGTACCTGGTTCGAAATGTTGTCTTCAGAATGTATTCCTTTTTTAAACACAACTGATGGTATCCAGATCGAAGGTCAATCTTTGAAAAGTATTGATCTCCATGCAGTTGGTCATATAAATCATCAATGCGAGGTAGGGGATACTTGTTCTTTATTGTTATAGCATTGATCTACTTGTAGTCGATACATAACCTCATAGATCCATCATTCTTTTTAACAAAAATAATAGGGGCTCCCCATGGAGAAACACTAGGGAAAATAAATCCCTTATTACTCAATTCCTCTAGTTGTTTCTTTAGTTCGACTAATTCCACAGTGGCCATTCAATAAGGGGTCTTCGATATAGGCCTTGATCCAGGAATTAAATTAATGGAAAACTCAACTTTTCGTTCTGGAGAATTTCCAGATAATCTTCTTGAAATACATTTACATATTCTTTCACAATAGGTACATCCTCTATTTGAATATTCATTTCCTCACACACTGTCATTTATTTCTCTTCCTCCCCAATAATTGAATTTAATTGAGCTGCTGGGGGTGGATCTAGATAAGAATTAGGTGGTGACGATTCTTCTCTAAAGATAAGGTGTTCCTTATCATCGTCATCAAAAATAGTAACCTCCTTCTACTTACAATAAATATTCGCATCATAGTCCAAAATCCAATCCATACCGAGGATTATATCAAACTCAATCATAGGTATGACGATGAGATCAGCAGATAAATAACATTTATGTGCTCTAATGGGAACTGATTCACAAAACATTATTGCAATGATACTTCCCATAGAAGTTTTAACTGACAACTCCCTTGTTAAATCAAATTGGAAATATCTAATTTTCAAAGAAAACTGGGAAGATATGAAACAATGCAATGATCCAGAATCAAATAATGCATTTTCTAAAATTGAGGAAACCATTAAATTACCTGCAACCACATCTTTTGCAGCTTCTACCTCCGCAGTAGTGATAGAAAAGGCTTGGCCTTGATCCCTTGGACTTTTCTGAGGTAAGTTCCCTTAACGATTAGGACATTCATTTTCATAATGTCCCATCTCCCTGCAATTGTATCATTGAACATTGGTACCTTCCTTCTTCTCTTTGCAATCACGAGCTTGGTGGCCTTTTTCACCACACTTGTAACAGACACCCATTCCCTTCAAGGAAGTACTGGGGTGTTTCTTCCCACATTTACCACCGGATGGATATTCAACCTTTCCCTTCTTCCCCGTATTTCCATTCCTAGATTGATTAGCAGATCTCTTATTCTCTTTCTTTACTTTAAAGTCATAATACTTTGAGAATTCTTTCTCTGTCTTGATAGCACATGAGACAATGTCTTCGTATCACGAGAAGGATTGTGAGACTAATGCTCGACGGAGAAATGGTTTTAATCTATCAAAGAAACGATCAATATTACTTCTTGGGTTACGTATATAATCTCCAGCAGACCTTGATAACCTTGTAAATTTAGCCTCATACTTTGCGACATTCTCATCCTCCTTTTGTCTTAGACTCAGAAATTCACTTTCCATATATGCTCGATGGTCACGAGGAAAATATTTTTCTAAAAACAGATCTTATAACTCCCTCCATTCCATATTTGATACTTCATCATCTTCCTTCATGTTTTGAATCAATGACCACTATTGATCAACATCTCCAGTGAGGCAGTAAACTGTCATGGTAACTTTTTCCCTTTCACTACTCCCCAAAGCCTGAAATATTTTCTCTAGGGAATTTATCCGTTTCTCATCTACTAAAAGATTTATACTCCCATTGAATTTTGGTGGTTGTTGCCTCATGAATCGATCTAACATTGATCCTGCACGCTGTGGATCAGGGTGCTCCATACGGGTAATTTTATTATTCATAACCTGAGTGAGTTGTCCCAGTATGGTGATTATCTGATCGGCACCAGTTGCATCACTGGCTCCACTATAATTATCTTTAGTAGGAGGGAAATCCCTACATGAAGTGTGTGCATTTATACGGTTTCCATTTCTTCAACTAGGCGCCATTTCTAAACAATGGAATAAACTAGATCAGTTTATGAATCAAAATACATAATCCCAAACTTATAAAACACTTAACATAAATTGAACTATTTATGGATATAATCCATAATCATAAAAAATGTTTTCTTTGAGGAATTATATACTCATAAACCCTTCCTAATTATTTATTATGAAAATGAGAGTTATCCTAAGCATATCCCCTGGGAGTGTCGTAACCAAGAGTGCAGCAAGGCTCGTTGTCGTGCACCAGTTCCCGTTCGAGTCTAGCTCAAAGTGGTGTTTTCTAGTTTTACCCCTAGGTACATCTGTGCCAGTGCCACCTCTACCTACTCATATCTAGACCGTTTCTCGGAAAACTCTCAAAATCTCTACAATACCAAAATTCTAGAAGTTCTTCTATATTAATCCTCAATGTTCATATTAGGTATACGTGCTCTAATCATATTTTATCTAAATCTAGCTTCGAAGGTTTGTACTAAACTTCCTCTGATACAAATTGTAACGCCCCAACCCCAGTTACCTAGAGTCGGTGCATTATTACATAAAATTGGCATAAACACAAGAAAGATCAAATCTCGAAAGACCGATTGGTTTAGTAGCCATGGAAACACTAGATATATTCATAAAGTTTTACATTACATCCTAAAGTGAAAAACTACTACAACAACATATTGTCTCCATATTCCACACTATTATCCCCTCACAATATCCTTGAAGGTCATGCATAATTTACTTCTTCACATCCTGGGAAAAATAAAACATATAAAAGGGGAGAGCTCAAATGCCCAGTAAGGATAATAAGATAGCGGAAACTTTCATAAATGAAAATAAACATTTAAGGCAATGTATAACTAATACAAAAGCCTTTTAAACTTGAACACCAACATATAATGGAAAAAATAGAAGTAAATAATCCCATTTACTTATTCACATGGATATTCTACTCATCGAATAATCACATGCAATATCAATAACCACTTTCATAATGATGGAATGCTTAATTCCAGACTATCATAACCACATAGCCAAGGCCTCGTGCCAAGACTACAAATAAGATTTTGGCAAGGCCTTGTGCCAAGACACTAGTTTGTCTCATGAGACCTACCGATGCATCGAGGATCTATAGAGGGCTCCACCCGTCACATATTAAGTCTAATGCATTCCCATATGAAATGGTTTAAAATAACATAAACATTCGTATTAAAAATATCATATGAAATGTCAATACTTTCACCATAAACCATGATTGGTATAAAAATAGCACATACATAGTCAAACATATCACAAAACCTTCAATACAATATAGAAGTTTTTTATCATAATAAATCAACTTCAAATAAGCGTAAAATCCATCAAAGGATGTTGACATTGATGAAATCAAAACTCTTTTTAGAGAAATATCTCTTTCTATTTTGAAATCATTTAAGAGTCATATATTTATAAAATAAAACATTTTCATTGAAAATATTCTTATAAGCTTGTAAGGGAAGCTTCGACGATTTTATAACAGCGGAAAATAGCCGTACCCGCCGTATAAGTTAAAAAAATTCTTACCTTAATTCTGTCGAAAAGGTTAAAAAGCACCTTGTTTGGAAAACGACGGAAAGATTACTTTATAAAACTCTTATAAAAAGTCAAACATGGGTATAAATTACTTTAACCCGTATTCTTTTAAATAGTAAAAACTTTTTTAAATACATTTTAAGAAACATGGATGTGGATGATAAAGAGATCCCAGTAGATTATTACGTATAAACAACCTCAGATAATGAAGAGATTGTGAAATAACCCTTACCTTGTAATTTTCCTTGGTTGGGGGTAGGTTAACCTCCTGTATAATGGTGAAATAATTGTTATTAAATTATAAAAGAATCATATACATTAATATGATATCATATATGATCTTTTAACATTGATTTGTTAATAATATTTTAGTATTATCGTTGTTTCGGGTGTTAACTTACTCGTTTTCTTTTATATGTTTTGTTATGTAAGTCATGTTTTTCATGGATAGGTTGTATCTTAATCATGTCCAGAATGATATCAAGTCCTTATATACTATTATTAATCATCAAATGAGAATTATACTTGAATGGATATGATGGATAATGAATCTCATCGCATTCATGGAGACGGTAGTCTGTACATACGGACGAGCGACAATATCATTCTTTTGATATTAAAATAATATATAATTGGATGGTATATCATATATAAACAATTATTATCATGTTATATTTATTATTTATATGAATTATAAATCATTATTATACCCATCAAAATAATAATTTACTGAATAACAATTACACCACGACGTGGAGACGGTAAGCCGTACGTACGTACGTGTGGTGACATGTTATTCAAAGGATGGATAGAATAATGAATATGATTGTAAAATATTTATAATAACATCACAGTATATATAAGATACTGGAGTTATTATTTTAGAATGGTAATAACAAAGAAAGGAGAAGTGGAAGAAGAAAGGAACTTGAAAAAGGGTGGTGAAATCATTACCTCTTCTTCGGGTTCTTCCTTTTGATTTGATCAAAAGGGCTCTTTAAGTTGGCTTTCTGACTAAAGCAAGGCCTCTACGATGAAGAGAGGAAAGTTGAGAGAGTATTTGGGAAACGTTTGGCTGAACCAAAATCCTTTGAAGGTGTGAGTTAATGAGAAGGGAGAGTGCCCTTTTATAAGAGGGGTGAGGGGCACCTCTGGAAAAGCTAGAAATATTATTTTATAATAAATTCATATTCAGTTTCTAATGGCTAAAAAGTGGATTATTTAATATTTAAGGTGGTGATAGGTCGAAAAACACTCACCCAATAGAATTTAGACAGGTTTGGGTCACTATATTAACCTTATCTTTAAGTATTAACTCTTAGTTAATTAGTTTCACTTTTACAATGTCTCTTTGTATTTTTATATAATATGGTTAATAAACTTACTATAAACATATAATAGACCCCCAAGTGGTCCATTAATGACACACCTATCATGATATAAGTCTCTTGGACAAGCCGTAGATTTTTAGGAATTTAATATCAATAAATAATATAATATTTTTTTTAAAAACTCTTTTATGTCAATTTTTACACTATTCAATAATTGATATTTGTAAAAATCATAAAACAATGATTAATTCGAAAAAAGGTAATTAAATAAATCCTAACATGTCATATTAACCTATAAAATTAGTTTAATTCATAAAAAGTCTCAAATTACATTTATTTGGGTATCTACAATATCAATCATTTTAAGTATTCGCTATTATGGTAATTACTCTATCACCATTGTGTCATATATAAATTAAATTATTTAATGTCTAAAAATTATAAATAAAATACCATTATGTCATAAATATTTTTATATTTTAAATTAATATTTATAGTTGAAAATAAAACATATATAACCCTATGTAAAAATTGTTTTTCTAAAAGATATATGATTGTGTCATTTTTATATTCATTTTAACTTAATTAAAATAAAGTGTCCCTATCACTTACAAGTGACACCATGGGGTCCCAAAATCGACCCAAAGATGCCCATGGTCGGACACGTATCAACCAATAAGTTTAAAACGCGTTTTGGGGTAATTTTTTATTATTATAATATTTTTTTAACCCTTATTTACCAGATTTACCATTTAACCATGGTAAATAAAACATTTACCGAAGTAATTATTCAAAATGTCTAAAAATAAAAGTTACCTATTTAAACAATTTGAACATCCTGATTCCAAATATGGAATCAATTTTTCCAAATTCAAAACACAGAAGTTGCAGAAATTAATTTAAAATTAATTCCCGCTGTCAAAACAAAAAGCGTGTTTTTAAGATATAATAACTATCAAAAGATTGATACTTGTTTATGTTCGGTTTAATTGTGGAATTATGTAAAATGAACAACATTGTATTTATTGGTAAAAATATATTCTAAATATACATTAAAACCACTCAAATTCTTAATTTATCACTATTAATTATTTTGATTAAAAAAGATGTTTTTAATTAAAATTTAGTAATTTTCACTCTTCATCAAAATATTAAAATTATCTGAAAAGTACCAAAATTTTACCTTAGGCTAAATCCGATACTCCAAATCCAAAAATGAAGTCCATTTTGAGAGATAAATTTATAAAATTTCAAAAATTAGGTATTAATATTCATAACAGCTAGTTTGATTGGTTGTGGTGTGTTAGAACTCGATGTTGCGTACAACACACGCTATTGCATTATTCAAAGAGAAGTGTACCGTAAAAGCATGGGGTGCTACAATTAATTTCAATAAATTCTCCTGTGGTGGAATCTATAGGTTTATAAATTACTTCTTCTACAATAGCTTTAATATTTATGCACATCAAAACTCCAAAAATAAGTCATATAATGAATTGATTAAAAACTCCCAAAATATAATCCATTTCAATATATTTTAAATAGTTATAATTCCTAATCATTTATCAAATACTATATTGATAAAAAAATATATAATATCCTCTTATGTGAGATTAACATTTATCTTTAAGGTTTATCACCTATATGAATGCAATGATGATTTCATGTCTAAACTCATGAACCAACACGTTCTTAAATGATATTCATATCTGTATTTTTTTCGTTGGAATATAATTCATTAAAAGATCATTGGGATACTCGATATCATGAACACTACGCCCATTGATGGATGGAGTTTTATGATGGTGGCCCATCGAATTTGTGATATTATGGTGATTTTCTTCATATTAACCCTTACCTGAGTGGTGTCTACCCTTACATGAGTGGTTACCCTTATACCTCATTGTGAATTCCATTATGAAACGAGGGTTACTAATATATTAGAATTTGAATATCTACATGCATCTCTGAACCATTACGTATGCACACTTACAAAACCCAATACCCTTACATAGGTAATGAATTACCATCACATAACCTCAATGTACACTTACATAGGTAATTAAGTATATTTACATGTATATAATAACATTTCATATATTCATACATGGAATAAGAAATACCTATATATAATGGGAATTATACCCCTATGCATGTAATTTAATACAAAATTTCAAATTTTTTTAGTAGCTAATTTATCTAAATATATACTTATATAAATCATAATCAATGCCAAGGCCTTCTTTATTTCATAAAAGTTTGTATACAATATACTTATATACCCCAAAAATTACCATTAGTCAACTTTAATATCATCTCATCAATCATCAAATTTATAAGGAGAATTTCTCAATAATGACATCCAATGATATTAAATGATTTAAATTAACGAAAAATCAAGAACGATTTCCTTATATCAAAGTCACCAAACACATATTGTCTCATAGAAAATAAATTCAATACTTATTTTTATTTAAAATTATCCCCATTTATATTTTATTTTAATATCTGTTCAAATCATAAAACTCTATATGTGGTCCAATAACTTTTTATCTTATATGTTACCAATATTCTAAAAAGGATATCTGGGGGTCCTCTAATCTCATAAATTTTTCAAAATATATTTTTCTCCCATTTATTATAATTTATTGAAAACTTATATGAATGGATGACGTCACAAGGTTATATTGGAAAAATGTCCTATAGTTAATAACATCTTATTCTACATGGAATAAACAAATATAGTAAATTATATAGATATATCCAAGGATGTGTATGTTTTCTATAAAAACCCAGGATTGTGATCTTGTGTAAAAATACTCAATTATAATTATAGGGGTTTTAAATAATCAAATTTATCAATAAAATTAATATACTTCACATAGTTCAATAAAAACCATAGAAATTTCTTGGGAAAAGATATAGCTCCACCATTTGCATTAAATATTATATCGCCCTTGATAATGATTATCAATCTATTCATCCAATATAAATGGGAGGGATTTTCAGACATCATTTTTCAATTTTAGAGATATATTTAAAAATTACACATTCACAACATAATGAATATTTAAAATCATTAGATAATCAATTATCCATTTAATAGGACGCATTCATCTCCAAAAATAACCTATATATTTTTATGAAATATTTTTTGTCATAATGAGTAATTTTTTTTTCATTTTAGAACTATCATTCATACTGAGAGATTTTTCTCATCCTTATTAATTATTTTCTCCCAATATCATCTTAGGAATATTTATTTAGAATTTTATATCTAGCTTGAGTCTCATTTACTTGAGTTCCATCAAATTGTTTGTAATATCCAAGTAGTTGTTTGGAGTTTGTCCAAATTGACCACACTATTAAAAAAATCCACCATATTTTTTTCATTTTTTCACTGATTAGAATCATTTAGTTCTTATTTAAATTTATTTGAGTCTCTGGATCTATAATATTCTCTTATTTCCCCATAAGGAAAATTCACGATTCTTTTTATTTTTTATTATTCTTTTAGCTTGTAGGATTTCTTTTCTATTTAGTTTTTATCCCCTTATTATATCTTTCTATGATTTTAAAAATATATCTTGGCACATAAATAATTTATTAATTTATTTCCAATCATAAAGAATACACCAAAAATATCCTGTGAATATTATTCCATAATTTGAATGATTATTTTAAACATATTTTATAGGTTTTAAACCATGATATTAACAAATGGAACCACAACTCTTTTTTTAAATTACTGAAGAACTTATAATCATTCATCTTCTCTCATATACAATTTATATGGTGGTTTTATCAATATTTCTCTCCAATTTTAATTTTTGATTTTTTTTTTAAATTATACAAGAAATTTAAACATCATTATTAAATTAGATAGTTCCTAGGTTGTGGGATACCATTTACTGGGAGGTTTTTTACATTGGATTATTGAATTATCTATTACACCTCATGGATTCATGAATCTCACTGAAAAAATTTGTGGATACATATCGTTTTAAATAAATATAGGAATTTGATGATTTTGATGATTCTAGATTCTTCATTCCCTCCCCCATCTCAAAGCACGTCATATGAAGGGAGTTCTTCTCATCCTCACCTGATTATACCTTGTCTTCACAATCCTCCTTCAACATATTTATTTGTCCCTAAATAAATTATTATTGATTATGGTAAATAAAATTCATGCACTGTTATCCTATTTTCATTATCCTCTAATTATAAATCTTTTAAACACATATTAGCTTTGTGATATTATTCAAGTGTGTGAAACTCTTCTAAAAAAACTGCCACAAATATATCTTTCTTACAAATACTTCATTCCAATTTTTTAATATATTCATAATATCATTCATTGTAAATTGAAATTTTTTCAACATTTTCTTTCACATTTTTTGTGAGACTGTTAGATATACCATCCTTTTTCCCCAATTCTTCTTCCATTGTATTAACCTATTTTATAGTTGTAACTTTTCATTCTAAAGAGCTTGGATTTACCCAAATCTACATTTTAAGCCTTCTTTAGGAAAATTTATCAAATATAATTTAAATTTAGAGTAAATTCTACTAAGTGATACTTCATGATCACTGTCTAAGAAGGACTCGTTAGATTAATCTAATAAAATAAATTACTTCAAAATAGATAATTCATATTTCTTTCTGTTACATGTGTCTATCCATTGGATATAAGAATATTATTCTAATTCCATGACTGAATTTCATTTATTTTATTCTGAGTCTTATTGAAAATATCAATTTTATTATCCTTAGTAGTAACATCATTTTTCTCCATATGAGGTAGTTCGCTCATTTCATGAAATATTAACTTCATAAATAAATTATTTGGATCTTTAGAGGTAAAATTACTTTGATAACAATTATATATCTACATGCCTGATTAACCTCTATGTGGGTGTAAATCGGTGGTATAATTTTTATGAATTCATTTTCTTGATTCTAACTGCTTAAAATGTTTATGATTCATTAACCAATGAGTTATATTTCACAGTCTCACATTGTATGTAGAAATAATGAAAGAGATCACATTGTAAAGTATTTATTGGTTTTTGTACTAAAATCTACTTTTCATATGTACTTTAACCCCCCCCCCCCACCCCCACCCTCACCCCAACCAACACAGATTCATTGATATGATCTCCATATTAATTATAATTTTTTAATTATGAACTAGTCCTAAACCACAATACTATATCCTCTAATTGTTGTTAGTTATACACCCCCAACAATCAAACTCTTCGGCCTTAGTGGGATAGAACCCCCAACTATCATCACCTTTTTTGACTGGTTATACCCCCATCTCTAAGCCTCTTTATCAACTACTTATACACCCTAGTCACAATCTCCTTCTTATTATTGATTTTATAGTAGAAAGTCCTCTATTTTTCAGAGCTATCATCATCCACAGTCATACTAGATCTTCTCCACATGTATACTATAATGAACCGCCAAATTATTATTGGATTCAAAGTAGAACTAGTCAATACATGGCCTTAAGCGACATCCCCAAGATTCTAGTGGTATGAAAGGAGTGCCAAAGGGTTTCAAATGTATGTTGGGGTTGATTTACCATTAAATAAATAAACCATTAAACCAACAAACCATAACCAAACCATTCGCTAAATGATGGATAGACAAAAGAAAGACCACTATACAACTTCTTATATCACAAGCAACATCATTGTGGGCCAAAGTGGAAGACTAAACAAGTATCAGTGTAAATAGAAGATAAACAACTCAAGACTCTCAAGAGGCTACAAAAATCCATTTTATTCAATCCCAAAGCTCCAAAATCACTGAACAACCCAAATTATCATGAGGTAGTGCTAAAACGGGGGACACGTTACCTTTACCTCTATCTTGAATGCCAACATCTAAAAAGGAACTAATGTTCCAAAGCAGTGGTTAGTATAAAACTCAGTAGGTTTTCCCCAATGACTTCCCTAATCATGCCACTAGGATAAAAAGTGATCGAAAATTAATTTTTTATTAAAGGGTGATAGGACACCCGAAAAAAATATACGGATCACGGGGGTCAAAAATGATGAAGTCCAAGGGAATCCCCCGGGCAACATCCTTACAATCATGTGGAAGAGATCCAACAGTGGAGTAAATCACCAACAGTTCCTCCTCTATTCCTCCAAGAGCAAGAACATCCACCAAAAAATTAGATTCTCTCCATATTTGATGAACCCTACAACCTTCAATGATTTCCTTCGAACATCTTCTAACGAGATAGATCAAATCCCATGGAGGATTTCTTTTCCCTTGTATAGACCGCACTAAAGTCTCGGAATCAGATTCAACCGTACCAACCTAGAATCCAAACCTTTTGCAAAGAGAGACTCCAGTGAGAAAGGCCCTCACCACCCCGCATAAGGAATTACCCGGACCATAGAATGCACTAAAAGCCAAGAACACTATCCCATTTGAATCCATGAGCAGACCACCCCCTCGCAGGCATGCTTCGTTTGACAGTTTCATACTCATGAGCGTTCTCTTTTCCAATTACCTTGCATCCCAATGACACATTCCCCAAATCCAGGGTCATGTCCCGTGTACCCCAGTGGTACTTATCACTTTTTAAGGGCCTTTTAAGTCTGAACTCATAGAAACACCATTTATTACAAATCTTTCTATTTCTAAAGCAATCCACTTCGATAAAACTAAACATTTATTGAAAAGCAAAACGCAACCAATTTCAAAGAAACAATTATTTTCAATAAAACATAACCATTTATTAAATTCATATAATCTCAATTATGTTACATCAATCTAGAAAGAATATGCATTTTTAGAACCTGTGTTTCAGAACCAAGAACCAATGCACTCATTTAATATCAAACATTTTCTAGATTTCACAACCATCAATCAAGAAGGAATCCAACATGTTTTGAACAACCAAATCACCATAATTTAAACAAAACCCATTCAATTTGAATGAATTTAAATCAGTTATACTATGTGGAGTTGAGAAACAATCCTCATTCTTAGAAGGTTTTGAAAAAACCCCAACGAAGGAAGAATGAACAAGAAAACCATGTTGACTCTCCAAGAAACCACATTAGATATATTCTCCTAGAAAAATCAATACCAAATCTCATCATATTATGTATTCACATAGCTATATATACCCATAAAGAGCATATATCTACAAAGAAGGAAAATATTAGAAGTAGATCTAAGTAGATCTAAGACACCAGTCAAGAACGAAGAAGAACAATCACATTCCTCCGGAATCCAACTTCGATTTAGTAAGTGAAGCCTTCAGATCTCCTCCGGATCCTTGCGAGAACCTCATTTGGCCATTGGAGAAATAAATTATGATTTATGGCTATTTAGAAGAAAAAAATTCCACATAGTGGAAAAATGATTGAGATCCCCATTTTTAGGATCTCACTTAAACCACCTGCATGGTTAGTTCGCACGGTTAGACAAACCGTGCACTAACCCTGCATTATATACTGGCTAGGTAGACCCTCACATGGTCTCCCTAACTATTCTCCAACTGTTCTAAATCCACTGCCTCAATAAGAATATTACTCACGGTTTGGCTGCATGGTTTGGCAAGTAGTGTGCCACCCATGCGAATTCCATTTTTCCTCAGAACTACTTCAAAATTCTCCCAACTCTCTCATACATCACCCTTAAAATTTATAACCATAAAAAGAATCATGTGAGGGTTATTTACCAAAAACTATGGGTACTAAATTCTCCCAACCATTGATCTTTCAATCCTCAGAAATTAGAAAACATTCATTGTCCTGAAAGTGTTCTGGCCACTTCTCTTTCACTTCCTTCTCACATTCCCAAGTCTCTTCCTAAATCTTCTCATGCTCCCATAAAACCCTCCAAAGGCCAATGATTTTTCCACCCAATACGTTCTCTTGCATATCCAAAATCCTCCATGGGATATGTATCAATGAAGAATCAAGCTCTGAGCTGATAGGATCCCATATGATCACACGGTCAGGATCATGATGATACTTTTTCAACTGAGATACATTGAATACATTGTTCCTTGAACATAATCGTGGTCTTAATTCCAACCGATTTTACATCTCTCAAATCCATTATTGTATCTCTAACGGTCCAACATATCTTGGATACAACTTACCCTACTTCCCAAAATGATGATGTTCATTCTTTGGAGATAACCTCAAGAACACATGATCACCCACAACGAACATCAACAGTCTTCGACGATGATTTGAATATTATTTAGGAAGACTTTGAGTTGTCTCCATGCTCTTTCAAATCAATTAGATATTTTTCATGGTTTATTGGACAAGGTTTGGACTAAATAGTGATGTTTTACCTGTTTCCACCCAACATAGTGGAGAATGATAAGGATTCCCATACAATGCTTCAAACTGTGTCATTTTTTGCGAGGCTTGATAGCTATTATTGTGTGAGAACTCCACCAGGGGTATATGATCCTCCCATGAGCCATAAAAATCCATTACACAAGCCCTCAACATGTATTCCAACATTTTTATCAAAATTTTGGTTTTCCCATCTGTTTGAGGATGATATGTCGTGCTAAAATTCAACTGAGTCCTAAGGGATTACATTAAGGATTTCTAGAAATGACTTGTGATCGTTGGGTTTCTTTCTGAGACGATCCACTATCACCCTTATGGCATTGTGATTCTGAATCATTCTCTGAATACCTGTAACAAAATCAATTTTTATCTAGTCCAATTTTCATCAATATGATATGTAAAGATAGAAACATACATCCTGGTCTTTGATGCTCTGTATTAACCTTATGAGAAGTTAAGCACCGCGAGACAAACTCAGCCACCTTCCTTTTCATTTAGCTCCACTAAAATTGGGATTTTATCCCCTAATACATATTCTATGTTCCTATATGTATAGACCATATTGAATTGTCCTAAACACAATGGAGTTTTTCTTGGTAATACATTGGTACAACCATCCGATCTCTAAAACACAATACTGAACTCCCATCAAGATTCCATACCTCAATGATCTCTCCCCCATTGAGATTTTAACTCATAACCAGAAATTATGCATCATATTTGTCTACATAATTGATCATATTTACAATATTTGTTACAAGAATAGCTGAAAATAAAACCAAAACATCACCTCGGTCTTCAAATTCCAAATGCTTGTCAACTAGGACCGACATCAACTGCCATTCATTTGAAGCTTCTTTTTCAAACTAAGCATAGTAGTTTATCCTCAATGCATCCGCCACCAAATTCCCTTTACCAAGAGTATACATCATTTCCATGTCAAAAATTTGGAGGTATTCCATCCATACCCTATTCCTCATATTCAAATCTATCTTTGAGAAAATGTGTTTCAAGCTTTTTTGGTCAGTGGAAACAACGAATTTCTCACCCAAGAGATAATGTTTCCAATTATTCAAAGCATGGAAGACTACACCTAAATATAAATTTTATGTTGGGTAAAGCTTCTCATGCACCCTCAAATTCCTTGAACCATAAGTAGCCACATGGTCTCCTAGCATGAGAAAGCAGCCCAGCACTAATCCCAAAGCATCACAGTACACCACATACCCCTTTCCAGATTCTGGAAAATCATGATAGGTGTCAATGTAAGATAAACTTTTAATTACTAGAAATACTTTTGACATTATTATATCCATTGGAATAGAGAATTCATATTTTTCATAGATGTTATTGGTGAATATAGTCATGAGAAATCATGAACAATGTGTCAATAGTAACCAGCTAGACAGAGAAAACATTTTATCACGAAGACATTCTTTAGTGTTTTCCATGAGAAAACATCTTTTATCTTTTTAGGATCAATAGAAATTAATTTTTCAGAAATTACATGTCCATGAAAATGTAATTCCTATATCCAAAAATAACACTTTGATAATTTAGAATACAAATGATGATTTTTCAATATTTGTAACACTTTTTTCAGGTGATTCTAATGTCCAGACCTTGTATTGGAACAAACCAATATGTCATCCACAAATAACACAACAAAATAATATAGATAATTGTAACAATATATGATTCATTAAATCCATGAATCCTACTCGGGAATTCATTGGACCTAAAGGGATGACTACATATTCATAGTGGCCATACCTACTTCTGAAAGCCCTCTTTGGAATATCTTCCTTCTGAACTCGCAAGTGATGATATTTTGATCACAATTAAATCATGGAGAAATAATAACATTTATCTAATTGATTTAATGGATCCTAAATGTGTGGAAGTGGATATCTATTGTTTATAGTAACTTGGTTAAGCTTACAAAAATTAACACACAACTTAAGAGTTTCATCTTCCTTCTTCATGAACAAAACTAGTGCTACCCACAGAGACATATTTCATCGAATGTATCCCTTTATTTTCATCTCCTCCAACTACATGTTCAATTCCTATAATTCTATTGGAACCATCCTATAACACAGAATAGAAACAAGATTGGTCCCAGGAATGAGATCAAACATAAACTATACTTCCATTATAGGTGGTAATCCTAAGATGTTCCATTGAAATACATTTGTAAATCAATCCAAAACTACTGGAAAACTATTTCCCTTGATCTAGTAAATTTATGCCAAAGTCAATGCCTCCAAATGGAAAGATATTTTTCCCACCATTGGTGCCAACATCCTCTTTCAACCTTTATTTTTCATCCAATCTCCCTAGAAGACATGGTTGATGCTGACCTCAGTCATGGAACTAAACGTTCTCCAATAACAGTCGATGTGAGCCTTAAACATTTACAACCAATCCATACCCATGATTACATCATAGAAATCCATATCCAACATCGAGAAGTCCCATTTCACGTCATCTCTGTCAATAGTTATAGTACATGATCTACACATAATGTCTTGACCTTCTCTTTCACCAATAGGAAATTTTATTTTTAAAATAGAAGGAATCATTTCCAATTTTAAACATAAAAATTCAATAGAATGAGAAGAAATGAAAGAATGTGATGCATCGGTATTGAAGAAAACTTGCACCGGGGTAGAATTCAAAAGAATCATACCTCCCACTATAGATGGTCCAGCTTGATCATCAGTAATCATCTTCTCAGCTCCATAAAATTACTATGTCTCTTCATTTTTATCTTTGTTGCCTTATTGAGATTTACCTGGTTAAAGAGTCATGGTATTTCTAGAATCACTATGACTAGGTCTTATCTGCTGAAGAGACTAAATCTGATGTCCTCGCCCTGTAGATGCATACGATGCTTGAAGCACCAGAGAAGTGTCTCGAGAAAATATCCTTGGAGCTCTACGGAAATAGTGTTGTAGATGTCCCATCTTGTTTCAATTATGACATGCTTTAGGTTTTGTCATACACACTCTCTTTAGGGGGTAAAGTGAACCGCATTGAAAACAACTTGCTTTTCTATGGGGCTGTGGAGGAAGATTCACTGATCTAATCGTATGATTTTGATTTCTAGTTCCTCCTAGAAAATAGGTGTCCCTTTTCCACTTTCTCTAATTGGTTGAGTTCCAACCATTCCCTATGGGCATCATTATACCTCCTCCTATCGATCTAGAGATGTCAAGATCATCCATAGTCACACTATTCACCATTTATATATAATCTATGATACAGTGCACTGAAATCTTCGATCGAATCTCCTATCCAAGACCTGATTTAAATATTTTTGCCTTCAAAGAAGGACTTTCTACAACATCTAGTGCAAAAAAGGAATAAATTCATGAATTTCGCTTCATAATCTGTGATAGAGATACCCTCTTGTTTCCGGCTAAATAACTCTATTGTTTTCCGGATCTAGAACATGTGAGGATAGAATTGTTTGTTGAAAAATTCCTCAAAATCCTCCCATGTAAGGGATTCATCCAATTTAGCCTACACTTCTAAATCCCACCACTATCATGCAAGATCCTCGAGCATATACTTCACCAGCTATACATTTTTCTCTACTGGTGTGTTGATGAAGTCAAATATTATAACAACCCATACTTTACATACATTGTTATTACTTCAAAATTGAATCACACTTATTACAACATATAACCAAACCAAGAAAGGACCGTATAGGTATAGTGTCTTTAGAAACTGGGAATCATAAACAACTGGTTCATAAAGCATCTAATTTGCCTCCCATTTATTTCATCATATCTAGAGTCCCTTTTTGGCATATTCTACTTAATAACCTTCTTCCTGACCTGTGGAAACAAAACATACAAAAGGGTGAGCTCAAATGCTCAGTAAGGGTAAACAAAGGAAATATCAATCACATTATATACATAAGCAGATAACTTTTGGAAATTTTAACCTGCAAAAGAGATCATAATTTCATAACATGGGATAAATCATGGCAGTGAAATGTAATCACAATAATCATAACTTAAAACATGAAACATTGTGTCATACACACATAATCATAGAGAATCATTTCTTATTAGTCAAGACTCATTGACAAGACTATCTTAGTGGACAAAGTCCATTTCTAAACAGAGTTACCCTCGTTTCAGTCCTGCTTCACTGAACCGGTATAACCTACCGTTCCAGCCATGTCAATCTCATGAGATATAAAATCGTTACCTAATGCATTGGATGGAGATATAGGTCCCACCCATCTCATAATTATACCATTCTTATGTGTGCCACAAAATCATAAATCATACATCATTGCATAACCCATGTAATAAAAATGGAAATCTTAAACATCATGACATCATAAAAAATTCATATAAGATAATGGAATTCATAAAAATATTTCCATCACAACATAATAAAATCAATTTATTAATATGGATAGAGAGAGAACCCTTTATTATCTTATATTGAAAATAATTTTGATAAAACTCTTGAACTCTATTCTTGAGGAAAATATCCTTTTTACTTCAAAAACATTTTTCCATTCATAACATGTCATACAATTATAAACTAAAAGAAGTTGATTAAAAATTAACTTGAAAACATGTAAAGGAAGATTCTTGGAAATAATGTTTTAAAAATCCATTTATGTCGTATAAGTTATAAAAACATTCTTCTCGTACTTTTGTCGGAAAAGTCAAAAAGTACCTCGTACGAAAAACGACAAAAGATTACTTTCATATCTTTTACTAAAAACTCACTGATGGGTAAAATTGGATATAAACTATTGTATAATGATGTAAATATTACATATTTAGGAAACATGTATGTGGATGATAAAATGCACCCCATTAAATTCCAAAGTATAAACAATCTCGGATAAAAATGAGATTGTGATATTTCCCTTACCTTATGTCTGATATGATTTGTACATGTCTGAACCTCCTATATAATGATTAAAATAATGTTATTGACTTATTCCAGAATAATACTTATTTTTATGATATCATATTTGGTCATATTCTTAGCTTCTTAGTAGTAATATTTCATTGCTACTTGTTATTCAGGTGTTTATAACTTTTTGTTCTTATGCGTGTTTTGTCGAATAAATTCTTATTATTCTCTTTAGGTTATAGATAACTCATTTCCAGAATGGTATTAGTGTAATATATATCATATTCATTCATTCAATTCATTTATATAATCATTATGAAATGAAGATCATGTAGAACGAGTCGCATCATTTCGTGGAGACGGTATTCCGTACGTACGCACGAGTGATGATATCGTTCCTATGATTGTGGAATTGTATTGGAGTGTATGTATACTATTTCAGAATTAGTATAACATTCTAATAGTAATATATAGTCATTATTTATACCATTATACCCATCCAATTAAGGTGGTGGTGGAAAATAGATTACACCACGGCGTGGAGACGGTATTCCGTACGTACGCACGCGCGGTGATTTCTTTTTCCATAGGATGGATAGATGGTGAAATATGGTTGTTTCATAATTATAATAACATGTCAGTATATGAGTGATACTGATGTTATTACTTCATAATGAAACAACTAAATAAGAAGAAGTGGAAGAAGAAATAATGATGAAAGAATCAGTAATGGGCATTACCTCTTCTTTGAAGTGCTTCTTTGAGACCTTCTTTTAGGGCACTAAAATTGGCCTTTGAAGAATACCAGGACCTCTAGGATGTCTCTAGGGAAGTGGAGAGGAGAAATTGGCAGGGTTTGGCCGAGCTTGAAGGCTCAATGTGGTGTGAGGAAGAGAGGGATGAGGTGCCCTTTTATAAGGGAGGAGAGGGGCACCTTTGGAATAACTAAAAATATTATTTTATTATAAAGTCACGTTCGGTTTTAAATAGCTCCAAATTGATTTATTTCGAGACTAAGGTTGGGATGGGTCGAAATCCTCTCATCCAATAGAATTTAGACAAGTTTAGGTTCCTATTTAAACCTTATCATTTATATTTAACATTAAGTTAAATAATTTTACTTTTACCGTGTCTTCTTGTGTTCTTATACTATAAGGTTAATAAACTTACTATAAGTAGCCAAACGAATCCCAAGTTGTTTATTATTAATATATATAACCTTATCTAAGTCATTTGGCCGAACCTTAGATTTTTAGGAATAACATAACAATTAATAATATAATATTTGTTTTAAAAACTATTTTATGTCAATTTTGACACTATTTAGTAATTAATTTTTGTGAAAATAATAACAGAATGATTAGTTCTAAAAAAGTTAATTAAATCAATTATAACATGTCATATTAATCTTGAAAATTAGTGGAATTCATAAAAATAGTCAAATTACATTTATTTTTGTGTTTATAACATCAATTATGTCAATATTTCATTAATAAGTTAATTACTGCATCATCTTTGTGTCATAAATAAATTAAATTATATAATGTATAAAAATTACAAATAAAATACCATTATGTAGGAAATATTTTTATATTTATAATTAATATTTATAGTCGAATTTATATTATGTATAACCCCATATTAAAAATGATTTAGATATTAAACTTTGATTTTAACTATTTTAACCCTTCTTTAAATAAATTAATAATAAATGTCCTAATCTAATCCAAGTAGGCCTAAATGGTCATATTTTATTCCTATGTTTGTTTTTGGTCGAATTACACTTTTCTAATAGAATTAGGACATGCGTTAGGGTGATAATAATATCATTTTTACCCTTAATTACCCTATATACTTTTAACCGTGGTAAAAAAAGTAAAATGTTACTATTCACCAAAAAAATTATTTTCATCTCATTGAACCACATTTTACTTACTGACATCAACCGTGTCCCTCGGATTTTCTAAATTCCACTCACAGAAGCGGTAAAATTATGTTTTTTGAAAAATTCAGTTTTTTTAACTACCACTTAGTGGTTTCACTATTCATCAAAAATTGAATGTTTTCCGAAAAATAACAAAATTTCACCCTAGGCTAATTTCGATATTACAAATCCAAAAATGAAGTCCATTTTGAAAAATAAAATTTATAAAATTTCAAAAAGTGGTTATTACTATTCATAACGGCTAGTTTTAATAATATTTTAATAGTATATCGTTGTTTAGTGAAACACGGTATTGCGTATGACGCAAGCTATCGAGGAAGGTTGTGATTTCGTGTAAAGCAAGACAAGCAAGTGTTGTGTGTAGAAAAAGATTCCTTTGATGATTGATATAACATAAAAGTATCGTGTGTTACATTCTACCCCCCTTAAAATGAATTTCTCCCTCGAAATTCGTCACTTTGTAACAAACAGATGAGGATACCTCTCCCTCATCATATCCTCAGGCTCCCATGTAGCTTCTTCTAATTGGTGGTTCCTCCATAAAACTTTCACCAATCGAGAGGTCTTTTTTCGTAGGACTTTTTCTCTACGATCCAGAATCTCTATCGTGTGTTCTTCATAAGAAAGATCTTGCTCCAACGGTACAACTTCTAAGCTGAGTATATGTGAAGGATCAGGTATGTACTTTCTCAGGAGAGATACATGGAACACATCGTGAACTAGAGAGAGATTCGGTGGAAGCTCCAATCGGTAAGCTACCTTCCCAACACGATCTAGTATATCAAAAGGACCGATATATCTAGGGCTCAACTTCCCCTTCTTTCCAAATCTCATAACCCTCTTCCAGGGAGATATTTGTAAGAACACTTTATCACCCACTTCAGACTCTAGGTCTTTTCTTCGGTTGTCGGCATAACTTTTCAGTCGACTCTGAGCTGTTCTTATGTGTTGTTGAATAGATCTGACCTTTTCTGCCATTTCATCAACGAGATCAGGTCCTAATAGCTTTCTTTCCCCAACTTCATCCCAGCAAGTTGGAGTCCTATATTTCTTTCCATAGAGAGCTTCATAAGGAGCCATCTGAATACTGGAGTAAAAACTATTATTATAAGAAAATTATACCAAAGGTAGGTGTTGATCCCAACCACCTTTGAAATCCATAGAGCAAGCTCTCAACATATCTTCTAGGGTTTGAATTTATCTCTCAGACTGACCGTCTGTCTGAGGATGATAAGCAGTGCTGAAACTCAACTCTGTATCCAGATTATACTGAAGAATTCTCCAGAACTTCGAGGTAAATCTCGGATCCCGATCAGATATAATAGAAAGTGGTACTCCATGAAATCTTACCACTTCCTTTACATATATCCTGTCAAGATGATCCAGAGATAAATCCTCTCTAATAGCAATGAAGTGTGCAGTCTTTGTAAGACGGTCAACTATGACCCAGATAGCATTATTGTCTTTGGATGTTTTAGGAAGTCCTGTGACAAATTCCAAAGTGATGTTTTCCCATTTCCATTCGGGTATGGGTAATGGTAGTAACATCCCCTTAAACTTCTGTCTCTCAGCTTTAACTTGTTGAAAAACCAAGCATCGAGAGACATATTCAGCAACATCTCTTTTCATGCCATCCCCCCAGAAGTACTCTTTCAGGTCCCTATACATCTTCGTGCTTCTAGGATGAATAGAGAATGAAGAACTATGAGCCTCATCCAGCATCTCCTTCTTTAATTCAGGGATGGGAGGAACACAAACCCGATTCCTGAACTTTATTATCCCACCACAATCAAGGTTGAATTCAGGAACATTTCTCACCTTCTTTTGTAACTCGACATCTTCTTTATGTGCCTCTTTAATCTTCACATGTATAGATGGTTGAACATTCATTTGAGAAAGATAAGATTTTCCCCCTTTCATTATAATTCCAAGATCCATCCTTTGTAAATCCATAAATATTGGATCTTTTGAGATCCTCGTCATGGATAAACTAGCATGGTCTTGTCGACTTAATACATTTTCCACCTTGTTTGCTTTACCAGGGTGGTAGTGGATTGAGCAGTCGTAATCCTTAATAAGCTCCAACCATCTTCTTTGGCGCATATTCATCTCCTTTTGTGTGAAAATATACATTAAACATTCTGATCAGTATAAATGTCACACCTTTAACCATAAAGGTAATGCCTTCGAATCTTTAATGCAAAGATTACCGCAGCTAAATCCAAATAATGAGTTGGGTAATTTTTCTCATGTATTTTCAAGTGTTTTGAGGAATAAGCTATCACCATATCATTTTTCATAAGAACACACCCCAATCCCTTCTTGGATGCATCACTATAGATCACAAACCTTTCTCCACTACAAGGAAGTGTGAGCACAGGTGCACTAGATAACCTTCTTTTCAACTCCTTGAAATTCTCTTCACATTCTTCTATCCAAACAAATGTAACTCCTTTCCGAGTCAACTTGGTGAGTGGATTAGATAATCATGAAAAATCTTTCACAAAACGTTGATAATATCCAGCCAAACCAAGAAAACTTTGGATCTGGGTTACTGTTGTTGGTCTTGACCATCTTTCGATAACCTCGGTTTTTGCTGGATCCACAGATATCCCCTCTTTTGGGATTATGTGACCCAAAAATGAAAATTTTTTAAGCCAAAATTAACACTTGGTAAATTTCGTATACAGCTTCTCCTTTCTCAGGGTCTTCAATATAATTCTCAAGTGATATTCATGTTCTTCCTTACTCTTTGAATATACAAGAATATCTTCTATAAAGACTACCAAAAATTTATCAAGATAGTCTCTAAAGACTCTATTCATCAGATCCATGAAGATAGAAGGGGCATTAGTAAGACCAAATGGCATCACTATAAATTCATAGTGTCCATACCTTGTACGGAAAGCCATCTTTGGTATATCCTTCCTTTTGAACCTTAATTGATGATACCCTGAAAGAAGATCAATCTTGGAAAAGTATTGAGCTCCGTGTAGTTGGTCAAATAAGTCATCAATGCGTGGGAGAGGATATTTGTTCTTGATAGTGACCTTGTTAAGTTATCAATAATCAATACAGAGTCTCATTGATCCATCTTTCTTTTTAATAAACAGAACAGGTGCTCCCCAAGGTGATGCACTAGGGCGTATGAACCCCTTATCAAGATTCTCTTGGAGTTGCTTCTTCAATTCCTTCAACTCAATTGGGGCCATTCTATAAGGTTTCTTTGAAATAGGCAAAGCACCCGGTACGAGTTCTATTGAAAACTCAACTTCACGATTCGGTGGAATACCCAGTAATTCATCCGGAAAGACATCATCAAACTCCCGTAAAATGGGAATAATCTTAATCGTGAGTTTCTCACCAACCATTTGAGATAAATAACCTTCATTTAGTGGAATCAATACCCATAAAATGGACGAAATTTCCACTTGAAGGTTATGTTCATCCTTGCATCGATAGACGATCATAGATTGATCTGGAATATGAAATGTGACTTCCCTTCTTTGGAAATTGATATGAGCTCCATGTAGAGAAAGACAATCCATGCCAAGAATCACATCAAATTCTACTATAGGAAGGATCACAAGATTTGCAGGAAGTACTTTCCCACAAACTTCTCTCGGAGAGGAATTATAAACTTTTGATGCGACTGTTGTGCCATTAGGGGTTGTCACAGCTAACTCAACATCTAACTATTGAGGTAATACGGTGATATCCTTAGAAAATTATTCATAAATAAAGGTGTGGGTGGATCCAGAATCAAATAAAACATTTTCTACTTTAGAGTGGATGGTAAGTGTACCTTTCACCACATCGTTATCGTACACCACATCGTTGATAGAAATTGCATGTGACTTTCCTTTCTCTTTAGCCTTAAGAGTTTGTTGACGTCGACCATCATCATCCACCCTTGGATTAGGGCATTTATTGGCATAATGTCCCATCTCCTTGCACTTGAAACATTGAAGTGTAGTAGGTTCATTCTGTGCATCCCTTGTTTTGTTTGCATCATTAGACATCTTCTTCCCATCATCGCGGCATTAAAATGCCTGATGACCTTCTTTCCCACATTTCAAACATTTACTTGTCCCTTTAAGACAACTCCCTCCATGTTTCTTTCCACACATTGAGCATAAGGGAAAGCTCATCTTCTTTTCAGTGTGCTCTTTAGAGTGTCCTTTAAATTCCATTTTCCTCTTCTTATCAAACCCATATGACTGATGGGTCACTCCAATCTCAATCTCAACTTTGAGAGAACATCGAATGATTTCCTCATAGCTATTGAAGTCCCTTATGGCTAACACCCTTCGAAGACTTGGTTTTTAGCCACTAAAGAATTGATCGATCTTACTCTCAGATTGGATAATAATACCAGAATCTTACCTTGCAAGTCTTGTAAAATTTGCTTCATAGGTACCAACAGATTCATGATCCCTTTGCTTCAGTTCAAGAAAATCTTTCTCCATCTTTGTTCGGAGAATATGAGGGAAGTACTTATTGAAAAATAAGTTCTTGAACTCGTCCCATTCCATGGACTCAATTTCATCCCTTTGCCCCGTATTCTTAATAAGATTCCACCATTGATCAGCATCACCTTCCAAACGATACACTGATAAGATGACTTTATCATGTTCAGAACATTGAAGAACTAAAAATAACTTTTCAGTAGTACTAATCCATTGTTCAGAAACTAATGGATTAGTAGACGCTGAATGAAGGTGGACACTGTCTCATGAAGGATTCAACAGAATGTTGCTCCTTCCTTTTCTCATTTGGAAGTCCTGCATGATTTATAGCTTGAGAAAGTTGTGTGAGCATGGCTACAAGATTTTGCATTCCAGCTCCCATAATGTTTTGTTGCTCAGGGGTACAATCATTGCATTGCCCGTCGCATTACACATTAACACGGTTCCTTCGGGTTCCATCCATTGACTAAAACCAAGAAGAATAGTTTGTGCAACACTAATTATAATAGGAAAACCACATAATCAAGAATAAAATTTCACACATAAGATCTTATCCTTGGTTATTCATGGACATTTCTAAAACACTAAGTTTGTGTTCTATGATTAGACTTATCCTTAGGGTTCTTACTAAGGCTTTAACATCCTAGTTTCCAAAGGTTAACTATACCTTTCCTCTGATACCAACTATAACGACCCATACTTTACATACATTATTATTACTTCAGAATTGAAGCACACTTATTACAACATATAACCAAACCAAGAAAGGAACGTATAGGTATAGTGTATTTAGAAACTGGAAAACATAAACAACTGGTTCATAAAGCATCTACTTTGCCTCCCATTTATTTCATCATATCTAGAGTCCCTTTTTGGCATATTCTACTTAATAACCTTCTTCCTGACCTGGGGAAACAAAACATAAAAAAGGGTGAGCTCAAATGCTCAGTAAGGGTAAACAAAAGAAATATCAATCACATCATATACATAAGCACATAACTTTTGGAAATCTTAACCTGCAAAAGAGATCATAATTTCATAACATGGGATAAATCATGGTAGTGAAATGTAATCACAATAATCATAACTTAAAACATGAAGCTTTGTGGCATATACACATAATCATAGAGAATCATCTCTTATTAGTCAAGACTCATTTCCAAGACTATCTTAGTGGACAAAGTCCATTTCTGAACTGAGTTACCCTCGTTTCAGTCCTGCTTCACTGAACTGGTATAACCTACCATTCCAGCCATGTCTATCTCATGAGATATAAAATCTTTACCCAATGCATTGTAGGGAGATATAGGTCCCACCCATCTCCTAATGATACCATTCTTATGTGTGCCACAAAATCATAAATCGTACATCATTGCATAACCCATGTAATAAAAATGGAAATATTAAACATCATGACATCATAAAACAATTCATATAAGATAAAGGAATTCATAAAAATATATCCATCACAACATAATAATATCAATGTATTAATAGGGATAGAGATAGAACCCTTTATTATCTTAGATTTAAAATAATTTTGATAAAACTCTTGAACTCCATTCTTGAGGAAAATATCCTTTTTACTTCAAAAACATTTTTCCTTTCTTAACGTGTCATACAATTATAAACTAAAAGAAGTTGATTAAAAATAAACTTGAAATCTTTTAAAGGAAGCTTCTTGGAAATAATTTTTTAAAAATCCAGTAATGTCGTATAAGTTAAAAAACATTCTTCTCGTACTTTTGTCAGAAAAGACAAAAAGTACCTCGTATGAAAAACGACAAAAGTTTCCTTTCATATCTTTTACTAAAAACTCACCGAAGGGTAAAATTGGATATAAACTATTGTATAATTATGTAAATATTACATATTGAGGAAACATGTATGTGGATGATAAAATGCACACCAGTAAATTCCAAAGCATAAACAATCTCGGATAAAAATGAGATTGTGATATTTCCCTTACCTTAGGTCCGATATTCTTTGTACATGTCCGAACCTCCTGTATAATGATTTAAATAATGTTATTGACTTATTCCAGAATCATAATTATTTTTATGATATCATATTTGGTCAAATTATTGGCTTCTTAGTAGTAATATTTCATTGCTACTTGTTATTCGGGTGTTTATAACTTTTTGTTCTTATGCGTGTTTTGTCAAATAAATTCTTATTCTTCTCTTTAGGTTATAGATACCTCATTTCCAGAATGGTATTAGTGTAATATATATCGTATTAATTCATTCAATTCATTTATATAATCATTATGAAATGAAGATCATGTAGAACGAGTCGCATCACATCGTGGAGACGGTATTCCGTACGTACACACGAGTGATGATATCATTCCTATGATCGTGGAATTGTATTGGAGTGTATTTATACTATTTAAGAATTAGTATCACTTTATAATAGTCATATATAGTCATTATTTATACCATTATACCCATCCAAGTAAGTTGGTGGTGGAAAATAGATTACACCACGGCGTGGAGACGACATTCCGTACGTACGCACGCGCGGTGATTTCTTTTTCCGAAGGATGGATAGATGGTGAAATTGGGTTGTTTAATACTTATAATAACATATAGGTATATGAGTGATACTTATGTTGTTACTTCATAATTAAACAACTAAAGAAGAAGAAGTGGAAGAAGAAATAAAGATGAACGAATCGATAACGGACATTACCTCTTCTTTGAAGTGCTTCTTTGAGACCTTCTTTTAGGGCACTAAAATTGGTCTTTGAAGAAGACCAGGACCTCTAGGGTGTCTATAGGGAAGTGGAGCGGGGAAAGTGGCAGGGGTTGGCCGAGCATGAAGGCTCAATGTGGTGTGAGGAAGAGAGGGAGGAGGTGACCTTTTATAAGGGAGGAGAGGGGCACCTTTGGAATAACAAAAAATATTATTTTATTATAAAGTCATGTTCGGTTTTAAATAGCTCCAAATTGATTTATTTAGATTATAAGGTGGTGATGGGTCGAAATCCTCTCATCCAATAGAATTTAGACAAGTTTAGGTTCCTATTTTATCCTTATCATTTAGATTTAACATTAAGTTAAATAATTTTACTTTTACCATGTCTTCTTGTGTTCTTATACTATAAGGTTAATAAACATAGTATAAGCAGCCAAAAGAACCCCAAATTGTTTATTATGAATATATATAACCTTATCTAAGTCATTTGGCCGATACTTAGATTGTTAGGATTAATATAACAATTACTAATATAATATTTGTTTTAAAAACTATTTTATGTCAATTTTGACACTATTTAGTAATTAATTCTTGTGAAAATAATAACAGAATTATTAGTTCAAAAAAAGTTAATTAAATCAATTATAACATGTCATATTAATATAGAAAATTAGT
This sequence comes from Viscum album, assembly GCA_963277665.1. Taxonomy (NCBI): domain Eukaryota; kingdom Viridiplantae; phylum Streptophyta; class Magnoliopsida; order Santalales; family Viscaceae; genus Viscum; species Viscum album. The sequence goes on along the minus strand of OY728127.1, from coordinate 521,393,153 downwards.
TAAATTCATAAAAAGAGTCAAATTACATTTATTTCGGTGTTTATAACATCAATTATGTCAATATTTCATTAATAAGTTAATTACTGCATCATCTTTGTGTCATAAATAAATTAAATTATTTAATGTCTAAAAATTACAAATAAAATAACATTATATATGAAATCTTTTTAGCTTTATAATGAATATTTATAGTCGAATTTATCTTATCTATAACCACATATTAAAAATGATTTAGTTATTAAACGTTGATTTTAACTATTTTAACCCTTCTTTAAATAAATTAATAATAAATGTCCTAATCTAATCCAAGTGGGCCTAAATGGTCATATTTTATTACATAGTTTGTTTTTGGTCGAATTAAACTTGTCCAATAGATTTAGGACATGTGTTAGGATAATAATAATATCATATTTACCCTTAATTACCCTATTTACTTTTAACCGTGGTAAAAAAAGTAAAAAGTTACTATTCACCAAAAAATTATTTTTATCTCATTGAACCAGATTTTACTTACTGAAATCAACCGTGTCTCTTAGATTTTATAAATTCCACTCACAGAAGCGGTAAAATTATGTTTTATGAAAAATTCAGTTTTTTTAACTACCACTTAGTGGTTTCACTATTCATCCAAAATTGAAAGTTTCTAGAAAAATACTAAAATTTCACCCTAGGCTAATTTCGATATTACGAATCCAAAAATGAATTCCATTTTAAAAAATAAAATTTATAAAATTTCAAAAATTGGTTATTACTATTCATAACAGCTAGTTTTAATAATATTTTAATAGTATATCGTTGTTTAGTGAAACTCGTTATTGCGTATGACGCAAGCTATCAAGGAAGGCTGCAATTTCGTGTAAAGAAATCCAAGAAAGTGTTGTGTGTTGAAAAATATTCTTTTGATGATTTATATAACACAAACGTCTCAGGTGTTACAAATATATGATTCATCCTACTAAGTTATACCCTTGTATTTTCAATTTCATAATTACCCTGGAAGTTGGGTGGATTATTCTTCATGTACTGGACAGTATTATCCACATGCCTTGGCTCATTCCTCTTATTACCTGTATCAAATTCTTGAAAATCATGTTTAATATCGTGAACTAGACCATGGATAACCAGTGGTTTACTTGCAACCACATTCTCCATGACTTATTTGGGATATTTTCAAGGACTCCAGTTGGGTTCCATTTTATAAACCAACAACAACTAAGTCAATCTCACTGTCTAGTAATACATTGCTTAGTATTTCAAATTTTATAACATCAATTATCATGTAATTGTTTTCCAAAAATATCCTTTCTTCATGTACATCTATTTTTGAAACACTCAATCATGTTTTTTGAAACTATATCCATTTTTAAAATACTATAATAATTCAATTTTTCACAATCATTCATTTGAAAAACAATTTCAAACTTTTTCCAAAAATCAACACCTTTTCACAACAGGAATCATTTTCCGAAATTATTTCTGCACTACTAGTGGGATGTAATTTACAATACAATGAATTTCCTGCTTGTATAATCAGAGAAACCCAAGAAAATGATATTTTTAAATCATATAAGTGTCTCTAAAAACATATGCATGCATCTTCCTAGTAACAAGAATTTCAGCATAAAAGGGTTAGCTACGTTATTATATGTTATTTATTTCAAGTTCCAATAATCCAACTCATATCTATGATTTCTTCCCAAGGAATAGATTAGAAGGAATTTCTACTCAATGACTAAGAAAACTGATGAGCACCAGTTAGGAAAGGACTGAACAAGCTGATAACATTTTTAACACAACGGAAGGACCAATCTGATTCCATTTGTAATGACCCGCTAAATTCTCATTTTCTGGAGAGTACAACGAGTCATTACATGGCCTTAAGAGACATCCCAAAGATAAAAAATGCTAGAAAATAATTCTTAAGGGTTTCACATGAAAGGGGGTATGATTTACCCTTTATGAAAAAAACCATTAAACCAACAACCCCTAACCAAACCATTTACTATATGATCCATGAAGAAAAGAAAGACTACTAAATAACATCATGTATCTCAAACCACAACCAAGAGCGCCAAATTGGATGAATAAACCCGTAAACAATTAAAGAGAATATAAAAAACTGAAGACTCTCAAGAGGCTACAAAACTCAACGCTCCACAATCTCCAAGCCCCACAATCACCAAATAACCCAAATATCATGAGGTAGTTCTGAAAACGTGGGAAACATGACCTTTACCCCTATCATGAAATATGGAATCTTAAAAATCACAAAATTACCAATGTAGGGTGAGTATAAAACACATTTGGTTTCGCCAATGACTTCCCTACTCAAGCTACTATGATAGAAAATTTAGCCACATTTATAAAAAATAGTTTAAATAAAATAATTTACCAAAACTGTTTATAACCTAATATAATCATGTTCCAAAAACCGTTTACCACAAAGTGACAACAAAAATAAATGAAACAAACATATAGAATGTATGTTTTCTAGAAAAATAACTTATTAAAGTGAAAAAAACAATTTTTATTATCATTTTACATACCCATTCCATAGTTCACCACACACCCACACATGTGTGCTTCATTTGACAGTTATATATTCATGAGCGGTCTCTCATCTAGTTACCTTATGTCCCAATGAAAATTGTACCTGATGCAAAGTCACCTCCCTTGTACCCAAATGGAAATCATTTTATATTAAGGGGTCATCAACCATTAAATCACACCAACACAATTTATGCCAAATCATTCCATTTCCAAAACCCACCACATTAACAAAACAGAACTTTTATTAAAACCCAAATAACAAATGATTTTAATGAATCAATTAATTTCAATAAAACTTACCCTTTTTTGAAAATAAATAATCCCATTTATGTCCAAAAATACAGAAAAATACCCTTTTTTACACATGGTTTAAAACCAATAACCAAATCACCCATTTAAAATCCCAAATCATCCAGATTTCACAAGCACCACTCTAGATGGTTGAGTTAAAAAACCAAGTCACCATCAATTAAACACGACAAATTCTATTTGAAATAATTCAAATCAATTATACTATGTGGAGTGGAGAAATAAACCTCCTGCCTTGAAGGATTGGATGAATACCCCAAAGAATGAAGAACACACAACAAAACCGGGCTGATTCCCCAAGAACCCACAATAGATATCTTCTCCTAGAAAAATCAAGAAAAAATCTCACCATATTGGGAATCCAGAAACCTATATCTACCCAAAAGGGGTATATATTTAAGAAATAAAGAGAACATGAGAAGTATATCTAAGACACTATTCATGAATGAAGAAGAATGATCACATACTTCAAGAATGTGGCTTCAATTCACCAAGGGAAGCATCTGGATCACTTTCAGGTCAATTGGAGAACCACCTTTGGCCTTAGGTGAATCAAAATCCCGATTTCGGGATGCTTATTAAAAAAGTTCCATATAGAGGAAACAATGTGTGAGATTCACTTTTTAAGGACCTCACATAAACCATCTTCATGGTTAGTTCACACGGTTAGACTAACCCTGAGCTAACTTTGCTTTAGTGACTCCCTAGCCAAACCATCTCATAGCTTCCTTACATGTTTTTCGTAATCATACTACAACCGTGCAGTAGCCACTGCCTCAAGAGGACTATTACGCACGGTTTGGCTGCATGGTTAGGAAAACCATGTGTCACCCTATGCGACTTCTGTTTTGCCTCAAAACTACTTCCAATGTTCTCCCAACTCTCCCACTCATCACAATTAATCATTATAACTATAAAAAGAATCAATTTAGTGTAACGTACTAGAATATAAGGTACTATATATAAAACATTATATACCTTCAACTTCCATTGATTAGTTCTATCATTTTTATAAATAATTCTAATAACATTTTTATTGTTAGTTTTCTCAATGAAAAGTTTCTCAAGAAATTAATTTTTCTATTTGATAAATACCAGACATCAATTGGATGTGTCCAAGTAATGCAAAAAATTTAATTAGTTTAAATTTATACATGAATAATTTTTCATGATTCAATTCATTATCTTCTTAGATTCTCAATTCAATATCAATAAGAGTAATTCATGTAGGAATAACATATTTTGTTGGCCCTCCCAAATAAATAAACCCTATGAAAAATAATATTTCACTCATCATTATTTTATATTCGGAATCAATTTGTTTAGTTTGTTTTTTTATTTCTATGGGTTATTATTAATTCCTATTTTTAAAAATTCAGGTATGCATACATAAGATCTTCTCCATGCTTAATACACTCTCCCCCTTAACATTATAATAAAAAACCAATAAAACTAATCTTTTTTTAATAAATAATTCATGTAATATCCCCATGTGAAATAAATTTTTCCATGAAACTCAATGTGTTTGAAGAAATAGTTAATATTTATTGACATTATACATGGAGCTCTAACATGAATTAGAAGGATTCATGGAACTAGTTCTTCATCATGCTTTTAAAATATTTGTAACATAAATGAATTCCTATGGTTTCTCAATTTCTCTATGAAACTCAGTCGTGTGATATTTTCAGGTAATGATTTCAAAATATATCAGTATTCATAAGGAATATAGTGATTCTTTGAAATATATTTCATTCTATAGAATGAGATCCACATGAAATAAATTTGGTATAACAACTCTCATGTTGGATGTTTTCATTTTATAGATGAGTTTCACTGCCTTATCTCTGATATTTCTACCCCCATGAAACATTGTGATGTAATTAATTTCAAGGAATCATTTAAAACTCCAAAAAATTATTACGTGTCTAACATATTTTAATTCCCTAAAATATCTAATTATTTTTCTAATATTCTTACAATAAAAAACATGGTTTATCTTCTTGCATGAGATCAATATCTATATTCATAGTCAAGCTGCCATGTCCATGTGAGGATGATTTCACATATCACCTCATTCACCCACAATTCCTTCAATGATCAACATGTTTATTTCTTTATTCTTTGGTGTCAACTTATTCAACTCATCACATGGTGTCTCAATCTCACATGCATAAAACCATTTAAGGGGTGAATGTTGTTGATGATGGAACTTTGAATACATCACATTATGGGCATTTTCCACATATTTACACATGTGTGACCGTAGGCTATCCTTATATGATAATCTATCCTTAATGGTACTTTCAAAAATCTTTATATAGGTCATGTTACCTTAATAATTTTACCTAATACCCATAATTTTTTCTCAACTTTACGTAGGCACGCTTATGTAGCATAGTACACTTTAGCAGGTAATAACATTCCTTTACAAAAACTCAATGTTCCCTTACACTAGTAATGAATTACCATTACATAGCATTCAAAACTGTAACTATAACTATAAGTTTCTAAACAAAACCCCTTGTATAATGGGAACTATACACTTGTTCATATAATGCAATTCCCTATTTATATTTGCATAGGTATCTAATTTTACTCAAAAACACCTCATGTCTATCAAAATAAATGTTGAGGTCTTACATATTATATTAAATATAATAGAAAAATTCTCTAAATTCGAAAACAATTTTAGTATGTTTCCATTAAAAACAATATATCAATCATCACATTTATTAGGATAATTTATCAATAATTACATCCATTTTAATTAAAATATTTCATTGCAATTTTACAAGAATGGTTTCCTCATCTCCAACTCACTAATAATATATTGACTCATTTAATATAAATGAAATATAGGATTTTTTTCAATATATTTTATTCATGAAATTTTTTACCATATTTGTATTCATCACATTCAAATGTGGTAAATAAGCCCCTTTTATTTTTTTCATTATGAATAGTAACCATAGTAATTCTTTCCCTCATCAAAAAGGGTAAATCAAGTAATAAATGTTATAAATAATATAATAAGGAATGAAAATAACACTAATAATTTAATTTACTATATTGAATGAGTGGAATTCAACCATAGTCATCAAATTTTACAGTTTAAGGAAATATTGTGCCATTTTTCTATTAAAATTATTATTATATTATTTTAAGTAAAGAAAAATTCAAAATATCACACTCATTGTTTTAAAAAATTAATTATTTTCATATGAAGAAAATGATGTCATGATTTATTTTAAATTTTTATTTATAATTATATTTTTTTTATTTGGTAATTTATTTTTAATTTGTGGTGATGAAATAATTACCTTAAAGGCTTACGCAACTCCAAAACATTGCTTGTGAAATATATATAAATAAGTAAATGAATTAAAAACTCTAAATGTATTTTTTTTAAACTTATTATAACCCATGAATTTTATTGATTGATATTACATTTTAGGGATTTATTATAATAATATATTCTAATTTCATTATTATCAAGATGTATACAAACTCAAATTAATTAATTAGTTCCAAAAATTACATTAATGATATTTTATAATAAATAATATTTTATTTAATGATTTTAAATTTATAAAAATACCATATTCAGAAAAATCAATAGGATATTATTTAATATATAATAAATTGTCCATTTATTTTTATCTTTCCATTTTATAGTATCTCTTTTCACCCATAAAAAGTAAAAAATATTGATATCACGATAATCATCAAAAGGGTAATGTGGTTTCAAAAAAATATATAAAGTTGAAAATATTAAATAAACTTTTAAATATTTAATTTAATGAGTGAATTTATATTTATAATTATCATATTTTCAAACTATATTATTTATTCAACATTTTTGTGAAAATTTATTTATACTAATTCATTACTTTAGGTAATTTCAGGACAGAAGGGAACCTCCTCTCCTCTATTAATCACACTTTTTTAGCACTATAGTCCATCCTATCCCTAACAAAACCCTTTCTCATAATCCATTTCCATGGTTAAGAGGTATTAGTTTTGGAATAATACCAACCATCAAGGGATTAAGGTGTATATAAATGAATATTTTCTGTAGAATACATACAACATTTAACCTAATGTTTTTATTTATTTATTTCTATACCTCTTTAAAAAACATTCCAACCATTATGATATAGTAAAATAAGAATTTAATGCATTTTTATATTTTATTTTTATAATTTCCTAACCATAATCTATTTTTTTATTTCATCAAATTGGGAATGAAACCATCATTCTTGTGTTCAATGGAATACTCTCTCATGAACTCATGTACTTTGTTTTCTTTCACCAACACTTATGGATGTTAGTAATGGTTGATTTAATGTTTATATATTATATTAATGAAATATTTATAATTGTTTAAATATAATGAATATTATACTTTTTTTACCAATCTATCCATTAAAAAATAGGAACGCTGATTATGTGTATGTGTGTATTACCACCTCCACGAATCAATGTGATTTTTTCATCAATGCCTCTAATGGATAGTATATATAAGTTTATCTAATGTAATTATTTTATATTTAAGGTGTAATGATAATTATAGAATTTTAAAATTTTTGTTAAATTATTTTCATTGTGTTTTTTAAAATGGATATGTTACACTTGTGATGGCCCAGCCTACGGTTCCTGTGATTATAATGTAAATATTTTTTATAACCATCATATATTGTTGGTTTTAAATGTTAATATTAACATGTAAAATTATAATACGGGAAATGTAATAATTCTTGAGATGATGGAATAATGAACGATATGATCGTGGTAAATATATATAAGTCGTTTTAAAATTATAAACCAAACATCCAAAAATTAATCAAAGTTGACTTAACTGATTAAATAATTAAATATATCATCAAAATAAACGAAATAAATTGTTTAAGGATAACATATTTATAATATAATTGATTCTAATTAAATTTTATGTTTATAAAATTTTATGACATATCGTTTAGAGGATATATAAGGCATTTTTGGACCCAACTTAATGGATTTCATCTTAATTTCACTTCATTGAGGCGTATTTCAATGTTATAAAATGATTATAATATATATGGAGTGTATATATATATTTTACATCTTTTATCATTATGAGTTAATAATTCAAGGTATTTTATGTTATATTTAAAATCTTTTCAACCATTTTTATTTGAAATGAATGTTACAATGTGGTAAGGGGTTTCTTAACTCAATTTTCATTTTTTAGGGTATATCAAATTTTAATTAATTATTTTATTTCATGGTTATCTATGAAATATTCATTTTTGGTTAATTTTTTTCACCTATTTTATGTGTATTTACTATTGTTACATATAATCTCCCCGATTATTAATTATCAAGTCCAATGACATGGTTTTTTTATGGGTTATTCATCTCAAATATTCATTCATTCTAGACCATGTTTATCTTATGAACACGTATTATTTTAAAATTTGTATATGCCACACCGTAAAATTATATATCATTGATATAATTATATTCATTTAATTTAATGTTTTATTTCAATTAATTTCTTTCTCATTATTAATATTAAAATGTTTCAAAAACATCAAGGAATCATAGTACCCAATCTCATCTTATTTCTGGATTATCTGTGATTATATTTTCCATGATATGGATCACATGATTTTTATATAAATTGAGTTTATTTTATTATTTTATGGTAGTTAATGAAATTTACTTTTTTTAATTTCAATTTCCCACCATATTTATTAAAGAAACATCATGAATGTTTTTTAAGTGATATTAATCTTGTATCTTTTTATTTATAGGGAATCATTTTCTTCTATAGTCTTATAATATATAATGTTTCTAAGAATGTTATTTATGAATAAAAAATAATTTTATAAAGTTATTTTTAATATATTTAACCATATATTAAAATGTTTTAAATTGAAATTTCTTAATGTTCTCTACATGGGTCACTTTTGGGTCTATTCAAAAAAAATTGTTAAGAATTATATTAAAAAACTCATGAAATGAATGGATTTTATTCACCATATCAACCATTATCTATTTTTAAGGTTAATTTATAAATTTACAAGGTTATTTTTTATGAAAAATGTTTTCAAAATATTTTCTAGTTTATTAGTTTTTAGTAGATATCTCTATAGTGGAAATTGTATTCTCCTCGTAATTGTTTTTGTGATATTTTAATGGATTTTTTATTCACCAATGATAATAAATCATGATATTTCTTACTCTCACTAGGATTATATTATAAAAAAATATTCCTTGTTATTTTTCTATATGGATTATTATTATTTTTAAGATTATATTTTTTGGGAACCATTTTCATTTCAATCATTATGTCAACCTATGAAGGAAAAATGGTGATTGTTAAGTTGAAAAATGAATGATTCTAATTGTTTTTCTAATTATATGGTACGTGGACATGTGTCTGTTTAATTTTTGGGTAGATATATTATAAAAAACGTATTGTTGGTTATGTTATAGTACGAGGATATGCGGTAGAGATATAGATCTCCAATGAATTGGGTAAAGGGATGGAGTTAACCAGTATTATGATTCGTTAAATAGATTATTGAAATTTACCAAAAAAGAAATTCCATTTGTAAGAGTGATAAGAAAATTATTTTCTAAAATACCAAGATGTTTTATTTATGATTTCATCAAGCTCTAATGGATCCTTTTCTTGAGGAATTTTTTTAAAAGGTACATGATTGTCAATATATATTAGTTTTGAATTATGTTAATGATTTTGGTAATTTATTCTTTTATATGATCTATATTTTTATGGTTTTTCATTATCTATAGTTATTATCATGCATTTTTATATTTTTATCATACCTCTATGCTCATTTTATGCTCATTGCTGAAATTCAACTATCCATTCTTAGGTCTTCCAATAATGTTCATCTGTGCTCACTGTTCTTCTATTTATTTTCCTATGGTTATAAAGAAGAAGGTTAAATTATTTTATACTAGAAAGGCTTCATCTATGGAGTATTATAAAGGATAACTAGAAGGAATGTTTTAAAATCACTACTGTAAATAAGGCTATGAGCGACCGCCATTGGCGGTCGCTAAAGGGCTGTAGCGGCCGCGCAGCGACCGCCATTGGCGGTCGCTGTTGCGTCGTCGCTAGAGGCCTTGAGCGACCGCCAGGCGGTCGCTGAAGGCCCTCTGCCGGGCACCCAATAGCGACCGCCATTGGCGGTCGCTATTCTAAAAAAAAAATTTAAATTTTTTTTTATTGAATTGAATATATATATAAATATATATATATATATATAAATATTCATATATATACTATTAAATACAATATTTTAAATATATATATATCTATATAATATATTTTAAATGTTTTAATATATATTTAATATATATATAATATCAAATCATTGTGCTGTAATAATTTAAAAACTTCGATTCAAGAAATAATCTCATTTCAGGTCGTTCGGAGCACGTTTGCTCCGAATGGGACCGCCGCACGCCGTTTTGGTGTTTAATGGCACCGGAAACGTGTTTCCGGCCGCCGCGGTCACACGGCACCTCTGAATGAGGTTCCGTCTGGCCGACCACTTCAAAATTCAAGCTCCGGATGTTGTCGTACGATTTCGTGGCATTCGGAGGTCGTTCGGGTGGTTTTGACCCCCCAACGCGCCATTTCAGCGCGCGCCGCGCTGCTGAAAACGACACAATCGGACGTGCCGTGCGCACCGCACGTCCGATGGACGTGCGGCCTCCTCCTGCATCTCAGGAATAATATTTCTATCGTTCCCGTGTGGTTTCAGGTCGTTCGGAGCACGTTTGCTTCGAATTGGACCGCCGCACGCCGTTTTGGTGTTTAATGGCGCCGGAAACGCGTTTCCGGCCGCCGCGGTCACACGGCACCTCCGAATGAGGTGCCGTCTGGCCGACCATTTCACAATTCACGCCCCGTATGTTGTCGTACGGTTTCGTGGCATTCGGAGGTCGTTCGGGTGGTTTTGACCCCCCAACGCGTCATTTGAGCGCGCGCCGCGCTGCTGAAAACGACACAATCGGACGTGCCGCGCGCACCGCACGTCCGATGGACGTGAGGCCTCCTCCTGCATCTCAGGAATAATATTTCTATCGTTCCCGTGCGGTTTCAGGTCGTTCGGAGCACGTTTTCTCCGAATTGGACCGCCGCACGCCGTTTTGGTGTTTAGTGGCACCGGAAACGCGTTTCCGGCCGCCGCGGTCACACGGAACCTCTGAATGAGGTTCTGTCTGGCCGACCATTTCACAATTCACACCCCGGATGTTTTCGTACGGTTTCGTGGCATTCGGAGGTCGTTCGGTTGGTTTTGACCCCCCAACGCGCCATTTCAGCGCGCGCCACGCTGCTGAAAACGACACAATCGGACGTGCCGCGCGCACCGCACGTCCGATGGACGTGCGGCCTCCTCCTGCATCTCAGGAATAATATTTATATCGTTCCCATGCAGTTTCAGGTCGTTCGGAGCACGTTTGCTCCTAATTGGACCGCCGCACGCCGTTTTGGTGTTTAATGGCGCCGGAAACGCGTTTCCGGCCGCCGCGGTCACACGGCACCTCCGAATGAGGTTCCGTCTGGCCAACCGTTTCACAATTCACTCCCCGGATGTTGTCGTACGGTTTCGTGGCATTCAGAGGTCGTTCGGGTGGTTTTGACCCCCCAACGCGCCATTTCAGCGCGCGCCGCGCTGCTGAAAACGACACAATCGGACGTGCCGCGCGCACCGCACGTCTGATGGACATGCGGCCTTCTCCTGCATCTCAGGAATAATATTTCTATCGTTCCTGTGCGGTTTCAGGTCGTTCGGAGCACGTTTTCTCCGAATTGGACCGCCGCACGCCGTTTTGGTGTTTAATGGCGCCGGAAACGCGTTTCCGACCGCCGCGGTCACACGGCACCTCCGAATGAGGTGCCGTCTGGCCGACCATTTCACAATTCATGCCCTGGATGTTGTCGTACGGTTTCATGGCATTCGGAGGTCGTTCGGGAGGTTTTGACCCCCAAACGCGCCATTTCAGCGCGCGCCGCGCTGCTGAAAACGACACAATCGGACGTGCCGCGCGCACCGCACGTCCGATGGACGTGCGGCCTCCTCCTACATCTCAGGAATAATATTTCTATTGTTCCCGTCCAGTTTCAGGTCATTCGGAGCACGTTTGCTCCGAATGGGACCGCCGCACGCTGTTTTGGTGTTTAATGGCGCCGGAAACACGTTTCCGGCCTCCGCGGTCACACGGCACCTCCGAATGAGGTGTTGTCTGGCCGACCATTTCACAATACACGCCCCGGATGTTGTCATACGGTTTCGTGGCATTCGGAGGTCGTTCGGGTGGTTTTGACCCCCCAACGCGCCATTTCAGAGCGCGCCGCGCTGCTGAAAATGACACAATCGGACGTGCCGCGTGCACCGCACATCTGATGGACGTGCGGCCTCCTTCTGCATCTCAGGAATAATATTTCTATCGTTCCCGTGCGGTTTCAGGTCGTTCGGAGCACGTTTGCTCCGAATTGGACCGCCGCACGCCGTTTTGGTGTTTAATGGCACCGGAAACGCGTTTCCGGACGCCGCGGTCACACGGCACCTCCGAATGAGGTTCCGTCTGGCCGACCATTTCAAAATTCACGCCCCGGATGTTGTCGTACGGTTTCGTGGCATTCGAAGGTCGTTCGGGTGGTTTTGACCCCCCAACGCGCCATCTCAGCGCGCGCCGCGCTGCTGAAAACGACACAATCGGACGTGCCGCGCACACCGCACGTCCGATGGACGTTCGACCTCCTCCTGAATCTCAGGAATAATATTTCTATCGTTCCCGTGCGGTTTCAGGTCGTTCGGAGCACGTTTGATCCGAATTGGACCGCTGCACGCCGTTTTGGTGTTTAATGGCGCCGGAAACGCGTTTCCGGCCGCAGCGGTCACACGGCACCTCCGAATGAGGTGCCGTCTGGCCGACCATTTCACAATTCACGCCCCAGATGTTTTCGTACGGTTTGGTGGCATTCGGAGGTCGTTCGGGTGGTTTTGACCCCCCAACGCGCCATTTCAGCGCGCTCCGCGCTGCTGAAAACGACACAATCGGACGTGCCGCGCGCACCGCACGTCCGATGGACGTGCGGCCTCCTCCTGCATCTCAGGAATAATATTTCTATCGTTCCCGTGCGGTTTGAGGTCGTTCGGAGCACGTTTTCTCCGAATGGGACCGCCACACGCCGTTTTGGTGTTTAATGGCGCCGGAAACGCGTTTCCGGCCGCCGCGGTCACACGGTACCTCCGAATGAGGTGCCGTCTGGCCGACCATTTCAAAATTCACGCCCCGGATGTTTTCGTACGGTTTTGTGGCATTCGGAGGTCGTTCGGGTGGTTTTCACCCCCCAACGCGCCATTTCAGCGCGCGCCGCGCTGCTGAAAACGACACAATCGGACGTGCCGCGCGCACCGCACGTCCGATCGACATGCGGCCTCCTCCTGCATCTCAGGAATAATATTTCTATCGTTCCCGTGCAGTTTCAGGTCGTTCGGAGCATGTTTTCTCCGAATTGGACCGCCGCACGCCGTTTTGGTGTTTAATGGCGCCGGAAACGCGTTTCCGGCCGCCGCGGTCACACGGTACCTCCGAATGAGGTGCCGTCTGGCCTACCATTTCACAATTCACGCCCCGGATGTTTTCGTACGGTTTCGTGGCATTCGGAGGTCGGTCGGGTGGTTTTGACCCCCCAACGCGCCATTTCAGCGCGCGCCGCGCTGCTGAAAACGACACAATCGGACGTGTCGCGTGCACCGCACGTCCGATGGACGTGCGGCCTCCTCCTGCATCTCAGGAATAATATTTCTATCGTTCCCGTGCGGTTTCAGGTCGTTCGGAGCATGTTTGCTCCGAATTGGACCGCCGCACGCCGTTTTGGTGTTTAATGGCGCCGGAAACGCGTTTCCGGCCGCCGCGGTCACACGGCACCTCCGAATGAGGTGCCGTCTGGCCGACCATTTCACAATTCACGCCCCGGATGTTGTCGTACGGTTTCTTGGCATTCGGAGGTCGTTCGGGTGGTTTTGACCCCACAACGCGCCATTTCAGCGCGCGCCGCGCTGCTGAAACAGACACAATCGGGGGGCTGTACGGGGATGCGAGGGGCTGTACGGGGGTGGCGGGGGGCTGTACGGGGGTGGCGGGGGGCTGTATGGGGGTGGCGGGGGGCTGTACCGGGGTGGCGGGGGGCTGTACGGGGGTGCGGGGGGCTGTACGGGGGTGTCGGGGGGCTGTACGGGGGTGTCGGGGGGCTGTACGGGGGTGTCGGGGGGCTGTACGGGGGTGGCGAGGGGCTGTACGGGGGTGGCGGGGGGCTATACGAGGGTGGCGGGGGGGGGGGCAGTACGGGGGTGCGGGGGGATGTATGGGGGTGCGGGGGGGCTGTACGTGGGTGTGGGGGGCTGTACGGGGGTGCGGGGGGGGGGGGGGGGGGCTGTACGAGGGTGCAGGGGGCTGTACGGGGGTGGCGGGGGCCTGTACGGGGGTGGCGGGGGGCAGTACGGGGGTGCGGGGGGCTGTACAGGGGTGCGGGGTGTTGTACGGGGGTGCAGGGGGATGAACGGGGGTGCGGGGGGGCTGTACGGGGGTGCGGGGGGCTGTACGGGGGTGCGGGGGGCTGTACGGGGGTGGCGGGGGGCTGTACGGGGGTGCGGGGGGGCTGTACGGGGGTGCGGGGGGCTGTACGGGGGTGCGGGGGGCTGTACGGGGTGCGGGGGGTTGTACGGAGGTGTGTGGGGCTGTACGGGGGTGCGGGGGGGCTGTACGGGGGTGCGGGGGGGCTGTACGGGGGTGCGGGGGGCTGTACGGGGGTGCGGGGGGCTCTCCGGGGGTGCAAAGGCCATCCCATTGATTACAAAAGTGAAAAATAAAAGTGATAACATCTAATTAATACATATTTCTTTTATCGATACCATACAGAAATTTATAAAAAATATATTGGATAATACATAATCTATATTATCAGATTTATTGATCTGTGGGAATTAGTTCGACTTTTTCAAATGTAGAATCATTCAAAATTATCTGATCAAAAAATCAATATGTGTATAAAATAGTTAAAAGACCACCATGGATGGTAATAATGCATTACTTAAATGAATAAATACAGTACATCAATGTCAACCCTACCAGTAAAAACAAAAAACATATCTCGTGAATATATGGTGCGTCACGCGTTGCCATCACTGCTACCTCCTTCTGGTGGGCCAGGTGCCTACAACAAATAAACATTATAAATATTTTAATAACAAAAATAATTTAAATTAAATATATAAATACAGTATATACCTGCGTCATATGATCCCCTGTACCATCAGCTCGACGCACATATTCCCGCAGTGCTCTAACCTCAGCTGTCAATTGCGCATTTGTCTCCTCGGAAGCGCGCAGCCGTGCCTCAAAATCTGACATCTGCTGTGTCATATGAGCAACAGCAGGACCGACAACCGTAGCGCGTGACACTACAGAATGAGGAATCCCTGCTCCATAGGTCAAACTATAGCCATGCTCGTCCTGACCAATAATGCGATGAAAGATCTCATCCCGTCGCATGGGAAGCTGTCGCTGGTCCTCTGGCAGATGTTCTAACTCAGCTTCAAATTGATCCTGTGAAATATTTAAATATATATAAATATATATATGTTAATATAAAGATTTATGTAATTATTGGTAAGTACAGACACTTACTATCAATTTTGCAACCTCTGGATCATTGCGATCACGAGTCCTTATCCACACCGACATTTTATCAGTTTCTGCACCTTACCCTCGCAACTGTATATTAAAAGAATATAAAAACAAAACCATATTAATTAATTAATTAAAAAATGAATAATATGTACCTCATGTCGGATCTGAGACACGTGACGAGTCCCGAGCCTGTGAGCTGGTCCCTGCAATGCTCGATTCTCCGAATGGCGTGTTGACACCTCCTACATTCAATTCATTCAAATTTCAAACAAATCACTTATTCTTGAAAATATATATACAGAAAAATAATTAATATACAAACCGCAACACCCTCAGTAGACCAATATGCAACCAAGTCATGCCACTGAGCCGGGAGGACACCTCTCGGGACTTTTTCCAAAATGTCAAGGGCACCCACATTTGGTACCCAGTGGTCCCTCTTCACTTTGCCTTTATAATCTTTCCACAGCTTACGGAATTTTCTCATACACACGGGCCGAAACTCTTCAGGGCATACTTTCAAATTTTTCTATAATGAAAATACTCAAACATATTAGTATTATTTATAAATAGAAAATAATGTAAAATTATTTTCTTACCTGAACCTCCCTCCATAGACGATCTAATGTGTCCTGAGGGATAGAAGCCCAATCACGCGTGGTCAATGGAAATCGATGGGGGTAACGTATGATATGACCCAGCTGACGAATAAATGCCGGGGCATTCGGTCCCACGGGATGAAATACCTCATCAAATGAAACATCGATCATCGTGTCAGAATTCCATGCTAATATGCCACGACCAGGGCCTCTCCTGCGAGAGGAAGAAGCAGCCGAGTCTGATCCTGTTGAAAACAATTTTATATATAAATTGACAAATGTTATATATATATATATATGTCAATTACATAAAAAATATAGACAATGACATTCAAACATACCTCGACCCTGAGACGTAGATGCCTCAGATGGATGATGTGGATTTTCTGCCTCTTCCCTAACATGTCTGCAGTCATACAAAGTATAAGTAATGAGTCCAAAGTGTTTAAAAGATAAATTGGATTGTTCTTAATAAATCAAACTTGTACAACTGTTAATCAAACAAAAAATGCATTGAATAATTAGTTGTGAATGAATTTTAAAAAATCAGAAAGTTAATCAACCTAAATATTTATGACTGAATTAACTTACAAAAGTGAGGATTAAAACTTATAAGGATTTATAAAATGATTAGATAATTTATGATATCCTAGGACATTCTGCTGAATAGCGGGAAAACAATTATACCTTTCATTAAGCATGAAAATCGACCGTTTCTCCTTCAACAGCCGCTCTGACCCAATAAATATCTTCTTCACATTGAACTACGGTATGTTGATCAAGTTGTTGGTAAACAAACGGAATAGTCTCAGGTTCATCTTCTTCAAATAAAAACACTCCTCGCCGAGACATTTTGACAACAACTTGCCAACATGGATCCGAAGGCAAAGTAACGAAGAATAATTGTTCCGCTTGTGATGTCAAGATGAAAGGTTCATTCTCAACTCGTTCATTATTTCTGTATAACAAATAGTTAAAATTCACCAATGAAAACTGATATTGATCGACTTTACATCCACGCACTGGATCAACCCAATTACACTTTAACAATATGTACTTCAAACCGTGTGTGTATACAACTTCAATGATATCTATCAATTGACCATAGTAATAACCAGAATCGACAAAGGGACAACCAATTCCACTATTTTTTGTTGCTCGTTTGTCGTCAACATCTTTAATGCGAAATCGAAAACCATTAGAATCAATAGCTTTATAACGACGAGCCGTTATAGATGGACCCTCAGCCAGTTGGATAAATACTTCAGGTAGCGTGGGTTCCCCTAACTCCCTCATCTTACGAACCTACATAATTTATAAAAATCAATACTGATATATGCAGAAAGAATTAGTTTAATACTTCACTCATAATGAAAATCAATTTATACATACATAATCCTTGAACCAATCATGAAATGCCGCATAATGAGATTGTTGAATTTGCAACTCAGTATCATGATGCATCTCTTCTTTTATCTCATTAATGTGTTTCCTGCAAATGATTACGCGATGTTTAAAAGATCAACTTATGCAAAGAAAACATGTAAAAGTTATACAAGCACATTGATAAGATACTTACTGCATTAATGGTGCAACTGATGGAGTATTGAACAAGATATATCGATGTGCTTGTATCCACTCGATGTTGTCCATATCAAATGTGGTTCCTTCTCCAACTGGACCATCGTGAATCCGAGAGGGCTTATCTAATTTTGTTTCAACATCCGTAAGATATTCTGCACAAAAGGTAGTACACTCATCCATCAAATAACCATTGGCTATTGATGCCTCTGGATGAGCTCGGTTGCGTACAAATCTTTTCAATGTACTCAAATACCGTTCAATAGGATACATCCACCTGAATTGCACTGGACCAGCAGCCATTACTTCACCAGTTAGGTGCACTGTTATGTGGACCATAACATCAAAAAATGAGGGGGGGAAAAGTTTCTCAAAGTGACAAAGCGTAAGTACAATTCGGACCTGCAAACTTTTTAAATCACTCATTCGTTGATTTCTTAAACAAAGCTGTCTAAAAAAATTACTCATCTCAATCAAGGGATGAACAACATTGGGGGATAAACAATCACAAATTGCGATTGGAATCAACTGCTGAAGTAATATGTGATTATCATGACTTTTCAACCCTTGCAATGTCTTGCTCTTCAAATTCACACACTTTGAAATATTAGAAGAGTAACCATCAGGCACCTTGACCATCTTCAAAATGGAAAGAAATGTCTCTTTCTCCTCTGCAGTCATCGAATACTGTGCATCAGGCATATATGACTTGTTTCCCTCAGCTAACTGTAAATGCAACTGTTTCCTTAAACCCATTTCTTCCAAATCACGGCGTGTATTAACATGGTCCTTTGACTTTCCACTGACACCTAAAATGGTCCACAATATGTTATCACAAACATTTTTTTCAATGTGCATGACATCCAAATTATGCCTCAACATGTTAGTTTTCCAATACGGAAGACTATAAAAAATACTTTTCTTTTTCCAATTGTGACTGTGCTGCCTACCCGCAGCACGAATATTACGTACTGGAGGAGCCACCAAATCCTGAATTTCATATACCATACAGATGTTTTCTTCCTCAATCTGCGATAACATTTCGACTCTTGTCATGATCTTTGGTGCTGGGATGAACTCTCTAGAACCATCAAATGCCACTCTGTCCTTTCTGAACCTGTGCTGGGGAAGGAGAAAACTCATGTGACCCATGTATGCCCATTTTTTGGAATGTTTAAGCCATACAGATTTTTTACTTTTATTGCAACAAGGGCAAGCAAATTCCCCTTTCGTACTCCAGCCTGATAAATTTGCATAAGATGGGAAGTCATTGATTGTCCACAATAAAGCAGCATGCAGTTTTAACATTTCATTCGTTTCGCAGTCATAAGTCATCACACCATCGCCCCAAAATTCATTCAACTCATCAATCAATGGTTGAAGGTAAACATCAATCTTATCCCCCGGACTTTTAGGTCCATCAATAAGAGTGGAAAGTAATATAAATTGTTGCTTCATAAAAAGCCACGGAGGAAGATTATATAGAACCAACACCACGGGCCATGTGCTATGAGTTGCACCAACCATAGACTTGAATGGATTGAAACCATCTGCTGCCAATCCCAATCGGACATTACGAACATCTTTAGAAAAGTCAGGATGTCTCCTATCAAAATCCTTCCATTCATGAGAGTCTGCCGGGTGGGTTAACATGTCACTTTCATGAACTCTTTCTGCATGCTATCTCATTAAATTAGAAACTTTAGATGACATAAAAAATCTTTTCAACCTCGGTTTAAGGGGAAAGTAATGCATTTGCTTTATGGCAATCGGTTTCCCTTGTACCGCAATATGACTTTGATGAGTCTTATTTCCCCTGTTCTCTTTCCACCTGGAAGCGCCACAAACCGTACAGATATCCAAATGAGCAGTTTCATTTCTAAACAACATACAGTTGTTTGCACATGCATCTATAGTCTCATATGTAAAACCTAAGTTCTCTGTCAACTTACGAGCATAGTAATACGACTCCGGAATCTTAGCGTCGACAGGAAGAACTTTTTTCAATAAAACCAGAAGCATGTCGAATGATGTGTCTGACCAATTATTCAAAGTCTTCAAATGCAACAACTCCACGATAAACGACAGTTTATTGTAAGAAGTACATCCAGGATATAATTCTGTTTTCGCATCATCAAGTACTTCATAAAACCTCCTCGAATCACGATCTGCACCAGAGCGAAGATTTATCTCATCGGCCTCAAGATTCTGGATGTCAATGCCTTCAGGATCAAACCCACGTACCATTTCAGTAAGCATTTCATGCATTGGATAAGTCATCCTTGCATCAACATCCATCTGAGCTGTATCTGTATTTTGACAACAAACATATTCTTCTCCATGACGAGTCCAACTCTTATAATTTTTCAGAAATCCATTAAAGAAAAGGTGCTCCCTCACAGTATCTCGTGTGAATTGATATCTGTTAACACATTTTCTACATGGAAAACTAATATAGTCACTTTCAAATCCTCTCGTGAAGTCAATAAACTGCAAAATGCCATTGAAATATTCTCTAGACGTTCGATTTGGAAGATCAATCCAACTCTTATCCATAATAATATCTGTATAACAAACATTTACACAATACTTATTACATTTACATTTTTCAAATCAACTATATTCAAAATAAATATTAACCATTTGTTTATGAACCATTGATAAAATAATAATGTAACTGAAAGCTCATGTTACCTGATTGAGCTACAAACCTGAAAGGGAGGGGAGCCGAAGGCGGTGCTGCGAGGGAGAGGAGGCAGCGAAGGGGAGCCGGAGCCAAAGGCGGTGCGGCAAGGGACGGGCGGTGGTGGCGGCAGGGAGCTGGAGGAGAGGAGGTAGTGAGGGGACAGGGGACGGGCAGCGAGGGGGGGGGGGTGTCCGGGGTCGGGGGGGGGGGGGGGGCTGTCCGAGGTGCGGGGAGGGGTGTCCGGGGTGTCGGGGGCCTGTCAGGGGTGCGGGCAGGGGTGTTCAGGGTGCGGGGGTGTCCGGGGTGCAGGGGAGGGGGGCTGTCTGGGGTGCAGGGGGGCTGTCGGGGGTGCGGGGTGGGGTGTCCGGGGTGCGGGGGGCCTGTCCGGGGTGCGGGGGGGGGGGGGGGGGGGGTGGGCTGTCCGGGTTCGGAGGGGGGTGTCCGAGTGCAGGGGGGCTGTCCGGGGTGCGAGGAGGCGTTCGGGGTGCGGGGGGCGGTCCGGAGTGCGCGAGGGGGGGGGGGGGGGGCTGTCCGGGGTGCGGGGAGGCGTCCGGGGTGCAGGGCGCGGTCCGGAGTGCACGGGGGGGTGCTGTCCGGGGTGCGGGGAGGCGTCCGGGGTGCGGGGGGCGGTCCGGAGTGCGCGCCGGGGGCTGTCCGGGGTGCGGGTGCCGTCCGAGGTGGGGGGGGGGGAGGGCCGAGAGGCCGGAGGGCACCGGCCGGAGGCCCGAGGGCGGAGGGAGGCGGCCGGAGGCCGGATGGCAGGCGACGAGGGAGGGCAGGCGGCGGGGGAGGCCGGGCGGCGGGGGAGGGCGGGCGACGGGGGAGGGCGGGCGACGGGGGAGGCCGGGCGGAGGGGAGGCCGGGCGGCGGGGGAGGCCGGGCGGCGGGGGAGGCCGGGCGGCGGGGGAGGCTGGGCGGCGGGGGAGGGGAGGGCGGCGAGGGAGAGCGGCGAGGGAGGGAGGGGGTTAGGGCGGAGGGAGATCGAGGGCGCGGGGGGGGGGGGGGGGGGGGCAGAAACCCCCCGAATTTTTTTATGCAGGTTAGCGACCGCCATTGGCGGTCGCTAATTGTAAGCTATAGCGACCGCCAATGGCGGTCGCCCGAGTCTGGGGGGCTCCACTGCCCCCTTTTCTAGTAGTGAATTATAAAAGGTTGGTAAAATTGGAAAAAATGATAACATGAGGACATGAATATTTCATTGAATGTTTTTCCCTAATTCCCAAAAACCATTAACATAAAATATTAGATGGAATGTAATTTATATATTATTATTTTTTATATTATTTTTTGAACAGATAAAATTGTGTCACATTTATCATTATCAAATCCATTAATATAAAAATACAATTTTTATCACCAGATCGGGGAGTGTGGATTTGGTCTGTTATAGTCGATATCAACAATGGGTGTAGATAAATTTAGAGATTAGGATTATTTTCCGGAGATGTTAACTTAAGATTTATTGATACAATCCTGGGTTTATAAGTATCTTATTTATCCATTATTTGAAGGAATATAATCTCATTTTGATGTTTTAGTTGATATTATTTTGAGGCAATTAATTATTTTTTGTAATATGTTTTATTGGATTTAGGTATCTAAAACCATTAGGTATAACATGAATGATTATTTCAAAAGAATACTATTATATTTAGGTATCTAAAACCATTAGGTATAACATGAATGATTATCTTATAATGTTCTAGACAATTTTGTTTTAGTAAGGGAAGGAAGAATATATCATCATCCATTTATATATATCATTATCAATAGTAATTTGATAAAATTTCATCACACATCAACTATTACTAATTATCATTCAGAGTAAAAGATGATATAAAGATGGAAACTGATTAAAACACACTTCCAAAAGACAAAATTTCATTTATGGTTTTGATGACAGTCAAGTAAGTATATTTCCATATTATAATTGTATATATGATAAAGTAATTACTCTACTCTAGGAAAAGGATCATGAAACAAAAATTCTATCATATTACCTACATTTTTTATAAATCGATGTTCTTTTTTACAACACTTTTATATATGGTTTTTTGGTCATTAACATTCAAATGTTCATTCATTTTCTTATGATTAATATTATATTCCACTCTTCATCGTTATTAGAACATTTATTTTATTCCCCCGATTTCCATATTTTCACATCCAACTAATGTTATCCATTTGTAAACATGGTTATGTTTTAATCTGGATGACAATTATATTTAATGTTCGCACTCATCAGGAGGATGTTTTGTTATCCCTTTTTTCAATGGGGGTTTCCAAAAAATGTATTTCTAAATTATAAAACCATGATTACCAAGATCAAGTTAAAATTTTGAGAAAAAAAATTAATTAAGGTGTAAGCTGAAGAATTTGACACCCTAATAATTTAAAATAATACTATGATTAATATCCAAAAAGACGCAACATCAGAATTAAATTAACAATGGAATATAATTATTTAAATATGGATTTTATAGAATAGTAATTTAATATTTGGGTATTAATAGTATTAAAATCACTATCAAAATATATTAATCACCTACCCAATTAGTGTTTATTCACAAATACTTTAGAATTAATTATTCGTTTTTAAATAAAGTCACTTTATTCTTATAAATTTTTTTTCGCATAAAATGATTTGTATTTTAATTTATTATTTTGTGAAAAAAATTATAATTAAATTCCGACATATTCATACTTTTTATTTGATAAATATTGAAACATTTTTACAATTAAAATATCAAAATTACCCTACAATAAATTTTTATGGTTTTTTTGAATTTTTTCTATGAAGATAGTGAAAATACCAATTTTTGTAAAACTATAATTTTATTTCAATAAAAATTCCCTTGATATTTTAATTTTATCTCAAAGTGACTGAAATTTTATTTAATTTTATATAAACATGTTCATTATATTCGCATCGTCATTATACATGATTTTAGATTAAGTTCATTTTTTGGATAAAAAGCAAATTTTACTGAAATTGATTTTCATTTTGTTTTATTTATTTATGTTAAAATTGATATCTCCCACTAATAAAAATTTAATCACATGAAATGTATCCAATATTTCGAATCACAAGGTTTGAATTTTATAAATAATACCCTTTTATTTTTTATCATTTTGAATAGTAACATAGGTAAATATTTGTCACCACATTAAGGGGGAATCATGTAATTAAAGGAAAAAAATGAAAAGGATAAAAAATAACATTAACAATTGACAATAATTTAATATATGAGTGGGCTTTTACCATCCTCATATATTATTTTATGTTATTAATTTTTTTTATAATTCTTTTAAAAGGACAAATATATTATTTCATTTAATGGAAAATAAAAAATATCACTCTCAATGTTTTAATGTCTCAACATTTTTTATTTCCTTAAAAATATGTTATGTTCAGTTATAAATTTTTATTATTAATATTATTAATTTTTTATCATGAAAATTTAATTTTAATTTTATTTTATGAAATAATTTACATAAATGCTTATGAAGTGCAGACATAGTGCTTGTACAAGTAGTAGAAAAATAAATTAAATGATATTTTAATCATTATAAGTTATATTATTATTGATTTTCTTTTTGAAAAAGATTATATAGATATAACATATTATTATGTGTTAAAATTATATATTATAATCTCATATATAATTTGATGACTATAAAGTCAAATTAAACAAATAGTTTCAAAAATTAAATTAATGATATTTTATAATATAAAATATTTTATTAAATTAATCAAAATTCATAAATAAACTTATATCTAACCATTTTAATTGGAAATTGTTTAAGATGTCATCCATGGGCCATATTTGGGAAATGTTTTCTTTCATACTACCATTATCTTTACATGTATAGAAAAAAACCTTGATATTGTGGAAATCATCAAAATGGTTAAGAGGGGGTTAAATAAGATAGATAATGGTTAGTAAATCGCCTAAAATGGCCCAAATTTTATTGAATGAGACTATATAGAATCTCACCCATACTATTTTTCATGTATATAATTTTCCCCCTTTTCCATTATAATTAATTTATCTTAATTTAATGTTTCGAGTAATTTCATGACTACCCCTCCCCTAACTATTGAAAGGGAATGTCTTTTCCACTCTTTTTCACACCTTTTTGGTATAATATATTACATAATTACAAAAAAATATCTTACCAACATTCCTCCCCACATTATAATTGTCTTATTTTTGGAATAATACGATCCTTATAGGGATTTAGTTTCAAGGGAAATAGGGTTTACCAAACACGAGGTATATAATTTAACGGAATGTTTTTGTTTTGTTTCTTCACATACCACATTAAAAATGATTATAACCACTAATATAAAATTAAATTAATAAAAAAACTATAATTATATGATATTTTGTTAATTAATAAACTTTATTACATAATCGTATACTATAACATGGGAAATTAAACTATCGGTCGGGTGTTTGTAGGACTACATCCTCACGAACTAATATACTTAATTTTCTATAACTATCACTAATGGTTGTCTATAATGACAGGTATAATGAATATATATGATATTAATAACATAATTGCTTTTCTAGAAATATAATATATCATTTATTTTATTACTGATCCATCTATTTTAAAATGATAATTTCATTCATGTATAAGTGTGGATTACCACCACCACGAAGTGATATGATTCATTTTTTAAAAAAACCTCACATATATGGTTTATATAAGTTTATTTAAATATATAATTTATAATTTATTAAATAACTATAATTATATAAATATAAAATGATACTAACCTTATTTTCATCTTGTACGTTAAAAAATGTAAATGTTACATATATGTATCTACAACCTAACATTACAATTATTGTAATGTAAATAATTTTTCATAACCACTTACATAGATGGTATTAAAAGTAAAAATAATAGATAAAGATTATAATAATTTCATTATTATTATTTTTGAGGTGATATATTAATGGGAACATTTACCACCATGAATATACTAATTTAGTTTGGAAATAATTAATTCAAAATCCATAAAATACCCAACATAAACTTAACTAATTACATAATTAAATATTTAATTAAAATTAATATAATAAATGTATTTGGAATTATATATTATTCTTATAAATGGTTTTCGTAAATTAATTAATTGATGACCTTTTACTATAAAATATTTAAATTACATACATGGTAGGTCTGCACTGAAGGTTTAGGATTTCATATCAATTTCCCTTCATTGAGAAATATTTTATTATTATATACAATTTTTTTATTGGACATGTACAAACATATTAAAATTTTATCATTAACACTTAATAAATCATAGAATATTATTGTATAATTTAAATTATTTCATCCAAGGGTATTTTATTAGAAGGTTACAAAGTGGTAAGGGGAACCATTACCCATATTTCATTCATTGAGTTATATCAATTATTCATTGATTATATTATACTGAGATTATGTGTTAAATGAACATGTTTGATTTATTTTTTATTTGAAATTTTTTAGGTGGATTTAATTTTTTTACAAATATCCAACACCTATTATTTCTTAAATTCAAAGATATGACCTTTATAAGGGTTATTCAACTCAGATTTTCCTTCTTTGAGACATATGTTTATCTTTTGAACCTATATTATTTTATGAGGTGTATATACTGGCCCTTTTATTTTTAAATCATTTATATATTTATATTCTTGGTATTTAAATGTAAATTTTAATGTATTTTTTTCACGGGCATATTATTCCAAAGGTACAAATATTGTATGGATTTTTTTGATATAATATCATATAATTTTGTGGTTTTATTTGACTAAACACCCATCAGAAGTGATCATATGATATTATATTCATGAACAAAATAAATATTATTCTCATTTTGTGGTCAATTTTGTTTACCAATTCAATTTCAATTTTCTCCAATGATTATTAATGAAATATTGGGGAAATTGTTTATATGTGATACTTATATTGCATCATATTCTAGATATGGAATCTTTCACATCCATATAAATTTATTATAAAAATTATACAAAAATGTACTTTTCTAAAAATAATGGATACCATAAATTAATTTTTAATCATATTTTAAATTCAATTATATGTTATTAAAAGCAGATCTCAAATTATTTCCACTTGTATATCTTTTTGATATCTTCACAAAAGTTTCAAAATAATTTCTATTTTTAATAATCACAACATGAATGGATTTTCCAAACCATCATAACCAATATTTTATTTAAATATTCCATTATTTTTTTCCATTTTCCAATTTCATGGAATTTATTTTAATAATATTTTTTTATTTTATAGTTTTTAAAATTTATTTTAAAATTAGAAAGTGAATTTTTTTCAGGAATATTTTTACTTGTCATTTAATTGATTTTTTATTTATTAATGATAAATCCCTTGTTGTTACTTATGCTCCAGTAAGGATATTTTTTTATTATACTACCCAAATTCATTATTTTTATGGATTATGATTTATTCAAATATATTTTCATGTTAATTGTTTCTTATTCATGCTTAAATAAAGGAATGAAAAGGTAATTAATATTATCATATTTAAAAGTGTATGCTTCTAATTTTTCTCTCCTTCTATGGAACATGGAAATGTGTACTGATGATTTTTAGGTGGATTTATTATAAACTAAATATGGTTTTTTATAAACTGAGGATAATTGTTCCCAATATAGAAAACAAATGTATTGGGTAATGGGAAAGAGTTAACTGGTTATAGGTTTATAATAAGATATTTTTATACATTACTAGCAAGGTTATACCATTTATAAGTGTAGTATAAAAATGTTTTTCCAAGTCACCATTATTTTTTATTTATTCATGAATCATGTTCAAATGGATCCTTTTCTAATGTATTTTTTATATGGATCTTTATTGTTGAATTATATTCCCCTTGCATTACTTTAGAATATTGTGTCATGTCTCATATTTTATGATCAATATTTTTACAGGTGTGAGTTATGTTATTTTATGATCATGCAATTTAATTATGTCATAATACATGTATTATCATATTATAATCATTGATAACATTAAATTATTAATTCCTATGTTTAAGCTTAATAAAACTTTTAGCTCGCCTATTTTATGTTTCCTTTTCTGTGTGTTTTAAAGAATGATGTTAAATTATTTGTGTTAGATCCAATACATTGTGGAGGTATGTCTATATTTTAATTTTGGTTTCAATCTATTATTAGTGGTTTATGAAATTTTTCTCGGAATTATTTCAGGTCTTGGGGGTGTTCCAAGGGTTTGGGACATGAAATCATGGAAAACAAACCTAATCATTGAAAGATGCATAGTCGGAGAACTGTACATAAAACGGTGCAAGAATTCCTATGTAACTTTATATAACTAGAAAGAGGCTTACTGTATGGTTAAGTGAATTGTGTGACATTCCTAGGTTACTAATTTATGTATCTTCCCTTGGAAAGTGGCTAGAATATGGTTTTTGCATGGTTTGTAAAACCGTCCGCGTAAACTGTGCACCCCTATAAGGTTTGAAAAAATTACCAAAAATATCCATTATAATATTCTAAATCCTCACCTGATTTACACCACTCATTTACTCCTTTGAAACCTAGTTGTGATTAATATCTTACAAGGTCTTCCAATTATGATACTCCTTCATCTATAGGTCATTTGGAGTATCTCCGGTTGAGGATTGATGCTTTGGGTAAGTCTAATCACTCTCTCTCCTCTCTTTTTGGTTTAGGGTTTGCATCATTATCATATATCCATATGAAGCTCTAAAACACTTCTTCATCAGTGAGATATAGGTTGAGGCTTAAATGGGTGGTTGTATTAGGATCTATGTCTTCGATTAGTAGTCCATTCATCAATTGATTCATGGTAGTTAGTCTACATGTTATAGCCCTTGTTCTTTACATAGATTAGTGCATGTGGGGTTTTATTCATGTACCCTCCATGAGGTCTTCTTGGTTTTATTTTAATGACTTGAAATAATGATAATATAAATAACCATTTAAACCTATCATGATATTTATGGGGTGTATGGGCGATGAGAAGACTAATTTTGGTCCATCCATGGGGTGCGCCGATCCTCCAGAATGTGGTTAACAGAAATGTAAAGTGTGAAATTCACATGGGAATTGGTAGATACCAGGATGAATGTGTAAGTTGATTTATAAAATTATTAATAAAGGATCTTGAGTAGGTGTGCCTATATGTGTATAATGGGTATGGGTTTTTTTAACATGAGAAATGTGCTAATTGGTTGAAAATTGAAATGTTCCAAATGAATTGTGTTTTCCACTAGAAATGTATAAGTGGGATAATATATGGGTACAATTAAATATTTTTATTGAGTTAGGAATGTGAAATGTGAATTGGGTAAAAAGGGTATGTGATATGAATGATAATGAGTTAATTTATTTTGGCATAATATTTATTCCCACTATAGTTGTTTTTGTAGTTATATTGCCAATGATATTGGATATGTTTGGTTGAAATGTGGTTATATGTGTGAGTGGATAACTTTTAATTTGAACATGTCTTGGTCGTGGGGTGTGCTAACATGAGGGTCAATGACCATGGGTCGAGTTGGACTGAGGCTTTAAACTCTACCCATTAATGCATGGGTTAGGGAAGGGGACATAATTCTATTCCCCTAGTGGTTTCATTCCACTTGGACTGAGGCTTTGAGGTAAGGATAATGTGGTTATTGTGATGTTTTTACCGAGTGAGATAGGAAAATAATTATTCTCGTATGCCTTGAAATTTTTGATCATGCATAACACATTGAACACTTAAAAAGGCTGAATTACGTACTAAGATATTATAATCATTGAATCGAAATTTAATAGACGGCCAACTTATAGGAAACCATATTAATATTGTCCCTAGAATTTTATTTTATTTAATTCTCATTTCATTGTTACATGAATTCGCTATCTATTTATTGGATATTTTTTTGACAGCATTGGTGGTGGCCTAATGAGTTGTACTCATACCCTTGTCAGGCTACCATTGGGTACCCACGCAGACAGCTAGTTTGTAGGTCATCACAACGGAGAAGGCTTTATTCTAGGGAGTTTAGTTGGGAATAGAACATGCATGGATGAGGTTCTAGACACGTATTCAAGGTTGTTTTGGGGATTCTATTGTATGAATTTATTTTGTGTTTGGATCACTATAGAAATTTGTATCATGACATTACATGTTTACCATTGGTTGTGGTTTGTACCCAGTTTTATGGGAATTTATCTATGCATGTTTATTGGTTATTACACATGTTTCGACTATTTATTCTTTTTATTTGGTGTGTATTACTTTGGAATATAGGGTTTATTCTCCCCGCATGACTAATATAAACCATCGTTGCTAGTCGGGAACATCTAGAATATAGGGAGGCATGTTGAACGTCATGTGGAAGCCCAACATGGGGAACTAGTTAGTGTCCCCTAGTTTGGGGTTTTTAAAAAGGGTCATTAAAGGAGTTATTTTCTCTCTCATACTATTTAGGAATGGTATATGGGAGATTAGGACGGTGTTGGGCCTTGGAAATGAGTTCGTGCTTTGGAGTTGCTAACCCATGCATGAGGAAAAACCAAAGTCACCCTAAGTAAGAATTATAGTTCTTGTTTTGTGTTGCTACATTTAAATATACTTCACCATCAGGTGATGCACTTATTGTACTATGTGATGGTTTTATGATATTTCTCTCCTAGATAGAATAACACAAGGATTTTCATTCATGAATAATTATAGGAACATATGTATATAAGTGACATGTACCTTGGTAGGCATGCACACACATGGGTTGGATGTGTCGGACATAAAGTGGTAGGATGCATTGGATTTTCTTGAAGGTGATGAAAATTGTGTCTAAAGAAGTCATACAACAGGGAAAAGGGGGAGAAAATGTTAAATAAAAATAAATAAATTATTGTTGATAATGGGTGGTAAGTGAATTAGAATGTTATTGTAGAATGTTTTGAAATGAGAATAGTTTGTAGTGGTGTAGAATGTAAGTCTTATAATAGTGTTAATTAGTTACATTCTGTTAACTGTCATTCATAGTAATGATCATTGGGGGTTTTTTCCCTGTATGATAAGTCCCATTTTGGTGGTGAATATGAAATGGTTTGTTTATCGGTAGTGTTGATAATTTCTTCATATTATGTGAACACTTTATGTACAATGTCCTAAAGCTCATGTTTGTCCTAGTAGAGATATTCCCTCATAGATACCTCTATCAGTCGGCCTATAAGAGAATGTATCCAAGAATATTATTTTTGGTTGTGGATTAAGAAAAAGTGGCGACTCAATAATATAGAGAAGATCATTTATGTGAGAACTTTGATGGTTTCATACAAATTATGGAATATGACCTAGCGTATGTTTCACTGAGTATGTTTGAAATGAACAAGGATTTTCAAAAATAGGGACCTATGAACCATATCAGAGAGGGTAGGATCGAGGAAGTAGTGTTTGGGATAGATTCTATCCAAACAATTCATAATCATCATGTGAATCCTTCTGAGAAATGATTAAATTTAGTGGCCTATATGTTGAGGGGCCAATAAAATCATTGGTATGGAATTTTGGTTTAGACTAAGTAGGATAAAGATATGGTGTTCATGGATATTTAGGAAAAGTTTTTAGAACACTTATATCAAAAACAAATTGAGGGAGGATAAGGCCATATATTTTATGAGTTTGAAATTATGGGAAATGTTGATGATGGATTATTGTAATTATTTCAATTATCTCCACCTCTTCATTCCAACGTTGGTAGGAGAAAATGTATTTGTGGTAAAAAGATTTCAGGACGGGCTTGGACATGAGATTAGGTCCCAAGTGAATATCACCCATTTGAAATGTTTTTCTAAGGTAGTCAATCAAGATCTTATATTAGAATGGGAACTTGAAGGAAGATTCTAGTTGTGATATTTTAGTGCCATCTGGGAAGACAAGTGGTGCAACTAATGAGAAAAGAAGTTCTTTTTTTTGGAAATCTCCATTAGGAAGAAAGAACACAGAGGAATCAGATGACGGGAAAGGCTATTAGGGTGGAGAAAAATTGTACTTTTATCATTGTGGAAGGCCATGGAACATGTGCATATTGTGTCCCTAACCACCAATCATGATTTGAGCATACTTCAGACTATGTCATGTGTAGAGGTTCTATAGGAAAATGTGATAGTTGATAAATGATGATTGCTAGAGGTAGATGCAGAGTACAGACCAAGGTTCAGTTACCCCATATTAATAATTTTAAGGGTTGGGATATGGTGGTTTTGGAGATTTGTTTGTGTGGTTTTTTGTTCTCAACATGTCGGATATTTACCTAATTCTGGGTATGGATTGGATGGCATTATACCAGGACCAAATAAATTGTTATAGATTAAGGGTAACAGTCACATCTCTTGATGTAGATACTTATGTCCTTCATGGTGAGTGGGATTTTTTAGAGAGCTGAATATGTCCAGTTTTCCTGCAGTTGGGTGAATAGATATCCCATGTTTCATGTCTTCTGCAAGATTATGGGGGAATAGAGTATCAAGTCTTTTCTTCCATTTTGGATCTATATCAGGATATGTTTCCTGAGGATTTTCTGGGGCTACCACCAGAGAGAGATGTTGAGTTTACGATTGAACTGCTGCCAGGGACAAAGCTAATTTACAATCTTCTATATCAGATGGTGCTGGAAGAAAATTAAGAACATAAGGTTCAAAAAGATTAATTTGATCATAATGGATTTATCAATCCTTGTAAATCCCCTTGGGGATCTCTCATACTATATTCCAAGAAGGTAGATATATTGTTAAGGCTATGTGCTTGTTATAGAATACTAAATTAGATGAAATTTATGAAATGGTACATGCTTCCAAGAATTGATGATCTGTTTGAACATCTAAGTGGTGATTCAGTGTTTTAAAATATTTAATTAGGATCAGGATAACACAATATTAGGGTGGGTCCTTCTGACGTACTACGGTTAGATTTTCAAAGCAGGTATGGGGTATATCAGTTTTTGGTGATGTCATTCACATTGACCAATGAACTGGAAATGTTTATGGATTTTATGAATCATACATTTCACCCATATCTATATCAGTTCATAGATTTTTTTGTTGAGTGCATCATTGTGAACTCTATAACTCTTGACTATCATGCTAAACATCATGATGTCTTCCTGAGTACACTATGAGACAAAAATCATTATGACAATCAGTCAAATTTTCATTTCTAGATTTATAAAGTGCACTTATTGGGACCCATAATTTCTATGTTAGGTTTGTTAGAGGATCCTGAAAAGGTGTAGGCTGTGAAGACATTGGATCATCCCAGGAATGCTTATGATGTTTGGAGTTTTCGGCCATTTTCTGGTAAAGGATGGAGGATCATTAAGTATTTCTCTCATTTGGAAGCACCACTATTAGGCTTAACTAAGAAGGGGATTATGTTTCTGAGGTCTAAGTCTTGCGAGAATTCTTTCCAAGATTTGGATAAGTGGTTTATTTCCAAACCATTTTTTATTTTACCCAAACATGGTCAGAGGACCACCTTGTTCTGGGACCCATCTCATGTTGGACTCAAGGAAGTATTTATGTAGGGTGATCATGTTGTAGCTTATTGGTAAATTTAATTGAATCCACGTGAATGGTATTACCCTAATCATGAAAATGACCTTGATGTTATGGTTTCTTCCATAAAGTTAATGAAGAATTACCTTTTAGGGTAAGGTTTACGGTGTTTACTAATCATAAAATCCTTATGTACATAATCTCTTAGCATGATTTAAATATTTGGAAGTGGAGGTGGGTCAAGATCCTACAAGACATTGATTTTGAGTTAGTTTATAGAACAGAAATGGGAATAGTGTTTCATATTCTCTATTCTAGAAGAATCAAAATCAGGTGGTTTTCGAATCCAACTCAGAGTGGATAATGATGGACTTGTTTGATGAGATTCACCTATAAGTACATGATGGTCACGAAAAATTACCCATGTGTCTATAATAGTTGAGTATTAAATTTTGAGATGGGTTAAGGATATTCTATAGAAGGATCTAGAGTGTTTGGATATGAAGGGAGGTCTTAAATGTGGGGAATCGCCTTCTAGTTGGGCTACTGGTGATTATTGGATTGAAAATGTTTAGGGTGTATGGTTATGCCCGTGTCTATTCAGGAAGAGTAGATGTGTGAGTTCCATGCATCGAACTGGTTAGTGCATCCTGTTTTGAATAATATATACTATGATCTGTGTAGGTATTATTGATGACTGAGAATGAAGACAGAGGTTGTTTTTTTTTCACACGATGCCTTACCTATCAATAAGTGAAAGTCATGCATCAGTTTCCAGGTTCTCTCTTGTAGTCATTTCTCTTCTTGGAGTTAAAGTGGACTGACATAACGATGAAATTCATAGTCATTATTCTTATCATTCCACATTATAATGATGTAGTCATGGTGGTTGTGGATCGACTAACTAAGGTTGTCCATTTCTAACCGATCTAGGAGACTTACACAGTTGATTAGTTTGGTGAGTTATATGATTGAGAGGTAGTTTTGTTTCATGGTGTTCTGTGAACTATAGTTTCAGATCCTGATCCACATTTTATATCTCTCTTTAATAAGAGAACATAAAAGGTGTTTGGTATCAAAGTGTTTTTAGGTATGGCGTATTAGTCGTAGAAGGATGGGAAGTCATAGTGTAAAATTTATATACTAGAATATAAGTTTAATGCTTCTGTTCTAGAATTTATTGGTTCATGAGAAAAATAATTTTCACATGTTGAGTTTTCCTACAACAGCATTTTCCAGTTTATGATTCAGATTTCACCTTTTGTGGCACCTTATGGGAGGCTGTGTAGATCTATGATGTGTTAGTTAGAAGTTGGGGAATCTAAGATGATGGTGGAAAATCTCATGTAGGGTACGTTGGAGAAGTTTTGATTGATTCAGAATCACGTGATGATGGCTCCAAGTATGTAGAAGTAATATTTATATCGGCATCATAGACCGTTTGAGTTTATAGTGGGCAATAGTCAATTTCATTAGTTTTCACCATTTGGGGTAACCATCGAATTCTGAATCATGACAAGTTGGCACCTAGGTATTTGGGAATGTTTGATATCATGGAAAGGATTGGACAATTAACCTACTGATTAGATCTCTTATAGAGGTATACTTTTATACATTATGTTTCTCATGCCTTACAACTCTAAAAATATCACTATAATCCATCTCATGTGATAAATGTTGAGGATGTAGAGCCAGAGTCTAATGCATCCATTAGGTAGCAATTCATTTGTATTGTGGAACATAATAATAAATTATTATGGGGGAAGAGTATTCCCTTAGTTTGATTATTATATAAACATGGTAACTTATGGGAAGAAGTTCGGGAACAAAATTTGGATATGCAGGCCAAGTGAGTCGATCTCCTTTCTTAGGAAACATAGGAATGCTCAAAAAGTGGAAGCTCCTTCCTAAGGTGGGGAGGTTGTAAGATCCTAGACTGTATAGAGGTATTTCCATTTTAAAAGTTTCGTTTAAATCTAATTTTTTTTGTCAATTAAATGGTTCCCAAAAGTATGTTAGTTCATGGGAATGATCCAAGGGTTTAGGACATGAAAAAAGGACAACCGGGCTAATCTGTGAAAGGGGCACATTTAATGCATGGTTAAGAAAA
Source organism: Viscum album (assembly GCA_963277665.1). Taxonomy (NCBI): domain Eukaryota; kingdom Viridiplantae; phylum Streptophyta; class Magnoliopsida; order Santalales; family Viscaceae; genus Viscum; species Viscum album. The sequence continues at coordinate 521,358,014 of OY728127.1, read as the reverse complement.
CCATGTGGAATTCCCAGGTAACTGTGCGACGTTGTATCGAGGCTTAATATGTGGTTGTTTCACCATTAAGAAAACCATGTGGCCTTTCCAGGTAACCGTAAACCCCAACTTCTATTATACAGTGGCTAGCACATGGTTTACACGCATTTTTGAAACCATATGGGTAAATCGTGCTCCCCTGTAAAAAATTAGAAAAATTACAAAATTTATATTATGAAATTTTAAACCCCCAACTGACCTTCACTCCTCATTTCATCCATTGAACCCTAGTGATGAATAGTAGCTTCCATGGGCTTACAAGGGTTATTTTATTTTATCTATAGGTCATTTGGAGGGCTATTGGTTTCAAATAAAATTCTTGTGTATGTTTAATCTCTCTCTCTCACTTCTCTTTTTTGTTTAGAGTCCTCATCCTTATCATAACACAATCCAAAGAACTAAAACACTTATTTTCTTATGAGATAATGTTCGAGGGTTCAAAGGGTGGTTGAATCGGGATATAATTCCTAAATTAATAGTTTTTTATCATCTGGTACAAATTAGGTGGCTTAGAATTTATATCCCTTTTTTTACAGAGATTTGTGCATGTGGGGTTATGTTGTTGTTCCCTAATTGATTTTTTCTTGGTTTCATTTTCTATATGAGATATAATGGGTGTTTCAATAAACATTTTAACCACCCATTATTCCCATTAAGTTAATGGGGGATGACTTGACCAATTTAGGACCACCCATGGGGTGCGCAGATCCTCCCAAATGTGGTTAACATAAATGTAAAATGTAAAATTTTCTTTTGATTAAGTAGATCCAAGTATGAATGTGTAATACGGTTAATAAAATTATTAATAAAGTATTATGAGTAGTTTTTACTTATGTGAATAATGGTTAAAGGGTTTTTTGGTTTAAAAATATAAATATACTAAATTGGAGAAAATGGGATTGGTCCAAATGAATTTATGTTTTTCACTTGAAAGGAATAAGTGGGAAAATATGTCAGAGTGATTGAATATGATTAGTGTGTTTGTCATGTGAAATTGTTATTGTGTGAAATAGTTATGTGATAGAATTGAAAAATTTATTATTACATTGTGGCATAATATTGATTCCCACAATAGTTTTCTTTATTGTGGTATTGATAATGATATATTCTATGTTTGGTTATAATGTGTTTTTGGGTGTGAAAGAATAATTTACCATGTGCACATGTCTAGGTAGAGTGGGGTATTGACATGAAGTTCTATGCCCATAGGTTGAGTTAGAATGAGGCACTAAACTCCGCCATTAAATTCATTACTTAGGTAAGGTGACTATGTTCTAATCCCCTGACAGTTGAATTCCACATGGGCAGAGGCATAGAGGTGAGAATAGTGTGGTTATTGTGATGTGCTGCCACAAAATAGGGAACTCAGTCTCTGTCTGTCACTGTGGGTGTGGGGTTCAACAAGAGGTGATCGGTGCAACTGTAGGGAATGTGGTGTTGGTTGAGGCAATTGAGAACCAAAGGGTGCGGTCTTTTGACAGTAGGGATGAGTAAGAAGAGATGCATGGGGGTAATCTGAAGATGGTCGAATACTCAGCGGAAGCTGGGGTGTACAGACCAGACTTGGTACCTACAGGTCCAAGTATAGCAGCAATCTTCATGAGGTTGTGAGGTTACTTGGCTACTCCCCCCCCCCCCCCCCCCCGCAATAGGATCAGGGAAGGGGGAGCCCAGGCCAGTGAAGTGGCTGAAGGCACTCAGGACTCACCTGCTGCTCCCACTCAGGCTCTAGGAGAGGTTGTAGGAGCTGATGAAGCAGGTGGCTCATTTACTGGGGCTGAGGCAAGCCAAATTCCCAAATATTATGCAATGGAGGTGAGGGATGGAAGTAAGATGGTCCTTTAAAGGGTTTCTAATGGAAATAATTAGTCGAATATAGGCCATGAGTGGGAAAACATTTCATTAGGGGATCATAGGACACTAGACTCCACAATGGACTTCAACCCAAGGGCAGCTCTTTCCAATATTTCCCTCACTGTTTTGGGAGCTTCAGCAATGAGGGTGAGTCTGAGGGACACTCCAAGGGTTCTTATGAGACTATATCTGATAGTGATGGTCGATTTTTTGAGGATAATTGATTTTTAGGTGAGGGAAAAAACTTGCACAACCAAAAACAGAAGAAAAGTAACAAAGAGAATTGGGACCCAGGGTGCTGCATTTTTTATAGGAAGCCGACATCGAAGGGGAGAAATGACTACTCTTTTCTAACAAGACCGATAGAGACTCATTCGGCTAGAAAAGAGGGGAAACCCAAGGAGGTCGAGTCCTAATCAATGGGGAGAGTGGATGGACATCCAGTTTTGGTTACCGAGTCACATGAGAATGAAACCTCTCCATAAAGAGATCAGCATGAGGAGGTTCTATTACATACAGAAGAGGTGATATCAATGGTGAATGAGGATGCGTCTTCGGGTATGTAGAGGGAGGTAGGAACTGGGCCAACTGACAAGATAGGTGTTGTTGAAGAGGAGGTACAAGTGAGTGAATTGTCTTCACCTATCAAGGTGGGAGTGAAAGGGACACATGGGGAGCAGGAAGGGGAGTATGTGATCATAGAAGATCTAAGGGAGTTTCTAGGGAATTTAGAGGAGGGGATGATTGAGAAGTTGGTAGACATCCATGCTTCTAATGAGAATATAGAATGAATGAAAGCAAGACTGGTGCAAGTTGACACAACCAAGGAAAAAATTGAGTGGATTGACAAACAACACAAAATCCTAGTAAGAGGTTTCAACAACAAGAAAATAGATGAGGATGAGTTCTTGAGAGTGTGGGGGAAGTTGGCATCCCATTTCGAAGGCATCATCAGAGAAAAATCTGGAAAAGAGGTAACATATCTATTTTTGGAAATTGTTTAAGGATAATAGGTCTATAGGTTTTAATCTGGTATTTAATAGGTTTTTAATTTTGTATAGTGTTTAACGGCAAGGGTGTACTTGTTTGTTTCTCACTTTCTCCATCAAAGTTTTCTTATTTTTAATAAAAATATATTTGGTGGTTGTTGTGTTGTTTTTTCCTAGTGAGATAAGTCTTTATTTATTCACATATTACATGCATATATTAAACCTACATAATCCATTGAAGACATAAAAAGGGTGAATTACATACTATAAAGTTATAAGAATTAAATCTGAATTTAATAGGGGACTAATATAGAGGAAACCATAATACAATTGGCCCTCGAATTGTATTTTACTTACTTGTCTTTCCTGTCATTATTTCCTGAACTATCTATTTACTAGATATTTTGTAGACACTAATGGTGGTGTCTTATTGAGTTTTAATCACACCCTACTTGGGACGCCATTGGGAACCTGAGAAGACATCATGATTTCATGTTAGGAAAAGGGAGAAGGACATATTCTTGGGAGTTCAGTTAGGCATGGGACACGCATGGATGGGGTTCCAAACATTGGCTCGGGGACATTTTAGTGATTCTTCTATTTGAATTTAGTTTGTTTTTCATTCAAATTTGCATTTTTTATCATTAAATACCATGTTTACCTTTGGTATTGGTTTTCACATAGTTTTGGGGGATGTAAGTTATGAATGTATATTGGTAATTTCACTTTATTTCACTATTTATGATTTTTATTTTTTGTGGATTTCTCTGGTAAAGAGGGTATAGTCTCCCAACATATCTAATATGGACCCTCGCTATTAGTTTCAATACACTGGAATATGGGGAGAAATTCTTGAGGTCATGTGGAGACCAGACTCGGGGGACTTTTTAGTGGCTCTTGGGTAATGGATTATATAATTTGTTCCTTTTAATGATTTTTGTGTGGTAACTTTTATGGGAGATATTGATATCTTATTTTGAAATAACAAAATCTAGTTATAGTTGGAAAATTGATCACTTAAGTAAATTGTTATTATTAGGTAAATGTGTATCCAAATTCTATAAAATAGTTTTCATAAATGACCATGTAATTTTATGTGATACAATATTTTCATCTAATATTGATTTTTTAGGTTGGATAAAATTCAGTCACATTTGTTGATATCAAATATGTAAATGTAAATTTAATGTTTTGTAGCATTGAATCTAGAAGTTTGGGTTCGGGTCAGTTATAACCATAGTACTAAAATAAAAAATAGATTTTATAATACATGATACTATATTAATTTATATCATTTTCACCAGGATGATTATCTATACTGGTTAAATTTTATCCACTATTCCAAAATGATGTAAAGGGCCTTAAGAACATAAAAAATAGAAATTCTACCACCTACTATAATTATTATACTCATATTGGTGTGCTAACCATGGTATGGATTAGAATCATGTTTATTTTGAGCTTAAAAATTATGTATATAATCCATCTATATATTATTTATCAAAAAATACAATAAACTCTCACATATTTTATAATCTAGAAAATGATCTCATTTTATTCTGGCATAGAGTTTTCTTTATCTTAGTTTCTATTTCTATGTAATGTTTTATGGAGGCAAAAAGTGACTTAAAATAACAAATTACAACATCTTTATAAAAATCTAATTTATATTACAGTTTCCATGAATGTTCTACAATGTCAATTTCCCACATTGTATCATACCCAAAATTATTTATGACTATAACAGAGTATTTATATTCCTCACATGAAATAATAGATTAATTTTTTGGATTATCACTCTATGATTTTTAAAAGGCAATAAATTTCCCATTTTATTTACATATAAACCCTCGAATATTTTTTTCACACCAACCTTCTCATTACTATATTGATTTATTGTAATATGATGTTCCTTGGAGGTATTATTGGAAAAAAATATCACTATATGAAAAAACTATCTTATGAAATTCCCTTCATAATTAAACAAGTAACAATTAGAACTCCTCCTAATCTTAAAGTGACCAACAATGTAAAAATTCATGTATAATTATAAATAATAATTCTATTATAAATATAAGATACCCTTTATTTCTTCCCATAAAATATTAGATTTTCTACATCATGGATTGTAAATATTTTTCCCCTAGTTTAAAAATATAAAATCAAAAAATATACCATTGTATGAGTAATATCATATAATATTAAAAAAATGACATGCATTATGTATTCCATGGGTGGTGTGAAATTATTTATTTCTATTTACTCAGGAAATTTCTCTATATTAATTTTTTGATATATAAGAAACATTAAAATTCATGCCAAAGGAATAAATACATGATTTGATTCTACCATACAATAAATTTAATAATTAGTCACTAAGGTAATATTTTTAAAACATCAATGTTTAAATATCATAAACATTAGTTATCATCAACACTATAATCAATCTATATATTTCGTAGTTATTAATCTTGAACTCTTGCTACTATTACCCACTTTTTTCTTGACTAATATACTTTCATGATCTTGGAATAAGAACGTCATCCATGTATTATTTAATAGGATATATCCCACACCTAATGAATTGAATAAATTTTAGTATTCCACTACACACCACTTTAATATGTTTTTAATCATAAATTAATTATTATTTTTATTTCACTACATAGGATCTATCATTAACCTAGTCATAATATGATTTCATCTTCACAACAGGCAATTGTTTCCTAACATGAAAAAAATAATTAAATTATCTATATGGACCCCCCCCCCCACATGATTCCCATAAAGAAATTTATCCATCTAATATTTCATCTCATGATTCAAATAATTTTATACAATATTATGATGAACCATGTTAACATTTTTAATTTTTACTTCATGTGAGAATATTTTAGTGAAATTTGTGTATTTTTTATATTTAAATCCAGTCAAAATTAACCATTACTTATACCTTATTCTTATGTGATATTTCATCTAGACCATTTATAAAAATTTATTCTATAAATATTTATTTTTATCTGAGAAATAATAGTGTTCCTATATCATTCTGTAATTCAATGAGGTGGTATCATTCGTAGTTACTAACTCCCACGTGTTTGAATCATTTATCTACATTGAATTGAAAAAAATATGTCACTATAACTACAATAAATATTAATAATATATATATGATGAATATGTATGGGTATCTCTTCTTGATGAAGGTTTTATTATTAACACATCATGGGGTGTATAGTCCATTAATATATTGTCACATAACCAGGTATACCTTAAAGAAAAAATTAATCATAGAAACCAAATTCTTTTTTATTAATTATAATATCATAAAAAAGTTTGTATTATTACATTTTATCGTAACTAAATATTAAATTATAATTAATGTTAATATTATTTTATTAGCATATAATATTTGATTTAGTAACTCCTTATAACCATATCGAATCGATTACAAGTTACTAACATTGATTGAAACTTGTACCTTATATTTGAATGAAATACTATATATTATAATTTAAAATATACACATAAATTAGAGAAATATATGTAGTTATATTAAAAAATATCCACATGTATGAATTCTCTCATTGACACATAAAGATTTATATTAAAAAGGTACACTACAATATTCATTACATCTTCCTAGAAAATTTTGGATATCACTATGTACATCATCATACATATTACAATATCATTTTTAATTTATTCTTCTCTATAGTATCACATTGTTTCTTAGTTATAAATGGAGTTTTTAATCCCTTCAAATTAAATTGATGAGATAAAATTACATGAGTTTCATTACCTTACATTTCACTATGTTTCACAAAATATATCATTTTAACTTTTTAGTTAACTAATTAATTATAAAAAGTTCCCACTTGTATAACATAATAAAATCTTGGGATATATTTTTTTAATGTGAACCCGTTAATTAATTTTATATTAATAGATAAATTTCACATAATATAATGACCCTCTGAGGGAATTAATTACTACATGTCCTCAAACATCTCTGTGAACTTGGTTAAACAGTCATGTTATTAGTGTATTACTTTATTAGGGAAAAAACAATATTATTTGTAATTATATAGTTTTATAAGAGCCCAAACATCACTAAAATTAACTCCAATAGAGTTTCAATCATATTTAGTAACTTCATACCCATCTCACAAATGTGACCTAACCAATAATTCTATATTGGTTTTCACTAATATAATTTCATATTGCTTCCATGATTATCAAATTTTTTATAATTTGGTAGGGTGAATTGAATATAAGTCTATATTTTATGACTATATAATGATTTTTAATCTTCTATATTCCTTTAGTGAATTTTTTATTAGATCCTTCATCATAAATTTGTCCAATTTATATAAGACTATGACTCATCCCAAGGATATTTATATTTATATTTTATAATAAATAATGTCATTTGATTGGTTTTATTCCATTTTTCTCCCCTACCTATAATATTAAGGTGTTCATCATCATTTTATTATAAATATTATATATTTTATAAGATCATAATTAAAATTTAAATAATTATTCTATATATAATTTAATGATGTTACAAAGTCTAAAATTCTAGAATCTATGTGAAATTACATAATAAAAACCTTAATCACTACTCTCAACTATTTTTTCTAAGTTATTATTATTTTCTTTCCACTTATCACTATAGTTTTTCGATCATGTCTTATATTATAATTAACTTAGTAGATTTTTTTGTTACCATTAGATGTTTGCTGAAAATTTTCTATTAATTTATATATTAATCATTCCTTAAAAATGCATGAATCATCCCATTAAATAATATTGAGTGAAACACCATTTATATAACTAAGATCCTTAAATGAATTTATTAATAAAGGATTAGACATCCAAATATCTCAAAAAACTCATATTTTAAATACTCATGATTATTGTGGAATCATAAAAACTATCAAAAAATCAAGACAATACTACTAGTTCACAAACCTCATTATCTATCATTATTCCTTATTATGAAAATTGTTTTATTATGGTGTTGAATTTTTTGAGGTGATCATAATGGTCTTCATTTTAATCATTTTAATATTTTTTTACCCCCATTTCATGAAAATAATTTCAACACCAATATCATCCTGAAAATGTTTCCTAATACATCTATGAAGCAATTTTTCATTTTATCTACTCTAATGTCGAATTAAAAGGTCTTTGAAAATGTAAGATTCAAAAATCCTAGATTATATAAATCAAATAGTTTTTAAAAGAACAATTATATACCATTTTTTATACCAGGAAGTGATACATTAATTTCTATTGATAAATTTAGTATCTGTTATTCATTCTCTTATGTATAATTCTAGATCCTTCAAAACAATAAATCATTACCTCTCCATCATCCATAATTATTTTTAAACTATATAAATTTGACCCCAATCAAATGAACTCTTGTTAAAATACCATTTTTAGTAATATAAAAGTGTTAATAATTAAATTTATAAATAAATATGTGTGAAAATATTTTGTGAAATTAGGAGGATTGAAAAAAATAACACAATTTTTTTTTAGTTGAGAAATAATCTCAATTACCACGATGTTACAAACCATCAATGACTAGAACTTAACCCTAGATAGCTCCATAATAGCCCCATGCACATACCCTATGATCTCTCAAGGGTATAACTAATCCATACCATGGATCTCTATAGAAATATAAAATAATATTTTTTAAAATTTGTTTACATGGTAATTTTATATGATTTAAAATAGTAATTGAAATATCTAGTATAATTTGAAATAACGATAAAATAAAATATTAAAACTCATATCCTAGGTCGACAATAACCTCCATAGATCATCGTAGACTCGTATCCATGATCTAAAAAATAATGATTCCCATCATTGATAAAAATTGTGGACTATGCTGGTGGACTACCGGAAAAATAAAAAAACATATATTTACATAAACCGATGCCTGTTTGATGGGGGTGGGTATACACTTACATAATAGAAATTTCCATTAAGTGTTATACAAAAATTCAATATGAATATAGAAAAATAATTTTTTTAAACACTCATATAAAAGTATTGAATCGTTATTTTATAGAAAATAGTAACATAGTGATCTTTTAAAAAATTTGATTCACGAAATAAACAATTTAATAAATAATATATATGAAGAGTTAATAATTAATGAATAGAATATATCATAATGTAAATAATAATGTGTAGGGACTATGTAACTAATGTCTTAAGACCACTTGTGGAACTATATAATAAATATAATACTAGATATTTACTCTCATGAGAGTCCCACATCATCCCAAGAAAATATTTAATGGTGAGGACAATGTCTCATTTATATAAATAAAATGGAGGATTGTATCCCATAAAAATCAATTGTTATAGTGACATATCCCAAAAAATGTAATTGAGGGACTTCCATACTCCATAATAAACACATCATCATGGGTCAAAACACTTCTAGAATCTAACTTAAGCACCCAAGTAACCAACCAATGATGTTTTTAAGGATTATAGTTTCATTTAGAAAATGTTATGTTGAAATCCAAACATATCATAAGTCATGTAATTATTTAATTTAGAGAAAACCTTAATAAGTAAACGTTGTTACTTTTTGTAGACCATAAGATATCATTTCATTAAATAATTTATTCACTCCTACAATTTAAAATTTATATAACATATCATCAAACCATTTTTGTGAATAAATACTATAAAACAATGATTATTACATAAGGTAAACCCTTGTTCTGCAAAAACAAATAGTAGGGAATCATAATTATTTCATCATATGTATATTAAAAAATATATATTTATAATATAAATTTTGTTTAAAATAATAAATTATAATTTTTTTCAATATATATAAGTTTTAATGAACCCTTCCTCATATTATTATGGATAAAAAACATAGAAATATAATGTTATAACAAATAAAATACACTTATAAAAATATAAAAACCCATTATCATAATTTATTCAAAGAAATATTTCTGTTTTTATGAGATTATTCTATCAGAAAATGTACTAGTTAATGAATCAGAGATGGATAAATTTTAAAAATTTGTGCAAGGTTAGTTTATACCCCCTCTACGATGCATTTCAAAAACCCTATATCAAAATTGAGGGTTCCAAAATCCCATGTAAAGTCCCCAAACAAAATTACGTGTTTTACAAAAAAATTATTTATGATTACAGAATGTGGAATATAAAGTTATGAATGGATATAGAGGAAGAAAACCCTACCAAGACCTGACCTCTTCAATACATATTAAAGGGTAAGAGAAATGATAATATTGATGTAGTGGATAGAGTGTGTTTGACCCCATGGCTCATGTGATACCCCGGATGAAAGGATGAATAGACGAATTGGGACCTATTAATAAATACTAAATGATAATAACAATGATCTTAAAATTTAATAAGGTAATTATAATAAGAAAAACATTTCATTAATGACTTGTAATTATGAAAAAAAATTAAATAAAATAAGTAAAATAATTATGTTACTAAAAATAGTAACCTAGTATTAAAAATAAATATTAAAATAATCCCTCAAAAACTATTTTTTATTTTCCTAGTTACTCAATTAAAATTTTGAAATGTTACCTATATTTATTAAAATAAAAAATAATTTGTTTTGAAAAATAACCTTTAACTTTTTTTAGCAAATCTCCCCTACCATAAAAACCACACACCCCTATAAATATATTTAAATACATAATAAAAAATCATTTTATCAAATATTATTTAAAATTACAATGAATATTTCCAAAAATACTTTCTAATGTAAACCCATATTTTGAAATAGTATTCTAAAAAATACAATCAGAAAAGATAAAAAATAATGGTATTAATAACAATGGAAAATTGGAAATAAATCCTTTAAAATTATTATAACACTTTGTTCAATTTTGAAAAAATAAATAAATATAAATTTAATGTATCATCATTCTACATGTATGTTTCTCCCATATTTTTTTTATTTGAGCCATGGTGGATGAGTCTTTTTCATAGATGGAGATCCTTTTGGGGTAAAATGAAAAAAAAATCAGGATGTATGATTGCCTGAGGTAATGGGGTCTGAGTATAAATATGTAGAGTGTTTTTTGGGTTCTAGGTTAGTTGAGAATCTTTAAAGGGGGGCTGGGTAGTCAAAAATGTAAATTGACTAAAAACACAACTGGAACTCTTCTAAACATCATGAAAATGGATTAATCATCGTGTAATGTTTTGTATACCATAAGTGAATAAACCTAAAGTGATGCTTTTTTCATCAAATACCATGTATAATGTGTAACAACATTACACACAATGTAAATGCTCGACCATTTATTTTAATCATGTTGTGATATTGAAATTATTTTAATTTAATTTAATCTCCTCTTCTCTTGACCATAGGAAATTGTATCGGTGATTTTGGAGTTCTAATTTTCCTTTAAGACATTCCATTCATGTCTCGAGTCCCATGTATTTTCCTTTGATTTGGTGTCTTATTTCTTCTCAGTTGTTTCCCAACTATTGTGGTAAATCCATTACGCAATTTAATTTTTAGTTTGGATCATGAATAGTTTCAATCTAACAACCTCTTTTCAATAGGGATATATTGACAATAATTCTTCATGATAGGGACCTATCTGTTTTTTCATGTAGTCTAAACTTACATATTGAACATTGATATGAGATGTCTATTTCAATAGATACACAAAATGAGTTACAATATCATGCTAAAATTCATGTAAGTCATTCCTAGAGGCAACAATATTTAGGGGATCTCTATTTTAGTAATTGTCTGGGTTAACCTTGTAACTAGCCAGATCTCTAAGGTGTGTTTTTTTCTTATAGATAAAATTCCTCATCATCGTCTTTGATTTGTGTGTCAGGAGAGTAGAAATCATCACACTCCGAATTGAGCTACACCAGATCTTCCTATAGTTTCTATGGATAATATGGCTGTAAAACTTCACAGAAGCTTCCATATGGTCATATGATACATGAAAATAGAGAATAATTGTACAGTTCCTCAAATGTTTGAGATGAGTAGAGAGTTTCATCTTCAACATCCACATGTGTTTACTAGAGAAGAGGGACCACATGCATCCAAATTCTGGAATGAGTCGTTCCAAACCATCTTGATGAATCTCTAGAAACCCATGGATATGATGGTGAAAGTTGTTCTGTATATGTTTCATTGAGCTTATATGGGTTTGTGGGATATTTTTGAAGAATCCAGACCATAGGACGAGGTATATTGGAAGGACTTCAAGAAAAAATTTCTAATAAATTTATATCCCACACCTCAATGAATGAAAAAATCTCAAATGTTTATGCATCTAATGAAGGTGATTTTTTCATTAGTGGAATATGTTTTCTATTTTACTAACCTACAGTGCCATGAGCCATCTTTCTCAGATGATAATATCTCTAGGGAGAGACGTTTTCCGGATGGTCGTTATTCTGAGAGGAGGTTATAGGTATACATTTTCTGTTTAAGAACATTCAATGATGTAACAAATAAATAACTCATCACATAAGGGAATGTAATTGATCACCAAAGGAGTGTCTGGGATATTTCAAAATGAAGAATGGGAATTTCACCTTCGAGTGGTAAGAAGCACGGTTACAGTAACTTCAGATAAGGTTGTAATGGTCATAACAGACAGGGTAGTGGTCAAACAGATCAATATTATGTTATTTTTAGTGATATCAAGTGTAATTTTTTTTAATTGGTTCCCAAAATTTCTTAACCCCACAATCGAGTGTCGCATCGGTAGTAGGCTGGGTAAACATCAATGGATCTATGAGAATTTTTCACAGAAAAATAATGGAAGAGGATCAAGATAGGCACCGAAATTGGGAAGAGCATTTCAACAATATAGTAAGTTGGTAGTTAGTGTTATATAGGACATGTAGGCTGATGTATGTGACGGGGTACCCTAGTGAATGATAAATTGTTCCATGCAAGGGATATAGCTCTACGTAATCAGACTAGATCCTAGAGGAGAGGGACAAGTCAATTTCATGTTTTGAAGACTAATCCAGCTACTTATATGCATTACCACATATCGTTGGAGGTATGATTATTGTATCATCTACCACAGATTGGGTTTTTATTTGATATAGTATCATTACATTATTTAATATTTTATATTTTATCAAATATTTTGGGTTTGGATGTGTAAAGATAAGATAGTGTTTTTACCATCAACACACCTTTGGGAGTGCGGTCTAAAAATATAAAATGTTGAAAGGCTTGTTCTCTAGAGATTTTTTGTTATTGATTATTTTGGAAACCATTCATGTTAGAAATTATAGGATTATACTTTATTCATTTTAGGTATTGGTTTGTTATATACCAATATCATATCGACTGTTACAAGAAGAGATTTGTAACACCTAAGTGTTTTTTATGAAATATTTTCTTTTAATAATTTTTATTCATAAGTAGCTTGCATTACATACAATTGTGAGTTTAAATAAACTGTGAGACACCATTATTATAAAATTAATGTTATAGCCTAGCTGTTAGGAAAGCTGGAATAATTAGAACTAACTTATAAAGATACACTATGAATTCATTGGCTGTCAATTATTTATGAAAAATATAAATAAATTAGATATTTTTATTTTTTACTGAATTAATTTTTGTAATGAAATTAATGAGATATATTTGTGTTATATACTTAATAACGTATTTTTTTATTGATCCAATGGATAATTTTGTCATAGGTTATTAATAATACCCTATTTGATTCATAAAAACCTTTTAATGTTTAATTATACAAAATTAATGGGTGAACCCATTTTGAATTATGATATTGAGACATTAGTAATTTATATATTAAAACATGAAAAAAAATAGGGATATAAAAATTTACATTTGATATTTTTTTGATATTTTTGTGATAACTTTCTTGTTATAATGAATAGTAAAAATATGGTAAATTTAAATTGAAATTAACATTTTTTACCAAGATAATTTATATAGTTAAATTATAATATTGAATCGTTTTAAAGTATAAATACAATATTTTTTAATCATTCAATATAATATATTTCATTCGAATTAGTTTTTCTATACCATCCCAGGTAAATAACAAATAAGATATATTTCATATTTTTTTATATTTTTAATTAAATATTAATTTTACTTTAAAATGGTTCCTATGCTCGATATCATACCCGATACACAACAATGGGTTTCTTTGAAATCTTATGTTGCACGCTAATAATATAATATTATTATTTTAAATGGTAGTCAACTCCTAGCCATTTTAATGGAAGGAATGAACAAAACTAAATACAATATTATTATACATGTTTGATAAATGTATTTACATTTATCCAATAAAAGTTAGAGGCTTAAAATGTGAATGAATCTAATTTTAAGCATAATTTAAATTAAAAGGCTGATTTATTGCCTTTTAATGGAGAACATTTTTTTATATCTAGTCTTGTTAACTTTAATACATTCTATATGAACAAATAAAATCCTTCTTTAGAATGGGGACATAAAAATTTACATTGTGTAATTTTTTGGAATTTTTTCGATAAAGTTCATTTTTTAATGAATAGTGAAAAATATTGTATTTTAATTCAAAAGTGCCTTTTAATAAAATTTATATATATGGTTAGACTAAATTTTTAATTTGTTTTAAATTCAAATTAAAATATATTTTTACCATTTAATCCAATGTTTGTCATTGGAATTAATTTCACTTTGAAATTGGACATAAACAAGTATCAATCTTTTGAAAGATATGGTTTCTTAAAAAAACGCTATTTGTTTTGATAACGGGAATTAATTTTCCAGTTAATTAATTCCAATTCTATGTTTTTAAATTTTGAAAATAGACATCATTTTTTAATTCGGAATATCAAATATAGATTAGGCTGAATTTTTGGTATTTTTCTGAAAAACATCAATTTTTGATAAATAGTGAAACCACTTAGTGGTAGTTAAAAGAACTGAATTTTTCATTTAAATGAAATTTTACCACTTCTGTGAATTGAATTTCACAAATCTCACATACATGGTGGTTATCAGGAATTAAAATGTGGTTCATTAAGATGAAAATAATTTTTCGTGAATAGTAACTTTTGACTTTTATTTACCACGCTTAAAGGTAAATAGGGTAATTAAAGGTTAAAAGTATATTATAATAATTCAAAATTACCTTAACACTTGTCCAAAACTTATTGGTTGAGTCATTAACGACCATGGGCATCTTTTTGTAGATTTTGGGACCCCATTGAGCCACTTGGGAGTGATAATGACAATTTAGATTAATTAATATAATGTAGAGACAAAATTGACATTAACAAAAATCTTTTAGTAATTAATTTTCATATGGTGTTATATAAGATATATTTTCAACTATAAATATTAATTGGAAATATAAATAGATTTCATACATCATTTTATTTGTTTTATAATTTTTGGACCTCAAACAAATTAAATTATTTATGACACAATAATGATGCAGTATTTACCTCATTAATAAATGATTTAAATAAATGAGATTATAATGATTAAAATATTATCCAAAACATGTCTAATTCTGAATAGATGATTTTATCACGACCATAAGTCATCTTATCTTCATCCTTAATTATTTTTGGACCTTTTGAAACCGAATGTCATTATGTAATAAAATAATATTTTTACACTTTCCTAAAGAGCCCCTCCTCTCTCTTATAAAAGGAGACCATTTATATCCAATTCATCACACCTCTCAAGCCATTTGGATGGTCCAAACTCTGCCCAATTAAGCTCCCTAAATCCCTCTCCTCCACTTAGAATCCTTACCATAGGTAGAAGTCACTTCAAGAAGTCCTTTGGTTCAGACCAAATTGAGTTACCCAAATTAAAGGTAATAGTTTCTCTTAAATTGTTTTCTTTTATTTTACTTCTCCAACCCCTAGACTCTTTTTATTCCTTTATTTTAACAAAAACAGTATCCTCAATATACTAGGATGTTGTTATGAGAATGAATATAACTACACTTACACACACCTCCATCTAATGGATGAAGAACATAGTGTTTCTGTGGATGGAAAACTAACACCTCACGAAAAGCTGATTGTTAAATTACATCTTAACGCCTCTCATGGTGTCCATTATGACGGAACTGTATTTTTATTTGATATATATTATTTTTATGATTTCCTTATTCTTCTGTACATCCCAATTATTTCAAACCTTTATGGTTTCCATAGTGGGTAAATACGATAATCTCATTTGAGGAAGTGCGGATTACTGCCCCCTCAAAGTGATGTGACTCGTTAATGCCTTATTTGTGATGTATAAAGGATGGAGTCAATTATATTATATTAAAATGTAATTATAATATACCTATGTTTCATTATGTTTTAATTCCACTAAAATAATAAATAGAAATGAATGTAGTGTTCATGCTTACGTACGACATACAGTCTCCATGAACGGTGCATTTCATTTCTTACCTCCAAATGTTATTTACTAGTATAAATACATGTATATACTGGATATATATGATATATATGATATCCAAATCATGAATACCATTCTGGATATAATTAACCATTGACCACATGAAGAACATGTGATTATAAAATGTCGATTTTTGACTCAAGTACCAAAAATCAACAAATGGACGTTATTAACTTAAATGATTAAATAATGTTTATAACATGATAATAAGTGATATAAAAGGAATAATAAACTTAAATAATGTTATGAAGAAAGTATAAATTAACTTTAGTTTATTATTCAGAAGATTAATGAACGATCGAGTCAAGTGGGACACGAGGAAAGGGATCTGACCTCTCTCTTTCTTTTCAAGTACTCTCTTTTATGTAATTTCTTTTATGCTCCATGTTCTTATATTGTAGGATGTTATTTTATATTCAAAATAATTTAATTTTTATTTTCATATGATGATATACCCCCTCTTACTATAATCAATTCATTTTAATAATTTTTATGTGGCGTCGTTAGGCTGCTGAATTTTTGTAAGGGATTTTCTTATCTCACTTTCAATTCTATGAGATTTCCATTGTTCGCCACTAATTAATTGAATTTGGTGCATTGGGTACTTAAATATGATATATATTGTCATTATTATCTTTATATTTATGTTATTCTGTGAATCATTTGGTGGTTATTAACTTATCTTTATAAGACACAGTTGATTACAACGTGGTAAAGGGTTTCATCTCACTTTTTATTACCGTGCGATTCATGCTATAATTGTCACTATTTACTTTTGTGTGGTGTATGTACGGCCCATGATTGTACTATTTGTGTAATATAATTTCATTTATGAGTATTTACATATTCGTTGTATGATCCTTCTTTCATGTGGCGTATGTTTTGTAAGTTACCAAATTAGTAAGGGAACCCTTCACCCTCCTCTTTTTAAAAGACTTATTTTTTGTTATGTCTTTTAATTTAAATCTTATTATGATGGGATATTTTCTTCAATATCCTTGTTGATGTAAAATTTATGTCCAAGTGATGAGATACCCTTTTTATCTCATCAACTAATTTCCTTAGTTTTAAAGTGACGTTGTTAGGCAGTCAATGTTATGTAAGGTAACTTCTTAACCCAATTTCAATTCTTTGGGTTAAACTTGAACTTATTGAATATGTAAACCTATGAATATGTGTGAATGACATATGATTGTTTTAAAATTAATATCCACTTATATTGGGTGTATTTATATTTGTCACACATAATTATTTAATTGATTTATCCTTAATTTAAGGATACCATCTTTATAAGAGATTTCATCTCAATTTACATTTCCATTGAGACTTCGTTTTTTGTTATGCACCAATTCACTTTTATATGGTGTATTTAATATTCTTTTACATATTATATCATGAATCCATTTATTCTCATGATATTGTAATGTTCTGATTAAATGTTATTTCTTGATTATTTGTATTCAAGTGTCTCTCTTTTTGTTAAAAAACTCTTTAACTAAAATATCTTTTTAAATGTTTTAATGATTTATTATTCGCAATATTTCTCTTTAATGTCCATGTTTTAAAAATTGGTTTTAGGATTTATTTATATGGACATTAATGTTTTCAAATGATAATTCATTTAAAAGCTTCAATGTGGTATGGGACACATTGATTCAAAAATCTATTTTTAAATGGGTTTGAAAATTATTTGATAAAACATTGTTTATTTCAATATCTTGATTTTTTTAGAGAAATTTCAATATCTTGATTTGATATATTGGAATTTTGAAATGATATCTTTCCTTTATACAAGTGTTATATGTTGTGATTATGTTATGTTTATTGGCCATTGTTTACGTATACGGGTGGTTCCGTGAAAAACTTAGGGTGGGTGAGCTAGAGATATCTCTCCAATGCATTGGGTAACGTAACGTAGGTAAACGTGATGTTTCTCCTAAGAGATTTAGGAAATATACCGTGATGGGTATTCCAGGTGTAACTCCCTATGTAGCTGTGATAGCTAGAATGTAAGTCTGATATGGATGCCATAAGTAACCGTTATGATTTATGATTTCTGTTTGTTATTAATAAATCTCATGATTTCATAAGATATGTTATGATTGAAAAGTATGGTTTCATTGATTTTTATTCATAGATGGACTAATTTGGTCCTTCCTTATTTTATAACCCTTGCTGAGATTTTTATGCTCATCCCAAGTTTTTGAAATGTTTTCCACAGGACTTAAAGATGAATAGGGTCAAGGATGGGATCAAGGAAAAGTCATGCTATCTAAAACCTGGAACTAGACATGTTTCTTTTTAAGATTTTTTATTTTATAAAAAAAATGGATACTGAGTAGTAGTTTCTACTTGTAATATTCATGTTGTAATGTAATAGTTATAGCCTAATTATCTAAAACTCTAAACCTGAAAAGATCCTCAATGTGAATTATTCATTTAATTAAATATTATTTAATGTTTAAGGCTGGGTCCTTATAGTTGGTATCAGAGGTCGATTTATATAACATTATAGGTTAGGGTACAATTTAAGCATAAGTGACATTACCATAATGGTTTGTATTTTAGAAAGAGTCATTGTTATTTTTATAAAGTGAATGAGTTTAAGATAACATTAATAAGTATATCTTAGTGTTTACCCTACTCATAAGATATTATATGATGATTTTACTGATATACTCACACTGGTCTTTTTGGTTACAGTAAATGGTTGGATCTAGCAGGAACCAAAGTAATAGAGGATGTGGAGAAAACTATGACAGTTTTCTGAACGAGCAGCTGAATTATATGGGAGATGCAATGAGAACTCTTGAGGTTATTCTCAACCAACTATCTGGAGTCATGATTGACCACCTGAACCTTAGTGATTTTTATAAGACATCATATATGTGAGAAGAAAATCCCTACAGATGTTCAGGTAATAATCATAAATGTAAGTATGTTCAAAAACCTATATGTCAAATATGTGGAAGGAAACACATAGGAAAATGTTTCAAAGGGACAGAAATATTCAATAGATGTGGAAATGAAGGTCATAAATCAAGAACCTACCATGGAAAAAGGAAGCATCTACTTGACTCTAGGAAATGGAAAGAAGTTCTTTCTGAAGGATGAATTTAATGTTTTAAATGTGGCGAGCATGGTCATTATGAAAACACATGTCCAATGAAGATGTTTAGGGAATGGGATCACCAGGATCGTACAAATATTCATTTACCAATACCTAATTCCATTCTGATTGAGGATGAAGAAACTGAAAATGACCAATGAAAGGTATGGATTATTTCTTAACATATGTTTTCCTATTATTGAAATCTTAGGATATGATTCATTATTTTGTTTTTAGGAAAGATTTATTTCAGAATAAGATGGTAAATAATGGTTAATGTACTGTGAAGAATTTTGAATTATTAAGAAGTCAATATATAATGGATTTAAGAGTTATGGTAGAATTTAGGATGGTGAAATGCTTAAAAGTATTATGGATCTTATGATTATGGGATTACATTATAAGACTTTTTATAGTATGTGTAACCCTGATTTTTGATATATGAAAATTTTATTCAAGGAATAATTATCTTCTCTTTTTTGGATATAGTTATAAAGAACAATTTGGGTTCATATGATCCTTGAATTTGAGGCAATTACTGGTTAATACATTTTGGGATGAAAAATGAAATTTATTAGATAATATTTGTGGTTAAAATATGTTATGGTTATTTTTGATGAATTTATCTATTTTTGGGAATGTTATAAAATTATGTAGTTTTTGAAAAGGGAAAACACACAAACCGTGTGACAACCCATCGCGTCAGATAAAGTTGTGGTAATCGAACCCACAACCAAAGTCTGACTGGTATTTATCTCCTACCACTGGACTACGTGAAGTCCCTGGTTAGTATGACTAATTATTTTTAGTTAGATGATCTTATGAATCAAGAATATGTTGATTTTGGGTTATTTATGGAAATGATTAACCTATCATGGAGGATATGTGATTAGGTTAATTACTTTTCAGTACGGGACTTTAAGAGTAACTGATGTTATTTGGAGATAAATATTAAGATTTACCTTGGAAGATTATGTGATTAAATCCTTCAGATATTTGGGTTTCAATCTTAGTTTGGATTACATTGAAATTTTTTTAGGATAACTGTTTATTTAATGGTCTTTCATGAACCTTGGGTTCTTTTTGTTGAATTTTGTAAATTAAGAGTAGTATTTATTTTTATAATGGATTATCCTTTTGGTGATTATCTGATCTTATACTAAACGTTTTTGTTTTAGTTAATATCTAAAGACATGGGAAATATATAGTTCATATTTCTTGGATTATGTTATTCTTTCAAATTTGATTATAGCGCTCTTAATGTGAAAAAAAAGTCATCCTGAATATTCATCGTTTGGAGAAAATATGAGTTGATGTTAGATATCTAGTAAAAGATGAATGTCTACATGAAAAGTAAGTATATTTCCTTATGTTTTTTGTTATTCTCATAAATAAATTCCTCAATGAAAAGTATCTTTAAAAAAAACCCTTGCCCATTAACTCTTCCAACTGGGGAATCAATGACTGTTTAACCCATCACAATTTTGTGATTTTCTGGTGGATAAATTTCTCCTAAACATGTTTCCTAACACTATCCATCAGAACATGACCCTTTTTTTCTCCTCCATACCCATGTTTTCATGGAATCTTAGTATCAGTTAACTCGGGTGACCATTGTGCTTCTCTTTATTTCTTTTAAAGTGATAGTTTTACTGACTCTTTTTCTGATGTGGGTCTTTCAATGAAGATTCCGATTCCATTTTTTTAAATTGCGAGGACGTAATTCCCAAAAGGGTGGAAGGATGTAACATCCCAGATAAATAAATAATAATAAATATTTCGTGTTTATTAATATTTTTTAATTAAATTCTAATTTTACATTAAAAGGGTTCCTATGTTCGATATCTTACAAGATACACAACAACGGGTTTCTTTGAAATCTTACGTTGCATGTTAATAATATAATATTATTATTTTAAATGGAATTCAACTCTTAGCCGTTGTGTTGGTAGGAATGAACAAAACTAAATACAATATGATTATACATGTTTGTTAAATGTATTTACATTTATCCAATAAAAGATAGAGGCTTAAAATATGAATGAATCTAATTTTAAGCATAATTTACATTAAAAGGCTAATTTTCTCCTTTTAATGGAGAACCCATTTTAAATATAGTTTTGGTCACTCTAAAAAATTATATATGACCAAATAAAATCCTTATTTATAATGGGGACATCAAAATTTACTTTGTGTAATTTTTTGGAGTTTTTCCGATAAAGTTCATTTTTTAATTAATAGTGAAAAATATTGTATTTTAATTCAAAAGTGCCTTTTAATAAAATTTATTTATATGGTTATATTATCTTTTTAATTCGTTTTAAAGTGAAATTAAAATTTATTTTTACCATTTAATCCAATTTGGGTCATTGGAATTAATTTCACTTTGAAATTGGACATAAACAAGTATCAATCTTTGGATAGTTATTGTTTCTTAAAAACACTATTTGTTTTGATAAAGGGAATTAATTATAAAGTTAATTAATTCCTCTTCTATGTTTTTAATTTGGAATAATAGACATATTATTTTAATTTGGAATACCAGATATAGCTTAGGCTGAATTTTTGGTATATTTCTGGAAAACATCAATTTTTATGAATAGTGAAACCACTTAGTGGTAGTTAAAAAAACTGATCTTTTCATTTAAATGAAATTTTACCACTTCTGTGAATTGAATTTAAAAAATCTGACATACATGGTTGTCATCAAGATGTAATATGTGGGTCAATAAGATTAAAATATTTTTTTGGTGAATAGTAACTTTTTATTTTTATTTACCGCGGTTAAAGTTAAATCGGGTAATTAAAGGTTAAAATAATATTATAATAATTCAAAATTTCTTTAACACTTGTCCAAACCATATTGGTTGAGTCATTAACGACTATGGGAATCATTGGGTCGATTTTGGGACCCCATTGAGCCACTTGGGAGTGCTAATGACAATATAGATTAATTAATATAATGTAAAGGCAAAATTGACATTAACAAAAATCCTTTATTAATTAATTTTTATATGGTGTTATATAAGTTATATTTTCGACTATAAATATTCATCGGAAAGATTAAATTATTAAATACATCATGGTATTTGTTTTATAATTTTTATACATCAAATAAATGAAATTATTTATGACACAATAATGATGCAGTATTTACCTTATTAATAAATGATTCAAATAAATAAGATTATAATGATTAAAATATTATCCAAAACATGTCCAATTCTGATTGGATGATTTTATTTCGACCATAAGTCATATTATCTTTATCTTCAATGATTTTTGGACCTTTTTAAACTGAATATCATTATATAATAAAATAATATTTTCACACATTCCTAAAGAGCCCCTTATCTCCCTTATAAAAGGAGACCATTTCTATAAAATTTTTCACACCTCTCAAGCGATTAGGATCATCCAAAATCTTCCCAATTAATCTCCCTACATCCCTATCCTCCTCTTAGAAACCATACCTTAGACATAAGGCACTTCAATAAGTCCTTCGGTTCAAACGAAAGGGAGTTACCGAAATTAAAGGTAACATTTTCTATTAAATTATTTTCTTTTATATTACTTCTCCAACCCCTAAACTCTTTTTATTCCTTTCTTTTGTAATAACACCAGTATCCTAAATATACTAGGATGTTGTTATGTGAAGGATTATAACTACACGTACGTACACCTCCATCTAATGGATGAAGAACATAATGTTTCTGTGGATGGAAAAGTAAGGCCTCACGAAACGATGATTGTTCAATTACATCTTACTGCCTCTCACGGTGGACATTATGATGGAACTATATTTATATAAGATATATATTATTTTTATGATTTCCTTATGCTTCTGTACTTCCCAATTATATAAATACTTTATGGTTTCCATAGTGGGTAAATTCGATAATCTCATTTGAGGAATTGTGGACTACCGCCCCCTCAAAGTGGTGTTACTCGTTAATGCCTTATGTGGGATGTATAAAGGATGGAGTTAATTATATTATTTTATTTTGTAATTATTATATACATATGTATCATTATGTTTTAATTCCATTAAAATAATAAATATAAATGAAAGTAGCGTTCATGTGTACGTACGGCTTACAGTCTCCATGAACGGTGCATTTCATTTCTTACCTCAAAATGTTATGTAATATTATAAATACATTTATATACTGGATATATATGATATCCAAATCATGAATATCATTCTGGATATAATGAAGCATTGACCACATAAACAGCATGTGATTACAAAATGTCCATTTTTGATTCAAGTACCAAATATCGACAAAATGGACGTTATTAACATAAATGATTACATAATGTTTATAACATGGTAATAAGTGAGATAAAAGGAATAATAAACTTTAAAAAGGATCTTAAGAAAGTATATATTAACTTTAGTTTATTAATCGGGATATTAAATAATGATCGAGTGAAGTCGGACACGAGGTAAGGGATCCGACCTCTCTCTCTTTTTTCAAGTACTCTCTTTTATGTCATTTCTTTTATGCTCCATGTTCTTATGATAATAGATGTTATTTTATATTAACCATACTATAATTTTTATTTACATATGATGAGATACCCCCTATTACTCTCATAAATTCATTTTATGTAATTTTAAGTGGCACCGTTAGCCTACCCAATTTTGGTAAGGGATTTTCTTATCTCACTTTCAATTCCATGAGATTTCCATTGTTTCCCACTAATTAATTGAATGTGGTGTATTGTGTACTAAAATTTGATATATATTATCATGATACTCTTTATATTTATGTTATTATTTGAATCATTTGGTGGTTATTAACTTTTTTTCATATGACACAGTTGATTACAACTTGGTAAAGGGTTTCATCTCACTTTTTATTACCGTGAGATTCATGCTATATTTGCCAAAATTTCCTTTTGTGTGGTGTATGTACTACCCATGATTGTACTATTTTTGTAATATACTTTCAATTATGAGAATTAAAATATTCTTTGTATGATCCTTCTTTCATGTGGCATATGTTTTGTAAGTTACCAAATCAGTAAGGGAACCTTTCACCCTCCTCTTTTTAAAAGACTTCTATTTGTTATGTCTTTTAACTTACATCGTATTATGATGGGATATGTTCATATATATCCTTGTTGATGTAAAATATATGTTCAAGTGATGAGATACCCTTTTTTCTCATCAAATCATTTTCTGAATTTTAAAGTTATGTCATTCGGCTGTCAATGTTTTGTAAAGGAACTTCTTTACCCAATTTCAATTCTTTGGGTTAAACTTGAACATCTTGAATATCTCAACATAGGAATATGTTTGAATGACCTCTGATTGTTTTACACTTAATATCCACTTATATTGGGTGTATTTATATTTTTCACACATAATTATTTAATTGATTTATCTTTAATTTAAGGCTAACATCCTTTTAAGGTATTTCATCTCAATTTACATTTCCATTGAGACTTCATTGTTGTTTTCCACCAATTCACTCTTATATGGTGTATATACTATACTTTGACATTATATCATGAATCCCTTTATTCTCATGATATTATAATGTTCTGATTAAATGTTATTCGTCAATTATTTGTATTCAAGTGTCTCTCTTTTTGTTAAAAAACTCTTTAACTAAAATATAATTTTAAATGTTTTAAAGATTTATTTTTCTCAATATTTCTCATTAATGTCCGTGTTTTAAAAATGTGTTTTAGGATTTATTTATATGGACATTAATTTTTTAAAATTATAATTCATTTAAAAGCTTCAATGTTTTATGGGAAACTTTTATTCAAAATTCTCTTTTTAAATGGTTTTGAAAATGATTTGATAAAACAATGTTTATTAAATATCTTTATTTGACATATTGGAATATGGAAATGTTATCTTTCCTTTATACATGTGTTATATGTTTTGATTATGTTATGGTTATTGGTCATTTTTTACATATATGGGTGGTTCTGTGATAAAACTAGGGTGGGTGAGCCCGAGATAGCTCTCCAATACATTGGGTAACGTGACATAGGTAAACGTGATGTTTCTCCTAAGAGATTTAGGGAATATAACATGATGGGTATTGTAACACCCGAGACTTTTATGTTATATAAATCATCAAAGGAATCTTTTTCTACACAACACTTGCTTGGCTTGCTTTACACGCAATCGCGACCTTCCTCGATAGCTTGCGTCGTACGCAATACCGAGTTTCACTAAACAACAATATGCTATTAAAACTAGCTGTTATGAATAGTAATAACCACTTTTTGAAATTTTATAAATTTTATTTTTCAAAATGGACTTCATTTTTGGACTCAGAATATCGAAATTAGCCTAGGGTGAAATTTTGGTATTTTTCTGAAAACTTTCAATTTTTGATGAATAGTGAAACCACTAAGTGGTAGGTTAAAAACTGAATTTTGCATAAAACTTAATTTTACCGCTTCTGTGAATGGAATTTCAAAAATCCGAGAGACACGGTTAATATCAAGGACTAAAATGTGGTTCAATGAGATGAAAATAATTTTTTGGTGAATAGTAACTTTTTACTTTTTTTTACCGCGGTTAATAGTAAATAGGGCAACTAAGGGTAAATATGATATTAATATTACCCTAACACATGTGATAATTCTATTGGACAAGTGTAATTCGACCAAAAACAAACTTATGAATAAAATATGACCATTTAGGCCCACTTGGATTAAATTAGGACATTTATTATTAATTTATTTAAAGAAGGGTTAAAATAGTTAAAATCAAAGTTTAATAAGTAAATCATTTTTAATATGGGGTTATACATAAGATAAATTCGATTGTAAATATTCATTAGAAAGATAAAAAGATTTCCTACATGATGGTATTTTATTTGTAATTTTTAGACATCAAATAATTTAATTTATTTATGACACAAATATGATGCAGTAATTATCTTATTAATGAAATATTGACAAAATTGATAATATAAATACCAAAATAAATGTAATTTAAGACTTTTTATGAATTCCACTAATTTTCTAGGTTACTATGATATATTATTGTTGATTTAATCAAATTGGTTCGAACATATAATTCTGTTATGACTTTCACAAAAATCATATATCAAATAGTGTCAAAATTGACACAAAATAGTTTTTAAATCAAATATTATATTATTAATTGTTATTTTATTCCTAAAAATCTAAGGTTCGGCCAAATGACTTAGATAAGGATATATATATTAATAATAAACAATTTGGGGTTCGTTTGGCATGTTATAGTAAGTGTATTAACCATATAGTGAAAGAAAACAAAAAGACACGGTAAAAGTTAAATTAATTAACTTAGAGTTAAATCTAATTGATAAGGTTAAAATAATACCCTAAACTTGTCTAAATCCTATTGGTTGATAGGATTTCGACCCATCCCCACTTTAGCTTCGAAATAATACCCTTTGGAACCATTATAAACCGATTTTGACTTTAATATAAAATAATATTTTGAGATATTCCTAAGGTGCCCCTCTCCTCCCTTATAAAAGGGCACCTCCTCCCCCTCCTCCTCACACCAATTTGAGCACTCAAGCTCGGCCAACCCCTGCTATTTTCCCTTCTCCACTTCCCTAGAATAATCCTAGAGGTAATGGTCTTCTCCAAAGACCAATCTTAGTTCCTTAAGTGGAGGATTCAAAAAGGCGTTCCAAAGAAGAGGTAATATCCATTACCGATCTTTTCAATTTCTTTCTTCTTCAACTTCTTCTTCTTTAGTTGTTTCATGATAAAGTAATAACATCAGTATTACTTACATACTGATATGTTATTATAAATATGAAACAACCCTAATTCACCTTCTATCCATCCTACGGAAAAATGAAATCACCGCGCGTGCGTACGTACGGAATACCGTCTCCACGCCGTGGTGTAATCTATTTTCCACCATCACCTTACAAGGATGGGTATAATGGTGTAATCAGTAACTATATATGATTATTATTAAGTAATATTGATACTGAAATAATATATATATATATACTCCAATACAATTCCACGATCATAGGAACGATATCATCACTCGTGCGTACGTACGGAATACCGTCTCCACGATGTGATGCGACTCGTTCTACATGATCTTCATTTCATAATGATTATATAAATGAATTGAATGAATGAATATGGTATATACTACACTAATACCATTCTGGAAATGAATTATCTATAACCTAAAGATAAGAATAAGAATTTATTCGACAAAACACGCATAAGAACAAAAAGTTATAAAGACCCGAGTAACAAGTAACAATGAAATATTACTAAAAAGAAGCTAATAATATGACCATATATGATCTCATATCAATATGTATGATTCTGGAATAAGTCAATAACAGTATTTAAACCATTATACAGGAGCTTCGGACACGAACAAAGCAAATCGGACCTAAGGTAAGGGAAAATATCACAATCTCACTTTTATCCGAGATTGTTTTTACTTTGGTAATTACTGGGGTGTATTTTATCATCCAAATCCATGCTTCCTCAATATGTAATGTTATTTCCATCCACCTACATTTTTTTTAAATCCATATTTACCCTTCGGTGAGTTTTTGTAAAAGATATGAAAGGAATCTTTTGCTGTTTTTCGTACGAGGTACTTTTTGACTTTTCCGACAAAAGTACGAAGAATGTTTTTTTTTAACTTAAACGGCACGAACGGATTTTTACGGTTTTGTAAAGCCTTATTTTCATGAAGCTTCCTCAAAAAGATTTCATGACTATTTTCAATAAAATCTCTTTCTTTTAAAATTGCATGATGTTTTGTGAAAAGGAATTGATTTTGAAGAAGAAAGGATATTTTCCTCAAGAATTCATTTCAAGTGTTTTATCAAAATTATTTTCCATCTAAGATAATAAAGGGTTCTATTTCTATCCATATTTTTACATTGATTTGACTATGTTGTGATGGAATTATGTTTCTGAATTCCTTTATCTTATATGAATGGTTTTATGATGTCATGTTGTTTAAGAATCCCATTTTTATTACATGGGTTATGCTATGATGTATGGTTTATGATTTTGTGGCACACATAAGAATGGTATCATTATGAGATGGGTGGGACCTATATCTCCCTCCAATGCATTGGGTAATGATTTTATATCTCATGAGATAGACATGGCTGGAACGGAAGGTTATTTCGGTTCAGTGATACAGGACTGAAACGAGGAGTGAACTCGGTTCAGAAAGGGACTTTGTCCACTAAGATGGTCTTGGCAATGAGTCATGACTAACAAGAAATGATTTCCATGATTATGTGTGCATGCCACAAAGATTCAAGTTTTATGTTATGTTTGTGGGGATCTCATTTTCACTACTATGATTTATTCCATGTTAAGATATTATGATCTCTTTTGCAGGTTTTAATTTTAAAAAAGATATGATATGATTTTTATTTCCTTTATTTGCCCTTGCTGAGCATTTGAGCTCACCCTTTTATGTTTTCTTTTCCCCAGGTCAGGAAGATGGATATTAAGTAGAATATGCTAAAAGGGACCCTAGATATGTTGAAATAAATGGGAGACACTGTAGAAGATTTATGAACCAGTTGTTTATGTTTCCCCAGTTTCTAAAGACACTATACCTATACGGTCCTTTGTGGTTTTGTCATATGTTGTAATAAGAGTGCTTCAATTTTGAAGTATTAACAATGTATGTAAAGTGTGGGTCGTTATAGTTGGTATCAGAGGAAAGGTATAGTCAACCTTTGGAAACTAGGATGTGAAAGCCTTAGTAAGAACCCTAAGGATAAGTCTAACCATAGAACACAATCTTAGAAATGGCCATGAATAACCTAGGATAAGACCATAAGCATGAAAATTTTATTCTTGAATTATGTGGTTTCCTATTATAATTAGTGTTGCTCACACTATTCTTCTTGGTTTTAGTCAATGGCTGGAACCCGAAGGAACCGTGTTAATGCGGAATGCGATGGGCAATGCAATGATTGTCCCCCTGAGCAACCAAACGATATGGGAGCTGGAATGCAAAATCTTGTAGCCATGCTCACACAACTTTCTCAAGCTATGAATCATGCAGGATTTCCAAACGAACAAAGGAGGGAGCAACATTCTGTTGAATCCTTCATGAGGCAGCGTCCACCATCTTTCAGCGGGTCTACTGATCCATTAGTTGCTGAACAATGGATTAGTACTACTGAAAAGATATTTTCAGTTCTTCAATGTTCTGAGCATGATAAAGTCATCCTAGCAGTGTATCGTTTGGAAGGAGATGCTGATCAATGGTGGAATCTTGTTAAGAATACAAGGCAAAGGGATGAAATTGAGTCTATGGAATGGGACGAGTTCAAGAACTTATTTTTCAATAAGTACTTCCCTCGTATTCTCCGAACAAAGATGGAGAAAGAGTTCCTTGAACTGAAGCAAAGGGATGATGAATCTGTTGGTACCTATGAAGCAAATTTTACCAGACTTGCAAGGTACGCTTCTGGTATTATTATCCAACCTGAGAGTAAGATCGATCGATTCTTTAGTGGCTTAAAACCAAGTCTTCGAAGGGCGTTAGCCATAAGGGACTTCAATAGCTACGAGGAAATCGTTCGATGTGCTCTCAAAGTCGAGATGGAGATTGGAGTAACCCATCAGTCACATGGGTTTGATAAGAAGAGGAAGATGGAATTCAAAGAAAAATCTAAAGAGCACACGGAAAAGAAGATGAACTTTCCCTTATGCTCAAAGTGTGGAAAGAAACATGGAGGGAGTTGTCTTAAAGGGACATGTAAATGTTTTAAATGTGGAAAGGAAGGTCATCGGGCATTTGAATGCCGTGATAATGGGAAGAAGATGTCTAATGATGCAAACAAAGGAAGGGATACACAGAATGAACCTGCTACACATCAATGTTTCAAGTGCAAGGAGATGGGGCATTATGCCAATCAATGCCCAAATCCAAGGGTTGATGATGATGGTCGACGTCAACAAACTCTTAAGGCTAAAGAAAAAGGAAAGTCACATGCAATTTCTATCAGCGATGTGGAGTACGATAACGATGTGGTGAAAGGTACACTTACCATCCACTCTAAAGTAGCAAATGTTTTATTTGATTCTGGATCCACCCACTCTTTTATTTCTGAAAAATTTTCTAAGGGTATCACCGTATTACCTCAACAATTAGATGTTGAGTTAGCTGTGACAACACCTAATGGCACATCAATCGCATCAGAAGTTTATAATTCTTCTCCGATCGAAGTTTGTGGGAAAGTGCTTCCTGCAAATCTTGTGATCCTTCCTTTAGTGGAATTTGATGTGATTCTTGGCATGGATTGGCTTTCTCTACATGGAGCTCATATCAATTTCCAAAGAAGGGAAGTCACATTTCATATTCCAGATCAACCTACGATCGTCTATCAATGCAAGGATGAACATAACCTTCCAGTGGAAATTTCTTCCATCTTATGGGTGTTGATTCCACTAAATGAAGGTTATTTATCTCAAATAGTTGGTGAGAAACTCACGATTAAGAATATGCCCATTGTACGGGAGTTTGATGATGTCTTTCCGGAGGAATTACCGGGTCTTCCACCAAATCGTGAAGTTGAGTTTTCAATAGAACTCGTACCTGGTGCTTTGCCTATTTCAAAGACACCTTATAGAATGGCCCCAATTGAGTTGCAGGAATTGAAGAAGCAACTCCAAGAGAATCTTGATAAGGGATTCATACGCCCTAGTGCGTCACCTTGGGGAGCACCTGTTCTATTTGTTAAGAAGAAAGATGGATCAATGAGACTCTGCATTGATTATAGAGAACTTAACAAGATCACTATCAAGAACAAATATCCTCTCCCACGCATTGATGACTTATTTGACCAACTACGCGGAGCTCAATACTTTTCCAAGATTGATCTTCGTTCAGGGTATCATCAATTAAGGGTCAAAAGGGAGGATATACCAAAGACGGCTTTCCGTACAAGGTATGGACACTATGAATTTATAGTGATGCCATTTGGTCTTACTAATGCCCCTGCTATCTTCATGGATCTAATGAATAGAGTCTTTAGAGACTATCTTGATCAATTTGTGGTAGTCTTTATAGACGATATTCTTGTCTATTCAAAGAGCAAGGAAGAGCATGAAGATCACTTGAGAATTATATTGAAGACCCTGAGAAAAGAGAAGCTTTATGCCAAATTTACCAAGTGTGAATTTTGGCTTCAAAAAGTTGCATTTTTGGGTCATATAATCTCAAAAGAGGGGATATCTGTGGATCCAGAAAAAACAGAGGTTATCGAAAGATGGTCAAGACCAACAACAGTAACTGAGATCCGAAGTTTTCTTGGTTTGGCTGGTTATTATCGACGTTTTGTAAAAGATTTTTCACGATTATCTAATCCACTCACCAAGTTGACTCGGAAAGGAGTTAAGTTTGTCTGGACAGAGGAATGTGAAGAGAATTTCAAGGAGTTGAAAAGAAGGTTATCCAGTGCACCTGTGCTCACACTGCCTTGTAGTGGAGAAAGGTTTGTGATCTACAGTGATGCATCCAAGAAGGGATTGGGGTGTGTTCTTATGCAAAATGATATGGTGATAGCTTATGCCTCGCGACAGTTGAAAATCCATGAGAAAAATTACCCAACACATGATTTAGAGTTGGCTGCGGTAATCTTTGCATTAAAGATTTGGAGGCATTACCTTTATGGTGAAAGGTGTGATATTTATACTGATCATAAAAGTTTAAAGTATATTTTCACACAAAAGGATCTGAATATGCGCCAAAGAAGATGGTTGGAGCTGATTAAGGATTATGACTGCTCAATCCATTACCACCCTGGGAAAGCAAACAAGGTGGCAGATGCATTAAGTCGACAAGACCATGCTAGTTTATCCATGATGAGGATCACAAAAGATCCAATATTTATGGATTTACAAAGGATGGATCTTGGAATTATAATGGAAGGGGAAAAATCTTATCTTTCTCAAATGAATGTTCAACCATCTATACATGTGAAGATTAAAGAGGCACAGAAAGAAGATGTCGAGTTACAAAAGAAGGTGAGAAATGTTCCTGAATTCAACCTTGATTGTGATGGGATAATAAAGTTCAGGAATCGGGTTTGTGTTCCTCCCATCCCCGAATTAAAGAAAGAGCTGCTGGATGAGGCTCATAGTTCTTCATTCTCTATTCATCCTGGAAGCACGAAGATGTATAGGGACCTGAAAGAGTACTTCTGGTGGGATGGCATGAAAAGAGATGTTGCTGAATATGTCTCTCGATGCTTGGTTTGTCAACAAGTTAAAGCTGAGAGACAGAAGTCTAAGGGGATGTTACAACCATTACCCATACCCGAATGGAAATGGGAAAACATCACTATGGACTTTGCCACAGGACTTCCTAAAACATCCAAAGGCAATAATGCTATTTGGGTCATAGTTGATCGTCTTACAAAGTCTGCACACTTCATTGCTATTAGAGAGGATTTCTCTCTAGATCAGCTTGCCAGGATATATGTAAAGGAAGTGGTAAGATTGCATGGAGTACCACTTTCTATTATATCTGATCGAGATCCGAGATTTACCTCGAAGTTCTGGCGAAGTCTTCAGCATACTCTGGATACAGAGTTGAGTTTCAGCACTGCTTATCATCCCCAGACAGACGGTCAGTCTGAGAGAACAATTCAAACCCTAGAAGATATGTTGAGAGCTTGCTCTATGGATTTCAAAGGAGGTTGGGATCAATACCTACCTTTGGTGGAATTTTCTTATAATAATAGCTTTCACTCCAGTATTCAGATGGCTCCTTATGAAGCTCTCTATGGAAAGAAATGCAGGACTCCAACTTGCTGGGATGAAGTTGGGGAAAGAAAGCTATTAGGACCTGATCTCGTTGATGAAATGGAAGAAAAGGTCAGATCTATTCAACAACACATAAGAGCAGCTCAGAGTCGACAGAAAAGTTATGCCGACAACTGAAGAAAAGACCTAGAGTTTGAAGTGGGTGATAAAGTGTTCTTACGAATATCTCCCTGGAAGAGGGTTATGAGATTTGGAAAGAAGGGGAAGTTGAGCCCTAGATATATCGGTCCTTTTGAAATATTGGATCGTGTTGGGAAGGTAGCTTACCGATTGGCGCTTCCACCGAATCTCTCTCAAGTTCACGATGTGTTCCATGTATCTCTCCTGAGAAAGTACATACCAGATCCTTCACATGTACTCAGCTCAGAAGTTGTACCGCTGGAGCAAGATCTTTCTTATGAAGAACAGCCGATAGAGATTCTGGATCGTAGCGAAAAAGTCCTACGAAACAAGACCACTCGCTTGGTGAAAGTTTTATGGAGGAACCACCAACTTGAAGAAGCTACATGGGAGCTTGAGGATATGATGAGGGAGAAGTATCCTCATTTGTTTGTTGCAAAGTGACGAATTTCGAGGGCGAAATTCTTTTTAAGGGGGGTAGAATG
Organism: Viscum album; assembly: GCA_963277665.1. NCBI lineage: Eukaryota > Viridiplantae > Streptophyta > Magnoliopsida > Santalales > Viscaceae > Viscum > Viscum album. The sequence continues at coordinate 521,324,120 of OY728127.1, read as the reverse complement.
TAACACCCGAGACTTTTATGTTATATAAATCATCAAAGGAATCTTTTTCTACACAACACTTGCTTGGCTTGCTTTACACGCAATCGCGACCTTCCTCGATAGCTTGCGTCGTACGCAATACCGAGTTTCACTAAACAACAATATGCTTTTAAAACTAGCTGTTATGAATAGTAATAACCACTTTTTGAAATTTTATAAATTTTATTTTTCAAAATGGACTTCATTTTTGGACTCAGAATATCGAAATTAGCCTAGGGTGAAATTTTGGTATTTTTCTGAAAACTTTCAATTTTTGATGAATAGTGAAACCACTAAGTGGTAGGTTAAAAACTGAATTTTGCATAAAACTTAATTTTACCGCTTCTGTGAATGGAATTTCAAAAATCCGAGAGACACGGTTAATATCAAGGACTAAAATGTGGTTCAATGAGATGAAAATAATTTTTTGGTGAATAGTAACTTTTTACTTTTTTTTACCGCGGTTAATAGTAAATAGGGTAACTAAGGGTAAATATGATATTAATATTACCCTAACACATGTCATAATTCTATTGGACAAGTGTAATTCGACCAAAAACAAACTTATGAATAACATATGACCATTTAGGCCCACTTGGATTAAATTAGGACATTTATTATTAATTTATTTAAAGAAGGGTTAAAATAGTTAAAATCAAAGTTTAATAAGTAAATCATTTTTAATATGGGGTTATACATAAGATAAATTCGATTGTAAATATTCATTAGAAAGATAAAAAGATTTCCTACATGATGGTATTTTATTTGTAATTTTTAGACATCAAATAATTTAATTTATTTATGACACAAATATGATGCAGTAATTATCTTATTAATGAAATATTGACAAAATTGATAATATAAATACCAAAATAAATGTAATTTAAGACTTTTTATGAATTCCACTAATTTTCTAGGTTACTATGATATATTATTGTTGATTTAAGCAAATTGGTTCGAACATATAATTATGTTATGACTTTCACAAAAATCATATATCAAATATTGTCAAAATTGACACAAAATAGTTTTTAAATCAAATATTATATTATTAATTGTTATTTTATTCCTAAAAATCTAAGGTTCGGCCAAATGACTTAGATAAGGATATATATATTAATAATAAACAATTTGGGGTTCGTTTGGCATGTTATAGTAAGTGTATTAACCATATAGTGAAAGAAAACAAAAAGACACGGTAAAAGTTAAATTAATTAACTTAGAGTTAAATCTAATTGATAAGGTTAAAATAATACCCTAAACTTGTCTAAATCCTATTGGTTGATAGGATTTCGACCCATCCCCACTTTAGCTTCTAAATAAGACCCTTTGGAACCATTATAAACCGATTTTGACTTTAATATAAAATAATATTTTGAGATATTCCTAAGGTGCCCCTCTCCTCCCTTATAAAAGGGCACCTCCTCCCCCTCCTCCTCACACCAATTTGAGCACTCAAGCTCGGCCAACCCCTGCTATTTTCCCTTCTCCACTTCCCTAGAATAATCCTAGAGGTCCTGGTCTTCTCCAAAGACCAATCTTAGTTCCTTAAGTGGAGGATTCAAAAAGGCGTTCCAAAGAAGAGGTAATATCCATTACCGATCTTTTCAATTTCTTTCTTCTTCAACTTCTTCTTCTTTAGTTGTTTCATGATAAAGTAATAACATCAGTATTACTTACATACTGATATGTTATTATAAATATGAAACAACCCTAATTCACCTTCTATCCATCCTACGGAAAAATGAAATCACCGCGCGTGCGTACGTACGGAATACCGTCTCCACGCCGTGGTGTAATCTATTTTCCACCATCACCTTACAAGGATGGGTATAATGGTGTAATCAGTAACTATATATGATTATTATTAAGTAATATTGATACTGAAATAATATATATATATACTCCAATACAATTCCACGATCATAGGAACGATATCATCACTCGTGCGTACGTACGGAATACCGTCTCCACGATGTGATGCGACTCGTTCTACATGATCTTCATTTCATAATGATTATATAAATGAATTGAATGAATGAATATGGTATATAATACACTAATACCATTCTGGAAATGAATTATCTATAACCTAAAGATAAGAATAAGAATTTATTCGACAAAACACGCATAAGAACAAAAAGTTATAAAGACCCGAGTAACAAGTAACAATGAAATATTACTAAAAAGAAGCTAATAATATGACCATATATGATCTCATATCAATATGTATGATTCTGGAATAAGTCAATAACAGTATTTAAACCATTATACAGGAGCTTCGGACACGAACAAAGCAAATCGGACCTAAGGTAAGGGAAAATATCACAATCTCACTTTTATCCGAGATTGTTTTTACTTTGGTAATTACTGGGGTGTATTTTATCATCCAAATCCATGCTTCCTCAATATGTAATGTTATTTCCATACACCTACATTTTTTTTAAATCCATATTTACCCTTCGGTGAGTTTTTGTAAAAGATATGAAAGGAATCTTTTGTTGTTTTTCGTACGAGGTACTTTTTGACTTTTCCGACAAAAGTACGAAGAATGTTTTTTTTTAACTTAAATGGCACGAACGGATTTTTACGGTTTTGTAAAGCCTTATTTTCATGAAGCTTCCTCAAAAAGATTTCATGACTATTTTCAATAAAATCTATTTCTTTTAAAATTGCATGATGTTTTGTGAAAAGGAATTGATTTTGAAGAAGAAAGGATATTTTCCTCAAGAATTCATTTCAAGTGTTTTATCAAAATTATTTTCCATCTAAGATAATAAAGGGTTCTGTTTCTATCCATATTTTTACATTGATTTGACTATGTTGTGATGGAATTATGTTTCTGAATTCCTTTATCTTATATGAATGGTTTTATGATGTCATGTTGTTTAAGAATCCCATTTTTATTACATGGGTTATGCTATGATGTATGGTTTATGATTTTGTGGCACACATAAGAATGGTATCATTATGAGATGGGTGGGACCTATATCTCCCTCCAATGCATTGGGTAATGATTTTATATCTCATGAGATAGACATGGCTGGAACGGAAGGTTATTTCGGTTCAGTGATACAGGACTGAAACGAGGAGTGAACTCGGTTCAGAAAGGGACTTTGTCCACTAAGATGGTCTTGGCACTGAGTCATGACTAACAAGAAATGATTTCCATGATTATGTGTGCATGCCACAAAGATTCAAGTTTTATGTTATGATTGTGGGGATCTCATTTTCACTACTATGATTTATTCCATGTTAAGATATTATGATCTCTTTTGCAGGTTTTAATTTTCAAAAAGATATGATATGATTTTTATTTCCTTTATTTGCCCTTGCTGAGCATTTGAGCTCACCCTTTTATGTTTTCTTTTCCCCAGGTCAGGAAGATGGATATTAAGTAGAATATGCTAAAAGGGACCCTAGATATGATGAAATAAATGGGAGACACTGTAGAAGATTTATGAACCAGTTGTTTATGTTTCCCCAGTTTCTAAAGACACTATACCTATACGGTCCTTTGTGGTTTTGTCATATGTTGTAATAAGAGTGCTTCAATTTTGAAGTATTAACAATGTATGTAAAGTGTGGGTCGTTATAGGTATTCCAAGTGTAACTCCCTATGTAACTGTGATAGCTTCAATTTAAGTTTGATATGGATGCCATAAGTAACCTTTATGATTTATGATTTCTGTGTGTTATTTATAAATCTCATGATTTTATAAGGTATGTTATGATTGAAAAGTATGGTTTCATTGATTTGTATTCATTGATGGGATAATGTTTTCCATCCTTATTTTATAACCCTTACTGATGTTTTTATGCCCATCCCAAGTTTTTGAAATGTTTTCCACAGGACAAAAATATGAATAGGGTCAAGGATGGGATCAAGGATAAGTCATGCTATTTAAAGCATGGAACTAGACATGTTTCTTTTTAAGAGTTTTTATTTTATGAAAAAAATGGATACTGGGTAGTAGTGTCTACTTTTAATATTCAAGTTGTAATGTAATAGTTTTGGCCTAATTCTCTAAAACTCTAAACCTGAAAAGATCCTCAATATGAATTATTCATTTAATTCAATATTATGTAATGTTTGACGTCGGGTCATTATATTTTCATTTAATTCATATGTAAAATCATTTCATTTGTTTTCCAATCAACGATGAGAACAAAGAAAAGGCAACACATAATAAATCTCCTACACTTCAATGTTACAAGTAAATGGAAATGGGAAATTATTCCAATAAATTTCCTAATCCAATAATTTTTTATGATGACCGACATCAACAAACTCCTAAGGCCAAAGACAATGGAAGGACACATGGAATAACTATCGGCGACATGGAGTACAATAATTAAGTGGTGAATTGTACACGTACCATCCACTCTAAAGTATAAAATCATTAATTTGATTATGGATCCACCAAATATTTTATTTCTGGTTAATTTTATAAGTGTTTCTATGTATTAACTCGACAATTAGATGTTGATTTAGCTATGAAATCTCTTAATGGAACAATGGTCGCATCAAAAGTTTATAATTCTTCTCTGGTTAATGTTTGTGTGAATGTTATTCCTATAAATCTTGTGATCCTTCCTGTAGTGGAATTTTTTGTGATTCTTGGAATGGATTGGATTCCTTTATATGGATCCTGTATCATTTTCCAAATAATGGAAGTCACATTTCATATTCCAGACCAATTTATAATCATCTATCAATGCAAGGATGAATAAAACCTTCCAGTAAAAATTTATTCCATATTATAGGTCTTGATTTTTATAAATGAGGATAATTTATCTCAAATGGTTAGGGAGAAAAACAAGATCAATAATACACCCATTGTATGTGAGTTTTATGATTCATTTATAGTGTAATTTTCGGGTATTCCACCAAATCACGAAGTTGTGTTTTCAATAGGACTCATATTAGGTTCTATGCCAATTTCAAAGAAACATTATAGAGTGTCACCAATTGAGTTACAGGAATTGAAAAATAAACTCCAAGATAATCTTTATAAATGATTAATACCCCATAGGGTGTCACGTTGGGGAGAACGTGCCCTATTTCTTAAGAATAATGATTGGTCAATGAGACTCTACATTGATTATTGAGAACATAACAAGATCACTATCAAGAAAAAATATCATCTTCCCTTCATTGATGTCTTATTTGACCAACTCTATGGAGCTCAATAATTTTATAATATTGATATACATTTAGGATATCATAAATTAGGTTTCAAAAAAGATGATATGCAAAATATTGAATTCTGTACATGGAATGGACGCTATAAATATATAGTGATTCCTTTTTGTCTTAGTAAAACCACTTATATTTTCATGGATCTATTTAATAGTTTCTTTTATACTATCTTGATCAGTTTTTGGTTGTATTTATTGATGATATTATTGTATATTCAAAGAGTAAGTAATAACCTGAAGATCACTTGAGAATTATAGTGAAGACCCTGACAAATGAGAATCTTTATTCTAAATTTACAAAGTGTGTATTTTGGAATGAGAAAGTTTCATTTTTGTATCACATTATCTCAAGATATGAGATTTATGTGGATCTAGAAAAAATAGAGGTTATTGAATGTTGGTTAAGACCCACAATCGAAAACAGAGATCTGATGTTCTATTTGTTTTAATTGATATTAACGATGTTTTTTGTAATATTTTTCAAAATTATCTAATCCACTCACCAAGTTGACTTAGAAAGAGTTATGCTATTTTTTATAGATTAATTTGAAGAGAATTTCAAATAACTAAAAAGAAGGATAGCCAGTGCACCTTTGCTCATACTGCCTTGTAGTGGAGAAAGATATATAATCTACAGTGATGTATCCAAGAAGGGGTTGGGATGTGTTTTCATGAAAAATTATGTGGTGATAGATTATTCCACAGAGAAGTTGACAATACAGGATCAAAATTACCCACCTCATGATTTGGAGTTAACTGTGTTAATTTTTTCATTAATGTTATGGAGGACTTATATTTATGGTGAGAGGTGTGATATTTATACTGATCATAAAATATTAAAATATATTTCCACAAAAAAGGATCTGAATGTTCACAAAATAATATGGTTAGAGTGGATTTATGAATACGACTCATCTATACATTATCACCCTGTTAAAGTAAAAAAGGTGGCAGATGATTTGAGTCGAAAAAACCATCATATCTTTTCCATGATGAGGATCACAAAAGTTCCAATATTTATTGATTTGAAAAGGATGGCTCTAGAAATTTTAATGAAAGAAGAGAAATCATATCATTCTCAAATGAATTTTCAACCATCTATACAAATGAAGATTAAAGAGGTGCAAAAGGAATATATAGAGTTACAAAATAAGTTGAGAAATGTTCCTAAATTCAACCATGAATGTGATGAAAAAATAAGTTTTAGGAACAAGGTTTTTTTCCTCCCATACTTGAATTAAAGAAGGAGAAATTGGTTGAGGCTCATAGTCCTTCTCACTCCATTCACCATAGAAGTAAACAGATGTATAGGAACCTGAAATACTACTTCTGGTGGTATCACATGAAAAGAGATGTCACTGAATATGTCTCTCGATGCGTGGTTTTTTCAAATGTTAAGTTTGAGAGACAAAAGTCATAGGGGATGTTACAACCATTACCCATACTGGAAAGGATATTTGAAAAATCACTATAGATTTTCTCATCAGACATACCAAAACATCCAAAGGAAATAATTTTATTGGGGTTATAGATGATCACCTTTCGAAGTTGGCACACATCATTGCTATTAGAGAGTATTTATCTCTTAATCAACTTTCCAGGATATATTTAATGGATGTGGTAATATTGAAAGGTGTAACACTTTACATTTATCTCTAATTGGGATTCGTGGATTACCTCGATGTTCTAGAGAAGTCTTCATCATGCTCTGGATACAGAGTTATGTTTCAACACTGCTTATCGTCCTTAAAAGATGGTCATTTTTAGAGGAAAATGAAACCATTAAAATAAATGTTTAGAGCTTGATCTATGGATTTCAAAGGTGGTCAGGATCAACACCTACAATTGGTTTAATTTTATTACAATAAAATATTTTACTCTAGCATTTAGATGGCTTATTAGGAATCTCCCTATGAAAAAAGTACACAACTCTAACATTTTGTGGTGAAGTTGGGGAAAGAAAGCTATTATGACCTAATATAGTTGATGAAATTGAATAAAAGGTCAGATCTTTTCAAAAAACTCCTAAGAGTAGCTTAGAGTTGGAAAAAAAGTTATCTTGACAACTGATGAAAATACCTAGAGTTTCAAGTGGGTGATATGGTATTCTTATAAATATCTCCCTAGAATTAAGTAATAAGATTTGGAAAGAAGGGAAAGTTGATCCCTAGGTATATCATTCCTTGTGAAATTATGGATCATGTTGGGAAGGTTTATTTCCAATTGGAGCTTCCACTAAATTCTCTCAAGTTCATAATTTGTTCCATGTATCTCCCATTAGAATGTACATACCCATTTCATCACATGTACTATGCTCATAATTCGTACTGCTGGAGAAATATCTTTCTTATAGAGAAAAATTGATAGAGATTCTGGACTGTAAAAAAATGTTATTCGAAACAATACCACTCACTTGATAAAATTTTTATGGAAGAACCACTAATTTCAAGAAGTTTCATGAAAAATTTAGGGCATGATGATGGAGATGTATCCTCATCTGTTTTTTTAGGTGACAAATTTCAGGGGAGAAATCCAGTTTAAGGGGTGTATAATGTAACACCCGGATGTTTATTATGAAATATTTCTGTTAAATAGTTTTTATTCAACTATATCTTGTGTTTTAAATAATAATGAGATTAAAAAAACTAAGTGACTCCCTGATTATAAAACTTTTGTTATATCCTATCCATTAGGATAGCATTAATAATTATAACAAACTTATGAAAATGCCTAGTGAATTTATTAGCTATCAATTATTTATGAAAAATATAAATCAATTAGATATTTTTATTTTGGAGGGAATTACTTTTTTTAATGAATTTAATGAGATATATATGTTTTATATACTTAATAAAATATTTTTTTATATTTATCCAATGGTTATCTTAGTCATCGGGTATGAATAAAACCCTATTTGATGTATAGAAACCTTTTATTTTTAAAGTTAAATTTTACCGATTTGATGGGAGAACCCCTATTAAATTATGATTTTGAAACATTAATAATTTATATATGACAAAATAAACATTTTTTTATATGGGAAATAAAATTTTACTTTGGATTTTTGTATATTTCTCGTATAACTTTCCTGTTTTGATGAATAGTAAAACATTTGCTAAATTTTAATTGAAAACAACTTTTACACCAAGTTAATTTATATGGTTAAATTATAATATTTAATGGTTTAAAAGTATAAATATAATATAGTTTTATCATTCAATATAATAGATTTCATTTTCATTAATTTTACATTGAATTCATAGGCAATTTTTTTTTAATATTTTGTAATTTTTTATCTTTAAAAATACTCGTTCTCTCGTTCCGATAATGGGATTGATTTTAAATTAAATACAGAAACATATATTTTTTGAATTTTAAAAAATTTACTCCATATTTTTTATTAGTAGGTCTAAATTAGGTTAATAGTCTACCTTTATTTTTGGGCATTATGAATCGTAACTTTTTTAATAATGTTTATTACCATGGTTAAAGGTACATTGTGTCATTAATGGTCAAAATAATATTATCTAATTACCTCAACACTTATAAAAATATTATTAGATGAATAAATTAGACCCTTATCATATATTTTTCTAAATATAATACATTTTGGCCACCTACCTATGTATCTGACATGAATGTGATAAAAACTAATGAATGTGACAAAATGTTACAATCTCATTTTATATAAGTATTTTAAATTTAATATGTGGATAAATAGGATATAATATAAACTATAGATAGTATTTGGATATCTAACATATTTAAATACATCCAAGAAATTTATTTATAAGTTTTATAGATTAAACAATTACCATTAATTATGACAAAATAGTGATGTAAAAATTATTTTATTAATAGAAATATCAAATAAATGGTTTTAAAAATATTTAAATAAATACCTTTTGAACTAATTAATTTGATCCACTAATTTAAGGTGAACATGACATTTTATTATTGTATTTAATATTTTCAGTTCAAATTTATCTTCTTTTGGGATTTTTTGAAAAGACAAATAAATGAATAGTGTCATAATTGACACTATTGATATTTTATAAAAAACCTATTATTAAATTATTTAAAATGTATAAGAATATTTAAAAATTAAAAATTGAAAATTTAAAGATATAAAATTACATAAATTATCCATTTATGGTCAATTAACACAAAATAAGTAAATATTATTAACCATTAAATATTTATAATGTTATTACCATAATTAAAATTAAATACAACAACGAAGTGTCAATTAAAAACATATGGATTAAATTATGAAAATAAATTGTTCAAAAAAAATATTTTTTGATGATATTTAAACCCTTTATCATCGAATCATAGAAATTGGGATATTTTGGAAGTTTTATGGGTAGGTGTTTATTTTATAGTAAATTATTATTTATGGAGTTTGAAAAAGTGCCCCTAACCTCAATTATAAAAGGCAGCTCCTCCCTCGCCACTTCACTTTATTCTAAGCCTTAATTAACGTAAATAGGACACTATTTTCCCTTATAAACTACCCTATTTTAATTCTAGAGGTTCTTTTCATCTTCAAAGACCAACTCTAGGGCTCTAAAAAGATATTTAGTGGAAGCGCATTAAGGAAGAGGTAATCTCTTATACCAATTCATTCATACTTATTTCTTATTATACTTCCATTTAATTACATGTATCATCATAAATTAATAAAATAAGTATCACTCATATAATTATATTTTATTATAAATATGATAAAAAATATTTCACCTTCTATATTTCCTATGAAAAACGGAATCACCGTATGTGCGTACGTACGGCTAATCGTCTCCACGTCAATGTGTAAACTGTTATTCAACACCACCGTAATTGGATGGGTATAATAATGATAATAATAAATATATATGATTATTATAACATGATAATAATTCTGAAACATCATACACCATCCACTTCAATACCATTCAATATTTTTTGGAATGATATCATCGCTCGTGTGTGCGTATGGCCTTCCAACTCGAAGATGTGATGTGATTTATTCAACATGATCATTAGTAAAACATGATTATAAGAAGGAATTGAATAAAAAAATATGATATATATTATACTAATATAATTATTTATATTATTTAACTATAACCTAATAAGTGGAACATGATCTTATCCAACAAATCTTGCATAAGAACATAAATAAGTTAATATCTGAATAACGAGCGAAAATGAAATGTTACTAAAAAAAGGACGATAATATAATCATATATGATGTCATAAAAATGATAACTATTCTTTATTAAGTCCATAATATTATTTCAATCATAATAAAATGGTTTTGGATACATATAAAGGATATCATACCCAAGGTAATGGATAATTTTTCAGTCTCATTTTTACCCAAGATTGTTTCTATGTTCGTGGTTACTAGAGTATATTTATCATCTGAATACATGCTTCTTAGTTATGTAATATTATTTAAATTATTCGAAATTTTTTTAATGTTAATTTTACACTTTGGGGAATTTTTATTAAACAATATGAATGTAATATTTTTCTATTATTCGATTTGAGGTACTTTTTGACTTTTCTAGAAAATTATGAGGATAATGTTTTCTTATCTTATATAACATGAATGGGTTTTTATGATTTCATGACACCATATCTCTAGAAATATTCCTCTACACTATTTCAATATTATTTTCAACTAAATTATTTTCTTTTAAAAATTTGTATCATTTTGAGAAAAGAAAACGTTTTTTCATAAAGAAAGGATATTTTCCTATGGAATTAAGTTCAAGTGTTTTATCAAAATTATTTTCCATCTATAATGATATAGTGTTATGATTATATCACTATTATTAATTTTACTTGATTGTGTTTTTTATGGAATTATTTTTAGGAAACCAATTTATTTTATATGGATTATGATTCAATTATGTTTAAGAACCCCATTTTATTTCTTGGGTTATGCTATGATGAATGATTTGTGTTTTGTGGAACATGTAAGAATGATTTCATTATGAGATGGGTGGAACCTATATATCACTATAATGAATAGGTTAATGATTAATATATCATGAGATATACATGACATAAATGGAAATTAAATTGAGTTCAGTAATATAGGGCTGGAATGAGGAGTGAACTCGATTCAATAATGGAATTTTTCCGGTATGATGGTCTCAACAATAAGACTTGACTAATCTGAAATGATTTTCTATACATATGTGTTTATGAAATTAAATTTCATGTCTTATGTTATGACTTTTGAAGTTACATTTCAATTTTATGATTTATAACATGACATGATATTCTGATCTTTTATATGCCATATAAGAGTTTCAAATGTTATGTTCTTATGATTATGATATGATTGATATTTCACTTGTTTATGATTACTAATAATTTTATCTCACCATTTCATATTATTATATTCCCCATGTCATGAAGAAGGGTATTAACTATGATATGCCATGATATATTCTAGTTTTAAAAAAATAAGCTGGAGATAATTTAAATGCTTTAGGATTAAGTTGTTTATGTTTCCCAGTTTCTAAAGACAGCAAACATATACAGTTCTGGCATGGATTTTTTTATGTTATGTAATAAATTTTATTCATTGTTTAATTAGTATCTACATGTAAAGTATTTTTGTTAGAATATTGACCCTCTTATATCCAAAAGTAAGAATCTATTCGTACTTGGGTGAGTGGGATCTTCAAGTTGGTCATGTGGAAACAATTCATTGAAGATTAGATTTTATAATAGTTTAGATCACCAATATTTCTATAAATAATGATGGATAAAGTTGGATCCATTTCCTATAGTGTTAGACCATTTTTAGGATGTTCCCTCCCATGCTCTTAATGTGTTAACACGTGAGTGAGGGGCCTAATTCATGTTTGAGTTGGTGTCCAAAGCAGAGCTAGTTTCTATTGTGTTTTACTCAATAGAACTATTAGAGTTTCAATAATTGAAGTATTAGTTGGAATTTCTAGAATATAAATGCTTCATATGGCCGAGTACATATCTATGGGGGTTCTCCAATCCTATTTTCTAAAAATTATGATGGATCCTTTCATTCATTACTATTTTATCGATGGTTGAACCATATGATGGTCAAGAACCGATATATTCTTCCAATCATTGATGATATTTTCAATCAGTGGAGAGGTTCTAATATTTATTCCAAGATTGACTTGATATCATAATATCATCAGTTAGGGGTGAGATATCAGACATACCTATGACTGTTTTTAAGAGCATGCATGGCTTGTATGAATTCGTAGTCATGAAATTTTGGTTGACTAATGCACCTACGGTATTCATGGCCTTAATGAATAATATCTTTCATCTAATTATGGATTAGTTTGTGGTGGTTTTTATTATTATTATATTATTGTACTCCCAATCATCATATAATCATTCCAAAAATATTGGCATCATCCTATGTACATTATGAGAGCAACATCTTTATTCTATGAAAACCCAATGAATCTTCTAGATAAATGAGTTGCACATTTGGGACTTGTTAACTCAAAGCATAAAGTGATAGTGGACCCATAGAAAGTCATAGTAGAAATGTCTTTTGAAACCCCCCAAAAAAATATCGAAATTTGGAATTTTTTGGGTTTATTCAGATATTACTGACATTTTATCCAGGATTTATCCCATTTGGAAGCACCAATTTCTAGGTTGATTTATAATAGTGTAAAGATTTTTTTTCTAAGTCATGTGAAATATCATTTCAATATCTAAAATTTAAGATGACCTCATCACCTATACACACTTTACCAATGTCAGGTATAGTGTATCCCATGTACCATGATGCATCTAGAGATGTAGTCAGAGTAGTTTGGATATATGAGGACCATGTGGTTTCTTATGCCTATAGGTAACTAAGACCACATGAGAGGAATTATCATACTCATGATCATTATTTAGAAACAGTTTTACATTCCCTAGGATGTTGGAGACACTATCTCTAGGGTGAAAGGTTTCTATTATACATGGATCACAGGATCATTAGGTATATCATTCTTCAACAAATCCTTAACCTTCAATAGAGGAGGTGGGTCAAGTATTTATGTTATATTGACATTGAATTAGATTAAACCCCAAGATAGGGATATTCCATTGTCGATGCATTGAGCTAAATGACACAGACAGAACTAGTACCTGAGTCTTGTGATGAGTTATAGATAATGGATATCTTTGTAGACATTCATTTGGATGTTCAAGAATCTCATGGGAGAGTAGATCTGACTTTGAAATCTAAAATACTCATGCTTTTGGATATGGTTAAGAACGAGTTTTTTCTGATCTTATGAGCTCAATTATAATAGGAAAATTATATGGTGGTGGGATTCCATTAAGATGGTATTTCAATGGTGAAAATTATCTTCATTTCTACTCATAGAATTAGTTCCTATGAACATTGTTGAGGTGATAAAGATGGATTTTAAGGCTTCTATACGGTAATTTACTCATGGTTTAACAAACATATATCATGATTTATATAGATAGTACCAGTGGTTAGTAATGAAGAAGTAGGAAGTGATATTCATGTCTAGTTTCTTCACTTTTCACCTAGTGAAAGAAAAGAATAAGAGGCTAGATAGTTTTTTGCATCTGTTTCCCATTCTAGTGTGGAAATGGGATGACAACATAATGGATTTTTTTGATGGGATTACCCATGATGAACCTTTAAAATGATACTATATGGGTTTTTTTTTATCAAATTCATATGGTATCCCAGTAATTTACTATCAATGTCACTTTACAGTTGATGATCCAAGTAATATTTATGTGTTTGAGGTGGTTCGATTTCATGGTGTTCCGAGGAGTATTTATTTAGACATAGATCCCCATTTCACATCACATTTCTGGTATGGGTTTTACAATAATCTGGGATCACATGTTATTTTAAGAGCACCCTATCATCATATAACTGATGGTCAATATTAGTGGGTTATTATAGTTCTGTTTGATATGTTATGGTCAAGTGTTATAGATTTTGGTGGTCCATGGGAGCATTATATGATACTCTTGGAGTTTTTATATAATAACAGCTTCTAGAAATCAATTCAAATGGAACCTTTTGAGTAATTCTATGCAAGGTTGTTCCATTAAGATCTTTGGAGGTTGGAGAGAGGTGAGTTAGAACGTGTTGGGCCTAGTATAGAATAAGAGACATCTGAATAGGTTTAGTTGATCATACAGTGCTTGGTGATCGGACATAGGAGGCATAAATTTTATTGTAACTATCGAAGAAAACATCTAGATTTTGAGGTTGGTCACCATGTTTTGGTTCTGGTATCTCTTAAATTGGGGAACCATCATATCACGAAACTAGGATATCTAAAACCAAGGTTTATCTTGCCATTTGAAATATTGGAAATGGTTGATCTAGTGGTGTACCGTTTGGCCCTTCTCTAGCACTACTATAAGGCCCCAACCATAAACATTACATAATCGTCTATTTTCATAATGAATATACTTTATTTTACATTGAGGATATTATTAGGTTGAGAGTTTTAGATAAAATGTCTATATCGATTACATTACATATCATATATTACAATGTAGATTCTTCTACTCTATCCAATATTTTACAATAATAAAATAACATTAAAAAAAGAATTATTTTCATGATAAAAATATTCTGGAATTATTCCTCTCACTTACCCATCCTTATACCATGTGAAAAAACATTAAAAAAACATGTGATGAGAATAAAAAGCTTAGAATTGATTATAAAATAAGGAAATGTAAAATTAGTCCATGAATACATACAAATGAATGAAATCATACTTTTCACTCATAAAACATAATCACATTAATATACCTCATGAAATCATATTATTTATGAATAACTCATAGATGTAGTAAATCATAAAAGTAACATGTGGAATCTATAACATACATACATTGTAGCTTTCATATCTACATAGGGTATAACCTTCATGGTTACATTTGGAATACCCATCACAGTAAATTCATTAAATCTATTAAGATAAACTTTATCATTTCCCTCAATCACCTAATAAAATTAATTGGAGACATATCTCTGGCACACCCACCCTTGGTTTTTTCATGAAACCACCCATAGATGTAAACAATGACTAAGAACCAATACATAATCATAAAACTAAAACAAGCATAAATAAATGATAACATTTCTATTTTGTAATCACAATATATCAATTCAAGATATTGGCATAATTAATTCTTTCTCAAAACCATTTTAAATACGAAAATATGTAAAAAGATTATATGGTATTTATTTTTCTTTTAAAAACATTATATCTTATTAAGGAGTCCAAATATCAAATAATTCTTGCGGCAGGGGAAAGGTCGTTGTCACTATGTGCATTAAAAAGAAAAACATTCCTTTTGTCCTTTAGTATAATGGTTCATAGAAATAATATTCCATTTAAATGAAATTAAAAGTAAAATGGGTTTATACACCATATAAAATAATTTTGTGTATAAATAAGATTATGCCTCAGTAAAAGGAGATTGAGACGAAGTCCCATACCTTGAGTTCGAATTGTCTCGTTTGTTCTTAATATTCTGAAATAATAAACATAGGATAATTTTTACTTGCATTAGAACAATTTTCTATTTTATTATTCATTTTATATTACTTATCCTCATGTTATAATAAATAAATAATTATTTATGTTCATATTGGTCGTTTTGTCAATATTCCGTACATGATGATAAAATGAACTTATTTTGATGTAAATTTTCAATGTATTCAAAATTCCATCATCATCGAAATATTATTAATGATTTAAATATCATATATATACAGTATATAGTTATTTAAAATAGACTGTAACATTTGAAGATAATAAGTGAAATCTCTCATTCATGCAGAAGGTTGGTCGTACGTACACATGAACGCTGCTTTCATATATTGGTTATATTAAAGAAATAA
The DNA here is from genome assembly GCA_963277665.1 of Viscum album. Lineage (NCBI taxonomy): Eukaryota > Viridiplantae > Streptophyta > Magnoliopsida > Santalales > Viscaceae > Viscum > Viscum album. The sequence goes on along the minus strand of OY728127.1, from coordinate 521,307,988 downwards.
ATACAAAATAATAAGAGCTATATTATAATTTTAGTATAATATACTATTTTATATATGTTAAATAATTTAATTAACTACATCCTTTATACGTTCCATGTATGTCATGAACAAGTTATATCACATTGAGGGGGTGGTAGTACGCAGTTGCTAAAATAAAATTATCATATTTACACATTATAGAAAGCAGAAATGGATGTTGTAAATAAAAATATATAATAACAGAGAAAATATAAATATAATTTATATCATATATAATTACATTTCCATCATAATGGCCACCATGATAGGTGGTATGAGGAAATTGAACAATCATTGTTTCATGAGGTAGTAGTTCATCGTACACTAAAACAGTATGTTTGTATCAATTTGATGAAGGTGTGTGTAATTAAAGATCAAACCCTACTCATAAAAACATCATACTATATTGAGGATACTTTTTTAGTTATGTAATCAAACAATATAACAATAATAGGGCGTGGATAAGAAAAATAAACGAAATGAACTTGAGATAATATGTTACCTCTAAATCGGGAAACTTTTTTATTTTAGCCAAAGGAATTTTTTAATCCCCTTTTTCCCAGGTAAGTCATCTATGAGGAAAGGATATATTTTGAGAGATTATTTGATATGAATTTTTTGATGGAAATGGGCTTTATATGTGTTAGTAAATGGGTAGATTTGGTGGCCTTTTATAAGAGAGAGGAGGGGTACTTTAAGAAAGTTTTGAAATATTATTTTATTATAAAATGTTTATTCAAATTATAATTGTTAAAAAGAAATATATTTAAAGTATAAGATTCTAACAGTTCAAAATCATCTCTACCATTAGGTTTTAGAAATGTTTAGGTCACAAATTTAACCTTACCTTTGGGCTTTAAGACATATTTTAAAACATTAAATCTAACCATGTCTTTTACGTTTTCAGAATATATAGCTACTATAGTCACTATAAAAATCCAAGAGAACCAGAATTGTATAATTAATCACATTTTTAACATTATATAAGTCATTTTTCCAATTTTGAGATTTTCCGGAATATTATATAATTTAATAAAATACTATTTTTTTAAAAGACATTTATTTCAATTGTGAAACTATTTAGTAATTGAATTTTGTTAATGTCATAAAAACATTATAATTCAAAAAAAGGCATTAAATAAAATATAATATGTCGATATAATCTATAAAATTCATGTATTTCATCAAAATAATCAGATTATGTTTATTTTAATATTTATAATAACATTTTTTTGAATCCTCTACTAATGATGAAATCAATGTATCATCATTATGTCATAATTAAATTTATTTATTTAATGTATAAAAATTATAAGGAAAATATCAGGATATAGGAAATTTTTTTTATATTTTTAATTAATATTTATAGTTAAGTATAAATCTTATATAACCTGATATAAAAAAAATTATTAAAAGAAACATGTTTAGGTTATTTTTCCCATTTCATTAATTTAAAAATTATAAAATGTCATTTTCACAACCAATTGGATACCAAATGCTCGAAGAGTATCATAAAGAGTATAATGGTCTTAAATATCTCATCAAATAATATTATAACATTTTTTAGGGTTGTTTTATATTTTTATAATATTATTTTTTTCCATTATGTACCTGATTTACCCTTTAACAATGGAAAATAAAAAATAATTATTAATTTTACAATTTATAGTTTCCCAAAATAAGGGGTTCATATTTAAATAATTTAATCATTTTTATTCATTATATGGTATCATTTTTTATAAATTAGAATCATAGAAATTTTAGCAATTAATTTAAAATTAATTCTTTCTTTAAAAAACTAGAAAGCGTTTTTTTATGATGTAAAAACTACCAAAAGTTTGACATCTGTTTACGTCTAATTATTATATAAAATTACTTCCAATGACCAAAATTGGATCAACTTATAAAAACATAATATAATTACAATTTCAAACCAATTAAAATTAAAATATATTTATATATATAAATCATATGAAAAATGTTGTTTTGAATTAAATTGTTGTATTTTTCACTGTTAAATAAAATAAAAATTTAAACCGAAAAATACCAAAATTTTAACCCACGTAAATTTTGATGTTCCACTTCTAAATAAGTAGTTTTTTTCAAATAGGATATATAAAATTTAAAAAATATATATTCATAAAGGGTTCACCAATAAAGGGTGGTAAAATGACCTTTCAAAAAATATTAGATTATTTCATGCTTAAAATAGAATTCATTGTTATTTTAAGACTCGAACATTTTTAGATAATTATAATAACATATATGAAATTATTTTTAATCATAATTTTATTAGTATTTTTCATTCCTTATAATACAATGGCTAGTCATTAACCATCATTTAAAATAAGAATATTGTATTATTATTTTTTGGAATAACTCATTGTTGTGTGCAACGTATGATTTCGGGAAAAAAACGGTTGTTGCATATTGAGTAATCTATCAAGAAAAGTGCGACTTTAATGTAAAATTGATATCTTATTCATAAATATTAATATACATAAATAATTATTATTTGATAAATACTTTAGATCCTACATTATTGCACCCTTTTTGAAATTGTGTCCCTGAAATTTTATTTCCTTGTCAAATAAGTAGGTGTATTTATCCCTTATAAAATTTTCAGATTCGCACATTACCCCTTCAACCATATGTTTTTTTAGAAAACCTTTACCTGGTGAATATTAATATTTCAAAAAATATTCTCTCTATGGTCAACAATCTTGACTAGTTGTCCCTTATAATAAAGATTCTCTTCCAACTGAACTACCTCTGGACTCAAAACGGGAGATGGATCTGACATTTACATTGTCAACATTGAAACATAAAAAACATTGTGTACCTAGGACAAACATGGAGGTAAATCCACTCTATAAGAAATTGATCTAACTTTCTCCAGGGTTTCATAAGCTTCAATGATCCTCGGACTCATCTTCCACTTCCTACCAAACCACATCACAATTTTACATGGAGATACCTTGAGAAAGACATCACCAACTGCTTCATATGAAAGTTCATTCCTCAAGTTATTGACATAATGTTTCTGCTTACTTTGAGTCGTTCTCATGTGGTTATGAATAAAATGAACTTTTTCTACCATCTCTTCTATTAATTCTGGTCCCATAAACTTTCTTTCACCCACGTCATCCCAAAAATCAAGAGTTTGAAACCGTTTTTGAAATAATGCTTCAAAAGTTTCCATCTGTATACTAAAATAAAAATTGTTATTATAAGGAAAAACAACCAAAGAAATATGTTGGTACCAACATCCTTGGTTATCCATTGAAAAATCATGTAGAATATCTTTCAATGTCTGAAAAGTTTATTCTGGTTCCCTATATTCTTGTGGATGAAAAGCTATTATAAAATTTAATTTAGTGACCAACAACATCTAAAGGAACTTCTAAAAGTTATAAGTTAAGCTAGGATCATGATCATATACAGTGGAGATGGAAACATTATGTAACCTGGATATTTCATTAATATAAAATCAATAATGTTGATCTATAGATATAGTTTCTCTAATAGAATTAAAAATGAGTACTTGGATTTCATTGTTACCTCAAGAAGTATTTTGTAATCCAACTACAAAATTTATGGAAAAATTTTCACATTTTCACTCTAGCATAAGAAAAGGTTGATGCATACCTTTTGGTAACTACTTATCTACTTTAACCTATATATAATTCAAAAATCATAGGGTAAATTAATCAATATATCATTTCATTCCAACCCCCTAGAAAAACTCTCGATGATCTCTGTACATCATAGAACATCAAGGATGAACTAAAAACAGAGAACTATAAGCATCACATAATAACTCTTTATTCAACTTTGAATCACAAGTCACACATAATCTCTTCCAAAAACTCAAAAAACATACCTTCTCAATGTTAAATTTAGTTAACATTCCCTTATATACCAATTGTACCTTTTTCTGTAACTCACTATATTCTTTTTGCGCTTACTTAATTCTGTCTGATAGAGATGATCTCACTACGAACAGAAACAAAATATAGGATTTACCGGCACCAAAAACATCCAATCCAAAATTCATCACATAAAAAACCAAAGGATTTTATTCCAAATGAAGCATGTTTTATATAGAATTACCCTTTCTACTCAAATAATTATCCACATTATTTTCCTTCATATAAGGTAGTGAATTGTGAAATAATTATCCTTGATTAATTCCTTCAATATTCTATATCTCATGTTCAATTATTTCTAAGTGAATATATACTTTAAACATTTCTAATATGTATATATTTCACACATTAAACCATGAAAATATTGCCTCAAAACTCATAAAGCAAGCACAAAGGCAGCTAGTTCAGAATCATGTGTACAGTAATTTAACTCATAAGTTTTCAACTGATGTGAAGCATAAACAATTTCCTAATCAATCAGCATAAGTAAAAAACCATGTACTTTCATCAAATAATCACTATAGATGAAAAATTAACCATTTCGGGAAGGTAGTTCCAAAACTGGAGCATTCAACAATCTTTTTATCAATTCCTAAAATCATTAATGGAATTCTTTTGTCCAAATGAACTTAACACCTTTTAGTGTTAATATAGTCGGTGGGCAAGATAAAAATGCTAAATTTTCAACAAACCTCTGATAATAACCTTCTAAACCAAGAAATCTATGAATCTTGGTTATATTTTTTGAGTATTGTACATTCTTCAACAACATTTGTTTTATAGTGGTCAATAATTATGCCATCTTTTGAAACAATATGGCCAAGGAAATGAATTTTTTATAATAAAAAAGCACACGTGTGGAATTTCCCATACAGTTTTTTTTCTTTTATGTTTTTCAAGACAACCCTTAAATGAATTTCATGATCCTCTTTACTTTTAGAATATACCAAAGTATCATCAATAAACACAACCACAAACTTATCCAAGAACTCATAGAATATTATATTCATAAGATCCATAAATATAATAGGTGCATTGGTTAACCCAAAAGGAATAATTAAAAAGTAATAATGGCCATATCTAGTATGAAAAGAGGAATTTGTAAATTCTAAGTCCTTTACATTCAAATCATGTTACCCTAACCTCAAGTTAATATTCATTAAATAATGAGCTCCTAGGAGCTCATCAAACAAATCATTGATATGAGACAAAGGATACTTGTTCGTAATAGTGATGTTAGTCAAGGATGTGTAATATATAAAAAGTATCATGAAACATCTTTCTTTTAAACAAATAAGATAGGATCACCCCATGGTGATGTGTTAGTTCGAATGAAACCTGTATCGAATAACTCCTATAATTGCTTCATTAACTATAAAATCTCAATTTAATCCATTCGATAAGGGGGTTTTGAAATTGGAAAAGAATTAGGAACCAAGTAAACATTAAATTCAACTTCCCACTCATGTATTATACTAGGAAAACCCATTAGGAAAAACATCAACATACTCATTTACCACTTCCACGTTATTAATCTGAACAGTTTCTTTTCAAGAATATTTGCAAGGTAACTTTCATTTCCATATTTTATCTGTTTCTCAAATTCTTGATATGTTATCAAAAGTAATATTTAACTATTGTACAAAAACTAATATTATTTCTGAAAAGAAACCTCTTTATCTCTGCATTCAAATTTAGCATTATAAACGGAAATCCAATCCATACCCAAAAAACATGAAACTCTACTATAGGGAAAACAATAAGTTTTTGAGGTTGATTGTTCTGCACACAAGGATGGGAAGGATCTTATAATTTCATTTTGTCTCAAAATTTCTCCCAAGTGTTCTTACCACAAGTTTAGTATTCATAACTTGAGATGAAATTTCCAATTTACTAGAAAATTTCCTAGAAATGAATGAATGTGTGGACCCAGAATCAAACATCACATTGGAATAATATGAATAAAATAATGTACCAAATACTACTTGATTTCATGTCCCAACATATATAGAAGTAGTTGAAAAGTATTTCACCACCCCTTTTTTTCTTGTATTCTGGATTCTTTCCATAATTTGTGTTCTTTGTCAGATACTCATTTGCATAATGACCTATTTCATGGCACTAAGGGAATTTTAGTGAATGAAAATCAGATTTTTTCTTTCCACTACCCTAATCTTTTTTAGTATAATTATGAGCCTTATTTTTCATTTTACAACATCATATAAACATCCCATAATTTAAAAGGTATTCCCTATTGTGATTTTTAATACAACTTTCACAATCATTAATCTTATGTTTCTTACCATCATACTTTCTTGAAGAATGCTTCCATTTCATTTGCCACCCTGGTCACTTGTTATATTGTTTTTCAAAGAAAAAATTATCATCGAAAAACTCCATTTCCACCTTATCTGCCCATAGAACAATTATTTAATAACTTTTGAACTCACAAGAAGCCAATGCCCTTTGATAAATTGAAATTAATCCTGAGTAAAAATGATTGATTTTACAATCAAGATACTATTTGAAATATGGATCATACCATTCCGGGAAAGTGAATTTTTATTAATAATCAGCCTCTGATTCATCATATTAACTCATTTCAAAGGATTGTTTTTCCATCCTAAGTCGAACATCCATAAGAAAATATTTCTCAATGAACATAAATTTAAATTAATCCTAATCAAGAGCATCAATATCATCCCCATCCCTGATATTTTTAACCATAGACCACCACTAATCGGTTTCAGCTTCAAAATGGTAAATAGAAATACTATCCTTTTGATATTTTTAATACCCAATTACATCAAAAATATTTTCTACTGTTTTAATCCACTATTCATCTTACACATGGTCATATGATCCTCTAAATTATATGGTATATTTCCTCATAAAATGCTCCACTGCTAACATGTTCCTCTATGGTCGATCTACCTAATCACATGCATGGATACCACCACTATTTATAGCCTGAGTCAACTATTCCATTACTACAACAAATTGTTTAGTTCAATTTCTTTCCTTTTCTGGTTGTTTTTTTGGTAGGTTATTTTCCTCTTGATGTTATCCCATCATAGGTGCTCTGTTTCCTCTACCAAAATCCAATGTTAACAGAGAAATATCTTATTGAAGAAAAATTCTACTCTTTAAATTCTATTTAATTTCAATCTAACCATAATGTAAAAATAATCTATGGATATTCATATAACAATATCATAACACCTAACACAATCTAAAAAGACCTTTGATACCAACTATAAGGCCCCATCCTTAAATATTAAATAATCTTGATTTTTGATTATGAATATACTTTCCTTTACATTGAAGATATTTTCAGGTTTAGAGTTTATAGAAATAGACCACAACTATTACATTATATATCAAATATTGAAAAGTAGGCACTTTTACTCTATCCAATTTTTTCACAATAAGAAAATTCCATAAAAACAAGAATTAGTTTCTTAATAAATATATTCTTGATTTCTTCCTTTCTCCAACCATTCCTTATACCCTATCAAAAAAATTTCCAAAACATGGGATGTGCATAAAAAGTCCAGTAAGGGTTATAAAATAATGAAAGAGAATATTATTATATAAATACATAAAAATCAATGAAATCATACATTTTCCTCATAAAACACATGATATTTAATATTCCTCATGAAAATATTAGATTTCAAAATAAATCATAGAATTCAAAAACCATATATGTAAATTGTGGATTCCATAACATAATTACATTGTACATTTCAGAACAAAATAGGGAGTAACCTTTAAGGTTATGTTTGTAATGCCAATTAGAGTATATTCCATAAATATCATTTGAGAAACATTATTATTTACCTATTCACGTTAAACAATTCATTGGGGAGCTATCTCGGTCTCACACACCCTCAGTTTATCATGGAACCACCTGTATACGTAAACAATTCCCATAAACCGAAACATAATCATAACCCAGAAAACAAGCATAAAAGAAAAATAATATTTCAACACTAAAACACAATATTTCATTTCAAGATATTGACATAATAATTTATATAACAAAACTATTTTCAACACCAAGAAAATTTAAAAAGTTTATTTGGTACTTATTTTCCTTTTAAAAACATTACAGCTTGTTAAGGAAGCCAAATATCAAATAATGCTCGTAGTTGCAGAAAGTTCTTTATCATCTCGTACATTAAGAAGAGACATTCTTTTTGTAGTTTATTAAAATGCATCATAGAAAAAATATTCCCTTTGATTGAAATTAAATTTAAAATTGGTATATATATTATATAAAATAAAATCATGTATAAATCAAAATATACCTCAATGAAAAGAGATTGAGATGAAGTCCCTTACCATGAGGCCGACTTGTCTCGTTCATTCTTTATATTCCTAAATAATAAACATAAGAAAATTTATACTTTATAAAGAAAAATTTTCAAGTTTATTATTAATTTTATATTTCTAATCATCATGTTATACAAATTACATAATTATTTATGTTCATAATGGTTTTTTTGCTGATATTCAGTACTTGAGGCAAAAAATGAAATAATTTTGATGTAAATTATCAATGTAGTCAAAATTTCATCATCACAAGAATATTATTAATGATTTAAATTTCATATATATATCTGATTTATATATATTTGGAATAGTTTATAACATTTGTAGATAATAAATGAAATGCACCGTTCATGGAGACCGTAGGCCATATGTACACATGAACGCTACTTTCATTTATTCAACAAATTAAAGGAATAAAAACTAAATGATAAATAAATATATTATAATTCTTTTATAATATCATATTTTTTATATATGTTACATAATTTCATTAACTCCATCATTTATAAGTTTCAATTATGAAATTAACGAGTCATATCACTTTGACGGTGCTGTAGTCCGCACTTACTCAAATGAAATTATCCTATTTACACATTATTGAAAGAATAAAGTTATAATGTAAATTAAAATACATAAGAATATAGAAAATATTAATATAATATATATCAAATATAAATACATCTCCATCATAGTGTCCACTATTATATGTGGTAGTAGAAAATGTGACAATCATCATTTTGTGAGGTAGTAGTTCTCCGTACACAGAAACAGTATGTCATTATCCATTAGATAGAGGTGTGTTTAAGTGTTGTTATAATCCTTTTCAGAAAAAACCCTTTTATATTTAGGGTACATGTGTTTTAATGTAATAATATAATAATAAGAGAATAGGGAGGGGTGTGGGAAAATAGTAGAAAGAAACTTGAGAGAAGACGTTACCTCTAAATCATGTAACTTCTTTTGATTTTAGCCAAAAGGCTTTCTCGAATGGTCTTATGCCTGAGGTAAGGAATATAGGCGGAATTTAGAGATATTTGGAGATTATTTGATCAAGATTTTTATGAGACAATTGTATTTAGAGGTGTGAGTAAGTGGGTAGAGGTGGTGTCCTTCAATAAGAGGTAGGAAGGGCACTTTAGGAAAGTCATGAAATATTATATTTTTTTAAAATTACATTCTATTTATAATAATTCCATAGTGATATATTTTTAGGATAAAATTTTAATGGGTCTAAATCCTCGAAAAAAATAGTTTTTAGAAAATTTTTGGTCACAAATGTAACCTTATCATATGGCTTTAACCCTTTATTAAAAACATTAACTCTTATCATTTCTTCTTGTATTTTCATAATATAATTACTATAGATTCTATAAAATTAAAAGAGAAAAAAATGTGTATCATTATTCACATTTTTATCATTTTATAATTACGTTGGCAGAATTTTATTATTTTTTGACTATTATTTCATTTAATAAAATAGTATTAGTTTTAAAAAAACATTTATATCAATTTTGACACTATTTTGTAATTTATTATTATTAGAGTAATAAAAACTTGATTCCTTCAATCCAAAGGAATTAACACAAATATAATAAGTCAAAATCATCCATAAAATTCGTTTATAGAATAAAAATATTCAAATTAAATATATTTTAATATTTATAATATCATGTATTTGAATCATTTTTTATCTAGGTAATCATTGCATCATCATTTTATCATAAATTAATTTAGTTATTTCATGTAAAGAAAAGATAAATAAAATATAATAATGTTTTTAATATTTTTACCCTTATAATTACTATTTATAATCGAATATATCACTTACATAACCACATATACAAATTATATTATTAAAATATACATGTTTATGTTATATTTCCCTTTTCTTTAAATTAAAAATTATAAAAAGTCATTTTCACACCCAGGTGGCTCAAAAATTCCAAAACATAGCCCTAAGGATGATAATGGTCAGAAATATCTCATATAATGGGATTATAACACTTTATAGTTTAGTTTTATACAATTATAATATTATTTTTAATACTTATTTACAGAATTTACCTTTTAACCATGGTAAAGTAAAAAATCATTACTGAAGTTACTATTTAAAATGTCTAAAAATAAAAGAAATCTATTTAAACAATTTGAGACTTATGATTCTAAATATGGAATCCATTTTTCCTAATTGAAACACAAAAATTGTAATAATTAATTTAAAATTAATTCTCTTTGTCAAAACTAGAAAGTATGTTTTAAGAAGTAAAAAACTACCAAAATATTGACATGTGATTATATCCGATTAAAATGTGAAATTACATCCAATTACCAAAATTGTATTAAAATATAAAAACAAAATCCAATTACACTTTTAACCCAGTTAAAAAGAAAATCTAACTATATAAATAAAATAGAATAAAAATATGTTTTGAATAAAAATTATGTATTTTTAACTATTCATTAAAATATGAATTTTACTTGGAAATACGAAAATTTCATCCAAAGTAAAATTTTATGTTCCACTTCTAAAACAAATGTTTATTTTATAATATATAACATATAATAGTGATAAAAACTATATTGAAAAAGGGTTATCCATCAAAAGGTGTTAAAACAACCTTCAAAAAAATATTAGAGTATTTCATACACAAAATCTATTTCATTCATAATTTAATCCTCTAAAACTTATTGGATAATTTTAAAATCATTTAACAAACATGTGTAATAATAATTTAGTTAGTTATTTTTATTCCCTATATAAAAATGGGTAGAAATTAAGTACCATTTAAAATAATAATTATATTATATTATTATTTTTTATAAATCAATGTTGTGGGAAATGTTAGATTTCTGAGAAAACCATTGTCACGTGTCATGTACGATATCCAATAAAGAGTCCCATTAATGTAAATTTAATATCTTATTCATAAAAATTAATATACATTAAAAAATTATTATTTTATAAATACATGGGATCCTACAGCTAAAGTTCCTTGAATGACATGTTCCACATGTTGTAACAGTGAATCTTTCATCCAGAAACTTCCCCTATGATAGAGGTAGTATATTTCAAGATTTTTGATGATTCATCCTTTGCGGATCATATGATATGGGTTGTTGATAACAGTAAGAGATATCTATGGTATCGGGATCTACTGTTGGTTCAAGTATAGTTGAACCATGTGTTCATTTAGGGGGAGACCTGGGAGAGATAGTTAGATATGTGGATACACAAGCCAAACCTTTCCACTAAGAACTCATAGTGATGCTCGGAGAAGTTACGAGATGAGAACCTATAATGTGGGGAGGATTTAAGATCACGTTTTTTTCAAGTACGTTTCACTCTGATTTTTTCATTTGATCCATAGTGGTGAACTCTTCTTCATATAAAAAGAGTTTTTTTAAGGAAAACAACTTAATGTTTAGGGATATATTATTTTTTGAGTTAATAGAGTCCATGTATAAATGGGTGGAGTGTTTTAGGGGTTCCTGGTAATTTGAGAAGGTTTAAAGGGGTTTTGGGTTGTAGAAAAGGAAAAATGGGTTGAAATATCAATTTAATATCATTTACATGTCATGTAATGTTTTGTGGGGTTTAGTTAAATAGATATGGGGAAATGAGTTTTCCATTGAATACCATTAAAAATAATTACATGATGTATATCTATATTACACACTGTGTAAATTTCTGGCGTACATTTTTAAACATGATGTGTGGGTAAAATCCATTTCAATTCATTTCACCTATTCTATTATCAACCCTAGGGAATTATCTTGGAGACTTTTGTGTAACAACCTTCCATCTTGATGATCCGTACAAGTCTTCAATACTTGGTAAGTTCTTTCATTCATGTTTCTTCTTTCTTCCTTGTGGTTCTCCAACCATTTTTGTAAATCATTTTGCCAATCTTGCTTTTGGTTTGGATCTTGATCAATTTTGATCTAGGAACCTCTTTTTAATCATCATCAGAATATTTATCATGGGAGTTGGTTGTAGGAAGTGTTGTTGAATCATTATTATATGGTAGGGGCTCTAAATGTTAATATTATGGTTTTATAATTCTATTTTTATGAAATATAATGATTTTTACCTCATTTTTTTCACCCAATTTCATTAAATATTAGAATTATATTATCCCCTAAATTCATCTGATTTCAAATGGAATATAAATTGGGAAATGGTATAGGTTATGTTTAGCATGACATGTGACCCAGGGTGATTTAATTTTATAGAAACCCTAAATTTTGGTGATTTTAATACTGAAATAATTTTTAATCAATTTTAAGTTGAATAGAATGTGTAATATGAATAAATAATGGTAATTTTTATAATTAACAATTTATAATTGTTATGTGGAATTTTTATATACATAAAATTTAATAGGTTTTGTGATCTATTCTAAGATTCTTATACAATTAGCTAGGTCCATGAACTAGGACACTTATATGTTGTAATGCTTATAGAAAGTTGGCTTGGCATGGTCCCATGTTGTAATGATTATTGGGGTTTGACCTAGAAATATTATAACTATTATAGGCATTTTACATGAAAATTAAATAATTACTATAGTAAATTACATTGAATTTGTTGTTGTGACTATAAAATGGTTATGTGTTTGTAGTGTCATGTCCATAAGACATGATCAAAGATATTCTGGAATGTTGCTGAAGTAGATTGTTTATCTTGGTTACATGGTTTTGGTTGGTGTGGTCATAAAAGATTCTCATGGATATTTTATCATGGTTCCGAAGTTGGATGTTTTGTTTATTTAATTATTTAATTAATTAATACACCTATTTATCACATTATTTCAGGTACTTCTTATCATAATGGTTTTGTTTAGACATGGCGGTGTTGTCCTGTTGATATATACTTACACCCTTTTTATGCCACTATTTAACACCCCGGAATATTACTTGGATATAGTATTTGACATGAGAAAAGGTCCTTACTTTTGAATTCTTATTTGTTGTTGGGAAGGATATTAGAGAAGGGAACAAAATGGTGTTTGGGACACAATATTTGAGTCATCATTTGTGTTTTATACTATTTTCTTTTATTTTTAGCATTTAATTTAGTTAAATAATTTCATGTAGTTACAATATTCCTTCATTATTATTGGATTATACATTTGATTTTATTTTTTTATTCTACTATGACTTTAATTTTATTGTTTTATCTATTTTATTTTAATTTTTTCTACATCTATGTAACTTTATAGTCTCTCCAGCATACACATTACACTTCTTCTAGTACTATACAGCCTTTGGAGGACACAGAGGCGATCTTAAGGTCTTCTGACTAACCCTTTCTTGTCACGTGAGAGTGTACCTAAATGGTGTATGTTACAATATCAATAGAAAATATAAATATATTATATATCAATAAAATAAATGTGTGAAACAATGAATTCCCATCTCAATTTTATATTTCACCACTATACATGTAACTATATCTCCCAAACATAAGTAATTTCATTGTCTAATAGGTGCAAACATTATGATAATGCATTCGTGGTTAATTGGGTGAAGTTCTAAGGAACATAATGGATGGAGTCATTGGAAGAATTAATTAGTAATGAAAATAATTCACAAAAGTATGTTATGAGATAAAAAATAATAAAGAAATATGTATATGTAATGGGTCTTTCAATACATTATAATATGAGCCTTGTGAATCCCTGAAGAATGAGACACATAATTATAAAGGGATATAAAAGGTAAATCACATATATAGAATTTGGGAAAACCAAATGAACTCAAATAAATAGGTTAACCCTCAATAAATAAGTTTTAGGAAATATCCTCCAAATATATTAATCAAATAATTATCCTCAATAACATATATATTTGTGATAAAAATCTAAAGACATTAAAAATTTATCCATTGTAACCATCATCATCTAAAATATTAATGATACTCTAAAAATACCTTATTATTTGATTAAATTAAATATGGAATCATTTCCAACATAATAATATTAACCTAATAACCAGAAAAATATCCCAATACAACCATAAGAGAACCAGAAAACCAACTTTCACAATGCCAAAACATGTTAAAAAAATACAAATTTATCTCACCCTAACTTCAAACACTATTTTTTAGTCCTTAAAAACCACTTTTGAAAAGGGAAAAATAGGGTTTGGGGTCTCCCAAATCACAAGATGTCATATATATCATTTCAATATATTATTTAATAGTGTTCGAATAAAAAACAAACACATAGAAAAAAATTAATATCCAATTGAATTTGAACCTCTATCTTTAACTTCATATATGAGTTTTAAAATGTTCAAAGACTATAATATAAAAATAAAAGAGTTATTATTCACAAAAAAGAGTCAATGATAAGGTTTCTTTGGTTTTCTACATTTCATGAGTACTATGAATTGTCCCCTAACCATCCACACTTCCCATTCAATAATCAACCCCTAACTATGAAAATTTTTAGAACCTTTATTAATAACTTGGATGCCTCTATTTTCTAACATCTCATGAATAATGTAAATTAACTTGTTTTCTACCCAATTTTTACATTCCTTCATTAAAAGACAAAATTATAGCATTAATAATCAATATATGACAAAAAATTAAGGGTTTAAATAATTTATACTCACAAAGAATAATATTTTAATGAGTTTCCTAAAAAATGACAACATTATTTAAACAAAAACCAAATCAAATAGCCTAAACACTAGAAACCAAAATTATGTCCCCAATTATATCAAAAAAAATCTTAACAAACCATTATAGACTAAATATATGTGGTTTTAAAATAAATTAACTTCATATTAATCTAATATATTTAATTAGATTATAAACCCAAATAACCTCAATCCACCTTCCTAGAATTAAAACAACCACCCATGAAACTCAATTCTCAAATTAAATAATGAAAATAAAATCCCTTATCAAAAATAGCTAAAAGGGACTATACAAAATGGATTCATCTTGATCAATCCAATTACAACCTCATTTTTCAAATAATATAAAAATAATAATATCCTATCATAAAATATTGTTTTTCTAGATTAACATCTTCATATAAAACACTAATAGATAGTTAAATTTCTCCTCATACCATTGAAAATAACCATAATAAGAACTAAAATAAATAGTATAATCTAGAAGTATATTTATTTAAATGATTCTTATGAGGAACAAAACCAATTTTTTGTTAAAGACACACAACTATCAACATCTTACCCAAACCATTATAAATCAACAAAAAATGTCATAATCTATAAAGTGAATATGTTCCATGATTGAAATTTTTTAAATATTATTTATTAAAAATTGAATAACTAGTTTTTGATTTAGTCTATCATATAAAATTAAATAGTTTAAAAATTCATCCATTTTATGCTAAACTAATAATTAGAAATAAAAATATTTTTCTTTCGACCAAAGGGTCATCAATAAATTTAATTATAACCAATTTTATGATATCTCCATGATGTTATTATATTTTAAATGGTTTTAAAAAAAATCACATCTAATCACACCCATAAAAATAAATAAATTTTATTAACCGTCATATATAAAATATCAAATGAACACATTGAAGTAGTTTTTCAATTTTAATGAACACTACTTGTATAAAATAATGTAATTAAACATAAGTAAACATGGAATTCACAAAATTAAATCACTTACATTCACAATTGACATAAATTAATATTTTTTAATTCAAACTAGTTGAAATTATTTGATTAAAAATTTACAAAACATTGGACACATTTATTTAAACTGGATTAATTCATTTGAAAAATAATAATAATTTTCTTTATAATGAATAGAAACCCAATATAACATACTTATCGACAATTAATTTACCAAAAAAATTACACTTTTGAAACAGAACCAAGTATTAACATCATAAAAACCCAAAAAATTACATAACCATAGAGTCATTAAATTAACTATTTTTTAATCAAAAATTTTTTCAATATATTTAGACAGAATAAAAATGTTTATTTACAGACTAAAATATTAAAATTCTAACTAAATATGTTTCACCAAAATATGTGATATTATTCATGAAAAAAATTAATTTTTAAACAAATCCATACAAATATTCCAAAACACATTTACCATGAGGGTCTATATATATACAAAACAACCAAATTATATTAGATAACATGACTTATATAAAAATTAAAAAAAACTATCCATTTTATTTAAAATAAGTGAGAAAATATATAAAATAACACATTTATATAAAAGAAACTTTTTTTGAACCATTTCAATACAATAATTAAAATTAATGAACCAGAAAACCTATTTTGATAATTTTAAATGCATTTAATTTTTATCATAGAAATCCTAAGTACTTAAATAGGAATATAATTAGTAAGTTTTCATTGAAGAACAAGGCCAGGATTAAATCAATGAATCATATTTACTAAATAAGTAACAATTATTCCTATTTAAATCAATCCAAACGTTTTTAGAGTTATGTGAACCAAATATTAACACCCAATGAAAAAATTAGTCATAATTGAAAAGAATTCAAGGATCCTTCAACATATAAATCTGATCAAGCACCCATTTTCAATTAGGTCACCCCTAGTAAAAACTATATAAACACTATTATGAAGATATTTAATGATTGTTACATTTTTTAAAAATCTATCACTTCAATTATGATCCTAAATTAACTATAATTCATGAGTACAACTATTGATATTATTTTTAAAAAATAAAATTGAATGTGGAAAATAATATATAACCACAACAAACCATGATATTCATAATACACCTTTAATATGATCCTTATATTCCTATATGAGATATGGTACCTGAAATTCCCACTACATACCAATTTTATGTCCAGACACACCACCATGGGTTTAGGAAAATTAAATGAAAATGTGTATCCCCTTTAATGGTCACCAAACAATAATTTCATAAAGATATCCCCTGGTTAATCATTGCTTATACGAGAATATTTTACTAAAACATGTTTTTTAATATTCATCTGGAGTCATAATTCACTTATCTCTGATCCTAACATTTAATCAACCATCCAATCCCACTATTATACTATTTTTTTTAAACCACCACTACTATATAATGAAACTAGGGTAACTCCCTAATAATTTGAAGTGTATTCCCACTGATCACCTGAGTCTTCTTATAATTTATGAGGGATGACCTGGAATATTGGGGGATATCATCCCCTAGTGAAAAAATGTATACCATTTACTTCCATATAAAAATTTAATAAAATGATAGAAAAATATTTATAAATGAGAATTTTTTTCATATAAGAATAATTTAACCATCTAGTATGATTTTAAATAATTAAATAATAAATGAAAATAAAACACATGGACAATGTGGTTGCGATCTTTTAATAATCCATAGATACCCATCTCTAATCTCTCAGAGGGAATTCTTCCCACCAGTGATGATCACCATGAACCATTTTTATGCATTAACATCCATAAAACATGAAAATCCATCAACAAATTCTTGAAAATGTATATTCAGGGTATAAATATACACATACCGGATATGAATTTCCCTCATGGGTTCTATAAAAAATCAATCTAAAGATAGAACAATCAAGATAGTTATAAATACCCATATCAAATAAAAATTTTTTTATGGATGATAATTACTTTTTGAGCATATATAGTGTGAGTTTATTGAAATACACACAAAAATTATTATAAATTATGAAAATAGATCACTAATTAAGAAAAATCATCCATAAAAATGATCATGGCGAAGAACCATGAGACTCAGGTTCATTTAGTTTTATTGGATCAATATTATCATTATAATTCCAAAATTATGATCATAGTGTATAATCCATTCAACCTAGTGAACTAATTAATAAATAGTGACATCGTAAAATCCAGGTTAAGGTGGGTTCACTTTTTAATGTTTAAGTGATTTTACTTCTTCTTTAAAGGGTATTAGAGTTTATCTAAGACATTTTTTATCGAACTAGAATATGTACGGGCTATAAAAGTAGGTTAAAACTCTTAAAATTATATTCATGAAATGAATATACTCTATAAATAATCCATGATATCGATTAAAATAAAACAAATATTCATGATTTTAATATTCTTCACCCCATAAATTAGTCTTTATGTATTTTTTACATCAGGAGACATGTTTTTTGATATACTTGAAAACCAAAGGATTCACATTGTGAATCAACTAATCACTGCATTTAATGTATATACCAAGTTTTTTTATTTAATACATTCTTGTGTCCTCTCTCATTTGACATTCCATTCTTATCATCAACCCATGGGTATATCCAGACATTTTTACTTGGATTTCTCTCCTCTAGAATGCACTTTTTGGTGCTTTGATCTTTGTATTGGTTGGTTGCTTTACTTTGGGTGAGTACATTTGCTGTCCTATAATTTTCTTCCCTTATAATGTTTTTGGTATTTGTTTTGTAATCATTTAGGGGATATATTGATCATGTGGAACTTTAAATTCATCCCCATCAAGATCTGTTGGGTATTCATCTTCTATAGGAAAGAACATGGGTTGGTTGTGGTGTGTAGATTCAGTTTCATGAGGTATATATTGACCAAATATCATTACCAACCATTTTTATTATATAATTTTATTTTAAGATGTGTGAATAACTTTTAGGGTCTATTTTCATTGATCTTATGTTTCCTTTCCCCTTATGGTGTATAGATCCCATCAAAAATGTAGTGCGACCTAATTTTGAGGGAGGTTGTTCTTTATTTGTCCTATGTTGGGTGAATGCTAAATTATATTGATTTTTGGAATGCCTTTCTAATTGAATAGGAATGATTTATTGATTTATTTGTATGGAAATTATATATGATAAATTATGGTTTTTTCTAAATTGTGGTAAATGAAAAGGTATTTTCAAGGCATTATGAAATGGATTGTGAAATATTATTTATAATATTGTTTCCTTTTTAAAACGGTTTTAACGAATTTTAGTGAAATGAGAACTATGAAAATGATAATGACTATAAATCACATGATCCTCAGGGTTGTTTAGTTGGAATGTGCATTATTAGGACTCTTCTATATTTATTTGTTGGGGTTTAACTTTTTGGGGTGTTCCACTATTCTTGGTCTATAGATTCATTGGCTAAAAAATTGACCCAATATGGGTTTTGCATTCTTGGGTGGTTCTACTCTTTCTATACTTGATGCAAGAGCTCTAGGGAATTATAGTGACTAGAAGTCATTTATTGAGTTATGAATGTTCAATATCGGATGACTTTTATTATCCTTTGTGTTTTTTCTTACTGTATGTTTGAAATGAACTATGTGGTTTGATATAAAGTGGCACATTAATTGATCCATGATAATGGTAATTTCAATTATTCTTTGAAACTATTTAACCTAAATTGTTTTAGAACTATATAAAAATATGTATCTTTTTTACAATCCTTTTAATATAAAAATGCATAAATGGTTTCATTCCATGTTTTCATTACATTGATCATGTTGAGATTATATTATAGATCCTCGATATTGAACAATTTAGTGGGATCCTACTAATACTGTTTGTCACACAATTTTCACACTCCATTGGGGGTGTGTAGATAATTTATTTTATTATTATTTGGGAAATGGAATTGTTCCTTAGTGAAGCGGTGTTGTTTGTGTTAGCTAGCTATGGGTAGATGGTGGTGAGACAGTGGGGTGTCACCCACATATCACATGGGTAGTAGTGGAGAGTTTTTAAATTCATTTATTTTGGTTTTTTGGGAAATTTTTCTTTATGGTTTTATTTATATTTTTTTTTTGGTATCATAAGCATTGCTTGTCTTTTTTTTGTGTGGAATATGCAACGACCTGAGTTTTTTAAAAATAATTTTGTCTGATAGCCAATGCAATATACACCACTGAACCTAGAAACAATTATTATTTAAATATGACCATTTTAACCTTTTAGTAAAATTTATGACATTATTAGTATGATATAATATAGTAAATATATATTTCTTAAATATAGTAATAAATGATTTATGACTATTCAATCAAATTTTTGTAATGTCTTTTTATCTTATAAAATATGTTCTGATTAAAAATAATTTTTAATGAAAATATTTTTTAGAAAATATATAAAATTTATTTTGTAAATAAAATCAATTTTTTCTCATCATATTGAAATTAACATACGATAATAATTTGGTATTTTTGGAAAAATTATTTTTTTGTAAATAGTGAAAGTATAGTTTTTATGTAAAATTGTCATCTCTTTTGATAAATAAATTAATTTGATTTATAGGTATCATAATTATTATCTATTTTTATTTAATTCAATTAATTACATGTAAATCATATTTGTACTGGATTTTATTATAATTTTAATTGTTAGGATTAAAAATGTATTTTTTTAAAACATTAGTTGAAAATGCACAATGTATCTGAATTAAAAATTAATTAAAATAACCCATAATGATAAATTAACTAGAATAAAATATTAAAAAATATATATAACATTATGAATTGAAAATTAGAAAATTAATATTAGTAGTTATAGTGTAATAGTGAACTCATATTTTCCTTATAAATGTATTTTTTAGAAAACAATTTTCCATAATACTTACAAATTTTATTTTAAAAAAATGAAAAAATTTGTGAAATGTTTTGAATCATCATAATTAATATTATGTAATAATTTCTTCTTAATAATTGAACAATATGATTACTAATTGTAGTAAATATGAATTATCACGATAAAATAAAAATAGGATAATTGATGTTAAAAATTAATTTGAAGAAAAATAGAGATTCAAAGTAACCCTAATAGAGGGAATATTTAGATTTCTTTTTCATTTACATTGTTAATATATTATTAATGTTTTTACTTTATAATTTTTTAAGTAATTACATTAGAAAAAATTATATTTTGATACGATAAGGCACAAATAGTATTTTTGGATAATATTCAAATTCAATTAAGAAATTTATTTTGATGAATTAATTGATTTTTGTAATAACAAATATTTTATAAAAATATTTTCATTAAATTAATTTAATTAAATATAAATAATCTTATAATTCTTAAGAAATCAATAGTAATTTTTATGACTGTTTGAAAACAATTTATGTCAAAACCCATCAACTTTCAATAAATATTTGTTTTTATTTTAAAAGATAAAAATCAAATACTTATAAAATTATTAATATAAAATGAAAATTTTTTTTGGAATTAGGATGTCGAAATTATCCAATGGTTAAATTTTGTATAATTTTCTGAGAGATTCTAATTTTTAGATAAACATTAAATACCGTATAAATATAAAATGTGTTTCATTACATCATAATGACCCAATAGTGATGTAATAAAATAAAATAAAAGCGATATTAGGAAAAAATTTGTTTTACCTTTAAAATAATGTGATTTTATATTTTTTATTAACATTATAATGCCTTAGGGGACCCTCAAAGACTTATAAGACATTTTAACATTTCAAAATGTTTTCCTTGAGATTGTGACTCACCTCCACATAGTCAAGCCTAATATTTTAATTTTTTGGTGAATTGACTTATAAAATATTTTATACCACTCCCATTTGGAAGAAACCACAAGAAAAACAATTAGATGGTTTGTGGTTTTGAATATTTTAGTGTGTCGGGTCCATGACCTAAATAATTGATAATTCCATCTCCTTTCCTATATAAACCCACCAATTCTCCCATTTTTCTTCTCTAAGATCATTTTGAGCTAAATGACCCTCTTCCCCATAATCCCTAAAGTCTGGCACAAGGTTCCCCCAAGCTCCCAAGAAGCCTCTTCTAAGACATTGGGATAACAATTCAAAGTAAGGGATCTTCTCCTTCCTCTCATCATTTCAATTCAATAATCTTATTTGAAATAAGTCTTTTTAATTTCAACATGTTATATGTTAAACCTTTTATAATAAATTATTTTCAGTCCAATTGATGTTTTCATAATGATTGATCATTTATCCTCCCCAATTTGGACCCTTACCAATGTAGTTCCCGTGCCAAAATTTCATTAGGATTATTTCGTTTCTCATTTTTATCCATGTTTCTTCATGTTGTTATAACTAGTTATTTGTAATTAAAAATGTTGGGGTATTGTTTCGCTCCACCCCATACATCCATCCTTATGTTTCAATGATTATATACCACTTTATATCTCACTAATTTCTTCCTTTTACTCTTGTTACCACGTTGAAATTTCGTAAGGGATTTCTCTCTTATTATTTCTATTCAAGTATTTCTCTCATATTATGCATCTAAATTCCATTTTATATGTTGGGATATAATTTTACATGATATTATTACAGTATAATTCATGTATAAATGATGTGAGAGCTCTTTTCTCTCCCATTAATCCAACTTATGAATTTCAACATGATGACATTATTCAGCTGAAATTACACCACGGTTTTCCAAACAAAAATCATCATGTAGTGAATACCATACCCATTTCCCTATCAAGGTTATACACCTTTATGTACATATAAATATTTAATGGTTCCTAAATTTATGTATTCCGAATTCCTTAATCATTTAAAAATTTATGATGTTTAATAATTGCATGTTATATGATCCATGTGGCACACTTTTTCATGAAATTAAATGTTTATAAATGGTGCGCCCAAATATCTCTCCAATGCATTGGATAATGTTTAATATCATGAAACACCAATTGAAATTAATGTTTTTCCATGATAATTCATATACAATGATGGTTTACTCATTCTAATTCATGTGCAATGAGGGTTTATTCAAGCTAATTCATGTGAAATGAGGGGTTACTCATGCTAATACTTGTGAAACTAGCCTTGGATCATGCTAATATCATGTTGTATGTTGTTTCCAAATTTACATTTATGATAATAATGATATATCATTCTTTAATGTTCATTTTTCTCTTCTTCTCCATTGATATATATATTTCCTAACATGTATTTTATTCTTCAGGTTATGCCTTTTTTACTCCCTTACTCAGTTTTGTAGCTCACTCTTTTCTTATGTATGTCCTCAGGTTATCCCATGAAATTCTAAGTTCAAATGAATTTTTTGGTCATGTAAGTGTTTTTTTCAATATAGATATCGTAATTTATGTCTTAAGTTGTCTTATAGTCTTCCAAATCCCAAAAGGAACTTGACCTCTCGATCATTGGAATTTCATTACGTGTTGTCTTATGTAAAAAGAAAGTTTTAATGTGTAATAAAGACCATGTTTGTTATTGTTGGTATCAAAGGATAGGTTTAGTTATTTTTGGGATTAGGATTAGAAAACCCTTGTGAGTGACTTAGGGATAAGACTAAGTATAAGAAAAACATACCTATATTTTGGTGAGTATAGATTAAGTTGTTTATCATGTAAATAATCCTTGTCTCAATAAAATATGTTGAGGTCGACCTTGCACATATGTACCTATGGGTAAAACCAAAATATACTACTTTTATTTAACTCGAACAGGAACCGTTGCACGACAACAGGCCTTGGTGCACTCTTGGATCAATACTCCTAGTTGATAAGATTTTTTTAATTCATAATCATTATACGAACCATTATTAATAGAACCAAAAAATACATAATAATATATTTTAAGAATTATATCATAGATAACATAGATCAAAACTCATAAATTCATAAGATAAGGAAATAAATTTAATTTATAAGTTAACCCTTTAATGACCTTATATTACCATTTAACCATTTAGTATTTTAAAAATACTCATCCTTAAAAAATTTTCCATTATTGTATATAATTTACGAATATATGAAGAAATAAGTTAATGATTAAATTGCGAGGATTCAATATATTAAAGGGAGAATAATGTAATGACCTCAGTTTTAAAAAAAATTATGTTTGATAGGCAATTCAATATGCAAGAATGAACATTAAAAAATTATTACATAAATATGACTATATTAACCTTTACATTAAATTTTAGGACATGATTACTGTGATCTAATTTATGAAATGTTCATCTCAAAATTATATTAAAAATTTATTATTGATTATTCAATCAAATTTTTGAAATGCATTTTTATTTTTTAAAATATTTAATCATTAAAAATTATTTTCTAGAATATATATAAAATTTATATGAAAAATAAAATCAATTTTAGTTCTCAGCATATCAGAATTAACTTAGGGTAATAATTTTAAATTCTTTCTAAAAATATAGATTTTTTGTAAATAGTGAAAATATAGTTTTTATGTAAAATTTCATTTTCCTTTGTTAAATGAATTAATTTTAATTAAAAGTATTATAATTATTATTTAATTTTATTTATTTCAGTTAATTAAATTTTAATCATATTTATACTTGATTTTATAATAATTTCATTTTTATGATTAAAAATGCATTTTTTTCTTAAAATAGGTTTTAAATGGATGATGTATCTCCATTTTTAATTAATTAATATATCATCTAATGATAAATGAAAAAAATGATGTTTTTATATTATATATATAACTTTCTGAATTCGAAATAATAAGATTATTATTAGTAGTAATAGAGTTAATGTGAACTCATATTTTCCTTAAAATGTATTTTTAGGAAAACCATTTTCTATAATAATTGTAGATTATAAATTATATTAAAATGATAAAATTTATTCAATATTTTGAATCACTATAATTAATATTATCTAATAATTTAAACTTTATAATTGAACAATATGATTAGTATCTGTATTAAATATTAATTTTCATGATAAAACAAAAATAGGATAATTATCGGTAAAAAATAATTTGACAAAAAATGGAGAATAAAAGTAACCCTAATAGAATTAATATTTATATTTATTTTTCATTTAAATTATTAATATATTTATTATTGTTTTTAACTTTATAATTTTTGAGTTAATCAGTTTAAACAATTATATTTTTCTATAATAAGGCATAAATAGTATTTTAGTTAATATTCCAATTCAATTAATAAATTTATTTTTATGAATTAATATATATTTTAATTAAATAATATTTTAATAACATTTTATTATCAAATTAATGATCATATAATTTTTATGGAGTCAATTTTAATTTGTATTTTTCTTTGAAAAACTGTTTCTGTCAAAACCCTTCAATTTTCTATAAATGTTGGTTTTTATATTAAAAGTTTAAATTCACATATTTAGAATAAAATTTAGATAAAGTTAATATTATTTTTGGAATCATGACTTCAAAATTACCCAATGGTGAATTTTTCAAAATTTTCTAAGACAATCAAATTTTAGGTTAAAAATTATATACCTTATTAATATATAATGAGTTTTATTACATCATAATGACTTAATAGTGACATAATAAATTACTATAAAAGTTATATTAATACAATATATGTTTTACTTTTAAAATTAAGTAATTTTAGATTTTTCAAATTAATTTTATAATGCCTTAGTGGACTTTCAAATACTTATAAAATATTTTAACATTTTTAAATGATTTCCTTGAGAGTTTAACACTCCTACACATTTGAAAGCCTAATATTGTAATATTATTGGACCTCAAACATATAAAATATTTTCTACCACACCCCTTTGAAATAAACCATGGGAAAAAACCGTGGGATGGTTTGTTGTTTTGAATATTTTAGTGTGTTGTGTCCAAAACATAAATAATATAGAATTTACTCTCATTCCAATATAAACCCATCCAATATCCCATTCCTATTCACTAAAACATTTTGGTTCTCTTCCTACCTCTTTAAAATACTCCCTAGAGTCTTACCAAGGCACCCCCAAGATCCCAATAATCCTCTTCCAGGCCTTTGGAATCACAAATCCATGCAAGGGATCCTCTCTATCCTCTCATCATTTCCATTCAAGAATATTGTTTGAAATTAGTCTCTTTAATTTAAATTGGTTATATTTTCATCATTTTATAATCAATTTCTTACTATATAATTTATATTTTATCAATGATGGATCATTTATCCCCTCCAATTTGGACGCTTACCTAAACTGATACCATGCTGAATTTTCGTTAGGATTCCTTCCTTTCTCATTTTTATCCAAGATTCTTCATGTTGTTATTCCCTTTTATTTTCAATTAAAAATATTGGGGTATTATTTCCAAACTCCACCATAAATCCCTCCTTATGTTTTGTTGATGAGATACCACTTTCTCTTTCATAAATGTTTTCTGTGTACACCTATTACAATGCCAAAATTTCGTAAGGGATTTATCTCTTCTTATTTCCATTCAAGTATTTCTCCCAAATTATGCATCAAAATTCCATTTCATATGATGGGATATTTTGTTAAAAGATTCCCTTACTATTTATTTTTTGAATAAATGATGAGATACACATTTCTCTCTCATCAAACCAACTTATTAAATTCTATATGATGATGTTATGCTACCGAAATTACACCGGGATTTTCTAAGCCAGTATCATCATGTAGTGAATACCATACACATTTCCCTATCAAGGGTATTCTTTTTTATACACATACACATATTGAATATAAATTTAATGTATGTATTCCACATTCCTTAATTGTGGAATAACGTATGGTTTTGAATGATTCCATGTTATATGATCTATGTGGAACACTTATGCATGAAATGAAATGTTTATTAAGGGTGTGCCCTGATAGCGCTCCAATGAATTGGGTAATATTTTTAATCATGGCCTGACATATTCAATTATATTTTAATCATGATAATTTATTTTCAAGGAGGTTTTACTCACTATAATTCATGTGCAATGAGGGTTTACTCATGTTAATCCATGTAAAATAATCCTTTGCTCATGCTAATATTACGTTGTATGTTTTTTTCACATTTCCATGTTATGATAATCATGTTATATACTACCTGTATGTTCATTTTTTTATTATTATCCATTTATATGACTATTTACTAACATTTATTGTTTTATTTATTTTATTCCTTATTTACTCCCTTAATGGGCTTTATATCTCACCCTTTTCTTATTTATGTCCTCCCGTTATCCCATGAAATGATAAATACGAAAGAATGTTGTGGTCATATAAAAGAATTTTTCAATAAATATGTTGTATTTTATGTCACAACATTTCATGTAATTTTCTTAATCCCCAAATACACTAGACCTCTTGATCTTCTCATTGTATTAAGTGAATGTTTATGTAATAAAGCATGTTTAAATGAGTAATAAAGACTAGGGTTGTTATAGAATATTTATTCACCAGTTCATTTTTTCAACAATATATATATATATATATTCCACGTATCTTGTTTCCAGTATGTAAAACTCATTCCCTCATATAATGTTTTGATGCACGGGTTCTTAACACAAGCCATTGGGAGTATAAAAACCCTTTGGATCTTTCTGTAATCATGTTCAGAACCTAGAAGGATTGGTTTTCTGATATGGAACATGAAACATTAGTATTAAATGATTAGTATACTTAGTCTTGGGATGTTACTAGATAGGAGATAGGATTTTTGAGACTTTATTATAAGGTTTTGATATGTTTCCTAGACCACCCATTCCATGATAAGCTTTAAGTCGCCATGGGTTGTTTGGATGTGTTTCTCATGTATTGGTTTTTTACCATAATATTGGTTTTATATTTTGTTTTTTGGGTTTAAAAATAGATTATCTTTTTGTCTAGAAATTTTATTCTTTTATAGAATGTATTAATTTCCATCAGAGATGTCTTCCAAGGGTTCCATGATATGGTTCAATAGTAGTTGATCCTTATGGGAATACTTTTTTATATCATAATATTTTAGAAGCTACCATATGCAGTTTTTGTCAAGAACTGTAATGTACTGCATCATCGCAATAATGATGTTGAGGCACCACGAGGAGTTAATGATTACGGAGACTGAGATTGATAGTTCCTATATGATAAACTCTCATCCATTGACTGTTTAAAATGCACCTCAAGATGCATATGACTAGTTGGGCAAGACCATTCAGGTCTACAACATCCAAGAACATTGAGTCTATTAAGGTGAAATACAAAACATTCAAACTTGAGGGTCCAAGAAATTAGTTGTGGGATTCGATGGTACCGGAAATGCAGTTTATGGGATCAGATTTCAAGGGTTTGAAAACATTCTTCTTTTAGATGTTATTCCAAATATCTCAAATTATATAAAAAGTATTTAGAGTTCCTATATTTACTATAAGGGCATAACATGATGTATATGGACACCAATTTTTTGTAGAGTTTCTTAAATTTTCTTAGAAGGTGTTTATTGATGATTAGTGGAATGTTTGGAAATACATATAGTGATTTTGAATAAAAATAGTATCCCATGTATATATGTTTATTATTTATATTGATATGAAGATAATGGATATGTCTATGATGGAAGAAATCGATATGACAAATATGACTTGATACTCTACCCCTTCTCATTCACATAGTATTAGTTTCAATACCACATATGGATGGAAGAGGAAGTTCCATGATAATCAAAAGGGTTCTATAAGTGGTTCTCAGAAGAAAGCTTCATCTACACCATTATCCACCTCCTGAAATCCACCCCTAAATTTATATCAATGTTGCAAGGTAGGGAATACCCAATATACTTTCCCCAAACATGTAATGTTTTTAGGGTGTTACCTCATCCACTTTAATAGACAGGCATTTTAGGATTATGTAATGGTTCTAAAAGAGTTTCCATTAAGTGATGGGGACTCATGTTAGATTCAGTACAGATGTATTGAGCTATATAGATCCTTGTGGAAATTCATCATACATTTTTATTCTTTTTCATTGTATAGTGGTTTGTCCATATAGTACTAGCTATATTTTCTTATAATAATATTTTACTATAATACATCGTAATGGAACCCTTGTAATCTTTGTATGGCCTCCCGTATAGGTCACCTCTTTATTAGTTCATGGTGGGAGAGGCCATACTATTGGATCCGAGTCTAATTTAGGAGAAATTTGTGAGGATTCATGATATACATCAATGATTATTTAAAGAATTGAGTCAACGTAACATAAATATATATCATTGATTTCATTATTTTTAGATTCTAATTAGTGATTGGTTTTTCTTGAATTTTTTACCATTGATGGGTCATTGTCTTATTCTAAAATGGGTAATGTTTTCTCATAGGCATGTTGGACCATTTCATATCATTGTGTTTCTTGGTTATGTTGCCTATCGGTTGGCATTAATAACTTTGTATATATGTATAAATGATGTTTTACACATACATTATCTCCAAACTTACCTCCCAATTGTATCCCATGTTCTGAGTTTGGAAGAGATTTAGTTAGAGCCTGAATTTTTTTTGCAGAAACTAATTGAGATCATTGATTCTCATATGAATTTATTTTATTGTAGGTTTATTCTATTGCTCAAAGTGTTGTGGTGGCATAGATTGTATTCTCACCAGACTTGGTATAGTGAATCATTAGTGAGGGATCTGTGTCCTAATCTCTTTTTAGAGAACCCTTCATCTACAAGTATTCTTGGGGATAGAAATTCATATGGTTGAGAGAATTACAACATTCCTTTTAGGATAGATTCATTTTTTCAAAAAAATTTGAATTTGTACATTAGGTTTGGTGTGTGTCAGAGTCAATGTGGTGGAATTTCTAAATAATTAGACATTATTATGGCTAGATAAATAGTTTCAAACTATGAATAATATATTCATGATATGAATATAATCTAGAAGGAATATGTGATTTTGGCTCATTGCATGAAAAACGTTTTGGATGATAATTTCCTTCAAATTTTTTATTGTTCATTTGTGATTTTAACCCAAGGTGACTACTTTTTCATTATAAATACCAGACTTGGGATTCAAATAGTTAATTTCTGATTTATTTAATTTAATTTTTCTACCCACTGAGATGTTCTGCACCAAGCACGTAATTGATATCTCATTTGGCTGTGAGTTCAGGTCTTCATGGGTTCTAGTTAAAAACCTAGTTAGATTGAGTGTTTGATTTGAGACATGACAACCATGTCTCATAAGAGTATATACAAGGTATAACTATATACCATTGTATGCAATTTATGTATATCCATGTCCCATTATAATAAATTAACGGAGATCGTTATAATATAATTTCATCATCATAATAGATCAACACCCTCCTTGGATTGCATCCATTTGAACAAATGACATACCCCTGAACTTGTCAATCATTTTGGTTTCACATCCAAACATATTACAATAAATCCAAACACAAAATAAACATAAAATTAGTTTTTGGATAAAAAATTTAATATGTACACTTTATAATGACTTTAAAAACAATAAGATAATATTTAATGAAAAATACTATACAATTTATGATTTAAAATTCTCATGGAATTTATAAAAACCCCCAGAGTGTGTTAAGAATATTATCCATTGATTATTCCTGGATCAGAATTTAGATTCCATAAAAGATATATATTACTATAAAACAAATATTAAGGGAATCATAGGGACCTCACACTAAGTGGATATTATAAATTATACATCTGAATATTAATTTGGTTCAAAATATGAATTATTAAATGGTTTATAAATATATATAATATTTATAGAACCGAAACTCATATCACTACATATCTATGAGAATATTAAGAAATAAATCCATGTAATATAGAAATTACTCTTAATAAAATATTAAATATCATGATTGTAATTTAATTAATTAAATTAAAAGTTATCACAGAGACTCAGGTATTTCTATACCCACTAATAATAGAATTAGAGGGGAATCAAACTCAAAGAAGGTGCAACGGGTTAGCCTATATCCCATATTCCACTGTAAGTTGAAACTTCCTTTTATAATTAAGAAATTCACCATCCCATAGTGACATACTGAATCAATATTTCTAGAAATTAGAAAAATTTTCATTAGGGATATAGAAATAGAAATAGTAAATTTATAATAAAAATAACATTAATAGGAACCTTCAAAAATTTAATCCCCCTAGTGAATTTAAGAACTTTTTTATGGATAATATTGAAGTAGAGAGTGGTATAGGATACACCTTAACCGACATGGCACTGTAAATATAAGTGGTGTGATTGGTTTTACCCCTCTAAACAAAACATATAATAATAATTATTATTATTATTATCATGTTGTTGATTATGATGATGATAATTATAATGATGATGATGTTCCAAATACATATAATAATCATTAACATAAATGTTTTGAATATTATAATCATTTATATAATCCATATTTAATAGCTTATATTTATAATGAAAATTACATTAATTCATAAAAATAATTTAATATAATAGAATAATAACTTTCAATTCAAAATAAATTTTAAATTAATAATATACACATATTTTTTATCATCTCACATACTAAGTAAATTTTTTAAATATTACCCATCTTTAATAACATTACAATTAAATTATTATTTTAACTTCATTATTAAAAGGTGATAGTAACACAAATAGTTAAATAGTAATTTGTATAATTCCAATGTAGATGTCATTTTTTGAATTTGTGATATCTAAAGGGAATTTTGATAATTTTTCACCTGGGGGGATAAAAGGGAAATTTATAGTTCTAAATTACAATAGGAATTGTTTTAATGAATTTTTCAATCGAAAACTGAGGTGTTTATTATATGGTGTTTGTTTTTATGTTCTAGTAGTAGTTTGAGTTGTGAAAAAAGATAATTGTGATAATTAATTGTTGAAAAGGGCCACATATATATTACCATTTTTATATAAAATGATTAATTAGAATATTAGTAAAATATTCGAATCCTTGGGGATACATCCATGTAATATTTGGAATTAAATTGTGTGTGGATGTTCAATTGGTCTCCTTTTTAAGTATATCACTGAAAAAAATCTATGGGGGTTAGGTGTATAATACCATCGTCACAACTGTAGACATGGTGATTTCCAACTCTTGAATATATGGGAATGCTACAACTTTGGTAAAACAAACTGGTTACTTTCATACTGGTATTATGGCCATCCAAAAAGATGGTCACGCAGCTTCTAATATTCAAAAACATTAGTTGAAGATAATTCATTTGATTTAAGTATGATAAAAAATTTTGGTATCTCCTGAAGGATCTTAATACCATAGGTGATGTAATAGATTTGATGGAGTCCCCTTATAACAATATGGATAATGGACATCGTTCATGTCATGACAACATGTGAACTATTGTCGATAGTATGTGGAGATGTATTTTACACCCACTAGGGATTTTTAAAGGGATTATTTTGATAGTTCATTGGAAATGGATGTGTCTATGAGGAAGATTTATGGGAAATTATGAAGGAAATGAAATATATGGTCCATCATTAGTCGGCTATCCTATGGATTGAATCTGAAATAATGTTGGAAGTGGACGATCTTATGAATAAATCTAGACATGTTCCATGGAAAATTCTAACATTTGAATTAAATTATTAAAATCCTTTAAAAAAATCATTTTCAATGTAATACATGTCTTTTGGGTGGTAAATAAGGTTCCATGTAGTCATTCCAAAAAAATATTTTCTTCAAATGAGTCAATGTGGTCCATTGTGATGCCAATTTTTTTACTACCTTAGTGGACATGGATATAGGAAATGAAATTCACGGAAACTTTTTTAAAACATCCATATATCACTATGATTTTATTTATCAGTATATATTTTGTGAACTGTGAAATATTCTTCATGAACCCTTCTAGATTATAATATAAGAAAAATAAAATAAAATTTATGAAATCATTTATTCAATAATATATATATCATCATCATTAGAGTGTAACTCTAATATGTTTTACTGCACATTGAATTTTTTATACATAATAGTAAAATAAATAAGTATATGATTTAATTCAAAAAAATTATCCCTTATTTATTTATTTATGGTTCTATAAAACTATATTATTCTTCCATGGGTTCATGGCCATATTTTATATATGTTTGTGGACCTACATTCCAAAGACTGGAATTCATTATGGTCACTTAAAAATAATTATCGACTAGTTTGAGATTCTCAAATAAATTTTAGACATATTATTTAAACCATTCATAATTATAATATTGATTATCTTTATCATGAGATTTATTGACTAATTCAACGTATCGAATTGAACATCTAAGTAAATTAGATGATCTACATCTTCTCTTTTGTTTTTGGTTGATTAAAAAATGGTATAAAGGCACACAGTTGGGATGTATGGTATGAATCACCATATAAGGAAGTGGTTGTTGTAATGAAATTTGTATTAGACCAATGATAGGGGATTTATATTCACCCTTATAAAGGGAATGAGAACTCACATAGTTTGGGGTCACTTTATGAGACACAAAATACCTTTTATAGTTCTAAGACTGGGAATATTATTGGTTATTTCATGTCCATTCAGCCATAACCAATGTTCCATCATTTGGGTATTTTTTACAGAAACACACAATATTTATAAAAGAACACTATTTCCAATAACATATACGACACACAATTTTGAGATTAAAAAAACAATTGAATTTTAATATTTAAATGTCATAGTTATAACATAGATTTTAAATCTATTTTTGTGAATATGATTAATTGAATTATATATATAGGTCTAAGTCAATATAAATTTCTTTATTATTTCTTAGGAAATAACAACTCAATTTCAAGAAAAGTAATTTTATACTTAATAAATTTATTTTTTCTTTAAAAAAATTGTTAATTTTAGAGAGAAAATAATATAAATATTTTTTAGAAATTTTTTATATTTTATTTTATAAATAGTATAAATTTTTTAAATTCAATATATCACAATTATCCTATGGTGATATTTTATGTTTTTTTGAAAGGATTGATTTTTTATTTAATAGTAAAAATACATATTTTTTTAATACTATCATTTCTCCTCATTATAATGAGACTTTTTGATTTTAATTTTTTATCAAAGATATAAATGCTATAATTATTTATACATAATCTAATTAATTACATTTTAATAATAATTATTCATTATTCTAATATACATTCATTTTTGGGCTTAAATCACTTTTAGAAAAAACATTTCTCACATTTTGTGTTTTTATCTTCAATTAATTACTTATAATTATAAGAATTGAATCATGAAAAATATATCCCATATTCTTAATCTATAGGTCCAAATATTATTAATAGGAACCTTTTATTTTTTCATTAATAAATGTAATTGTACTAAATAATTTTCACCTCAGTAAGTGTAAATAAGGTACTTATGGTTAATAATAATATGATAAAGACTAAAAGATACAACCGAACATGATTTAAATCAATTGGATGAGTTATGTTCCACTATACTCTTTCAATATTCAAATTTATTTCATTTTTTTCCAATTTCTCTTTTAAAATTGAATATATTATATTAAGTAAATCTAATGTCAAAAAATGTCACTCTCTTTGTTTCATTACTAAAATTTTATATAGGGATAAAAACAAAATATGATTAGTTATAAATATTTATTTTAAATTTACATTATTTTTTATCATGTTAATTTAATTTTAATTTTTGTTGATGATATAATTATCTTAAATTATTACACAACTCCAATACAGTTTTTGTGCAAATATTTGTAGAATGAAGTGAATAATTTAAAAAAACTAATTTGATATTTTTAGAGTGAGTTATATTTTCCCATGAATTATAGTTTCATATATAACATATTAGTGATTAATTAATTAATTTTATTCAAATTACAATATTGTAATGTTATTTTACAAGAAAAATTAATATAATAGTACCAGAAATGTGAATAATAATAAATTATAATTAATAAATTTTTATTAAATGATTTAAGATTCTCAGAATTGTAATCATTTGAAAATTGAGTGGATATTTGTTTATAATATCAATTATGGTCCATTAATATTTCAATATTCTATTTATGGTAACTTTCATGGACCCTAAATAGTAAAAGGTTGTTTCATATCACGAAAACTGTCAATATGGTTAGCGGGAGATAAAACCAATAGACATGGGTGAAAACCTCAATCAAACCTAACCAGATTTTTTTGGATAATAATATTTTTACTAATAATCAACAAAAATTATAATTATATTATATTTTCACTATTTTTCAATGAAATTTAATTTTTATTAATTAAATATGTCAATAAATTCCAAGAATTTCCCTCCCTTTTCTTAGTAAAGGTCACGATCTATCCTCTATTCCTCCTACATTTTCAGAAATTTATCACCAATTATACCGACCAAAATCCTTTCCATGACTCCATATTCTATATTTATTAAGTACTATTTTGGGAATAATTTTATCTTTAGAGGTCTTAAGGTGTAAAGAAAAGAAGGTTGTCTAAAGAAGAGGTATAGACTTTAACAAAATGGATTAGTTTTATTTCTTTACCAATATGTTTAGAATATTATTAAACAAACCTAAAATATATATATTAATATATTACATATACGTAGATATTATTATGTGAATTTTATATCTTATATCAATCTCCAATTCATTCAAATGTAATATAAAACCATCATTCGTGCGTACGGAGGACTACCACCAAGCGAACTAATGTAATTAAGTTTCCATCATTTCCTCTCTTAGTAAATTATAATGTTTGATTAAATATATATATATATATATTCAATAAATTATTTTAATTCTATAATGATTATATATTAAATAATTTATTACCTTTCCATCCTTTGAAAAATGATAAAATCATTCGGGTATTAGTGTGATCACCACCTCTATGAAGTGTTCTGATTAATTTTTCATCACCAAGTCATATATATAATATATGTATACATCTATTTAAATACATTATATGATATTTTTGATATAATAATCACTAAATAAATAAACAATAATGCTTCTCATCTTTCCATCATGGTCTCTGTAAGTTGAAACATTAATAATGTGTATATATGACCTATCATTTCTATGATAGAAACATAATTAATTTTTTATAATAATATTTCATATTAGTTTTTAAAATTATAAATTAGATATATAATTTTTATTTATTTCATTATTTTTATTATTTTTATGATGGAATAATTAACACTTTGACCACGTCCAATTTATAGAATCATTTTTGATCTTATGAACTAAACATCCCCAAAATAACAGACAAGGATTTAACTGATTGAGTAGTTAAAATTTTCATTTTAATAGAGTGATATAATATTTTAATTAAAATTAAAAAACTAGATATGATTACTAAAAAATAAATAACTAATATATTTTTATTATACATGAATTAAAGGACATACATGGAATCTTTGGAGTCATGATAAGAGATTAGTCTCCATTTCTCTTCATTGTGTCATGTTTTAATGTTATACATTTAATTTCCATTATGTGGTGTATATGTTTCCCATTTTGAAATGTTATATAATTAATGTTTCTCATATCATGGTTTTTTATGAATAAATTGAAACTATTTCATCCAAGGGTATTTTACATGAATGTAACCCAGTGGTATGGAGTTTCTTAACAAAATTTTCATTCTTTAGTATATATTTATTATTCATAGACCATTTTATGACTTTATTATGTTGTAATTTATCACAAAAAAGTTCAATTTTATAGTTTATTTTGTTTTATATGTATTTATATATTTATATCTAATCACTTCATGGAATTATTATCACATCAAATGTTGTGATCATCGAGAGGTTTTTCATTGTATCATTCTCATTTTTTTGAGACATAATTCATATTGTGCTCAATAATTTCCTTATATAGTGAACTTAATTCCATGTGAATGAATTTTTAAAATATTATGTAATGCCCCGACCCCAGTTACCCAGAGTCGGGGCATTATTACATAACATTGGCATGATCACAAGGAAATCATGTCTCGAATGACCGATCAGTTTAGTATTATTGGAAACAAGATTCATACATAATTTCAACTTTACAACTTGAAAAGAAATACAACACGAATTTATTCCATTAGAAACATCCAAGACTCATAGATTATTACTGGAAGTCACTCACAACTAACTTCTTTATATCCTAGTAAAATGAAACATAAGAAATGGGTGAGCTCAAACACTCAGTAAGGGTAAGAAATATAGTGGATGATAACATAAATATTAAGCATGGTGAATAATTGAAACCACATGCCTTTACCAATAATAAGCATTAATAAATTTCTAGAAGGAATATGAACTGAGTAAATAATGCCATAATAAAACATAATCATCGGTATTCTACTAGTCGGATGACCAAATGAACCATAAATATAATTTCCATGATGTGGGAATGTATAATGCCGGACATTATGAAACATTTGGTCAACCCCTCGGCCAAGTCGTCTAATAATGATTATGGCCTCAGCCAAAACCATATATCAAATTGGGAAAGGTACTCTGTCAATACAATATCTAGTTGTCTCATGAGAACTACCGATGCATCATGGAGCAATAGCGGGCTCCACCCGTCACATACTAATTCCAATACATTCCTCATATGAAAGGGTTTAAACATATCATAAAAATTCGTATTAAAACAAGAATACGAAATGTCAATAATTTAACCATAAACCATGAATGGTAAAAAATAGCACATCCACAGTCAAACATATCACAAAACCTTCGATAAAATATGGAAGTTTTGTATCATAATAAATCAACTACAAATAAACTTAAAATCCATCAAACGATGTTGACATAGATGAAATCAAAACCCTTTTTAGAGAAATATCTCATTCTATTTTGAAATAATTTAAGAGTCACATAATTATAATGAAAATATTTATTTTGAAAATATTCTTATAAGCCTGTAAGGGAAGCTTTGAGGATGTTATAACTGCGGAAAATTTCCGCACTCGCCGTATAAGTTAAAAAAATTCTTACCATAAATTTGTCGAAAAGATCAAAAAGTACCTTGTTTGGAAAATGACGAAAATATTACTTTAAAAACACCTAAAGGTATAAATAAATTTAACCCAATGTCTAGTAATTATTAAAAATGTTTCGAAATAAATTTTTAAGAAACATGGATGTGGACGATAAAGGGGTCCCAGTAGATACTTACGTAAAAACAACCTCGGATAATAAATAGATTTTGGAATTAACCCTTACCTTGTAATTTTCCCTAGTCTTCGGTAGTTTAACCTCTTTTATAATGGAGAAATAATTTTTATTAAATTATACAAGAATAATATACATTAATATGATATCACATATGATCTTTTTACATTACTTTTTAATAATATCTTAGTATTATCGTCGTCTCAGGTGTTAAATTACTCATTTTCTTTTATATGTTTTGTTACATAAGTCATGTTTCTTATAGATAGGTTGTATCTTATTCATATCTATAATTATATAATGTCCTTAAACATTATTTTTTATCATAAAATTAGAATTATACTTGAATGGATTTGATGGGGGATGAATCTCATCACGTTCTTGGAGACGATAGTCCATACATACGCACTAGTGACAATATCATTCTTTTGATATTATAATAATATATAATTGTATGGAATATAATATATAAAGAATCATTATCATGATATATTTATTATTTAAAATAATTAAACATCATTATTATACACATCCAAATAATAATGTATTGAATAACAATTACACCACAATGTGGAGACGGTAAGTCGTACGTACGCATGTATGGTGACATGTCATTCAAGGGATGGATAGAATAATGAATTTGGTTATACCATATTTATAATAACATAAAAGTATATAGAATATAATGTAGTTATTATTTTAGAATGGAAATAAAAAATAAATAAGAAGTGGAAGATGAAAGGAACTTGAAAGAGGGTGGTGAAAACATTACCTTTTCTTCGGGTTCTTCCTTTTGATTTGATCAAAAGGGCTCATTAGGATGACTTTCTGATCAAACTAAGTCCTCTAGGTTGAATTGAGTAATGTTGAGAGATTATTTTGGCAGGGTTTGTCCGAACCAAAACGATTAGATGGTACGAATTAGAGAGAAGGAGGAGTTCCCTTTTATAAGAGGGGTGAGGGGAACCTTAGGAAAAACATAAAATATTATTTTATAATAAATTCATATTCGGTTTCTAAATCCTAAAAACTTATTTTTTCTAGTATAAGGTTGTTATTTTTAGAAATCCACTCAAAAAATTTGTTTTAGAGTGGTTTGGGTCACTATATTAACCTTATTTCTTAGATTTAACTCTTAGGTAATTAGTTTGACATTTACAATGCCTCTTTGTATTTTTATATTATTTGGTTAATAAACATACAATAGATTCCATTATAACCCCAATTGGTTCATTAATGACATACCTATCATCATATAAGTCCTTTGGCCGAACCATATATTTTTAGGAGTAGAATATCAATTAATAATATAATATTTGTTTTAAAAACTTCTTTATGTCAATTTTGACAATATTTAATAAATGATTTTTTTTAAAGTCTTAAAAACTTTATTAATTCATACTAAATTCATTTAAGTAATACTAAAATGTTATAGTAACCAATAAAATTTGTGTATGTCATCAAAACTTTCAAATTATATTTATTTTAACATTTATAATACCAATTATTTGATTCTTTCATTAATAAGGAAAATAATTTATCATTATTTTGTCAGAAATAAATTTAATTATTCATTGTCTAAAAATTATAAATAAAATAAGATTATGTAGGAAATATTTTTATATTTATAAGTAATATTTATAGTCAAAAATATAACATACATAACCCTATATAAAAAATTGTTTTCTAAAAGATATATTCTTATGTCATTTTTGTATTTACTTTAACTTAATTAATATAAAGTGTCATTATAACTTAAAAGTGGCTCCATGGGGTCCCCAAATCGACACAAAGATGTATATGGTCGGACATGTATCAACCAATAGGGTTAGGAAATGTTTTACGGTAAGTTAATATTATTATAATATTAGTTGTTTTCCCTTATTTGCCAGATTTACCCTTTAACCATGGTAAA
Source organism: Viscum album (assembly GCA_963277665.1). Lineage (NCBI taxonomy): Eukaryota > Viridiplantae > Streptophyta > Magnoliopsida > Santalales > Viscaceae > Viscum > Viscum album. The sequence goes on along the minus strand of OY728127.1, from coordinate 521,267,896 downwards.
TAAAATATTTTCTGATGTAATTATTCAAAATGTCTAAAAATAAAAGTTACCTATTTACAAAATTTGAAACTCCATATTATAAATAGGGAATCCATTTTTCTAAATTAAAAATACATATGTGGATGAAATTAATATAAAATTAATTCTTTTTGTCAAAACAAAAATCGTGTTTTTAAGAAATACTAACTATCAAAAGATTGGCACTTGCTTATGTCCAGTTTAAATGTGAAATTATGTCCAATTACTAAAATTGGATTAAATAGTAAAAATATAATTTAATTACACATTAAAATGACTCAAATTCATAATTTATCACTATTAATTATTTTGATTAAAAAGTTTTTTTGAATTAAAATTTAGTAATTTTCAGTATTCATCAAAATATAAATGTTATCAGAAAAATACCAAAATTCCACCCTAGGATAATTTCGATATTCCAAATCCAAAAAGTAAGTCCATTTTGAAAGATAAAACTCATAGAAATTCAAAAATTGGGTATTACTATTCATATCGGCTAGTTTGATTGGTTGTGGTGTGTGTTAGAACTCAAAGTTGGGTACAACACACGCCATTGTGTTTTTCAAAGAGAAGCATACCGTGGAAGATTGGGGTGTTACATTATCCCCTCCTTCAAATAATTTCGTCCTCAAAATTTCTATAATATTATTGCATAAAAAGACTTTGGTGGTTTTTCATCATAAGTTCCTCGAGTTCCCACGTTGTCTCTTCCATCTTATGGTTTCTCCATAGATCTTTTACCAGACGAGTCATCCGGTTTCTCAGAACTTGTTCTCTAATATCAATAATTTTGACAGGCACTTCCCAATAAGACAAATTGGGTTCCAGTTCTAATTCCTTGTCGGTAAGTAAATGCATTGGGTCAGGCATGTATTTTCTCAACAGTGATATGTGGAATACATCATGAACTTTGGAGAGATTTGGTGGAATTGCCAAACGATAAGCTATAGCCCCAATTCAGTCTAGAATTTTGAAAGATCCTATGTACCTGGGACTCAATTTACCTTTATTACCAAAACATATAACTTCTTTCCATGGATATTCATTCAAGAAAACATTCTCTCCTACCTGAAATTCCAAATCCTTCCTTTGGTTATCGGCATAGCTCTCCTGCCTACTTTGAGATGCTTTGATGTGGTTTTGGAATACCTTCACCTTTTCCATCATTCCCCCCACCAGTTACGGGAATATGAGTTTTCTTCCACCAAAATCATCCCAATAGGTTGGTGTGCGACATCTCATTCCGTATGACGCTTCATATGGTTCCATCGGAATACTTGAATGGAGGCCATTGTTATAGGAAAATTCTAACACAAAAATATTGATCCCACATACACCGAAAGTCAAGTGAGCATGGTCTCAACATGTCTTATAAGGTTTGAATAGTCTGTTATGATTTTCCATCAGTTTGGGAGTGGTAGTTAGTGCTCAAATGATGTTCAGTATCCAAGGCCTTCTTAAGACCCTTCCGGAATCTTGATGTAAAACGTGGATCACGATCTGAAACAATTGATAGGTGTACGCCATGAAGTCTCACAACTTCATTAATATATATCCTTGATAGAAGTTCAAGTGGAAGATCTTCTCTTATAGTAAGAAAATGTGCTGACTTGGTAAGACGATCAATAATTACCCATATTGCATCATTCCCTCTATGAGTATTTGGTAGTCCCATGAAAAAGTCCATCGTAATATTATCCCATTTCCACTCCGGTATGGAAGATGTTGCAGGACTCCTCCAGGCTATTGCCTTCCGACTTTCACTTGTTGACAAACCATACATCTTGACAAAAAATCAGCAATCTCCCTCTTCATGTTGTCCCACCAAAAATGTTCCTTCGTATCTCAATACATTTTGGTGCTCCTAGGGTGTATAGAGAAATTAAAACTATGATAATCATCCAAAAATTTACTTTTTAGATCATGCATATTGGTAACACAAATTCTCTTCCCAAATTTCAAAATTTCATCTTCATACACAAATTCACTCAATCTCCCATCATTCACAACTTTAATCTTGTTTTGAAACTATTCATCATCGGTCTGAGAACTCTTAATATTTTATAGTAAAGATTGTTCATCAATAATTTGAAAAATAATTGATGTTTCACCTCCCACGTTTATTCCCATTTCTATATTCACTATATCCATGAAAAAAGAATCCCTTTCAACTCTCATCTTGTTCAATACTCCATGATCCTTTCTACTCAAAGCATCTTCCACCTTATTTGCCTTCCCTGGGTGGTAGTGTATCATGCAATCATAATCTGTGAGTAGTTCAAGCCATCACCTTTTCCTCATGTTGAGTTCTTTCTCTTAGAAAATATACTTCAAACTCTTGTGATCAGTATAAATCTCACATTTTTCACCATAGAGGTAGTGCCTCCAAATCCTCAAAGAAATGATTACAGCTGCTAACTCAATATCCTGAGTAGGATAGTTTTGCTCATTAATTTTTAGCTGTTGTGATGCATAGAAAATTATCCTATCATTCTACATAATAACACAACCAATTCCTTTCTTTGAGGCATCACTATAAATAAAAAATTCATAATTCCCCAATGGTAGAGTCAAGATAAGATAATTGACTAATATTCTCTTCAATTCTTTGAAACATTCTTCACACTCTTTTGTCGAAACAAATTTAACCCCTTTACGTGTGAGCTTTGTTAATGGGTTAGCCAATCGGGCGAAATTCTAGATGAAACGTTGATAATAACTTGATAAACCAATAAAACTGTGTAACTCAGTTATACTCGTCGGTGCTGGACATTCTTGGATTTCCTTAGTCATAGAAGGGTCAACGGAGATTCCATCCTTAGAGACAATATGGCCAAGAAAATAAATCTCCTAAATCTAGAATTCACACTTGCTAAACGTTCAATATAGTTTATGTCTTCTCGGAGTCTTCATGATAATGTGCACGTTATATTAATGATCTTCTTAGCTTTTGGAATATACCAATATATAATCAATAAATACCACTACAAAATCATCTAGATAGTCCTTGAATTTTTTTTCATTAGATCCATGAAAACAAAGGGTTCATTAGTCATCCCAAAAGGGATTACTGTAAACTCATAATGCTCGTACCTGGTTTGAATTGCAGTCTCACGAATGTCATCCTTCTTAAAACACAACTAATCGTATCCAGATCAAAGTTCAATCTTTTAAAATTATTGAACTCCATGCAGTTGGTCAAATAAATCATCAATACGATGTAGGGGATACTTGTTCTTTATTTTTATAGCATTGATTTCCATGTAGTCGATACATAACATCATAGATCAATCTTTCTTCATAACAAAAATGATAGGGGCTCCCCATGGAGAAACAATAGGGAGAATAAATCACTTATTACACAATTCCTCTAGTTTTGACTTTTGTTCAACTAATTCGACAGTGCCTATTCTACAAGGGGTCTTCGATATAGGCATTGAACTAGGAATTAGATAAATGGAAAACTTAATTTCTCATTCTGGAGGATGTCCAGGTAAATCTTCTAGAAACATATCTACATATTCTGTCACAATAGGTATATCCTCTATTTGAACATTCCTTTGCTCACCCATAATCATTTTATTCTCTTCCTCGCCAATAATTGAATTTAGTTGAGCTACTGGGGTGGATCTAGATAAGAATAATGTGGTGACGATTCTACTCTAAAGAAAAGGTGTTCCTTATAATTATCATCAAAAATTGTAACCTAATTATTCTTACAATAAATCTTCACATCATGGTCCGAAGGCCAATCCATACTGAGAATTATATCAAACTCAATCATAGGTATGACGATGAGATCAATAGATAAAGAACATTGATATGCTATAATGGTAACTGATTCCCAAAACATTGTTGCAATGATACTTCCTATAGGAGTTTTTACTAAAAAATACCGTGTTAAATCAAATTGAAAATATCTAATTTTCATAGAAAACTGGGATGATATGAAATAAAGCGATGATCTAGAATCAAATAAAGCATTTTCTAAACTTGAGGAAACCATTAAATTACCTGCCACCACGTCTTTTGATGCTTCTACCTCAGTAGTAGTGATAGCTTAAGCATGGCCTTGATCCGTTGGCCTTTTCAAATGTAAGATCCCCTGACACGTAGGATGCTCATTTTAATAATGTCCCATCCCCCTATAGTTGTAGAATTGAACATTGGTAGAATCTTTCTTTCCCTTACAATCACCAGAAATATGGTCTTTCTATCCACATTTGTAGTATACTCCTTTTCCTTTTAGACAGGCACCCGGGTGCTTCCTTCTGTAATAATCACAGGGTGGAAATTCAATTCTTCCCTTCTTCCCTATTTCATTATTTCTTTTCCCAGAGTCTTCAGTAGATCTCTTCCTCTCTTGCTTTGATTTGAAGTCAAAAGACATAGAGAATTACTTTTCTGTCTTGATAGAACATGAGACAATATATTAATATGATGAGAAAAATTGTGATACTAATGCTGGGACGAGAAATGGTTTTAACCCATCAATGAAACGATCAAACTTACTTCTTGGGTTACATATATAATCTGTTTCCTTCCTCGCTAACCTTGTAAAGTTAGCTTCATAATTTGTGACGTTCTCGTACTCCTTTTTCCTCAGACTCAAAAATTGTCTTTCCATTTCTTATCAATGGTCATGAGGAAAGTATTTTTCTATGAAAATTTCTTTAAACTCCCCCCATTCCATATTTGATACTTCCTCTTCATCCTTTGTGTTTTTAATAAATTACTACCATTGATTAGCATCTACATTACGGAGGTAAACTGCCATGACATATTTTTCCCTTTCACTACTCCCCAAAGTGTGCAATATTTTCTCTAAGGAATTTATCCATTCCACATCCACTAATTTATTTTTACTCCCATTGAATTTCGGTGGTTGTTTCCTCATGAATCAATCTAACATTGATCCTCCAAGTTGTGGATCTGGGTGCTCCATACGGGTAAGGTTATTATTCATAAGCTGACTGGGTTTTCCCAGTATGGTGATTAGCTGATCAGCACTGGTTGTATCACCAGCTCCACTTTAATTATCTCGAGCATAAGAGAAATCCATACATGGATTTCATGCATTTACATGATTTATATTCCTTCTACTGGGCTCCATTTCTAAACAATGGCATAAATTAGATTAGTCTATGAATCGAAATACATAATTCCAAACATGTGAAACACCTAACATGAATGGATCAGTTTATGGATATAATCAATAATCATAAAAAAATCTTTGAGGAAGTATATACTCATAAACCCTTCATAATGGTTTTTAAAGAAAATAATAAATATCCTAAACAAGAGTTCAGGAAGAGTGCAGCAAGGCCTGTTGTCGTGCACCGGTTCCCATCTGAGTCTAGCTCAAAATGGTGTTTTCAAGTAACACCCCTAGGTACATTTGTTCCAGAGCCGCCTTTACCTACTCCTATCTAGACAGGGATGTATAGCTCTGAAAAATCAAAAAATCTCTACAATACCAAAATTCGAAGAAATTATTCTATACTAATCTTAAAAGTCCATCTTAGGTATATGTGCTCTAATCAGAGTTTATCTAAATCTAGATTCCAAGGATTGTACTAAAATTACTCTGTTACCAACTGTATCGCCTAGACCCCAGTTACCAAGAGTCAGTGCATTATTACATAACATTGTCATGTTCACAAGGAAATCATGTCTAGAAAGACCAATCAGTTTAGTATTATTGGAAACAAGATTCATACATAAGTTCAACTTTACAACTTGAAAAGAAATACAACACGAATGTATTCCATTAGAAACATCCAAGCCTCCTAGATTATGCCTGAAATTCACTCATGACTAACTTCTTCATATCCTGGTAAAATGAAACATACGAAAGGGGTGTGCTCAAACGCTCATTAAGGGTAAGAAATACAGCAGAAGATAACATAAATATTAATCATGGTGAATAATTGAAACCACATGCCTTTACCAATAATAAACATGAATACTTTTATGGCATGAATATGAATTGGGTAAATAATTCCATAATAAAACATAATCATGGGTATTCTACTTGTCAGATGACCGCATGAACCATAAATATAATTTCCGTAATGAGGGAATGTATAATGTCGGACATTCTGAAACATTTTGTCAAGGCCTTGGCCAAGACGTCTAAAAATGAATAAGGCCTCGGCCCAAACCATATATCAAATTGGGAAAGGGCCTCACTCAATTCCATGTCTACTTGTCTCATGATACCTACTGATGCAATGAGGAGTTATAATGGGCTCCACCCATCACTTACTAAGTCCAATACATTCCTCATATAAAAAGGTTTAAACATATCATAAACATTCGTATTAAAACTAGTATATAAAATGTCAATACATTAACCATAAATTATGAATGGTATAAAAATAGCACATCCACAATCAAAAATATCACAAAACCTTCAATACAATATGGATGTTTTTTATCATAATAAATTAACTTCAAATAAAATTAAAATACATCAAAGGATTTTGAAATAGATGAAATCAAAACCCTTTTTAGAGAAATATCTCTTTCTATTTTGAAATCATTTAAGAGTAACATAATTATAATGAAAACATTAATTTGAAATTTTTTTTATAAGATTGTAAGGGAAGCTTTGATGATGTTATAACGGCGGAAAATATCTGCACCCACCGTATAAGTTAAAAAAAATATTCTTACCTTAAATTTATCGAAAAGGTCAAAAAGTACCTTGTTTGGAAAATGGCAGAAAGATTCCGTTCAAAACACATAAGGGTATAAATGAATTTAGCCCATTGTCTAGTAAATAGTAAAAAGGTCTCGAAATAAATTTTTAAGAAACACGGATGTGGATGATAAAGGGGTCCCAGTAGATACTTACGTAAAAAACAACCTCGGATAATAAAAAGATTGTGAAATTAACCCTTACCTTGTAATTTTCCTTGGTCAATGGTATTTTAACCTCCAGTAAAATTGTGAAATAATTGTTATTAAATTATAGAAGAATAATATACATTAATATGATATCATATATGATCTTTTAACACTGCTTTGTTAATAATATCTTAGTATTATCATCGTTTTGGGTGTTATCTTACTCATTTTATTTTATATGTTTTGTTACATAAGTTGTGTTTGTTATGGGTAAGTTGTATAATATTAATATCCTGAATGATATCAAGTACATAAAAATTATTTTTAATCATCAAATTAGAATTAGACTTGAATGGATATTATGGGCGATGAATCTCACTGCGTTCGTGGAGACGGCAGTCTGTACGTATGCACGAGCGACAATATCATTTTTTTGATATTAAAATAACATATAATTGGATGGTATATAATATATAAAGAATCATTATCATGTTATATTTATTCTTTACATGAATTAAATATCATTATTATACCCATCCAAATAATAATGTCTTGAATAACAATTACATCATAACGTGGAGACGGTAAGCCGTACGTACGCACATATGGTGACATGTCATTCAAGGGAAGTATAGAAAAATGAATTTGGTTATACAATATTTATAATAACATAATTTTATATAGAAGATACTGGAGTTATTATTTTATAATGGAAATAACAATGAAAGAAGAAGTTGAAGAAGAAAGGAACTTGAAAAAGGGTGGTGAAAACATTACCTCTTCTTCAGGTTCTTCCTTTTGATTTGATAAAAAGGGCTCATTAGGTTGGATTTATGATCCAAATAATGACTCTAGGTTGAATTCAGGGAAGTTTAGATAATATTTGGTCAGTTTTTGGCCGAACCAAAATGCTTTTATGGTATTAATTAGAGAGAAGGTGGAGTGACCTTTTATAAGAGGGGTGAGGGGCACCTTAGTAAAAACTTAAAATATTATTTTATAATAAATTCATATTTGGTTTATAATGGATCCAAACTGATTTATTTCTAGGATAAGGTGTGGATGGATCTAAATCCCCTAAACCAATAGGTTTTAGACAGGTTTTTCTCACTATATTAACCTTATTTCTTTTATCTAACTCTTCGTTAATTAGTTTGACATTTACAATGTATCTTTTCATTTTTATATTATTTGGGTAATTAACTTACTATAAGATACCAATATAACCCCAAGTCGTTCATTAATTACATAACTATCATCATATAAGTCCTTAGCCCGAACCTTATATTTTTAGGAATAGAATATCAATTAATAATATAATATTTGTTTTAAAAACTCTTTTATGTCAATTTTGACACTATTTAATAATTGATTTTTGATAAAGTATTAAAAACATTATTAATTCGAACTAAATTAATTTAAGTAATACTCACAAGTAATATTAACAAATAAAATTTGGGGTTTTCATAAAAACTTTCAAATTATATTTATTTTAACATTTATAATACCAATTATTTGATTCTTTCATTAATTTGGAAAATACTGCATCATTATTGTGTCATAAATAAATTTACTTATTCAAGGATTAAAAATTATTAATAAAATCCCATTATGTAGGAAATCTTTTTATATTTCTAATTAATATTTATAGTCTAAAATATAACATATATAATACTATGTAAAAAGATTTCTAAAATATATATGCTTATGTCATTTTTGTATTTACATTAACTTAATTAATATAAAGTGTCATTATCGCTTCGAAGTGGATCCATGGGGTCCCAAAATATACCCAAAGATGACTATGGTTGGAAATGTAACAACCAATTGGGTAAGGACACGTTTTAGGGTAATTTAATATTATTATAATATTATTGTTTTACCCTTATTTACCGAATTTACCCTTTAACCATTGTAAATAAAATATTTACCGAACTAATTATTCAAAATGTCTAAAAATAAAAGATACCTATTTACACAATTTGGATATCCTTATTCTAAATATGGAATCCAATTTTCTAAATTAAAAATACATAAGTGGCAGAAATTTATTTAAAATTAATTCTCATTGTCAAAACAAAAACTGTGTTTTTAAGAAATAATAACTATCAAAAGATTGGCAATTTCTTATTTCCAGTTTAAATGTGAAATTATGTCCAATGACCAACATTGGATTAAATTGTAAAAATATAATTTAATTACACTTTTAAATCACTCAAATTTATAATTTATCACTACTAATTATTTTGATTAAAAACATTTTTTTTAATAGTAATTTTCACTTTTCATCAAAATATGAATGTTATCAGAAAAGTACCAAAATTGCACCCTAATCTAATTTCGATATTCCGAATACAAAAATGAATTAAATTTTGAAAGATAAAATTCAGAAAAATTTAAAAAGTGGGTATTACTATTCATAACGGCTAGTTTGATTGGATATGGTGTGTGTTAGAACTCGAAGTTGAGTACAACACACGCTATTGTATTATTCAAAGAGAACCATACCCTGGAAGCATGGGGTGTTACATTATCCCCTACTTCAAATAATTTCATCCTCGAAATTTCTTGAATATTACTACATAAAAAGACTCTGGTGGTTCTTCATCATAAGTTCCTCGGGTTCCCACGTTACCTCTTCCATCTTATGGTTTCTCCATAGAACTTTTACCAGACGAGTGGTCCGATTTCTCAGCACTTTTTCTCTAATATCAAGAATCTTGACAGGGTCTTCGCAATAAGACAAATCGGGTTCCAGTTCTAATTCCTCGTAGGTAAGTACATGCGTTGGGTTAGGCATGTATTTTCAGAATAGTTATATGTTGAATACATCGTGAACTTTGGAGATATTTGGTGGAACTCCCATACGATAAGCTACAGACCCAATTCGTTCTAGAATTTAGAAAGGTATTATAGACATGTGACTCAATTTACCTTTCTTACCAAAACGTATAACTCCCTTCCATGGAGATACCTTCAAGAAAACATGCTCTCCTACCTGAAATTCCAAATCCTTCCTTCGTTTATCTGCATAAATCTTTTGCCTACTTTGAGCTTCTTTGATATGGTTTTGGATAACTTACACCTTTTCCATCATTTCCTCTACTAGTTTTGGGCCTAGAAATTTTCATTCACCAACATCATCCCAACAGGTTGGTGTGCGACATCTCCTTCTATATAACACTTCATATGGTGCCATCTGAATACTTGAATGGAAGTTATTATTATAGGAAAATTATACCAAAGGTAAATATTGCTCCCACATACCCTAAAATTCAAGTGAGCATGATCTCAACATGTATTCTAAGGTTTTAATCGTCCATTCTGATTGTCCATCAGTTTGGGGGTGGTAGGCAGTGCTCAAACGAAGTTCAGTAACCAAGGCCTTCTGAAAACCTTTCCAGAATCTTGATGTAAAAGTGGATAACGATCTAAAACAATTGATAGGGGTAATCCATGAATTCTCACAACATCACTAATATATAGCCTTGTAATACGTTTAAGTGGTAGATCTTCTCTTATAGAAAGAAAATGTGCTGACTTGGTAGGACGATCAACAATGACCCATATTTCATTATTCCTTCTAGGAGTCTTTGGTAGACCCAGGACAAAGTACATCGTAATATTATCCCATTTCCACTTTGGTATGGGAAGATGTTGCATGAATCCTCCAGGTTTTTTCCTTCCGACTTTCACTAATTGACAAACCATACATCTTGACACAAAATCAGCAATCTCCCTCTTCATGTTGTCCCACAAAAAATGTTCCTTCAAATCTCTATACATTTTGGTGCTCCCATGGTGTATATAGAAATAAGAACTATAAGAATCATCCAACAATTCACTTTTTAGATCAGGTATATTTGGAACACAATGTCTCCTCCCAAATTTCAAAATTCCATCTTCATATGAAAAGTCACTCAATCTCCCATCATTCACAGCTTTAATCTTCTTTTGAAACTCTTCATCATTGGTCTGAGAACACATAATATTTTCTAGTAAAGATGGTTTGGAAACCATTTGAAAAAGTATTGATGTTTTTCCTTCCATGGTTATTCATATGTCCATCTTCACAAGATCCATGAAAATATGATCCCTTTCAACTCTCATCTTGTTCAAAACTCCATGATCCTTTCTGCTCGAAGCATCTGCCACCTTATTTACCTTCCCCGGGTGGTAGTGTATCATGAAATCATAATCCTAGAGTAGTTCAATCCATCACCTTTACCTCATGTTGAGTTCTTTATGTGAGAAAATATACTTCAAACTCTTGTGATCAGTATAAATCTCACATTTTTCACCATAGAGGTAGTGCCTCCAAATCATCGAAGAAAAGATTACAGCTGCTAACTCAAGATCATGAGTAGGATAGTTTTTCTCATGAATTTTTAGTTGTCGTGATGCATAGGCAATTACCCTATCATTCTGCCTAAGGACAAAACCAAATCCTTTCTTTGTGGCATCACTATAAATAACAAATCCATCATTCCCCAATGTTTGAGTCAAGATAGGATCATTGAATAATATTCTATTCAATTCTTCGAAACATTCTACCCACTCTTTTTTTTCAAACAAATTTAACCCCTTTACGTGTGAGCATCATTAATGGGTTAGCCAATCAGGAAAAATTCTGGACGAAACATCAATAATAACTTGATAAACCAATAAAACTGCGTACCTCAGTTATACCCGTCAGTACTGTCCATTCATGGATTGCCTTGGTCTTAGAAGGATCAACAGAGATTCCAACCTTAGAGACAATATTTCCAAGAAAAGAAATCTCCTGATGCCAGAATTCACACTTTCTAAAAGTGCCATATTATTCATGTCTTCTCAGAGTCTTCAGGATAATGCACAAGTTATTTTCATGATCATAGTAGCTTTTAGAATATACCAGGATATCATCAATAAATACCACTACAAAATCATCGGGATATTCCTTGAAAACTCTGTTCATTAGATCCATGAAAACAGAGGGTGAATTAGTCAGCCCAAAAGGTATTACTGTAAACTTGTAATGCCCGTACATGGTTCAAAATGTTGTCTTTAGAATGTTATGCTTATTCAAACACAACTAATGGTATCCAAATCAAAGTTCAATCATTGAAAATTATTGAGCTCCATGTTGTTGGTCAAATAAATCATCAATGCGAGGTAGGGGATACTTGTTCTTTATTGTTATAGCATTGATTTCCCTGTAGTCGATACATAACATCATAGATCCATCTTTCTTCTTAACAAAAAGTACAGGGGCTCCCCATAGAGAAACACTAGGGAGAATAAATCCCTTATTACTCAATTCCTATAGTTGTTTATTTAGTTCAACTAATTCCACAGTGGAAATTCTATAAGGGGTCTTCGATGTATGCCTTAAACTAGGAATTAGATCAATGGAAAACTTAATTTCTCATTCTGGAGGATATCTAGGTAAATCTTCCAAAAACACATCTACATATTCTCTCACAATAGGTACATCCTCTATTTGAACATTCCTTTACTCACCCATAACCATTTCATTCTCTTCCTCCCCAATAATTGAATTTAGTTGAGCTACTGGGGTGGATCTAGATAAGAATTAGGTGGTGATGATTCTTCTCTAAAGATAAGTAATTCCTTATCATCATCATCAAAAAATTTAACCTCCGTGTTCTTACAATAAATCCTGGCATCATGGTCTGAAAGCCAATCCATAATGAGGATTATATCAAACTAAATCATAGGTTTGATGATGATATCAATAGATAAAGAACATTTATATGCTCTAATGGGAACTGATTCACAAAACATTGTTTCAATGATACTTCCCTTAGGAGTTTTGACTGACAACTCCCTTGTTAAATCAAATTGTAAATTTCGAATTTTCTTAGAAAACTGGGAAGATATGAAACAATGAAATCATCCAAAATCAAATAAATAATTTTCTAAACATGAGGACACCATTAAATTACTTTCCACCATGTCTTTCGGAGCTTCTACCTCAGAAGTAGTGATAGAATAAGCTTGGCCTTGATCCCTTGGACTTTTCTGATGTATGATCCCATAACGCATAGGAAATTCATTTTCAGAATGTCCCATCTCCTTGCAGTTTTAGCATTGAACATTGGTAGCATTTTTCTTTCCCTTAGGATCACCAGAAATATGGAATTTCTATCCACATTTGAAGCATACTCCTTTTCATTTTAGACAGGCACCAGGGTTCTTCCTTCCGCAATTATCACAGGGTGGAAATTAATTTCTTCCCTTCATACATGTTTCCTTATTTCCTTTCCCGGTGTTTTCAGTAGATCTCTTCTTCTCTTTCTTTGATTTAAAGTCATAAGACATGGAGAATTCCTTTTCTGTCTTGATAGCACACGAGACAATATCTTCGTATGATGAGAAGGATTGTGATACTAATGATCGACGGAGAAATGGATTTAACCCATCAAAGAAACGATCAATCTTACTTCTTGGGTTACATATATAATCTACTCCACGCCTCTCTAACCTTGTAAAGATAGGTTCATAATTTTTGAAGTTCTCATCCTCCTTTTTCTCAGACTTAGAAATTGTCTTTCAACATCCACTCGATGGTCATGATGAAAGTATTTTTTAAGAAAATTTCTTTAAAATCCCTCCATTCCATATTTGATACTTTCTCGTCATCATTTGTGTTTTGAATCAATGACCACCATTGATCAGCATCTCCAGTAAGGAGGTAAACTTCCATGACAACATTTTCCCTTTTGCTACTCCTCAAAGCATGGAATATTTTCTATAAGGAATTTATCCATTGCTCAGCCACTAATGAATTTTTACTTCCTTTGAATGTTGGTGGTTAGTGCCTCATGAAGCGATCTAATAGTGATCCTCCACGCTGTGGATCTGGGTGCTCCATACGGGTAATGTTATTATTCATAAACAGAGTGAGTTGTCCCAGTATGGTGATTAGATGATCAGTACCAGTGGTATCACAAGATCCACTATAATTATATTGAGCCGGAGGGAAATCCCTACATGGAGTACATGCATTGATATGGTTTCCATTCCATCCACTAGGCACCATTTCTAAACAATTCCATAAACTCGATTAGTTTATGAATCAAAATACATAATTCCAAACTTGTAAAACACTTAACATGAATTGAATATTTTATGTATATAAACCATAATCATAAAAATGTTTTATATGAGAAGTATATTGTCATAAACCCTTCATAATGGTTTGTAAAGAAAATAAGAATTATCCTAATCATATCCCTCGGGAGTGTCGTAACCAAGAGTGCAGCAAGGCTTGTTATCGTGCACCAGTTCCCATTCGAGTCTTCCTCAAAGTGGTGTTTTCAGGTTTTACCCATAGGTACATTTGTGCCATAGCCGCCTCTACCTTCTCATATCCAGACATGGATGTATTTCTCGGAAAACTCACAAAATCTCTACAATACCAAAATTCTAGGAAATTCTTCTATACTAATCCTCGAAGTCCATCTTAGGTCTATGTGCTCTAATCAAAGTTTATCTAAATATTTCTTCCAAGGATTGTACTAATCTTACTCTGATACCAACTGTAACTCCCCGACCCTAGTTACCCAGAGTCTATGCATTATTACATAAAATTTTAATGATCGTAAGGAAATAATGTCTCGAAAGACAGATCTGTTTAGTATTATTGGAAACAAGATTCATACATAAGTTCTACTTTACAAATTGAAATGAAATTCAACATGAATTTATTTTATTAGAAACAACCAAGACACCTAGATTATGCCTGCAAGTCACTCATAACTAACTTCTTCATATCCTGGGAAAATGAAACATAATAAAGGGGTGATCTCAAATGCTCCGTAAGGGTAAGCAATACTGCGGAAGATAACATAAATATTTAGCATGGTGAATAATTGAAACCACTTTCCTTTACCAATAATAAAAATGAATACTTTTATGGAAGGAATATGAAATGAGTAAATAATTCCATAATAAAACATAATCATGGGTATTCTACTTTTCAAATGACCACATGAGCCATAAATATAATTTCCATAATGAAGGAATGTATAATGTCAGACATTCTGAAACATTTTGTCAAGGCCTTGACCAAGACGTCTAAAAATGATTAAGGCATCGGCCAAAACCATATATCAAATTGGGAAAGGGCCACGGTCAATTCCATGTCTATTTGTCTCATGAGACCTACCGATGCATCCAGGAGCTATAGCAGTCTTCCACTGTCACTTACTAAGTCCAATACATTCCTTATATGAAATGGTTTAAACTTATCATAAACATTCATATCAAAAATAGAATATGAAATGTCAATACTTTAACCATAAACCATTAATTGTATAATATTAGAACATCCACAGTAAATCATGTCACAAAACCTTCAATACAATATAGATTTTTTTTATCATAATAAATCAACTTCAAATAGACATAAAATCCATCAAAGGATGTTGACATAGATGAAATCAAAACCCTTTTTAGAGAAATATCTATTTCTATTTTTAAATCATTTAATAGTCAAAAACTTATAATGAAAATTTTTATTTTGAAAATATTATAACATTATTGTAAGGGAAGCTTTGATGATGTTATAATGGCGGAAAATAGCCTCACCCTCCGTATAAGTTAAAAAAACATTCTTACCTTAAACTTGTCGAAAAGGTCAAAAAGTACCTTGTTTGGAAAATGACGAAAAGATTCCTTTCAAAAACAATAAGGTCATAAATGAATTTAACCCATTTTCTAGTAAATAGTAAAAATATTTCGAAATACATTTTTAAGAAACATGGGTGTGGAGGATAAAAGGGTCCCAATAGATACTTACATAAAAACAACCTCAGATAATAAAGATATTGTGAAATTAACCCTTACCTTGTAATGTTTCTTGGTCAAGGGTAGTTTAACCTCTTTTATAAAGGTGAAATGATTTTTATTAAATTATAAAAGAATCATATACATTAATATTATATCATATATGATCTTTTAACATTTCTTTGTTATTAATATCTTAGTATTATCGTCGTTTCGGGTGTTAACTTATTCGTTTTATTTTATATGTTTTGTTCTATAAGTCGGGTTTGTTATGGATAGGTTGTGTCTTATTTATATACAGAATGATATCAAGTCCATAAATATTATTTTTAATCATCAAATGAGAATTATACTTGAATGGATACGATGGGGGATGAATCTCATCGCGTGCGTGGAGATAGTAGTATGTACGTACGCACAAGCGACAATATCATTATTTTTATATTAAAATAATATATAATTGGATGGTATATCATATATATAGAATAATTATCATGTTATATTTATTATTTACATGAATTAAAAAACATTATTATACCCATCCAAATAATAATGTATTGAATAACAATTACACCACGATGTGGATACGGTAAGCCGTAAGTATGCATGTATGGTGACATGTCATTCAAAGGATTGATAGAATAATGAATTTGGTTATAAAATATCTATAATAACATCACAGTTTATAGAAGATATTGAAGTTATGATTTTAGAATGGAAATAACAAAGAATGAAGAAGTGGAAGAAGAAAGGAACTTGATAGAGGGTGGTGAAAACATTACCTCTTCTTCGGGTTATTCCTTTTGATTTGATCAAAATGGCTCTTTAGGTTGGCTTTATGAGCAAACTAAGGCCTCTAGATTGAAGTGACAGATGTTTAGGGAATATTTGGTTAGGGGTTGGCCGAACCAAAATGCTTTGATGGTATGAATTAGAATGAAGGGGGAGAGCCCTTTTATAAGAGGGGTGAGGGGAACCTTAGTAAAAACTTAAAATGTTATTTTATAATAAATTCATATTCAGTTTATAATGGCTCAAAACAAATTTATTTCATGGAAAAGGTGTGGATGTGTCAAAATCTACTCAACTAATAGGTTTTAGACAGGTTTGGATCACTATATTAACCTTATCTCTTAAATTTAACTCTTCGTTAATAAGTTTGACATTTACCATGTCTCTTTGTATTATTATATTATTTTGTTAATAAACATACTATACGCAACCAAGAGAAACCCAAGTGGTTCATTAATGACATAAATATAATCATATATGTCCTTTGGCTGAAACTTAGATTTTAAGGAATAAAATATCAATTAATAATATAATATTTGTTTTAAAAACACCTTTATGTTAATTTTGACACTATTTAATAATTGTTTTTTGTTAAAGTCTTAACAACATTATTAATTCTAACCCAATTCATTTAAGTAATACTAACATGTTATATTAACCAATTCAAATTTTTGTATTTCATCAAAACTTTCTAATTATATTTATTTTAACATTTATAATACCAATTATTTGATTCTTTCATTAATAAGTAAAATACTGCATCAATATTGTGTAATAAATAAATTTAATTATTCAATGTCTAAAAATTATAAATAAAATCCCATTATATAGGAAATATTTTTATATTTCTAATTAATATTTATAGTCAAAAATATAACATATATATAACCCAATGTAAAAATTGTTTTTCTAAAAGATATATGCTTATGCCATTTTTTTTATAATTTAACTTAATTTATATAAAGTGTCTTTATCACTTACAAGTGGATCCATGGGGTGGAAAAATTGACACAAATATTCCCATGTTCGGACATGTATGAACCAATAGGGTTAGGACACGTTTTAGCGTAATTTAATAATATTATAATATTATTTGTTTACCCTTATTTACCGGATTTACCCTTTAACCATGGTAAATAAAATATTTACCGAAGTAATTATTCATAATGTCTAAAAATAAAAGTTACATATTTACACAATTTGGACCTCCTGGTTCTAAATATGGAATCTATTTTTTAAAATTCAAAATACATAAGTGGCAGAAATTACTTTAAAATTAATTCTCATTGTCAAAACAAAAAAGTGTTTTTTTAAGAAATAAAAACTATCAAAAAATTGGCACTTGCTTATGTCCATTTTAAATGTGAAATTATTCCCAATGACCAACATTGTAATAAATGGTCAAAATATAATCTAATTATACTTTAAAATATGTCAAATTCATAATTTACCACTATTAATTGTTTTGATTATAAAAGTTTTTTTAATTAAAATTTAGTAATTTTCACTATTCATCAAAATATGAATGTTATCAGAAAATTACCAAAATTTCACCCTAATATAATTTCGATATTCCAAATCCAAAAATAAAGTTCATTTTGAATGTTAAAATTCATAAAAATTAAAAAAGAGGGTATTACTATTCATAACGGCTAATCTGATTGGTTGTGGTGTGTGTTAAAACTCGAAGTTGTGTACAACACACGCTATTGTATTATTCAAAGAGAAGCATACCATGAAATATTGGGGTGTTACATGTTGAAAAATGAAATTAATTTTATTTATATATACATATCATATTATATTTTTTCAATGACTTTTGATTCCCAATTTACAAAATCAGTAAAGGAATTATGTTCAATCTCTTTCTTTTTGAGATGTTTTTGTTCAAGGATTTATTGAACTAGAACATATGATTTTATATTATTGAGTAAAATATCAATTATTATCCTATGGTTATGAATATGGTTTAAATATTTAATTACTATTTTCTACCTTATTGACTAAATAATCATTAATATATTATTTTGTTTGTTATACTAATATTGGATCGTGTTTTGGATCAAGAATTTTTCTCTTCCAAATCCATGTATTCTAAAATTATTTAAAAAATGTCCATTTATAAACATAAATTATTTCATAAAAATGTTTTAAATTATAATTTAACATCTTTTTATTAGTTTTTAATGTAAATTTATTAACGGTTCCTATATGGATCTTTTTGGACTCTCTTTATAGAAGTTTAAAGGAATATTAATTTTTAACATATAAAACTGTAATTGATTTTCCCAAAACCATGAACATTATTTTATTAAAATAATAATATTTATGATTCCCTAATTTTCATAAAATAAAATCATGTACTAAATATATTGTGAATTTTTATTTTTAATGGTACAAATAGGGGTATTTCCCCATGTTTTCAAATAATTGTTCTAAATATTATTTTAAATGTATTTTCATCAATGTAAAAATAATTTAATGATAACTTTGACTCATTGGCATATGATTTTATGATTCAATCCATCTCTATTCTGTGTATGTATTATAATGATTTTTTTAATGTTATTATCACTATACTCATTTCTTTTCCATGGGATAACAAAGCATCAAAGGAATGGTGGTTGTCTTTAAGGGTGTTTTTTGGAAAATTAAAATAATTAAAATATTTAATTCATTATTATTACATGTAAAATAATTATTATACTGTGTTATAGCGATAAAAAATTTATAAATTGGTGATTATTATATAGGTTTTTTGAATGGGTTATCCTGGTATACTTTATATGATAGTTGATCCAGATTTAGGTCTCTAATACATTGAGTAATGATTCTTTTCCTTAAATGGATTATGGAAAGAAATAATTGTGGAGGTTTCTCCAATATATTGTACTAGGATCCAGTTATTTCTATAACTAATTATGAAGATAATGTTCCTAGATACCAACACGTTTTATTTATGATTTCCTTAGGTATTTGATATTTTCTTTGATCAAGATTGTCATCTCGTTGTTGTTAATTATTGATTCCTGTAAATCATTTCATTGTTTATGATTTATGAATTGTCACAGGTTTAATTATCTATGTATTTATGGGGACAGATTATTTTATATTATTCTCATGAATTTTGATTATTCAATCACACCCTTATGCTCAACTCATGCTTATAAATAATAGTCAATTGTTAGTGATTATGGTTACCCTTACTAAGAATTTAAGCTCAAACTTATTTTTCTTCATTTCCCAAGGTTTTTAAGAATGGTTTTAGTTATTTCATTCTTATTAAAGGTTAATAATTGTGATGCTTCTATTAAAATATGATGTATATTTCTATTAACAAGTTGTTTAGGAATCCAATTTTTTACATAAGAGTTAGTCTTAATTATCTAAAACTCTAAACCAAAAGGGTACTTGGGTATTTAGTTGTTACAATATTTAAAATTATTTTATATGTTTTTAAGTATTAAAATTGAAACAAATTTAATGGAATAAAATAAAAAAAAGTTTTATTGGCATCAGAACATAGTCTTTGTGTCTAAGGATACTATAGTTGATTTCGTAATCGGGTTTTGATAGATTTTAGGATTAGTTTGTTTGCATTATAGGTAAGATTAAGAGTTATAGTTACCAAGATGGTACTTTATGTTTAATTTTTATCATAAGATCAATGGAATAGACACCACAATTTATATTTTTATGTGATAAACAAATAAGATGATTAAGGCTATTTTTTATACATTTATAGTAATATATCCCTCAGGTTTAGTACGGATTTCAATGGAAACGTTATTTGATGAAAACCACATTTTTATTTTTTGGATATATGTTTAATGGTATTTGTAACTCCTATGGTTTATCTTACCATTAATTTTGAGATAATTATGGGTTATTAGAATTTTGGATCATATAATATGGTTAACCATAGGATTCAAAAGTAATTTGGTTACTATGTTACACATTTTATTTTTAAATATTTTTAAGGATATTTATTTATAGAGAGATTTATTTTGGACATTGGGTATAACTTTTGATTTTTTGAAATTAATGTATTATGTCCTGAAATAATTTTTTTTTCATTTTTTGGAATTGTCTTACCTTTTTCTAACCTTGTTTTAGATAATGTATAATTAAAATAGGAATATATTTTTACCATTTTTTTGGATTATGTGGTCAATTTGATGTTGAATTTAGTGCTCTAAGAATGAGAAAATAATCTTTAATACTCGTAATTTATAAGAAAAGAAAATAATGTGGGGAAAATAGATTATAGGATGAAATTATGTTTTTCATGTATGTATATTTCCTTATGTTCTTATTATTTATTGTATTGAAATTCTTTAACTCTATAAATAATTTTGAAACAAAATAATTTCCCTATTTTCTTCTATTATGATGAATCGATAGTCTTTTTACACCTCATTGTTTATGGTTTTTTGGTTAATGACTTTCTCATTGTCATTCATATTCATGTGATAAATGTTTTCTACCACTCTCCATTATTATTTACATAATTTATTTTACCTCCATCTCCATATTTTCACCTCCACATATTTTCTCATATTTTGATTCTTTGTTATGTTTTATTCTATATGAAATTAATATTTCCCTTTCTCTCTTTTGGTGAAGAAATTTTATTAACCATTTTTATGATTTGTATTTAAAATAAATTTATTTTGAAGTTCCAAAACCTTGATCACCAAGATCGAGTTCAAATTTTAATTATAAAATTTTATTAAGGAGGGATATATGACATCATAATATTTTTAAAAGAATATTATGTTCAATAGAATATAAAATAAGTTAACTCTGAGCTTAAATAAACTCTAAAATATTGATACTTAAATGTTACACCTATAGCATGACCAATAAATTGGAAAGTGAAAATACGATTATCTGAATTATATATATATGGTTCATACTTAATAAAAATTTCACCATTAATAATTAGTAAATAAGAACTCAATTTTTAGTAGAGTTGTTTTATGTTTCAAGAAAATTTGTTTTCTTTAGAAAATGACATTTATTTATTTTTGAGTGAAAATAATAAAATTATTTTCTATAAATTTTACAAAATAAATTTTATTAAATAGAAGTATTTTTAAAAAAATTCATATCAAAACTATTCATGTGTAAAATATTGTGATTTTTCTACAAAGACTGAATTTTTAGTGAATATTCAAAATACCAATTTTTAATACTATTATTTCATCGTATTAAAAATATCTTTTATTGTTCTAATATGAGATCAATGAAAACTATTTCATATTTAATTACCTATAATGAAATTAATGAAATTTTAAACTTCATTAAAATTGATTTTGTAATACGTTTATTTTTTGGAATGAACACACATTTGTTTCTACAATATGTTTTCATTATGTTTTTCATTTTTATCTAAAATTAATTTCTTCCACATCTAGGAATTTAATGTTGAAAAAAATTTACTCTGTATTTTCAATCATGAGTTCCATGATTGGTAGACATTCATATTTTATTTTGGTTACTAATAATATTAATTGATGTAAATATATGTTTCCTTGGTAAGGGAAAATCATGTAATTAAAGACAAATATAAAACAATAAGGACTCAAAATTAACATATCATTTGAATTTAATATATTTTAAGAGTATGTTTCAATGATCCTAGGGAAACTTAATAAATAATAAGGTTTATCGTAATTAGTTATTAAGGGTAAACATAATCATTAAAAGTTGACCGTCATCATTGAGAATAAGATGAGACTGAGGGTATGATTACATAATCAAAATTATTGATCTTAACATAAAATAATTCATAACCATCAATACATTGATCATTAAAAATTTGAAATGGAAAAAGTATTAATCAAAGTGAAGTGTCATATGAATCAATAATCATGACCATGTTATGTTAATATTGATCAAAGAAAGTATCAAATACCTATATCTAGCATTAATAATATGTGTTGGTATATTGGAACATTCTTTTTATAATCTGTATCATAAATAACAATAACCAAGTTAAATATAGAGGATAAACCTCCCCAATTTATTCTATCCTTATTTTCTTTTAAGACAAGACACATTTTTTAAATCATTGGAGAGCTGAAATGGGATCAACTATCTTATAAGTTGTATCATGTTCACTCATTAATATAAGATTTATTAGGATTAACCATTATTTTATGATATTTTTGTTCACAAATCATCACCATTAATGTAAAGTGACCATTAATTAATAAAAAAATTATCGGCTTGAAGTTTTCAGCATAACACCCTTTAAAAAAATTATTTTTCCTTTATATCATGGTTAATATGTAGATAAAAAATGGGTTTCATAAAAATATATTTTAAAAAATCATTATATTCAATCTAGATGAAGAATATGGATGGTATAAGAATATTATATTCCCTATAATAAAGATTTATCATTAAATGATTATTATATAGATGAGAAACCATTTTAAATAATATTTAATTCATTTATATGAAAATAGGTTAAAAACCAATTTCTAATGCCATTAAAAATATAAAGTTCATAGAATATTGAAATTATATTTTCTATGAAAATAATATAAGAAAAATTTTATGGAAGTTTCAAATAAAATAATGGTAATAAAAGTAGGAATATACATTCAGGTTTTAAATTTTTAAAATAAACTTTTTTTTTAAAATAAACATTCTTTTCACTAAACATTATTTTCAAAATTTAAGAGGGTCAAGAAAGACACATACATAAATTGTTTAGAAATATAATTTTAAAACATTTTTAAAATGGCCAATGAACATGTAATATAAATTTAGGAAGTTATTAATGTTTATAAAGGTAAATTATTTAAGTCATTCAAGAAAATTTGGATATTTAGGAGAATGATTCCCCATCTAAATGAATATATATGATTGGAATCACTTACAAAAAAACATACTCAATGTTTATTTAATAAATAAGGTAGGAACTGTAAATTAAAAATACCATCCATATTTCTAACCATAGGATTATAAAATAGATTTATTTTACTAAAATATGATTATATGATTTCATCCAAAGTAACCTTTAACATAAATAATATTGAAATGAATGGAGATTGAATCAGAAGGCCTTTACTGATTTGGAAATTTTAAAATCATAGATCACTGAAATATAGAGTTTGATATAGTTCTATAAATACATTAAATTTCATGAATTAATATTAGAAAATTCATTCATGAATTATTAATTACATCGTATAGGGAAATCAAGTTGCATGACATGAATCATGTCTCTAGAAAATGAGATTGAGACAAAGAAACCCATTGTAAATATAATTACTTTTGAATTGATAATTAATCCCTAAATTGTTTATATTCACATATTTAAATCCAAATAAAACAAAATGAAATATATAAATATACATATATATATATCAAGTAATACATAATCATTTCCTAAAAAGTTTTGTGAATAATATTTATAAACCAATTAATGAAAATGGAGTTAAGAAACTCCATACTGCTTGGTAACTTTAATGTCTATTAACAATGGATGAATAACATGAACTAACATATAAAATACCATTATGTATGAAATATTAATTATATAACATGTAAAATGGGGGAAAATATACACTATAAAAATTAAAATGGGTGTATAAAATTAAAATATTTCTCAATGAAGTTAAATTGAGACGAAATCCCTTACCTCGAGTCTATATGTACTTGTATGTCATTTAATTATGGTATAATAAACTTATATCAATTATTCTATTGTTCAATAAATTTTTTTAGTATTATAAATTTTTTATTAAGCAATTTATTTAATTTTTTTAATAAAATATTTAATTAAATAATTTTTTAATTCCATGTCTGGTATTTTGAGAATGTTTAGTTCATAACTTCAAAATAACTTTAGAATATTGATAATGGTCAAAGGGGAAATTGTCCCAACTACTCAAGAAATAAAAAATTATTATTATTATTATTATATATAAATAATAATTTCAAACAAACGATCAACTAGTGTTATTTAATGTGAACTATGTTACAATTATAGAGATGGTATGTCATATTTACACATGAGTAATGTTTCCATATTCATAGACAATGATGGAAAAAGGTATGTATGTTTTTTTATTAATTATATAATTATTTTAATATCATAAATATAATATTATTTCTTTAAGTACACTTATATATAAAATATATTTAATATGGTAATTAAAAATGAATCACATCACTTCATGGAGCTAATAATCCTCACATACGCAATAATGATGTTTTCATTTTTCGGTGGATGGAAAGGTGAGAAAATAGACAATGTAAGGACCTAAACACAGTTTACTAGATCTAGTGCCTTATTTTTTAAATTGGTATATAAACAAAGAATATGTTTCCCAAAGTACAAATTATTTTATTAGATTTTGGAAAAAATACACATAAATAAGTTCTAAATTACATCTTGAATGGAAAAAAACTAATTTTTTTCCATTAAAAACATTCATGAATCCTATTTTATGCTTGAAATCAATTCATAATTTACTTCTTCATATCCTAAGAAATTGAATCATAAGAAATGGGTGAGTTCAAAAACTCAGTAAGAGTAATAAATGCAGAAGAAAATAACATAATTATTAGACATGGTGAATAATTGAAAACACATGCCTTCAAAAATAAACCTGAACATAATATGGTCGGAATATGAGTTGAGTAAATATTTCCATAACATATTCATGGTTATTATACAAGTCAAATAACCACATGATTTTTAAATTACTAGCTTCATAATGATGAAGTTCATATTACAGAAATTCTAAAACAATTTATCAAGGCCTCATCCAAGACGTCTAAAAATGATTTAGGCCTCGACCGAATCTATATATAACAATGGGAATGGCCTTGGAGAATTCCACATATTTTTGTCTCATGAGACCTACTGATGTGTCAAGGTGATATAGTGGGCCCCACACATCACATAATAATTCCAATGCATTCCTCATATGAGCGTGGATATTCATAAACAATATATACATTCATTTTGAATCAATCATGTGAAATATAACAAGATTTCACCAAATCATTGAACACCATGCACTAATTATTCTGAGTAATATGCGGAATGGTTTTAAGATAGCTCATCCATTATAAAATAAGACATAAACTATTCGTAAAAATATTTTATATGGAATCATAACTGATTAAAGCCAATAATAAATAAGTATCAACAAAAGTGTTGAATTAGACAAAAAAACACTTATAAAATCATTAACCAATTCTTGAGATAAATAATCCTTATTTTGAAAACAAGAATTATTTTGGAAAAATAATTGTATAAAACAAGAAGTGAATTAATATAGAATTTTCATAATAAAATGAGTTATTTTATAAATATAATGGTTTTTAGAAAAATATTACAAAGTTCCCTTGAATATAAATAAGAATTTGAGATATTCCTTTAAATCAGGCTTGTATTTTGGAAACAGTTTTGAATGTTTATTTTAATAATTGTATATATACATAAAATACGAAAGGATTATGGTTTGTGTACATATATATATTACTCACACATAATTTATGAAGATTAAATAATATTAAATAATAATTTAATTGAGGTAATTAGAGAATGAATGTATCCCAAATGAAAATGGATGTTCGGGTGGAAAAACCTTACCTTATGTTCGAATGTTTTCCGCTCTTGAATGTAAGATTCAGGAATTTGAAATATTAATTATTAATAAATTATTTAAGAACAGAATAGAGATGTATTTAGTTTATCATAATTCTGTTTATTTCATTTATGTTCTTATTGATAATTTATTATATTGAATTTTGTCGTTTCGGAGTGTTTTTTTGTTGATTTTCATAACCGATTTACTTGTTTTTAAGTAATGAAATTATTGTGTAATGGTTGTAAATCTCTAGAATTGAAATTAAATATTATTTATGAACCTAAAAAAATTTTAATGGACATTTCTATCATTTTTTTACATGGAATTATTATGCATCATCAGATGATAACCACTTTTATTTTTTGGTGGTGTTTGGAATATTAGGAACTAGTTGGTCATATAAATAAATAATATGTAAATATAAAAGTTTATGGAATATTAATTATAATACATATATTAAAGTCTATTTAAAACATAAAAATCGTTTCATGACTAGTAATGAAGGATAAATTTAATAACAATACTTCATCATCCATGAAGGTTATAAATTGGAACCTCATGGATGTTGATTTTGTTTATAAAACTAAAAGGGAGGGAGTAAAAATATTGATGATGGTTCTCACATTCAAATGATATAATTAATGTATATATAAGATATTGGAGTTATTATGGTCATTTGGATAGAGGATTTTAGGAGTGAAAAATAAAATATATGAAATTTAAAATAAAAGACAAGTTGAGAGATCCCTTGTGAAAATTTGGCAGAATGGCGGCATCGTTTAAAATTTCATAAAATGAATTGATTAGGGAAAACGTTAATATAATCATATTGAAATTAAAATAAAAATTATTATGAATAAATAATATTAAACCCCAAAATATGATAATAAAAATTAAAAATGATAACATAAAATAAGTGTCGACTAAAAGAGAAGGGTGAAGGATTCCCCTATCTTGTAGAGTAACTCCTAGAACATGAAGGTTGGAACCTTCGGGGATTAAAGAAGCCTATAAAGAACTACTAGGGGGTTAAAACTACCAGATATTAGAACATTAGGTATTTTTAATAAAATAAAGTGAAGGGATGAGTGATTATTTATTGTAAAAGATAGATAATTTTTTATTTATTTAAAAAGACACCTCATTAGTGGTTTCTATTAAACCATGGGCTTTCCCATGGTATTTTCCCATGGTATTAGCCAGTTGGGACACCTAATATCTTATTTTACTGTACACAATTCTACCAGGATTTTTTAATTAATTATTACATAATTATGATGTCATCAAATATACTGAAAACTCAAAACTGTATTTTTACTATTCACAAAAAATCAACTATTTTAGAAAAATCCCAAAAATTCAGCACATCCATTTTTTGACATGTAGAATTCAAAATTTAACTCCATTATTCAAAAATATGTTTCTAAATATTATTAATTTAATTTTTAAATAAAATCATTGTTAATTCTAAATATAGCAATTTTAAAGGTATGACCAGCTTTATATCACATTGAAAAATTAATTAACATCTCATTATCGTATTACCTTAATAAAATAAAATAATATCATTATTTACTATTCATAACAGTCGTATTACTATTCATATTACTATTCATAAGGGTATGTTAATTTTCACAAAAAAAATAATCTTTGTTCTATCAGACTCCAATTTACTTATTGTTCACAACTCTAGATGACCGTTTTTTAAATTTCAAAATATAGTAGAGGAAGATTTGAGTTTAATGGGAATATTACAAGATGAATTTATTTTCAAAACATTGGGGTGTTACGTTCTCTCCTCTTTACAAAAATTTCATCCTCAACATTCACAAAATGTTACCTAAAAATATTCGAGTATGCCTTCAACATAAGATCATCAGGCTCCCATGTTTCTTCCTCCATCTTATGGTTCCTCCAAAGAACATTTACCAGATGAGTCATCTGATTTCCCAATACATGTTCTCTAGAATTAATAATATGGATAGGATATTCACAATGAGAAAGATCATGCTTAATATATACATATTCATAGGTGTGTACATGTATTGGTTTTGACTTGTATTTTCTTAACAGTGACACATGGAACACATTGTGAACTTTGGAGAGACATGGTGGCATTTCCAAATGGTAAGCTACGGCTCCAATTCGGTGGAGAATTTAAAAAGGCCCGATGTACCTGGGACATAATTTTCCCTTCATACCAAATCACATAATACCCTTCCATGGAGATACCTTTAAGAAAACATGATCTCCTTCTTTAAATTAAAAATCCTTCTATCAGTTATCAGTATAGCAATTTTTCCTACTTTGAGCTGTTTTGATATGGGTTTGGATAATCTTCACCTTTTCTGATGTTTCCTCAACACGTTTCGGGCATACATGCTTTCTCACACCATCATCATCCTAGTAATTCAGTGTACAGAATATCTTGTTAACTTGAATTTCAAGGTTTGTGTGATCAGTATTTACCTCTCATAAAATTTTCCTATAATAATAGATTCCATTCATGTATTCAGATGGCATTATATGAGGTGTTATATTAAAATAGATGGTGTAAACCAACTTACTTGGTTGATATTGGTGAAAAAAAGCTCATAGGACCTGAACATGATGAGGAAATAACCGAAAAGGTGAAGATTATCCAAACCCATATCAAAATAGCTCAAAGTAAGCAAAAGCAAAATGTTGATAACTAAATGAAGGATTTGGTTTTTCAAGAAAGATATCATGTTTTCTTAAAGGTATGTCAATATAAGGGTATTATACGATTCGATAAGAAGGGAAAATTATGTCACAGTTACATCCGAACTTTTGAAATTATTGATCGAATTGGAGTTTTATCTTACCGTTTGGAAATTCCACAAGGTCTCTCCAAATTCCACAATGTGTTCCACATATCAATGTTAATGAAATACATGGTAAACCCAATACATGTACTCATCTATGAAGATATAGAACTTCAACCTGATATTTCTTATTGTGAAGATCCTTACAAGATTCAGGATACCGGAGAACATGTATTGAGAAATCGGATGACTCATCTAGTAAAGGATATTTGGAGGAACCACAATATTGATGAAGAATCATGGGAGCCTGAGGAACATATGTTTAAGACATACCCTAATATTTTTAGGTAAAATTTTGTGATTTTAGAGGATGAAATTTTTGTTAAGTAGGGGATAATGTAAAACCCCAAGGTATTGAAAATAAATTTTGAATTACTTTTATAATCTATAAATTAATCACAAATTTTCCTCTACTATGTTTTTAATTTCGAAAGATGGTCATCTAGAGTTGTGATCAGTGTGTCATTTGGAGTCTGATAATAACAACATGATTTTTGGTGAATATTAATACACCCTTATGAATATTAATATGAATAGTAATATGACTCTTCTGAATAATAAATAAAGATATTATTTTATTTTCTCAGGTAATATGATAAATACATCTTAATTAATTCTTCAATGTGATATAAAACTAATTATACGTTTAAAGATGTAATATTCCAAATTTAAAATGATTTTATTTAAAAATTAAATTAATAATATATGTATAATTATTTTTGAAAAATGGAGTTCATTTTTGAATTCTAACCATCCAAAAATGGTAGGGGTGAATTTTTGGGATTTTTCTAAAATAATTAAATTTTTCGTGAATAGTAAAAATATAATTTTGAGATTTTGGTATACTTGATGACATTTTAATGATGTAATAATTAATAAAAAATTCTGGCCAACTTGTGTAATTTAAAATAAGATATTAGGTTTCACATGTGGCTAATACCATAGCAAATCCCATGGTTTTACAAAAACCACTAATGAGGTGTCTTTTTAAATTAATCAAAAATTCTCTCTTTTACTACAAATACCCAATCATCCATTAATTTCCTTTCATTAAAAATACCTAGTCCTATAATATTTCTTCTATTTACCCCCTAGGAGTTCTTCAAAGCTTTCCTTAATCTCCCATGTTTCTAACCTTCATGTTCTAGGAGTTACTCTACAAGATAAGGGAATCCTTCACCCTCCTCTTTTAGTCAAAACTTATTTTATGTTATCTATTTTAATTTAAATTATCATATGTTGGGGTTTGATATCAAGTATTCCTATTTATTTCCTATTTATTTCTATATGATTAGATACATTTTTCTCTCATAAATTCATTTTATTAAATTTTATGTGACATTGTTAGTCTACCAAATTTTCGTAAGGGATCTCTCAACTTTTATTTACATTCAAGTTCAAATCTTTTATTTTTATCTCCTCACCTCCTATATCAAAATTTACATGATAAATCAATTTTATTCTATATACGTTAACTATATCATGTGAATTTAAGGACTATAATTAATATTCTTACACCCTCCCACTTATTTTTTAAACAAAATCGACATCTATGAGGTTCCAACTTATATCTTTTGTGGACACCGAAGTTTCATCCTTCAATTTCACATTCATTTCTGGTCATGAAACCATATAAATGGTTGAAACTAACTATAATATATGGATTATAATTAATATACAAGAAACCAGTATATGTACATATTATTAATAGATATTACCAACTAGTTCCTAATAATCCAAATACCACAAAATAATCAATGTGGTTATCATCTAATGATGAAACTTCTTTCCATGTAACAAAATGATAGAAATGACCATTAATAATTCTTGATGTTCATAAATAATATTTAATTTCAATTATGGTGATTTACAACCATTATTCATGAATTCAATTACTTAAAAACAAGTGAACTAGTTATGAAAATAATGAAAGAAAACACTCTGGAATGACGAAATTCAATATAATAACTTATCAATAGGAACATAAATGAACTGAACAAGAATTATGATAAAATAAATACATGCCTACTATGTTCTTAATAAGTTAATAACAAGTCAAATTTAATATTCTATTACCTTTTGTTCATGAGTGTAAAACATTCATACTTATGGAAAGGGTTTTCCACCCAAACTTCCATTTTCATTCGGGTTACTTTCATTGTCTAATTACCTCATTGAAATTATTATTTATTATTATTTATATATCATAAATAATTTTTTTCTATTATATATTTTTACACCAACCATAATCCTTCCCTAATTTATGGATATATAAATTTTTTTAATGAAACATTCAAAAATGTTTCCAAAATACAATCCTGATTCAAGGGACTTTCTCAAATTCTTATTTATTTTCAAGGGAACTCAATAATTTTTTTTTGAAACCCATTATCTTTATAAAAACTCATTTTATTATGAAAATTCTGTCTTTCTTAACTTCTGGTTTTATAAAATGATTTTTCCAAGAGAAATCTTCTTTTCAAAATAAAGACTATTTATCTAAAAAATTGATAATGTTTCTATAAGAGTATTTTAGTTTGACTCAACACTCTTATTGATTATTATTTATTATTGGGTTTAATTAGTTATGATGTAATATACCATATTTTAATGAATTTTTTATGTCTAATTTTATTGTGTATGAGCTATCCAAAAACCATTCATCATATTACTCTGAATGTTTAGTCCATTGTGTTCAATGATTGGGGAGTGTTTCTTACCTTTCTTATGATAGTTTCAATATGAATGTATATGTTTTTTATGTTTATCCCCAGTCAAATGGGGAATGAATTGGACTTATTATGTGATGTGTGGGGCCCTCTATATCCCCTCAATGAATCAGTATGTCCCATTATACAAATAGACTTGGAATTGGCCAAGGTCTTTCCCAGTGTGATATATGGATTTGACCGAGGCCTAAATAATTTTTGGATTTCTAGGTCGAGGCCTTGAAAAAATGTTTTATAATTTCATCATATGAACATCCCTCATTATGAATCTAGTAATTGAAATATCATGTGGTTATTATACTTGTATAATACCCATGATTATGTTATGGAAATATTTACTCAGATCATATTCCTTTAATATTATGTTCAAGTTTATTTTTAAAGGCATGTGTTTTCAATTATTCACCATGACTAATATTTATGTTATCTTATACTGTATTTCTTACTCTTACTGAGTGTTTGAGCTCACCCCTTTCTTATTCATCATTTTATCAGGATATGAAGATGGAAATTATAAATGACTCGCAAGCATAAACTAGGAAGCATGTATGTTTCTAGTGGACAAAATTAGTGTTGTTTTCCTTTCAAGATGAAATGATGAATATATTTATGCATCTTGTTTCCAAAACATAATAAAATATATGCTTCTTCGGGATGAATATTCCTTGTTTATATTCCAATTTAACAAAATACGTCACCGGTTCTGGGAAACTAGGGCCGGGTCCTTACATTATCTATTTTCTTACATTTCCATCCACTGAAAATGATAACATCATTATTACATATGGGAGGATTATCAGCTCCACAAAGTGATGTGATTCTTTTTTCATTACCAAATTAAATTTATTTTATACATAATTGTATTTAGAGATATAATATTATATTTATGAAATAATTAAAATTCTATAATTAAAAAAATAATTACCTTTTTCCATCATAGTCTATGAATATTGAAACATTACTTATATGTACGTATAACATACCATATCCATTATGGTAACATATTTCACATTACATAACACTAGTTAATAGTTTTTTTGAAATTATAATTTATGTATAAAAATAATAATTATTTAATTTTTTTTATTTCTTGTGTAGTTGGGACAATTTCCCCTTTGACCATTATCAATATACTAAAATTATTTTGAAGTTATGAACTAAACATCCTCAAAATAACAGACATGGAATTAACCAATTATGTAATTAAATTTGTCCTAAAAAAATGAAAAAAAAAATTGGTTAATATTATATTAATAAGACTATAAAAATTTATTGAATAATTAAATAATTGATATAATTTTATTATTCCATAATTAAATGACATGCATGGAAGTACGGACTCGAGGTAAGTGGTGTTGTCTCAATATATCTTCATTGAGAAATATTTTAATTTTATACACCCATTTTATTTTTTATAGTGTATATGTTTCCCTATTTTACATGTTAAATAATTAATGTTTCATATATAATGGTATTTTATATGTCAGTTCAAGTTATTTATCCAAGGTTAGTTGACATTAATGTTACCAAGCGGTATATAGTTTCTTAACATAATTTTCATTCATTGGATTATAAATATTATTCACTGAAATTTTTATGGCATGATAATTTATTACTTGATATATATATATATATACATATTATGTATTTCATCTTGTTTCATTTGGATTTAAATATGAGAACATAAACATATCGGGGGTTAATTATCAATTCAAAATTTATGATCTTTACAATTGGTTTCTTTGTCTCAATATCATTTTCTAGAGACATGATTCATGTCATGAAAATTGATTTCCCTATATGATGTAATTAATAATTCATTAATGAATTTTCTAATATTAATTCTTGAAATTCTTGATATTTTTTAAACTATATCATACTCTTTATGTCAATGATCTGTGATTTGAAAATTTCCAAATCTGTAAAGGCATTACGATTCAATCTCTATTACATTCACGATATTTTTCTGTCCAAGGTTCCATTAGATGAAATCATATAATACTATTTTTTAATATAAATCTATTTTATAATTTTATGGATATAAATATGGATGGTATGTTTAATTTACATTTACTACCTTATTTATTAAATAAATATTGAGTATGTTTTTTGTAAGTGATACCAATCATATATCTTCTTTTGGATGGGGAATCATTCTTCTAAATGTCCAAATTTTCAAGAATTATATCAATAATTTCCCTTTATAAAGTTAAATAACTTCCTAAAGTTATTTTAAAGGTTCATTGGCCTTTCTAAAAATGTTTTAAAATTATATTTCTGATCAATTTATGTATGGATCTCTCTTGACCCTCTTAACAAAAGTTTGAAAAGAATTTTTATTTTAAAATTTGAAAACATGACTGTATTTTCCCAATTTTGTTACCATTATTTTATTTTAATCTTCATTAGAAAGTTTTTATAATTATTTTCATAGAAAATATAATTTCAGTATTTTGTGAATTTTATATTTTTAAAGGTATCAGAAATTTTTTTTTACCCAATTTTCAAATAATTGATTTAAAATTTATTTAAAAGGGTTTCTCATATATATAATCAGAATTTAATGATATATCTACATTATAAGGAATATGTTATTCTTATACCATACATACTATTTATCTTTATTGATTAAAATGTTTTTTAAAATAGATTTTTATGAAACCCATTTTATATCTACATGTTAACCATAATATAAACGAACGTTAAATTTTTAAAAGGGTGTTATGAAGCAAAGTTCAAGAAGATAAATTTTTTATTAATAAATGGTCATTTTACATTATTGGTGATGATTGGTAAACCCAAATTAACATAAAATAATGGGTAATCCTAATAAATCTTAGATGAAAGAGTGAACATGATACAACTTATTGGATAGGTGATCTCATTATTGCTCTCCAATGTTCATTAAAATGTGTCTTATCATAAAAGAAAATAAGGAAGGAATAAATTGGGGAGGTTTATCTTCTATATTTATCTAGGTTCCAGTTATTTATGAAATTGATTGTATATAAAATTTTCCAATATACCAACACATTTTTTTATGCTAGATATAGGTATTTAATACTTCTTTGATCAATATTAACAAAACATGGCTCATGATTATTGATTCCAATGACACTTCCCATTGATAAATATTTTTCCCATTTCACATATTTATTGATCAATGTATTTATGGTTATGAATTATTTTATGTTAAGATCAATAATTTTTGTTATGTCATCATACACTCAAACTAATTTTGTTCTCATAGATGACAGTCAACTTTTAATGATTATGTTAACCCTTAATAACTAATGAAGATCACCCTTATAATGTATTTACATTCCCTATATTGTTTTTTTTATTCATATTAAGGTTTCTATATGTGAATAACTTAATGGTATATGATGTAGATTTTTAGGAACTAATTTTATATGTATCCAAGTCATTATGTTATTGATTTTCTTAATTCTCTAAAACTCCAAACGTAAAATCTCATTGGGTATATAAGTGATCCAATACTTAATTGCTATGTTATATGTTATAAATTGATAAAATTATGTTATGTATATCAGTATCAAATTCATAAATTTGAAGATGGTGTTTTGGAACTGGATCCGAAAGTACAGTTCTGGGGATGTTATAGAGACAACGACCAATGATCCTTGTATTTAGTTCATTCAAAAAAGACTATGGTTCCATATAGTTCAAGGTTATATGAATAAGTCATTGGATTTTTACAATATAATTTTATATGTCTATGAACAATTCATAGATGATTAATATCATTAATAATGAACTAATATTAGAAAGGGACCTATAAATTTTTTGTGTATGGCATAATATTGAGTGACATTTTTTGGTGCATCTTATCTATTCATAACTAAAAATGAGAGGGTATAGTTTTGTATTTAACATTTTATATGGCCCATGGTATTCATAGATCATTGATATGGAACATAAATTATACCATCAAAGATAATATTTTTTGGGTGAAAACTTAGATAGATTCCTATGTATAATATTTATTTGGAACATGGATTAAAAAATAAATGAAAACGTGGTTAGGTATTATACATAGTTAGAGTCCCCTGGTATATGGAACATATTATTTGGTTTGTTTGGGTTATGGAATGTTAGAAATTATTTTTTAGAACTAATTGAGACAAATTAAATGACCTGAGAAAAGGGGGTTCCTAGGATTGTTTCTTACTAGTTAGTTATTTGGAATAGGGAAATCCATATAGTATAGGATATTGGTAAATGGGTTACTATATTAATAATTAGGGTGGATGTGTTCCTAGTTGAGAGGATCAGGTGACTGACCACCATGTTTGGGGAATAATATATATAGGTCCCCAATTTATGTGAATTGTTCATGAATCAACTGATTATAAAATAAGAGACTTATAGAGATTATATCTATGGGTGAGAACATTATTAAATTTATTCCTATCTAAATGGGATCATGATTAGTTTTTGTTTGAGAACTATGTATATTTTTTTAGTCAATAACTTTGAATCCCATTTTGGGGAGATGTCGCACCTCTATTTCATGCTCTAATAGCTTATAAGTGACACTTAAAATGGGACCTTCAACCTTGTCTTAGTGATGACAAAAGATAAGTGGTTTTACAATGATCGTTTACATTTAAGGATAAAAATATCCTTAATTTACATAATTTAAGCCATAGTTTTGATTTGGAAATATCTTAAAGAAAAATTTGTAGATAGATTCATTATTCTAGGTTTTTATTGGGGATTTATCCTCTTCCATTAGTATTGATATTAGTGGTCATGTGGTCTTTATATTGGTTGTGGGAGATAATCCCCAAAATAAAAATCAGTGAACGTGTAAAGAACCAATCTCAGTTATGCAAGAACAATGATGTGGGTGTGGATACACAAAGTTAAAAATTACATATTGAAAATTACATGATATTTTTTGAACATAGGAATTATATGTGTTTCAAAGGCATGGTGAAAGGGTGGATTGTGTGACCGGGGTAAAAAAATTGAGAACCTTTTCATCTTCTCCCCCTATGTAAGTTCTTTTATCCACTAAACTATTAATGAAATTTATATATTGATAAAATTATATTATGAAAAAATACTCCCAAAAAATTGATCTGATTATGGTGAAATAGATAAAATTCAAAAGAAATAATATCATGGGTTCAAATTGGCCTAACATACACATTCAGTTCGAGTGAGAGGTCATGCGCTCTAATGGATGCATGGTGTGTGCTCATTTCGTTACATATTGTCTAATATGGGATGCATCCATTAATTATAAATAAGATTGTACCACTTTTTAAATAAACACTATAGACCTGGGTGAATATAGTAAATTAATATTTCTCCCTACATTTAAGTCTCAGCCTGAGCTCTTGATTTCATCTTTACTTGTATAATGAATATAAATTATTGTTATCAAGGTGATGGAAATAGTACATTGAGTACAGGGAATGTTATACCTATGTGATATGACTAATCATTAAAGACTAGGTATAAAGGCCTGGCTAGATGCTTTTGGGTGTTTGAAAATAGGTGTTGTGTATTTGGAATCATGTCCTGGGAGTGTCGAATTGATAAAAAAATTATTCTATGTGAAATTTTATTAAGTTTTATTTCCATGTTTTATTACATTATATCAATCCCTCCTGAAAATATTTACCCATAACAATGTATGATTTTAACTAAAATTTTCTAAAAATTCATTTCAGAAAAAGGATAGGATACAATTCACTTTTACTGAAATATAATTTGTACCTTTAATCAATCAAATGATCCAAAAAAATAATATAGTATCCAAATAATGTATACCACATATGTCATCTATTGTACAGTGTATGGGGGAACATCATCAAAGGGTCCCTTTTTATAATTATCGTTCTATATAGATATTAGTTATTGATCAATTTTGACATACCAATTATATAGAATAACATTTTGGACTATTGGTTCACACTCTATATTATCCTAAAGGTATAAAATATATCATAGTAGGATAATTTATTGAGTGGATGTCACTAATATAGCTTATCTCTAAGTGAAATGGAAGTTGATCTAGAAAAACCTAATTATGATCTAGATCCTCAAACACTCTTTTTGTGTATCCAATTATATCTAGGAAATAATTATTAAATAAAATGGAAGGAATTATAGTTGGGATTTTAATATCAAAGATGGATTCACGCTAGAATGGAAGTATAGATATTGGGTCTGAAAAATATGTTCTATATTTTAATATCGATAGAAAAAAATATTTATATATAAGTACATATATATATATCTTATTTATGAGTTCCCAAACTAACAAAACATTATATAGTTTTTGATATTCTACTGTCATTAGACCACAACCTTCCATTTTCCACATATCAATGTTATAATAATTCTATAGAAGACATATGAACTATTTGGGGCACCAATTCATGGTGATATATAGGATGAATTTCATCCCACAATGGCACCAAAGGGAGATTTGAGGTAAAGACCCCTGCTATCCCATACATTATCAAAGGAAACTATTAAAGTTTTGATAGAGCATCATCCATGATAGAACATTAATTTTTATTAATAGAAAAATAAATTTATCATCAAATATGGGGAAGGTAATGTGTTACAGTGATACATGGTATTCCCCATAATGAAAAATAAGGTCACTCTAGTAACTTATTAGTCTGAATAATAATTAGTTTCATAACAGAAATGGATCTATATGGGTAATCAAAGTATATATATTTATACTCATCATGTTGGTTTGATTGTAATGTGGATTAGTTGTACATGATTTCATACCATGAATCAAATCCAATGGTAAGGCCCAAGTAAAATCACAATAGTATATAGATCGGGAGTGGGAAATCTCAGTATATTGTTAGTGTTGGCCAAGATTCATTGGGTCCTATTAAATATAAAAAATGGAATGTATCCATTTATAAATTCATTTTTATTATTTGTAACATGGGGATAGGTTACTATGCATTTCGTGAAATATCAGCTATAAATTATTTTTGGATCCCATGGTTCGTTTGCTAAACATTAATATTGGGAGTGTAAGTACTTCATCCAATCTAAAAAAATGATTTCAAATAAGTTAAAGTACATAAAATGATATAAAAATTCAACTATTTTATTTATGGTTAATTCATAAATTTGACCATTTTATATGAAGGTTGTTCTTAGTAGCAGAAAATGGTGTAGTTATACTTTTAAAGGATGATTTTTTTTCATTAGAAGTGGACTAAAACAACAAATATAAATCATATAAATCATTTTTATTGTCATCTATTCAATAAATAATATAGTGATAAATATCTACACTACCTATATATGTAAGAGTATTGAAAATCCTTATATTGGGGTGAAAATTTATATTAATGATGGAATGGGAGACCAAAAACATAGAAATAAGACTTCTCTCATTAAAAAAATTCATTGAGCTAAAACTGAGGTGTTTCCCCGATGAATCGTGATGTCACAATAAGATAGGGGCGAATTAAGTATGACTTGATTTACTAAAATCATTTATTTTTCACATACCCCCTTCTAATTATAATTTTTTCACCTGTTGGGATGATTTGATCCAATATAATATAAATAAATTAAATGAAACACATCACAATAAATTTTAATATGGTTTTATACATATAAATTCTCCATTCCCTATTTTTTAAACCCACTACATAAATTCTTCACTATATTCTTATCATCAATTAAAGTGGTTTAGAAAAAATTGTTTATATACACGTATATTTGATCAACTAGTTGATCTCGGTTATACCCCCTTCCCCTCCCCCAAGCAATCTAACCCATCTTCATTAGTTGTTTATCCCCCCTAAACCATTTGATTGGTTATACACCTCACTCTTGAGAATCATCAGAAACTCATTATACCCCCTTTCCAAATTCAACTTCTCCATGAATTGATCTTTCCCCATGAGCCTTCAAGGTATACATTGATTTATTAAAAATTACAGTACCATGTACATAAACTTATAACATCTTTTGGTCAGAATCATTAATTCTTATCACCTCGATATGATTAGTCTCATTAGTGCAACAATTCTCATGAAATTCTCTATTTTCTCTAATGATGGTACATCCTCACTAAATATTTACTCATCATAAAATTAATAAACTAATCCCAAAACACTAATAACATATATATGAATTCCTTATTTAAATTCTTCATCATATTTATTCTAAACACATGGAATACTATCCATGCAATGTTTATTGTATGTGGTTATCACTATTTATGCATTTTTAATACAATGCATGGTCTTCTTAAAATTTCATTTCATTGAAATAATTCAAATGAACATACTTTACACTCCTTTTATGAAATTACAATATCATGTGAAATAAAATGTTGAATAAAGAAGGAAAATAAAACTTCTTTAGTTTTCTCCATCTCTATAAAAATCATCTTTGTTAAAGTCTTGCACTTAGGGTATTTATTTTATGAATGAAACATATTTTACTACAATCCATGGTTTATTTATTAATGTATATAGTATGTATAATAAAAAATTACTTTGTGGAGATTTTATTATATCATGATACTTCTCCTCCATTGGATTAACTAAAGTTTTTAGTTTTGATATAACCATTCATATTACCACATGGATGAAAAATATCATTCATTAAAACCTATATAGCATCTATTTAGTGTATAAAGTATTATTTTGTGTAACCATAAACTCATATAAAATCCTAGAATGTTACATAACCTATTCACATATATTTATGTAACCTAATGAGAGTATATTACTAAATCACTAAAACATATAATCCATTATCCTCCATGAAATTTAAAAGGATTTCGAAACCATAGCATGAGCGCCTAGAACAATCTGGGAAATACATGGAGTTTTTCAACTCCATATTTCTCTCCTGACTATACAATAGATGAACATTCTTTAAAACTAAAAATCCTAAAAATTTGGTATTTGTAGAGAATAATGAACTTCCTCATCACCCTCTATATAATTCCAAAATCTTCAAAACTACACCAACATAATCCACCACATATGTTCACCACCAAAAATTTTTGTATGTGGCTATGATAAGAAACGCATTAACAAAACATGTCCACTTCATAATCTCTCAGAAACACATCATAGATATCTATCCAAAATATTAGAATGTCATGTGATCTCATGTAATTGTCTATATCACATTATAGAGATCGGTAAAATCACTAGTGGTTTAACCGTAAATAAACTGATGAAAAAAAACCCTCAGCAAGGATAGGGGATGATGATGACATGTCGGATTGATCTAATGTTACTCATGAATCATATTTAATGACTCAAATTTTTTGTGTATCTTTTTCTAGTGGTTGAATATTAACATGTTACAAGTTTCCCCGATTTGTAATATGTCTGGAATTATATTTCTCATAAATACTCATGGTGTATCCCCAAATTTGATTTAGCACTAGGGTTTACACTTATGTACACTTCACACACTATATATGGACCTAACCACACTAACTTTCCACCCCTGTGCCACTCATGCTCATGCTAAAGACACTATAAAAACTCTAATGATTGATAAGAAGACCTTATGATCGCTCTAATACCACCTTCAACCACCGCAGTAGGTTGAAGGTTGACTCTTCCCACGTATGTAGTGAATGTGGTCTCCCTTTGTCTTGCAAGACGGTTGGCCAAATTCCCAAAATAAATTTCCATGCCTGCATTTTCATCAAATATCTTCATCTTCTAAACTCAAATATTTTCTCCTATTTCATTCATTTTCAAATTTAGTTATAAATTCCAAAAAATATTCAACAACAATTAATCTCCACATAATTAAATATTAAAGATTATTTTAAATCTCCTAGTGTAATAGAAACATTTCATTGGAGTTTAAGATTAT
This sequence comes from Viscum album, assembly GCA_963277665.1. Classification (NCBI taxonomy): domain Eukaryota; kingdom Viridiplantae; phylum Streptophyta; class Magnoliopsida; order Santalales; family Viscaceae; genus Viscum; species Viscum album. Next base: position 521,226,373 of record OY728127.1, on the reverse strand, counting down.
TTATAAATCATTACATTTATAACTCAATAACTATTCATCTTCTTGACTTATTGACAAAAAATTTAAATTCAGTACATATACAATAAGAACATGGGTTCTTATTAGGGTCTACACATTCTTGGATATCATCAAGTCCTAATGAAATACTATCTTGAAAGTTCCCTATAGTGAGTGTATATATACCTTTAGAATTAATGAAACATGGTACAAAGAATCCATAAATGAAGGGAACTCTAGCTGAAGAAACTAATGATCCTAAGAATACACTCCTATAGGATTTCTATTATATGGTAATTTAGGATACAATATTGTGAGGTCCGGATATATAACATTCATAACTAATTTGGAATGATGATACTTTAACTAAATGTAATACATTAGGAAAAAATTTAAGATGAAGTGTCTAGATATCTCCACTAATCCTAAAAATGTATCACTAGATATTTTAATATCACAGTTATCCATTTTTTGAGTAGTATCCCAATTAATGAAAATTAATGGGACCTATGGATTTCAATCCAAGGTATAGTACTAATATCGTAGATAGGAAACATGAAAGGTCCATCAAATGTTCACCTTGAATATCAAACAGTAGATGTTGGCCATTGTATCTAAGAGTTTTAGATATATATGTATTCCAATAATGATAGGGCCCCCCTCAAAATAAATGTATGAAAAATTTTAAATGAACACAATGATGAAGGTTTTTTCAAAAAATTAATTTATTCAATGTATAATGATGTCCCTAAACCGAAAGATGTCTGAGGATTACATTTTTGTATGATTTTCATCAATATCAAAACTAATGTAATACTCAACTATATTTTTCTTATAATGAATGGTTTCAGCATGGTAACCAATAAGGACTCCATGGTACCCTATAGATAGAACCTTTTTTGGTATTGTATTAGTGTTTCCCACTATGGATGTATAGGAACCATCACTAGAAGATTAAATGATGTTGTAGGAAGAGTAATGAGACACTTGTTACACATTTCTAATTTCGGATCCTTTAAACTGAAAAATGGATCTATAAAGCTGAATGCTTCTAATAAATTATCGATGATGCAGTAACTTATTGGTAAAACAATGTCACATTGGTGAATAAAGTTTTTATTTTATCTTAAACCTTATATTCTCTTATAGATTGTGATATTAGATTTATTTACTAATAAAATACTGCTTCTTTGAGAGGGAATCTTTTAAGGAAATCTCTATTGAAAAAATAGTTGAATATGTACCATTTGGTAAAAACTGTTTCTCATGTAAAATGGTTTCCAAACCCTGATCAAGTCCAATAATTTATTTCTCATTTATGTGTATTGATGTTGTTCCACTTTGACTATAATTACCTATTTATAGTTTAGATAGGATTAATAGTACCATGATATAGTGATTTTTTTGTGATACTATGGAGAATAAATTATCTAAAATGATCAAAATATTTGTGTCCCAAAAAAAATTACGAATAACACTAATGTGATATTTTTTCCAATTATAATGTACATGTCCTTGAGATAAGGACATTGGTGGTGGAAATTGTGGGGACTCATTTGGAGCATTCAATTATTGTGGAAGAAACATTAAAATCGGATTCACTAAATACCTCTCATGATCTGGATGCATTCATTATTAAAATTCCTTTTGGAAGTATCAATTAATTATTGTGGTGATACTATCTTTCTGTTCATAATAGGTCATTATTTATTTTTGAGTTTCATAGAGATTGAATAATATATGAGTGTGATTACAGGGAAAAATATCCAAGAAAATTTTACATAACTCTAGTGTTGATAAGATTTATCTCTACTATGTTTTCTGATTTATCTCTTAATCGATTATTACTCTGGTCCTCGGGTAGACCAACCATTTTTAGTGGTCACACTGACTATGGGTACAGGAAAAATTTCAACATGGACTTATTGAATAGTCTAGTAGATGAACTCATTGTAGTAATGTGGATTATTTCCCACTGAAAAAACAATTTTATAGTAGTGATAAAGGGTATTCCATTTAATAATTCAGGTGAAGAAGTATATGTAGGAGGTATTAATACATTCTTCCACATAGGTAAAACCTGAAACTACTTAATTTCAATTATTTTTTATTTCAACTGATGTATGTGTTCTCTATGATTCACCATGGTAAAAAAACCATAAACCATGGGGTATCTAGTAGGCAAGGCTACTACTCATGTTTCCTCATCATTAGTGATGTCAAATAGAACAAAAAATGTTGGATTCATATTTATATTATATAAAAATGTTCTAAATTTATTTATATTATCAATGGTTGGTTTCAACTTAAATCCACATTCTCTTTCACTTTAATGTTCAATGAGTTATTGTGATAGAACAGTTGGTAGGTTATCTATGAGACTACCATTGGAGAGTTATGACACTATTTTCCCAATATATATTACATTCTCATCACCCTCGGGTATAGTGGCATCGAATAAAGAGATATATGTGATTTTTTAAATAAAAAAATTAATGTGTAGTAAATAGATAAGAAATTCGTGGTCAAGATCTGATGGGCCAATTTAACTATTATTCTTATGTTGTGTAGGTCCATGACACCTTAATAGATAACTCAACACACAATGACACTGCCTTAGTAGATATAATTAGACCATGAGGGGAATCAATGGGAAACAAAATCTTTTAAAAGAAATGAAACATAGAGTGTATTATAATATTAAATAAATGGATTTATATGAAATGAAATACAGTGGTAGATAATTATTTAATCTGGGTCAATGAAGAATTATTAGTGGATAATACAGATATATCTATATTTTTAGAACATCATCGAGATGTGGATTAATTTGATTAATCACTAATTAAAATTTTGGAATCGATTAAGCACCCACATTTCTAGTTTATCAAAATTATTTCCACCACTTATTTTGTAAATAATGGGATGAGGACATATAATTTTAGATGTTTCTCCCATTTTATTTATTGATTGAGAAAAATTATTATCTTAAATTTTTATCAATTTAATGATTTCCTTATTCACATAAACTTTTGATTAATTATTTTCAATGAAAACCATAATGTGTAATGTTATAATAATTGAATAAATATAATATTTATATGGGAATTTATTGGATTAATCAGAATTTCAAAACACTTGACATAATGATTAAATGATTGAATTAGTCCATTATCATTAGGGATTTATCAAATGAATGGATATAATCTATTTTGAAACATAGAAAATATAAAATCATGATAATATAATTAAATTATATAAAAAACCCTAGAAATTTTGGTTTCCTTCTGTACTATGACACTAAGAATAATATACAAGGACTATAGAAATGTTATTATTAACATCACTATCGGAAAAGGTTAATGAATTAAGTTAATATACTCAGGAAGCTATACTATTACATGAATATAGGTAGAATATACATGATTTATAATCAAAATCACCATAATCCATTGATATTAAATTTTGATATGATAGGGGTGAATCACTCTATATAAGGAATTCTATAAAGGATTAATTTCATGAGGATTTAAATTCTCAAGCAGACTAAAAGAAAAATAAAATTACACCTACTTTTATAATTCAAAAATAATCTAAACCAATAAATATAACAATCCTAAATTAAATTTATAATTTTCATAGGATAATTTACCAAGGGTTAATATATTTAATTTTGATAAGCTGTAATAGTTGTCCTTACAAAATTTATTTCTTTTCTTATAGCCCAATATTTTTCTTATGGTATGAATGGTGGAGTTTTCATCGATATAAACTAAATCTTTTTTTGGCCAGCCATTATTGGGTTTTAACCTCATAAGATTTATGTTTTAGGCTTATTTAAAGGCTCAAATTTAGTCCAGGACTATGTAGGGTTCATCAAAAGTGAGAAATTAATCTACATTTTTCATGGATTTTCTTTGTTTGTTTTAAATTTAAATAGTATTATGTGTTCTTTGGAAGTTTTCAATCTTGTAAGATAGATGAATTAATATAATGTCTTTGTTTCATTAGATTTTAACAAAATAATTTTAGATATTAAGGTCATAAAATCTTGATTTAAATATTTTTGGATTTAAGTTAACACATATTTGACCAAATATTTCTCGTGAATAAAGTTATACAATTTTCAACACAATTTTTTTTGGGTTAATTTCAAACAAATTTGACTAAAATTGGTGTGTGTTTACATGTATATAATAAATTAACACTAACCAGACAAGAATGGGTTTGCCTTATGTTAGTAAAAATCACCTCTAAAATATAATATGAACATAGTATAAATGCATAATGATTAATCTGAAAAATTTGATGAAGTCAATCGTAAAAAATGGGAATGGTCAAACCCTGACAAGAATGATTGAGGGCCCATATTTGTATATATTACCTTAGTGAGATATGAACATATTTTAATGTATTGTTTCATAGACTAATGGTTTCCATTATCTAAAGTAATACATATTCATTTAATAATGAGGTTTCATATATTATGGTAATGTTATAATCTATTTATAAATGGAATGGTGAATTTGATTTAAAATTTTAGTTTTTTAACCACTGTTAGGTGGTGTATGAAAACTCAAATGGTTGTCGAGAGCCAGATGTGTTTCAAAACCATTGAACAAGTAATGAACAAGATATAAATCATATCATGGTTAATTTCAATCTATATGTACTTAAATCTAATAATAATGTTGAGGGTGATGAATGGCTAAATTCCAATGGATGTATCGTTGATCATTTTGTTAAGGGAGAATGGGGTCATAAGTGTAACAGCCCGAGATTTTATGAAAAATATTCTTTTTTATTTCACTAATGTCTTTTGTTGTACGCTACACCAAAAGGAGCTTGCACAACACGCATCTTTGACTTTCCTTGCATTACACGCAATCGCAACCTTCCTTGATAGCGTGTGTAGTACGCAATACTGAGTTTCACGAAACAACGATATGCTATTAAAATATTATTAAAACTAGCCGTTATGAATAGTAATAACCACTTTTTAAAATTTTATAAATTTTAGCTCTCAAAATGGACTTTATTTTTGGATTCGGAGTATCGAATTTAGCCTACGGTGAAATTTTGGTAACTTTCGGATAACTTTCATATTCTGATGAATAGTGAAAATTACTAAATTATAATTAAAAACAACTTTTTTAATCGAAATAATTAATAGTGATAAATTTTTAATTTGAGTGGTTTTAAAGTATATTTAGAATATATTTTTACAATTTAATACAATGTTGGTCATTGAATGTAATTTCACATTTAAACCAGACATAATCATGTGTCAATCTTTTGATAGATATTGTTTCTTAAAAACACGCTATTTGTTTTAACAGCAGGATTTAATTATAAAATTAATTAATGCAACTTATATGTTATGAATTTGGTAAAATAGACTTCATTTTTGAATTCGGAATATGAAATATAGCTTCGGATGAAATTTTGGCATTTTTCTGAAAAACATCAATTTTTGATGAATAGTGAAACTACTAAGTGGTAGTTAAAAAACTGAATTTTTCATAAAACTTAATTTTGCCGCTTCTGTGAATAGAATTTCAAAAATCCAAGAGACATGGTTGATGTCAGTAAGTAAAATTTGGTTCAATGAGATGAAAATAATTTTTGGTGAATAGTAACTTTTTACTTTTATTTACCACGGTTAAAAGTAAATAGGGTAATTAAGGGTAAAAATGATAGTAATATTACCCTAACAAATGTCCTAATCCTATTGGACAGGTGTATCTCGACCAAAAACAACCTTAAGTGTAAAATATTATCATTTAGGCCCACTTGGATTAGATTAGGACATTTATTATTATTTAATTCAAAAAAGAGTTAAAAGAGTTAAAATCAAAGTTTATTTACTAAAACATTTTTAATATAGAGTTATGCATAAGATAAATTCTATTGTAAATATTCATTAGAAAGATATAAAGATTTCCTACATGATGGTATTTTATTTGTAATTTTTAGACATCAAATAATTTAATTTATTTGTGACACAAAGATGATGCAGTAATAATCTTATTAATGAAATATTGACATAATTTATATTATAAATACCAAAATAAATGTAATTTAAGACTTTTTATGAATTACACTAATTTTATAGGTTACTATGATATATTATTGTTGATTTAATCAACTTGGTTGGAACATATAATTCTGTTATGACTTTCACAAAAATCATATATCAAATAGTGTCAAAATTGACACAAAATAGTTTTTAAATCAAATATTATATTATTAATTGTTATTTTATTCCTAAAAATCTAAGGTTCGGCCAAATGACTTAGATAAGGATATATATATTAATAATAAACAATTTGGGGTTCGTTTGGCATGTTATAGTAAGTTTATTAACCATATAGTGTAAGAAACCAAAAAGACACGGTAAAAGTTAAATTATTTAACTTAAAGTTAAATCTAATTGATAAGGTTACAATAATAACCTAAACTTGTCTAAATCCTATTGGTTGATAGGATTTCGACCCATCCCCACTTTAGCTTCGAAATAAGACCCTTTGGAACCATTATAAACCGATTTTGACTTTAATATAAAATAATATTTTGAGATATTCCTAAGGTGCCCCTCTCCTCCCTTATAAAAGGACACCTCCTCCCCCTTCTCCTCACACCAATTTGAGCACTCAAGCTAGGCCAACCTCTGCCAAAATCCCTTATCCACTTCCCTAAAATAATCCTAGAGGTCCTGGTCTTCTTCAAAGACCAATCTTAGTTCCCTAAGTGGAGGATTCAAAGAGGCGTTTCAAAGAAGAGGTAATAACCATTACCGATCTTTTCAATTTCTTTCTTCTTCAACTTCTTCTTCTTTAGTTTTTTCATGACAAAGTAATAACATCAGTATTACTTACATACTGATATGTTATTATAAATATGAAACAACCCTAATTCACCTTCTATCCATCCTACGGAAAAATTAAATCACCGCGCGTGCGTACGTACGGAATACCGTCTCCACGCCGTGGTGTAATCTATTTTCCGCCACCACCTTAATTGCATGGGTATAAAGGTGTAATGAGTAACTATATATGATTATTATGAAGTGATATTGATACTGAAATATTATACATACACTTCAACACAATTCCACGACCATGGGAACGATATCATCGCTCGTGCGTACGTACGGAATACCGTCTCCACGACGCGATGAGATTCATTCTCAATGATTAACCATTCATGAATGATTATAAAGTATATATAATAAGTACTAATGAAATATATGACCTAATAATTATACTGGAATTATTTATATTTATATGTATTTCATCTACTTAATTCCATTCAATTCAATAAGGAAACGAAAACAGCGTTCATGCGTACGTACGGACTACCGTCTCCATGAACGGTGTATTTATTTCCATTTATTGGTTTATTATATATGTGTATTATGAATATATATATATATAAATCATGTTTTATATTCTGGAATTAAGTAATCATGATCTAAGTAATCATATGAATAATTACAAGTTAAAAACACGAACGACAAATGAGACGATTTTACCCAAAATGCTACTTTAACATGAATTTACAAAAGAACGGGTAATATAAAGTCATAAGTGGACCATATATGATATAATAACAGTGAATATGATTCTGGAATAAGTCAATAACATGATTTAAATCATTATACAGGAGGTTCGGACACTTACAAAGCAAGTCGGACCTAAGGTAAGAGAAATATCACAATCTCATCTTTATCCGAGATTGTTTATACTTTGGAATTTAATGGGGTGTATTTTATCATCCACATCCATGTTTCCTCAATTTGTAATATTATTTACATCCACCTAAAATAGATTATATCCAATTTTACCCTTCGGTAAATTTTTAGTAAAGGATATGAAAGGAATCTTTTGTCGTTTTTCATACGAGGTGCTTTTTTGACTTTTCCGACAAAAGTACGAAGAACGTTTTTTTTAACTTATACGGCATGAATGGATTTCTAAAAAATTATTTCCAAGAAGCTTCCTTTACAAGTATTCAAATTTATTTTTAATCAACTTCTTTTAGTTTAAAATTGTATGACATGTTAAGAAAGGAAAAGTGTTTTTGAAGTAGAAAGGATATTTTCTTCAAGAATGATGATCAAGTATTTTATCAAAATTATTTTCCATCTAAGATAATAAAAGGGTTCTGTTTTTATCCCTATTATTACATGGATTTGATTATGATGTGATGGAAACATTTTTATGAATTCCTTTATCTTATATGAATTGTTTTATGATGTCATGTTGTTTAAGAATCCCATTTTTATTACATGGGTTATGCGATGATGTATGATTTATGATTATGTGGCACACATAAGAAAGGATTCATTATAAGATGGGTGGGACCTATATCTCCCTCCAATGCATTGGGTAAAGATTTTATATCTCATGAGATAGACATGGATGGAACGGTAGGTTATACCAGTTCAGTGAAACAGGACTGAAACGAGGGTTACTCGATTCAGAAAGGGACTTTGTCCACTAAGATAGTCTTGGCAATGAGTCTTGACTAACAAGAAATGATTCTCTATGATTATGTGTTAATGCCACAAAGTTTCATGTTTTAGGTTATGATTATTGTGATTACATTTCACTGCAATGATTTACCCCATGTTATGAAATTATGATCTCTTTTGCAGGTTAAGATTTCCAAAAGTTATGTGCTTATGTATATGATGTGATTGATATTTCTTTTGTTTACCCTTACTGAGCATTTGAGCTCACCCTTTTATGTTTTCTTTTCCCCAGGATATAAAGAAAGGTTTTAGGTAAAAAAAAGGAAGATCTTTATGGGAGATTTTGAAGATATTTCACCACGATTAGAAGATTATATTCCGAGTTTCCAAAGACACTAAACTATTATGATCCTTGTGTGTGTGTTTTTTTGTTATGTACTAAGTATTCCGCAAATGTAATGTAATGTCCATGTACGTTAAGCTTCGGGTCTCTACAGTTGGTATCAGAGGAAAGGTTTAGTCAACCTTTGGAAACTAGGATGCGAGAACTTTAGTGAGATCCCTAGAGATATTTATAAGGTTTGTCTAGGGATGTCCCTAAGGATAAGTATACGTATAGGATACAGTCCTATAACTACGGTAACGATCTTATAATTTAACCTAAGAAGTTAGATATTGAGGATACTCCCCCTTTATAATTTTGTTTTCCCTAGCATGATTTTTGCCTCTCACACTATTCTTTTTGGGTTTTAGACGATGGCTGGAACTCGAAGGAACCGTGTTGATCAATGCAAGGGACAATGAAATGATTGCCCTCCTGAACAAACAAATGTTATGGGAGATGGAGTGCAAAATCTTATTGCTATACTTACACAAGCTATGAATCATTCTGGACTTCCAAATGAGCAGAGAAGGGAACAATATTCTATTGAGTCCTTCATGAGGCAATGTCCACCTTCTTTCAGTGGGTCTTCTGATCCACTTGTGGCTGAACAATGGATCAGTACTACTGAAAAGATATTTTCAGTTCTTCAATGTTCTGAACATGATAAAGTCATTTTAGCAGTATATCGTTTGGAAGGTGAAGCTGATCAATGGTGGAATCTTATCAAGAATACGAGGCCAAGAGATGAAATTGAGTCCATGGAATGGGACGAGTTCAAGAACTTGTTTTTCAGTAAGTACTTCCCTCGTATTCTTCGAACAAATATGGAGAAAGAGTTTCTTGAACTGAAGCAAAGGGATGATGAATCTTTTGGTACCTATGAAGCAAATTTTACAAGACTTGCAAGGTACGATTTTGGTATTATCATCCAACCTAAAAGTAAAGTTGATCGATTTTTCAGTGGCTTAAAACCAAGTCTTCGAAGGGCATTAGCTATAAGAGACTTCAGTTGCTATAAAGAAATTGTGCGTTGTGATATCAAGGTAGAAATGGAATTTGGTGTTACATATCCATCTCATGGTTTTGACAAGAAACGAAAGATGGAGTTCAAGGAGAAATCTCATAATAATGGTGAAAAGAAGATGAATGTTTCCTTATGCTCAAAGTGTGGAAAGAAGCATGGAGGAGATTGTCTTAAAGGGACTAGAAAATGTTTTAAGTGTGGAAAAGAAGGTCATCGAGCAGCTGAGTGTCGAAGTAATGGAAAAAGGGTTTCTAATGATGTGAATAAAGAAAACACTGCAGAGAACGCACCACCAACACTTCAATGCTTCAAGTGCAAGGAAATGGGGCATTATGCTAATAAATTCCCTAATCCAAGGGTTATTGATGATCAACATGAGAAACCACTTAAGGCAAAGGACAAAGGGATGTCACATGCGATCACTATTGGCGATGTTGAATATGAAAACGATGTGGTGGAATGATTAAGTGTTTATGTAATGGGATTCCAAAATAATGTTGTATCAAAAAGTATTGGAATATTTATGTGTTGGTCTAATGTGGTATTCAAAGTGATTGAGATATTTAACAGTATTCATGAGCTCATGATTGATATAAGGACTAAGTGATATCATGGTTTGAGTATATAGAATTTTGAGGATTTTGGTATGTGGGAAGTGTTAAATTTAAACTGCATTCATGTTTTCACTAAGGTATTCAAGAGAATACATGATTAAGGACTTTGAATGTTTGGAATGTGACCAACAAAACATATCTTATGATATATGGGGATCAACGATGGTATTAAATCTCTGAGAGTGGACGGCAGTATTATGGATAAGCCTAAAGATTGGAATGGATTATGTTGGACATAAGTTAGTATTGTTTGTTTTTCGATATTATCGATGGGATGTTATAGTAATATAGTTTTAGAAAAAGGACAACCTGCAGGACGGGCGACAGCCCATCGCGTCGGACAAGGCTGTGGGAATCGAACCCACAACCGAAGTGCGACTGGCCTTTATCGCCTACCACTGGCCTACAGGAAGTCCCCGTTTAGTAGAAAATAGTTTTATTTTATTAAGCGGTATGATATATGAAGTATAAGTTCAGTTTTTGGAACCATATACGATTAATCTCACTATAAGATGGACTTATAACTTTTTCTAACCCTTTGTTTGAAATAGATGGAATGACCCATCCTTCTATCACATTATCTGCTAATGCTTCACGAATAACAAATTCAACTTCATTTCTTTAGATATGAAGTGGAAATTGTTCAAGGAATGAACAATAGTGAGATTGTACCAAAATAAAGTAAGTATTTATTCGAATTCAAATTCTTCAACTTTAGGGAAATGATCTTGAAAACCAAAAATGTTATCCTAGTGCTCTTATAACTGATTAATCATATGGCACCTTAGATCATCACAAATTTATGTATTTGTGATTGGTGGCTTTTCCATAGCCATGTTCTCTACCACTCTCCATCAGAACATGATGGTTATATTTTTCTTCCATATCCATATTTTCACCTATGTGGAAACCCAGTGACTAGTTTATTTGGGTAATCGTTACATTTCATACTTTAGTTTTTAAAGCCAAGTTTTGGTATTCCTTTTTACGATGTGGGTTTCTATTAAAGAAACTTTCGAATAGTAAACCATTTATAACCCCGACGAATTTTGAGGGCAAAATTCATTTTAAGGGGGGTAGAATGTAACAGCCCGAGATTTTATGAAAAATATTCTTTTTTATTTCACTAATGTCTTTTGTTGTACGCTACACCAAAAGGAGCTTGCACAACACGCATCTTTTACTTGCCTTGCATTACACGCAATCGCAACCTTCCTCGATAGCGTGTGTCGTACGCAATACTGAGTTTCACGAAACAACGATATGCTATTAAAATATTATTAAAACTAGCCGTTATGAATAGTAATAACCACTTTTTAAAATTTTAGAAATTTTAGCTCTCAAAATGGACTTTATTTTTGGATTCGGAGTATCGAATTTAGCCTAAGGTGAAATTTTGGTACTTTTCGGATAACTTTCATATTCTGATGAATAGTGAAAATTACTAAATTATAATTAAAAACAACTTTTTTAATCGAAATAATTAATAGTGATAAATTATTAATTTGGGTGGTTTTAATGTATATTTAGAATATATTTTTACAATTTAATACAATGTTGTTCATTGAATGTAATTTCACATTTAAACCTGACATAATCAAGTGTCAATCTTTTGATAGATATTGTTTCTTAAAAACACGCTATTTGTTTTAACAACAGGATTTAATTATAAAATTAATTAATGAAACTTATATGTTATGAATTTGGTAAAATAGACTTCATTTTTGAATTCGGAATATGAAATATAGCTTAGGATGAAATTTTGGCATTTTTCTGAAAAACATCAATTTTTGATGAATAGTGAAACTACTAAGTGGTAGTTAAAAAAATGAATTTTTCATAAAACTTAATTTTACCGCTTCTGTGAATGGAATTTCAAAAATCAGAGAGACACAGTTGATGTGATTATGTAAAAGTTTGTTCAATGAGATGAAAGTAATTTTTGGTGAATAGTAACTTTTTACTTTTATTTACCACGGTTAAAAGTAAATAGGGTAATTAAGGGTAAAAATGATATTAATATTACCCTAACACCTGTCCTAATCCTATTGGACAAGTGTATCTCGACTAAAAACAACCTTAAGTGTAAAATATTATCATTTAGGCCCACTTGGATTAGATTAGGACATTTATTATTATTTAATTCAAACAAGAGTTAAAAGAGTTAAAATCAAAGTATATTTACTAAAACATTTTTTATATAGAGTTATACATAAGATAAATTCGATTGTAAATATTCATTAGAAATATAGAAAGATTTCTTACATTATGGTATTTTATTTGTAATTTTTAGACATCAAATAATTTAATTTATTTATGACACAAAGATGATGCGGTAATAATTTTATTAATGAAATATTGACATAATTTATATTATAAATACCAAAATAAATGTAATTTAAGACTTTTAATGAATTCCACTAATTTTCTAGGTTACTATGATATATTATTGTTGATTTAATAAACTTGGTTCGAACATATAATTCTGTTATGACTTTCAAAAAAATCATATATCAAATAGTGTCAAAATTGACACAAAATAGTTTTTAAATCAAATATTATATTATTAATTGATATTTTATTCCTAAAAATCTAAGGTTCGGCCAAATGACTTAGATAAGGATATATATATTAATAATAAACAATTTGGGGTTCGTTTGGCATGTTATAGTAAGTTTATTAACCATATAGTGTAAGAAAACAAAAAGACACGGTAAAAGTTAAATTATTTAACTTAAAGTTAAATCTAACTAATAAGGTTAAAATAATAACCTAAACTTGTCTAAATCCTATTGGTTGATAGGATTTCGACCCATCCCCAATTTATCTTCGAAATAAGACCCTTTGGAACCATTATAAACCTATTTTGACTTTAATATAAAATAATATTTTGAGATATTCCTAAGGTGCCCCTCTCCTCCCTTATAAAAGGACACCTCCTCCCCCTTCTCCTCACACCAATTTGAGCACTCAAGCTCGTCCAACCTCTGCCAAAATCACTTATACACTTCCCTAGAATAATCCTAGAGGTCCTGGTCTTCTTCAATGACCAATATTAGTTCCCTAAGTGGAGGATTCAAGAGGCGTTTTAAAGAAGAGGTAATAACCATTACCGAACTTTTCAATTTCTTTCTTCTTCAACTTCTTCTTCTTTAGTTTTTTCATGAAAAAGTAATAACATCAGTATTACTTAAATAATGATATGTTATTATAAATATGAAACAACCCTAATTTACCTTCTATCCATCCTACGGAAAAATGAAATCACCGCGCGTGCGTACGTACGGAATACCGTCTCCACGCCGTGGTGTAATCTATTTTCAGCCACCACCTTAATTGGATGAGTATAAAGGTGTAATGAGTAACTATATATGATTATTATGAAGTGATATTGATACTGAAATAGTATACATACACTTCAACACAATTCCACGACCATGGGAACGATATCATCGCTCGTACGTACGTACGGAATACCGTCTCCACGACGCGATGAGATTCATTCTCAATGATTAACCATTCATGAATGATTATAAAGTATATATAATAAGTACTAATGAAATATATGACCTAATAATTATACTGGAATTATTTATATTTATATGTATGTCATCTACTTAATTCCATTCAATTCAATAAGGAAAAGAAAACAGCGTTCATGCGTACGTACGGACTACCGTCTCCATGAACGGTGTATTTATTTCCATTTACTGGTTTATTATATATGTGTATTATGAATATATATATATAAATCATGTTTTATATTCTGGAATTAAGTAATAATGATATAAGTAATCATATGAATAATTACAAGTTAAAAACACGAACGACAAATGAGACGATTTGACCCAAAACGCTACTTTAACATGAATTTACAAAAGAACGGGTAATATAAAGTCATAAGTGGACCATATATGATATAATAACAATAAATATGATTCTGGAATAAGTCAATAACATGATTTAAATCATTATACAGGAGGTTCAGACACTTACAAAGAAAGTCGGGCCTAAGGTAAGGGAAATATCACAATCTCATCTTTATCTGAGATTGTTTATACTTTGGAATTTACTGGGGTGTATTTTATCATCCACATCCATGTTTCCTCAATATGTAATATTATTTCCATCCACCTAAAATAGATTATATCCAATTTTACCCTTCGGTAAATTTTTAGTAAAGGATATGAAAGGAATCTTTTGTCGTTTTTCATACGAGGTTCTTTTTGACTTTTCCGACAAAAGTACGAAGAAGGTTTTTTTTAACTTATACGGCATGAATGGATTTCTAAAAAATTATTTCCAAGAAGCTTCCTTTACAAGTATTCAAGTTTATTTTTAATCAACTTCTTTTAGTTTAAAATTGTATGACATGTTAAGAAAGGAAAAGTGTTTTTGAAGTAGAAAGGATATTTTCCACAAGAATGCAGTTCAAGTATTTTATCAAAATTATTTTCCATCTAAGACAATAAAAGGGTTCTGTTTTTATCCCTATTATTACATGGATTTGATTATGTTGTGATGGAAACATTTTTATGAATTCCTTTATCTTATATGAATTGTTTTATGATGTCATGTTGTTTAAGAAACCCATTTTTATTACATGGGTTATGCGATGATGTATGATTTATGATTATGTGGCACACATAAGAAAGGATTCATTATAAGATGGGTGGGACCTATATTTCCCTCCAATGCATTGGGTAAAGATTTTATATCTCATGAGATAGATGTAACACCCCGAGATTTTATGAAAAATATTCTTTTTAATTTCATTAATGTCTTGTCTTATACGCTACACAAGGAGCTTTCACAACACACATCTCTGACCTGGCTTGAATTACACGCAATCATGACCTTCCATGATAGCGTGTGTTGTACGCAACACCAAGTTTCGCTAAACAACGATATGCTATTAAAATATTATTAAAACTAGCCGTTATGAATAGTAATAACCACTTTTTGAAATTTTTTAAATTATATTTTTCAAAATGGATTTCATTTTTGGATTCGGAGTATCGAATTTCGCCTAAGGTGAAATTTTGGTACTTTTCGGATAACTTTCATATTCTGATGAATAGTGAAAATTACTAAATTATAATTAAAACAACTTTTTTAATAAAAATAATTAATAGTGATAAATTATTAATTTGAGTGGTTTTAAAGTATATTTAGAATATATTTTTACAATTTAATACAATGTTGGTCATTGGATGTAATTTCACATTTAAACCAGACATAAACAAGTGTCAATCTTTTGATAGATATTGTTTCTTAAAAACACGCTATTTGTTTTAACAGTGGGATTTAATTATAAAATTAATTATTGCAACTTCTATGTTATGAATTTGGTAAAATAGACTTCATTTTTTAATTCGGAATATGAAATATAGCTTAGGATGAAATTTTGGCATTGTTCTGAAAAACATCAATTTTTGATGAATAGTGAAACTACTAAGTGGTAGTTAAAAAACTGAATTTTTCATAAAACATAATTTTACCTCTTCTGTGAATGGAATTTCAAAAATCTGAGAGACACGGTTGATGTCAGTAAGTAAAATGTGGTTCAATGAGATGAAAATAATTTTTGGTGAATAGTAACTTTTTACTTTTTTTTACCACGGTTAAAAGTAAATAGGGTAATTATGGGTAGAAATGATATTATTATTACCCTAACACATGTCCTAATTCTATTGGACAAGTGTAATTCGACCAAAAACAAACTTAGGAATAAAATATGACCATTTAGGCCCACTTGGATTAGATTAGGACATTTATTATTAATTTAAAGAAGGGTTAAAAGAGTTAAAATCAAAGTTTATTTACTAAAAAAAATTTAATATGGGGTTATACATAAGATAAATTCGACTATAATAATTCATAAGAAAACTAAAAGGATATCCTACATAATTATATTTTATTTATAATTTTTAGACATTAAATAAATTAATTTATTTATGACACAACGATGATGCAGTAATTACCCTTTTAAGGAAATGTTAACATAATTGATGTTATAAATGCTCAAATAAATGTTATTTGAGACTTTTTATGAATTCCACTAATTTTCTAGGTTACTATGTTATATTAGTGTTGATTTAATCAACTTGGTTCGAACATATAATTCTGTTATGACTTTCACAAAAATCATATATCAAATAGTGTCAAAATTGACACAAAATAGTTTTTAAATCAAATATTATATTATTAATTGTTATTTTATTCCTAAAAATCTAAGGTTCGGCCAAATGACTTAAATAAGGATATATATATTAATAATAAACAATTTGGGGTTCCTTTGGCATGTTATAGTAAGTTTATTAACCATATAGTGAAAGAAAACAAAAACACACGGTAAAAGTTAAATTATTTATCTTAGAGTTAAATCTAATTGATAAGGTTAAAATAATACCCTAAACTTGTCTAAATCCTATTCGTTGATAGGATTTCGACCCATCCCCACTTTATCTTCGAAATAAGACCCTTTGGAACCATTATAAACCGATTTTGACTTTAATATAAAATAATATTTTGAGATATTCCTAAGGTGACCCTCTCCTCCCTTATAAAAGGACACCTCCTCCCCCTCCTCCTCACACCAATTTGAGCAGTAAAGCTCGGACAACCCCTGCAAAAATCCCTTCTCCACTTACCTAGAATAATCCTAGAGGTCCTGGTTTTCTTCAAAGACCAATATTAGTTCCCTAAGTGTAGGATTCAAAGAGGCGTTTCAAAGAAGAGGTAATATCCATTACCGATCTGTTCAATTTCTTTCTTCTTCAACTTCTTCTTATTTAGTTGTTTCATGAAAAAGTAATAACATCAGTATTACTTACATACTGATATGTTATTATAAATATGAAACAACCCTAATTCACCTTCTATCCATCCTACAGAAAAATGAAATCACCGCGCGTGCGTACGTACGGAATACCGTCTCCACGCCGTGGTGTAATCTATTTTCCACCACCACCTTAATAGGATGGGTATAATAGTGTAATGAGTAACTATATATGATTATTGTAAAGTAATATTGATACTGAAATAGTATACATACACTTCAACACAATTCCATGACCATGGTAATGATATCATCACTCGTGCGTACGTACGGACTACCGTCTCCACGACGCGATGAGATTCATTCTCAATGATTAACCATTCATGAATGATTATAAAGTATATATAATAAGTAATAATGAAATATATGACATAATAATGATACTGGAATTATTTATATGTATGTCATCTACTTAATTCCATTCAATTCAATAAGGAAACGAAAACAGCGTTCATGCGTACGTACGGACTACCGTCTCCATGAACGGTGTATTTCTTTCCATTTACTGATTTATTATATATGTATATTATGAATATATATATATAAATAATTTTTTATATTCTGGAATTAAGTAATCATGATCTAAGTAATCATATGAATAATTACAAGTTAAAAACACGAACGACAAATGAGACGATTTTACCCAAAACGCTACTTTAACATAAATTTACAAAAGAACGGGTAATATAAAATCATAAGTGGACCATATATGATATAATAACAATGAATATGATTCTGTAATAAGTCAATAACATGATTTAAATCATTATACAGGAGGTTCGGACACTTACAAAGCAAGTCGGACCTAAGGTAAGGGAAATATCACAATCTCATTTTTATCAGAGATTGTTTATACTTTAGTATTTACTGGGGTGTATTTTATCATCCACATCCATATTTCCTCAATGTGTAATATTATTTCCATCCACCTAAAATTGTTTAAATCCAATTTTACCCTTCGGTGAGTTTTTTGTAAAAGATATGAAAGGAATCTTTTCTCGTTTCTCGTACGAGGTACTTTTTTGATTTTTCCGACAAAAATACGAGAAGAATGTTTTTTTTAACTTATACGGCATGAATGTATTTTTAAAACATTATTTCCAAGAAGCTTCCTTCACAAGTTTTCATTTTTATTTTTAATCAACTTCTTTAAGTTTAAAATTTTATGACATGTTAAGAAAGGAAGAGTGTTTTTGAAGTAGAAAGGATATTTTCCTCAAGAATGAAGTTCAAGTGTTTTATCAAAATTATTTTCCATCTTAGATGATAAAGGGTTCTGTTTTTATCTCTATTATTACATGGATTTGATTATGTTGTGATGGAAATATTTTTATGAATTCCTTTATCTTATATGAATTGTTTTATGATGTCATGTTGTTTAAGAATTCCATTTTCATTACATGGGTTACGCTATGATGTATGGTTTATGATTATGTGGCACACATAAGAAAGGATTCATTATAAGATGGGTGGGACCTATATCTCCCTCCAATGCATTGGGTAAAGATTTTATATCTCATGAGATAGACATGGCTGGAATGGTAGGTTATACCGGTTCAGTGAAACAGGACTGAAACGAGGGTTACTCGATTCAGAAAGGGACTTTGTCCACTAAGATAGTCTTGGCAATGAGTCTTGACTAACAAGAAATGATTCTCTATGATTATGTGTGAATTCCACAATGTTTCATGTTTTACGTTATGATTATTGTGATTACATTTGACTACCATGATTTATCCCATGTTATGAAATTATGCTCTCTTTTGCAGGTTATGATTTCCAAAATGTTATGTTCTTATGAATACGATGTGATTGATATTTCTTTTGTTTACCCTTACTGAGCATTTGAGCTCACCCTTTTATGTTTTCTTTTCCCCAGGATATAAAGAAAGGTTTTAGGTAAAAAAAAGGAAGGTCTTTATGGGAGATGTTGAAGATCTTTCACCATGATTAGAAGATTTTATTCCGAGTTTCCAAAGACACTAATATATTACGATCCTTGTGTGTGTGTTTTTTTGTTATGTACTAAGTATTCTGCAAAATTAATGTAATGTTCATGTACGTCAAGCTACGGGTCTCTACAGTTGGTATCAGAGGGAGGTTTAGTCAACCTTTGGAAACTAGGATGCGAGAACTTTAGTGAGATCCCTAGAGATATTTCTAAGGTATGTATAGGGATGTCCCTAAGGATAAGTATACGTATAGGTTATAGTACTAGAATTACGCTAACGATAATAGAATTAAACCTAAAATGTTAGATATTGAAGGTACTCCCCCTTTATTATGTTGTTTTCCCTAGCATGATTTTTTCCTCTCACACTATTCTTTTTGGGTTTTAGACGATGACTGGAACCCGAAGGAACCGTGTTGATCAATGCAATGGACAATGCAATGATTGTCCTCCTAAATAAACATATGTTATGGGAGATGGAGTGCAAAATCTTATTGCTATACTTACACAAGCTATGAATCATTCTGGACTTCCAAATGAGCTGAGAAGGGAACAATATTCTATTGAGTCCTTCATGAGGCAACGCCCACCTTCTTTCAGTGGGACTTCCGATCCACTTGTTGCTGAACAATGGATCAGTACCACTGAAAAGATATTTTCAGTTCTTCAATGTTTTGAACATGATAAAGTCATCTTAGAAGTGTATCGTTTGGAAGGTGATGCTGATCAATGGTGTAATCATATTAAGAATACGAGGCAAAGGGATGAAATTGAGTCCATGGAATGGGACGAGTTCAAGAACTTGTTTTTCAGTAAGTACTTCCCTCATATTCTTCGAACAAAGATGGAAAAGGAGTTTCTTGAGCTGAAGCAGAAGGATGATGAATCTGTTGGTATATGCAAAGCAAATTTTATAAGACTTGCAAGGTATGCATCTGGCATTATCATCCAACCTGAAAGTAAAGTTGATCGATTTTTCAGTGGCTTAAAACCAAGTCTTCGAAGGGCATTAGCTATAAGAGACTTCAGTAGCTATGAAGAAATTGTGCGTTGTGCTATCAAGGTAGAAATGGAAGTTGGTGTTACATATCCATCTCATGGTTTTGACAAGAAACGAAAGATGGAGTTCAAGGAGAAATCTCAGAATAATGGTGAAAAGAAGATGAATGTTTCCTTATGCACAAAGTGTGGAAAAAAGCATGGTGGAGACTGTCTTAAAGGGACTAGAAAATTTTTTAAGTGTGGAAAAGAAGGTCATCGAGCAGCTGAGTGTCGACGTAATGGAAAAAGGGTTTCTAATGATGTGAATAAAGCAAACACTGCAGAGAACGCACCACCAACACTTCAATGCTTCAAGTGCAAGGAAATGGGGCATTATGCTAATAAATGCCCTAATCCAAGGGTTAGTGATGATCAACATGATCAACCACTGAAGGCAAAGGACAAAGGGAAGTCACATGCGATCACTATTGGCAATGTTGAATATGACAACGATGTGGTGGAATGATTAAGTGTTTATGTAATGGGATTCCAAAATAATGTTGTATCATTGAGTATTGCAATATTTATTGATGTGGTATTCAAAGAGATTGAGATGTTTTTTTGGAAATAAGATGATATGCGCATAATGAAGGGAAAACGAGAAAATGAAATGTTTAATAGTATTCAGGAGCTCATGATTAATATAAGGACTAAGTGATATAATGGTTTGAGTATATAGAATTTTGAGGATTTTGGTATGTGGAAAGTGTTAACTTTAAACTGCATTCATGTTTTCACTAAGGTATTCAAGAGAATACATGATTAAGGACTTTGAATGATTGGAATGTGACCAACAAAACATATCTTATGATATATGGGGATCAACGATGGTATTAAATCTCTGGTAATCGTTTTCACTATGTTATGAGAGTGGACTGCATTATTATGGATAAGCCTAAAGATTGAAATGGATTATGTTGGACATAAGTGAGTATTGTTTAAGGATAGAAGTTTTTTTTATTCGATATTATTGATGGGATGTTATAGTAATGTAGTTTTAGAAAAAGGACAACCTGCAGGACGGGCGACAGCCCATCGTGTCGGACAAGGCTGTAGGAATCAAACCCACAACCGAAGTGCGACTGGCCTTTATCGCCTACCACTGGCCTACAGGAAGTCCCTGTTTAGTAGAAACTAGTTTTATTATATTAAGAAGTATGATATATGAAGTATAAGTCCATTTTAGGAACAATATATGATTAATCTCACTATAGATCCACTTATGTATATAATTTTTGCTAACCTTTGGTTTGAGACAGATGGAATGACCCGTCATTCTATCACATGATCTGCTAACACTTCACGAATAAAAAATTCAACTTCATTTAGTTAAGAGATGAAGTGGAAATTGTTCAAGGCACGAACAACAGTGAGATTGTACCAAAATAAAGTAAGTATTTATTCTAATACAAATTTTCAACTCTAGGGAAATGATCTTGAAAACCAAAAATGTTGTCCTAGTGATCTTATACCTGATGAATCAGATGGTACCTTATATCATCACAAATATATGGATTTTTGATTACTGGCTTTTCCATAGCCATGTTCTCTACCACTCTCCATCAGAACATGATGGTTAGATTTTTCTTCCATATCCATATTTTCACCTATGTGGAAACCCAGTGATTAGTTTATTTGGGTAACCGTTACGTTTCATACTTTTGTTTTTAAAGATTAGTTTTGGTATTCCTTTTTACGATGTGGGTTTCGATTAAAGAAACTTTCGAATAGTAAACCATTTATAACCCCGATGAATTTCGAGGGCGAAATTCATTTTAAGAGGGGTAGAATGTAACACCCCGAGATTTTATGAAAAATATTCTTTTTAATTTCATTAATGTCTTCTGTTATATGCTACACAAGGAGCTTTCACAACACACATCTCTGACCTGGCTTGAATTACACGCAATCATGACCTTCCATGATAGTGTGTGTTGTACGCAACACCAAGTTTCGCTAAACAACGATATGCTATTAAAATATTATTAAAACTAGCCGTTATGAATAGTAATAACCACTTTTTGAAATTTTGTAAATTATATTTTTCAAAATGGATTTCATTTTTGGATTCGGAGTATCGAATTTAGCCTAAGGTGAAATTTTGGTACTTTTCGGATAACTTTCATATTCTGATGAATAGTGAAAATTACTAAATTATAATAAAATCAACTTTTTTAATCAAAATAATTAATAGTGATAAATTATTAATTTGAGTGGTTTTAAAGTATATTTAGAATATATTTATACAATTTAATACAATGTTGGTCATTGGATGTAATTTCACATTTAAACCAGACATAAACAAGTGTCAATCTTTTGATAGATATTGTTTCTTAAAAACACGCTATTTGTTTTAACAGTGGGATTTAATTATAAAATTAATTAATTCAACTTCTATGTTATGAATTTGGTAAAATAGAATTTATTTTTGAATTCGGAATATGAAATATAGCTTAGGATGAAATTTTGGCATTGTTCTGAAAAACATCAATTTTTGATGAATAGTGAAACTACTAAGTGGTAGTTAAAAAACTGAATTTTTCATAAAACTTAATTTTACCGCTTCTATGAATGGAATTTCAAAAATACGAGAGACATGGTTGATGTCACTAAGTAAATTGTGGTTCAATGAGATGAAAATAATATTTGTTGAATAGTAACTTTTTACTTTTTTTTACCACGGTTAAAAGTAAATAGGGTAATTATGGGTAGAAATGATATTATTATTACCCTAACACATGTCCTAATTCTATTGGACAAGTGTAATTCGACCAAAAACAAACTTAGGAATAAAATATGACCATTTAGGCCCACTTGGATTAGATTAGGACATTTATTATTAATTTAAAGAAAGGTTAAAAGAGTTAAAATCAAAGTTTATTTACTAAAACATTTTTAATATGGGGTTATACATAAGATAAATTCGACTATAAATATTCATAAGAAATATAAAATGATATCCTACATAATGATATTTTATTTATAATTTTTAGACATTAAATAAATTAATTTATTTATGACTCAACGATGATGCAGTAATTACCCTTTTAATGAAATGTTAACATAATTGATGTTATAAATGCTCAAATAAATGTTATTTGAGACTTTTTATGAATTTCACTAATTTTATAGGTTAATATGATATATTAGTGTTTATTTAATCAACTTTTTTCGAACATTTAATTCTGTTATGACTTTCACAAAAATCATATATCAAATAGTGTCAAAATTGATACAAAATAGTTTTTAAATAAAATATTATATTATTAATTGTTATTTTATTCCTAAAAATATAAGGTTCGGCCAAATGACTTAGATAAGGATATATATATTAATAATAAAAAATTTGGGGTTCGTTTGGCATGTTATAGTAAGTGTATTAACCATATAGTGAAAGAAAACAAAAAGACACGGTAAAAGTTAAATTATTTAACTTAGAGTTAAATCTAATTGATAAGGTTAAAATAATACCCTAAACTTGTCTAAATCCTATTGGTTGATAGGATTTCGACCCATCCCCACTTTAGCTTCAAAATAAGACCCTTTGGAACCATTATAAACCGATTTTGACTTTAATATAAAATAATATTTTGAGATATTCCTAAGGTGCCCCTCTCCCCCCTTATAAAAGGACACCTCCTCCCCCTCCTCCTCACACCAATTTGAGCACTAAAGCTCGTCCAACCCCTGCCAAAATCCATTCTGCACTTACCTAGAATAATCCTAGAGGTCCTGGTCTTCTTCAAAGACCAATCTTAGTTCCCTAAGTGGAGGATTCAAAGAGGCGTTTCAAAGAAGAGGTAATATCCATTACCGATATTTTCAATTTCTTTCTTCTTCAACTTCTTCTTCTTTAGTTGTTTCCTGCCAAGTAATAACATCAGTATTACTTACATACTGATATGTTATTATAAATATGAAACAACCCTAATTCACCTTCTATCCATCCTACGGAAAAATGAAATCACCGCGCGTGCGTACGTACGGAATACCGTCTCCACGCCATGGTGTAAACTATTTTCCACCACCACCTTAATAGGATGGGTATAATAGTGTAATGAGTAACTATATATGATTATTATAAAGTAATATTGATACTGAAATAGTATACATACAATTCTACACAATTCCACAACCATGGTAATGATATCATCGCTCGTGCGTACGTACGGACTACCGTCTCCATGACGCGATGAGATTCATTCTCAATGATTAACCATTCATGAATGATTATAAAGTATATATAATAAGTAATAATGAAATATATGACATAATAATGATACTGGAATTATTTATATGTATGTCATCTACTTAATTCCATTCAATTCAATAAGGAAACGAAAAAAGCGTTCATGCGTACGTACGGACTACCGTCTCCATGAACGGTGTATTTCTTTCCATTTACTGATTTATTATATATGTATATTCTGAATATATATATATAAATCATGTTTTATATTCTGGAATTAATTAATCATGATCTATGTAATCATATGAATAATTACAAGTTAAAAACACGAACGACAAATGAGACGATTTTACCCAAAACGCTACTTTAACATGAGTTTACAAAAGAACGGGTAATATAAAGTCATAAGTTGACCATATATGATATAATAACAATTAATATGATTCTTTAATAAGTCATTAACATGATTTAAATCATTATACAGGAGGTTCGGACACTTACAATGCAAGTCGGACCTAAGGTAAGGGAAATATCACAATCTCATTTTTATCTGAGATTGTTTATACTTTAGTATTTACTGGGGTGTATTTTATCATCCACATCCATATTTCCTCAATATGTAATATTATTTCCATCCACCTACAATTGTTTAAATCCAATTTTACCCTTTGGTGAGTTTTTAGTAAAAGATATGAAAGGAATCTTTTGTCGTTTTTCGTACGAGGTACTTTTTTGACTTTTCCGACAAAAATACGAGAAGAATGTTTGTTTTAACTTATACGGCATGAATGGATTTTTAAAACATTATTTCCAAGAAGCTTCCTTTACAAGCTTTCATGTTTATTTTTAATCAACTTATTTATGTTTAAAATTGCATGACATGTTAAGAAAGGAAAAGTGTTTTTGAAGTAGAAAGGATATTTTCCTCAAGAATGAAGTTCAAGTGTTTTATCAAAATTATTTTCCATCTAAGATGATAAAGGGTTCTGTTTTTATCCCTATTATTACATGGATTTGATTATGTTGTGATGGAAATATTTTTATGAATTCCTTTATCTTATATGAATTGTTTTTTGATGTCATGTTGTTTAAGAATTCCATTTTCATTGCATGGGTTACGCTATGATGTATGGTTTATGATTATGTGGAACACATAAGAAAGGATTCATTATAAGATGGGTGGGACCTATATCTCCCTCCAATGCATTGGGTAAAGATTTTATATCTCATGAGATAGACATGGCTGGAATGGTAGGTTATACCGGTTCAGTGAAACAGGACTGAAATGAGGGTTACTCGATTCAGAAAGGGACTTTGTCCACTAAGATAGTCTTGGCAATGAGTCTTGACTAACAAGAAATGATTCTCTATGATTATGTGTGAATTCCAAAATGTTTCATGTTTTAAGTTATGATTATTGTGATTACATTTCACTACCATGATGTATCCCATGTTATGAAATTATGCTCTCTTTTGCAGGTTATGATTTCCAAAATGTTATGTTCTTATGAATACGATGTGATTGATATTTCTTTTGTTTACCCTTACGGAGAATTTGAGCTCACCCTTTTATGTTTTCTTTTCCCCAGGATATAAAGAAAGGTTATAGGTAAAAAAAAGGAAGATCTTTATGGGAGATGTTGAAGATCTTTCACCACGATTAGAAGATTTTATTCCGAGTTTCCAAAGACACTAAACTATTACGATCCTTGTGTGTGTGTTTTTTTGTTATGTACTAAGTATTTCGCAAAAGTAATGTAATGTTCATGTACGTCAAGCTACGGGTCTCTACAATAGACATGGCTGGAACGGTAGGTTATACCGGTTCAGTGAAACCGGACTGAAACGAGGGTTACTCGATTCAGAAAGGGACTTTGTCCACTAAGATAGTCTTGGTAATGAGTCTTGACTAACAAGAAACGATTCTATATGATTATGTGTGAATGCCAAAAAGTTTCATGTTTTAGGTTATTATTATTGTGATTACATTTCACTTCCATGATTTACCCCATGTTATGAAATTATGATCTCTTTTGCAGGTTAAGATTTCCAAAAGTTATGTGCTTATGTATATGATGTGATTGATATTTCTTTTGTTTACCCTTACTGAGCATTTGAGCTCACCCTTTTATGTTTTCTTTTCCCCAGGATATAAAGAAAGGTTTTAGGTTAAAAAAAAGGAAGATCTTTATGGGAGATTTTGAAGATCTTTCACCACGATTAGAAGATTATATTCCGAGTTTCCAAAGACACTAAACTATTACGATCCTTGTGTGTGTGTTTTTTTGTTATGTACTAAGTATTCAGAAAATGTAATGTAATGTCCATGTACGTTAAGCTTCGGGTCTCTACAATAAGACCATCACTATAGGAGGAAAACTTTCTTAAAGATGGTTACAAATAGGCTATATATGTTTCATATATATCATTACTAATAAGAGGCATCTAATTTTAATAAGTCACTCTCATTACTAACAACCATGAATGGTTATATAAATTTGAACACTTAAGGTAACACATCTATCATAAGGGAAGGGGATATTCATATGGTCATTATGACCCTCTAGTCGGGAAGTATTCATTTGTTCGTTTGTTATATAACCATAAGGGTTAGTGTATATGGATAATAATTTGATATTAAAACTCATAAAGAAAACCAAGATGTCTCTACATATCCTATAATAACAGATTTCAAGTAATTCATATTTATTACTTAGATCTCTATGCAGATATGGCTCATTTACACGGGAGATAATAATTGATTCATTCTAATGTACTTATCTGGGATGATCCAAAGTGAATTAGTGGGACCAAACATTAAGATGGGGAGGAGGATTGATGTCGATGGGATATATGACAATACATGGTTCAAGGAATTATAGAGTCACTATATATTATAATATAACTAGAATTAAGATATAAGTATATTTAAAAATAAAAAATGTTATCTCAACATAGAGTCTAATATAGAGAGACTCGATGAACATTAAGTGAACTTATGTAGAGAGGGGGTTTTAGTCTATGATATTTATAACTAAACTTGTATAGAGGCCTCCATGTTTTACTATTTATACTAAAATAATAAGAATCATGAAACATAGAATTATTAACTTTTAATCTAAATAAATATAACTTGTGATCAGGAGAAACATTAGTTATATAGATTATTATCATGGTGTGAGAAGTAAATAAATATGATGTTAATTAATGAAGGATTCAACACTTGAGGTAGAATGAAAATAGTGTATTTTGGATGGTCCTTGGGTAAGTGGTCTATATGTTAGCACATGTCATGTAAGAATTAAAGTAAATCCAAAAATATTTCATATAAGGGGAATCTATACAAATCAAGATCATGTGTTTGATAAAATAAAATGGTTTCATCCAAGTGTAGGGCTATTATTGAAAACCCGATGTGAAATTTTGACTATCATCACAGTAGGGATTAATGTTAATAGTATTAATTATTGGACCTTGGAAAATTAATACAATTTCATTGCATATCATCAATTAATTATAACAAAGACAAACAAACCTCATATAAGGTCTCTATGTACATCATCCTAGTGAACAAGATAAAATAATTATCTCATTCCAATTTCAAGCTATGGAAGGGAAATCACAATGTGAATTAATAAGTCTTAATTACTAATATAAAAATATTATAAATATGGGGATATGTTATCCTATAATGGGTTTATGGAATAATTAAAAATATCCCATGTAATTTTACAAATATTTAACAATAATTTATGAAATTTGGTTTTATAAAATAGACCACTCTATAAAATTTTATGGTTTTATACTGGATCTGAAATGTTGCTTAGTTTAACATCTGGAAAACATCACTTGATTTCCATGTATTTTTGGGCCATACAATATGGGTCATTATTTTCTATAGTGTGTTCCTATATTTCAAGGAACATATCCATGTGGTTTACAGTTATATGAAATGGATATTAAAAAAAGCCCTATAACTAAAAAATGAATTGATTTATAATTGTTACATTGGTGATAGTTTTTATACACTAACCAACAATTTAAATTATTGTGTAATCTCTTTGATAGTAGATCATCAGTATAGAATTTTTTTCGTTCCCATTTAATCTATGATTTCATGGATTTATTCCAATTAATTGTGGAAGTTCTCAGAACCAATAGGAACTCTCCATGGGATAATGATAAATATAATGGATTTCTATTGAATGATAATGGAATAAAATAATGATAAATCACATTATTATGCATTGTACATAACCTTTTCTCTTCAAATAACTTTAATTCATCAAGTGAGATCTGAGATTACTTGTCTTCATACAGTCGATCATAGAAAATGATGTAGTCTAAATAAACCCATATGATAATGGGATAGACTAACTTTATCCCATAAATAAGAGAATTAGGGGTCTCTTGTGTGGAGGTAAGGGACACATTTTTATAATATAATAGAGCACAAATGATTTTTAAATTTATAAGATATTTCCCTTATACACCATCATCTGATCGATATAATGTTTAGTTTTATTAATAACCTTTATCTATCCATTTTCCACAACATGATAGTTAGACAAATAGATAGAATGTGTATTATACTCCTTGTATAGAATTTTCAATTCAAAAGAACATAAATTGGTTCCCATTTCCATAAATATTTTGTGAAGGACTCAAAATATCGACAAAATGTTATTCTTCATGAAATATATGAGTTCTTTTTTATGACTACCATGTAGGGAACTGTGTCATCCCATTTGTCAAAAAAGTATATGGTTGTAAGAACAAACATGAACAACCTTGATGTGGTTTCAGGATATATACCCCTAACATCTATCCCCATATGGTAAAGGGATTAGATAAAATTTCATTGTGAAACAACTTATAGTGTTTATGGATGAAATTATCTTGAATCTAATAAGCATGGATTTTTTTATGAATTCCATGTACTCCTACATTACTGATGTCCAAAAGTATCCAAGTCTCTAAATTTGGTGGAAGTGCATTGTTCATGGCTGTTTGGTATAATTGTTGGAAACGTGGACTTAATATATAAAAATAATGGTCTCTCATACACTAATTCACATAAGATATACTTAGTAAAATATTCATATTTAGTATATGTTTTTGTAATTCTATTGATCATAATGAAAAATAATTACAACCCATCAATGAATTTCTTCCTTTCTTCCCCCACATAAAGAGATAATTTCGTTTAGGGGTAATAAACTCTATGACACATCAAACCAATTATTCAATTGAATTGAAACATTAATACAAAAATTTGATTTGAGGTGTAATTCATTTATTCTATATCACTTTTCAAAAATAGAGATCACATCTTATGATATGGGATTTTGATGATTGTCTAATCAAGATCTATATTTTGAAGGGCTATAACTACAATTAAAAGTGTATCATCTTAAGAATTATCGAAATTCATGATGTGAGATAGTTTTGGATTAGAGGGTAATTTAGCAAAAAACCCTTATACATAATCAAGAGAGGGAATCAATTATACCCTCATAATTAGATATTTCATATTGACTTTCATGACCACTGAATTTAACTCACCAATGATGTTTAATCTGATATGTGTTATTTTTAGAATATATACCAAGAATGTAATGGAGGTATAGAATTTTTCTTCATTGTTTTTATATGTATTCTTATAGTTTGAATATGTATGGACCAACAAAATTCACTAAATAGATAAATATAATTCCAAAAATTAAACTATTAGGCTTTGAGTTCCCATACTTTTATTTTTTGGGATCCTAGAGGCACCACTGAAATACATATCTTATGTATGAAAGGAGTCATGGATAGCTAATAATTTTTCTTTAGGTAGTATAATATCTAAAGGTGATTTATCTGGGATATGTTTCACTATATGTAAATCCATCAACACATTCCCTTGATCCCTATTTTATAGATGAATTGAATGATAAATTTATATATAATTAATTCCCCTTAGGCTAGGAACTCCGACGTAATTTAAATACTAAGGATATATTTGAGTGGATTAACATGAGTGAAAATTATACATAATTATTTGGAAAAAAATGTGTCAACTTATATATTGTGAAAACCAATGCAAGGTAGTTATTCTAGATAAATATATAAAGACTCGGTATCTAAAATTGTCTTACTGAGATGATATATAATATTTTTCTAGTTTTAAACATTCATTTGAGTAAATATTCATCTATGTAATCATTCTAGAGTTTCCTCATATAGGATGAGGGTATTTCAATCTTTAGGTCACATCCAGACCATATGATCTAGATCATAATATTTTAAATCATGGAAGGATATCTACCAACCCTCATCCCGATAATAGGTGTCCACTTTCAACATCAACGTTGAGAGTGGAAGGAACTTTCTAGTGAGGTTTTCCATGAATAGACATATCTAGGTTAGAAACACCTCATGTAGTCTTAATTACATTAGTTTTTAATGTGGTATAATATATAGTTTATCCTAGTTCTTTTTGGGGTAAATCTTAATATCATAAAAACATACAACAAAGTCGATGAATTTTTCTAATGTTTACTTGAATGCGTATTTCAAGGAGTTTATTTTTAAGAGGTTTTGCCACTATTTTTTGAGAAGTACCTCTATATTACCATGTTAATCACCAAAGTTTTCAAATTTTTCAACTAGATATCCAAATAAAATTTTACTATCATTACTTAAAAATAAATTATAATATAGTGCTTGATAGATTGGTAGATAGTGCCTATATTCTTTAAGGAAAATGGAATCACTTGATAGAAGCATACTCCTTAGGATTCCCCAGAGGTAGTGGAATATTCATCATCAATATACATTCAAATTTCGTCATAAATTGAATACCCATAAATTAAGGAGTGTTCATAAAAATCAATTTTTATATCAATCAATAATTTAGTGTTTGGTTATATGAAATTGAACATTTGGAAATAGTGTTTGAGATAACTAAATTCAATATAGTCCCTACATTTCTACTCTCTTTCATTATGAGACCAATGTTGGCTTCAAATTTCTCATATTGAAACTTCCAGATAAAGTTATCTTCGATAAGTTTTTTAACCTCGACCACCACCATGGTAGAATAGGATAGATTCATTTTTTGTGATTCTTATTTAATTTCATGGTTGTTTTATGGTAGGAAAAAAGTAAGGGAATAAAATTTGGTTTATAAACTATATATTTACATATAATTACAAGAAAATACATATTGATGTGATTAAAGAAAGATATGTAATGATTTTTTATTCAGAAGTAATGGAAGAAATAATTAATATAGTCCAAATGTATTCTTTTATACATTGAATCACCTGTCTTAGACCATCAATAGTGATTTTTGGAACCATCCTTGAATAATAGGTGAGATAATATTATTTTTACTTCATCGTATTCACATTTTTGAGTATAGATGATCGAGTAGAACTATGAGATATATATTAAAAATATAAGAATCAGCATTCCCATAGGGATCGCATCCTTCCATTGAACACATGTGTTATTCTAGAGAATATAACACAATTAAAATGTAAGAAAACATGCCTAAACCCTATGTTCTATTCCTACGGTTCGTATCCCTATATTGGAGAGTCTTGGGTATGTGTATTGAATATTTTTTTAACTTATTTTTAAGTAAAGGTTCTCATTGGTTATATATATTCACATGGATTTCATGGAGACCTCTTACACTATTGGTGGTGGATGTTTCACGGAAACATTAACTTGATAATAATACAAAAAGAATCTAATCACCAGGTTTATTTAATTGGGAAAAAAGACTTTATTTGACCCAAATAAGCTATTATTTATTCAATTTAATTAATGGGAAACATAAAATATTTATTGAGTTCACTATATGGGTGGAAAATGTAGATTTATGGGGAATTAGTGGTAGTAATATGTTAATAACTATTTTGAAATGTATTCTTCACATCCTTCTTATTATATCAATATTCAATGTATTGAGAGTCTTATGAATTAAAAGAATACTTATCATTATAAATTACTCTGACTTTACCAGCAATATAGTAGTTCAATAATGGGTGATATGATGATGGAAATACTGCATATATATAGTTTATAGGCCTTCCTAGTAATATATTTAATGAAAATTTATTATCGAACACCATGAATCTATAGTCTGATATAAGATCTTTATATTAGGTATTAAACATGACTCTTTATATTAGACTCATATCACTCTTGTTATGTCATTGAATTGTTAGGTTATATTTATAAAAGTAAATATCCTTATAGGTAAGACATAGAATGATATGGATCAGAACAGTGTTTATTTTGGAACCATTATCAACTAGTGTTAGATGAAAATAGATATCATTTAGATTTCTAGATGTGTATAAATCCTTGATTTTCAACTATATCTAAATTTTGACATGTTTTTTGTGAATTATATGACCCTTGAAACTAAATAGAAATAGATTTTACATGGTATATAAAATATATAGTGACATTAGTATTAAGAACTTGAGGACAGGAATGAGCCTAAAAAAGGGTACACATAAGTTCAATATAGAGGTAATGGGTGTCCAAAATCGATATTTTGGTATTGATGGCGTGGATATATTTCAAAATATTGAATTTCTATACCCAAGTTATTTATTACTACAACTATAGATAATCCATGGTTTGAGGCTTAGGGTATGAGGATGACTGTGTTGATGACTCCTTCATAGGATAATAATTTCATGGTGTTTTTTGTCTATAGGACACATTTAACGAACCTCTACACATATATTTTTATATTATCACTATTTTTATAGTAATTGTTCTTCTATTTTAAAAATATTGGAATGATCCCTAGATGAGTAAACATCAAAAATAATGTTCCTAGTAATCTCATTAAATCCTCTTTCTTTGGTTCTCAACTATGTATGTAGCTTCAGTGGGAATGACTCTAGGCCATTAGGATCTACAAAGATTTAAACATCTTAAGCCTCTATGTGACCTCCCTAATTATTTATGGGGAACCCAGTTTCATATAAGTTATTCTCAATAGATAATTAGTCTCTTAAGTTGATAAAGATGAATAAGCCATATCATGAAGACTCTTCTTTGGAAAATACTATTTTGGGGTAGTTCACATCCAACTAGTGATGAGGTAATAAATTCGGGACCTTCAAGACCATAATTGTAACCTCTAACATCACTTATTCTAATTTTGTATTTTGTTAGAAATAATTAGTGAGGATCTTATAAGATTGGGACAATTAATATATCATCATATCTATTAGAGTGGGGATTAAGGTCATATCTGGTTGATTCTATTATTAAATTATATTTATATACACTTTTTTGAACAATTGTTGAGTCATATATTGTTTAAATTTCTAAATGTACCCTTCCAAGACATTATTACACAAGAGGAGAAGTAGATACCATGGTCACATGTGCATGGGGTTTTTGAAACATTTATAGCCCAAAGTCAATGATCTCTTGGATCATGTTCTTGAATAAGAAACATCTATGAATATTTTTTCACAACACGTTAGGGGTATTAATCAAAGAAATTATATAGACTGACTTCATTGGGTCACTTGATCTCTAATATTTTAACTATGTTTTTTTCTGGGGTGTTGATAAAAATACCCAAACTGATTATTTTTATAATAAATAAACATTCATTGATTTCATTTGTCATTTTCATTTTATTTTTATCCTTCTTTATTTAGAAATGAGGTAATAATTTCCATTTTTATTTTATGATGAGGTACCAAATGATATTGTATATAATTTGGTTTTGGATATGTAATCATTTCTTGTTTCAGTGTGATAGATTCAATTTTCACACTTCAATATTTATTCATCTTTTTTGTTGGTATCAACCATGATTAGTATTTATAATTAAAAGTAATGTCTTCAACACAATATGGTAATGCTATAAACTCTCCAAATCCACCTAGGTATTTAAATAGAATTGGTGACATCTATAATTTCTCAAAGATATTCTCTCTTAGCACCTCCAATACCTTCTCTTGTATATTATTTATATTTAGAGAATATGGCATGAATTTTGATAAATTGATAAAGTTAAAAACCTGCTCATTTTTAGGATATATTCAATTTTAGAAGTTTAAGATATTTATAATTTATATAATGGATTATATTTGGAAATGAAACATCTATCAGATAGCTTTCCAATTGTTGATTGACCAGAATGATAGATTTCTTTATAAGAATAATATTGTCACCTTTGATGTTTATGTGATACACAGGAGTTATTTAACACGAAATAACTCTAATGATCCAATCATGAGGCCTCAGTGAGATGAAAAATTCAAGATTTAATTCAGTACATCTTCTATATCTATCCATACCTAGGATGTAGGTATCCAAATGTTTTTTAAGGGATGTTTTGGTCCACCCACTAATAATATGGATTCCACTCCAGCTACACTAGTGTGTGTTTACACCATGCGGTTTCTATATAAATTTAAAAGGGATCAATGTAGTCTCAGTGTTCTAGAATAACATTTTATTTGGCATGTAGGTTCTGGGTATAGAGGAAGCATGGGAGGGGAGGTGTCCGACTTTGAATTGTTTCCATAATCTATGATCAATCTGAGATCTATGATGATGAATTTCATGATCTAAAGAATTGAGTCAAATAAAATATACAAAGATAAATTTTCCTTGGAACCCAAGAGAGAAGAGATCAACATATTTTTTTGAAATTAATTTAAATAAATATAATTACCTCTAATATGATTCTTTATTCATTGATACATCTAACCACAAAACCGTAGTGTGCCTTTATTGAAATATAGAGATCAAGGTTTGATCACCTCAAGCAGTGATCCACATGTGATCCACAAAGATATGGACATATCTCAAGGAGTCTCCAGGTTCTGGAACATAAGATCCTTATTACTGCATCATCCGCCTTCGATCACCTTGAGATGCGCTTCCAGAAAATACTCCTTGATCTCGTTGAAAATGACCACTCTCATTTTTTAGAGCATTCTTAGAGAGGGATGAACTCTTTATTCTCGAGGTTTTATCCAAATGTTATGCACAACTATATTTTCATCACTTGGCTGGAGCATTCCTAATAATAGAATAACTTTTACAGGTATTTATTTCAATAGGTTAATAAAAATATAATTTTCAAAAGTTCCCTAATTATTTTATTAATCCAATTAAAACCCCTATATTGAATAATAATATCAATATAATTATTTCATGACATGTGATTAACCTTCAAGTTATAATTATATATTATTTTATCAAATAATATTTAATATTATTATTTCTCACTGGACCTTTAAACTTAGTCATCCAATCCTCCTCAATATTTATCACACCTTCAATAATGACTATTTATTTATTTAACAAATATCACTTCATTATTCTCCGATGAATAAATAAATATTATATTCAAAAAAATAGAAAATATTTATTTATTAACTATTATTCCATGAATATATTCTATAAAAACTATTGATGAAATAAATGTGATCATGAATACATGAGTAATTGTTAAACCACAACTAAAAATAATATTTATTCCACTTTTTAAATAATAAATTATTTAACTGAGATTCTGGATATAATTAGTGTGTGGCCATCTAGGCCTCTTTCTCATTGGAATTAGTTGAACCTTCATGACGTTCAAGGTTTACATCTATCAACACTCGAAGTCACCCATAGGGAAAGTTAATTCATCAATAACATTCCACCTCATACGAACTCTTAGAATGTAATATTACCTCTTTATAATAATATCCCTAATCGATCAGGTTGCAAGTCGATGCCATCAAACTATATGCTCAATATCTATTTCTTAGACTTTCTTGGATATTGACGTTTCCTAGAGAACATCATGGCCATTGATTTATTTAGTTTGTCATTTCCATAAAAGGTCCTTAGATATTAACTTCATTTAATGAATAGAAGGGACAAATCCTTTCCTACATTATTCATTAATGCAATATTACTTGTGATGAACCCACCATATTCGAACTCACTACAAACATATGTTCTCATAGTTTTAATCAATACCTAAAAGTACGTAACTCATAGTATCTATTAATAATAATCATAAAGTCTAAGGACTAATATACACATCTACATATAGGAACATCCAATGACACTTATAGTGTGGATTTCTTTTTTTTCATGTCTCGTTCTCATAATATCATACTAGATATTACCAAGGGTGCACACCATGATTAGGTGCCTCAATATCCTATAAGTCTCCTTCCCAGATAACCTATATAAGTTTTGTCCCATAAAATGATATCATTCTTCCATAGAACATATATATTCAAGAATATTGTCATGGTAATTCTAGGTTATCATCTTAGTGGGGAACAACTATGATATTTTATTGAGATAGATACTCTTGGGACTATATAAAATACTTTTTCACATAGAATAAAAATAATGATGTGATAATTAGTTAAATAATATTAAAAAAATGAATACATATTTATCCTAAAGTACATAGATATTGTTTCTAGGGCACCAACTGCAACATACTCTCACTTTCACTAGAATAAACTAGTAAGAACCATCAGTCCACTAGCTCTCCCATGGTGTTTATTCTTTTTCATATATTGGCCCTTATTCTCTGGGTACACCACATTCTCTTCCATGGACACTATGCTCATGATAACCTCACCCATTTGATAAAAATCCCTCAAGATTTGGTACTTTCGAATATTTTTATTTTTCTATTGATGTGACCTTCTATCTTTTACAAGATCCTCCACATTATTATTATCAAAATACAAAGTGATAGGGTCTCCACTATTAGGCGGCACGTCATTATCTTGATAAAATTAGAAATTCAAATAGATTCCTTGATTTCATCATAAGACTCTATGTACTCATACTCTTTTATATAATCAATGACAACAAGCTTCATTGAATTCTTCTAGCTCACACCTCCTACATTTTGACTAAAAACATATCATGATTGCAACTTCCGATTTTTCTGATCTCTCTAAAAATCAGCATCTTCATACCCTGTAATGAAAATATCCTCATCTCCCCTATACAGTAGGAACATATCCTTAGTTTTTATTAGATACATAATGATATCCTTAATAGTAGTCAAATTGTTTTCTCTTGGATCATCTTGGTATATACCTACCATGCTCAGTGAATAGGCAACATCAAGTCTAGTACAAAGAATATCATAAATGATTGATAATATTTCTAAATTTTTTGGGATCTTACTCATTTTAGATTTATTCGGTTGTGTTTGGGGACACATTTTCTTAAAAATATGTAAGCCAAGTGACATTGGAACTAATCCCCTCTTGCATTTATCCATACATAATCTCATTATTATCTGGTCAATATATGTACATTGACATAGTCCATGTATGATCCTGGATCTATCATGAATGATATTGATCGCTAGAATGTGAGAGGTTTCACCTTTTTATTTCATTGAAATTATCTTGTTCAGCCATCCCTTAAGTGACCATAATAATGATATGTTTTTGTTCCAATAAGTGATATTTTTTCAATTTATACTACTAGGATAATGACTGCATTCCCACTAAACCATTTGTAAATACATAGCTCACATATATTCTTAATGAAACCAAATTATCTTATAGATTAATTAAATTGAATGATCCATGACTTGGATTCTTTATTTAATCCATAAATGGATCTCTACAACTTCTAAACCCTTTTGGAATCACCTGGTGTCACAAACCCTTTTGGTGGTTTCATATAGAAATCATCCTAAAGGTTCCCATTTTGGAATGTAGTTTTGAAAACCATCATTCAAATTTCATATAGATGGTATTTTTCTATGGAAATTAGGATTATTATGGATTTAAACATGGAAAATGGGTAAAAGGATTCATCGTAGTCAATTCTGTGATGCAATTTAAATCCTTTGGCCACTGGCATTTCATTATGGGTACTAACATTACCTTCCCAATCTAATTTCCTCTTGAATACCCATTTTCACCCAAAATTATTCACATACAATAGTGAATCAACTAGAAAAAAAACATGGTTTTGATGCATCGAATCCATCTTAGAAATCTTCTAGCAATTTTACTGCTTCTAAGCTCTCTACTGCCTCCTTTTAGGAGATAGGTTCATCATTTTCCAATAATAAAGAGTGACCATACTTAATGACTATAAAACCATATCTCTCTAGTTCCCTTACCTCTCATGATATCCTAGATAGTACATGGGTTATAGGAAATACTAATTATAAACAAACCAATAGAAAATATTCTCTTAACAACACATGTTTATCTTGAGATTCAACTTTATTGACGTCAATATTTACCCCACTATCCCTTTTAAAGATTTTATCCCTCTCAAGAAAGACGACATGTCTTCTTATAGTCACATTCCTATCTAAAGATTTTTATAGGTAATATCCCTCTGTTTCCATGGGATACCCATTAATGATACACTTCATGTCCTTGGGTGGTTTCTTGTTATCTGAGAAAGCCTTAACAAATGCCTCGCAACCTCATACACATGTATGTGACAAACTGGGATACCTTCCACTCCATATATCGAATGGAATTCCATTATTTGCTTTAGTTTTCACTCTGTTTAATGTGTATGTTGAAGTTTGTAATGAATTTCCCTAAAAGGATGAAGAAATATCTATATGAATCATCATAAACCTTATCATGTCCAAAAAGGTATGGTTCCTCCTTTCACTAACACCACTCCACTATGGTGTATAAGTTAAAGGGAGTAGAGATAGAATTATATACTCCTATAAAATGTTGATGAAATATTGGTTACGATATTACCATCCTCGATCTAATAAATTCTTATTTATCTTCTTCCAAAGAAGATTCTATACTAAATTCTTGAATGCCTTGAATTTCTCAAAGGACTCAGACTTATAACCCATCAAGTAAATATATACATATATACTCAATTAATTATTACAAGAAATTATGTAAGAATATTCACCTCTATCTTCTATTATAAATGGCCCACATACATTGGTGTGTACCAATACTATAATATTTGTGGCCCTTTTACAAAGTCCACAAAATTGTGGTTTGGCCATTTTATATTATAAACAAGTATGACATCTTTTATGTGGTTTTCGTTTAGAATAGTGAAAATAACCATCTTGGCAGTGCTTTTTTAGGATCTTCTCCTTTATAATACCAAGATGGAGATGCCTCAACTAGGTGTCATATGAGTCATGTCAAACTAATTCATTATCAATTTATAACACCTAGTTTTCATAATTTAATACATACAGACCGTTATTTAAATGTTCCATTCTATAACATATGTTGTCTTTATAAAAAATGACTTTTATTTACAAACATGAAAATAAATCCATCTATATCTAAACATGATACAAATATTTTGTTCCTTGTAATTTTTGGTACATAATGTCACATAACACAAAAATCATCTTGGTTACAAATGAAAGGTTGTAATCACAAGTGGAAAGAGCAGCCATCCTCAAACCGTTGGAATCTCACAGATCCTCAACTCCTCTAGAAATTTTTATAAATATAGTTGGTCCCAGAATTTGGATACAAATGTGAGAACCATAATCTATATCTAATACCCAATGTGTAGAAATGGAATAATTTCACTTGATAATGGAAACACCATTTTCTTCTCTTGCCTCTGGGTGGGATTCCTCTTCCAGTGGCCTGACTTCCCACATGAAAAGAATACTTCCTCCTTTTACTTACCCAGCCTTTGGATATTCTTCATCCTGTTTAGATGGTTCTCGGGGGGATTTAACTAAATATAAATCATAGTCTCATTATCCTTGTCCTTCCACTTCCTATTAACCAAAAGGATTGTTTGTTTTTCACGCCCCATGTCCTTATCCACTAGGATAATCAGGGGAACTAGTTTGGGTAGTCTCATCTCAATATTTATCATATTCAAATTAACAATAAATTTAAAAAAGGCCTTGGGAAGTGATGAGATAATGAGATATGTACACAAATCATATAGAAATATAATCCATAAGATTTTTTTGATGATCAATATATCCAATAACGACAAATTCATGAGGTCTAGATGGAACAGACACTTCAAGATTAGTCGTGAAAAAATCATTGGAGATCTCATACCTCTCTTGTATCATCTTCTTTTGATAGAGATCCCATAGGTGAGATAAAATTTTATAAGCATCTATTTCCTCATGTAGCTTCAAAATATCATAGAACATGGATGATAAAATGAATCATTGAACATACATAGCATCATTCTAATGATTATTGTATAAAGAGTGCTCTTCATCACTCACCCCATTTCCAAGGGAAATTGATAAAGTTTCTTATAACACCTATAGTTTCCTTTCATGGTGATGGATGACCCACTGGTGCCTTTTCAACTCATAGAAGTTAGTGTTGGAGAGAAGGTTTTTCTTCATAAGTATGAATCGCAATGATATGTTTTATGTCATTTTTTGATGTTGTCGCTGCAAATAATATGAGAATAATTTTATAACATTATCTTTATATTTTTAGACAAATAGATAATTTGATATTTATTATTCACCCACTATTTTATCAAAACCTGATATCCCTCACCATTGGATTTAATATATCCCAATTCTTGGATATTATATTGTAAATGATCAATATTCCATTCACATTGCAAAATCATTCCCTGGTCAAGAAAATCCAATTGTTTTAGGTATGAATTCCAAATTCCAATGACATTAACTCATTGTTCCTTGATCTGTTTAGTGGGCTCCCCAATCCTAAATAATTCATTTATATTTCCTCAACCTTTGCCTCTTAGTTACACTAAGTAATACATTGGATGTAATCCCATGATGTCAATGAATTTATGTCAAACCAAAACCTCAAATTAGAATTACCTGATAATTTGATGCACCCCTTCTTTATCTTGTCAAGTACTTTGAACTATGGTCCAATTATAACTAAAGTAATGGAAGTCTATACTGAATTATTAATTTATTGAAGGATTTTATCCTTTATGCATAAACTTTTAATTATTATCTTTTCACATTATTGTAAATATTATGTGGGATATTCTTATGTGATTAACTATGTCTTCGATAATATTTAAGTATTATCCAATTTATTTTAGTTTCGTCTTTCATGCTAATTTATTCGTTAATTATGTGATTGTGGAAAACATCCATAATGAATAACCATGAAAATGAAATATATAAAATAAAGGTTTTGATTATGAACTTTTTTAATGGTTATTTTATTTAGCGGCTGATAAACTAACTGCTGACCTTCGGGAGAAAGTCCTTCTACCATTTAAGGTTTGTGATTACAACTTTCCACCAGTCCACCATTGTATCTCCTTGGATTTCTTTATCCTTGGCTCCTAACATGAACTTCCTCCTCTAGCTTGGAGTCTCCATCCATTAAATATTATTTTACACACATGTAGGTGATCGGTTAAAGGGGGATTACATAAAAGAAACAATGGTCACACATTCCCTACATATTAATGTGGAAAAATTCATGTCGTCCAATAATTTAATTTAATAATAAATTAAAAGGAAACCAATCACATTCAATGGTTTGGTCTAGCTCATGATCATCAACATGCCTGCAATGAATTATATATTTAATAAAACAAGCATTCATTTATTTAATCATTATTATTTTAGATAAATCCCACTCAAATCAATTAATTATTATCTTTAATTAATCAATCCTTTTATCTTAATCCATTTTCTTAATTTCCTTGATATTCTCATCCATAATAATTTTAAAAAAATTAATAAATTCATTTAAAATTAACCATCTACATAAATGTTCCTTTGAAGTAACATGTTGAATATCCCTCTAAATCTACCGAACACATATTATACTCATATACTATTTTTCTCTTGTGACATATAGCATACACGATTTAAAGCATGATATCACATAGTGTACTCCACTAATGATTACATGAATCACAATATTTTTTCCCACCATGGGTCATGATTCAATTCAATAAGGGTAAAAACTTGAAATATGACTTATACGTGATAAGAATATCTAAAACAAGCACAAATTTTAATGGTTTTAAATATGTGTAATTTTTTAGAAGTACGCGACATGGAGTTCTGACTACATGTCATGTACTACCGTCATCGTTTATCCAATGTACACACTTATTAACTCGTCGTGCGAGGTGTACTTTGGAAATATCGGAGTGCATGGCATGTCTAGTGGGACACATGCTATTTTGACTTCAGGTTACATGGTCACCGATTTGCTAATCCATGTATGTGTCACACAGACTGGCTGTGACCCTAAAGGGATAACATGTTGCTTCCTATGGGCCACATGGTGTGTAGTCTAGTAATTGCATGCCTATTTATCTTGGTTAACATGTGGGGTGATAATTTACTAAACCACGTTCCTTTAATGCAATCTTATTGAGTAATTTCCAAACTAATCCTGACAAATTGAGCACAACTACATGGGGTGTAATTCTAATTACATATCATTTACTAATGTCTAACATGGAATAAATACATAGAAATTTTGGATGATATCCTTTATTTAATTTTAATCATAAGATTATTTTTTATATCTAAAAGAAATTATAGTGGAAGAAATACATCACGTTATTAATTTTTAAAATAACTATTAAATAAGAATTAAAAAATTAAATTATAAATATGAAAATCACCAATGATTATTATAGAAATTATACATAATAATATGCCCCCTCTAATACCAATTTTATGTTCCAGGCACAGCGGAAGCATTGGATGGGCGATGCCTGAATCTGAATTTTTTCTATAATCAATGACCAATCTGAGATCTATAATGATGAATATCTTGATCTATGGAATTGAGTGATTGAAAATAAACATAGAATAATTTCCCTTGGAATCCAAGAGACAAGAGATCAACATAATATGTTCATAATTATTTTAACTAAATTTAATTACCACTATGGTGATTATTTCTTCATTGATGAATCCTACCACTTATCTATAGTTCTCCTTCATTGAATTATAGAGATCAAGGTTATATCTCCTTTATATGTGATCCACACATACTTCACAAATCTACATACATCGTCGAAGGAGTCTTCGGGTGCTATAATAGAATATACAGAGGCTTGCATCACCTTCCTTTAATCACCTTGAGAATCACTTTCAATGCATTCTCCTTTATCAGGTGGAGGAGGATTTCTCTTATTATTAATATCATTCTTTGGGAGGAAAGAACACTCTAGGCTTGATAGGTTTTCTCCAAATGTTTTGAACACCGATATTCGGGTCACTTGGCTTGCGCTTTTCTAATAAGAGAATAATATAACAAGTCATTCATTTCACTAGGGTAATAATAAAATAATTTTAATAGGTTCCATAGTTATTTTATTAATCCTAGTGAAACCCCCATGTCAAATAATAAAAACAATATCATTATTTCCTCACATGTTCTTATCCAACAAGTTATAATTAAATATTATTTAGTTATATAATATTTAATATTAGTATTTCTCATTAGAACTTTAAACATGGTCCTCCAATCCTCCTCAATATTTATCATGCTGTGAATAAGGAATATTTATTTATTAAATAAATATCACTACATTATTCACCGATAAATAGATAAATATTATATTCACCAAAATAGAAAATAAATATTTTTTTATTATTATGGCCACAATATATTCTATTGAACAACTAGTTACAGAATAAATGAAATCAGGAATATGTGAATAATTATTAAACCACCACTAGGAATAATAT
Organism: Viscum album; assembly: GCA_963277665.1. NCBI lineage: Eukaryota > Viridiplantae > Streptophyta > Magnoliopsida > Santalales > Viscaceae > Viscum > Viscum album. The sequence goes on along the minus strand of OY728127.1, from coordinate 521,182,171 downwards.
TTATTCAACTTGTTATATAATAAATTATTTAACTGATATTCTGGATACACTTAGTGTGTGGCCCTCTAGGCCTTTTTCCCAGTTGCATTAGGAAAACCTAGCTAAAGTCCCAGGTTATCATCAAAAACCTCGTAAGGTTCCCATATTTAACAAAGTTAATGTTTCAAAAAAAATTACCTCATATTAATTCTTATATGTAATATAATCCCTTTATAACAATTACAACAATCGAGCGGGTTTCACGCTAGTTCCATCAACATATATGTTTGATATCTCTTACATTCGACTTTCTAGAAATAGAAGATGCCAAGTGTAAAACATGTCCATGTATTTATTTAGGATATATCATTTCTTTCAAAGGTATTGAGATATTAACCTCCATTATTGAACAGAAGGGATAAATGTAACACCCGAGATTTTTATGAGTAATATTTTGTTTTTTATATATCATCAAAGGAATCTTTCACTACATACTCGCTTGGCTTACTTTACACGCAATCGCGACCTTCCTCGATAGCTTGCGTCGTACGCAATACCGAGTTTCACTAAACAACGATATGCTATTAAAACTAGCCGTTATGAATAGTAATAACCACTTTTTGAAATTTTATAAATTTTATTTTTTAAAATGGACTTCATTTTTGGATTCGGAATACCGAAATTATCCTAGGGTAAAATTTTGGTATTTTTCTGAAAACTTTCAATTTTTGATGAATAGTGAAACCACTAAGTGGTAGGTTAAAAACTGAATTTTGCATAAAACTTAATTTTACCGCTTCTGTGAATTGAATTTCAAAAATCCGAGAGACACGGTTGATAGCAGTAAGTAAAATGTGGTTCAATGAGATAAAAATAATTTTTGGTGAATAGTAACTTTTTACTTTTTTTTACCGCGGTTAATAGTAAATAGGGTAACTAAGGGTAAATATGATATTACTATTACCCTAACACATGTCCTAATTCTATTGGATAAGTGTAATTCGACCAAAAACAACCTTATGAATAAAATATGACCATTTAGGCCCACTTGGGTTAGATTAGGACATTTATTATTAATTTATTTAAAGAAGGGTTAAAATAGTTAAAATCAAAGTTTAATAAGTAAATAATTTTTAATATGGGGTTATACATAAGATAAATTCTACTATAAATATTCATTAGAAAGAAAAAAAGATTTCCTACATAATGGTATTTTATTTATAATTTTTAGACCTTAAATAATTTAATTTATTTATGACACAATTATGATGCAGTAATTATCTTATTTATGAAATATTGACATAATTGATGTTATAAACACCAAAATAAATTTAATTTGAGACTTTTTATGAATTACACAAATTTTCTAGGTTACTATGATATATTAGTGTTGATTTAATCAACTTGGTTCGAACATATAATTCTGTTATGACTTTCACAAAAATCATATATCAAATAGTGTCAAAATTGAAACAAAATAGTTTTTAAATAAAATATTATATTATTAATTGTTATTTTATTCCTAAAAATCTAAGGGTCGGCCAAATGACTTAGATAAGGATATATATATTAATAATAAACAATTTGGGGTTCGTTTGGCATGTTATAGTAAGTGTATTAACCATATAGTGAAAGAAAACAAAAAGACATGGTAAAAGTTAAATTATTTAACTTAGAGTTAAATCTAATTGATAAGGTTAAAATAATACCCTAAACTTGTCTAAATCCTATTGGTTGATAGGATTTAGACCCTTCCCCACTTTAGCTTCGAAATAAGACCCTTTGGAACCATTATAAACCGATTTTGACTTTAATATAAAATAATATTTTGAGATATTCCTAAGCTGCCCCTCTCCTCCCTTATAAAAGGGCACCTCCTCCCCCTCCTCCTCACACGAAATTGAGCACTAAAGCTCCGCCAACCCCTGACATTTTCTCCTCTCCACTTCCCTAGAATAATCCTAGAGGTCCTGGTCTTCTTCAAAGACCAATATTAGTTCCCTAAGTGGAGGATTCAAAGAAGCGTTCCAAAGAAGAGGTAATATCCATTACCGATCTTTTCAATTTCTTTCTTCTTCAACTTCTTCTTCTTTAGTTGTTTCATGATAAAGTAATAACATCAGTATTACTTACATACTGTTATGTTATTATAAATATGAAACAACCCTAATTCACCTTCTATCCATCCTACGGAAAAATGAAATCACCGCGCGTGCGTACGTACGGAATACCGTCTCCACGCCGTGGTGTAATCCATTTTCCACCATCACTTTACAAGGATGGGTATAATGGTGTAATGAGTAACTATTTATTATTATTATAAAGTAATATTGATACTGAAATAATATATATATATATACTCCAATACAATTCCACGATCATAGGAATGATATCATCACTCGTGCGTACGTACGGAATACTGTCTCCACGATGTAAAGCGACTCGTTCTACATGATCATCATTACATAATAATTATATAAATGAATTGAATGAATAAATATGATATATGTTACACTAATACCATTCTGGATATAAGGTATCTATAACCATAAAAGAATAATAAGAATTTATTCGGAAAAACACGCATAAGAACAAAAGGCAATAAAGACCCGAGTAACAAGTAACAATGAAATATTACTAACAAGAAGCTAAGAATATGACCATATATGATATCATATCAATATGTATGATTCTGGAATAATTCAATAACATTATTTAAACCATTATACAGGAGCTTCAGACACGTACAAAGCAAATCGGACCTAAGGTAAGGGAAAATACCACAATCTCATTTTTATCCGAGATTGTTTATTCGTAAGTATTTACTGGGGTGTATTTTATCATCCACATAAATGTTCCCTCAATATGTAATATTGTTTCCATCCACTTACAATAGTTCAAATCCAATTTTACCCTTCGGTTAGTTTTTAGTAAAGAATATGAAAGTTATCTTTTGTCGTTTTTTTCGTACGAGGTACTTTTTGACTTTTCCGACAAAGGTACGAAGAATGTTTTTTTGAACTTATACGGCATGTATGGATTTTTAAAACATTATTTCCAAGAAGATTCCTTTACAATTTTTAAAGTTTATTTTTAATCAACTTCTTTTATTTTAAAGTCGTATGACATGTTATGAAAGGAAAAATGTTTTTTGAAGAAGAAAGGATATTTTCCTCAAGATTGGAGTTCAAGTGTTTTATCAAAATTATTTTCCATCTAAGATATTAAAGGGTTCTGTTTTTATCCCTATTATTACATTGATTTGATCATGTTGTGATTGAATTATTTTTATGAATTCCTTTATCTTGTATGAATTGTTTTATGATGTCATGATGTTTAAGATTCCAATTTGTATTACATGGGTTATGCAATGATGTATGATTTATTATTATGTGGCACACATAAGAAAGGATTCATTATAAGATGGGTGGGACCTATATCTCCCTCCAATGCATTGGGTAAAGATTTTATATCACATGAGATAGACATGGCTGGAACGAAAGGTTATTTCGGTTCAGTGATACAGGACTGAAACGAGGAGTGAACTCGGTTTAGAAAGGGACTTTGTCCACTAAGATAGTCTTGGAAATGAGTCATGACTAACAAGAAATGATTTTCCATGATTATGTGTGCATGCCACAAAGTTTAAAGTTTCATGTTATGATTATGGGGATCTCATTTTCACTTCTATGATTTATTCCATGTTAAGATATTATGATCTCTTTTGCAGGTTATGATTTTCAAAAAGATATGATATGATTTTTATTTCCTTTATTTGCCCTTGCTGAGCATTTGAGCTCACCCTTTTTTGTTTTCTTTTCCCCAGGTCAGGAAGATGGATATTAAGTAAAATATGCTAAAAGGGACCCTAGATATGATGAAATAAATGGGAGACACTATAGAAGATTTATGAACCAGTTGTTTATGTTTCCCAGTTTCTAAAGACACTATACCTATACGGTCCTTTGTGGTTTTGTTATATGTTGTAATAAGTGTGCTTCAAATTTTATGTATTAACAATGTATGTAAAGTATGGGTCGTTATAGTTGGTATCAGAGGAAAGGTATATTCAACCTTTGGAAACTAGGATGTGAAAGCCTTAGTAAGAACCCTACGGATAAGTCTACGCATAGAACACAATCTTAGTGTTTTAGAAATGGCCATGAATACCCTAGGATAAAACCTTAAGTGTGAAATTTTATCCTTGATTATGTGGTTTTCCTATTATAATTAGTGTTGCTCACACTATTCTTCTTGGTTTTAGTCAATGGATGGAACCCGAAGGAACCGTGTTAATGCGGAATGCGTTGGGAAATGCAATGATTGTCCCCCTGAGCAACCAAACGATATGGGAGCTGGAATGCAAAATCTTATAGCCATGCTCACTCAACTTTCTCAAGCTATGAATCATGCAGGACTTCCAAACAAGCAAAGGAAGGATCAACATTCTGTTGAATCCTTCATGAGGCAGCGTCCACCTTCTTTCAGTGGGTCTACTGATCCATTAGTTGCTGAACAATGGATTAGTACTACTGAAAAGATATTTTCAGTTCTTCAATGTTCTGAACATGATAATGTCATCCTAGCAGTGTATCGCTTGGAAGGAGATGATGATCAATGGTGGAATCTTATTAATAATACGAGGCAAAGGGATGAAATTGAGTCTATGGAATGGGACGAGTTCAAGAACTTATTTTTCAATAAGTACTTCCCTCGTATTCTCCGAACAAAGATGGAGAAAGAGTTTCTTGAACTGAAGCAAAGGGATGATGAATCTGTTGGTACCTATGAAGCAAATTTTACAAGACTTGCAAGGTACGCTTCTGGTATTATTATCCAACCTGAGAGTAAGATCGATCGATTCTTTAGTGTCTTAAAACCAAGTCTTCGAAGGGCGTTAGCCATAAGGGACTTCAATAGCTACGAGGAAATCGTTTGATGTGCTCTCAAAGTCGAGATGGAGATTGGAGTAACCCATCAGTCACATGGGTTTGATAAGAAGAGGAAGATGGAATTCAAAGGAAAATCTAAAGAGCACACTTAAAAGAAGATGAACTTTCCCTTATGCTCAAAGTGTGGAAAGAAACATGGAGGGAGTTGTCTTAAAGGGACAAGTAAATGTTTTAAATGTGGAAATGAAGGTCATCGGGCATTTGAATGCCGCGATAATGGGAAGAAGATGTCTAATGATGCAAAAAAAGGAAGTGATACACAGAATGAACCTACTACACTTCAATGTTTCAAGTGCAAGGAGATGGGGCATTATGCCAATCAATGCCCAAATCCAAGGGTTGATGATGATGGTCGACGTCAACAAAATCTTAAGGCTAAAGACAAAGGAAAGTCACATGAAATTTCTATCAATGATGTGGGGTATGATAACAATGTGGTGAAAGGTACACTTACCATCCACTCTAAAGTAGCAAATGTTTTATTTGATTCTGGATCCACCCACTCTTTTATTTCTAAAGAATTTTCTAAGGGTATCACCGTATTACCTCAACAATTAGATGTTGAGTTAGCTGTGACAACACCTAATGGCACAACAGTCGCATAAAAAGTTTATAATTCTTCTCCGATCAAAGTTTGTGGGAAAGTGCTTCCTGCAAATCTTGTGATCCTTCCTTTAGTGGAATTTGATGTGATTCTTGGAATGGATTGGCTTTCTCTACATGGAGATCATATCAATTTCCAAATAAGGGAAGTCACATTTCATATTACAGATCAATCTACGATCGTCTATCGATGCAAGAATGAATATAACCTTCCAGTGGAAATTCCTTCCATCTTATGGGTCTTGATTCCACTAAATGAAGGTTATTTATCTCAAATGGTTGGTGAGAAACTCACGATTAAGAATATGCCCATCGTACGGGAGTTTTATGATGTCTTTCCGGAGGAATTACAGGGTCTTCCACCAAATTGTGAAGTTGAGTTTTCAATAGAACTCGTACCGGGTGCTTTGCCTATTTCAAAGACACCTTATAGAATGGCCCCAATTGAGTTGCAGGAATTGAAGAAGCAACTCCAGGAGAATCTTGATAAGGGATTCATACGCCCTAGTCCGTCACCTTGGGGATCACCTGTTCTATTTGTTAAGAAGAAAGATGGATCAATGAGACTCTGCATTGATTATCGAGAACTTAACAAGATCACTATCAAGAACAAATATCCTCTCCCACGCATTGATGACTTATTTGACCAACTACGCGGAGCTCAATACTTTTCCAAGATTGATCTTCGTTCAGGGTATCATCAATTAAGGGTCAAAAGGGAGGATATACCAAAGACGACTTTCCGTACAAGGTATGGACACTATGAATTTATAGTGATGCCATTTGGTCTTACTAATTCCCCTGCTATCTTCATGGATCTAATGAATAGAGTCTTTAGAGACTATCTTGATCAATTTTTGGTAGTTTTTATAGACGATATTCTTGTCTAGTCAAAGAGCAAGGAAGAGCATGAAGATCACTTGAGAATTATAATGAAGACCCTGAGAAAGGAGAAGCTTTATGCCAAATTTACCAAGTGTGAATTTTGGCTTCAAAAAGTTGCATTTTTGGGTCACATAATCTCAAAAGAGGGGATATTTGTGGAACCAGCAAAAACAGAGGTTATCGAAAGATGGTCAAGACCAACAATAGTAACTGAGATCCGAAGTTTTCTTGGTTTGGATGGATATTATCGACGTTTTGTAAAGGATTTTTCACGATTATCTAATCCACTCACCAAGTTGACTCGGAAAGGAGTTAAGTTTGTTTGGACAGAGGAATGTGAAGAGAATTTCAAGGAGTTGAAAAGAAGGTTATCCAGTGCACCTGTGCTCACACTACCTTGTAGTGGAGAAAGGTTTGTGATCTACAGTGATGCATCCAAGAAGGGATTGGGGTGTATTCTTATGAAAAATGATATGATGATAGCTTATGACTCACGACAGATGAAAATCCATGAGCAAAATTACCCAACACATGATTTGGAGTTAGCTGCTGTAATCTTTGCATTAATGATTTGGAGGCATTACCTTTATGGTGAAAGGTGTGATATTTATACTGATCATAAAAGTTAAAAGTATATTTTCACACAAAAGGAGTTGAATATGCGTCAAAGAAGATGGTTGGAGCTAATTAAGGATTACGACTGCTCAATCCATTACCACCCTGGGAAAGCAAACAAGGTGGCAGATGCATTAAGTCGAAAAGACCATGCTAGTTTATCCATGATGAGGATCACAAAGGATCTAATATTTATGGATTTACAAAGGATGGATCTTGGAATTATAATGGAAGGGGAAAAATCTTATCTTTCTCAAATGAATGTTCAACCATCTATACATGCGAAGATTAAGGAGGCACAAAAAGAAGATGTCGAGTTACAAAAGAAGGTGAGAAATGTTCCTGAATTCAACCTTGATTGTGATGGGATAATAAAGTTTAGGAATCGGGTTTGTGTTCCTCCCATCCCTGAATTAAAGAAGGAGATACTGGATGAGGCTCATAGTTCTTCATTCTCTATTCATCCTAGAAGCATGAAGATGTATAGGGACCTGAAAGAGTACTTCTGGTGGGATGTCATGAAAAGAGATGTTGTTGAATATGTCTCTCGATGCTTGGTTTGTCAACAAGTTAAAGCTGAGAGACAGAAGTATAAGGGGATGTTACAACCATTACCCATACCCAAATGGAAATGGGAAAACATCACTATGGACTTTGTCACAGGACTTCCTAAAACATCCAAAGGCAATAATGCTATCTGGGTCATAGTTGATCGTCTTACAAAGTCTTCACACTTCATTACTATTAGAGAGGATTTCTCTCTAGATCAGCTTGCCAGGATATATGTAAAGGAAGTGGTAAGATTTCATGGAGTACCACTTTCTATTATATCTGATCGGGATCCGAGATTTACCTCGAAGTTCTAGCAAAGTCTTCAGCATACTCTGGATACAGAGTTGAGTTTCAGCACTGCTTATCATCCCCAGACAGACGGTCAGTCTGAGAGAACAATTCAAACCCTAGAAGATATGTTGAGATCTTGCTCTATGGATTCCAAAGGAGGTTGGGATCAACACCTACATTTGGTGGAATTTTCTTATAATAATAGCTTTCACTCCAGTATTCAGATGGCTCCTTATGAAGCTCTCTATGGAAAGAAATTCAGGACTCCAACTTGCTGGGATGAAGTTGGGGAAAGAAAGCTATTAGGACCTGATCTCGTTGATGAAATGGCAGAAAAGGTCAGATCTATTCAACCAAACATAAGAGCATCTCATAGTCAACAGAAAAGTTATGCCGACAACCGAAGAAAAGACCTAGAGTTTGAAGTGGGTGATAAAGTGTTCTTACGAATATCTCCATGGAAGAGGGTTATGAGATTTGGAAAGAAGGGGAAGTTGAGCCCTAGATATATCGGTCCTTTCGAAATACTGGATCGTGTTGGAAAGGTAGCATACCGATTGGCGCTTCCACCGAATCTCTCTCAAGTTCACAATGTGTTCCATGTATCTCTCCTGAGAAAGTACATACCTGATCCTTTACATGTACTCAGCTCAGAAGTTGTACCGCTGGAGCAAGATCTTTCTTATGAAGAACAACCGATAGAGATTCTAGATCGTAGCGAAAAAGTCCTAGGAAACAAGACCACTCGATTGGTGAAAGTTTTATGGAGGAACCACCAACTTGAAGAAGCTACATGGGAGCTTGAGGATATGATGAGGGAGATGTATCCTCATCTGTTTGTTACAAAGTGACGAATTTTGAGGGCGAAATTATTTTTAAGGGGGGTAGAAAGTAACACCCGAGATTTTTATGAGTAATATTTTGTTTTTTATACATCATCAAATGAATCTTTCACTACATACTCGCGTGGCTTACTTTACACGCAATCGCGACCTTCCTCGATAGCTTGCGTCGTACCCAATACCGAGTTTCACTAAACAACGATATGCTATTAAAACTAGCCGTTATGAATAGTAATAACCACTTTTTGAAATTTTATAAATTTTATTTTTTAAAATGGACTTCATTTTTGGATTCGGAATACCGAAATTATCCTAGGGTGAATTTTTGGTATTTTTCTGAAAACTTTCAATTTTTGATGAATAGTGAAACCACTAAGTGGTAGGTTAAAAACTGAATTTTGCATAAAACATAATTTTACCGCTTCTGTGAATGGAATTTCAAAAATCTGACAGACACGGTTGATATCAGTAATTAAAATGTGGTTCAATGATATAAAAATAATTTTTGGTGAATAGTAACTTTTTACTTTTTTTTACCACGGTTAATAGTAAATAGGGTTACTAAGGGTATATATGATATTACTATTACCCTAACACATGTCCTAATTATATTTGATAAGTGTAATTCGACCAAAAACAACCTTATAAATAAAATATGACCATTTAGGCCCACTTGGGTTAGAGTAGGACATTTATTATTAATTTATTTAAAGAAGGGTTAAAATAGTTAAAATCAAAGTTTAATAAGTAAATCATTTTTAATATGGGGTTATACATAAGATAAATTCGACTATAAATATTCATTAGAAATAAAAAAAGATTTCCTACATAATGGTATTTTATTTATAATTTTTAGACATTAAATAATTTAATTTATTTATGACACAATTATGATGCAGTAATTATCTTATTTATGAAATATTGACATAATTGATGTTATAAACACCAAAATAAATGTAATTTGAGACTTTTTATGAATTACACAAATTTTCTAGGTTACTATGATATATTAGTGTTGATTTAATCAACTGTTTTCGAACATATAATTCTGTTATGACTTTCACAAAAATCATATATCAAATACTGTCAAAATTGACACAAAATAGTTTTTAAATCAAATATTATATTATTAATTGTTATTTTATTCCTAAAAATCTAAGGTTCGGCCAAATGACTTAGATAAGGATATATATATTAATAATAAACAATTTGGGGTTCGTTTGACATGTTATAGTAAGTGTATTATCCATATAGTGAAAGAAAACAAAAAGACATGGTAAAAGTTAAATTATTTAACTTAGAGTTAAATCTAATTGATAAGATTAAAATAATACCCTAAACTTGTCTAAATCCTATTGGTTGATAGAATTTCGACCCTTCCCCACTTTAGCTTCTAAATAAGACCCTTTGGAACCATTATAAACCGATTTTGACTTTAATATAAAATAATATTTTGAGATATTCCTAAGGTGCCCCTCTCCTCCCTTATAAAAGGGCACCTCCTCCCCCTCCTCCTCACACCAAATTGAGCACTCAAGCTCGGCCAACCCCTGACGTTTTCTCCTATCCACTTCCCTAGAATAATCCTAGAGGTCCTGGTCTTCTTCAAAGACCAATATTAGTTCCCTAAGTGGAGGATTCAAAGAAGCGTTCCAAAGAAGAGGTAATATCGATTACCGATCTTTTCAATTTCTTTCTTCTTCAACTTCTTCTTCTTTAGTTGTTTCATGATAAAGTAATAACATCAGTATTACTTACATACTGATATGTTATTATAAATATGAAACAACCCTAATTCACCTTCTATCCATCCTACGGAAAAATGAAATCACCGCGCGTGCGTACGTACGGAATACCGTCTCCACGCCGTGGTGTAATCTATTTTCCACCATCACTTTACAAGGATGGGTATAATGGTGTAATGAGTAACTATTTATGATTATTATAAAGTAATATTGATACTGAAATAATATATATATATACTCCAATACAATTCCATGATCATAGGAACGATATCATCACTCGTGCGTACGTACGGAATACCGTCTCCACGATGTGAAGCGACTCGTTATACATGATCATCATTACATAATAATTATATAAATGAATTGAATGAATAAATATGATATATGTTACAATAATACCATTCTGGATATAAGGTATCTATAACCTTAAAAGAAGAATAAGAATTTATTCGGCAAAACACGCATAAGAACAAAAGGCAATAAAGACCCGAGTAACAAGTAACAATGAAATATTACTAACGAGAAGCTAAGAATATGACCATATATGATATCATATCAATATGTATGATTCTGGAATAAGTAAATAACATTATTTAAACCATTATACAGGAGCTTCGGACACGTACAAAGCAAATCGGACCTAAGGTAAGGGAAAAAACCACAATCTCATTTTTATCCGAGATTTTTTATTCGTAAGTATTTACAGGGGTGTATTTTATCATCCACATCCATGTTCCCTCAATATGTAATATTGTTTCCATCCACTTACAATAGTTTAAATCCTATTTTACCCTTCGGTGAGTTTTTAGTAAAGAATATGAAAGGAATCTTTTGTCGTTTTTTTCGTACGAGGTACTTTTTGACTTTTCCGACAAAGGTACGAAGAATGTTTTTTTTAACTTATACGGCATGTATGGATTTTTAAAACATTATTTCCAAGAAGATTCCTTTACAAGTTTTCAAGTTTATTTTTAATCAACTTCTTTTATTTTAAAGTCGTATGACATGTTATGAATGGAAAAATGTTTTTTGAAGAAGAAAGGATATTTTCCTCAAGATTGGAGTTCAAGTGTTTTATCAAAATTATTTTCCATCTAAGATAATAAAGGGTTCTGTTTTTATCCCTATTATTACATTGATTTGATCATGTTGTGATTGAATTATTTTTATGAATTCCTTTATCTTGTATGAATTGTTTTATGATGTCATGATATTTAAGATTCCAATTTTTATTACATGGGTTATGCAATGATGTATGATTTATGATTATGTGGAACACATAAGAAAGGATTCATTATAAGATGGGTGGGACCTATATCTCCCTCCAATTCATTGGGTAAAGATTTTATATCTCATGAGATAGACATGGATGGAACGGAAGGTTATTTCGGTTCAGTGATACAGGACTGAAACGAGGAGTGAACTCGGTTCAGAAAGGGACTTTGTCCACTAAGATTGTCTTGGCAATGAGTCATGACTAACAAGAAATGATTTTCCATGATTATGTGTGCATGCCACAAAGTTTAAAGTTTCATGTTATGATTATGGGGATCTCATTTTCACTTCTATGATTTATTCCATGTTAAGATATTATGATCTCTTTTGCAGGTTATGATTTTCAAAAAGATATGATATGATTTTTATTTCCTTTATTTGCCCTTGCTGAGCATTTGAGCTCACCCTTTTATGTTTTCTTTTCCCCAGGTCAGGAAGATGGATATTGAGTAAAATATGCTAAAAGGGACCCTAGATATGATGAAATAAATGGGAGACACTATAGAAGATTTATGAACCAGTTGTTTATGTTTCCCAGTTTCTAAAGACACTATACCTATACGGTCCTTTGTGGTTTTGTTATATGTTGTAATAAGTGTGCTTCAATTTTGAAGTATTAACAATGTATGTAAAGTATGGGTCGTTATAATAAATCCTTTCTCGCATTATTCATTAATTCCATATTTCTCATGACCCACCCAATGTATCTTACCTCACCACGAACATATGTCATCAATCTTTTTTCAATACATCAAAGTATGTGGCTCATAATATCCAATAATAATAATCTTAATGTTTAATTACCAATACACAATTCATTAGATAGCAACATCCAATGAAACTTATAATGTGGATTACCTATTGTTGGGTCTTGTTCTTATAATATCATACTGGATATTACCAATGGAGTATGCCATAATAAGGTTCCTTGGAGTCTTATCAGTCTCCACCCCTGATAGATTTTATAACTTGAGTCCTAAAAAATGATATAATCTGGCCATATAACATATATATTGAAGAATAGTGTCATATCACTACTGGGTTCTCAATATAGAGGGGAACTACTATGACCTTTTAGTGCGATAGATACTCATGAGACATTATCAAATTCTATGTCACATATAAGAACAATCATGATGTGATAAGTAGTTAATTAATATTAAAAACAATTAATACATGTTTATCACTAAGAAAATAGATGTTTGTTCCCAAGCACCAACTCCAATATGGCTAAGGTCTGAGTGGTTCTATTTGGTGGAACCTAATAATCTCATCTCACCTATGAAAAGTACTGATAACCATATTGCATCAACCTTAGGTAACTCGCATTAAATGGTGTTGGTTTTTTGTCTCATGGAGGTAATTATTGTGAATCCATGGTATTTGGTGTTATATAAATTGATTTTCTAGTCTCAATGTACACATAATTACAAGAATATACTTTTCAGGATGAATAGATTCTTCTTAATAAAGGGTATTCATCATAGGAGTGATATTTTCCTCATCCAGGGAGTTTAAATCTATAGGTGTATTAACTTCAACAAATTCGACATTGAGTCATGTTTACTTATCATACTAAAATTCACACTATGATATTTCTCCTAGGATGAAAAATGACCATGATCCTAAAGTAGGGTGTTGGATGTAGATGTATATATACCTTTTAATTAATTCTTAGTTATATAATTCTGATTAGACTATACCTGAGTGATTGAAATAGTTCCCAAATCATTATTCTATATCTGATTCTCGGTGTTCATTAACTCTTAATGAATTTCAATATGAATAAAATTTACCAAATAATCCTCTTCATTGAGTTCTTATACATTAGATTCATGATTCTCAGTACTTACAGGGTTATAGTCAACAATATTCACAAATTTTAATTTGGTAGTGTGAATCAAATTAACATCATTTTTATAGTATTAAGGGGTTCTTCATCCTCTAAATATTATTTGGGGAAAATTATTAATTATCCTTGATTTTATTTATTTTAGTGAATTTTTTGACTATAATCCCATAAGATATTCCATTATATAACCTCAATGTTTCCCCAAAATAGTTCTATGGATTTAAATATTTAGTGAATCCCAAATGAAATTCTCAAAACATGATCCTATAAATTAATTTGAAACAAGAAAATTCACATCATAAATCTACATGGGTTCAAATTATGAAGTTATACAGAGTATTGAGAAGTAAAAATTCCTCCAAGGAGGGGGTGGTAAATATGTCTATATACCTATAGTATGGTGTAGAATTTTATTTTATATAATCATAACCATTCTTTGCTGTGGATTTTATGATTCCATGGGTGTACTAGAGGTAAACATAACACCACCCATGTGGACTAGGGATAATTTTTTTCTATCAAAGAGGGTTATTCACTGGATTAATTAGAATTTGTATATTTTATCTTGGCATAATATTGATACAACTCACTTCATGGGAAACAATTTCTTACTGATAATAGTTTCCTTGAAATACAGTTTTCACCTTACATAATTGGGAGTCCCATTTTAATATCATAATACACAAGTTAGTTAATGGCTAATAGCTAATGATTATGCCTTTTCTAGGATTGAGGAATGGTGTGATTTTATTATAGATACCAACTTGTGTCTACAAATAAATGAATTGTTACATGGAATGAAGTGATAAAATTTCAATATTCATTCCCTGAGGAACCTAAATTACCTGTGATTAAAGTGGAATATTGATCTTTGTATTCCACCCAACCCTTAATGTATATGTATGATGGAGTATTAATGAATTTTTGGTAGAATTAATTCAAAATTCATAGTTAGTAATTTTTGAGAGACACACTCAATTTTTTATTTAGTAATTCGAGCCACTTTAAAGGGGTATGGGTTGACCTGGTATTTTAGTATATCCAATTCCTTTAAATGGTTAGAAAACTCCACATAATAGAGATTAATGGACTTAAGATATTGTAGACTCTCTCATAGGGTGTGAAAATGGTATGGTATACATTCCTACATCAATCTAATGAAAATTTCAGACTAAGAAGGAACCATTGGTAAAAATTACTGATATTCTACCATTGACTACTTATTTTAACATTAAAATTGTGTTTTCTTCATTCTAAATGGGTGTATATTCAATATTATCTAACCATAGTGGTCATTTCAATATATTTTTTTAAGATGAATGGGAAAATTATAAGCTTTTTCATCAACATCCAAGTTTGGATATCTCAATGGAAGAGTAGATGACGATTGTTTCCTCACATTAAATATTACCTATCAGGAGACACTATTTATTAATGATGAGTTATATGGTGTTGAAGGTGTCAGGACCCATCCTCTAGGGCCCATGTCGTGACTACCCCAAGCCCTCCTTCTATAGGCCAGGGGCTGGCGACTATAACTGAAAGGCGTATTCCCTAAAATGGGAAGGCATTACCTTTATAACCTATAAACTAATACAAACCAAGCGCACAACAAGATACAAGAAAAAAGTAAACTATATAGTAAATAGGGTGCATACTAAATGTAAAGGGGCCAAAATACAATCCCAACTAAAAATTACGAGTAAAACCGAAATTTACAAGTAAAACTCGAAACAGCTATTCTGAACACCCACCAAGGATCCTACCAGGAGGGTAGGTACAGCTCTAAAACTATCTTCTCTGCAGTATTCCTCATCTAATGTTCACATCCTAGCAGCCTAGTTCTGGTACCGTCATCCTCAGTCAGTGTTGTTCGTCATCTCCACAAGACACAGTAAGGTTTGGGTGAAGCCTGTGTCGGGGTGAGTATAACAATACTCACTAGGGATCTCGTGACCCCTGAAGGTCTCTAAAAATCCACAAAGGATAAACCAAAAATCATGAAATAAACTCTACTGAGGTATATTCCCATAAATATACCTAAGTTATCAAGATATACTTGTTTGGTACAGGGAGGTAGAATATCACAAAGGTTACACCAGGAGGGTAAAAGTACCACACATGTAACACCACGAAGATGAAAGTACCACAAAGATAAAAGACTTAGTTCAAAAAGAGTCTCAGCTCAAACCAGGTTTTTAATGAAGTGTAGAAGTACATATGATTATTCGCAAAGCTAAATCATCTCATTCTTGTCAAGATGAACTGCTTTTGACCATACGGAGTCTGACCCACATAGGATCAATAGGTACTAACCCCAGCAATGACCCACACAAGATCTGACCCACACAAGATTGGTGTCTTCTGACCCACAAAGGATCGTAGAACACTGACCCATGCAGAATCAGTGCTGACCCACATAGGATTGCTCTGTACTAACCTTTGTATGATCTGTCTCCGACCACTGCCTCACTACCAGCCACTAGATACCTGCTCATTGCATTCTTGAATATAGGATAACTGCTCCTCAAGCCATTGTTTATATTTCAATCGGTACAAAGTTCCACGAAGAAGAATCCCAAAGGCCTGTCACATAAAAAGGGACCCGACGTGATAGACGGCGCATCAATTAGACACTCGGTCTGTATGTTATTAGCGTTTCTGTTCTGAGGGCCCGGTTGGATTTGGGTTCGATCCAACTCGGTCGTACATCAACATTATCCAAAACTCAAGTGGAGTATACCAAAAGGACTGTCTTGATCCAAGTATTCAATTATTATTTATTAACTAGTCATTACTGATGGTTATGAAAAGCAAATTGCATTATAATCATGGAGATAGTAAGTTGTGCATATGCATGAATAACATTTCCATTTTTCAAAGATCATGATGGAAGAAAGGTAAGTGTTATTTTAGAATTAAAAAATGATAATTATATAAAAAATATAATACTATTTATTTAAATATACCAAAATATATTATCCATGTGATGTGGTAAAAAAAATTAATCACATCACTTTGTGAGAAGGTGGTCCTCCGTAAACATGAATGATATTTTCATCAATTTAATGGATAATAATTTAAGAAATTTCATGATATATTTATCATAAATAATAATTATTATTTAATTAATATAAAATAAAAAAATATATTATTACCATTCATTTAAATTTTATGTGAAAAACGAATCAAGGTGATTTGTGTGTTTGTAATCTTTTGTACACATGAGTGGCATTAACTGACTGACTGAGTGGCCCAAAGGCCTAATTTTTTATTAGTTTTGGATAAACCCAATTTTTAAAGAAAAAAGGGGGGAAACCTCACAAGACTTCAAGGAGATAAAACATCAACAAAAATTGCATGTCAAAGCCCATCACTAGACTACATAGAAATACCCCTCCCTAGCATAATTATCAGGAAAAAAAACCTCCACCATTGCATGAAAATTCAGAAAATTGTCCCATGCAGGAATGCACGAGCCTGGTACCGATGTCGGAGACATACCCTCTAAAACATCTAAATCTAGATATTCATGCATAATGAAAGTGCCTTCTCTATTCCTCTTTTGGAGAATATCCATGTAAATAGTCTGGAAACAGCCTTCCAAAATCCAAATAAAGAACCATTGGTTCAAATCCCAGGAAACTAACCTCAAGATTCCACATAACCAGGCCTCAATCATCAAAACAAACACATTTTAGCCTTAAACCTACTCCCAGAGTCTGAAATCCTCCCACCAAATAGAAAACGCTGCCTCCTTCCATCCAAAATCAGACAAAAACACCAATAAAAATCAAACAGAAACCAAACAACTAGCATGCTGCTAACTGATGATCAAATGGGGACTTCAGCATCAAAAACATGGCTTTTTCATTAGGGTAAGTCAAGAGAATAAAATATGTAGAAACCAAAGCACCATTAATTCAACACCCAATCAAGGACTCAACAAAAAGCAAGGCTAAAACTGCCGCGTAGACTCAGCAACACAAACCATTTCAACCCAAACTAAAACAGTTGTAAGAAAACGAAAGCTGGAGAAATCCCTGATATTCCAGAATGAGACTCACTTCCTAGATCCCATCACCTCCAACCATAAATAACATAAAGACCATGACAAAGAACAAACTGCAGACAATAGAGATAAGGAGGAGACCTCAGGCCGCTGGATCTAGGAACTCGATCGTCGGCCGGCACTGTGCTACCATGGGAGACCCTATCCAGCTATGAAGGAGTCAGGTGCAAGAGGCCATCAATGGTGCAAATTAAGAGACTACTCGAGCTCATGAAACATCATTGCAACCAAGGATCCACCACCAGATCATTCCGAGCACCAGATGTATTGCCTCGTCAACCCGAGTCGAAGGAGGCAGTGACGAGGAAAAACCCTAATGTGTCGTGCTATTTATAGGCTCATCCCCCACAGATGAGTGGAATTATAATCTTCTCTACAAAGACATAAAAATTAAGATATATTATAATTCATGAATTATAATTATAGAATAAATATCATATATAAAAATTTTATACATAATTATATCGATACTTGAAAAGCAGTGATGAAAAATGTATTACATCAGTTAGTGAGGTGGTATTATGTCCCACACACAATCAAGAGTTTTGTTTCCCATTTGAGGGAGGTGGAGAAAATTTTATTTCCTAAATATAACATAAAGAATCTGATTATATGTAATATACTATGTTTTTTATATAATTATATTTTAATAATGTTTTAAGGACGTGGAAGAAGAACTAAAATAAAATCATCAGTTAAGGATATTAACCATTCTTGAAAAAACCATTTTAGGTTTGTAAAAAAATCCTTTTTATGTTTGATTTATAATAAAAAAGGATTCTAGTATGAGTGGAGATAACTAAAAAAATTATTTTGTTATTTATGGGGAACAATGGGTATTATAAGTGTAAAGAGTAAAGGAGAGTGGGTGTCCTTTAATAAGTGGGGGAGAGAACAAAGTTGGAATTTTTTAAAAGAAAGAATTACACCCATAGTTTAATCTTACCACAGGGCCTCAAAACACACAATTTTAGAACCTTATAATTGATGAGGTATAAATATGGATAAAATAGTTATATGAAAAGATTTGGGTCATTTTTAACTTTTACATATCAAGTTTATCCCCCAATAAACCGAATTTTACTGTAACTGTAGAAAATAATGATTTCTATTTTATATATTTATTTTGGTATAAAATTATTTTTTCATTATTAGATGAAATAAATAATTATTATTCCATTTATAAAATAATTCTTTCCACATTCAACTAAAATAATTTTCATAATATAATTAAAAATTAGTCATTTAGATGTGTTCAAAAAATAGGTTTTCATGAAATAAATTTTTAAGGGATATGTGATCTCATATTAACTATATGATAGGTAGAAATAAATAAATTGATTTAAATTAGTATTTAAATAAATATAATTTATACATTTATTTTAAATCATTCCCAATTATGGGTTATTTAGATTATTTCAAATATAGAATCTTTAACCATATTAAAACAATATTTAGAAAAAAATTGTTTTAATGCTTAAAAATAAACATATAATAAAATATAGTATAGAGATGATTTAATTGAAATTAATAACACTTCATATAAATAAATAATACTTATGTTAATTTTTTATCAAATTAAAATAATAATGGAAATTTATTTTTTTTAAAAATTACAATTTTTTAGAAATTTTTATTTTCCCCTATTTCCTGAAAAATTAATATCTTCAGAAAAAACAAAGATTTCACCCTAATTCTACATATGTGTGATGATTTGAAAAATGATATTCATTTTATAAAACAAAATAATTAAATGTTCTAAATTGTTTTTATAATATTTTCTCAAAAAAATGAATAAAAACATTTTTGGAATAAATTTGTTTATTATGAAATTTAGTGATTTTACCCTAAGTGTTGATAAATAAATTTATTTTTATTAAAACAATTATATATATTTCATAAATTAGTTTTTCTTATTTTTACCCATCAATTTATTAGCAAGATTAAAATGATCATACTTTAATAATAATATTTTAGTAAAATGTTTTGTTCCATTTAAACTCACTGTTGCGAGTTATGTAAGCTATCGAAGAACATAAAGTTATTAAAAAATAAATATTTAATTGATTCTATGGGTTTAAAATTAAGGCACATGATTAGTGTTTCATGTTATACCCACTATCTAACATAACTTTATTTTTAAAAAATCAATGTCATTACTAAATGAGGCAGTTTTATATATCGGTAATTGACCACACAAATCAACTCCTCTCCACATGAATTTTATAGTAAATCTTAATGATATTTTATCTCACTTCTATAATGGAATTTTCAAAGGATTAAACAAACTATATGTTTTTTAGTGATCCACCTCAATCTTCTATGAAGTAACACAACACGACATGAAGCCAATAATTGCCCACCACATCCCAATAAACAATGCTAACATCAGAAATTTTGATAAATCTGGGTAGTCATAGGGTGTACAGACAAATTAGATCAGTGTCCACTACCCATAAACTCATTCCACGGATATATGAGAATGACCAACCAATATCAGACACATAAAAGTTTATTGAGAGAGTGACACCAATCACCAAAGGCACTAAACAATCAAGGATTCTAGTAAAATACATGCATTTTAATTTTTTTACTTAATTGAGATAAATATCATCAAAAAAATATGAATCAGTCTTCATAAAATCTAAAATAATCAACCTATCATCCTCTTCGAATTGTAATCTCATCTCAGAAAACTAGACCATCAGAGGCTACTCGTCTAAAATTACATTATAGGTTATGTTAGTAACATATTTCTTAATGCATGAGGGACAAAATTACCTTGTCCATGTCAATATTAAAAATCTAAAAAAGTTTTAATATAGTCTACCCAGAATATCTATCACATGTTCATATCCTTCAGGGTAAAAATATTCCTCATACTCTTACGATATGAATATATCATAAATCCCTCCTTAAAGAGGTAGTGGTTTCATATCTTTAGATTACACATCATGGATAAAAACTAAAGTTCATGGGTAGGATTTTTCTTCTCATGTGGGTGTAATATATTATAGACATAGACTATCAGTAACATGGCATATATTAAGGCACTCTCTAATTCCCATACCCAAGGCATTGTAATAAAACACATAACTCAACCCTAGTTTGGAAAGAATCAAAACTAGATACAAAGTTTTTATAACCATTAGTTCTTTTAAAAACCTTTTACACTTATAATTCAATTCAAAAATATCATCCTTATAGGTTAGCTTTATTGTAGGGGATACAAGTTAGAGATGTCCATAACAAAACATTTATAATGTCTTGGAGAACAAAAAAATATCTAAATCTCAAACATATTTCTAGGTCTTTTCCACAACATCACCTAGTGGGTCGTTTCTAGATACACTATGATTACACTATCATATATCAAATACCATATAAACTTCACTTGTTGGATGAAAAAATAAAATTTTTAAATCATTACATAAAGAATATTTTCCTTCAATATCATAAGGATGATATAAAAATGGGCCATGTGTTCCTTGTATAACATATAATGTACCAAAATATCAACAACAGATAATAAAATTAATGAGTCCAATAACCAATGAAACATATAGTTCATCAATGACATAAATACAATTGAATACTAGTGAATCCAAAGGGTATGAATTGGAACTCTAAATGTCTGTAGTAGCTCCCAAATAACATCATAGGTTTGTATTCTTATCTAAATATTAAATGAAGGTACCCTAATCATAGTTAGATCATAGAATATCATTGGTTTCCACTGATTTCAACAAATAGATCATCAATACGAATTAAATTCTATCCCTTCTTAATTGTCACCAGATTAAGCTTTCAGAAATTAATAAAAATCCTAATGTGTCCTTCTATATTCCTTTAAAAAAACTTGTGAAGCCCAATGTGACATTCTATGAAGAATAAATCCCTTTGACTCTATATACATAAGATAAAAATTATGACCCTAAAAATTAATGGGTACTATATGATATTATAGAAAATAAATTTCTCTCATTATTTAGAGTATTCCACTATTGAAAGAGACATCCCTATGGGATGGTAAACTAGAAAAATCATTATGAAAGAGATTAGAAAACATACTCACCATAGTAGGAAGTATACTACTCACAAACTCTTTTCAATGACATCATGAAACATCAATGATAACTAGAATGAGATCAATCCTGTATAAGGAAAAATAGGCCCCACTATCCCTAGTCTAGGATCCTACTCACCATGAATGTCATGAGGGACTCCATTAGAAGAGATAAAATGAACATGATGATTATAACATTCTATAAGGACCTTAAAAATATTCAACTAATCTATTCCAATAATAAAGTTAAATATATCAATTTAAATAACTAAGAATTCATACATTACATTAATGTAGGTAATCATCAGTCAGCACTCTGGGCATTTCAAACTATGATCCTTCATCTTTTCCAATGTATGGAAAGATCTGTCAATAATAGAATAATATCTGAGCACTAAATTAGTGTATCAATAAAATTATATGATATAAAGAAATGATATGTACAAGTATTAAAAAAATACATAACCATATAAGATAAAATAAAAAATTTAACCCTCATTTTAGCTGGCCCTACTTTATATTCCTCTTTTTATAATCTTCTACCTGAGGATTTCCATCTACAACTCATCCTTGAGCTTTCCTCTCTAAAATTGGTGCACCATTACCATATGGGTGATATCCATCTACTTATTCAATAGAAAAATGGAAATAAGATCCTATTTATACCATGGATCTAGCCCTGCTGCATTGAGTTACTTTCCAACCTAAGTACTATAGATTTCTAGATTGTCCATATATATGGCATGATTTGGGTGTTATCCTACAACCATGATTACTCTAGTCATATCTCAACACTGGATGTATACCACACATCTCTATAATAATTTCCACTTCACACCACCCCCACTAGATTTTCATGGCTCACCTATCATCCTCATATGACTATAATAAACATCAATTAATTCCCTTTAGGTCTCTCTAATTTCATTAAGACTTTTCTTCCGATCTATTTGTGCTTATACCATAAATACTTTATCAACCACCTCAGAAAAGGTTATTAAGAAATATTGAATTTATAATGGATAAATATCAACCCTGAAATCCTTCTCAAACTTCCATGATTCAATGTATACATTAGAAACAAGTTTATGTGATAAGTGTACTAACTCAGAAAAATAAGTCTTATGCTTCATAACTGAATGTTTTACTTTTTCAAAGGTCACAAATTATTGAGTCTTCACCAGATGCAATGTTTGATGATAAAAATGTTGATTGAGGATATAACGACCCATACTTTACATACATTGTTAATAATTCAAATTGAACCACACGTATTACAACATATGACAAAACCACAAAGGACCGTATAGGTATAGTGTGTTTAGAAATTGGGAAACATAAACAACTAGTTCATAAAGCGTCTACACTATCTCCCATTTATTTCATCATATCTAGGGTCCCTTTTAGCATATTCTACTTAATATCCATCTTCCTGACCTGTGGAAAAGAAAACATACAAAAAAGGGTGAGCTCAAATGCTCAGCAAGGGCAAATAAAGGAAATAAAAATCATATCATATCTTCTTGAAAATCATAACCTGCAAAAGAGATCATAATATCTTAACATGGAATAAATCATAGAAGTGAAAATGAGATCCCCATAATCATAACATAAAACTTGAAACTTTGTGGCATGCACACATAATCATAGAAAATCATTTCTTGTTAGTCATGACTCATTGCCAAGATTATCTTAGCGGACAAAGTCCATTTCTGAACTGAGTTCACTCCTCATTTCAGTCCTATATCACTGAACCGAAATAACCTTCCGTTCCAGCCATGTCTATCTCATGAGATATAAATCTTTACCCAATGCATTGGAGGGAGATATAGGTCCCACCCATCTTATAATGAATCCTTTCTTATGTGTGCCATATAATCATAAATCATACATCATAGCATAACACATGTAACAAAAATGGGATTCTTGAAACATCATGACATCATAAAACAAATCATATAAGGTAAATGACTTCATAAAAATAATTCCCTCAAAAAATAATCAAATCAATGTAATAATAGGGATAAAAACAGAACCCTATATTATCTTAGATGGAAAATAATTTTGATAAAACATTTGAACTCCATTCTTGAGGAAAATATCCTTTCTACTTCAAAAACACTTTTATTTTCTTAACATGTCATACAATTATAAACTAAAAGAAGTTGATTAAAAATAAACTTGAAACCTTATAAAGGAAGATTCTTGGAAATAATGTTTTAAAAATCTATTCTTGCTGTATAATTTAAAAAAAACATTCTTCATACTTTTGTCGGAAAAGTCAAAAAGTACCTCGTACGAAAAACCACAAAAGATTCCTTTCGTATTCTTTACTAAAAACTCACCGAAGGGTAAAATTGGATTTAAACATTTGTAGGTGGATAGAAATAATATTTCATATTCAGGAAACATATATGTGGATGATAAAATACACCCCAGTAAATACTAAAGTATAAACAATCTCGGATAAAAATGAGATTGTGATATTTCCCTTACCTTAGGTCTGATTTGCTTTGTACGTGTCCGAAGCTCCTGTATAATGGTTTAAATAATGTTATTGAATTATTAAAGAATCATAAATATTGATATGATATCATATATGGTCATATTCTTAGCTTCTTATTAGTAATATTTCATTGTTACTTGTTACTCGGGTCTTTATTGCCTTTTGTTCTTATGCGTGTTTTTCCGAATAAATTCTTATTCTTCTTTTAAGGTTATAGATAAATTATATAGAGAATGGTATTAGTTTAACATATATCATATTTATTCATTCAATTCATTTATATAATTACTATGTAATGATGATCATGTAGAATGAGTCGCATCACATCGTGGAGACGGTATTCCGTACGTACGCACGAGCGATGATATTGTTCCCATGATCGTGGAATTGTATTTAAGTGTATTTATACTATTTCAGTATCAATATCACTTTATAATAATCATATATAGTTACTCATTACACCATTATAACCATCTCTGTAAGGTGATGGTGGAAAATAGATTATACCACGGCGTGGAGACGGTATTCCGTACGTATGCACGCGCGGTGATTTCATTTTTCCGTATGATGGATAGAAGGTGAATTAGGGTTGTTTAATATTTAAAATAACATATCAGTATGTAAGTAATAATGTTGTTATTACTTTATCATGAAACAACTAAAGAAGAAGAAGTTGAAGAAGAAAGAAATTGAAAAGATCGGTAATGGATATTACCACTTCTTTGAAACGCCTCTTTGAATCCTCCACTTAGGGAACTAAGATTGGCCTTTTAAGAAGACCAGGACCTCTAGGATTATTCTAGGGAAGTGGAGAAGGGATTTTGGCAGGGTTTGGCCGAGCATGAGTGCTCAAATTGGTGTGAGGAGGAGGGGGAGGAGGTCCCCTTTTATAAGGGAGGAGAGGGGCACCTTAGGAATATCTCAAAATATTATTTTATATTAAAGTCAAAATCGGTTTATAATGGTTCCAAAGGGTCTTATTTCGAAGTTAAAGTGTGGATGGGTCTAAATACTATCAACCAATAGGATTTACACAAGTTTAGGTTATTATTTTGACCTTATCAATTATATTTAACTCTAAGTTAAATAATTTATCTTTTACCGTGACTTTTTGTTTTCTTACACTATATGGTTAATACTCTTACTATAACATGAAAAACTAACCCCAAGTTGTTTATTATTAATATATATATCCTTATCTAAGTCATTTAGAATAACCTTAGATTTTTAGGAATAAAATAACAATTAATAATATAATATTTGAGTTAAAAACTATTTTGTGTCAATTTTGTCACTATTTGATATATGATTTTTGTGAAAGTCGTAACAGAATTATATGTTCGAAAAAAGTTTATTAAATCAACACTAATATATCATAGTAACCTAGAAAATTATTTTAATTCATAAAAAGTCTCAAATTACATTTATTTGAGCATTTATAACATCAATTATGTTAACATTTCCTTAAAAGGGTAATTACTGCATCGTCATTGTGTCATAAATAAATTAATTTATTTAAAGTCTAAAAATTATAAATAAAATATAATTATGTAGGAAATATTTTTAGCTTTCTAATGAATATTTATAGTCTAATTTATATTATGTATAACCCCATATTAAAAATGTTTTAGTTATTAAACTTTGATTTTAACTATTTTAACTATTCATTAAATAAAATAATATTAAATATCATAATCTAATCCAAGTGGACCTAAATGGTCATATTATATTAATAAGGTTGTTTTTGGTCGAATTACACTTATCCAATAGAATTAGGACATGTGTTAGGGTAATAGTAATATCATATTTACCCTTAGTTACCCTATTTACTATTAACCGCGGTAAAAAAAGTAAAAAGTTACTATTCACCAAAAAATTATTTTTCTCTCATTGAACCACATTTTACTTACTGATATCAACCGTGTCTGTTGGATTTTCGAAATTCCATTCACAGAAGCAGTAAAATTAAGTTTTATGCAAAATTCAGTTTTTAACCTACCACTTAGTGGTTTCACTATTCATCAAAAATTGAAAGTTTTCAGAAAAATACCAAAATTTCACCCTAGGCTAATTTCAGTATTCCAAATCCAAAAATAAATTCCATTTTGAAAAATAAAATTTCTAAAATTTCAAAAAGTGTTTATTACTATTCATAACGGCTAGTTTTAATAATATTTTAATAGCATATCGTTGTTTAGTGAAACTCGGTATTGCGTACAACACAAGCTATCGAGGAAGGTCGCGATTGCGTGTAAAGTAAGTCAAGCTAGTGTTGTGTAGAAAAATATTCCTTTGATGATTTATATAACATAAAAGTCTCGGGTGTTACATTTTACCCCGCTTAAAAATAATTTCGCCCTCGAAATTCATCCCTTTGTAACAAACACATGAGGATACTTCTCCCTCATCATATCCTCAAGCTCTCATGTAGCTTCTTCAAGTTGGTGGTTCCTCCATAAAACGTTCACCAATCGAGTGGTCTTGTTTTGTAAGACTTTTTCGCTATGATCCAGAATCTCTATCGGTTGTTCTTCATAAGAAAGATCTTGCTCCAGCGGTACAACTTCTGAGCTGAGTACATGTGAAGGATCAGGTATGTACTTCCTCAGGAGAGAATCATGGAACACATTGTGAACTTGAGAGAGATTCGGTGGAAGCGCCGATTGGTAAGCTACCTTTCCAACACGATCCAGTATTTCGAAAGGACCGATATATCTAGGTCTAAACTTCCCCTTCTTTACAAATCTCATAACCCTCTTCCAGGGAGATATTTGTAAGAACACTTTATCACCCACTTCAAACTCTAGGTCTTTTCTTCGGTTGTCGGCATAACTTTTCTGTCGACTCTGAGCTGCTCTTATGTGTTGTTGAATAGATCTGACCTTTTCTGCCATTTCATCAATGAGATCAGGTCCTAATAGCTTTCTTTCCCCAACTTCATCCCAGCAAGTTGGAGTCCAGCATTTCTTTCCATAGAGAGCTTCATAAGGAGCCATCTGAATACTGGAGTGAAAGCTATTATTATAAGAAAATTCCACCAAAGGTAGGTGTTGATCCCAACCTCCTTTGAAATCCATAGAGCAAGCTCTCAACATATCTTCTAGGGTTTGAATTGTTCTCTCAGACTGATCGTCTGTCTGAGGATGATAAGCAGTGCTGAAACTCAACTCTGTATCCAGAGTATGCTGAAGACTTCGCCAGAACTTCGAGGTAAATCTCGGATCCCGATTAGATATAATAGAAAGTGGTACTCCATGCAATCTTACCACTTCCTTTACATATATCCTGGCAAGCTGATCTAGAGATAAATCCTCTCTAATAGCAATGAAGTGTGAAGACTTTGTAAGACGATCAACTATGACCCAGATAGCATTATTGGATTTGGATGTTTTAGGAAGTCCTGTGACAAAGTCCATAGTGATGTTTTCCCATTTCCATTCAGGTATGGGTAATGGTTGTAACATCCCCTTAGACTTCTGTCTCTCAACTTTAACTTGTTGACAAACCAAGCATCGAGAGACATATTCAGCAACATCTCTTTTCATGCCATCCCACTAGAAGTACTCTTTCAGGTCCCTATACATCTTCGTGCTTCCAGGATGAATAGAGAATGAAGAACTATGAGCCTCATCCAGTAGCTCCTTCTTTAATTCGGGGATGGGAGGAACACAAACCCGATTCCTGAACTTTTTTATCCCATCACAATCAAGGTTGAATTCAGGAACATTTCTCACCTTCTTTTGTAACTCGACATCTTCTTTTTGTGCCTCTTTAATCTTCACATGTATAGATGGTTGAACCTTCATTTGAGAGAGATAAGATTTTTCCCCTTCCATTATAATTCCAAGATCCATCCTTTGTAAATCCATAAATATTGGATCTTTTGTGATCCTCATCATGGATAAACTAGCATGGTCTTGTCGACTTAATGCATCTGCCACCTTGTTTGCTTTCCCAGGGTGGTAATGGATTGAGCAGTCGTAATCCTTAATCAGCTCCAACCATCTTCTTTGACGCACATTCAACTCCTTTTGTGTGAAAATATACTTTAAACTTTTATGATCAGTATAAATATCACACCTTTCACCATAAAGGGAATGCCTCCAAATCTTTAATGCAAAGATTACCGCAGCTAACTCCAAATCATGTGTTGGGTAATTTTTCTCATGGATTTTCAACTGTCATGAGGCATAAGCTATCACCATATCATTTTTCATAAGAACACACCCCAATCCCTTCTTGGATGCATCCCTGTAGATCACAAACCTTTATCCACTACAAGGCAGTGTGAGCACAGGTGCACTGGATAACCTTCTTTTCAACTTCTTGAAATTCTCTTCACATTCCTCTGTCCAAACAAACTTAACTCCTTTCCGAGTCAACTTGGTGAGTGGATTAGATAATCGTGAAAAATCTTTCACAAAACGTCGATAATATCCAGCCAAACCAAGAAAACTTCGGATATCAGTTACTGTTGTTGGTCTCGACCATCTTTCGATAACCTCTGTTTTTGCTGGATCCACAGATATCCCCTCTTTTGAGATTATGTGACCCAAAAATGAAACTTTTTTAAGACAAAATTCACACTTGGTAAATTTGGCATAAAGCTTCTCCTTTCTCAGGGTCTTCAATATAATTCTCAAGTGATCTTCATGTTCTTCCTTTCTCTTTGAATAGACAAGAATATCTTCTATAAATACTACCACAAATTGATCAAGATAGTCTCAAAATACTCTATTCATTAGATCCATGAAGATAGCAGGGGCATTAGTAAGACCAAATGGCATCACTATAAATTCATAGTGTCCATACCTTGTACGGAAAGCCGTCTTTGGTATATCCTACCTTTTGACCCTTAATTGATGATACCCTGAACGAAGATCAATCTTGGAAAAGTATTGATCTCCACGTAGTTGGTCAAATAAGACATCAATGCGTGGGAGAGGATATTTTTTCTTGATAGTGATCTTGTTAAGTTCTCGATATTCAATGCAGAGTCTCATTGATCCATCTTTCTTCTTAAAAAATAGAATAGGTGCTCCCCAAGGTGACGCACTAGGGCATATGAATCCCTTACCAAGATTCTCTTGGAGTTGCTTCTTCAATTCCTGCAACTCAATTGGGGCCATTCTATAAGTTGTCTTTGAAATAGGCAAAGCACCCGGTACGATTTCTATTGAAAAATCAACTTCACGATTTGGTGGAAGACCCGGTAATTCCTCCGGAAATACATCATCAAACTCCCGTACGATGGGCATATTCTTAATCGCGAGTTTCTCGACAACCATTTGAGATAAATAACCTTCATTTAGTGGAATCAATACCCATAAAATGGAAGAAATTTCCACTGGACGGTTATGTTCATCCTTGCATTGATAGACGATCATAGATTGATCTGTAATATGAAATGTGACTTCCCTTCTTTGGAAATTGATATGAGCTCCATATAAATAAAGCCAATCCATGCCAAGAATCACATCTACTTCCACTAAAGGAAGGATCACAAGATTTGCAGGAAGCACTTTCCCACAAACATCAATTGGAGAAGAATTATAAACTTTTGATGCGATTGATGTGCCATTAGGTGTTGTCACAGCTAACTCAACATCTAATTGTTGAGGTAATACGGTTATACCCTTAGAAAATTAATCAGAAATAAAAGAGTGGGTGGATCCAGAATCAAATAAAACATTTACTACTTTAGAGTGGATGGTAAGTGTACCTTTCACCACTTCGTTATCGTACTCCACATCGCTGATAGAAATTGCATGTGACTTTCCTTTGTCTTTAGCCTTAAGAGTTTGTTGACGTCGACCATCATCATCAACCATTGGATTTGGGAATTGATTGGCATAATGACCTATCTCATTGCACTTGAAACATTGAAGTGTAGTAGGTTCATTCTGTGTATCCCTTCCTTTATTTGCATCATTAGACATCTTCTTGCCATTATCGCGGCATTCAAATGCCCGATGACCTTCCTTTCCACATTTGAAACATTTTCCTGTCCCTTTAAGACAACTCCCTCCATGTTTCTTTCCACACTTTGAGCATAAGGGAAAGCTCATCTTCTTTTCAGTGTGCTCTTTAGATTTTCCTTTGAATTCAATTTTCCTCTTCTTATCAAACCCATAGGACTGATGGGTTACTCCAATCTCTATCTCGACTTTGAGAGCACATCGAACGATTTCCTCGTAGCTATTGAAGTCCCTTATGGATAACGCCCTTCGAAGACTTGGTTTTAATCCACTAAATAATCGATCAATCTTACTCTCAGGTTGGATAATAATACCAGAAGCGTACCTTGCAAGTCTTGTAAAATTTACTTCATAGGTACCAAAAGATTCATCATCCCTTTGCTTCAGTTCAAGAAACTCTTTCTCCATCTTTTTTCAGAGAATACGAGGGAAGTACTTATTGAAAAATAAGTTCTTGAACTCATGCCATTCCATGGACTCAATTTCATCCCTTTGCCTCGTATTCTTAATAAGATTCCACCATTGATCAGCATCTCCTTCCAAACGATACACTGCTAGCTTGTCTTTATCATGTTCAGAACATTGAAGAACTGAAAATATCTTTTCAGTAGTACTAATCCATTTTTCAGCAACTAATGGATCATTAGACCCGCTGAAAGAAGGTGGACGCTGCCTCATGAAGGATTCAACAGAATTTTGCTCCTTCCTTTGCTCGTTTGGAAGTCCTTCATGATTCATAGCTTGAGAAAGTTGTGTGAGCATGGCTACAAGATTTTTCATTCCAGCTCCCATATCGTTTGGTTGCTCAGGGGGACAATCATTGCATTGCCCATTGCATTCCGCATTAACACGGTTCCTTCGGGTTCCATCCATTGACTAAAACCAAGAAGAATAGTGTGATCAATACTAATTATAATAGGAAAACCACCTAATTCAAGAATAAAATTTTCACGATTAAGGTCTTATCCTAGGTTATTCATGGACATTTCTAAAACACTAAGATTGTGTTCTATGCTTAGACTTATCCTTAGGGTTCTTACTAAGGCTTTCACATACTAGTTTCCAAAGGTTGACTATACCTTCCCTCTGATACCAACTATAACGGCCCACACTTTACATACATTTTTAATACTTCAAAATTGAAGCACACTTATTTCAAAATATGACAAAACCACAAAGGACCGTATAGGTATAGTGTCTTTAGAAACTAGGAAACATAAACAACTGGTTCATAAAGCGTCTACACTGTCTCCCATTTATTTAATCATATCTAGGGTCCCTTTTAGCATATTCTACATAATATCCATCTTCCTGACCTAGGGAAAAGAAAACATACAAAAAATGGTGAGCTCAAATGCTCAGCAAGGGAAAATAAAGGAAATAAAAATCATATCATATCTTCTTGAAAATCATAACCTGCAAAAGAGATCATAATATCTTAACATGGAATAAATCATAGAAGTGGAAATGAGATCCCCATAATCATAACATAAAACTTGAAACTTTGTGGCATGCACACATAATCATGGAAAATCATTTCTTGTTAGTCATGACTCATTGCCAAGACTATCTTACCGGACAAAGTCCATTTCTGAACAGAGTTCACTCCTCGTTTCAGTCTTGTATCACTGAACTGAAATAACCTTCCGTTCCAGCCATGTCTATCTCATGAGATATAAATCTTTACCCAATGCATTGGAGGGAGATATAGGTCCCACCCATCTTATAATGAATCCTTTCTTATGTGTTCCATATAATCATAAATCATACATCATCGCATAACACATGTAACAAAAATGGGATTCTTGAAACATCATGACATCATAAAACAAATCATATAAGGTAAATGACTTCATAAAAATAATTCCCTCAAAACATAATCAAATCAATGTAATAATAGGGATAAAAACAGAACCCTATATTATCTTATATGGAAAATAATTTTGATAAAACATTTGAACTCCATTCTTGAGGAAAATATCCTTTCTACTTCAAAAACACTTTTCTTTTCTTAACATGTCATACAATTATAAACTAAAAGAAGTTGATTAAAAATAAACTTGAAAACTTATAAAGGAAGATTCTTGGAAATAATGTTTTAAAAATCCATTCTTTTCGTATAAGTTAAAAAAACATTATTCGTACTTTTGTCGGAAAAGTCAAAAAGTACCTCGTACGAAAAACGACAAAAGATTCCTTTCATATTCTTTACTAAAAACTCACCGAAGGGTAAAATTGGATTTAAAAATTTTTAGGTGGATGGAAATAATATTTCATATTCAGGAAACATGGATGTGGATGATAAAATACACCCCAGAAAATACTAAAGTATAAACAATCTCGGATAAAAATGAGATTGTGATATTTCCCTTACCTTAGGTCTGATTTCCTTTGTACGTGTCTGAAGCTCCTGTATAATGGTTTAAATAATGTTATTGACTTATTCCAGAATCATACATATTGATATTATATCATATATGGTCATATTCTTAACTTCTTATTAGTAATATTTCATTGTTACTTGTTACTTTGGTCTTTATTACCTTTTGTTCTTATGCGTGTTTTGCCGAATAAATTCTTATTCTTCTTTTAAGGTTATAGATACCTTATATCCAGAATGGTATTAGTTTAACATATATCATATTTATTCATTCAGTTCATTTATATAATTACTATGTAATGATGATCATGTAGAACGAGTCGCATCACATCGTGGAGACGGTATTCTGTACGTACGCACGAGAGATGATATTGTTCCCATGATCGTGGAATTGTATTTAAGTGTATTTATACTATTTCAGTATCAATATCACTTTATAATAATCATATATAGTTACTCATTACACCATTATACCCATCCCTGTAAGGTGATGGTGGAAAATAGATTACACCACGGCGTGGAGACGGTATTCCGTACGTACGCACGCGCAGTGATTTCATTTTTCCGTAGGATGGATAGAAGGTGAATTAGGGTTGTGTTATATTTATAATAACATATCAGTATTTAAGTAATACTGATTTTATTACTTTATCATGAAACAACTAAAGAAGAAGAAGTTGAAGAAGAAATAAATTGAAAAGATCGGTAATGGATATTACCTCTTCTTTGAAACGCCTCTTTGAATCCTCCACTTAGGGAACTAAGATTGGTCCTTGAAGAAGACCAGGACCTCTAGGATTATTCTAGGGAAGTGGATAAGGGATTTTGGCAGGGGTTGGCCGAGATTTAGTGCTCAAATTGGTGTGAGGAGGAGGTGGAGGAGGTCCCCTTTTATAAGGGAGGAGAGGGGCACCTTAGGAATATCTCAAAATATTATTTTATATTAAAGTCAAAATCGGTTTATAATGGTTCCAAAGGGTCTTATTTCGAAGTTAAAGTGGGGATGGGTCGAAATCCTATCAACCAATAGGATTTAGAAAAGTTTAGGTTATTATTGTAACCTTATCAATTAGATTTAACTCTAAGTTAAATAATTTAACTTTTACCGTGACTTTTTGTTTTCTTACACTATATGGTTAATACTCTTACTATAACATGCCAAACGAACCCCAAGTTGTTTATTATTAATATATATATCCTTATCTAAGTCATTTTCCAGAACCTTAGATTTTTAGGAATAAAATAACAATTAATAATATAGTATTTGATTTAAAAACTATTTTGTGTCAATTTTGTCACTATTTGATATATGATTTTTGTGAAAGTCATAACAGAATTATATGTTCGAACAAAGTTTATTAAATCAACACTAATATATCATAGTAACCTAGAAAATTATTGGAATTCATAAAAAGTCTCAAATTACATTTATTTGAGCATTTATAACATCAATTATGTTAACATTTCCTTAAAAGGGTAATTACTGCATCATCATTGTGTCATAAATAAATTAATTTATTTAAAGTCAAAAAATTATAAATAAAATATCATTATGTAGGAAATATCTTTAGCTTTCTAATAAATATTTATAGTCGAATTGATCTTATGTATAACCCCATATTAAAAATGTTTTAGTTATTAAACTTTGATTTTAACTATTTTAACTATTCATTAAATAAAATAATATTAAATATCATAATCTAATCAAAGTGGGCCTAAATGGTCATATTATATTCATAAGGATGTTTTTGGTCGAATTACACTTATCCAATAGAATTAGGACATGTTTTAGGGTAATAGTAATATCATATTTACCCTTAGTTACCCTATTTACTATTAACCGCGGTAAAAAAAGTAAAAAGTTACTATTCACCAAAAAAAATATTCTTATCTCATTAAACCACATTTTACATACTGATATCAACCATGTCTGTCGGATTTTCGAAATTCCATTCACAGAAGCGGTAAAATTAAGTTTTATGCAAAATTTAGTTTTTAACCTACCACTTAGTGGTTTCACTATTCATCAAAAATTGAAAGTTTTTAGAAAAATACCAAAATTTCACCCGAGGCTAATTTCGGTATTCCGAATCCAAAAATGAAGTCCATTTTGAAAAATAAAATTTCTAAAATTTCAAAAAGTGTTTATTACTATTCATAACGGCTAGTTTTAATAATATTTTAATAGCATATCGTTGTTTAGTGAAACTCGGTATTGCGTACAACGCAAGCTATCGAGGAAGGTCGCGATTGCGTGTAAAGAATGTCAATCTAGTGTTGTGTAGAAAAAGATTCCTTTGATGATTTATATAACATAAAAGTCTCAGGTGTTACAGAGGACCTTTTTGAAAGTAGTCCATATAATATCCTTATACACCAGACATTCATGATTTATTCCCCCAAGTTACACTATGGTCCTTGAAGTATATACATAGAGAAACTGTTTAATCCTCTACAGTATCCATGATGTTAGAAATTCTTTTAATCAATTAGAGACACTCCATTGGTTCTTATGCTCCACTATCACCATAAAATATAGGTGTATACATTTATGTAAACTCTAATTCCTAATCCAGTATCCATTTTTAGTTTTCAATTCCCACAGGGCCCAGATTCTAGATTATCTATATGAATAATTACACTAATTAAGGGACTACAAGTGGATTCAACTACAAAAATTTAATTATAGATTTTCCTAATAAATTCATAATATCTATTCTTGGATGATTTTTCTATTAATAACAAAATATAAAACAGATTCAATAGATGACACATATTTGTTCTAAAATGTTAAATTCTAGAATCCATGTCAAATCCCTTAAACAATAAAAAATTATAGAAACAACATATTTGTTGAACAATAGATTAAGACATTATAAATTAATAGAATCCCAAAAAAAATTATCAAAATATACCCCAAAAATATATTTCATCTAAATAACCAAATACCAAGCTCAATATTGATGACACATACATAACCCACAATTTTAACATGATATGAGATACAGAAGAAATCTACTTGGGAAAATGTTCTCACTTACTACCCCAGTTATGATGGTCATACTCCAGTTTACCAACAACCTAGGAGATGATATCATTTGATACCAACATATAAGGAATTATTATGTGTATATTAGAAAAACCATATGAGAAAACCCACCATAAGTCCTAAGTCATGATCCTGATCACCATTAACAAGTGAAAATCCCCTAGGTATCAATATAGAATACAGTTTGAACAATTTCACCAAGAACACATGTTTGATGTACTAAATGAAAAATATATAACAATATAATTAAATGTTATAGGTCAAAGTATAAGTATTAAAATAAATATGATATATAGTATGAAAAAACCCAATGGTCTAGATAACATTAAAAACCATGGCCCATGATCCATTATATTTGTGAGAATCAGTCACCACCATCCCAATCCACTCGATGATGATGTTTAATAGTATGATCCATGAAGAAACATGGTTCCATTTCATTATCCGATTTACCGCAAAACAAATTGTATAGGAAATAAACATAATATATAAGGTTTATGTAAATTTCCAATTGGATAAAACAATGAATTTGTACAATGTATTTCCCCATATAACCCTAAGTTTTTGTTTTAAAAAAAACTAATATCATAAAAAAAATATTGGAAAAAATATTTCCATAAAACAACACTTTAATTTTATTTTTTCCCGTAATTTATATACTAACCCTTAAGAAATTAATGTGAAACATAATCTATTAAATCGGGGTAAATAAAAAATAGATCTAAGATCAATAAATAAAATGGAAATGTAATGTATAGGCATCCCATTAATTTTTAATAAATATGCACAAATGGTCCACAGGATGGGGTCTATGATGCAATTACATCCAAGGTATCTAGCTTAAATAGTGAATTATATGCCCGTAAAAATACAACTATATCATAGAATTATGCAACTACAATATTTTATCACAATGTGAAAGAGAATAAAAGCCCAATATTTTCAATTATTCTTTGTGTAATTTTATCAAACACTTAACATTAATAAAATATGTTTTCAATTAAAACACCATTTAAATCATTTCTCATTATCGATAAAGACCATCTAAAATAATGGATTAAAATTTATCCATTAACAGCATTATACCAACAATTTTTCTTTTCTAGTATCAATGGATTTCACAAGAACATTCAAGTTTACATGTGAAATAATCCATTAGAAATAGAACATGTCTTCTTAGGGAAACTATATGCTAACCATTCTATAACTATTATCCCATGAAAACTATAGAACACGTATTCTTTTGAATGGTCACACAGTTATAAACTCATTTATAAGTCATGTGATAGCCTCTAGATCCAAACCTAAATGTCCACCTAGTTTTCATAGAGACTCTCATGGTTATAAAAACTATTCTCAAACCATAAAAATCACCAATGGAACCAAAATATCCATTCTCTTTGGTTATAATAACTTTTTCAATTACTATGTGTGTAAACCATTTTATTATCCTATTTTCCCTAAAATTCCATATTTTGAACCCTTAACTCTCATAAACCTCTATAACCTCAAATGTGATCAAAATATAAAATACATATGACCCTACAGACATCACAATTTCCATCATAATGAGAACCATGGGGAGAATATCTTGGGATGACACATGGTCACCTATTTTGAGAATGACCTCCACTCTTTCTCAATGATTTTTCATGGGGAGGACCTATGTATAATATTCCCTCGGGAGGGCCTCAATAGTTATCAACATGGATTTTATAAGGATTCCATCCATGGATAATGATTTTATTGTTTAATTAATTATGAGGAACTCTATGTTTTCTTTTTTCTCTATCAAATTGGTTTATTATAAATTATATTCCCTCGGGGGAATGAAGAAAGTTATTAATTTCAATTACATGCATAGGTCCTCCACTATTATCAATCTATTATGAGTCATTGTGGGGATGAAAAAATTATTATAAATATTTTTGCAATGGGAAGGACCTCCACAAATGAAATCATAAGGATGACCTTAATCATTTATACATATATTTTTGTAGTGAGGACCTCCATGGATGGTTCTCTATGGAGGACCTTCACATAATACTAGATTCACCTCACTGTGAGGATGACATCATTGTAATATGACCAAGAATTTTTTACTATGAGGAATTTCATGATTGAATTTTTTATTTCCACCGAGAGGACCTCTATGTGGAAAAATCCAAGTAGGACCTCCAATGTTATCTTTTATAGTATTACAGTGAGGACCTCAATTTTCATGAGGTCATTTACCTATTTATAAATAGTGTTTATATGTGGTATTTAGTGATAGTATCATCAATATATGAGGATTATTTATTCAAATGTCTTATTATAATCCTCATGCTACAATTTCAAAATACTAAAGACCATCTCCTAAATTATGGAATTCCCCCAGTGAGCACTTCTGTAGGATTATTTAAATTGGTTGATCACGGTATGAACTTTGATTATAATTAGGGTCTAAAAATTTTGTTAGTGACCATCATGTGTAGGAGAACTCTTGGGATACTTCAAAAATTATATTTGGATATGACAACGGTATTCATGTGTATCGATCAGAATGAGGGTTTGGACCTGCTTGAATTATTTTGTAATAAACTACCCCCGAAAATATATCTCAGTGTATATGGTTGGATTGTTGGGCCCAGAACCTCAAATGTAGTCTCCTCATCACACTATATAATGTTAAAAGACAAATGATGTTGTAGATGACTATAACTATTAGGATATCACACAGGAATCTCCAAATATATCAAATGATGTATCTAAAATCACACTCCATCTCTCTATGATATTGGACATATGTGTTTATATGATCCATATAAAGAAAATTGAAGTGATTATATGTGGAAATACGGTTCACATGTTTTCTAGGGGCGTATCATCTATGTGGTGACCTACATGTCTTCATCACTTAGATGGTATCACAAGATACCTAACCATTTGAGATTAATCGATTGAAAAGATACTCCCACAAAATGTTGTCCATTAATAAGAGTTGATATGTTGGGTCAAATATATCCATTAGAACATTTTATCAATCACCATTATCAATATTAAAGAATATATTCATGATACTTCCAATTAGTGATATGTGATATCTTGGGGATTCCTATGGTTTTGACTATAGTGATCAGTAATCATGACATGCGATAGTATGTTTATAAATTCCATTTTTATGGGATATGTGACCCTTAAGTAGAAAATATAAAATAATAATCTTCTAGTCTAGAATCAGAATAAAAATTACTTGAACTATTGATCTCATTCAGGGGTTATTGATACTATGTCAGGTTTACTAATTTTACCAAAAATTTATGCAATTATTTTATGGGATTCATACTTATCATCGGAAGGAAGTAAATTATTCTGATATTCCAAAATCACAATATATTTTTCATGATGGAT
The DNA here is from genome assembly GCA_963277665.1 of Viscum album. NCBI lineage: Eukaryota > Viridiplantae > Streptophyta > Magnoliopsida > Santalales > Viscaceae > Viscum > Viscum album. Next base: position 521,143,136 of record OY728127.1, on the reverse strand, counting down.
TAAAAAATATGTGGTCAACTCATCATTTAAGGGATCTTATTTCCAAGTATTTATCTTCCTTATATATTTAAGACATATTTTTGAAAAACAACCCAATAATAATAATACATGATTATTTTTTCATAAGATTGTAAAATTTTTACTATGAATTGATGTGAATATATATTTTTAAATGAGTATCTCCTTGTCTATATTGGGTGATTGAATTATGGTTTAATTTTATTGATTAATGAACTCTAGAATTGTTCACCATCTGGGGAGGCAGTTTGTGCTATAGAATTAGTATTGAGAACTTGTTAGTGGATCCCTAAGTATCCCCACAAAGAAAATCAGAACCCATATATTCTGATATAACTTAATTACACATTTCTTACCATTTTAGGTCATGTGATGATGTCCATTGTGGTTTGTTTTCTGATGGGGCTTATATGACCAATGAAATACCTTTCAAGGTCATGACACGTGAACTAAAGATGAACCATTTATGTTTATTTAACGTGAATTATACAGTTTAAATTTTTATTAACAAGATCAAGGTTTGTCATATATTATCTTCATATGAATGGGTCTAATTAAGAGTAGCTTATCTCCATGCAGAACAAATTACCTTTTCTAAGAGACTAAATAATGGTTTTGTGGTGCATAATCATGAGTGGTTATTTTTTGTTCATTCTATATATTGATTATTAAACATGAGAGTGTATGGTTGGGGATTAAACCACCATGGTTTGTATTGATCATTATTTAGGCACAGATATGAGACTAGAAATGAGAAAATGGACTGTTCTTACACTTAGTGAGAGGCTCGTGACATGTATGGACCATTAATAGGGAATAAATATAAGATAATAAATTATAACATGGTTAAGGATTACATAATGTAGGAAATTTTTAGTAAATGGGACTTAATAAATGGTTGGTTTGGGCTATAGTTCATCACAAAAATACTTTTGGAAATTACTTTATCATAATTAATGGAACTAAGATATGGTGGTCCCTAGTGGGGATTATATCAAATAATAATTATAAACTAGGATTTTGTCCTAGTAGAGGACATGTATGGATGGGTTACTAATTTTTTGATCAAGAAATATGCGTGCCTCATTGGATAAAATGGCTAGCTGGGAAGTCTTTTATGAAAAATATGGGTTGAGATCACCCAGATAGATGAATTGGGACTGAATCCAATGATTAAGACTATGGCTTCTTAGAAGAACCTCTAAAAATGGTTCCTTTGACCTTATCTTAGATAGGACCTTGGAAAAGTATTCTTAAAATCATTATACACTTTTATCGTTAATAATATAACAAATTTATACACCTTATACCTTATTTTAGATGTAAAGAAAAAATAAATGTAATTTTGGGAGTGGATTCCTTTATTTTATATATTTCCAGGGATTTTCCCTCCAACCTTGGTATTTAAATTGGGCATTAGTGGGTGTATATATTGAAAATGTGATCTAGGTACCAAAAAAATCATCAAACATATCAGGAAATCATCTACTTTGAGAAAGGAATACAATATGGGAATGGAGAGGACATAGTGAATAGAATAATATCTGATAGCATAGGGAATCTTTTAATATTGTATGATAGTGTATAATTCAAGGTGACTAGCTTGTTTTCAACCTCATCAAAGAGAAGTGTAGTGAGGAGGCTGATGTCTACGGAATATAAAAGATAGTTGGCTAAGGATATGAGGAAAATAGTGTGACATGATATAGTGGTCAATATATATTTCTCTTCACCTAAAAATAATGGGGATGATTGTATAGGACCATTTGATTAGGAATATCAAACCACTATTTACATGAGGTGTGGTCTAGTAAAAACTGATGATTGATGCCCCCTTTTCATGCATTACCATGTCTTATATTATTTTTTACACAATTTATTTAGGTAAATAGATATATTTATATATTTATGAAAATTATATTTAGTCACACCCAAAAATATATACATATACATATATATTCAGGGATGGCTTGTTTTAGAAATATGATAATTTCAATGAACTAATATTCTCAGCATATTTTCTCTTATAAAAAAATAATATTTTTAATAATTATTATGTAATAGTTATTGTTTTTATTATTAATAATTACATTATTTATTTATTTATACATTTAAAAACTACATATTTTCTCATAGATATCTAATTTACACTATCAAATTACTAAAATAATTAAATTTTCTATATTGATCATGTTAGTGATATTTTGAGGTAGTGTGGGGTTGTTTATATAGAGTTTTGAGATTTTTAAAAATATTATGTATTCAGAAAATAGTGATTAGGCCAAATTATATATGAGGTCACTTCCGAGATCTTTTTTGTGTATATAAGTTTTTCCATTCATTGGTTATATATGAAAAAAAGTAATGAAAATTATGACATATGTTTAGAATTTAATGCTCACATGGGATAAGTAATGATGATATTAATGATGAATATGCACAAGAATATTCCCCTAGTGTTTGAAAATATATATGAATAATATGAGATTCCTTAAATATTGGTAGTGTTATAAAAAACAATGTGTTAATGGTGTATCAATACCTAACACTCTTAATTCATTATCCCCCTATATTAATATTCATCAAGAGTATCAAATGATATTTTCAAGATAGAATAAATGAGTTTACATTATCTTATTTATTATTGTGAAGACTTGGTGTATTCAAGAATGAAACATGTCAACATTTCATTGATCAAAGTATGGCCCAAAAATATTGACATTTCATAGTACAATTTTAGAAATATAACTAAATGAAAATAGTATTGATCACCCAAAGATGATAATAACATAATTAAATATAATGGTGATGAATTAATGGATAAAAAATGTGATAATTTTTTTTGTATTTCAATGAATATTATGTTTTTTATGAATATGAATAAGATGATGATTTTGGAGACTATCATATGTGACTTTTAATGTGTCATTGTGTTCTCCTATATAACTACCTAAAGGGAAAATAATTTTTCAGGTCTTGGGATCTTATATATATGCTTGATTTTTGTTGTTTAATTTTTTATAATATCGTGTTTGATTAGGGTGTTTAATTAACTTTTTATATTATGTATATTTATTATTTATATCCTTTAATTATTATATATAATTCAGGAGATATGCGGTTGTGTATAGAATTAATTGGCATAGTCCTCCCATTTGGATGACATGGATTCATAGTTCAAATCACAAACCCATATCCCATTATATGTAATCTTGGGCTAGCACACCTAGTTTATCAACAAACAAAAATGATTCCTCATGCCTTAGGTCATGTTATAGTGGTGCCAAAGAAAAATCATCCCTATGTAAGGAGTTTGGATTTAGTGGTCATATGAGGTTTTGTTTGAGAAACTTAGGTAAATGGCGTTAAATGGTCATGAGATATATTTTAAAACTGTGTTCCTAAAAATTAGAGTGGGGATCCATATATCCTTCCAAATAATACATTTATAATTTGTAAATTGACTCAAAATAGTTAGACATCAGTAGTGTGGTATCATGTGGTGGTATAAACAACATACAGTTCGATACCTTTGGTTTAATCCACATACATCTAACATAAACTCACCCATATAATCATTAATAAATTTTTTTTATATTGTTAATATTCATTATAACATTATAACACATTTATATTTTAAAATAATATAATTTTTGATTGTTTATTAATCTTGCAACATCAAGTGTTAACAAACAATGACATATTATTATTTTATGAATTTTATAACATAAATGTTTAATTGGATGATATGAATACAAGTAACTAAATTATAAAAAATATATAAAGTCCATAATCAGAAAAATTATAAATTATTTCTTCATTAATATGAAATCACTTTTTAGTAGTCATTTTGTCATTAAAAATATGTTTTTTCAGAATTTAATTTAATTGATTTTTTTATAAAATATTATAATTAATTTCTAGAGCCTATAAAAAAATTTAGATAAAAATAATATAATTTTTTAAATCATATTATAAAAAATATCTTACATTTTCTTTTTGGTATTTCTCTAAAATGGTTTATTTTAATGTGAACAATGAAAAATACCGAATTTTATTGAAAACTGTATTTTTATTTCAATAATGAATAATGTTCCATTTGGATTTGAAAATATTTTAAAAGTAAAATTTGTTTTATTATATTTTTAATAATAAAATTATGGTTATTCGCACCATCATTATGATTAAATATGGAAGAAAAAAAATTCATACATATAAAGGCATTTTTCTATATAAAATAGCTTTTTCATTAAATATTTTTTTATCTAAAATTTATCTCTTTCACATTTGGAAATTGAATCAATAAAAATAGATTAATTTTTTTAATAAGGATTTTCATATATTTTAAATATAAATCTTTATTTCTTGTCATTATAAATAGTGTACATAGTAATTTTTATTACTAATGTAATGGTAAAATTGGACAATGAGGGCTAAAAAAATTGATAAGGCTTAAAATTAATTAAAAAACATTCCTTTATTTATTTGGATGATAGTTATTCATTCATAATCATTCAAACATCCAAAATATGGCTTTTCCAATTTGGTTATTTTTTCCACTATAATTTTTAGGTGAAATATATTGTAAAAAATGTATCATTCTTGCTTTTATTATCTATAATCTTTTGTGACACGAATAAAAACGACAAATTTTTTATAAAAAAAATTAATTTAAATATAAATGATATATTTATGATGGTGATTTATTTTTAATTTTTATTGATGGAATAATTATATTAAATACTAATGCAATGCTGACACAATGTTTTATTAAGAAGTAAAAAAACCAAGTAAATGATTTTAAAAACACAAAAGGTAAAAAAAATTGGTTAGAAAAATTTTTCCAAAAAAAATCAAGAAAAATATAACATATAATATATTTCTTAATGGTTTAAATTCAAATAAAATTACTACCATTTTATTTTCAAATTAAAATTATATGAATTGTACAAAAAATTACATTAATAATATTTTTTATAAAATATATTTTACAAAAGTATTTTAAAAAATAAAATTTTTAAAGGGAAAAAATATGAATTTAGATGGTTTAAATTTCATATTTTTTCAATTTATGATACAATTTATTCCTTATAATAAAAATTATAAACATTTAATATTGAAAATTTATTACCACAATAAAGAATAAAATTGGTTAACCAATGTTCTACTCCAAAAAAATAATATATTTATATAAAAACAATTCAATATTTTGTTGGATTAAAATATTTAAACAATATCATCCTTTTATTTTAATCTGTTTCATTTTAGAACCATTTTACATGATTTAAAAACATATTATATTGTAATATTTCATGTATTTCAAAAGAAATTATATTTTATAGTAGACAATATTTTATTAAGTGATTTAAAATTATGAAAATATTACCTTCATACAAGTGAATTTTATATGGATTGAAATATCAAAAATATTCCATTTATGGTTCATTTTTCCATATCTAGTAACTTCATTGACACCTATATAGTAAAAAAACATAGATATCATAGAAATTTTTTAAAAAGATAACAAAGGGATAAAACTAATAGTTAAGAATAAAACCCTTACCAAAACACGTCTCAAAAAGTTTTATAAGAGTATTTATACTCATTATAATATTATATTGAATTTATATCCATTTTTATCCATATTCCAGGAAAATTAATTTATATTATTTTAATAATTTATTTAATTTCAAGAGTGCACCTCCCCTAACTTATAAAATGGAACCTCTTATCCTTAATTGTTTGCAATTTTCTATCATTATATCTCAAAAAACCCATAAAATTTATTTAGTATACTTACATAACCATAAATTACAGGATATTTTCTTGTTTAAAGAACATTCAAATGGTAATTAAGAAGGAATCTAAAGGAGGCCTACGACAATGTGGTGACCATCTTACCAAGACACATTAAATTTATTTCTTTTTCCACATCCTCTAAATCCATGATATTTATTATAAAAAAAATTATTTAGTTATATTTTATATACTAAATAATTATGATTATGTAACAACCCTGATCCATCATCTTCCTACCCTTTCGAAAATGATAACATCACTCCAGCGTACGTGCGGACTACCACCTCCACAAGGTGATGTGATTAATTTTTCATTTATATATTAAATAGGTTGTAATAAATATGTAATTAATGAATATATAAGATATATATTATTTAAAAATTATCATTTAATGTTGAATTTTTATTTTCCTTTCTTTTTCTCCATCCATCGGAAAATGAAAACAACATTCAAGTGTACGTACGACCAAATATCTACCTGAACAATGTAATCCATTTTTATGTATCATTAATTTATGGATGACTCTAAATATTTATAACAAATATAAATTATATTTATATTATGGTTAAAATATTAGATATTATGGAAACATGAAAATAGAACAAGGACCATAAATATAGAACAAAAACACTTAGGAAAAATTAAATAGTTAACACATAGAAATGACGGTTCTAAAAAGAAATTATTAATAAATAGGAGTTGAAATGGTATAATCTTATACTTTATGATATTACAAGTATGTAAATGATTATGTTCTATATTTCTAAAAAATAAAAATTTATTATGTATGAGGTTAGAGAACATTTGAAACATGTCGAAATGATGTAAGGGTTTCTCATATCACTTTAATTTCTATGAGACGTATGCCACATTCACCCCTAGTTTCCACTGTGTGGTGTATATATTTCCCATTATTATATTTTATGATTATTTAATGAAAATTATGATTATTTAAAAATCAATATAATTTTACCTTCTTCATGTGGTTTATATATTTATATTACCAAATCATTTTGTTTTTTAGGTTTCAATGCCATTATTTAACGAGGTTATTTATGAATAAGTTTCTAATAATGAACTTTTATGATATACCTATCATGAGACTCATGAATTTATTATACTCTATTTATTTCGGAATATTAAATTTTCCATTTCATTTTTCTACCTTTATTTTCATAATATTATAATATAATATGACGAAGGAAAATAAAATTTATTTCTATATTGAGAGGAAATTATTCTTCATCCATAAACAAGTTAGAAAAAATACTTTCAAAAGTGTTCATAAAATTTTCATATGATTTTCTAAATTAATTTCTATCAATGAAAGAATTTGTTTAAAATATTTTAAAATGAATATTCTGTTCATTTTTAAAATGAATTTCATTTAACTTTTTACTGAAAATGTGAAAGTAATAATTATTTTAAAATACATGACATGAATGAAATTTATTGTCATCACGGCTGGTCATTAATTTTTATATTCCATTACAATTTTACAAGGTTATATTCAATGAACATTTATTCCTTAACATTTGAGAATTTTTTTATTTTAAATATTTAATTTCAAAGTTAAAAGGGTATTTTCACCAAGAAATGGTATAAGTAATATTTTAATGGAATTTTTCATCTAAGATGATATCTTTAGCTATTACATAAGATTTAATAGGTGTATGATATAATTATATCAACTATATTATTTATCTATATGTTTTATTATTATGATGAGATATTTATGAAAACAATTTATATTCATGATTTATGTTATAATAAAATGCAAAAATATTTATGAAACCCATTTCTTTTCCATGGTTTTATGATATATAGGTATTGTTTTATAATATTATGGCACACATATGAGTGTATTGTGATTATTTTATGGGTGGTAATATAATTATATAGTCATCCAATGCATTCGGTAAATATGTATGTCTAATGGGAAAATAAAGACTCTAATTGAGAGTATACCTAGTTTATTAAGGGACTCCATCCACTAGAATAGTCTTTAGAGTGAAGAATTACTATAGATATAATTTAATTGGGATTGAACCTAATAAACTATGATAATATTATATGTGAGTCTTGAATAAGGAAATTATTCTCAATTATTTTTGGTATGTTACAAACATTTTTTCTTCGGGTAACATTAAGCTCCCATGGATCATGTTTTGGATTCTTTTTTGATTCATGTTTTGAAAAATACCAATATTTATGACATCATTCAAGATTATGATTATTTATATGGTGGGTGTGGTTTTAAAATGTTAAAAATGTGTTATTATAATATTATTCTCATGATATTTTTTTTGTGATAACTGATGTGTCCTTTTCATTTCCTTACATGTCATTTAAGCTCAACCATTCTTATGTTTCACTTCCCTAGGTTGTGAAGAATTGTTTTATATAGGGTATATCTAAGAACATTACTATGTGAGAAGATATTTTTTTGATATATTAAATATCATTCATGATTAAAATACAATTTTTATCTAGTCTCTTAAGACATTAAACCTATATGGTTTAGTTGTGGATCATTATGTTTTGTAATGAAAATTAATATAATGAGATGTAATATTTGTGTATGAATGGTTTTCTTAAGAATAGATTATACTAGAGAGTGTTTTATTCAATATATATATATTTGGATTAGATAAATTCATTGAAAATCGTAAGGATATGGATTATTATAGGATAACCTAAATAATTGACGATTTGAGAGAGTTTGAGGGGTTTTTCAAGAAATGCATATCTGTCTAAAAATATATGTGGGTGTTTTTAGAGAATATGATTCCAGGGGTAATAATGCTAAAAAATATTGGGTCAAAATATATCTCATCCATAATTCTAGTTCATAGTGAGTGTACTTGCACTATGAATTTTGTTTTAAACTCAAAGGATATTTTCATGGGTTAGCTCACATTTTTCTTAATGAACCATTATAAAGGATTTGAATATATGATAACTCATGATGGCATAGTTTAAATATAAAATTTCATATATTGTATATAATGAATCAATAATTATATATCATATGATATATTTTTATTATTATGTTATTCCACACTATGAAAATTGTTTCTCACACTATGTTTCGGTTTTATTCAGTGGTTAGAACATATAGTATTTCTGTTATCATAGAATTTGATCAGAAAGGAAATAATTTTCTTCATTAGAAACCAAATGAAATAGGATATATAAGTATAAACTTGTTCATAAGGCCTATCCAACTATCTCATTATATGATTAAAAATCATAACATAGGTATGTTTCTTAAAACTCCAATTAATAAAATAATGGAGTTTATGGAATAATTCATAAGGGAGAAGATTCATCTTCCTACATGTCAAGTATGTGAGAAAAATCTGTCAATAAAATATCTTAGACGAAAAAGAATATGTTTTTTTTTGAAGAATAAAATGGAATGGAGAAATTAATTTCTATTGAAAAATGAAAATTGGGTTCATGGGAAATAATGTTCATCCTAAGGAACCATTTATAGTTTAATGTCCTCCATGTAGTGAATATAGAAATTTTCTATGAAGTTTCCATTATAAAATGGTTATCTCCTAGACTAAGGAAAGACCTATACTATGTCAATCGATGAAGTGAAAGGATTAAAGTGTTTAGGTATTGTGATTAGAGAATAATTTTTTAGAAATTTTATATTAATGATATTCTATTTATAAGATTTATGAAACATATAATGATTGATCTTGTAACACCATGACCCTATTAACCCAGAGTCAGTGCATTATTAAATAACGTTGGCATGATAACAAAAGATCATGTCTCTAAAGAAAGATTAGTTTATTATCCATGGAAATACTAGATACATTCATAAATTTTATATTATATTATAAAATGAAAACCTACAACAACATAGTCTACATAGGCCATAATCATATCCATTAGAATATCCCTATAGGTTATTCATAATATACTTCTTCTCATCCGGGGAAAAATAAAACATAGAAAGGGGTGATCTCATAGGCTTAGTAAGGATAACAATATAGCGGAAATTGTTACAAATAAGCATAAAACTTTAATGAAATGTATAAGACTAAAACAAAATCCTTTTAAACTTGAAATTAAGCATAATTTGGAAAAGATAAAATAAAATAATTCCATTTCCATATTCACATGGATATTCTACTAATATAATAATCACATGCAATATCAATTGCCACTTTTATAATGACGGAATGCATAATTCCATAAATAATAACTACTTAGTCAAAGCCTTTTTCCAAGACTACAAATAAGATTTTGTCAAGGCCTTGTGCCAAGACACTAGTTTGTCTCATGAGACCTACCTATGCATCGAGGAGATATATCATGCTCCACCCGTCACTTACTAAGTCCAATGCATTCCTCATATGAAAAGGTTTAAACATAACATACACATTTGTATAAAAAAACTAGCATAGGAAATGTCAATATGTTATCTATAAACCATGAATGTTGTAAACATAACACATCCACATTCAAACATATCACAAAACCATCAATACAATATATAATTTTTCTATCGTAATAATTTAACATCAAAGAAGCTTAAAATCCATCAAAATATGTTGACATAGATGAAATAAAAACTTTTTTTAGAGAAAAATATATTTCTATTTTGAAACCATTTAAAAGTAATATAATCATAAATGATAATATTTATTTTGAAATTATTCTTATAATCTTGTAGGTGAAGCTAAGATGATGTTATAACGATGGAAAATATCCACACCCACCGTATAAGTTAAAAAAACATTCTTACCTTAATTTTGTCGAAAAGGTCATAAAGTACATTGTTTGGAAAATGAAAGAATGATTCCATTCAAAACATATAAGATCAATTAATGGTATAAATTAATTTAACCCATTTTCTAGTCAATATTAAAAATGTTTTGAAATACAATTTTTAAGAAAACACGGGTGAAGATTGTAAAGAGGTCCCAGTTGATACTTATGTAAAAACAACCTTGGATAATAAAGAGATTGTGAAATTAACCCTTACCTTGTACATTTCCTGGTTCCAGGGTACATTAACCTCTTTTATAATAGTTAAATCATTGTTATTAAATTATCCAAGAATTATATATATATATGATATCATAAATGATCTTATAATATTTCTTTGTTAATGATATTTTAGTAGTATCATCGTTTCGTGTGTTAACTGATTCGTCTTCCTTTATATTCTTTTTTATGTAAGTAATGTTTGTTATGAATAGGATGTATATTATTCGTATTCATATTGATATTAAGTCTTTAAAAATTATTTTTAATCATCAAATGAAAATTAGTCTTGAATGCATATGATGGGGAATAAATATTATCGTGTCTGTGGAGATGGTAATCTGTACGTACGCACGAGTGAAAATATCATTATATTAATATTAAAACCATATATAATTTGATGTTATATCATATATACATAATCATTATCATGTTATATTTATAATTTACATCTTTTATACTCATTATCATACCTATCCAAATGATGGTGTGTTTGAATAACAAACTACACCACGACATGGAGAGGGTAATCCGTACGTACGCACATATGGTGACTTTTTCATTTATAGGATGGATAGAATAATGAATATGGTTGTACCATTTTTATAATAAAATCACAGTATATAAAAGATACTGGAGTTATTATTTTATAATTGAAACAACAAAGAAAGAGAAAGTGGAAGAAGAAAAGAGCTTGAAAGTTGTGATGATATATTTACCTCTTCTTCGGGTTCTTCCTTTTGATTTGATCAAAAGGGATCCTTAGGTTGGATTTATGACTAAATTAAGGCCTCTAGGATTAAGGTAGGACAATTTAAAGGGTATTTGTGTAGGTTTTGGATATTCCAAATGTCTATGATGGTGTGACTTTGAAAGAAGGGTAAGTGCCTTTTATAAGATAGGTGAGGGGAACCTTAGGAAAAGATTGAAATATTATTTTATAATAACATAATTTTCGGTTTCTAATGGCTCCAAATTGATTTATTTCAGGTATAAAATGTGTATGGGTCTAAAAACACTCAACCAATAGGTTTTATACAGGTTTCGGTCACTATATTAACCTAATCGTTTAGATTTAACTCTTAGTTAAATAGTTTGACATTTACCATGTCTCTTTGTATTCTTATATTATATGCTTCATAAACATACTATAAACTTCCAAGCGAACATAATGTGGTTTATTAATGACATATATAATATTATTTCATCCCATTTGTCTTAACCATATATTTTTAGAAATAAAATATCAATTAATCATATATTATTTTTTTTTTAAAAACTCTTTTATGTCAATTTTGACACTATTTGGTATTTTGTTTTTGTTAAATTCATAACAGAATTATTAGTTTGAAAAAAATTAATTTAATCAACCCTAATATGTCATATTAACGTAGAAAATTAGTCTAATTAATTAAAAGTATCAAATTAAAATTATTTGGACATTTATAATATCATTTATTTTAATCTTTAATTAAAAAGGTAATTACTACGTCATCATTGTGTCATAAATAAAATTAATTATTTAATTTCTAAAATTTATAAATAAAATACCATTATGTAGGAAATATTTTTATATTTCTAATGAAAATTTATAGTGAAATTTATATTGTGTGTAACCCTATATTAAAAATGGTGTAGTTATTATACATTGAATTTAACTCTTTTAACTCTTCTATAAATAAAATAATAATAAATGTCCTAATCTAATACAAGTGGACCAAAAGAGGTTCATATTTTATTCCTAAGGTTGTTTTGGGTCACATTATACTTATCCAATAGAATTAGGACGTGTGTTAAGTTAATTTTGATATCATTTTTAACCTTAATTACCCTATTTACGTTTAATCGTGGTAAATAAAAGTAAAAAGTTACTATTCACCAAAAATTATTTTCATCTAATTGAACCACATTTTTCTTACTGATATTAACTGTGTCTCTCAAATTTTTGAAATTCAACTCACAGAAGCGGTAAAATTAAGTTTTATGCAAATTTTCAATTCTCCGAGGAGGTGGGTAAAAGACGGTAAAAAGTTCAATAAAGTTTTTATATATCTAAAGTCATTTTAAAATGACTCCAATGAATTATATTGAACTTATATAGGTATTATGTATCTATTTTTACCTAAAATAAATTTATATAAAATAATTAATTATTTAAATAAAAAGTCGGTTTTAGACAATAACCCATTGTTTTTCACTATTAATCAAAAATTGAATGTTTTCAGAAAAATACCAAAAATTATCCCTGAGCTAATTTCGATATTCCGAATCAAAAAATTAAGTACATTTAGAAAGATAAAATTTATAAAATTTAGAAAAGTGTGTATTACTATTCATAATGGCTAGTTTGATTTGTCGTGGTGTGTTAGAATCTCGATGTTGCGTACAATGCAAGCTATTGAATTATTAAAAGGGAAACGTATCATGGAAGCTTGGGGTGTTACATTCTTCCCTCCTTTAATTAATTTCTCCCTAGAAATTATTAGGATATTATTGTATAAAAAGATTCAGGTGGTTCTTCATCAAAAGTTACTCAGGTTCCCATGTTGCCTCTTCTATCTTATGGTTTCTCCATATAACTTTTACCAGATGACTCATCCTGTTTCTCAACACTTGTTCTCTAGTATCAAGAATTTTGATAGGCTCTTCAAAATAAGAAATATCATGTTCCAGTTCAATTTCCTCATAGGTGATTACATGAGTTAGGTCAGGCATATATTTTCTCAATAGTGATACGTGGAACACATTCTGAACTTTGGAGAGACTTGGAGGCATTGACAAACAGTAATCTACAGCCCCAATTAGTTATTGAATTTTGAAAGGTCCGATGCACCTGGGACTAAATTTACCCTTTTTACCGAAATGTATAACACCCTTCCATGAATATACCTTCAAGAAAACATAATCTCCTACCTGAAATTCCAAATCATTCATTCGGTTATCAGTATAGCTCTTTTTCCTACTTTGTTATGCTTTGATGTGGTTTTGTATAACCTTCACCTTTTCCATTTTTTCCTCAACAAGTTCTGGGCCTATGAGTTTTCTTTCACCAACATCATCCCAACACGTTGGTGTGTGACATCTCTTTCTATATAACGCTTCATATGGTGCCATATGAATACTTGAATGGAAGTTATTATTATAGGAAAATTTTACCATAGGTAAATATTGATCCCATATACCATGAAAGTCCAGTGAGAAAGATCTGAACATGTCTTCTAATGTTTGAATAGTCCATTCTGATTGTCCATTGGTTTAAGGGTGGTAGGTTGTTCTCAAACAAAGTTTAGTATCCATGGCCTTCTGAAGACTTTTCTAGAATCTTAATTTAAAATGGGGACCACGATAAGAAACAATCAATAGGGTTACTCCATGAAGTCTCACAACTTCATTAATATATAATCATTCAATATGTTCAAGTGGTAAATCTTATCTTATAGCAAGAAATTGTGCTGACTTGGTAAGAAGGTCAACAATGACCCATATTACATCATTCCTTCTAGGTGTATTTGGTATTCCCATGAAAAATTCCATCATAATATTATCCCATTTCCCCTCAGGTATTGTAAGAGGTTGATCACTCCTCCAAGCCATTGCCTTCTAGCATTCATGTGTTGACAAACCATACATCTTGACATAAAATAAGTAATCTTTCTCTTCATGTTGTCCCACCAAAAATGTTCCTTCAAATATCTATACATCTTAGTGCTACCATGGTGTATAGAAAAATTGTAGCTATGAGCACCATCCAACAATTTACTTTTTAGATCCGGAATGTTAGGAACACAAAGTCTTTTCCCAAATTTCAAAATTTCATCTTCATATATGAAGTTACTCAATCTCAAAACGTTCACAGCTTTAATTTTCATTTTAAATTCATCATCATCAATCTGAGAACTCTTTATCCTTTATAGTAATGATGGTTTGGAAACCATTTGAAAAATTGTTTATGTTTCACCTTTCATGGTTATTCCTATATCCATTTTCACTAGATCCATGAAAATATGATCCCTTTCAACTCTCATCTTGTTCAAAACTCCATGATCCTTTCCACTCAAAGAATCTTCCACCTTAATTCCCTTCCTATTGTGGTAGTGTATTGTGCAATCATAATCCTTGGGTAGTTCAAGCCATCTCCTTTTCCTCATGTTGAGTTCTTTCTGTGAGAAAATATACTTCAAACTCTTGTGATCATTATATATCTCACATTTTTTACCATAGAGATAATGCTTCCATATATCCAATGCAATGAATATAGTTGCTAACTCTAGATCATGAGTAGGATAGTTTTTTTCATGAATTTTTAGCTACTTTTATGCATAGGCAATAAATCTATCAATCTGCATAAGGACACAACCAAGTCCTTTCTTTGAAGCATCACTATAAATAACAAACTCATTGTTCCCTGATTGTAGAGTCAAGATAGGAGAATTGACTAATCTTCTCTTCAGTTCTTAATATATTCTTCACACACTTTTTTCCAAACAAATTTATCCCCTTTATGTTTGAGCTTGGTAAATGGGTTATCCAAATGGGAAAAATTATGGATGAAACTTCGATAATAACCTAATAAACTAATAAAATTGTGTACCTTAGTTATACTCGTCGGTGATGTCCATTCTTGGATTTCCTTGGTCATTAAAGGATCAACATAGATTCCATCCATAGAGAAAATATGTCCAAGAAAAGAAATCTCATGAAGAAATAATTCACACTTTCTAAATTTCTCATATAATTCATTTCTTCTAAGAGTCTTTGGAATAATGCGCAAGTGATTTTCATGATCTTCGCAGCTTTTGGATTATACCGAGATATCATCAATAAATACCACTACAAAGACATCAAGATATTCCTTGAAAAATCTTTTCATTAGATCCATGAAGATATAGGGTTCATTAGTCAACCCAAAATGCATTATTGTAAACTCATAATGCCTGTACCTAGTTCAAAATATTTTTTTCAGAATGTCTTCCTTTTTCACACACAACTAATGATATCTAGATCGAAGGTCAACCTTTGAAAAATATTGAGCTCCATGAAGTTGGTCAAATAAATCATTAATGCGAGGTAGGGGATACTCCTTATTTATTATTATAGCATTGATCTCCATGTAGTCAATGTGAAACCTCAAATATTCATCTTTCTTCTTAACAAAAAGAATAGGAGATCCCCATGGAGAAAAACTAGGGAGAATAATCCCTTATTAATCAATTCATCTGGTTTTTTATTTTGTTACACTAATTCCACAGTGTTCAATCTATAAGGGGTCTTCAATATGGGCCTTGAACCAGGAATTAAATCAATGGAAAACTAAATTTATCATTCTGGAGGATGTCCAGGTAAATCTTCTATAAAGACATCAACATATTCTTTCACAATAGGTACATCCTCTATTTGAACATTCCTTTTCTCATCCATATTTATTTCATTCTCTTCCTCCCTAATAATTGAAATTAGTTGAACTACTGGGGTGGATCTTAATATGAATTAGGTGGTGACGTTTCTACTCTAAAATTAAGGTAATCCTTATCATCATCAAGAATTGTAACCTCCCTATTATTAAAATAAATTTTCACATCATGGTCTGAAAACCAATCCATACCAAGGATTATACCAAACTCAATCATGGGTATGATGATGAGATCAGAAGATAAAGAACATTTATATTGCCTAATGGGAACAGATTCACAAAACATTATTGCAATGATACTTCTATTAGGTTTTTCGACTGACAACTCTCTTGTTAAGTAAAATTAAAAATATCTAATTTTCTTAGAAAACTGGGAAGATATGAAACAATTTGATGATCCAGAATCAATAAAGCATTTTCTAAACTTGAGGAAACCATTAAATTACTGGTCACCACATATTTCAAAGCTTCAACCTTAGCAGTAGTGATAAAATAAGCTTGTTCGTGATCCCTTGTCCTTTTTTGAGGTATGTTTACTTGGATGTTTGAAAATTCATTTGAATATTTCCCCCTTTATCTGCAATTGTAGCATTCAAAATTGATAGCCTCTTTCTTCCCCTTGCAATCACATGCTTGGTGGCCTCTTTGACTACAATTTTAACAGACTCTCATTCCCTTCCAGCAAGTACCAGGTTGTTTCTTCCCACATTTACCACAGAATGGATATTCAACTTTTCCCTTCTTCCCTTTATTTTTATTTTCCAGAGTGTTCAGCAGATCTATTTTTCTCTTGATTTTCTTTAAAGTCATAAGACTTAGAAATTTCTTTTTCTGTCTTGAGAGCGCATGAGAAAATATCTTTGTATGATAAGATGGATTGTGAGACTAATTCTCATTAGAGAAATGGTTTTAACCCATCCAAGAAATGATCAATATTACTTCTTGGGTTAAATATATAATATTCAGCATTTCTTGCTAACTTTGTAATGTTAGCCTCATACTTTGCGACATTCTCATCCTCCTTTTGCCTTAGACTCAGAAATTTTCTTTCCATATCAACTCGATGGTCATGAATAAAAAATTTTATTAGCCACTAAATGATGCTAATATTCATTGTTAATATATATAATATTAATGTGATTTATTATTCATAAAAACAATTTTAGTTCATTTTACACTTTGAACATCATTTCACATTGTGATAGTAATTACTTCTTAAAATGCACTATTATGGGGTACATTTTTTAACATCATTTAATGTAACCAATGATTCATCTGATTTAAGGAATGTAATTATCCATATTTTAATTTGATATTTTTTAAAATTTATCTACACATCAATATTAATAGGTTTTATTCAGGGATCAATGGTGGATTAATAAAGGATGATGGAGATATTTGGAGATGAATGGAATCCATTCTAGAGAAGGAAGATTGGGAACCAACCCACTGATGAGAATGTGAGACCCACATTACAAACCCAATGAAGCTAAAATTTCATGGGATGATATAATACATGTAGATGAACAAATCACTGTTCATTATCCAATGCTAATTTGGCATCCTTTGTGGTCACTAAGGCGGCCCAAGTTAGAGATAAAATTCTGGGCCAGATTCTGTGGCTCAGAAAAGTAGTTCACTAATATATTCATATCTCCTAATGCACATCTTCAAATGGGCCTAAATTTTATAGGAGTTTAGAATCCATCTGGTGATCACTTTTCTTCTAATATTACCCACTCTGATTTGACCATCTAAGAGGTCTTACAAGCGCGTCTGTTCGGTGGATGAAAGGTGGATGCCACCTCTGGTCAAGTGTAGAAAAGTCCAAGTTCCACAATCTTTCCACCACCCTAGGCCTACCATAATCAATTTGTATGCTTTGTACTATTGTAGGATCGACCCAAGGCTCCAAAAATTCCTATTTAAGGTAGTGGTTGTGGATTAGTTGATCATCTATGATGCTTTGTTCAATTGTAATGTTATGTTGCGATTTTTTGTCTCAAGTTTTTCTTTCACATGTAAGTTGTTCAATTTGATTTAGTTTCTTAATAAAAGTTATTATTCTCCTCTTATTTTGTTGTTCTTTATATCACTTTGATACCGTTGGATCAAGGTGTGAATTTATTCACACCAAACCTTGTGAAATTATCACACAATGGTGGAGTGATCGTTATTTTATTGTGTTTTTTTCTTCCCCATTTCTTCCATCATGATTCTACTTTCCGCTTCCATTGAAACCATAGAGTCAATGTAGGGATAACCCACTTATGGGTTGATCCAATGGAGTATAAAGGGTTGGAATTGGATGTTATTTTTCATCCCATTAATGTCTAATCACTTCTTTAATTGAAATTTTTATTTGATTATTTTTTAAACTTCATCGTCCTTGTTAAATTTAAGGCCACGCAATTCAAGTGCTAATACGAAACTTTACCTTGAAGTGCTCGAAACTTTGATCCTTCAAGTGTATAGGTTATTAGTATTATGGTGCATTGGTATAAAATAATTAAGTGATGAAGTTGTTTGATCTCCTTAAATTAACTCAAATCAAATATAATAAATTGAAATAATTGAAAAGGGAATATGTCCAATCCACCTCAAGTGATAACCTAGGATCAAATCATTGTTTTAAATTGAATTCACTTAAGTCTATTAGAGTTTATTTAAACCCATCTAAAATCAAAGAAATTTGGACACTTCATATCCAAAAATAGTCCATTGAATGTACATTTCTATTGGTTTCTTCTTAGGTCTCTGAGGTTTCGACAACCCAAGCTAAACTACAAGGACTGTCCTACCTTCTTCTCTTGGGTAAATTTGAGCGTGAATCAAATTTTGGCACTGTTGTCGGGGACCCAAGTAATTCATCTAAACACCCATTCTATTCTCCCCCATTTCTTCTTTTCTCATCCAAATTCTCTTATCTTGTCCCTTTCTTGTTTTTTTTCTTTTGGTGCATGTTCGCCTACACCCGTGATCAATCAAACTTTCTAGTTAGGGTGGATAGTCCTGGGGTTGGGGAGTCAAGTACACCAATGGAACTCTATCAATTGGATCATAATATTCCTAATACTCTGGAGTCAAAAATTGAGCATATTTCAATGGAAGGTCTTCAAAGAAACCAACTCATAAACCAGGGTGGGAACCAAAATGGAAACCCAAATGAGGAAGCCCCAAACTTGGGGAATGCAATTGATCAAACCATGAATGGCTACCTCACACATTCCAGGACCAATTCTTCCTCACACATTAGAAACAATTCCCTAGGACATGATAACTACATCCTTAAAAACCATGTCCTAAACTACCTTCCCACATTCCATGGAATGGAGTCCGAGCTTCCCTACCTTCACATTAAGGAGTTCAATGACATTGTAGAAACCATGTGTCCCACACATCAACTAGAATCAGCTAAGATGAGGCTATTTCCTTCTTATTTAAAGGATCGAGCTAAAAAATGGCTAAAAAATTGGAGACCATCATCCTTCAACTCTTGGGACCAACTACAAAGATAATTCTACAAAAAATACTTTCCCCACCACAAAACAATTGCACTTAAAAATAGAATCCAAAACATTTTTTGAAAAAGTGTGAGAGTCATTCTATGAGACATGGGAGAGGTTCAAGGAAATTCCAAACATGGTTCCACAACATGGTTTTTCTATTCCCAAACAAGTGAAAATTTTCTATGAAGTTTTGGGTCTGGGGAACAAACAATTCATTGACATGATGTGTAATGGATACTTTAAAAACAGAGCCCCAAATGATGCTTATAAGTATCTAGAAAGCCTTTTTGAACAAAACCAAACATGGGGAACTTCACCTTATTCTGAAAAGCCAAAATAAACTATTGGAATTCATACACTTAGATAAGAGGAAAGCCTTAGGGCTAAACTCGCAGCACTCTCTAGGAAGGTTGAAGAGATATACCTTAGGAAAGTCCAAGAAATCCAAACAGTAGACCCTGTTTGCACAATTTGTGACAAACATGAACATAATACAGACAACTGCCCAAC
Source organism: Viscum album (assembly GCA_963277665.1). Lineage (NCBI taxonomy): Eukaryota > Viridiplantae > Streptophyta > Magnoliopsida > Santalales > Viscaceae > Viscum > Viscum album. The sequence continues at coordinate 521,122,880 of OY728127.1, read as the reverse complement.
CATTTCATTCATCATGGATGTTCTTTTAGGAGGACCCCCAGCGGAAGTAAATTCCTTGTACATTAAAAATCATCAATACCAAAACATCTTCAACCTAAGGTATAATGACCACCCAGGATTCCTCTGGAAAGATAACCAGCAACCTAGCCGACCACAGGGACAAAATCTTTACCCCAATCAGAACTACCAAACCCATAACCAGTTCCAAACCCAACCTATCCAATACCAATAGCCACCAGTCCATTTTCAACGAACCATCCCACCCCCAAAATATCCCCCCGGGATAAACCAATCATCTCAAGCACCAACCCAAGATGTTCCACAAAGCCTACTAGAACAACTATGCAAACAAATGGATGGGATGAACTCGGAAGACTCTTCCCTAAAACAAGAAATTCAAACCAACAAAATTATAAAGGCACCCATTCCTACTCAGGAAGTACCATCCTCAACTTCAAGGGGAGAGTCAAGATGTACTCAAACAACTCATGAACAACTAATGGTTGTGACTGTTTCAATAAGTGTAAAATCAATTGAAAAACCTGAAAAACTAATTCAGAACCCACCTAAAGATTCAAACTTGGATGAAAATTCAAATGAACCAAATGATCAAACTGAAAAACACGATAACATTTTCAAAGAAACAACTCTTCAACACACAACTCCACAACCCGCACCATTTCCTCAATGTATGAGGAGGAAACCAAGCCTGAATTGAGTGAAACATTGAGGAAAATATTCTCACAAGTCAAGTTGAACATTCCCCTTCTCGATGAAATCAAAACCATACCTGCCTACTCAAAGTACCGTAAGGACTTGTTCACTTTTAAAAGAAAATTTTCACATAAAAACCATGTCCTTTTGGATGCTAATGTGACTACCACCATTCAAGGAACCATTCCTCCTAAGTTGAAATACACTAGTTTCCCTTACAACAATTTTAACTAGGAGAGAGAAAATTTTTCAAGGCCTCGTGTGACCTAGGTTCTAGTGTCAATCTCATTCCCTATGTTGTGTATTTACAGTTAGGCCTAGAAGAGCTCCAACCCACATCTATCACACATTAACTTGCTGATCATAGCATTAGGGTTCCAAAAGGTATTTTAAAGGATGTTCTGGTAAAGGTTGAAAACATCATCTACCCTGCTGACTTCATTGTCCATGACAACCATCCAAACTTAGGAACTAAGGAAAAAACCCCTATCATACTTGGTTGTCCTTTCCTTTCAACAATCAACTTTGTTATATGAGTTTGAAATGGGAACATGACTATAACGACCCGGCCTTTTCTTACATTACTATTAAATCATTTCAAAGATAAACAACATAATAGTATTACACATGGAGGATCTAGAGGTTTAGTGTCTTGGGCAAACTAGGACTACACATAACAAGTACAACATCAAGCATAAAAATTCATTTAATCTCTTCTTCTATAGCTTCTTAGTAGCACTTGTCCACTCCTTAGTACATGTATCCACCTGAGGATATACATCAAAAGGGGTGAGCTAAAAGCCCAGTTAGAGGATATATAATAAAAATATAGCATGGGGTGAGCATAATCATTACATAGGAAGAAGATCTTGAACATGAGAGGAGCATAAACAATAAACTTGACATGTTGCAAAGCATAAAAATGAAACATCATGTCTTAGTGGTTAACTACCACACATATTTGTGAACAAATCTATCATCATGTTCACGCATCATTTCACATTTACTCATGAGATTCATCACTTTACCCAATGCATTGGAGCGCTATATAATTCCGGGCGCACCCGTCACATTTGAACATTCATATTGCGCTATATAATTCCGGGCGCACCCATCACATCATAACATTATCATTATCATGCTTGCCATAAAGAACACATATCAAACATGTACATAAATAACCCATGGAAAGGAATGGGTTTCATCTCATAATAACACATTCATAATCTTTGGGTTCCCAAAATAAAGAGGGAACAACATACTTGATATAAGAACCATCAACCTTGAATGAGAGGTAAAAGGTGAGATCTTGAAAGAAGAGTTCTTTTGGAAAACATTTTGATGGACAAAAAAACCAGTGACAAACATTTATATCCTAGAAAAGTAAAGTAAAAGATGAACAAAAGACCTTTGAGGAGTAACCATATCAAAAATGGAGTGAAAGAGGGAGAACCCGAAGGAAGAAAATTGGGTTCGAGATTTCCCCTTACCTTGTACTCGAATGCCTCCTTCTCTTTAATGTCCTGTATAATGACATTATATTTATTAATTAGAAATTCCAGAACCTTTTATACATTAATAGGTTTAATTCTGGTTTCATTATTTCATATTATGTTCCTTTGTATGACTTATAGAGTTTAAAAACATTGATCAGGGATGTTCTTTTTCATGGTTTTCTTGAGCGGTCCACTTGTATTCTTAATTTGATGTTTGGGTAGATCATGGGTAAACATCCAGAACTGATGTTACATGTAATTAATGATATTAAATAAGCTTTAATGATTTTATAATGAGTTATATTAGATCCATGTGGCCAAATTATTAGATAAAAATTAAATGAAGACTATTTGGGCTAATTTGAGCGGTTTTTTAGATCACAACCAACTCATTTTAACTTTTCACTTAGTAGAATGGCCATAGGTTATTTACAGAACTTAAAATAGAACATAATACATATAAAACATTCTGGTTCAACCATAAAAATTGTTTCATGACCAGATTGAAGGTATAAATGGAAGAAGAGAGCATGTTGTTTTTGAAGGTGATAAATTATCACCACATGAACAACGTTCTCTTTAATAAAATAAAAGGAAGGGGGAAATGGTGTGGGGTGATATAATATAACATTAGAATCATAATATTACAGTATATATATAATACTGGATTTACAGAACAATTTGGATGAAGATAGATAGAGAGAGATCAAGAAAGGAACTTGAACTTGAAAGGAAATTAAAGGACAAGAGAGAGAGAAATTACCTTTAGAATCCTTCTCTTGAGATCCTCTTTAAGGAAGCTAGGCTTGGTCTTTTGATGAGACCAGAAGCTTTTGGACGTGGGGGATGAGCTAGGGAAGGTGTTTGGGCAGAATTTAGAGAAGTCTTGGAGCTTGATAGGTGTGAGAAAAAGAGGGAGTGAAGGGTGGCTTTTATAGTGGAGGGGAGAGGGGTTTCCTTAATATAAAATTGATTAGTTTATTATTTTCACCCAAGACAAGGAATAGTGAGTCTTGGATGACTAAGAATAGTAAATTTGACTTGTGAATTCGGGATTTGGGTGCTTAAATCACTTGTGATGTCAGGAATAGTGGGTTTTAATTAAAATGTATTTATATGATAAATTAATGTATTATATTATTCATCAAAAATTCAAGTATCTCATAAAAATCCCAAAATTTTACCCCAACCATTTTTCGACGTGTAGAATCCAAAAATGAATTCCATTTTTCAAAAATAATTTTCTAAATATTATTAATCTAATATTTAATTAAAATCATAATTTACTTAAAAAACAGTTTTTAAAATTAAAACTGATTTTGAAATTCTTTCAAAAATTACTTAGGGTCTTATAAAATTATCTAAAAACTATTATAAATTGATTAAATAATTTATGAATATATTTCAGGAAATTAAATATTCTTTTAAATTAATTAATTAATTATAATTAATTATTTGTGACTTATAAAATACCAAAAACGTTTACTAAGGTCAAATTATCACTTTCTATGATGTCTAAATTTTATTTTATTATTCATAGGTAATGTTACTCTTATTTACTATTCATAAGGGTAGGTTACTATTCATAAGGGTAGGTTACTATTCATAAGGGTAGGTTACTATTCACCAAAAATTATTTTTGTTTCATTAGACTCCAAAAATTGTCTTGAACACAACTGTGTATGTCAGATTTTTAAAATTCCAAACATAGGGGTGACAAAATTATGTTTAAAGGTCACTTATCACTTAGTAGTTCATTATTTTGTGTTTTTATGACATAGATATAAGAAGGGAATTTTCTATTGAAAAATTTTGGGTCGTTACATTCTTCCCCCCTTAAGAAATTTCACCCCCGAAATTTCACTTTACACAAATAGGTGAGGGTACTTCTCCTTCATTGCCTCTTCCGGTTCCCAAGTTGCTTCCTCAAACTTTTGGTTCCGCCACAACACTTTGACAAGGCGGGTTTTCTTGTTGCGTAGAACCTTATCAATTCGGTCAAGAATTTTTACCGGCTGCTCCTCGTATGAGAGATCATCTTCCAACTGTACCACCTCTGAGTTTATTACATGTGAGGGGTCTGGAATGTACTTCCTCAGTAGTGATACGTGAAACACATCATGAACTTGAGCCATATTCGGTGGAAGTGCCAGTCGATAGGCCACGGCTCCAATACGATCAAGGATCTCAAAGGGGCCAATGTACCTTGGGCTTAGCTTCCCTTTCTTCCCGAATCGCATGACTCTCTTCCATGGATATATTCGAAGGAAGACTTTATCTCCAACGTCGAACTCCAATTCCCTTAGACGATTGTCAGCATAGCTCTTTTGCTGAATTTGAGCAGCTTTGATGTGTTTCCGGATGACTTGAACCTTCTCTGTCATCTCTTGAACAAGATCGGGACCAAGTAGTTTTCATTCTCCAACTTCATCCCAACAGGTTGGAGTTCTACATCGCTTCCCATAAAGAGCTTCATACAGAGCCATCTGAATACTCGAGTGGAAGCTATTGTTGTATGAAAACTCAACCAATGGAAGGTGCTGATCCCATCCACCTTTGAATTCAAGAGAGAAGGATCATAGCATATCTTCAAGTGTTTGAATAGTCCTTTTAGACTGGCCATCAGTTTGGGGGTGATAGGCCGTGCTGAAATTTAATTCAGTACTCAAAGAATGTTGAAGGCTCCTCCAGAATTTAGAAGTGAACCTTGGATCACGATCAGAGATAATTGAGAGCGGAACACCGTGCAATCTCACTACTTCCTCCACACATATCCTTGCAAGTTGTTCAAGGGAGAGGTCTTCCCGAATAGCGATAAAATGGGCAGTCTTGGTGAGTCGGTCAACCACAACCCTATCGCATTATTTCCTCTTGACATTTTCGGGAGACCCATGACAAAGTCCATAGTAACATTTTCCCATTTCCACATGGGTATAGCCAATGGCTGCATCATACCTTTGGAATTTTTCCGCTCATCTTTAACTTGCTGACATATCAAGCACCTTGATATATATTTCGCAATCTCCTTCTTCATGTTATCCCACCAGAAGTGTTCTCGGAGATCATGATACATCTTGGTACTTCCAGGATGAATAGAGAAACTTGAGCTATGTGCATTATCCAATAGCTCCTTCTTTATTTCGGGTGATGAAGGCACACAAAGCCGCGTTCCAAACCGAATCACACCATCATCGTCGATATGGAACTCTTGCAGCTTCCCTTCCTTTACTGCATTCACCCTCTTCTGTATCTCTACATCATCCCTTTTTGCTTCCTTAATCTTCTGTTGGATGGATGGTTGCGCAATCATTTGGTCAAGGTAGGATGTATCCCTTGCCCTTACGATTTCCAAATCCATCCTTTGCATATCCAAGAAGATAGGGTCTTTCTCAATCCTCAACATGGATAGAGTAGCAGGTTCTTTCCTACTTAGAGCATCAGATACCTTGTTCGCCTTTCCAGGATGATAGTGAATAGAGCAATTGTAATCCTTGATTAGCTCTAACCATCTCCTTTGACGCATGTTGAGCTCCTATTGTGTGAATATATACTTTAGGCTCTTGTGGTCGGTGTATATGTCACACTTCTCACCATAAAGGTAGTGCCGCCAGATTTTCAAGGAAAAAATCACAGCTGCCAGCTCTAGATCATGCGTCGGGTAGTTCTGCTCATGGATCTTCAACTGTCGTGAGGCGTAGGCTATCACGTTATCATTTTCCATGAGTACACAACCCAAGCCTTTCTTTTAAGCATCACTGTATATGACAAAACTTTCTCCACTTTTCGGTAGTGTGAGTACAGGTGCAGTGATCAGCCTTCTCTTTAGCTCCTTGAAGCTTCCCTCACATTCTTCTGTCCATACATTCTTTACCCCTTTCCTTGTTAACTTAGTTAGCAGGCTTGACAATCGTGAGAAGTTTCTCACAAAATGTCGGTAGTACCCAGCTAATCCAAGAAAACTACGGATTTCTGTGACACTAGAGGGCATGGTCCATTCTTCAATTTCCTTTGTCTTTGAAGTGTCCACAGAAATTCCCTCGCTTGTGATCACATGTCCCAAGAACGTGACTTGATTCATCCAAAAGTCACACTTACTGAACTTGGCGTACAACTTCTCCTTTCTCAATGTCGCCAACACAAGTCTTAGATGTTCTTCATGTTCCTCCTTTCTCTTGGAGTAGATGAGAATATCATCGATAAAAACTACCACAAATTTGTCGAGGTAATTTCTAAAGACTCTATTCATCAAATCCATGAAGATTTCAGGGGCATTAGTAAGTCCGAAGGGCATCACCAAAAACTCATAGTGCCCATACCTTGTACGGAAGGCAGTCATCTGAATATATTCCTTCTTCACCTTTACTTGATGATATCCAGAACGAAGATCCACCTTTGAGAAGTATTGAGCTCCTCTTAACTGGTCGAACAAGTCATCAATCCTTGGGAGAGGATACTTGTTCTTTATGGTGATCTTGTTGAGTTCCCGATAATCGATACACAGCCGCATGGTACCATCCTTCTTCTTCACAAAGAGCACTGGCGCACCCCAAGGTGATGCACTAGGGCATATAAACCCTTTGTCCAGATTCTCTTGCATCTTCTTCTTTAACTCCACCAGTTCGATAAGAGCCATCCTATAAGGGAACTTTGACATAGGAGTAGCTCCAGGTATGAGTTCAATTGAGAACTCTACCCCATGATCCGGGGGAATTTCGGGTAACTCTTCGGGAAATACATCGCTGTATTCCCTTACGATGGGAATTTCCTCAAGGTTGGAACTTTCCCTTGACTCAAAAATTTGGGCGAGGTATGCTTCTTCATAGGGAATCATCACCCACACCATTGAAGGATTTCTCAAAGGAGATTCATGATCTTCCTTGCATTTGTAGAGGAGAATGGGATGGTTCGGAATATGAAAATATATTTCCGTTTCCAGACAGTTGATATGTGCTCTATATAACAAGAGCCAATCCATTCCCATTATAGCGTCGAATTCCACCAAGGGAAGTATTACGAGATTAGCTGAAAAAATCTTCCCACATACGTCAATAGGAGAAGAATCAAACACTTGGGTTGCAATGATTTCACCACTTGGTGTTTTTACAGATATCTCTACTTCAAGGTTTCGGGGGTTCGATTCTATAGTTCTATCAAACTTGCAAGATATAAAGGAATGCGTAGAACCAGAATCAAATAAGACTTTTTCCATTCTTGAGTGAATAGGAAGTGTACCTTGTACGACTTCATTATCATGTTCCACCTCCGCAGTAGTGATGGCATAAGCCTTCCCTTGTTCCTTTGGATTTGGTGGTTGTTGGCACTAATTACCCTCGAAAGATCGAGGTTTAGTGCACTGGTTTGAATAGTTCCCTAGGTCCTTATAGTTGTAGCATTGAACCACGAGTGGTTCTCTCCTTTCATCAGCTACATTATCCTTCCTTTTCATGTCTCTTCGACACTCATGAGCTAGGTGTCCTTCTTTCCCACACTTGAAGCATTTACCCGTCCCTTTGAGGCAGTTCCCATTGTGCAACTTCCCACATTTTTGGCAAGTGGGTCGTTGTGTTTTCTTCCCATCTTTATCACTAGATCCACCAGCTTGAAACTCCATCTTTCTTTTCTTATCACCATATCCATGGGACCATTCTCCAAACTCCATCTCCACTTTGAGAGCACACCGAACAACTTCTTCATAACTCCCAAAGTCTCGAATTGAAAGAGCCTTTCGAGGATGTGGTTTTAATCCACTAAAGAATCTATTAATTTTGCTATCATTGTTGATAACAAAACCCGAAGCATACCTTGAGAGCCTTGTGAAATTTTCTTTATAGGTTGTGATAGATTATCCTTCTTTTTTCTTGAGATCTATGAATTCTCTCTCTATCTTCATGCGAAGAGTTCTTGGGAAGTACTTATTAAGAAACATTATCTTAAAGTCTTCCCATTCCATCTCTTCAATTTCCTCCCTTGGCTTGGTGTTCTTAATCAAAGCCCACCATTGTTCAGCTTCTCTATCTAGACGATAAACGGCTAGAGTCACCTTCTCCGTCTCGGAATAGTGAAGAACAGAAAAGATCTTCTCCATAGAGTTGACCCACTGTTCCGCAACTAGTGGATAAGAAGATCCACAAAACGTCGGTGGTCGTTGCCGCATAAAACATCCGATAGCTAGCTGCTCCCTCTTTGGTGAAGGAGGACGTTCCCCATTATTATGTTTATTATTCATAACCTGGGATAATTGGGTAAGCATCTCCATGAAGTTTTGAACTCCACCTCCAAAATCATTGGGGATGTTGTTCGGGCAATCGTTGCATTGGCCTTCGCAAGAGTTGTTGGCCTGATTTCTCCTGGTTCCCACCATTTTCTAAAATAGAAAAGGTTAGAAAAAAACATAAGTAAGCAAGTCATGAATAACTTATCCTTTTAAACAATTATACCAAAAACATAACATATGGGATCCCTAGGTAAATATCCTTGTTTGCATATTTGTACTTAGTCTCATGCTAGAGGTTTTCTTTAGGGTTCACTAATCCTAATTCCCAAATTAACTAAACCTTTCCTCGGATACCAATTATAACGACCCGGCCTTTTCTTACATTACTATTAAATCATTTCAAAGATAAACAACATAATAGTATTACACATGGAGGATCTAGAGATTTAGTGTCTTGGGCAAACTAGGACTACACATAATAAGTACAACATCAAGCATAAAAATTCATTTAATCTCTTCTTCTATAGCTTCTTAGTAGCACTTTTCCTCTCCTTAGTACATGTAGCCACCTGAGGATATACATCAAAAGGGGTGATCTAAAATCCCAGTAAGAGGATATATAAGAACAATATATCATGGGGTAAGCATAATCATGACATAGGAAGAAGATCTTGAACATGAGAGGAGAATAAATAATAAACTTGAAATGTGGAAAAGCATAAAAATGAAACATCATGTCTTAGTGGTTAACTACCACAAATATTTGTGAACAAAGATAGCATAATTTTCATGCATCATTTCACATTTACTCATTAGATTCATCACTTTACCCAATTCATTGGAGCGCTATATAATTCTGGGCGCACCCATCACATTTAAACATTCATATTGCGCTATATAATTCTGGGCGCACCCGTTACATCATAACATTATCATTATCATGCTTGCCCCAAAGAACACATATCAAACATGTACATAAATAACCCATGGAAAGGAATGGGTTTCATCTCATAATAACACATTCATAAGCTTTGGGTTCCCAAAAGAAATAGGAAACAACATACTTGATATAAGAACCATCAACCTTGAATGAGAGGTAAAAGGTGAGATCTTGAAAGAAGAGTTATTTTGGAAAACAATTTGATGGAAATAAAAAACAGTGAAAAACATGTATATCCAAGAAAAGTAAAGGAAAAGATGAACAAAAGACCTTTGAGGAGTAACCATATCAAAAATGGAGTGAAAGAGGGAGAACCCGAAGGATGAAAATTGGGTTCGAGATTTCCCCTTACATTGTACTCGAATGCCTCCTTCTCTTTAATGTCCTGTATAATGACATTATATTCATTAATTAGAAATTCCAGAACCTTTTATACATTAATAGGGTTCATTCTGGTTTCATTATTTCATATTATGTTCCTTTGGATGACTTATAGAGTTTAAAAACATTGTTCGGGGATGTTCTTTTTCATGGTTTTCTTGAGCGGTCCACTTGTATTCTTAATTTGATGTTTGGGTAGATCATGGGTAAACATCCAGAACTGATGTTACATGTAATTAATGATATTACAGAATCTTGAATGATTTTATAATGAGTTATATTAGATCCATGTGGCCGAATTATTAGATTAGATTTAAATGAAGATTATTTGGGCTAATTTGAGCGGTTTTTTGGATCACAACCAACTCATTTTAACTTTTCACTTAGTAGAATGGACATAGGTTATTTCCAGAACATAAAATAGAACATAATACATATAAAACATTCTGGTTCAACCATATAAATGGTTTCATGACCAGATTGAAGGTATAAATGGAAGAAGAGAGCATGTTGTTTTTGGAGGTGATAAATTATCACCACATGAACAACGTTCTCTTTAATAAAATAAAAGGAAGGGGGAAAGGGTGTGGGGTGATATAATATAACATTAGAATCATAATATTACAGTATATATATAATACTGGATTTACAGAACAATTTGGATGAATATAGATAGAGAGAGATCAAGAAAGGAACTTGAACTTGAAAGGAAATTAAAGGAGAAGAGAGATAGAAATTACCTTTAGAATCCTTCTCTTGAGATCCTCTTTAAGGAAGCTAGGCTTGGTCTTTTGATGAGACCAGCAGCTTTTGGACGTGGGGTATGAGATAGGGAAGGTGTTTGGGCAGAATTTAGTGAAGGCTTGGAGCTTGAGAGGTGTGAGGAAAAGAGGGAGTGAAGGGTGGCTTTTATAGTGGAGGGGAGAGGGGTTTCCTTAATATAAAATTGATTAGTTTATTATTTTCACCCAAGACAAGGAATAGTGAGTCTTGGATGACTAATAATAGTAAATTTGACTTGTGAATTCGGGATTTGGGTGCTTACATCACTTGTGATGTCAGGAATAGTGGGTTTTAATTAAAATGTATTTATATGATAAATTAATGTATTCTACTATTAATCAAAAATTCAAGTATCTCATAAAAATCCCAAAATATTACCCCAACCATTTTTTGACATGTAGAATCAAAAAATGAATTCCATTTTTCCAAAATAATTTTCTAAATATTATTAATTTAATATTTAATTAAAATCATAATTTACTTAAAAAAACAGTTTTTAAAATTAAAACTTATTTTGCAATTCTTTCAAAAATTACTTAGGGTCTTATAAAATTATCTAAAAACTATTATACATTGAATCAATAATTTTTGAATATATTTCAGGAAAGTAAATATTATTTTAAATTAATTAATTAATTATAATTAATTATTTGTGACTTATAAAATACCAAAAACGTTTACTAAGGTCAAATTATCACTTTCTATGATGTCTAAATTTTATTTTATTATTCATAGGTAATGTTACTCTTATTTACTATTCATAAGGGTAGGTTACTATTCATAAGGGTAAGTTACTATTCATAAGGGTAGGTTACTTTTCACCAAAAATTATTTTTGTTTCATTAGACTCCAAAAACTGTCTTGAACACAACTGTGTATGTCAGATTTTTAAAATTCCAAACATAGGGGTGACAAAATTATGTTTAAAGGTCACTTATCACTTAGTAGTTCATTATTTTTTGTTTTTATGACATAGATATAAGAAGGGAATTTTCTATTGAAAAACTTTGGGTCGTTACAATGAACATCACCTTTGGGAACATGAGTTTAGACTTGAACATCTATAATGAAAGCTCGCAAATAGGGGATGATAAGGACATTCATGAAGTAAACATGATAGGAAGAATTGATAACGAATCCATAGAACATCAAGGAATATTTGATGGATGTTTAAGTCAGTATGAGATTGATTTCCATTGTTCACATGAGGAAGATTATCTCCTTGGATTGAATCATTTTCAAATTACTCTTATGATGAATTCTTAGGTCCAATAATCAGTGAAACCTTTTAGGAAACCAATTTCATGGAGACCAATCAAACTTCCTTCCCTAAATCTAATCAATCTAATCTAGTAATTGAAACATATACATGTGGGGAATCAATATTTTCTAAAACTTTAGGAATCAAAACTGATATTGATCCAATTTCCCAATATTCTGCTGAAATTCCGAACCAACCTGATCTTTAATTGAAGGAACTTCCCGCAGCACTCAAGTATTCCTTCCTAGAGGACAATCAAACACATCCTATTGTCATTTCTTCTTCTCTTGAATCCAATCCTGAGAGGATGCTTCTAGATATCCTTTGGAAACATAAGAAAGCCATTGGGTGGACCCTGTCTGATATTCCTGGGATTATCCCACTTATTTGGACTCATAGGATTGTTCTGGAATCTGATTCAAATCCATCTCTTCAACCTCAACGACGACTCAATCCTAATCTCATGGAGGTAGTAAGGAAGGAACTTCTGAAATTGTTAAAAGCCGATATCATATATCCCATAGCTGAGAGTGAGTGGGTCAGCCCAATCCATGAGGTTGCCAAGAAGTCAGGAATCACAGTGATAACCAATAAGGATGGATAGATTCCTCCAACTAGGGTGAGTAGTGGATGGAGGGTCTGCATTGACTATAGGAAGCTAAACTCATTCGCCAAGAAGGACCATTTCCCCTTACCATTCTCTGACCAAGTCCTTGAGAGAGTGGCCGGTCATGCCTTTTACTATTTCTGAGATGGGTACTCGGGGTATAATCAAATTGATGTCTCCCTAGAGGATCAAGGGAAGACTACATTCACATGTCCATTTGGCACCTTTTCTTTCAAACACATGCCCTTCAGGTTCTGCAATGCCCCTGGAACCATCCAGCCGTGGATGATGGGAATATTCTCAGACATGGTAGGGAATTTTATAGAGGTCTTCATGGATTACTTCTCTGTGTTTGGGGATACATTTGAGGGATGTCTGCAGAATGTGGAGAGAGTCTTGTCAAGATGTGAAGAAAATAATCTGGTACTAAACTGGGAAAAATTCCATTTCATGGTTAATGTGGGACTAGTTCAAGGACATCTAGTTTCAGGTAGGGGGATTGAAGTTGATAAAGCCAAGGTTGACATCATTATTCACCTTCCATCACCCAAAACTGTCAAGGAAGTTGGGTCCTTCATCAAACTTGATGGTTTCTATAGAAGAATCATCAAGGACTTTAGTTTAATCTCTCCTCCCCTTTGTGCTATGATAGTAAAGGATGCTCCATTTGTTTGGACGGAAAGCTGTGAGGGTTCATTCTCAACCCTCAAATCCCCTCTCACCTCTCCTATCATTATGAAATCTATAAATTGGAACCTTCCTTTTGAGCTTATGTGGGATTCCAGTGACTTTGTTGTAGGATCCATGTTAGGACAACGTTGTGATAAAACTTCTTATGTCATTTCTTATGAAATAAAATCCTTAAATGATTCCCAAATCAACTACACCACCACTGAAAAAGAGTTACTTGCTATTGTGTTTTCCTTAGAAAAGTTTAGGTCCTACCTCTTAGGATCCCCCATCACTATTTTCACGGACCATTTTTCTCTAAAATAGCTCTTCCAAAAACAAGATGCTAAGGCTAGACTAATTAGGTGGGTCCTTCTCTTATAAGAATTTAACCTCAAAATCAAGGATAAAAAGGGAATTAAAAATTTTGTAGCTGATCACCTCTCTAGGATGGAATTCAAAGACAACTCAAATCACCTTTCTATGTCTGATTCATTTCCTGATGAACACCTATAATCTGTGAGGGATTACCCTTGGTATGCTCACATAACCAATTTTTTAGTTACAGGAGTCATTCCAAATTTCATAGGGACTCAAGCTCAAATGAAATTTCTCTTTGATGTTAGAAACTATGTTTTTGATGATCCATACCTCTATAAGTTCTGCCCCAACCAAGTCATTAGGAGGTTTGTCCCAGAATCTGAACAAGAGTCCATACATTAATTCTGTCATAGTGAGGCATGTGGAGGTTACTTTTCCTCTAAGAAAACTTCTGCCAAGGTTCTTCAGTGTGGTCTCTTCTGGCCCACCCTCTCAAGGGACTCCTACACATTTTGTCAAATTTGTCCAAAGTGTCATCAAGTAGGGTCAATCACAAAATGGAATCAAATTCCACTCACTCCCATCATAGTGATTGAAATCTTTGACTGCTGGGGAATTGATTTCATGTGTCCCTTCCAAAACTCTATGGGATATCTTTACATTATCTTATTTATTTATTATGTATCAAAATGGGTTGAGGCTATTCCTACAAAATCCAGTGATCAGCAAACTGTGATTAGATTCCTAAATTAAAACATCTTTTCTAGATTTGTAATTCCTAGTGCTATCATTAGTGATTGTGGAACTCATTTTTGCAATCGACTATTCTCATCACTCATGGAAAAATATGGAATTTCTCACAAAGTGTCCACTGCTTAGCACCCACAGACCAATCGTCAATCTGAGTTAGCCAATAGGGAGATTAAGAATATTCTTGGAAAAACTGTCAGTCTTTCTATGAAATATTTGTCCGATAATCTCTTAGATGCTCTTTGGGTATATCGTACAACATACAAAACCATCCTAGGAATGTCACCATATAGGTTGGATTATGGAAAAGAACGCCATTTACCAGTTGAAATTGACCATAAGGATTTTTGGGAAATTAAGAAAATAAATTGTGACCTCTCATTGGCCGGAACAAAAATGAAATTAGATCTCAATGAACATGAGGAACTAAGGATGGAGTCTTATGAAAATTCAAGGATTAATAAATCTAGAGTTCAAGCCTACCAATCTAAGAATATCAAAGTCAAAAAATTTGAACCAGGAAAATTTCTGCTCTTGTATAGTTCAAAACATCATTTACACCCAGGAAAATTAAGGTCTAGATGGTCATGTCCTTTCATAGTGCATCATGTGTACCCCCATGGGGAAGTAGAGATTCAAGATCCCACAAGAGGTTACATTTTCAAGGTCAATGGTAAAAGGATAAAACCATTCATTGAATCATTAAATAAACATGAAATAGAGGTTGAGTTAACTGAGTCAACCTATGAACCAAGAAAATATTGATATATTTTGGATCCATGTCAGGATAATGACATTAAACAAAAGTGTTGCATGGGAGGAAACTCGTGGTTTTCATGTCATCTTTATTTTTAAAATAGGATTAATTTATTATTTTGATATTTAAAAAAAATAGATTATTGACCTGTTCTTCTATTATGAGTATGGATGGGTATGAAATGTTGGCACCATATTCATTCATGTCACGTGGTGTGATCCTTGATTAATACCTTACCCAGAAATTTAAAAAGAATAAAATGTATCATCAATTTGTTTTTTATGTGTTTGTATGTTAAAATAAAAATACAATATATAGATATATATATATATATATATATAATAAAAGAACACATTATAGGTCATGGGTCAAACCCCGTCACAACTGGGGAAGCCGTGGGGAATCGAACCCGAGACCGAAGGGAGACCGGGGCGCACGCTTACCACTGACCTACAGCTTTTTGTGCTTCCTTATTCTATAATATATATATATATACTTATATTTTACTTTCATTATTATATAAATATATATTCATATATATTGTTTTATTTTGTTTTATTTTTGTGTTTTTTCCTCTCTTTTTTCCTTCTTCTACTAGGGAACTCTGCAAGTGACATGGATATCAAAGGACTAAATTGGACAAACATGAACTACAACTTTAACCACCAGGTGACTTCATTCCATGATCCTCATATTTAAATTCTCTTTTCAAAATTCCCTTATCTACCTCTACTCTTTCTAAATTTTCATTCCTTCAAACAATTGGGATGGTGTTATTTTAAGTTGGGGGGAGATGAAATAGAAAAACTATTTTGTGTAAAAAATGAATGATTTGAAAAAAAATTGTGTGTAAATGGAAGGAAAAATTCCTTTAACATTGAAAATGGTAACACACATTTCACACTTTGAAACTGAATATCAAATAATTTAGCATGCCCTGATTCTGATTTTAATCCTTGTATAATTTCATGAGCATAGATTTTGGAATGTGTGGCTATCCAATGTGATATTTCATTGTTCATATTTTCATCCAAATAAAAAAAGAATAACAATGCATGCCCTTTGGATAGTGGGGTATTAGTTTGAGTTCATGGGGTCCCACAAATAAATAGCATAGGTTTTGTAACACCCGAGACTTTTATGTTATATAAATCATCAAAGGAATCTTTTTCTACACACAACACCTGCTTGGCTTTCTTTACACGAAATCGCAACCTTCCTCGATAGCTTGCGTCGTATGCAATACCGAGTTTCACTAAACAACGATATACTATTAAAATATTATTAAAACTAGCCGTTATGAATAGTAATAACCACTTTTTTAAATTTTATAAATTTTATTTTTCAAAATGGACTTCATTTTTAAATTTGTAATATCAAAATTATCCTAGGGTAAAATTTTGGTATTTTTCTGAAAACTTTCAATTTTTGATGAATAGTGAAACCACTAAGTGCTAGTTAAAAAAACTGAATTTTTCATAAAACTTAAGTTTACTGCTTCTGTGAGTGGAATTTCGAAAATACAAGAGACACGTTTGATGTCAGTAAGTAAAATGTGGTTCAATGAGATGAAAATAATTTTTTGGTGAATAGTAACTTTTTACTTTTTTTACCACGGTTAAAAGTAAATAGGGTAATTAAAGGTAAAAATGATATTATTATTACCCTAACACATGTCATAATTCTATTGGAAAAGTGTAATTAGACCAAAAACAAACTTAGGAATAAAATATGACCATTTAGGCCCACTTGGATTAAGATTAGGACATTTATTATTAATTTATTTAAAGAAGGGTTAAAATAGTTAAAATCAAAGTTTAATAACTAAATAATATTTAATATGGGGTTATACATAAGATAAATTCTACTAAAATATTCATTAGAAAGCTAAAAAAAATTCCTACATAATGGTATTTTATTTTTAATTTTTATACATTAAATAATTTAATTTATTTATGACACAAAGATGATCCAGTAATTAACTTATTAATGAAATATTGACATAATTGATGTTATAAACACCAAAATAAATGTAATTTGACTCTTTTTATGAATTATACTAATTATCTAGATTAATAAGACATGTTAGCATTGATTTAATTAACGTTTTTCGAACTAATCATTCTGTTATGATTTTCCCAAAAATTAATTACTAAATAGTTTCAAAATTGACATAAAATAGTTTTTAAAACAAATATTATATTAGTAATTGTTATTTTATTCTTAAAAATCTAAGGTTCGGCTAAATGACATATATAAGGTTATATATATTAATAATAAACAACTTGGTGTTCGTTTAGCTACTTATAGTATGTTTATTAACCTTATAGTATAAGATCACAAGAAGACACGGTAAAAGTAAAATTATTTAACTTAATGTTAAATCTAAATGATAAGGTTAAAATAGGAACCTAAACTTGTATAAATTATATTATATGAGAGGATTTCGACCCATCCCCACCTTAGCTTAGAAATAAATCAATTTGGAGCTATTTAAAACCTAAATTTACTTTATAATAAAATAATATTTTTAGTTATTCCAAAGGTGCCCCTCTCCTCCCTTATAAAAGGGCACCTCCTCCCTCTCTTCCTCACGCCACATTGAGCCTTCAAGCTCGGAAAAACCCTGCCACTTTCTCCTCTCCACTTCCCTAGAGACATCATAGAGGTCCTGGTATTCTTCAAATACCAATTTTAGTGCCCTAAAAGAAGGTCTCAAAGAAGCACTTCAAAGAAGAGGTAATGTCTGTTACCGATTCTTTCATCTTTATTTCTTCTTCCACTTCTTCTTCTTTAGTTGTTTCATTATGAAGTAATAACATCAGTATCACTCATATACTGATATGTTATTATAAGTATTAAACAACCCTATTTCACCACCTATCCATCCTACGGAAAAAGAAATCACCGCGCGTGCGTACGAACGGAATATCGTCTCCACGGCGTGGTGTAATCTATTTTCCACCACCACCATACTTGGATGGGTATAATGGTGTAAATAATGACTATATATTACTATTATAAAGTGATACTAATTCTTAAATAGTATACATAAACTCCAATACAATTCCACAATCATAGGAACGATATCATCACTCATGCGTACGTACGGAATACCGTCTCCACGATGTGATGCGACTCGTTCTACATGATCTTCATTTCATAATGATTAATTGAATGAATGAATATGATATATATTACACTAATACCATTCTGGAAATGAGGTATCTATAACCTAAAGAGAAGAATAATAATTTATTCGAAAAAACACGCATAAGAACAAAAAGTTATAAACACCCGAATAACAAGTAGCAATGAAATATTACTACTAAGAAGCTAAGAATATGACCAAATATGATATCATAAAAATAAGTATGATTATGGAATAAGTCAATAACATTATTTAAATCATTATACAGGAGGTTCGGACATGTACAAAGCATATCGGACCTAAGGTAAGGGAAATATCACAATCTCATTTTTATCCGAGACTGTTTATACTTTGGCATTTACTGGGGTGTATTTTATCATCCACATCCATGTTTCCTCAATATGTAATATTAATGCTATTCACCTACAATTATTTAAATCCTATTTTACCCTTCAGTGAGTTTTTAGTAAAGGATATGAAAGGAATCTCTTGTCATTTTTCGTACGAGGTACTTTTTGACTTTTCCGACAAAAGTATGAAGAATGTTTTTTTAACTTATACGGCATGAATGGATTTTTAAAACATTATTTCCAAGAAGCTTCCTTTAAAAGTTTTCAAGTTTATTTTTAATCAAATTATTTTAGTTTAAAATTGTATGACATGTTAAGAAATGAAAAATGTTTTTGAAGTAGAAAGGATATTTTCCTCAAGAATGGAGTTCAAGTGTTTTATCAAAATTATTTTCCATCTAAGATAATATAGGTTTCTCTTTCTATCCCTATTATTACATTGATTTGATTATGTTGTGATGGAATTATTTTTATGAATTCTTTTATCTTATATGAATTGTTTTATGATGTCATGTTGTTTAAGAATCCCATTTTTATTACATGGGTTATGTAATGATGTATGATTTATGATTTTGTGGCACACATAAGAATGGTATCATTATGAGACGAGTGGGTCCTATATCTCCCTCTAATGCATTGGGTAAAGATTTTATATCTCATGAGATATACATGGCTAGAATGGTAGGTTATACCGGTTCAGTGAAACAGGACTGAAACGAGGGTAACTCGGTTCATAAATGGACTTTTTCCACTAAGATAGTCTTGGCAATGAGTCTTGACTAATAAGAAATGATTCTCTACGATTATGTGTGTATTCCACAAAGTTTCATGTTTTAAGTTATGATTATTGGGATTACATTTCACTAATATGATTTACCCCATGTTATGAAATTATGATCTCTTTTGCAGGTTAAGATTTCCAAAAGTTATGTGCTTATGTATATGATGTGATTGATATTTATTTTGTTTACCCTTACTGAGCATTTGAGCTCACCCTTTTGAATGTTTTATTTCCCCAGGTCAGGAAGAAGGTTATTAAGTAGAATATTCCAAAAAGGGAACTCTAGATATGATGAAATAAATGGGAGGCAAAGTAGTTGCTTTATGAACCAGTTGTTTATGTTTCCCAGTTTCTAAAGACACTATACATATACGGTCCTTTCTTGGTTTGGTTATATGTTGTAATAAGTGTTCTTCAATTCTGAAGTAATAACAATGTATGTAAAGTATGGGTCGTTATAGTTGGTATCAGAGGAAAGGTATAGTCAACCTTTGGAAACTAGTATGTGAAAGCCTTAGTAAGAACCCTAAGGATAAGTCTAAGCATAGAACACAATCTTAGTGTTTTAGAAATGGCCATGAATAACCTAGGATAAGACCTTAAGTGTGAAATTTTATTCTTGATTATGTGGTTTTCCTATTATAATTAGTGTTTCTCACACTATTCTTCTTGGTTTTAGTCAATGGCTGGAACCCGAAGGAACCGTGTTAATGCGGAATGCAACGGGCAATGTAATGATTTTCCCCCTGAGCAACCAAACGTTATGGGAGCTGGAATGAAAAATCTTGTAGCCATGCTCACACAACTTTCTCAAGCTATGAATCTTGCAGGACTTCCAAACGAGCAAAGGAAGGAGAAACATTCTGTTGAATCCTTTATGAGACAGCGTCCACCTTCATTCAGCGGGTCTACTGATCTATTAGTTTCTGAAAAATGGATTAGTACTACTGAAAAGATATTTTCAGTTCTTCAATGATCTGAACATGATAAAGTCATCTTAGTAGTGTATCGTTTGGAAGGTGATGTTGATCAATGGTGGAATCTTATTAAAAATATGAGGAAAAGGGATGAAATTGAGTCCATGGAATGGGACGAGTTCAAGAACTTATTTTTCAATAAGTACTTCCCTCATATTCTCCAAACAAAGATGGAGAAAGAGTTTCTTGAACTGAAGAAAAAGGATGATGAATCTGTTGGTACCTATGAAGCAAATTTTACAAGACTTACAAGGTATGCTTCTGGTATTATTATCCAACCTGAGAGTAAGATCGATCGATTCTTTAGTGTCTTAAAACAAAGTCTTCGAAGGTCCTTAGACATAAGTGACTTCAATAGCTACGAGTAAATCGTTCGATGTGCTCTCAAAGTTGAGATGGAGATTGAAGTAACCCATCAGTCATATGGGTTTGATAAGAAGAGGAAAATGGAATTCAAAGGAAAATCTAAAGAGCACACTGAAAAGAAGATGAGCTTTCCCTTATGCTCAAAGTGTGGAAAGAAACATGGAGGGAGTTGTTTTAAAGGGGCAAGTAAATGTTTCAAATGTGGAAAATAAGGTCATCGGGCATTTGAATGCCGCGATGATGGGAAGAAGATGTCTAATGATACAAACGAAGGAAGGGATGCACAGAATGAACCTAAAACACTTCAATGTTTCAAGTGAACAGAGATGGGAAATTATGCCAATAAATGCCCTAATCCAAGGGTTGATGATGATGGTCGACGTCAACAAACTCTTAAGGCTAAAGACAAAGGAAAGTCACATGAAATTTCTATCAGCGATGTGGAGTACGATAACGATGTGGTGAAAGGTACACTTACCATCCACTCTAAAGTAGCAAATGTTTTATTTGATTCTGGATCCACCCACTCCTTTATTTCTGAAGAATTTTCTAAGGATATCACCATATTACCTCAACTGTTAGATGTTGAGTTAGCTGTGACAACCCCTAATGGCACAATAGTCGCATCAAAAGTTTATAATTCTTCTCCGATCGAATTTTGTGGGAAAGTGCTTCCTGCAAATCTTGTGATCCTTCCTATAATGGAATTTGATGTGATTCTTGGCATGGATTGGCTTTCTCTACATGGAGCTCATATCAATTGCCAAAGAAGGGAAGTCACATTTCATATTCCAGATCAATCTATTATCGTCTATCGATGCAAGGATGAACATAACCTTCCAGTGGAAATTTCTTCCATTTTATGGGTATTGATTCCACTAAATTAAGGTTATTTATCTCAAATGGTTGGTGAGAAAATCACGATTAAGAATATGCCCATTGTACGGGAGTTTGATGATGTCTTTCCGGATGAATTATCGGGTCTTCCACCGAATCGTGAAGTTGAGTTTTCAATAGAACTCGTACCGGGTACTTTGCCTATTTCAAAGACACCTTATAGAATGGCCCCAATTGAGTTGCAAGAATTGAAAAAGCAACTCCAAGAGAATCTTGATAAGGGGTTCATACTCCCTAGTGCATCACCTTGGGGAGCACCTGTTCTGTTTGTTAAGAAGAAATATTGATCAATGAGACTCTGCATTGATTATCGAGAACTTAATAAGATCACTATCAAGAAAAAATATCCTCTCCCGCGCATTGATGAACTATTTGACCAACTACGCGGAGCTCAATACTTTTCCAAGATTGATCTTTGTTCAGGGTATCATCAATTAAGGGTCAAAAGGGAGGATATACCAATGATGGCTTTCTGTACAAGGTATGGACACTATGAATTTATAGTGATGCCATTTGGTCTTACTAATGCCCCTGTTATCTTCATGGATCTAATGAATAGAATCTTTAGAGACTATCTTGATCAGTTTTTGGTAGTCTTTATAGATGATATTCTTGTCTATTCAAAGATCAAGGAATAACATGAAGATCACTTGAGAATTATATTGAAGACCTTGATAAATGATAAGCTTTATGCCAAATTTACCAAGTGTGAATTTTGGCTTCAAAAAGTTTCATTTTTGGGTCACATAATCTTAAAAGAGGGGATATCTATGGATCCAGCAAAAACAGAGGTTATCGAAAGATGGTCGAGACCAACAACAGTAACTGAGATCCGAATTTTTCTTGGTTTGGCTAGATATTATCGACGTTTTGTGAAAGATTTTTCACGATTATCTAATCCACTCAACAAGTTAACTCGGAAAAAAGTTAAGTTTGTTTGGACGGAGGAATGTGAAGAGAATTTCAAGGAGTTGAAAAGAAGGTTATCCAGTGCACCTATGCTCACACTACCTTGTAGTGGAGAAAGGTTTCTGATCTACAGTTATGCATCCAAGAAGGTATTGGGGTGTGTTCTTATGCAAAATGATATGGTGATAGCTTATGCCTCACGACAGTTGAAAATACATGGGAAAAATTACCCAAATAATTATTTGGAGTTAGCTGCGATAATCTTTGCATTAAAGATTTGGAGGCATTACCTTTATGGTGAAAGGTGTGACATTTATACTGATCAAAAAATTTTAAAGTATATTTTCACACAAAAGGAGCTGAATATGCGCCAAAGAAGATGGTTGGATCTTATTAAGGATTATGACTGCTCAATCCACTACCACCCTGGGAAAGCAAACAAGGTGGCAGATGCATTAAGTCAACAAGACCATGCTAGTTTATCCATGATGAGGATCACAAAAGATCCAATATTTATGGATTTACAAAGGATGGATCTTGGAATTATAATGAAAGGGGAAAATCTTATCTTTCTCAAATGAATGTTCAACCATCTATACATGTGAAGATTAAAGAGGCACAGAAAGAAGATGTCGAGTTACAAAAGAAGGTGAGAAATGTTCCTGAATTCAACCTTGATTGTGATGGGATAATAAAGTTCAGGAATCAAGTTTCTGTTCCTCCCATCCCTGAATTAAAGAAGGAGCTACTGGATGAGGCTCATAGTTCTTCATTCTCTATTCATCCTGGAAGCATGAAGATGTATAGGGACCTGAAAGAGTACTTCTGGTAGGATGGCATGAAAATATATGTTGTTGAATATGTCTCTCGATGCTTAGTTTTTCAACAAGTTAAAGCTGAGAGACAGAAGTCTAAGGAGATGTTATAACCATTACCCATACCCGAATGGAAATGGGAAAATATCACTATGGACTTTGTCACAGGACTTCCTAAAATATCCAAAGGCAATAATGTTATCTGGGTCATAGTTGACCGTCTTACAAAGTCTGCACACTTCATTGCTATTAGAGATGATTTATCTATGGATCAGCTTGCCAGGATATATGTAAAGGAAGTGGTAAGATTGCATGGAGTACCACTTTCTATTATATCTGATCGGGATCCAAGATTTACCTCAAAGTTCTGGCGAAGTCTTCAGCATACTCTGGATACAGAGTTGAGTTTCAGCACTGCTTATCATCCTCAGACAGACGGTCAGTCTGAGAGGACAATTCAAACCCTAGAATATTTGTTGAGAGCTTGATCTATGGATTTCAAAGGTGGTTGGGATCAACACCTACCTTTGGTAGAATTTTCTTATAATAATAGCTTTTACTCCAGTATTAAGATGGATCCTTATGAAGCTCTCTATGGAAAGAAATGCAGGACTCCAACTTGCTGGGATGAAGTTGGGGAAAGAAAGCTATTAGGACCTGATCTCGTTGATGAAATGGCAGAAAAGGTCAGATCTATTCGACAACACATAAAAACAGCTCAGAGTCGACAGAAAAGTTATTCTGACAACCGAAGAAAAGACCTAGAGTTTGAAGTGGGCGATAAAGTGTTCTTACGAATATCTCCATGAAAGAGGGTTATGAGATTTGGAAATAAGGGGAAGTTGAGCCCTAGATATATCGGTCCTTTTGAAATACCGGATCGTGTTGGGAAGGTATCTTACCGATTGGCGCTTCCACCGAATCTCTCTCAAGTTCACGATGTGTTCCATGTATCTCTCCTGAAAAAGTACATACCTGATCCTTCACATGTACTCAGCTCAGAAGTTGTACCACTGGAGCAAGATCTTTCTTATGAAGAACAACCGATAGAGATTCGGGATCATAGCGAAAAAGTCCTACGAAACAAGACCACTCGATTGGTGAAAGTTTTATGGAGGAACCACCAATTAGAAGAAGCTACATGGGAGCTTGAGGATATGATGAGGGAGAGGTATCCTCATCTGTTTGTTACAAAGTGACGAATTTCGAGGGCGAAATTCATTTTAAGGGGGGTAGAATGTAACACCCGAGACTTTTATGTTATATAAATCATCAAAGGAATCATTTTCTACATACAACACTTGCTTGGCTTTCTTTACACAAAATCGCAACCTTCCTCGATAGCTTGCGTCGTACGCAATACCGAGTTTCACTAAACAATGATATACTATTAAAATATTATTAAAACTAGCCGTTATGAATAGTAATAACCACTCTCTGAAATTTTATAAATTTTTAATCTTCAAAATGGACTTCATTTTGGATTCGTAATATCGAAATTAGCCTAGGGTGAAATTTTGGTATTTTTCTGAAAATTTTCATTTTTTGATGAATAGTGAAACCACTAAGTGGTAGTTAAAAAAACTGAATTTTTCATAAAACATAATTTTACTACTTCTGTGAGTGGAATTTCGAAAATCTGAGAGACACGGTTGATGTCCGTAATTAAAAATGTGGTTCAATGAGATGAAAATTATTTTTTGTTCAATAGTAAATTTTTACTTTTTTTACCACGGTTAAAAGTAAATAGGGTAATTAAGGGTAAAAATGATATTATTATTACCCTAACACATGTCCTAATTCTATTGGACAAGTTTAATTCGACCAGAAACAAACTTAGGAATAAAATATGACCATTTAGGCCCACTTGGATTAAGATTAGGACATTTATTATTAATTTATTTAAAGAAGGGTTAAAATAGTTAAAATCAAAGTTTAATAACTAAATCATTTTTAATATGGGGTTATACATAAGTTAAATTCGACTATAAATAATCATTAGAAAGCTAAAAATATTTCCTACATAATGGTATTTTATTTGTAATTTTTAGACATTAAATAATTTAATTTATTTATGACACAAAGATGATGCAGTAATTAACTTATTAATGAAATATTGACATAATTGATGTTATAAACACCAAAATAAATGTAATTTTACTCTTTTTATGAATTCCAATAATTTTCTAGATTAACATGACATGTTATAATTGATTTAATTAACTTTGTTCGAACTAATAATTCTGTTATGATTTTCATAAAAAATAATTACTAAATAGTGTCAAAATTGACATAAAATAGTTTTTAAAACAAATATTATATTAGTAATTGTTATTTTATTAATAAAAATATAAGGATCGGAAAAATGACTTATATAAGGTTATATATATTAATAATAAACAACTTGGGATTCGTTTTTCTGCTTATAGTAAGTTTATTAACCTTATAGTATAAGAACACAATAAGACACGGTAAAAGTAAAATTATTTAACTTAATGTTAAATCTAAATGATAAGGTTAAAATAGGACCCTAAACTTGTCTAAATTCTATTGGATGAGAGGATTTCGACCCATCCCCACCTTAGCTTCTAAATAAATCAATTTAGAGCTATTTAAAACCTAAATTTACTTTATAATAAAATAATATTTTTAGTTATTCCAAAGGTGCCCCTCTCCTCCCTTATAAAAGGGCACCTCCTCCCTCTCTTCCTCACACCACATTGAGCCTTCAAGCTCGGCCAAAACCTGCCACTTTCTTCTCTCCACTTCCCTAGAGACATCATAGAGGTCCTGGTATTCTTCAAAGACCAATTTTAGTACCCTAAAAGAAGGTCTCAAAGAATCACTTCAAAGAATAGGTAATGTTCGTTACCGATTCTATCATCTTTATTTCTTCTTCCACTTCTTCTTCTTTAGTTGTTTCATTATGAAGTAATAACATAAGTATCACTCATATACTGATATGTTATTATAAGTATGAAACAACCCTATTTCACCACATATCCATCCTACGGAAAAAGAAATCATCGTGCATGCGTACGTACGGAATACCGTCACCATGCCGTGGTGTAATCTATTTTCCACCACCACCTTACTTGGATGGGTATAATGGTGTAAATAATGACTATATATGACTATTATAAAGTGATAATAATTATGAAATATTATACATACACTCCAATAAAATTTCACGATCATAGGAACGATATCATCACTCGTGCGTACGTACGACATACTGTCTCCACGATGTGATGCGACTCATTCTACATGATCTTCATTTCATAATGATTAATTTAATGAATGGATATGATATATATTACACTAATACCATTCTGGGAATGAGGTATCTATAACCTAAAGATAAGAATAAGAATTTATTCGACAAAACACGCATAAGAGCAAAAAGTTATAAACACCCGAATAACAAGTAACAATGAAATATTACTACTAAGAAGCTATGAATATGACCAAATATGATATCATAAAAATAATTATTATTCTGGAATAAGTCAATAAAATTATTTAAATGATTATACAGGAGTTTTGGACTCGTACAAAGCATATCGGACCTAAGGTAAGGGAAATATCAGAATCTCATTTTTATCCGAGACTGTTTATACTTTGGCATTTACTGGGGTGTATTTTATCATCCACACCCATGTTTCCTCAATATGTAATATTAATTCTATTCACCTAAAATTATTTAAATCCTATTTTACCCTTCAGTGACTTTTTAGTAAAGGATATGAAAGAAATCTCTTGTCGTTTTCCGTACGAGGTACTTTTTGACTTTTCCGAAAAAAGTACGAAGAATGTTTTTTTTAACTTATACGGTATGAATGGATTTTTAGAACATTATTTCCAAGAAGATTCCTTTAGAAGTTTTCAAGTTTATTTTTAATAAAATTCTTTTAGTTTAAAATTGTATGACATGTTAATAAAGGAAGAAAAATTTGAAGTAGAAAGGATATTTTCCTCAAGAATGGAGTTCTAGTGTTTTATCAAAATTATTTTCCGTCTAAGATAATATAGGGTTCTGTTTATATCCCTATTATTACATTAATTTGATTATGTTGTGATGGAATTATTTTTATGAATTCCTTTATCTTATATGAAATGTTTTATGATGTCATGTTGTTTAAGAATCCTATTTTTATTATATGGGTTATGTAATGATGTATGATTTATGATTTTGTGGCACACATAAGAATGGTATCATTATGACATGGGTGGGACCTATATATCCCTTAAATGCATTGGGTAAAGATTTTATATCTCATGAGATAGACATGGCTGGAATGGTAGGTTATACCGGTTCAGTGAAGTAGGACTGAAATGAGGGTAACTCGGTTCAGAAATGGACTTTGTCCACTAAGATAGTCTTGGAAATGAGTCTTCACTAATAAGAAATGATTCTATATGATTATGTGTTTATGCCACAAAGTTTCATGTTTTAAGTTATGATTATTGGGATTACATTTCACTACTATGATTTACCCCATGTTATGAAATTATGATCTCTTTTGCAGGTTAAGATTTCCAAAAGTTATGTTCTTATGTATATGATGTGATTGATATTCCTTTTGTTTACCCTTACTGAGCATTTGAGCTCACCCTTTTGAATGTTTTATTTCCCCAGGTCTGGAAGAAGGTTATTAAGTAGAATATGCCAAAAAGGGAACTCTAGATATTATGGAATGAATGGGAGTCAAAGTAGATGCTTTATGAACCAGTTGTTTATGTTTCCCAATTTCTAAAGACACTATACATATACAGTCCTTTCTTGGTTTGGTTATATGTTGTAATAAGTGTGCTTCAATTCTGAAGTAATAACAATGTATGTAAAGTATGGGTCGTTATAGGTTTGGTGATCATTTTAGTTTTAATATGATTATTTAAAAAAAATTAAATAAAACAATAAATTTGCGTGTATAATAATGAAATGACCTAATGTGTGGCTTTTGGCACTTGGGGATTATGACTCCATAGTTGTCTAGATCAGAGTTAGTGATTTTATCTCTATTTTTTTAATTTGAATTTTTTTGTGACTGAGTTAACATGAGATGATGCTCGAGTATGTGGGAATCAATTGTTTCCCTAAGGCCTTTGAGCCTAGGAGTCATCGGCAAAGTCTCGCTACAGGGGTTGACTCTTTTGAGTGCAATTTCAATTACCATGGAAAAATTGAAAAAACAAAAAAAAAACTAAACAAAAACAAAAAAAATATAATACAAAAAAAATTGAATACTTATCTTAACATTGAAATGTTATTCCACCTAGCGCTTCCGTCATTTCTCCCTTGAATAAATATAAACCCCCATGTCTATTGTGATACAAAACACATCCTCATACTTAATTGATATTGGATGAAATATGGAAATGAATTTGAACAAAGGAATGGGATTGGGATTTGGATTTTCTTATGAAACTATATTGTATTAAAATATTTTAATGGGTTTCATGATTTTTTGTTATAAGGGTTTTTGGTGATCATTGTGTATTATATGTTTTTTGGAAAAGGGAATTCAAATTTCATATTATTGAGATATATTTTTCTCGGGACTAGGAAAACTCAAGTTGGGGGGGTGTTATTAGCCACTAAATTAGGCTAATATTCATTGTTAATATATATAATATTAATGTTATTTATTATTCATAAACATCATTTTAGTGTATTTTACACTTTGAACATCATTTCACATTATGATTGTAATTCCTTCTTAAAATGCACTATTATATGGTACAATTTTGAACATCATTTAAAGTAACCAATGATTCATCTGGTTTTAAGGAATGTAATTATCCATATTTTAATTTGATATTTTGGTAAATTGATCTACACTTAAATATGAACATGTTTCATTTAGGGATAAATGGAGGATTCATAAAGGATGATGGATATATTTGGAGATGAATGGAAGCAATTCTAGAGAAGGCATATTGGACACCAGCCCACTGATGAGAATGTGGGACCCACATTACAAACCCAATAAAGCCAAAATTTATTGTACTGATATAAGATATGTATAGTAACAAATCACTCTGCATGATCCAATGCTAATTCGGCCTCCATGGTGGTCATTAAGGTGGACCAATATAGAGATAAAATTTTGGGCCAGATTCTGCGGCCTAGAAAATCAGTTCACTAATATATTCATATCTCCAAATCCACATCTTAAAATATTCCCAATGTTTACAGGAGGTTATAAGACATTTGGGGATCCATTTTTTTCTCCTATGGCCCACTCTGATTCTTCCATCTAGAAGGTATTTCAAGTGTGTCTGTTCAGTGGATGAAAGCTAGCTGCCACCTCGGGTCAAGTGTGGAAAAGTCCAAGTTCCATAAGCTTTCCACCACCCTAGGCCTACCATAATCAAGTGGGATACTTTGTACTATTGAAGGCTCGACCCAAGGCTCCCAAAATGAATATTTAAGGCAGTGGTGGTTGATTAGTTGATCATATTTTATTCTTTGTTCTATTGTAATGTTATGTTGTGATTCTGTTGTCTCAAGTTTGTCTTTCACATGTAAGTTGTTCAATTCACGTTAGTTTCATAATAAAAGTTCGTCTTCTCCTCTTATTCTGTTGTTATCCGTATCACTTTGATACCGTTGGATCATAGTGTGAATTTATTCACACCAAACCTTCTGAAATTATCACACAACGGTGGAGTGATTGTTATTTTATTGTGTTTTTTCTTCTACATTTCTTCCCTCATGAGTCTACATTCCGCTTCCATTGAAACCATAGAATCAATGGAGGTATAACCCACATATGGGTTGATCTAAGGGAGTAGCAAGGGTCTGTATTGGATGTTATTTATCACCCCATTAATGTCTAATCACCTCTTTAATTGATATTTTTATTTGATGATTTTTTAAACTACATCATCCTTGTGGAATTTAAGGGCACACAATTCAAGTGCTAATATGAACCTTTACCTTGATGTGCTCAAAACTTTGATCCTTCAAGTGTATAGGTGATTAGTATTATGGTGTGTTGGTATAAAATCATTAAGTGATTAAGTTGTTTGATCTCTTTTAATAAACTCATCTCAAATATACGAAATTGAAATAATTGAAAAGGGAATACGTCCATTCCACCCCAAGTGATAACCTAGGTCAACTCATTCTTTTAAATTGAATTCAATTAATTATCTTAGAGTTTTTTTAAACCCATCTAAAATCAACCCAAGTTAGCCACTTCATATCCAAAAACAGTTCATATAATGACCACCATTGATCTGCATCTCCTGTGAGGCGATAAACTACCCTGACAACTTTTTCCCTTTCGCTACTCCCCAAAGCATGAAATATTTATTCTAAGGAATTTATCCATTCCTCATCTACTAATGGATTTTTACTCCCAATTAATGTCATTGGTTTTTTCTTCATTAATTGGTATAACATTTTTCCTCAGCTTTGTGGATCAAGGTCTTCCGTACGGTTAATATTATTATTAATAACCTGAGTGAGTTGTCCCAGTATGGTGATAAGAAGATCGGCAACAGTTTCATCACCAGCACCACTATAATTATCTTGCGTAGGAGGGAAACCTTTAAATGGATTAAATTTGTTGATATGGTTTCCATTCCTTCCATTTGGCTCCATTTCTAAACAATGGCATACACTAGATTAGTTTATGAATCGCAATACATAATTCCAAACATGTGAAACACTTAACATAAATTGAACAGTTTATGGATATAATCCAAAATCATAAACAGGTTTTCTTTGAGGATGTATAAACTCATAAACCCTTCATAATTGTTTTTAATTAAAATGAGAATTATCCTAAGCATATCCTCTGGGAGTGTCCAAACCAAGAGTGCAGCAAGGCCCGTTGTCATGCACCTATTCCCATTCGAGTCTATCTCAAAGATGTGAATTCAGGTTTTACCCCTAGGTACATCTGTGTCAGAGCCACCTCTACCTTCTCTTATCCAGACAGGGATGTATTTCTTTGAAAAATCACAAAATCACTATAATACCAAAATTCTAGGAAGTTCTTCTATACTAATCCTCAAAATCTATCTTAGGGTAATGTTATCTAATCAGAGTTTTTCTAAATCTAGCTTCCAATGTTTTTACTAAACTTTCTCTGATACCAACTGTAACACCCCAACCCCAGTTACCCAAATTCGGTGCATTATTACATAACATTTGCATGATCAAAAAACATCAAGTCTCCAATGACCAGTTAGTTTTGTAGCCTTGGAAATACTAGATACATTCATAAGTTCAAAAATACATTATAAAATGGAAAACTAAAACAACATTGTCTCCATAGGCCACACTCATATCCCTTAGACTATCCCTGCAGGTCATTCATAATATACTTCTTCACATCCTGGGAAGATAAAACATAGAAAGGGGTGAGCTCAGATGCTCGGTAAGGATAAAATATAAGAGAAACCTTCATAAATAAGCATAAATATTTAAGGAAATGTATAAGACTAAAACAAAAGCCATTTTAAAAATTAAATTAATCATAATATAGAAAATATAAAATCATATAATTCCATTTACTTATTCACATGGATATTTTAATAGTAGAATAATCATACGCAATATTAGTTGCCACTTTCATAATGATGAAATGCATAATGCCATACTTTATAACCACACAGTCAAAGCCTTATGCCAAGACTAAAAATAAGATTTTTTCATGGACTTTTTCCAAGGCACTATTTTGTCTCCAAAGACCTACCGATGCATCGAGGTGTTATAGCATGCTCCACCCATCACATACTAAGTCCAAATCATTCCTCATATGAAAAGGTTTAAACATAACATATACATTTGTGTAAAAACTAGCATACGAAATGTCAATAAATTATCCATAAACCATGAATGGTGTTAAAATAACACATCCATAGTCAAACATTTCACAAAACCTTCAATACAATATGGACGTTTTGTATCATAATAAATCAACTTCAAAGAAGCTTAAAATACATCAAATGATGTTGACATAGATGAAATAAAAACATTTTTAGAGAAATATCTATTTATATTTTGAAATCATTTAATATTAATATAATTAAAATGAAAACATTTTTAGAAAAAATATTCTTATAATATTGTAAGGGAATCTAATACGATGTTATAATGGCAGAAAATATCCACACCCACCATATAAGTTAAAAAACATTCATATCTTAATTTTGTCGAAAAGGTCGTAAAGTACATTGTTTGGAAACCGACGGAAATATTCCTTTCAAAACAAATAAGGTTAATTAAGGGTATAAATGACTTTAAACCATTTTATAGTAAATATTAAAAAAAATTAAATACAATTTTTAAGAAAACACAGATTTGGATGATAAAGTTGTCCTACATGATACTTACCTAAATACAACCTCGGATAATAAAGAGATTGTAAAATTAACCCTTACCTTGTGTATTTCCATGTTTGAGGGTAAATTAACCTATTGTATAATAGTTAAATCATTTTTATTAAATTATAAAAGAACTATATATATAAATATGATATCATATATGATCTTCTAATATTGCTTTTTTAATGATATTTTAGTAGTATCATCGTTTCAGGTGTTAACTGATTCGTTTTCCTTTATATGATTTGTTATGTATGTAATGTTTGTTATGGATAGGATTTATCTTATTCATATTCAGAATGATATAAAGTTTTTAAAAATTATTGTTAATCATCAAATGAAAAATAGTCTTGAATGGATACGATGGGGAACGAATCTCATCGCGTTCGTGGAGACGGCAATCCATACGTACACACGAGCGACAATATCATTCTTTAGATATTAAAATCATATATAATTGGATGGTATATCACTTATAAAGAATAATTATCATGTTATATTAATTATTTACATCATTTATACTCATTATTATAACTTTCCACATTATTAAGTGTTTGAATAAAAAACTACACCTTGACGTGGAAACGGTAATCCGTACGTATGCATGTATGGTGGATTTTTCATTTATAGGATGGATAGAATAATGAATATGACAGTACCATTTTTATAATAACATCATATTATATAGAAGAAACTTGAGTTATTATTTTAGAAAGGAAAAAAACAATGAAATAGAAAGTGGAAGAAGAAAACAACTTGAAAGAGGTGATGAAATATTTACCACTTCTTCGGGTTGTTCCTTTTTTATTTGATCAAAAGGGATCCATAGGATGGCTTTATGAATAACAGAAGGACTCTATAATTAAGGGAGGAATGTTGAGAGGGTATTTGGGTAGGTTTTTTCCAATCCAAATGGTTTGAAGGTCAGAATATGAGAGAAGGGGAAGTGCCCTTTTATAATAGTGGTGAGGGGCACCTTAGGAACAGATTGAAATATTATTTTATAATAAAATATATTTAGGTTTCTAATGTCTCAAAAATGATTTATTTCAATTAAAATGTGGTTATGGGTCAAAAACCACTCAACTTATAGGTTTTATACATGTTTGGGTCACTATATTAACCTTATATTTTAGATTTAACTCTTAGTTAAGTAGTTTGACATTTACCATGTCTCTTTGTATTTTTATATTATATGGTTAATAAATATACTATAAACTTCCAAGAGAACCTCAAGTGGTTCATTAATGACATATATAATATTATTTAAGCCCTTTTTCTAATACATATATTTTTAGGAATAGAATATAAATTAATAATATAATATTTGTTTTAAAAACTCTTTTATGTCAATTTTGAAACTATTTGGTATTTTGTTTTTTCTTAATTCATAATAGAATTATTACATAAAAAAATCATTTAATAAACCCTAAAATGTCTTATTAACATATAAAATTTCTGTAATTAATTAAAAGTCTCAAATTATATTTATTTCTAAATTTATAAAATA
Organism: Viscum album; assembly: GCA_963277665.1. NCBI lineage: Eukaryota > Viridiplantae > Streptophyta > Magnoliopsida > Santalales > Viscaceae > Viscum > Viscum album. Next base: position 521,088,889 of record OY728127.1, on the reverse strand, counting down.
AATTATTTTAATCTTTCATTGATAAGGTAATTACTCCATCAACATTGTGTTTTAAATAAATTTAATTATTTAATGCTTAAAAATTATAAATAAAATTCTATTATGTATGAAATAATTTTAGATTTCTAATTAATATTTATAGTCGAATTTATATTGTGTGTAACCCTATATTAAAAAAATTTTAGTTATTAAACATTGAATTTAACTCTTTTAACTTTTTTTTAAATAAATTAATGATAAATGTGCTAATCTAATATAAGTGGACCAAAGAGGATTATATTTTATTCCTAAGGTTGTTTTTGGTCTATCTATAATTAACCAATAGAATTATTCCATGTGTTATGGTAATTATGATATCATTTTTACCCTTAATAACCCAATTTACTTTTAACCGTGGTAAATAAAAGTAAAAAGTTGCTATTCACAAAAAAATTATTTTCATCTTATTTAACTGTATTTTATTTAATGATATTAACTGTGTCTCTCAGATTTTTGAAATTACACTCACAGAAGTGGTAAAATTATGTTTTATGCAAATTTGCAATTTCTCTTAGGAGGTGGGTAAAAGACGATAAAAAGGTCAATAAAATTTTTATATATCTAAACTCATTATAAAATGACTCCAATGAATTAAATTATACATATATAGGTATTATTTATCTATTTTGACCAAAAATAAATTTAAATAAAATATATAATTATTTAAATAACAATTCGGTTTTAAACAATTACGCAGTGTTTTTCACTATTCATCAAAAATTTAACGTTTTCAGAAAGATACCAAAAATTCACCCTAAGCTAATTTAGATATTCCAAATATAGAAATGGAACCCATTTTGAATGATAAAATTTATAAAATTTCAAAAATTGGGTATCACTATTCATAACAGCTTGTTTGATTGGTCGCGGGGTGTTAGAATCTAAAAGTTACGCACAATGAAACCTATTGCATTATTTAACGGCAAACGTAATGTGGAAGCTTGGGGTGTTAAAGATCCAAAGTAAATTTTCATTAAGGATTTCAAAACATATGTTAAATGTTACTAATAACCTAGAAATGTTAATTATTAGTAATTTGATAATGATTTTTTGGGATAAATATATGACTGAAATAGATGAATTAATTTAGCAATTATTGTTTACATTGAAAATGGTTAGTGATATATGTCATCCTAGATGATAATTATTTTATTTTCTGATTTCCATATTCTATTCAATATTTAATGATTTTAATTGAGGAATAATGATTTTTTAATTTTTATAAGCATATATGGTTTCATCTCGGGTTATCTTAAGAATTTTCGATACCATCGTGGGATTATATGTTTAAGGTTGATCAAATTTTCAAATGCTTAGATACGCCTTTTTTGGTTTTAAGAGATTTTATTTTAATGTGAATTAAAACTTTTATTGGGTTTTAGGAAAAGATCACTATTTACATTTAAACAACCCTTTTTCTTAGTACATGATTAGATTTTAGCTTAATTATAGTTTACTTGTTCATGGAATATATATAATATTGATGGGTGAAAAGTGATTCATTAATAAGGTGATATTTTTAGGGGTATTTATGGTCTAGATAATGATTTCCTTTCATATTAGTACGTATAGTTTATTCAAGAAATTTTTGTGACTTTCACTACATTATAATATCATATAGTGATTTAGTATAATGATTAATTAAATTTTTGGATATTCATCAATGTTTTGATGTATATATAACCTTTAGGTTTAAAATTTGATATAAAATGAATCATTAATTCGGAATAATATAATTATATTATTGGGGATTTAATTTGAAATTAATGAGATCGCATTTTAAGTTAAAACGTTCTTTAATGTTAATTTTGTTGAGGTAATTTGGGATATTGCATTATTTATAAAATTATCTATGTAGAAACATTTTTATTATTATGTATATTTTTGTGTAAGATGTATTATTTACTCATATTAATTTTAATACATTTTTTATATCCTTACCTTACACAAACCATTTAGTTTTGTCTTCCATTTAAAGATGGGAGGAATATCTTTTAAAACTTGTTTGGATTAAAGAGGTGATTTTTGTTCTTTTGGAATTAAAAATAAATATTCAATTCATATATTTTAATTAACAAGATGATATTATGTTGGAAATTGATTAAAGGATGAAATTTGACTTTTCAATTAAGTATATATCCTTATATTCTTAGTCAAGATGTTATGGGAATTCCTCAACTATAGGAAAAAATATTTAAATAAAAAAGTTATCATATTACATTATTTTTTTATAAATTGACAGTCTTTCTAAAACATTAGTGATTTATGGAAATGTGGTTATTAAATTTCTAATGATTATTAAATTTATTATTATCAATGTTCTCTACCAATTTATTTAATTTTTTAGACAATATTTTTTTATATGTCCATAGTTTCACATCTCGCTAATGTTATCTTATTTGGAAACCTTGTTATGTGTTACTCTAGATGACCATCATATTTCCCTTTACCTCATTTGAAGAAGAAGTTTCATTAAACATTTTTGGGAATTGGTTTTTAAATATTGGAAATTTTCATATATCATACCCTTAATTACCAAGTAGAAGATCAAATTGCGAGGAATCGATTTATTAATGGGGGATAAGGTGACACCATAATATTTTAAAAAGAACATTATGTTTGGTAGTGTATAAAAAACAAAAAATTTAGATTTAATGAACAAATAAATATTATTATTTCATTATAATTATGATATAACCATTGAATTTGTTTGTGTGAATACAAGTAACCAAATAATGAAATATAATTAAAATTATCACCACCAAAAATTTATAGATTAATAATTAGGAAATAACCAAACAATATTTAGTAAATTAATTTTATTCTTAAAAACAATTTTTCATCAAAAATGGTTTTTATTAATTTTTTTGAAAGAATATTATAATTATTTCTTGGAACATATAGAAAATGATTTAAAATATCATTTTCAATATCTACATATCAAAATTAGATTAGATTGAATTTTGTGGGTTATTTTGAATAGTGTTTTGTTTTAAATGGGAACTTTTCTAAAAATAAAAGTAACCATTATTAGATAAAAAGGTACCATAATTTAGAGTTAAATTTATAACTATCTCTTTGGAATATGTGGTTTAATTACTTAAGGAGGGAGGTGGACTAAATATGATCTTCACATCACACACCTTTATTTTCAAGGATATCGACTATGGAGTCATGTTCATAATAAGAACGTGTAATAATATATTTTATGTATTAGACTGTATCCATCAATTTAATCTATATAAAAGTTAATATTCATGATATTTAAATGTTACCAATCATAAAATATTGTACCATCAAATTATAGTAACATTAAATATATAAAAATTTCTTTCTTCATTGATTTCCCATGTCAACCAAATTGATCAAGATAAGAATTTAATATTCAAATAATGATTTGAATCCACATGGTCTTTAGTGTAATCCCATGAATTCACTATTATTGTATCTAAAAATGCCTCCAAAACCTACAAAACCTAAATTCTCTCAGGATTCATTATCATAGTTTCATTTATTTTATCAAATAAATGGAAATTTCTATATATCATCAATAGTGTCATTAAAAGGATGGTAGTTTTATATAATATAATGGAATTTATTAACTAAATATCATGCATGAAATTATTATATTGATCATGTTTAATGGATTTAGCATTCCACATCGGCACATTGATTTTCACAATGGTTTATTTCATGTTAAAAAATTGAATATTAATAGATCTTCTTATTCCTACCATACCAAATGAGTTTATTAATTCTGTTTTGACCATCTAAAAAATGTTATGTAGATACCTTGATAGGAAGATGAGGGAAATTCATTGAGATGGTTCAAGATTGAATCATTTTGGGGGGATTTACATCCAAAATATCAATTCAATCATGAGACAAATATGACTCATTGGCACAAATTAAGAATAATTGATTCACATAATCCACATGATAATAAAATAAGACACACCCAGAGAAAATAGAGACAGCCACTATTTAAATAGAATAATAAATATTGAAAATTAAAACATTCAACCTCCATATTAGTATAATTATAGAAGGTCAAATGTATTTTCTTTTTTTCGGTTTTATATAATATTTATTTGATTGAATGTGTTTTTGGTCTTCTATATAACATATAGGTGACAATTAGATCCATATTTGGTTCCTATATCAATAGATCATCACGATTTATGAATTTTTATTATTTAAAACTTCTTTTAACTTATCAATAATGGTTCCAAATATATCCATTTAAAATTTGATGGTGTTTATTGGAATCAACCATTATAGTAGTAGATTCAAATAGGTCCATCAGATTCATACAAATGTAATTATATAAACATAAATTAAGAGAGGAGTTCTTATTAATTAAACAATGAGATTTTATTGAATTGTTTGTGAATATGGTTTTCAACTTATGTCTGATGGAGGAGTCCACAAAATTCATATTTTCATATTTCAGTTTTCCAAGGAATATTTATTTTATGAAGCTAATACAATTATATTTCTTGTTCAAAATCCTTAATAAAAATTATACTGAATAGTATGATTAATATTTCCGTGGTTCTTAATTCCAAGGCACCTTAGAACATAAGGCATAGAAAATTATTTCTAAGGAAAAATGGTGATTCATCTTTCAAGGATTCACCCAGTATAAAATAATCTTGATAGAATTGAAAATTTTCTTGATCAAAGAATCGTGTCATTTATACACCATCATTGAAAAAATAGGTTTAGGAACAGTAATGTGTTTTACAAGGAAAATACTTCTCACCATCAAGAGAGACCATCCATTATAAGAATTCATTACCTTAGAACTAGTCCTAGAATATGTTTAAGGTTTTCATTACAAGGTATTCATCAAAACATGGGTACTCTAAGATAAATAAAAGGATGAACGCTTTATATGATTCCCAGTTCACTCATGATGCTCAATCTATTGGGAGACACTAGACTTTCCCAAAATAAATGAATTATTTATTCTAGATAATCTCATGGTATGAGAGTAATTTATAATGAAAGAAAAAAATATTTTATATTTATGATATTCCTTTTAATATCATATCAAAGATAATGCTTTCATCATCCTGAAATAAACATGTTGGAGAAGATATCTCTCAGGTAGCTCATATGGGTTTCAAATCTCACATTTCCTACATATTAAGGAGGAGCTTACTAAGGTATTGATCTGTAATAAAAAAATGTATCATAGGAGATCACATTAACTTACACCTACTGACCTTGTAAAAAAAACCCTCATGATATCCACTAATAAGAAATTAAATATGTACTAATCTTATAAGAATCTTAACCCGGTGACAAAATCCCTCATTAAATACAATAATGATTAATACCTTTAAAATGAATCCTCGATCCGTGGTGTAAATGGATATTTTAACAAAAATATTAAATGAAATTTTACCTCACCTAGTCAATTTATTGAAAATATTGACACATATAGATTTAGTGATGAGGAATCTATGAGTGATCCTATTTTTAAGGAACACAAATCGATCCATTGATATAATCTTATTTGAGATTATGGAGAACCAGTCGTCATTAGTTCTTCCCAATTTTTTTTGTAGTACTGACTAGATAAATTTATATGAATATAGAAATACCATTTTAATTTTCCACTTTTGTGATAAGGACCATAAATCGGGAATTATTATAATTTGTGAAAGAACCACCCTTGAATAAATGAATAACCAATCTAAAAATATAATACTGAACAATTTCATAGATGGATCATAAAATATAATTGGAAAATCCATCAAGACTGAAAGACTTCCCAATATTAAGACGGTATAAATACTACTTGAACTCAAAGTTATGGGTAATTTAGGATAGTATTATTTTTTTACTTATCATTCACCAAATTCTGAATTGTGACTATATTTTATTTAGTTGAGGGTCCATTGAAAATAATCATATAGAAAGAGAAAACATCATAGGAAAGGGATATTTTATCAAAAAAACATAATCACCATCCTTGAGAAGAGATAAATGGATACTAACCATTCTATCCTTTTCATGACAGTCTGAAAATTTTGAATTTTTGTCACCATTATTGAGCCATATTTCCCAAAAGGCTTCTTTTTTAATTCCCCCTTTTAGTTTTAGAGGTTTTTTTGATTAATTGGAACCATTAATTCGTGCTTTATATTTCAAGATATGTCTCTTAATGTTTTGTATACTTAAAAGAGGTAAAAATAATTTTCAAGGGAGATAAACTCCATATCTAATGTACCAAAATATATATCACACAATATTTTATTTTAATTTTGAGTAATTGAATCTTGATATTCTAGTCCAATGAATTTTACATGTACTCAACCGAGGTCAATGATTCATGAACTAACTTACCACATTCATAAAAAAAATATACCAATAATTATTGAAATTGAAGGGGAGGGGAGTTATATCCTATCTATGTAGGATTCTAATCAGGAATGGATGATGATTAGAATTTATTATTTCTATATATCACAACAAAAGAACATCAACTATTCAAATAAGCCTTATCTAAAACTTTTCTATCAATATTTCTCTCTACCATTATATTGAAATACTTCTTAAAACTAGTTCAATTAGATGCCAAAAATTTAACCTCATGTATATTTATTCCCTCAATCAATATTCTAATCCCCCTAAATTAAATAGAGTTTGTCATGGACACTAATTTATAATCGGTAAGTAGGATATAATTGAATTCCCACATTATGGTCCATGGGTTACTGATTATATCAAATAAGAAGGTGATTTAAAGACATAAATCCCTTCAAACTTGTTACTTGTCGAGGGCATAAATAATAGAATAAAATGTTTTTCTTCTTACCTGTTTTAAGATATAAATGATAACTTTTTGACAAATGATGAAAAAAATTTATCACTATAGAACATAGTGTGAAAGTAACCATATACTCTTTACATCTAAATAATAATGGATCCTTATAAGATATTAGTATCAATGTTTTTAAAGTGATTAAATTATATAATATAAATACCTTTCCAGTAAAGAAACCCCAATTAAATCAAGTTTATTATTTTTATTTAAAACCCATAGAGAATGAATCACTTCAGGGATGGCCAAACCCTAATAGGTATAGAAGAGGGTTCTAAATTTGATTTTTGTTTGGGGTGTAGTACCCCTTATCATTCCAACTTCATTTTTTCCCCTATTTACTTTCATGGATCCTATTTCATTCATTGAATTAGGTTATAGGGTATTTTCATCCCAGTGATTATCATCTAGAGGGTTTTCATGTGTATTTTGGGAAGCCTCGGAATTGTTTTTATCATATTTTGATTAGCAAGTAGGTTGTTATCTAGATTTCTAAAATCCTATATAATTTTCTATGGAGTGGTAGTTGTATTATATACTATGGAGTTATAAGAACCGTTATTATTGGAGGGTTCTGATGTTTATTCCATGAAACATTTTCCCTATTTTAAATACATTTTTGCCTCAGCATTATTTACATTTTGATTAAATTCAGCCTATACCTTCTCATTTTTATTTGAGGAAACCTGATACTTATTATTATTAGAAATTTCTAGACTAACATCATTGTTATCCGATGAAGAGTTTCCCTCCTCACTAATCTCATTGGTAATTTTTTCATTTCTTGTGTCTTTAATATTGGGAGATGGATTTATATCATTCTATTCATATTCAACCAGTACAAACTACGATCTCCAAGTAATTTCATGGGGATTTACTGATTTTACAACATTATATTTATTTGAACTATATTGTTATTCCAACTTAGGGACTTTTATTTTCATATTTTTTTCAACCTTATTTCATAAATTGGCATCATGTCCGAGATTAACATACTTATAAATCACCCTACAATTATCAATTAACTATTCTACCATTTTTTCTACTTTATAGAAGGTTGGTGTGTATTTTTAATACACCATGACATCTATTTTGTGATCATTAAAATTGAGTCTAATCACATATAAAATATTTTTTTCTATGTAATCATTAACATAGAATCTTGAATAGAGATCCACATCTCCATTAAAATTGTGTTTTCCCACTTTTTAAGGGATATTGATTCATGATTCAAAATCAATTGTTATCTTTTGATGCCATAAACCCTTAGAATACTGTGAATTATACCCTAGATCTAAGAAATAGGGATTCACTGATTAAGGGGTAAAAATTCAAGTCTCATTAAGATATCTATAATACAATAATTTTATATTTATATGTTCAATAGTATAAGTTGAATTTAGGTCCTCCTTACCCTCTAGGATGATATAGAAGTATCCCACCCTGAAATAAATCAATCATCACTTTCTAGAACCCAAATAATGAAAAATTATGGATTTTAGTTCCATATGGACAAGGGATTATGACCTATCAAATAAGTGATAATTTATATAAGATATAAAAGACGATGATAGAGGCTTTTGTAGAGATTATAGATCATCCACTATGGATTGGTCACCATCATTCATTCATTTAATATTTGAGGGTTTGGGTGGATCTTCCTTTTAAAGATCTGATCTAGAAAGAGCTTCTGCAAAGGATAACTAATTTATCCTTAAAAAAAATTTATTATATTATGTAAATGATTCTTATTAAAGCTCTCCATTTATAGCCTTCAATTTTTAGTTGACTCCAAAATCGCATCCTTTAAGTATCTCTCCCAATCATAATGAAATGATTCCATAGATCTAGAAGAGATCTAGAAGATCAATGGATCTCCATTTTGATTTCCATCTAGAGATTTTCCCATGCTAACCATGTCCTTAGTATTGAATAAAATGTATATGTCGAAGTTAATAATTTTTTAAGTAAATTAAATAGTATTTTTATCTTTTATTAAAAGATAAATTTTCTAATGAACAGTCAAAAATACTGATTTTTATTGAAAACTTTATTTTTTTCAACAATCAATAATGTTCCACTATAATTTAGAAAAATTTAAAAGAAACATTAGTTCAATTATATTATGAAAAATCCAATTATTTTCATTTTAAATAATTTTATTATGGAATTTGGAATAAAAATATTATACATGAAAGAAATATTTCTATAAAAAAAATTCTATATGATTTAATTTTTATATTAAATTAATCTTGTTCACATATAAATATAAAATCATAAAAATGGATTCTATATTTGGAATAAGGATGTATATATTTGGTATATTGGTCCCTTTTATTTTTGTTCATTGTGAATAGTAACCATGGAAAATTATTATTACCATAGTAATGGTAAAATGAATTAATTATGGTAAAAAATAATGTGATGAGGCTTAAAATTAATAAAAAAAACATTCGTTTATTTCATTATATGATTCTATTTCATCCATAATCATCAAAAATCAAAATAAATTGCCTTTTATTTCTAATTGGAATTGATTTCCACCATTGTAATATTTATTGATAGGATGAAGTCATAAATGAAACTTTCTTTATTTTAATATCTATAGTACATTTTGATTGGGTAAAAAAAATATTTTTTAATCTCCAAATTTTTATTTTAAAGATTAATTAACTGATTTTATGTTATTAATTTATTATTAATTTTTTTAAGGAAATAATTACTTGAAATGATTATAAAACAACAACATGGTGCTTATGAAAGTAGTAAATAATAAATTAAATGATTTTAAAAACTCAAAAAGTAATGTTTTTTGGTTGATTTATTGTTTCCAAAATATATCTTAATATATATTAATAAATCCCTAATTTCATTTTTATTATGTTTTTTTCAATTTAAAATTATGTGACTAGTTCTTTTAAATGACATTAACAGTATTTAAGTTTAATATATTTTATTTAATTATTTAAAAATAATACAAATTATTCAAGAAGACAATATGGATAATGAAACGTTATAAATTGTAACACATTAACCATTTATGATCCAATTGTAACATTATAATTAATATTATGACCATTTAATATTAAAAAATTCATCATCATGGTTTAGATTAAAATTGGACTACCAAGGGGTTGAACCCAAAGATAATGATTAAAATGATATCTTGAGATATCAACATTTGATTGGCTGATTACATTAAGAATATATATAATTTATCTTTAAATCCATGTCATTTTTCAACAAATTTACATGAGTTATAATCACATTATATTATATTTTTTTCATGTATTTTAAAAAATGTAATTAATGATATATTATAATGAATAATTTCTTATTGAATGATTTAAAATTCATAGAAATTTTATATTTTACTAGGTTAATTGGATATGGTTGAAAATAACATAATTATTCCATTTATGGGAAACCTTATTTTTATATAAACATTCATTTCCCCTAAGAATTAAAAAATATTGATATTATAGTAATTGTCTAAAGGGTTAATATAGGTTTAAAAAAAAGAGATAAGTGATAAAAAATAAACAATAATACCCTAATTTTATTTTATGATATTATTTCAAATCATAATCATATTATATTAAATTTATTTAAATTTTTATTCCATTTTCATGAAAATTTATATATATTAATTTAATACATTATGTAATTTCAGGAGTGCCCCTCTACTCACTTCTAAATATGAACCTCGTCTACATCATCATTTACAATGTTTGAGACCTATATATTTACAAAAACCTATAAAATTTTATTATAAATATTCAGAGTCAATAATTATTAGTTATTTTCATATTAAAAAATCATTTCAAGGGTCTTTAATAAGTAATCAAATGGAGGCCTATGGAAGAAGTAGTAATCATCGTACACATCCCCTTTCAATTTATTTCATTTTATAACTACTATAAATCCATAGTATACAATCCAAATAATTAATTTAGTATAATATAAATACTCAATTATTGTTGTTATATATAAATAATAATTCACATTATTCTAGTCCATTGTAAAAAAACATGAACTGTCACTCATTGGTACGTGTAGACAACCACCACCATGAAGAGATTTGATTCATTTTTCATTTCTATTTTACATGATGGTAATAAGAAAATATTTAATAAATATTTTATGTATATATATATATATATGATATATAAATGTTCCTATAAGGTATAATTATTATTTAAGTTTCATTCAATCCATCCATTGAAAAATAAAAAAAACGTTCATGCTTATGTGTGGTCTGTTGTCTCCATCGACAGTGTAATTAGTTTTTCTATATCTATCTTTTATGGATTAATCTTTATATATATAGAATATAAATTATATATATATATATATATATTATTTTTAACATTATTTTGAAGATTTTACTGTGATTAAATAATATGTACCATATCTATGAAACCAAAACTCCCATGAAAAACAAAACACTTAACATTGGGAAATGATGGTTTCCATTCAAAATTATTAATAAATGGTTGTTAAAATGTTATAATTGTATCATATATGATATTATAATTATATAAATGATTCATTTATATAATTAAAATAATTTTTATTATATTATAAATGAGGTTATAAAACTATCTAATAATCAAAAATGTGAAGTAAGGGATTCTCATCGAACTTTTATTTCTGTGATACATTTTCCAGAGTCATCGCTTGTTTCCATTTTGTGGTGTATATAATGCACATGAATGAATTTAATGATTGTTTCATGAAATTTATGTTGATTTCGAAATCCATATAAGGTTCTCTCTTTAATTAGAGTTTTAAATTTATATTACCAATTTAGTATGGTTTTTATGTTACAATCCCATTGATTAACAAGATTGTTTAGGATTAAGTTTCTGGTGATGAAATTTTATGATCCACCACTCAAGAAATTTATGGATTTTATTCTCTTATTTTTATTTATCGGGATTATATGGTATCAGTTTATTTTACATTATTTATGTACTCAAGAGTTAAATATAATATTTTTAAGGAAAACCAACTTTATTTCCCTATTTGGTTGAAAATCCATTCTTATAAATTTAATTTTTTTATAAAATTACATTAAATAGTTTTTTTATATTATCATGTGAATTTTGATTAAATTTTTACCCATGATTTAACTTTTTAAATTTTTTTTAAATAGAATATTCTTCTCATTTTCCAAATGTGAAATATTTTAGTTTTTACTAAATATGTGAAAAGAAATCTTCATTTTATCGTACATAACATGAATTTAATTTCAATACATCATGACCAATAAATGATTTGAATAATTATTTACATATTTAAATATTTATTTTAGAATAAAACTTTTCCCAAAATATTTATGAAAATTTTAGTTTTTAAATAATTTATTTCATTATTAAAAGTGTACTTTCCTCAGTAAATGTTGCAAGTGTTCTTTTAATGGAATTTTTAATCTACAATGACATATACTGATGTTATATATGGATTAATTGGGATATTATCCAATGATATCATCCTTATTCCTTCTTTGTATGGTTTATAATTATAATTATGAGATGTCATAAAACACAATTGTTTCACAAGAGTTTTGATATGATGAATTTTTTGAATGATTATGAAACATATTTATTTTCCATGAGTTAGGATATATGATGAACAATTATTGATATTATGCAACACATGTGATGGTATTATGATTATGTGAGGGTTGGGACTAGAATTATATATCCCTCTAATTCATTTGGTAATTATGGATATATTATGAGATAATAAGGTCTGAAATGGGGAGTGAACCTAATTTAGTCAATAACTCTTCCCTATATGATTTTAATTGGAGTGAACCTTGACTAAGGATATTGAGTAATGGGGAGTGAACCCAATCCATTATGATAGTAATTTAATTATTCCCAGAATAAAGAAATTATCCTCTTTGCTTACGTGTATTCCAAAAACTTATTTCTTATTCCAATTTTGTTCACTCATGGATCAAGTACTTTGATTAATTTATGATTAAATTATTATTATAACCCAAAATTTATTCCATGATTCATGATTATTATATAATATATTATAGGTATGGTTTTAAAATGATAAAATTATATTATCATACCCTTATTCTCCTGAAATTCTTAAGTAATCATTAATATTCTAACACCATGATAAATTAGAATATATTTATATTTAAATATATTTGATTTTTTTTACACCCCAAAACATAAAAATATTTTCCTTTTAGAATAAATATAATTGTTTTTTAGAATTATTTATATGAAAAGATAAGTTTTCTCTACACACAACACTACATTAGTTTTTCTTCCACGCAATATCAAATTTTACTGCCTTTTAATAGCACACAAATTTTAAAACATTTATAATTTTATTTCAAAATAAACATTATTTTTGAATTTGGAATATCAAAATTATCCTAGGGTGAATTTTTGGTATTTTTTGAGAAGTTTTGTTTTCTGATAAATAGTGAATAATACTGCATGTTTTCAAAATTACTTCATCATTTAATTTATTTATATGGATAAATTGTATATTAAATTGGTTTTAAAGTTAAATTAGATTATATATTTATTATGTAATCCTATTTATCTCATTGAAATAATTTTCAAATTAAAATTAGATTTGAAATATTATAAAACTTTTGGACGTTTTTAATTTAAAAACTCGCATTCTAGAAACATCTACGAGATTTGCATTAATCTTAATTTTCCCACATCAGTGATTTGAAATTTTAAATATTTAAATAATATATTATAATAAGTATAAAATTTTGGGTCCAATAAGAACAACTTAGTTTTTGACCAAATATAGTAGTGAAAGTGATTATAATTAATTATGATTTTTAAGGTAAAATTCATCTTAATTAGGGACTAAACCATAATCTTAAGAATCAAAATCTCCTAGAAACATATCTAAAATACGTTGGATAAAATTAATTAGACCATATCCTCTCCTTTATATAATTTTATGTGTTATTGAAACATTATTACATGGATGATCCATAAACAAATATTTAAGTATCGAAAAATACAAAAAAATAGTACTTTCTTTACCATTAACATTTATAAAAAACTTAAGATATTTAAGAAACCTCATATTGTTTGTTATATATATATATATATATTTAAGGGTAAATTTATTATTTTTTTCATAATAATTTATCAAAATTTTTAGAGAGTATTTAGTTAGATAAAAAGGTTAGGAAATTCATACGAAGTGTTTATTTAGTTAATAATTTACTAAAGTAAATGATACAATAATTATTAAAAGTGGTGTATATAGATTGAATTGCTGTAATTATTATTTTTTATTTATATTAATAAATCATGTTATACCTATTTAAAGATAATATATTTGACTACTGATATTGATTTTATATTTAAAATTTAAATTAAACAAATAATGTCAAAATTGAGATTATTGTTATATTACAATAAATGATATTTTATAAAATGATTTAAAATTAATAAAAACCTTATATTTTTTCATGTGATTTTTATGTGTAAATAAATGATAAATATGAACTATAAATGAACCAATTAATATTTTATAATTAATATATTGACCCATAAATTTTAAAAATGTTGTTAACTTGGTATGGGCTTGAGTAGTTTTTAGTGTGTCACATTCGCTAGTTTTAAAAATTAATTTCCAAAGAACATGGGATTTTTATTTTATAATTTATATATAACATTAATATTTAATTATATATATATTTTATAATAAATATTTTTTTATTTCATTTTTAAAGGTAAAATTACTTTGGTCGGAAAAATATATTCTTTATAAAAACTAAAATTAAAAAATACGAGAATCATAGATGTTAAAGAACCAAATTATTTAAATTCACATATTGTTTGTGGTGGAGGTATTCATAGAACATTATTATTCTCTAATCCATTATGTTTCATTTTTTAGGCACTTTAGGTATGGTATACCTCCAATTAATGAATTGTTTTTGGTTTTTACTAGAGTGCCACTCCCCCTACACTATAAAAAGTCAAGCACTCTACTCCTTCCTCACACCTCTCAAACCACTTTGGCTCAACCAAAATCATTCGAATTATATACTCAACATCCATAACATAATTTTATAAGACTACCATTTATAATTAATAAATACAATGTGTCTTTTTGGTACAAACAAAAAGGAATTTCTCGATTAAGTGGTAACAAACTTCCTCAAGCTTTTTAGTTTTATATTCATTCACCACTACGAAGACACTTCTTATTCCATGATTATATAAAAAACATTATAATTAATATAGATGGTTTTTTATGTAAAATTGTCTACCTTAAATTACACAAAAACCCTTCTAATCTGTAATGAACATACTATTTATGGGAATGTCGAAGTACTGCCTCACGAAATGATGACTTTTCGTTCTTACTTTACTATCTCTCATGGTTTTCATTATACTAAAAACACTATTTAAATATTATATATATGATATATAAAATTTATTTATTAAAATTTACTTCTTTTATAACACCTAACTCTATACATCAAATTTTTGTGGGAATATGATAAAATCGTTTGTGTAAGTTTGGATACAACCTCTTTAAAGCGATGTGATTCGTTCATGCTATACATGGAATGTATTAAAGATGATTTTAATAAATATATGTTACATATATAACATATATAGTATACTATAATTATAATATATATCTATGTCTTTTAATTTTCATTCTTAAAATATGACAAGCAAACTAATGTATCATTCATGCGTACGTACGACCTATCATATCCATGAAGGTGTATTTTAATTATAATATCCAAACATTATAGATAATAATAAATTAATATATACTGAATATCTATGATAAATAAGTAATTTTTTCATTTTTTATGATTACATCCTAATCTAATTAATAGTAACAACTATTGACATGTTAAATATATATTTCAGAAAACTACTAAATTAACACCTGAAATAGTTAAAATAATGAAAGAGTGTTAACAAACGGTTAATAAAATATTATAAGAAGTAAATATATGATTCTATAAACCAGATTATTTTTTTGTTATAAGTTAGTAGCATATTTTAAACCATAATATAAGAGTTTAAATACCACACAACAAAAAGGAAGGTTAAGTTAATGGATTTTGTCTCAATTTACATACAACTAATAATTATTTATTATTATACACCTAGTATCTTTTATTTGGTACATATAATTCCATATGAAATGTAATATCATGAAGATATTAATTATCATGGTATTAAAAGTTTAATTTAATTATTATTTCTCCATATATATTATGATTTAAATGTTTCAATGTGGTATTGGACACTTTAGAATGTTTAAAAGTTATTTTCCCCCAGAATGATTTTAATGATCACCCATGAAATATCACATTATAATGATTGTAAAATTTATCTTGAAATAATATATTTATTTAAATATTCACATTCATGGGTGATGGATATTCTTATCTTATAAATCGTATACCATTTTTATATATGGTGTCCACTTCCATGATTATTGGAGTAAATTGGAAAATATTAAAAAAAATGTATCTATTATTAAATAGAGATATTTATAATGAAATTTTATAATGGATTATATATTTTACTAGATATGAGTAATTTTTTTGTAAATTTATGACCTCGGTGGGTCCCAGTTCTAGATATACCCTCGTCGCATCAGTATCTTCATGAGATTAAATTGTTTTCTTGCGGCCATAGAAGCGTTTTTACGAGATAGCTAAATCGTTTGGTGAAAGGTCTTAATGATACTAGTTCCATATACAATGGAAACATGGAATCCAATAATTAATTATTTGACCCTTTTAATTTTATTTATTATTCATCCTTGATATTTAACATCAATATAACTACCCATACTTTACATACATTGTTAATACTTCAAAATTGAAGCACCCTTATTACAACATATGACAAAACCACAAAGGACCGTGTAGGTATAGTGTCTTTAGAAACTGGGAAACATAAACAACTGGTTCATAAATCTTTTACAGTGTCTCCCATTTATTTCATCATATCTAGGGTCCCTTTTAGCATATTCTACTTAATATCCATCTTCCTGACCTGGGGAAAAGAAAACATAAAAGGGTGATCTCAAATGCTCAGCAAGGGCAAATAAAGGAAATAAAAAATCATATCATATATTTTTGAAAATCATAACCTGCAAAAGAGATCATAATATCTTAACATGGAATAAATAATAGAAGTGAAAATGAGATCCCCATAATCATAACATAAAACTTGAAACTTTGTGGCATGCACACATAATCATGTAAAATCATTTCTTGTTAGTCATGAATCATTTCCAAGACTATCTTAGCGGTCAAAGTCCATTTCTGAACCGAGTTCACTCCTCGTTTCAGTCCTGTATCACTGAACCGAAATAACCTTCCGTTCCAGCCATGTCTATCTCATGAGATATAAATCTTTACCCAATTCATTGGAGGGAGATATAGGTCCCACCCATCTTATAATGAATCCTTTCTTATGTGTGCCACATAATCATAAAACATACATCACCGCATAACACATGTAACAAAAATGGGATTCTTGAAACATCATGACATCATAAAACAAACCATATAAGGTAAATGACTTCATAAAAATAATTCCCTCACAACATAATCAAATCAATAGGGATAAAAACAGAACCATTTATTATCTTAGATGGAAAATAATTTTGATAAAACACTTGAACTCCATTCTTGAGGAAAATATCCTTTCTTCTTCAAAAACACTTTTCTTTTCTTAAAATGTCATAAAATTCTAAACTAAAAGAAGTTGATTAAAAATAAACTTGAAAACTTGTAAAGGAAGCTTCTTGGAAATAATGTTTTAAAAATCCATTCATGCCGTATAAGTTAAAAAAAACCTTCTTTCCCGTACTTTTGTCGGAAAAGTCAAAAAGTACCTCGTATGAAAAACGACAAAAGATTCCTTTCATATCTTTTACTAAAAACTTACCGAAGGGTAAAATTGGATTTAAACTATTGTAAGTGGATGGAAAAAATATTATATATTGAAGGAACATGGATGTGGATGATAAAATACACCCCAGTAAATACTTACGAATAAACAATCTCGGATAAAAATGAGATTGTGATATTTCCCTTACCTTAGGTCCGATTTGCATTGTATGTGTCTGAAGCTCCTGTATAATGGTTTAAATAATGTTATTGACTTGTTCCAGAATCATACATATTGATATGATATCATATATGGTCATATTCTTAGCTTCTTGTTAGTAATATTTCATTGTTACTTGTTACTCAGGTCTTTATTGCCTTTTGTTCTTATGCGTGTTTTGCCGAATACATTATTATTCTTCTTTTAAGGTTATATATACCTTATATCCAGAATGGTATTAGTGTAAAATATATCATATTTATTCATTCAATTCATTTATATAATTACTATGTAATGATGATCATGTAGAACGAGTCGCATCACATCGTGGAGACGGTATTCCGTACGTACGCACGAGTGATGATATCGTTCCTATGATCGTGGAACTATATTGGAGTATATATATATATATTATTTCAGTATCAATATTACTTTATAATAATCATAAATAGTTACTCATTACACCATTATACCCATCCTTGTAAAGTGATGGTGGAAAAATAGATTACACCACGGCGTGGAGACGGTATTCCGTACGTACGCACGCGCGGTGATTTCATTTTTTTCCGTAGGATGGATAGAAGGTAAATTAGGGTTGTTTAATATTTATAATAACATATCAGTATGTAAGTAATACTGATGTTATTACTTTATCATGAAACAACTAAAGAAGAAGAAGTTGAAGAATAAAGAAATTGAAAAGATCGGTAATGGATATTACCTCTTCTTTGGAACGCCTCTTTGAATCCTCCACTTAGGGAACTAAGATTGGTCTTTGAAGAAGACCAGGACCTCTAGGATTATTCTAGGGAAGTGGAGAGGAGAACATGGTAGGGTTTGGCAGAACTTGAGTGCTCAAATTGGTGTGAGGAGGAGGGGGAGGAGGTGCCCTTTTATAAGGGAGGAGAGGGGCACCTTAGGAATATCTCAAAATATTATTTTATATTAAAGTTAAAATCGGTTTATAATGGTTCCAAAAGGGTATTATTTCTAAGATAAAGTGGGGATGGGTCTAAATCCTATCAACCAATAGGATTTAGACAAGTTTAGTGGTATTATTTTAACCTTATCAATTAGATTTAACTCTAAGTTAAATAATTTAACTTTTACCGTGTCTTTTTGTTTTCTTCACTATAAGGTTAATACACTTACTATAACATGCCAAAAGAACCCCAAATTGTTTATTAATAATATATATATCCTTATATAAGTCATTTCTCCTAACCTTAAATTTTTAGGAATAAAATAACAATTAATAATATAATATTTGATTTAAAACCTATTTTGTGTCAATTTTGACACTATTTGATATATGATTTTTGTGAAAGTCATAACAGAATTATATGTTCGAACCAAGTTGATTAAATCAACACTAATATATCATAGTAACCTAGAAAATTTGTGTAATTCATAAAAAGTCTCAAATTACATTTATTTTGGTGTTTATAACATCAATTATGTCAATATTTCATAAATAAGATAATTACTGCATCATAATTGTGTCATAAATAAATTAAATTATTTAATGTCTAAAAATTATAAATAAAATACCATTATGTAGGAAATCTTTTTATCTTTCTAATGAATATTTATAGTCGAATTTATCTTATGTATAACCCCATATTAAAAATGATTTACTTATTAAACTTTGATTTTAACTATTTTAACCCTTCTTTAAATAAATTAATAATAAATGTCCTAATCTAACCCAAGTGGGCCTAAATGGTCATATTTTATTCATGAGGTTGTTTTAGGTCGAATTACACTTATCCAATAGAATTAGGACATGTTTTAGGGTAATAGTAATATCATATTTACCCTTAGTTACCCTATTTACTATTAACTGCGGTAAAAAAAGTAAAAAGTTACTATTCACCAAAAAATTATTTTTATCTCATTGAACCACATTTTACTTACTGATATCAACCGTGTCTGTCGGATTTTCGAAATTCCATTCACAGAAGCGGTAAAATTAAGTTTTATGAAAAATTCATTTTTTAACCTACCACTTAGTGGTTTCACTATTCATCAAAAATTGAAAGTTTTCAGAAAAATACCAAAATTTCACCCTAGGCTAATTTCGGTATTCCGAATCCAAAAATGAATTCCATTTTAAAAAATAAAATTTATAAAATTTCAAAAAGTGGTTATTACTATTCATAACTGCTAGTTTTAATAATATTTTAATAGCATATCGTTGTTTAGTGAAACTCGGTATTGCGTACGACGCAAGCTATCGAGGAAGGTCGCGATTGCATGTAAAGTAAGCCAAGCGAGTATGTAGTGAAAGATTCCATTGATGATATATAAAAAACAAAATATTACTCATAAAAATCTCGGGTGTTACAATCAATATGTCTATAGATATATTTAATTATAGTTTATTTATTAAATGGAATGTATTTCAGTTTCTTATCATTCCATATTTAATTTTCCTCATCTAGTTATTTGAATGGAATTTTTTATCAGTTATTTACCTTTCCATGTTATTTTAATATCATTGATTCATTATTTCTTCTAATTTACATTCCCTTACTAAAATTTTTATTTCTCCCTAATTATATTTATTTTCCCCATGTTATTAAGAGGAATCCTTTTAATAATCTTTCAGGGATGTTTTTTATTTCATTTTATTATGTATCAGGTTTTTATTATCTATTTCCCAATTTATTGTGGGTATAATTCCAATTTAATAAAATAATGCACTGACTCTATGCTTGTGGGATCGGAGTATTACAATTGGTATCAAAGGAAGTTTAGAAACAACCCTGGAATCTTGATTTAAAAATAAAAATTAGATTAGGGAACATAATCCTAATATAATCATTGAGGATGAGTACAGAAAAACATCATTGAATTTTGGTAAGGTAGATATTATGTGGGTATTATTAGTAATACATCCCTTTTTAGATATTACACGTGGTTTCAGTTCAGGAACATATATACTTTATGGTAATAAATCTTACATGGTGTTCCAAGCCTAACTCGAGGTAACCTAGTACATGAAAATGGGTCATACTTCTCACCTGATTTGAAACTCTTATGGGAAATCCTTAGAATAGTTAAAATTTTATTTTCCTACCATAATGATCAATTTGAAAGTAATGATTTTCAAAAGGTAACCAATTTTTATGATTCCAAGATTCACAATGCAGGAATTTATGTTACATGATATAACATATTTGTAACTATACATCATGTTATAATTTGGTCTTGTATATTTCACTTTTTAGAAATGGAAGCTAGTATAAGGAATTACAATACCACCAATTCACATGATCCAAAGAGTAAGAATGATCATATCTTCTATGGTCATAAGCCAATGTTTGGAGGGGAAGTAGTGTCCCATGTATTATCTTTATATGAAGAAATAGTATCATATTCTCATGATATAAGTAAACAATTATCCAAGTCCAATATAATTTAAGGGAATAAATAAAATAATATGATAGAATATAGAAATACAGATAACTGTAAGAAGGGAAAATTTTATTTTCCCACATGTGATAACAGTGGAAATAATCACCCTGGTGAATGCATGAAGGGAATGGGAGTTTCTTACATGTGTTGAAAAAATGACATTATTCTTGATATTACAAGGGTAATAAAAAAGAATCTAATGTAAAATTATTTAGCTTTAATGATATGGGAAACTACGAAAATAAATGTCTCGATTCTCTGAGGAACATATGCCAATTGATGGTATTGGATAATGATAATGTTATTATACATCCACAATTGAAGAGAAATGATTAATGTTCATATTAAATAATTATAAATTTTGAATATTTTATCATCAATTTATTGGTAATAGAACTTTTTTAATATATAAGTATGATACTATAATAATTTTTCATTATGGGTTTTAGATCATATTATGAGTGATACCAAGAAAATTAATTTAGTAGAAAATAAAAATTTCAGAAAACACATGATTGAGGGAAATAAAACCCTTAATTTGTTATTTATGTCGACATAATTTTGATTAAATTATTAATTTGGACTAGTGATGAGTACCTAGTAATTAATTAATGACTTGTCGACAATTATTTTATGATATTATCAAGGGATATTACCACACATTAGGATTTAATCATTATATCAAATAACATGTTTCATAAATAATTAATAAGGATGAATTCATGTTATTTCAAGTTATTACCATATTTCAAGTGAATACATGATTAATGTGTTCACATATTCAGAATGAGATGATTAAAGAGATACTTTTGGAATATTGAAGGCTAATGATAAGTTCATTTTGGAAATTATGTGACCTTCCTTACAAATTTTTCTATCATAATCTTTTGAATGATTTACCGATTTATAAAATGTTTTAAGTTGATAATTGGATGAAACTTTATAGGATAATGTATTAATTTACCATATAATGCATCATACACTAGGAGATGAAGTAGAAAGAGTTCAAGGCGTAATCAAAGGAAAATATAATGTTAAATGAAAGTATATTTACATATATTCTTAATGGGTGAATGAATTAACAAAATCTTGAAAAGTGGTTTTAATAAAAAAAATCTCATTTTCATCATTTTTATGATATCAATGATCTTTAATCACACCTCTGGTTTATGTTTTTTGGTCTACAATATTCTGTTAAACATGGTCTCTATCACTCTCTATCGGATTATAATGGTTAGATTTATATTCCATGCCCATGTTTTCACTAATGTCCTCCAATTCTAAAGCTTGGTTTTTTAGTAAAATTAACATCTCATTTTCCTTCTTACTCATAGTATTTTTTATTGGTCCGATATACGATATGGGTATTTCAACAATAGATTTTATATATATCAATCCCTCGATTACAATGATCAAGTTTAAATTATAAGGATGAAACTTAATTAAGGTGAGTAGAATTTAACACCATAATATGTTACAATATTTTCCTTCTAAAAAAAAAACTTTCCCATTATCATGTTTGATGCACAAAGTTAATCTGACACTACACACAATGCTTAATTAGCTTGCATTACTTGGAAGATTGAGTTTTACCTTCTTTTAAAGGTGAACTAATTTTAAATCTAAAATTTGACATTGTTATAAATTTTATTTTTCAAAATAAACCTCAGTTTTGAATTTGGAATGTTAAAATTATCTTTGAGTGAATTTTAAATATTTTTCTAAGAAGATTCATTTTTTGATGAATAGTTAAAAATGCTACATTTTAGTTCAACACTACTTCTTCATTAAATTTATTTATAATGTCAATTTATATTTTAAATTTGTTTTAAAGTTAAATTAAATAATATTTTTATTGATTAAATAAATAAATATCACTGTAATAAATTTCACAAAGATATTAGATAGGAAAACATAGCAAACCTTGGGATTTTTTTTACTTTAAAACCCGCTTTCTCACCAAATCTAGAGGATTAGCGTTAATCTTAATTTTACCACATATATGATTTGAATTCTAAAAAATAAAATACATAGTTGTAATCAGTATTATATTTTTTTGTCTAATATGATCAAATTAAATTTTTTCCAAAAATAGTATTGAATGTGATAGTAATTATTTACAATGATTAAAGTAAAATTCTCCTCAATGAGGGACTAAACATCAATCTTAAAGAATAAAATGAAATGGAAAAAATTCCAAAATTCATTTCCTACTAATAATTTTACAATATACCCTCTTATTTATAATTTTATTTTTTATTGAGATATTATTTAATTGAAGATTCTTATGTAAATTATTTAGTAAGGAAAAAGACAAAAAGGGAACTTTCATTAACTTTAACAATTATAAAACATTGATATTTTTATAGAAAATATTATTTTAGGTAATAAATATCCTTTGGACATATAGATAAGTTAATTTTATAATAAAAATTTATCTATAATTTTTAGATATGATTTTGTTATGTAAAATGATTAAGAAATTCAAATGTGGTAATTATTTAGTTATTAATTAAGTAAAATAAAGGATGCGAAAAATATATAATTTGATGTATATTGATTAAATAGTTTTAAATAATTTTTTTATAGATTAATCTATCATTTTAAAAATATTTAAATTTAATATATTCTAATTCTAATATTGTTGTTATATTTTAATATTAAAATTAAATAAATAATGTCAAAATTTACATTATTATTATTTTATAATAAATGATATTTTATTAAATGATTTAAAATTATTACATATCCTATATTCTTATAAGTGATTTTTAATTATTAATAAATATTAATTTTCTTCTATTTATGGAACAATTTTTCTTTTATAATTAACATGTTGATCCATATATTGTAAAAAATTGTTGCTAACCTAGCCCTAGTTTAAGTAGCGTTTTAGCGTGTTACGTACGGTTGTTTTAAAATTAATATATTGCACACATTGGTTTTTTATTTTATAAATTAGATATAATTTTAATAATTCACATTATATATATTTTATAACAAAACTCAATTTTTAGTCTTAATGGTTAAATTACATAGTTTGGAAAACATGATGATTTAACAAAAACTGAAATGATAAAATTGGGGAATCTTAGATGTTAAAGAACCAATTTATTAAAATTCACATATTTGTATGTGTTGGAGGTATTAATACACTATTAATTTCTATAACTCCATTATTTTCTATTTTTTTGGCTATTTAGGTAATTTTTACTTCCCATTAATGAATAATTATTGGTATTTACAAGACTACCACTCCCCCTTCACTATAAAATGGAAAGCACTCTACCCCTTTCACAGACCTCTCAAGGAACATTTTCTGGACCAAAATCTCCAAAAATAGCTCATCAACACCCATAAAATAATCTTAGAAGACTTATTTTGGTAAATAATAATTCTATGGATTCCTTTTTCTACAAACCAAAAAGTGTTACTCGACTAAGAGGTAACGAACTTTGACAAGATTTTTAGATTTATTTCCATTATCAACTCTAAATAATATTTTTATTACATGATTATATAAAAACAACAGTATAATAAATATAATGTGAAGTTTTTATGTAATTTTTTGACCAAAACATACACAAACCCCAATCTAATGGGTAATAGACATACTGTTTATGTGAATGGATAACTACCACCTCACAAAATGTTTTTTGTTCATTCTTCTTTTACCACATCTCATAGTGGTCATTATGAAAGAAACTCTATTTATAATATATATATATTTATATTTATATTTATAACTCATTTATTCTTATTTAATTATATTATAACCCATCCCTGTATAAATTTTCTTTTGTGATAATACAATAACATCATTTGTCAAAATGTGGACTACCTCCTCTATAAAGCGATGTGATTCATTCATTCTATACATTTAATGTATTAAGGATGATTTTAATAAACCTATGAAAAATATATAACATATATAAAATATTGTAATTAAAATATTCATATTTATAATTTTTTTTCATTATTTTAATATGAAAAATAAAATAGTGTAGGGATCAAGTGTACGTACAACCAACCGTCTCTATGAACGGTGTGTTTCATTTCTTATCTCCAAACATTATATATTGTTATAAGTACATATATTATGAATATATATATTAATTAATTCATTATATAAATTACATATAAGATTAAATCAGGTTCTAATTAGTAGGAACAACCATTTATAAATCAAATAAATTTCTGAGAAAACTACAAAAGTAACACCCGAAATAGTTAAAATAATGAAAGTGTGTTACCAAACGGGTAATAAAATATTATAAAAACTTAATATATGATTTTATAAAAATGATTATAGTTTTTTATAAGATATTAATAAATTTTAATCCATTATTTCGGAGTAAAAATACCACATAACATAATAGAAGGTTATGGAAAGATATTTCGTCTCAATTTACATGCCATTGAGACTTATTTGTTGTTATGCACCTAGTTCTTTTATATGGTCTATTTACTGTGATTTGAAATTTTATTTCATGAATATCATAAATACCATGATATTATAGGTTTAATTTAATGATTATTCCTTTATTTAAATTATGATTTAAATTTTTCAATATTGTATTGGATACTTTGGAATGTTTAAAGATTATTATCCTCAAGAATGTGTTTAATGACAACCTTTGAAATTTTAACTTCCATTAATTGTTAAATTTTCCATTATTTAAATATCCACATTCTTGGTTGAGGTATATTATTATTTCCTAAACTGTATACCATTTTTACATATGGTGTTCACTTTGATATTTATTTGAATAACTGGTGAATTGTTGATATATTTGTATCTTTTTTCAATATGGATATTTGATAACTCATATTGTTCATTTATTATATCCATTATTATATATGTGGACTGTTTTGTACATGTATGAAATGTGTGAGGATGGTTATAGATATATCAGTGATTCATTGGTAGTCTCATTAAATGAAATAGATGTCTAGCCACCCTAGAATATTTTTTACATGTTAGATAAACAGCCATGTAAAAGGTCCTAACAGTACTAGTTCTATGTACATAGGAAACATGGAATTAAATAATTAAGAATTTTCCTCATTTAGTTTCAGTTTTTATTCATCATTGATATTTTTTGTCAACATATTAATGGATACATTTAATTTTTTGTTCATTAATTAAATGTATTCTGTCTCAGTTTTCTACCTTTTCATATTGAATTTACCTTATCTAATTATTTGAGTGTCATGTGTTATCAGTTATTTACCATTCCGTGTTAATTTATTCTCATTGATTTATTATTTATTATTCTTTAATTACACTTAATGATAATTTTAGCTCACTATTATTATATTTATTTTCCCCGAGATATGATGAGGAATCCTTTGAATTATCTTTTAGGGATGTTTTTTATTTGATTTTATTTTGTATCATGCTTATATTTTATATTTCCCAATGTATTATGGGTATCATGTTAGCAATATTGATTTCCAAATTGGATAAATCGATTGGTCCATTAGGATTTAATTCCTTATAATAATTAAATTTTAATAAAATGATGCACTGACTTAGGGTTTCATGGGTTGGGGCATTTTATCTTTTATAACTTACGTTACAAACAACAATGACTTCAATCAAACAATGAAGTAATATTAAAGTAGTATTATGTAAACGTTACTAATACTATAGAACTATTATATTATAGGGGATTAATAGTATTAAATACATTAGAAAGTTTACTTAAATATCCTACTAAATATAAATAATTAAAAAGTTATTAATAAATAAGCACTAAACATTAATGAGGAATTTTTATTCTATAAAATTAATATGATTTCTCCAAAAAAAATCCATCATTGTAAAATATTATAAGTAATTTTTTTTGAATTTAATAAATATTATTTTATAACATTAACATCATTTTTGAAATAATCATATCAATATTATCATAGGGTAAAATATTTATATTTTTTGAAAAACTGTTATTTTTACTCAATAGTGAAAAATAACTTGTTTAGGTAAAACCACCATTTAATTTTAATAAATTAAGATATTTAAATATACCATTATTTATTAATATGATTTAAATGTACCATAATTATTATTTAGATATATTTAATCCAATAAAATACATTTAAATAATATTTTAAATATATTTTAATATATGTCTATTTTAAGGTTATAAAACACTTTTTAAAATAGTTTTATAAAGTGCATAATGTTTTTCATTTTTATCTAACAAAAATAAATACTAATGATAAATTTTATAAATTAAATTATTATATTATCTATATATATATTAATTTAAATTCTAATAATTATTATTAATTTTCATATAGTTAATATAAGATCATCTTATGATTTACAAATTCATTTCCTGAAAATCTATTTTTTCGACATGTCTAGGATTTAATTATAACATAAAATCACAATATTATATGAATTTAATTTATTAAAATGGAATTAATATTTTTAATAATAAAAAATTATATTATATAACAATTTTAAATTGATTTTTTAATAATGAATTGTAAAAATAAAAAAAGTTTCCATTGTAAGAAATCAAAAGGATAAAAGTGTGTAACCTTAGAGGTAAAGAAAAAACTGTTTAAAAAATATTTTTAATGGTAGAGGTTTTTATTGGCCTAATATCTCTTTAATTCCTTTATTTTTTCATTTTTAGGGAACTTGGATTGAGGGTGACTTCCCATTATTGAATCATTTTGGGTATTTACAAGAATTACACTCCTCCTACCTTATAAAAGAGAACCCCATCTGCTCTCCTTTACACTCATAAAACCCCATTGGATCAGAAAATAAGTACCCAAATAACCTCATTAAATCCCTACCCTTGTTGTATAATATTTTTTTAATCATAAATACTATATATATATATGATGTCTTTATGTAGAATCCTAAATTTTTTGTCTGAAGAATATGTAATAATCTTCACTGAGCTCTTTCTTTTTCCTTATTCTTTTTACACCTTAAATTATATCATAAAATTTCCAATATAATAACACCATTATATCATATATAATTATATTTTATTATTTTTAATTCATAGTATTTATTCATATCCTCTTCAATCGAATGGGAAACAAAACCATCATTCAGCTGTACAGTGGACTACTATCTCCCGAACTGATGTAATTCGATTTCAATATCTACCTATTAGGGCAGTTAATAATGTTATATTTAATGCTTATATGTTATATTAAATGAATATTAATAAATTTTTTATTTAATATATAATATAATTTCTTACCTTACCATCCATTGACAAACTTCAACATTGTTTGCGTATACAGTGGACTACGACCTTGCAAAGCGATGTGATTCTTTTTTTATTACCACATAACATGGATGGTATATTTTATTGTATTTAAATAAATAAAATAAAATTTTTCAAATTATTATATTTCTATAATGGTAAAATAAAACATACCTTCTTCACATCTGGGTCATTGAAAAATGGGAACATTACACACCCATACAAATGGCCTTCCATCTCCATGATTCTAATGAAATTCATTTTTAATTACAAAAATTCATGGTTATTTTAAAATTATATTTTAGGCCTAAAATAAAAATTATTTTATTTTTATTATTCTAGAGATGATGTAACTGTAACCACTTTTTCAATGGTAAACACATTGATGTCATTATCAAATTATAAACTAAGCAATCTCAAAACAACTATTATGGGCATAACATATTAAGTTAAATACATCATTAAAATAAATGATGTCAAATTTTTAAGTATATTGAATTAATCCAATAAAATATTATTAATACAAAATAATTAATATAATTTTATTATACATGGAATAAAAGACATGCATGATAGAGCTTGAACATGATGTAAGGGTTTCGACTAAAATATTTCTTCTTTGAGACATATGTTCTTTTATACACATAATTTCCTTTAAATTGTATATATATTGACCCTTTACATATAATTTCATGAATTAATCATTATTAATGATATTTTATGCTAAAAATCATTTAATTAATTTAGAAAAGTTATGATTAAAATGTCACCAAATAGGTAAGGGATTATGTTTCAAAATCATTGTAATCGGGAATGTTCATGCATGAATTTCTATTATAGGAAATTATTTGATTAATATATAATAAAAATAATAATTTTATTCTTACAAAGTTATACATGAAATTTTATTAAAATAATACTATTTTCCTATCATTGTTGGTTAATATTTTTGAAAATTTTATTTAAGGAAAATCGAATTTATTTCACTCTTTGATTGAAACCTCTTTCTCTTCCATCACTACCTTTTCCATAATGTGTTCTAAATTTTTTTTTAATATTGTCCTATTATTTTTTAAAGTGATTTTTTTTTCTAATTGTATTTTTATAAAAAATTAATATGAATATTTATGTGTTTTTTGAAATTATATACTTTTACTTTTCTATCAAAAATGTGTAATGAATCTCTATTTTAATATATTCTGTATGTATGAAACAACCCATATTCATGTCCACTAAACACATTGAAGAATCTTCTATAAAATTATATTGTAGTTTTTAATAAAAATTGTTTCTATAACATTTTATATTTTTTTCAAAAGTGATTTTCCAAGTTCAAAATTTATTTCCTCAAGAATGTTATTAATCTTCTAAAGATTATTTCAATTAATAAAAAAACATATAATTTTATGTAATGATTCTAAATCATTTATATATGTCTCTTGTATATATACCATCCCACTCTCCCTTCTATCAATGGGTAAATAAATTCTTTATGTTTATTCTCAATTTCTCTTTTAGTAAACCTATTTTGATTATTTTATGAGAAAATATTATGAAAATCATTTTTTTCCAAGGGTTATTATTATTTTATGACTTATGATTTATTTTTTTATATGGCACACATATGCATGTACAGGTAATAAATATGATGGGTTGCCCATAATTATATAGTCCTCTAATGCATTGGGTATGTTTTAGTCTTATGAGATATCATGTATCGGATTTTGGTGAAAATATAATGTATTATTGGACATTTTCAACCAATTAATTTAGTATCAATATTAAGCCTTGAATTATGTTTATTACTTTTTTTCTGTTGTTTCCACATTCCCTTGTTTCCTTGATCTTATGATACCACATTTTTATGTAATTTCCCCATGTATTTTATCTTATAACATATAATTTATGATATCATATTATAACTTTTACTATCATGTTATGTTTCTTTTCAATGTTCATTCCATTAATGGGTTTTTTATATCACACATTTGGTCTTTGTATTCCCCCAATTATCCCATATGGATTTTGTAACACCGAAAATTTCTAAAGGTACAATATTATATTTGAAATCATGTTTTACACACATCACCTTTCATGTAAAGGAATATAATACTCCAACAATTTAAAATATATTTAAAATATTAATAATTATTTTATATACCATTCATTGAACATGTTTTTGCGTTAGTGCAAGTCTCACACAATAATTAGATTCTTCAAATGGCTTGCGTAAGATGCAAGTCAGAGTCATACAGAATAATGATGTACTATTAAAATATTATAATATATAACATAACTATTAAATTTTTATTTATGAAAAGGCATATCAAAATTATTAAAATATATGGTTTACCCAAATATAAAATTAATTTATTAGTTACAAATTAATTAGAAATGAATATGAAAACCGATTGAATATAAAGGAAAATATTATTAGGCTCACAAAGTTAGTTTACCATAATAAATTAAATTAAATACATTAGTGATATATATTAATGTGATATCTATATTTTATATTCAATAAAATATTTTTGATACTCATCCAATATATTTGATAGGATTAATATAAAAACAAATCCATTTTTATGCCAAGAATATTATATTTTTATTAAGGTAATTTTACCACCTTTTAATGGAAAACCTATTTTTAAAACATTTTCACCTTTATAAATATTATATGTCACAATAAAATTTATCTTTGTATTATAAATTTAAATATAATTTTGGGTAAATTTTTGTAATTATTCAAATAAGTTTCATTTTTTAATAAATAGTGAAACATAATGAATTTTAGTTAAAAACTTCTTTTTTATCTAATTTATTTATAAGGTTTAATTACATTATATTTTTGGTTTAAAGTTTAATTATATAAAGTTTCTCACTTATTCAAATTTACTTCATTTTTATCAATTTAACTTTTAATTTGGGTGTAAATACATAGGAAAATATAAGATGTATTTACATTAAAAACTCACATTGTCGTTCCGTCTAATAGATTAAATTTAAATTAATTTCTTCCACTTATATTATTGGATTTTATATAAATGGATTAAATATATGTAATTATAATATTTTATAAAGTCTAATAATTTCAACCTAGTTTTTGACCAGAAATAATATTAAATTAAATTAAAATTAATTACAACGATTAATGTAAAATAAGTTTAAGAATGGACTAACCATAATATTCAGGGCTTAGATAATAGTTAAAATTGTCAAAGATCCATTTTTTCATATTTATAACCTATATACACTTTCATAAATACATTTACCATTAAATGAGCCCTTGTAAATGTGAAAAATGTGTATGAGATTCCTTTGTCAAAATATTACAAGAGTGTCACTCCTCTTCAACCATAAAAAAGATTGCTCTCCTCCCACTTCTTCACACCTCTCCGAAAACATCTTATGAACAAAATATATTCCAAAATAGCTCCTCAATAACCAAACACTGATCATATAATCCTCCCCTTGTGATGGAAGAAATAGTAGGATTCCTTTTGGTACAAACCAAAAGGAGTTACTCGATTAAGAGGTAACATCTTTCCGTAAGCTCTTTAGTTTAATTTACATTATCCACCCCCTAAAATATTGTTATTACATAACTATATTAAAAAATATTTTCCTCAATATACTATTATTTTATGATGTTAAGGTTTATACCTAAAATTACACCCCCCATCTAATGGGTAACAAACATACTATTTATGTGAACAGCGAACTACCACCTCATGAAATAATGATTGTTCCTTATTACATACCCACATCTCATGGTTGTCATTATGATGGGAATATATTAAAATATGATATTTATATGATATTTATGATTTTTTTATGATTTTTTTATTTATTTTATAATATATACCTCTATACATTCCATATTGTGTATATTTGATAACATCATTGGTGGATGTGTAGACTACTATCTCCTTAGAGTGATGTGATTCATTCATGCTCTAAATTTAATGTATTGATAATGATTTTAATAAACCTATGTAAACTATGTAACATATATATGATACTGGAATTATAATATAAATATTTATAATTAAATTTTCATTCTTTTAATATTACTATGAAATGAAATTAGTGTTCATGAGTATGTACTGTCTACCGTCTCCAAGAACAGTGTGTTTCAATTCTTATCAGCAAACATTATTGATTATTAAAAATATATATGTACTGAATATATATGATAATAAAATATTTAATTAAATTTCTTATATGATGAAATCATGATCTAATTAATAATAACATTAAATCACATGTCAAAACATACTTGAGAAAACTAACCAATTAACACATGAAATAGTTAGAATAATGAAATAGTGTTAACAAAAAGGTAGTAACAGTTTGTAAGAAGTTAATATATGATAATAAAAACATTATTATGGTTATGGTTTAATATTTTAACATATTTTATACAAATATAAATTATTTTTAATACCACACAACAAAAATTATGTTTAAGGTAAGGGATTTTCATCTCACTTTTTACATCCGTGAGAGAAATGTCATATTAACCACTCACGTCTATTATGTGGTGTACCTAGTTACCATTTGGATATATTATTTCTTGAATTATTTTATATTTATTTTATTTACCTTTTTTGTTTTATAATTATTACTTTTGGGTATTTGGATTCATATAGCATTACAATTGTAATGGAATTCATCTAAATTTACATTCCATTGAGACTTCTTTGTAGTTATATACCTAGATTCTTGTATATTCTATATATACTCTCATTTGACATGTCATTTCCTGAATATCATTATTATCATGATATTATAATTTATTTTTATTGTTATTACTTCATAAGGATTATCTTTTAAATGATTCAAGGTGTTCTGGGACACATTAAAATGTTTGAAGATTATTCCCCTCAAGAATGTTCATAATGACTATCTTTGTAATATCACTTCCTTTTTGTGATTTTAAAATTTATCATGAAATAATCACCATATTTTAATCATTTTTCAAAATAAATTTACTTGAATATATATATTACCATACAATGGATATAATTATTGCCTAAACCGTGTAACATTTTTACATACGGTGTTCAATTTGATAGTTATTTGATTAACCATGGAATTATTGAGAAATATATATAATTTATTCAATACAATTATTTTGTAAGGAATTTTTTATCAATTAAATGTATTATTATATATGATTAATTCTTTGGATCGGTACGACACAGGTGGGGGCCATTTATAGATATCTCATTAATGTATCAGAAGTCTCATGAGATGAAATAGTTTTCCATGTTAGAAGGGTTTTTACTTAATATGATAAACCGTCTGGTGAAAGGTCTTGATGGTAATGGTTACATATACCTAGTAACAATGGAATCCTATAATGAAGAATTTTACACATTTAGTTTTAGATATTATTTATCCATGAGATTTTGTGTCGATATATCTATGAATGCATTTCATTTTTAGTTTATTGATTAAATGGAATTTGTTATTAGTTTTTTACCTTTCCATATTGATATTTCCTTATATAGTTTTTGAATGGAATGTGTTATAAATTAATTAACTTTCCATTTTGTTTTTTCCTCATTGATTCATTATTGATTATGCTTTAATTTTCCTTACAGAGCATTTGAGTTCACCCTTACTATGTTTCCTTTACTAGGGTTGTGAACTTGAATCCTTTGAAAAATATTTCAAGAATGAAATTTATTTATTTTTATTATGTATCATATTTTCATTTCTACTTCCCAATGTATTATCTTTTTAATTTATTTAATATGGACTTCTAATACTTTTAAACTGATTATTCTTTTAGGATTTAATTCCATTTAATAATGCTAATGTAATAAAATAATGCACTAGCTCGGGGCTTCTAGGGTTAGGGTGGTACAGTTGGTATCAATGAATGTTTAACAGTAACGTACGAAATTAGATTTAGAAAACATATATTACAGAACATAACACTGAGATATACTTTGGGGATAAATATAGAAAAAACAACCAAATTTTTTTGAAATTTGGAGATTATATGGGTATGCTTAGTAAACCATCCTTTCTAGATATTATAATCGACATGGTTTGTTAACACATATACCTAGGAGTAACTACTCTGACAAGGTGTATCTGGCCTAACTGGGTGTAATCTGTTACATGAAAAAGGGCCTTACTACACACCTTGTTTGACACTCGTGGGGGATACAATTAAGATAATTAACATTTTCATTACCTACAATTTGGATGGATTTGAAAGTAATGATTTCCCAAATGTAACAAAAGATTATGTCTCTAAGATTCACGATATATAAATTTATGTTATGTCATATACCATATGTAGAGTTATAAAATGTTTATAACTTTATGATCTAATCTATTATATGCTAGTTTTTATAAATTCCTCATTGAAAAAATAAAGGTATCAATACTCATGTAAAATGTAGAGGTTAACCTACAAATAAAGTTAATGAAACTAGTTTTAGAACTCTGCATGTTATGGATCTATTAGTGAATATTAGTGATGTTAGGAAAAATAACCTTTCCCAAATGGTGCACCTCTGTAAGAACCTGGTTCTTCTCTTTGATTTATGGGATTATTCTTTCCTCTTTTCCTTAAGAGTTTTAATAAAAATATGGAAAATGGGGAAACTGATAAATTTTGAAAGTATGCGCCGTGTAAATTTTCCACATGCCATGTATATATGGTCGTGTGTGGGATGAGTACA
Organism: Viscum album; assembly: GCA_963277665.1. Taxonomy (NCBI): domain Eukaryota; kingdom Viridiplantae; phylum Streptophyta; class Magnoliopsida; order Santalales; family Viscaceae; genus Viscum; species Viscum album. The sequence goes on along the minus strand of OY728127.1, from coordinate 521,053,542 downwards.
CGGGGCGTGTAGCCTTATCGGTAAAAAAGGGTTTAGGAACCAACTACACGCCGTGTAGTGGTCCTTTACAGGCCGTGTAGTCAGTTGGCAGGCCAAAACAGTAAGGCGGTGGAGCAGCCGCCAGCTGGGCAACAGTACACGACATGTACTCAAGAGTACATGTCGTGTACTCATGTCGGCAAGTGAACAGTGCCATACTGGCGGGAATCCACCAGGTGAATATTTAAATCAAAGGATTACATGTCGTGTACTTTGTTTTTCTGGCATAAAACAGGTATTAGCCTCCTCATTTGGAAGAGGAGGCATTTGAGCCATTTTGGAGCCAAAGGAGGAGGTCGAACCTTCGATGATCCTCCGGGTGTTCGTCAGGAATCTAATTCCACTTCGAATGATCTCGTTGAAACCGCACGGGTATGTTATCTCTTCTTTGAGCGTTTTTCTTACCAATTCTTCTCATAATGTATGTTATTTACGTTTTAATGGGTTTTTTCCTTCATCAGATCTACGTCGTTCTTGGGCGTTTCTTGAGTCGGCGTTCGGGTATATCGTTCTTTGGCGTATAAGGTAGGTGGATTGGTGTTTAGTTTTCCAACTGCTGTGTGTTTTGTGAATTTTTGTGCCACGAACCCATGTTGGGGTGTCGTGTGGCTGAGTTAGTTGCTATATTTAACACCTAGAATTGATTAAGAATTTAAATATGATATTAAAATGCTGGTTGGGATCGTTGCATGGATCTGGAACCACCCTGGGGGTGTGTTCCACTGTTTAGCTGTTTGTCCAGGATACCCGAGGGTATGCCTTCAAAATAGTAATTGTAGAATTTTCTTGAGAGGAATTGCTTGTTACTTCTTTTTTACCTGTTGGTCATGGCCCGGTTACCTGTTTAACCTGAGGGCGTTGTTGTATTTAGCCTGAGGGCGTTGTTGTGATTAGCGTAAGGGAACTGCACTATTTAGCCTGAGGGCTGTAGTATTTCGCCTGAGGTCAACCTTTCATGCCTGAGGGCTTGAATTCTATGATTGAGGGCGACACTTCCTACGCCTTAGGGAAAATTCTGTTACGCCTGAGGGATATACCTGTGGGTTGGATTATGCTTACCTGAGGGTAAGGTTTTGCTTGTCTGATGACGTAGACTGATTACATAGAAATGCACTATGGTGATTTCTAATATTTAATGGATTAAATGAAAAATAAAATGGCTATTTAATTGTTAAGTTAGTTACTTTTCAGTACTGCTTACTTTATTGCATTTTACTATTGCACACTGTTGTTGCATGATTACACGCAGTTGGGCACGGGCCTTTGGTGGGTGCCTACTGAGATATATTTCTCACACCCTATTTGGCTCACGCTTTTCGGCCCAAACAGATTACGTTTTTGTAGGTGTAGATAGGGGCAAGAGTCCCTATATAGGTACATGATTGCTGCTGAGGAATATGAGGGTGTGGGACAGAGCCTAGGATCGCGGTGCCGCTGCCAGCTGTTTTTCTTTGTTTTTCTGTACTCTACTTTTGGTTGTATCATATTGATGTATAATATGTTCTGGCTATTTTCATATAACTTGAGGCATGTAGCATCATCATTTATATACTGTTGGTTATATCCACTACTATTGTTTATTTCAGTTGTGTATGGATTGCTGCTTCCACTGTTGATGTCTATTTTATTTTGTATTCTACTACGCTACACTTTAACCAATGAGGGCATAGTTTCCCCACTATCAGACCTGGTCCCTCGCTTCTAGTCGACAGCCTCTAACGTTTGGGTAAATGCGCTTGAGGTCACATGGCGAACCAGGTTCGAGGCACCCGTTGAGTGGCACCTGGAACCTGGACGTTACAAAGTGGTATCAGAGGGTAGTTTCTTTTCTCTTCACTTACTATTTGTAGTTGTAGTCAGGGATAGGACGGACCGGTAGTTGGTAATAAGTTGTGCCCGGGTGTAGCTAACCCGTGTACAGGGAAAATCCAGTCTACCTCATATTTTTTCATTTATTTTGGTTTTGCAAATTTTACAGTTGATATGATTTCACCGTTGGGTGACGCACTTGTATTGTGCTGGTTATATTTTATCTATGGGTTCTATTTAGTTGCAAGCCTATGAGATGAGGGTATTCCATCTCATGCATCATTTAGTCACATGCTAGAATCACATTCCATGCATAGTTTCCATGCCGTGTAGGTGCATTAGAAAATTTCATGTTGTTGTGATAGTTGTTGTGCTAGAAAAGCATGTTGTTGTGATAGATACACTGATAAAATACCTGCTATTTGATAGGTTAATTTTTGTGTGAGCTGTTCATATAATGGACGCCAAACTTTTGTTTTTGGGGAGTATGGGCCCCCATTGACTGGAATTCGGTGGATCATTGACTGTTTATTAGTTATAACTTAGCTAAGATGCCAAAATCTGATTCGTGGGGAGTATGGGCCCTCACGGGTCGAAATTTGACACTTAGGTGTTAGTTTTTAGTATTTCTTGGGTTCCGGGGAAGTTTTTTAGGCATACTGTCCGGAAACCCAGTATACACGCCACGTGGTATTTTAAACATGCCATGAATGGCCTTATGTTCGGGAAGAAAAATGAACTTTTTAAGTTCACACAGTGTATTCTGAGTACACGTTGTGTAGTATCTTCTCGTGTCTCAAACCGTGTCGGCGGCGACACGGGGTAGGGATGTGCTTGGGAAAAACATGTCGTGTACCAGATACACACGCCGTGTAGTTTTGACCCGGAGTCCGGTCGTGTAACTAACAACACGGGTCGGTGAACTCCATCACAAAACACGTCGTGTCAATTATGAACACGCCGTGTAGTGTGACCTGGGGACTCGGCCGTGTAACTAACAACACGGGTCGATGTCACCGTTCCTGGAACACACAGTGTACCTTTGAGGACACGCCGTGTAGTCTTGTCTGAGGAAGGACTATGCAGACTTATTCGGGTTGCTGGAGAAACGAGGTGATGTACATGCCATGTGCGGGTGTAACACGCCGACTAGTTTCAAGTCGAGTAGTCGGTCGTGTCACAAGCGACACAGGAAGTTGGAAAATTACACCATACACATCGTGTAGATTAATTACATGTCGTGTAGTTTTGTTTAACGGGAGTTGTGTGGCTTAACCGTGCAGAAGGACTCAAGAAGGGGAAGGGAATTCAAGTACACGCCATGTAGTCATTGTACACGCTGTGTAGTCTTGTTTTTGAAATTTTCAGTTGCCTTTTTCCTCTTGATCCCTTTGTGGTTTCTTCATTTCATCCTTAATATTCTTGAATCTAAGGCGTTCTTTTTACCTTGTAGGGTCATGCCTCCTAGACGACCGCGTATTGTTCACCAGGAGAGCGGCGACGACTTTACTCCGGAGATGGTGGCCCACGGGCTACCAGTTGATCCTCCAGCAGAGCCAGATGCGGCACCAGCTGTTATACCGAACACATGCGTGGAGGCGCAGTTCCATGAAGGCTTATTGTGGTTTATGCAGACCTTTCCGGGAGCACCCCAGGCTACCACATCTATGGTCGAGCTTACATGTATCTTCTAGTAGTAGCATCCGCCTAAATTCTCAAAGGATGGCAGACCACAGGCTGCGAAGTCTTGGCTGGGGTCGATATAGACTATTTTAAAGCATCTTGAGATGCCTCCAGGGTGGAGGGTCAAGATCGTGACTTACATGCTGCGTGATTCCTCCAAGAGGTGGTGGGATGTTACCACCCTGTCAGAGCATCACAGGAACATGGTGTGGGAAGACTTTCAGGTAGTCTTTTTTGAATTTTTCTTTCCCAAGATGTTGAGGGCAGATAGATCTCGAGAGTTCATGAATCTGCAGCAGGGTGCTATGTTAGTGATGGACTATTCTGCTTGTTTTATGGAACTTCAGCGCTTTGCACCCGTGGTGGTGGGTAATGAGATGCTGAGAGCCAGACATTTTGAGTATGGTCTTTGGTATTATGTCCGATCGCTGGTGAATGTATTCAGGTTGACTATTGTACACGCCATCGTGAACCAGGCGCTTATTACGGAGAGGAACCTGTGAGAATCTGGTGGTGTGGGCTAGAGCGGTTCAGCACCAGTTACTGGTACTATTTCTGCTGGCAAGAGGAAGAGATAGATATACTTCTCTCATGGTGGCAGTACCAGCCAGGCGGTCTCTTCAGGTGGCCTGATCAGGTGCTACCAGGGTGTAAGAGAGGGCCACAAGAGACCGTAGTGTCCACGAGACCCAGTGGAGTGCCGAGCTTGAGGCAAAATGGGTCATCTACAGCACTTTTGTAGGGCGTTTCCACCGATGGCTAGTGAGAGGGGTTCTGTGTAGACTCTGCGAGCGAGAGTGGGACCAGTGGCTTCTTACCATTCGGGGAACTGGAATACGTCAGGGCGTGCAGGTAGATATGGTGGTCATGGACGTGGTAGCCAGACACCAGGATCTGAGAGGCAGCAGGGCGGGACAGCTTAGGGTAGTCAGGCTGTGTTGCAGGGCCGCAGCACTGGGCAGACATATGCAGTGCAACAGGCCCAACAGGAGCAGGATCCCGGACCTTCTATAGTCAGCGGTATTATTTTAGTAGCTTCATTCTTATCTTCAGTACTTTTCGATACGGGTGCTACACATAGTTTCATATCTGTACCCATTGTAGAGACCCTTGGGCTCTGTGGTTCTCCTTATTCTGATATTATGACGCTAGACACTCCGTTGGGAACTAGAGCGGCTAGTGTGCGTCAGTGCAAGGAGTTCCCCCTTGAGTTTGGTGGGTGTCACATCCTTTGGGACCTCTATGTCCTAGAGATGACAAGTTTTGACGTCATTCTTAGGATGGAATGGTTGGTTCCCTTGCGGGCCTTTGTAGACTGCTATTGTCGTAGGGTGCATTTCACATCACCAGAGGGCGGAGAGTTTCTATACAAGGGCGAATGGAATTTTCAGGCAAGTTGAGCTGGACCACAGCATCATGGGCGAGGTGGAGTCACAGCCAATATTGCGAGCTTATATCTGGATGACCAGGGGACTTGTCAGACAGATTTCCCTCCAGTGTTTGATTGTTTCAGGGATGTCTTCCTGGATGAATTTTCAGGTCTTCTTCCAGAGAGAGAGGTGTATTTCTCTATTGAGCATGTTCTAGGAGTAGCACCATTGTCCATTCCTCCATATAGGATGGCCACACCTGAGTTGCAGGAGATCAAGAGGCATTTGGAGGAGTTAGAGGAAAAAGGATTTATCTGACTCAGTACTTCTCCTTGGGGTTCACCGTTCCTTTTTGCGAAGAAGGAATACGGTTCCCTTAAACTTTTCATGGATTATCAAAAGTTGAACCAGTTTATAGTTAAGAACCGATATCCCTTAACGAGGATTGATGATCTTTTTGAACAACTTCATAGAGCACGATTGTTCTCGAAGATTGACCTGAGATCAGGATACCATCAGTTGCGTGTTCGACCATCTGATATACCTCTCACAGCTTTCAAGAGGAGGTATGTTCTATACGAGTATACGGTTATTCTGTTCGGACTCACGAATGTGCCAGTGGTTTTCATGGATCTGATGAATCGTGTGTCCCATCTGTATCTTCATTCTTTTGTGGTAGTATTTGTGGACGACATCTTGGTGTACTCTCACACTCGACATGACCATGCCACCCATCTTGAGATCATATTGAGTACACTGAGATAACATCGGATATATTCTAAGCTCTCAAAGTGCCACTTTTGGATGGACCATATTCACTTCCTGGGTCATATCATCTCAGAGGAAGGAGTTTCAGTAGACCCAGAGAAGTTTAGAGCAGTAGTTTCCTGGGAGCAGCCTAAGAACGTGTTTGAGATATGGAGTTTCTTAGGGTTGGCTAGTTACTACAGGAGTTTCATACAAAACTTCTCCCGCTTAGCATCACCATTGACAGGTTTGACTAAGAAGGGTGTGAAGTTCATTTGGTTGGAAGCTTGCGAGATAGCTTTTCAGGACCTGAAGGGAAGGTTGACATCAGCACTGATCCTGATACTTCCAGAGCAGGGGAAGAGCTATACAGTTTACTTTCATACATCAGGTATTGGGATAGGAGCAGTGTTGATGCAGGACGACCTAGTTGTGGCATATGGGTCTCGGCAGTTGAGGCCATATGAGAGGAATTACCCGACGCATGATCTCGAGTTGGCTGCAATAGTACATGTGTTGCGCTGTTGTAGACATTATCTATTGAGGGATCATTTTGTGGTTTTCACTGACCACAAAATCCTAAAGTATATCTTTACTCAGCGTGACTTGAATATGAGGCAGAAGAGGTGGGTTGAATACCTACAGTCCTTTGATTTTGAGCTTTCCCATACACCTGGTAAAGGTAATGCAGTAGCCGATGCACTGAGAAGGAAGAATCAGATAAAGGTAGTGCAGGAGGCTAGTGGTGAGTGGGAGCTCATGGCCTTGTTCTCTGAGATGCATCTGGAGGTGCATGACAGGCAGGGGTAGATTTATCTTTCCTCTTTATCTATGACTTCTACCCTCCTGGATAGAGTGAGGATGAGACATCTATCTGATTCAGAATGCCTAGTTCTATGGGAGTCGGTGTCAAGTGAGGACCCTCCTCTTAGTTGTACGACAGGCGATGATAAGGTTTTGCGTTTCCATGGACGAGTATGGGTTCCTGGGGATATACGGGAGGAGAAGATGTGACAGTTTCATGCTTCAGCTTGGGAAGTTCATCCTGGTCTTACCAAGATGTACCGCGACTTGAGATGTCAGTACTGGTGGCCGGGTATGAAGAGGGATGTAGCTGGTTTTGTTACGAGGTGGTCCACCTGTATGTAGGTGAAGGCAGAGCATCAGAGACCAGCTGGGCTGTTACAGTAGTTACCCATTCCGTTGTGGAAATGGTATGATTTGGTGATGGATTTCGTGACTTGGTTGCCGAGGTCACCTCGTGGAAACGATGTCGTGTGGGTTGTTGTGGACAGACTCATGAAGGTAACTCACTTCTTGCCAATCAAGGAGACATTCGGTGTTGACGAGCTTGGAAGGATGTATATCTAAGAGATCGTACGTCTTCATGGGGTTCCTCGTTCTATCTTTTCTGATAGGGATGCCCTCTTTACATCTTGTTTCTGGCAGAGTTTTCAGAGGGCACTGGGTAAACAGGTGCTTTTGAGCACAACATACCACCTTCAGACAGATGTTCAGTCAGAGCGTATGATACAGGTGCTAGAGGACATGATGTGTGCATAAGTTTTAGACATTGGGGGATCATGGGAGAAGCATATACCCTTATTCGAGTTTTACTATAACAATATCTTTCAGGAGACCATTGAGATGGCACCATATGAGGAGTTATACGGTAGGTCGTTACGATCACCCTTGTGCTGGTTAGAGGCAGGTGAGGCAGCTTTTTTGGGACCACATCTCATGTAGGAGACTTCTGAGCAGGTCCAATTGATTCCAAAGAAGATGGCTACCGCACTGTCTTGTCAGAAATATTATGTTGATCGCCGCAGATGACCTCTGGAGCTCTTGGCCGGGGATCAGGTTTTCTTGCGTGTTTCGCCGAGGCTGGGGCACAAACGGATCAGGAGACAGGTCAAACTTTCCCCGCGGTATGTGGGGACATTTGAGATTCTAGAATGGTTCGGGCTGGTTGCTTATCGGTTGCGGTTACCGCAGCGGTACCGATCCATGCACGATGTCTTCCACGTATCACAGTTGTGTCGCTATCATTCAGACCTGTCTCACGTCTTTCAGTCCGAGCAGGTTGAGCTGGATGAAGATGCGTCCTTTTAGGAGCATCCGATTCATATCGTTGACAGGAGCACGAAGGTTCTCTGAGGCCGGTCAGTTCCTCTCGTACAGGTGCTATGGCAGCATGGCCGAATACAGGACAAGACCTGGGAGCGGGAGGCTGACGTACGTGCTCAGTGGCCGGAGTTCTTTACGATTACATCTTCTCCACCCCTTAGAAGGGAAATTCGGGGACGAATTGCTATAAGGGGGGATTTTGTAAGAACCAGGTTCTTCTCTTTGAGGTATGGGCATCTTCTTTTCTCTTTTCCTTAAGAGTTTTAATAAAAATATGGAAAATGGGGAAAAATGCTAAATTTTGAAAGTACACGCCATGTACTTTTTACACAGGTCGTGTACTTATGGTCGTGTCTGGGATGAGTACACAGGGCGTGTGGCCTTATCAGCGAAAAAGGGTGTAGGAACCGACTACACATCGTGTAGTGGTCCTTTACACACCATGTAGTCAGTCGGCAGGCCAAAAAAGTAAGTTGGTGGAGCAGCCTCCAGCTGGGCAACAGTACACGCTGCGTACTCAGGAGTACATGCCGTGTAATCATGTCTGCAAGTGAATAGTGCCACACTGGCGGGAAGTCGCCAGGTGAATAGTTAAATGAAAGGATTACATGCCATGTACGTGGAAGTACATGTCGTGTACTTTGTTTTTCCAGCTAAAAACAGGCAGAAGCCTCCTCATTTGGCAGAGGAGGCATTTGAGCCGTTTTGGAGCCAAAGGAGGTGGTCGAACCTTTGAAGATCCGCCGGGTGTTCGTCTGGAATCTGATTCCTCTTCGGACGATCTCGTTGGAACCGCACGGGTAAGCCCTCTCTTCTCAGGGCATGTTTCTTACCAATTCTTCTCCTAACGTAAGTTATTTATATTTGAATGGTTTTTGTTCTTCATCAGATCTACTCCATTCTTGGGCATTTCTATAGTCGGCGTTCGGTTGTATCGTTTGTTGGCGTATAGGGTAGGTGGCTTGGTGTTTAGTTTTCCAACTACTGTGTGTTTTGTGAGTTTTTGTGCCACGAACCCGTGTTGGGGTGTCGTGTGGCTGAGGCCGTTGCTATATTTAACACCTAGAATTGATTAGGTATTTAAATATGATATTAAAAATGATGTTTGGGATCGTGGCATGGATATAGAACCACCCCAGGGGTGTGTTCCACTGTTTAGCTGTTTGGACAGGATACACGAGGGTATGCCTTCAAAATAGTAATTGTATAATTTCCTTGAGAGGAATTGCTTGTTACTGCTTGTTTACCTATTGGGCATGGCCCGTTTACCTGTTTAGCCTGAGGGCGTTGTTGTATTTAGCCTGAGGTCATTGTTGTGATTAGCCTGATGGCACTGCACTATTTAACCCGAGGGCTGTAGTATTTCGCCTGAGGGAAACCTTTCGTGCATGAGGGATTGACTTCTGTGCCTGAGGGTGACACTTCCTATGCCTGAGGGAAAATTCTGTTACGGTTGAGGGCTATACCTGCGGGTTTGATTCTGCTTACATGAGGGTAAGGTTTTTCTTGTCTGAAGACGTAGAATGATTACTTAGAAATACACTATGGTGATTTCTAATATTTAATGGATTAAATGAATAATAAAATATCAATTTAATTGTTAAGTTAGTTACTTTTCAGTACTGCTTACTTTATTGCATTTTACTATTGCACATTGTTGTTGTATGCTTACATGCAGTTGGGCACGAGCCTTTGGCGGGTGCCTACTGAGATATATTTCTCACACCCTATTTGGGTCATGTTTTTCGGCCCAAACAGATTATGTTGTTGTAGGTGTAGATTGGGGAAGGAGTCCCTATACAGGTACATGATTGTTGCTGAGGAATAGGAGGGCGTGGGACCGAGCCTAGGCTCGTGATGCCACTGCCGGCTGTTTTTCTTTGTTTTGTTGTACTCTGCTTTTGGTTGTATCGTATTGATGTATAATATGTTCTGGTTGCATTCTTAGAACTTGATACATGTAGCATCATAATTTATATATTGTTGGTTATATCCACTGTTGTTGTTTATTTCAGTTGTGTATGGTTTTATGCTTCCGTTGTTGATGTCTGTTTTATTTTGTATTCCGCTGGGCTACACTTTGAAAAATGAGGGAATACTTTCTCCACTGTCAGACCTGGGTCCTCGCTGCTAGTTGGCTGCCTCTAGCATTTGGGTAAATGCACTTGCGGTCAAGTGGAGAACCGGGTTTGGGGCACCCGTAGAGTGGCACCTGGAACCGGGACTTTACAACCTCATTCTATAGAGATAATGTCCATTTCTAGATTGTTTTATGTGTAAAATCACACATCATTTATTGGGATTACTAATACAATTATATCTAAACAATGGATTAAGTACCTGGATAATATATTTAAGGTTATTAAAGGTAGAAAAAAGGAAAAGGTTTTACTTTCGGTATATTGTCTCCAAGGTGATGATAGTCAATGGTGGTCTCTAATCTAGAATAAAAGTTTAAAAAAAGAAACATAACTCAGGGAATGGAAGAATTTTAAGGAGGAATTATTCTTCAAATACTTCCCTCATGATCAAAAAAATTATATGAAGATGAATTTCTTTAGTTTAAAGCATAATGGAGAAGAAAGTTTTACAGATTATGAAGCTACCATCAAAAGGTCATCCAGTTATGCTAAAAAATATATACACATCATTGAGTGTAATATTGAATAATTACTTGATGGTATTAATCAAAGTCTCTAAATGGAACTGGTCTCCCAAAAAATTTCATCATTTGAAGAGATTGTTTTATGTGTTCTCAAGGTAGAGAAATAATTGTCCTAGTCTTATGGATTCAAATGGAAGAAAGATAATAATTTAATGGAGGAGAAATTATAGATAAATGGAATGAGGGAAATAAAAAAAATCCACATGTGATAATTTTTTAAAGAATCACCCTGTTAAATGCATGAAAGGATTGAGAATATGTTATAAGTGCAGATAGAATGGACACCAAGAAAAAGAATGAAAATGGAAGAAGGAAAATGAAGAAATTTAGTGCTAAAAAATCAAGGAGATATGTAACTATTAAAATTAATTCCCCAATCTTGAAGAGAATATACCTCAAAATAAGCTAATTGTACAAGTTCAAGCATATGTTTTTTTAAAAAACTAAAGAGTAATGACTAGTGGGTTTCTGAATTTGGATCTAATAAATATGATTAAAAAGTATTTTATTTATGATGTTCCAATTATATGAATTTTGAAATATATAAGGATTTAAATGTAGTTCTTTTTCATTAAGTAGTTTATATTATGTGTTGAATGGTTATAAGAAAATTTAGTTTGTTGAAAGTTAAATGTTTCTAAAAACACAAGATTATGGGAATAAAAACACTAAATATGTCTCGAAAGTTGAGATAATTATGAATAAATGATTAATATGGGAAAGTGTTGCTACTTGGGAACTGATTAATGAATTATTGAAAAGTGTTCTATGTGATCTTTTATAATGTTTACAGACCTTTGGATTTAAGAAATATATCTAATAACATGTGTCATATTTAAGAAATAAAGAAGAATTCATGTTTTCAATGAGGTTTTATATTAATTAGAGATATTACCATATTTAAAAAGGATACGTCAGGAAAATATTCACATGGTTAGATTATGAGAATTTTGAGCTGATTCATATTAATTAAATAATAATAATAAGTTCATTTTGGGAATTCATTGACCGTCTTTCTAACTTATTGGATTTTAATCTTTTGTAAAGGTTAACCATTTATGAAATGGTTTAAGTTGAACTTTTAATCCTCTTTTAAATATTGATATATTACATCACTATATGATTAATATTACTATAAGATATAAAGTAGAAATAGCTTAAGGAATGGCCAATTAATAATATTGTACCCATAAAAATGTACCAAGTAAGTATATTTACTTATATTATTATATTTTGAAATAATTCTTCAAATCTATGAAAAATTTTCATGAAACAAAAAATATTACCCTAATACCTTCATCTTAGAACATTAAAATGGGCCCTTAGATTATCAAAGAATTAGGAACTTGTGATTATTAACAGTATCTTAACCCTATTCTCTAGCACTCTCTATCATAAAATGATTGTTATATTTTTCTTTAGTATCCATGTTTCAATTTCTCACATATTTTCTCCAACTAGGGAACCTAGTTATGTGACCATTATACATTCCTTCTTATATTATTAAAAATATATTTTATTATGCCTTTTTAATGATGTGGGATTTTCAAAAAATATTTTCTTTTTAAATATCAATCCCGTTGTTACAAAGATCATGTTTAAATTGTGATAATTCAATTTATGTATTGTGGGGATAATGTAACACCAAAAATTCTAATATAAGAACAATATATTTGATATCGTGTATCACATGCATCACTAAGTGTGTAAATTAATATAATATCCTAATAAATTACCATTAATTAACTATTTCCAATAAATCTATTATATACCTGTCAATTTATGTGACAGTGAGTTATTGTACATCACACACAACAAAGAGTTTCTTCAAATGGTTTGTGTTACCCGCAAGACTGAATTTTACTGAAAAATGTTATATTATTAAAATATTATAATATATATCATAATTGTTAAATTATTATTTATTAAAATAATTAACTAAATTATTAAAATATATGGTTTAAAAAATTATAAAATTAATTCATTGGTTACAAATTAATTAGCAATGAACATGTAAACCGATTGAATATGAATAAAATATTATTATGCTCGCAAAGTCGTTTTATCTTAATAAATTAAATTAAAAAATTGATTATATATATCAATTATATATATATATATATTATATTCAATCATATATTTTTTATATTCATACAATATATTTGATTTTATTAAGATAAAAACGAACCCAGTTTTTTTCATAAAATACTATATTATTATTAAGGCACTTGTACAGCCTTTTAACAGAAAACCAATTTTAAATCTAATTTTTGGAAGTTTTTAAATATTATATGTACAAGTAAACTTAATATTTGAAATATAACCATAAAAATTAGTTTTTAGTGCATTTTTGGTATTTTTTTGTTATGTATCATTTTTTAAGGAATATTGAAAATATTTAATTATAGTTCAGAACTACTTTTTTATCAAGTTTATTTATAATTAAAATTAGATTTTAAAATTGTTCTTGATTGTAATTAGATCTAATTTATATAAAATTATTAAATTTAGTTCATTGGGATCAATTTCTCTATTAAATTGGGTTCAAAAATATATTAAATATTTGGATATTATTACATTAAAAACATATATTGATGTTTCACCTTTGGGATTAAAATTAAATTAATTTCTTCCACTTATTTGATTGGAATTTGAAATATTCATTCAATATTTGTAATTTTCATAATTTATATTTTATAATAAGTTCAAAATACTTTTTTACCAAAAATATTATTGAATGTTATAAAAATTAATTACAACAATTTAGATAAAATAATGCTTAATGAGGGACTAAATGATAATCTTAAGGGCCCAAATGATCTGGAAAATTGTCCAAAAGCCATTTAATGTCCATATATCGAACCAATACCCACTTTTATTAAAACATTTCCACTATGGGATCCAATTTAAATTTCAGAAACTTGTATTGAATTCCATTTTTAAAATATTACAAGAGTGTCACTCCTCCTCCACTATAAAAGACCTCCCCTCATCCCACTTCCAAAAACCTCTCAAGACACTTTTTATTGACAATTTTCTAAAACAATAGCTCATAACAATTCCTCCCATCATCCTAAAATTCTCCCCTTGGTTTGGAATCAATCCAAGGAATCTTCTTGGATCAAACCAAATGGAGTTGCCTAATTAAGAGGTAACATCTTTCCTCGATCTCTTTAGTTTTATTTCCATTATACACACCCTAAAATCATATAATTTAGTCCTTATATACCATTTCTGGTATCCTAAATATACTAGTATTATTTTATGGCATGGTTATGACCTAGAATTATACACACATTTATCTATTGGTTAACAAACATACTCTTTATGTGAACGTTGAACTATCACCTCACAAAACGATGAGTGCTCATTCCTTCATTATCGTCTCTCATGGTGGTAATTATTATGGTAAATCTATTTATATATGATATATATTATATTTATAATATATTTAAAATTATATAATTCTTTTATAACATATACCTCTATACATTCCATTTTCTCTAAATATGATAACATCATTTGTGGACGTGTGGACTACCGCGTACTTAATGTTATGTGTTTCATTCACGCTATAAATGGAACTTATTAAAAGTGGTTTTAATAAAACTACGTAACAGATATAAAAAATATATGATACTATAATTTTAATATACATATTTACCATTTAATTTTCATTCTTTTAATATGATAATGAAATGAATGTAGTGTTCATGCATATGTACGCCTGACCGTCTCCATGAATGACACATTTAATTTATTATCACCAAAAATTATAGATTATTCTAAATAAATATGTAATGAATATATATGATAATTTAGTATTACATTATATATATGATTCTAAAATTATACAATTAATAGTAACAACAAATCACAATGAAAATATATTTGTCAAAACTAAGCAATTAACACACAAAATAGTTAAAATAATGAAAGAATGTCAACAAATGGGTAATAAAATATTGTTTGAAGATAATATAAGATATTATAGACATAATTATTTTATAATTTATTAATATATTTTAAACAAATATATATTTGTATAATTTCTACAAAACAAAAAAAATAAGGTTAAGTTAAAGGATTTCATCCCAATTTTTACATCCATTATATTAATGTCATATTCACCACTTACTTTTTTTGTATGGTATAATTACAACCCCTTTCGATATATTATATCATAAATTATTTTATATTCCTATAATGTAATTATTTCATTTGATAATTTTTTGTTTTGGTACTTTCGATTAAAATTCTTCCACATTTTTAGGGAATTTCATCTCAATTTATATTTCATTGGGACTTATTTGTTGTTATATACTAAATTTTTTTATATGATGTATATACTTAAATTTGTCATATAATATCAGGATTATTTTTATTATAATGATAATATATTTTTTTAATGTTATTACATCATGGGAATTATGATTCAATTGTTTCAAAGTGGCATGGGACACTTTATAATGATTAAAACTATTCTCCTCTAGAATGTTCTTATTGATTATCTTTTCAATATCATGTCCTTTCTGTTATTTTTGACATTATATTAAAATAATCACATTATTTTAATCATGTTTTATTATAAATTTACTTTTATATCAATATTTCCATACAATGGATCATATTATTTCCTAAAACATTTATCATTTGTTTATACAGTGTTCACATTGATAGTTATTTGATTAACTGGTGAGTTATTTAAAAATAGGTATATTATATTCAAAAAACATATTTGGTAAGGAATTTGTTTTATTGATTAAATTGATTATTAGATATTATGAATTATCTGGAAAGGTAAGACATATTTGGGGACCTGTTATAGATATCCCCTTGATACATTGGAATTCTCATGATATGAAATAGTAGGTCAAATTAGATTGGTTTTTACCCGATATGATAAATTTCCTTATGAAAGGTCTTGATGGTAATTTTTCTATGTAACTAGGAATCATGGGGTACAATAATTAATAATTTACCTTATTTTTATTAATTATTAATTTCCATGATATTTTTATTGACATATCTATCAATTCATTTCATTTCCAGTTCATTAATTAAATGGAATGTGTTTGCAGTTTCTTACATTACCATATTGATATTGCATTATCTAGTTATTTTAATGGCATGTGTTATTAGTTATTTACCTTTCCATTTTTATGTATTCTCATTTACTCATTATTTATTCTAAATAACTTTCCCTCACATAGCATTTTATCTCTCACTTATTATGTTTCCTATCCCTAAGTTATGAAGAGGAATCATTTGGATAAGCTTTCAAGTATGATATTTATTTCTTTTTATTATATATCATGTTTGTATTTCTTATTTCTCAATGTATTATGGGTATCATGTATGTAATATTTATTTCTAATACTACATAAATTATCATTCCTTTAGGATTTGATTCCGTATAATCATGCCAATGTAAAAAAATAATGCATCAGCTCTGTGCTCTTAGGGTCGAGGCGATATAACATTTGGAGTTCAAAAGGATTTCAGAGCTTATTATGGAGAAAGAAAAGAGATTTAATTTTAGTCCAACTTTTATATATTATGAACCAAGTATTCTAAATAATGTTTGAATTATGATCTTTAGGTTGTAATTAAAAAATTATTATAATTAAAAATCATATAATAATATGTGTAAAAGGATTGGGTTGTTATAAATATATCCATTTGTTTCCATTACTATGAATCTGAGATCATCCATTCTTGTATTTACCTTCTCTGGGTTATAAATAATCATTATAAGTAGGTTATTTCTAAGGTAGTGTTATGTTAGACGATCTTGGTAGGAGATGTTAAAGATCATTCATGAAATAAGAAGATTATGTATCTAGACTCCAATGAAAATAAACCTATACGGTTTTTCCTAGATAAAAAAGCTATTTAATGAATATTCTTCTATTATGAAGTAATATTTTGTTCTAAATGATTTTTATCGATAGGAAATATGTAAATATCCAACTAAAATATAGAGGTAGGGTTGTAATGGTCCTATGGAAGTGTTTAATCCTTTAGTAAAGTAGTAGTTGAGTATTGAGGAATCAATATATAGAACTAATTGGGAAACACATATAACTCATGAGTAGAGGGTAGATCATCCAACTATTTTATAGAGATAAGACCGTACCATTGGACAGATTGTATTCCCCACAATTTAGGATGATACTCTTTGAATATTGAATTCTGAAAATGGGTTTTAGTTCTAATGGATTTTTATGTTTTGAGACAAGTTAGATACTCAGGAAGTAGATGATTGGCTAGAGTTGGTGATATTAATTTTTCACATGGTTTAGAAAACATTTGATTAGGTGATGGTTCTTTCTCCATGAATATTATATATTGAAACTATCCACTAATGTTCATTGATTATGTGGTCTACTATAATTAAACTCAAATATAGATAGTCATTACATAACATTACCATATTTTAATGATTTATGGGAATTATTTCAACTCATATATATCAAATCCTAATTAGTTTGAGAGTCTTATATAGTTAGTAATTCCATTTCATAACATGTTGGAAACATCCAAAAAATATCCATTTTTTAGGGAAAAAAATTCTTATAAGAAACACTTTCTTCTTTCAAGATAACTCTTCATAACTATAACATTGACTTTATTAATTTTCCTACTAATCCTTAAGAATTGTGAAAATAACATGAAAATTTTGGATGATTAAAAAAATGATGGATGTAAAATAAAAGAGACCTATTTTAACATCCCAGCTAAATAAAGAATAATAAATTTTCATATTTATTAACATTTACGAATTAAAAATTAATTTTATTTTAAAGGGGTTGCTATGTTCGATAGTGTACCCGATACGCAACAAAGAGTTTCTTGGAAATATTACGTTGCACACTAGTAATAAAATAATATTATTTTAAATGGTAGTTAACACATAGCCATTGTATTGGCGGGAATGAATAGAAATAACTAAAATATTATTATATATGTTAAAATGTTTTTACATTTATCCAATAATGGATAAAGGTTTAAAATAATAAAAGGATTCAATTTTAGGCATAAATACTCTAATATTCACTAAAGGTCTACTTATCACCTTTTGATGGAGAACCTTCATTAAATATTGTTTTGGTCACTCTTATACATTCTATTGGACCAAATAAAATTCTTCTTTAGAATCGGGACATCAAAATTTACTTTGTGTAAATTTTTTGTATTTTTCCAATATAGTTCATTTTTTAATGAATAGTGAAAAATGTTGTATTTTAATTCAAAACCTCTTTTTAATCTAATTTATTTATATGAATAGATTTTTTTTAATTGTTTTTAAAGTGAAATTAGAATATTTTTTTTCAATTTAATCCAATAGTGGTCGTTGCAATTAATTTCACTTTGAAATCGAACTTAAACTAGTGTCAATCTTTTGATACTTATTCTTTTATAAAAACATGCTATTTGCTCTAACAGTGGGAATTAATTATTAAATTAATTAACGCAAATTATATGTTTTTAATTTTTTTAAAATAGACTTCATTTTTGAATTTGGAATATCAAATATATCTTAGGGTGAAGTTTTGGTATTTTTCTGAAAAACTTCAATTTTTGATGAATAGTGAAACCACTAAGTGGTACTTAAAAAACTGATTTTTCATTTTAATGAAATTTTACCTCCTCTGTGTTTTGAATTTAAAAAATCCTACATACATGGTTTTCATTAAGAAGTATGATTTGGTTCAATGGGATTAAAATAATTTTTGGTGAATAGTAACTTTTAAGTTTATTAATCGCGATTAGAGGTAATTAGTGTAGTTAAAGGTAAAAATAATTTTTTAATAATGTGAAATGAACATGAAACATGTCATACCCTTTTTGGATGTGTCTTTTCCGACCAAGAAAATCCATGGATCAACTTGGAGACCCCATGGAGCCACTTTGGTAGGAAAATGACATTAATAACCTTTTATTTAAAGTTAAAATAAAAATGTCACAAACATGAGTTGTTTTACTGAAAAAATTCTTAAATGGGGATATACAAGTCCAATATTTGACTATAAATATTCATTATAAATCTAAAAATATTTCCTACATCATGATATTTTTTTATAATTTTTAGACATTAAATATATTAAATTATTTATGACACCATGATGATGCATCGATTACCTCATTATTTAACGATTTAAATAAAATGAAAAGATAATGTAAAATCTAATACTTACACTTGTCAAAGACTTATTTTATGAGTATATTTAGAACCCTTATCACCTTATCCTTTAAATATATAATTGTGGGACCCTTTTTATCCGAAAATCATTTTATAATAAAGTATCTTTCCTTAACTTTCCAAGAGTGCCCCTCCTCTCCTCTTATAAAAGGCCCTCACCTCTACCTCCTTACACACACCTCTCAAGACTTTGGTTCAGAAAATATCTGATCTTTTTGTCTCTCCACATCCCTCTCTTACTCCTAGAAGCATCACTTTGGTCAGAAGTCTTCCCAAGGAAGCCTTTGAGCTCAAATCAAAAAGAGTTACCTGTTTTAAAGGTAGTGTTTTCTCTTGTGTTCTTTTGTTTTATTTTGCTTCTCCAACCCTCTAAAATCTTTTTATTCCGTTATTTTGTAACAAAAACAGTATATTCAATATACTAGGATGTTGTTATAAGAAGTATTAGAGCTACACCTACACACACCTTCGTCTAATGGTTAAAGAACATAATGTTTTTGTGGTTGGAGAATTTCTGCCTCACGAAACAATGATTGTTCAATCTTCTTTTAACACCTTTAATGGTGGCCATTAAGATGTCACTATATATATATATGATATATATTATGTTTATGTTTTCTTTATTCTTCTTTATTTTTCATTTTGGGTATACCTTTATGGCTTCCATTATGGGTATACGTGATATCTTCATTTTAGGAAGTGCGGACTACCGCCCCCTCAAAGTGATTTGATTCGTTAATGCCATATGTGGGACGTATAAAAGAAGGATTTAAAGTTATTATATATGATGTATGTTACATATAAATGATGAATATAATTCTGGAATTAAAATATAGATACCTCTCATTTAGTTTTAATTCCATTAATATGACATAGAAATGAAAGTAGCATTCATGCGTACGTACGACTTATCGTCTCCATGAACAGTGCATTTCATTTCTTACCTCTAAATGATTATGTAATATTATAAATACATGTATATTCTGGATATATATGATATATATGATATCAAAATCATGAATATAATTCTGGATATAAATAACCTTTGACCACACGAACAACATGTAATTGTAAGAAGTCCACTTTCGACTTAAGAACCAAATATCGATAAAACAAAAATTATTAACTTAAATGATTACATAATGTTTATAACATGGTAATAAATGATATAAAAGTAATAATGAACTTGGAAAAGGTTCTTAATCAAGTATAAATTTACTCAAGTTTATTATTCAGGACGTTAAAGAACGATCGAGTCAAGTCGGATCCGGGGTAAGGGACTTCGTCTCAATCTCCTTTCATTGAGGCAAATTTAGTTTTATACACAACTTTCTTTTATATGGTGTATAAACCCCTCTGACTTTTACTTGTATACAAAAGGAATCTTTTTATACGAAGAATTTTACTAAATGAAAAAAAGTAATGTTTCTTTTAACGTACGTGGTGAAAACGACCTTTTTCACCGCCATGAGTATTATTTGGTATTTGGCTTCCCCTACAAGCCGTAATGTTTTTAAAATGAAATAAATACCATATACTCTTTTATGTATTTTTGTAATGAAAATGGTTTTTATAATGGATTTGTTATGTTAATATATTTTTGTGATATATTTTGATCAAAGTGTGGAAATTTTTTCTTCCCATTATATTTGTTTTATGTCTTATGATTTTATAATGGTACTTGGGAATTTGAAGGGTGGTTACATGATAAACCATATGACAGGTGGTGCCGTGAATACCGGGATGGGTGGTTACGTTATAACCTCCAATGCATTGGGTATGGAAGTCGTCCGTATGGCTATTCCATTAAGTGATATGTGTGGAAGTCGACCGTATGGTTATTCCATTTAAGTATGTTTATGTCCCAAGTTACCTTTATATGTTATGTGATCTTTATATGGGTTTTATGGTAATCTTTTTCTTAAAAAAAATGTAAGTAATGATCTTTTATTCAGTGAAGAGTTTTTACTACTTCATAAAGGTGAGAAGTATTACTTTGATAAAGTATAGATGGTTTACTTGTTGATTTGATAAACTAAAAGTTTTCATTCTTTGTGTATCCCTTACTGAGCTTTTTATGCTCACCCCAAGTTTTGTAAAATGTTTTTCATAGGACTTAATGAGGAATAGGGTCAAGGATGGGATCAATGGAAAGTCAGGCTATATAAAACACGGAACTAGAAATGTTTCTTTTTAAGAGTTTTTATTCTATGGAAACTTAGTATAAGTGTCTACTTTGTAATCTTTTGAGATGTAATAGTTATGTCCTAATTCTCTAAAACTCTAATCCTTAAAAGATCCTCAATGTGAATTATTCATTTAATTCAACATTAAGTACGGTTTAAGGCTGGGGCCTTATACCTATTAATCAATTTTTAAACTGAAAAATTTATAATAACGATTGAATTTTCTTAATAAACATGGAGATAAAATTCTCATTTACTTATCTATCAAAATAATGTAATTGATAAATTTTTTTCATAAAACTTTTTAAAATAATTCATAATAGAAAAATCTTAATGATGTGGGTTTCATGAAAACAAATGATAAACTCATTGATATGATTCGTTTCAAAACATTTCATTCACATTTAAAGTGGTAAAAAATCCTTGACAATATAAACTCAATTTCACACCTTTTGAAGTATAAATATTTACTTTAAACCGCCATATAAGTATATCATATAGGTTAATTGATAAATTATACTTACATTTTTTCGTACAGGAACCCTTATAATTAAATAACATAATTGGATAATTCTTATATATCTTAGGTGTAAATATCTCTAGTAAACTCTAGCACATTTCTTAATACATTAGAGAGTTGTAGTGGGATAGCTCATCATCATATATTTATATATGACTCAACCATCATCGTACTAAATTTATAAGAACAATAACATGTATGAAACAAATAAAATCATTTATATAGTTTATAAAATATTTTAAAATATTCCTCTTATCCCATATCATGAAATGCATTTATCCATCACAAGAAAATAAAATATATTTTTTTTAATTATTAGGATTGAAAAAATATGAAAAGAAAAGGGAAATAATATCTTCCTTGAAATATTATTGTATTTTATAGATAAATATTCATAAATAATAGTGGTCATAGTTGAAAAATAAATTGTCTAACAATAAATTATAAATAAAATCATTCCCCACTATAATAAAAGGGTCAAAAGTGACCCATGAAAAAATGGTACAAATTTTACTTTTTAGAAATTTGTAAATATTACTAAAATTTGTCAACATTTCTAATTAAAAAAATTTAAAAATAAAAAATGAAATTATTAAAACATCTAAAATAATATATATATATATATATATATATATATCTAAGAAAACTTTATCAATAAATAAAATAAAACAATATTTTAAAGTAAAATCTATTGCCTCTTTGGAAACTTTTGAATCAAAAAACACTTAAGGAGAGAAATATAATTTTTTAAAAAAATTAATAATTGTAAATTAATGATAAAATAAATTCGTATATAATTTTAAACACCAAATAAACAATGTTTAAAATGGCATAAGCCTCAACGAAATAAAATTTAAATGATAAATCCCTTACCTGGAGTCTTTACATGTTTCATTCATTCTCTTACCCTCCTAAGTAAAAATTATGTTTTAATATTATAATTTATTCATAATATTACTCACAATAATTCCCTCATTATTATTTCATTTATTCTATTATTTGACATTTTTTAATTATTTAATATTTAGGTTTAGTTCACCTTGGTTTTTTTGATGTTGTTTGACTTTTAACCTCCAAAACAACAATTATTGGTTTATTTTCTCCA
Source organism: Viscum album (assembly GCA_963277665.1). NCBI lineage: Eukaryota > Viridiplantae > Streptophyta > Magnoliopsida > Santalales > Viscaceae > Viscum > Viscum album. The sequence continues at coordinate 521,031,085 of OY728127.1, read as the reverse complement.
ATGGATTCATGGTCTCATCACCTCTATAATTTTAATAATTTAATATTTTTTATTTTTATTCGTTAAAAACTATTTTTATCCATCCATGGAAGTTATTAAAGAAATATGAATCAAATAGTTTTTATAGGGTAGTTTACATGTACACATGAGGGACATTATCATTTTATAATAAATGAATTTATGTTATAGAATATAACATTTTTATGTTTTATAATGAAAAATTATGTCATTAATATCATATATATATCCATTATAAACATTATTATAACCATCCATAAAAATTTGCTGATAAAAACAAAACCAAAAGTATCAAGGAGGTGTTAGTCCATACATATGCATGTGAGATGTTTTAATTTCCCATAAGATTAAAATGATATTGAAAGAGGGTTTTACAATTAACAAAATAACATTTAATTATAGTTACAAATTTTATTTTATCATATAATAATGGTATTATGTGTTTTTAAAAAGGTATAAACATAAACAAATAAGAAAAAACTAAGTTAAGAGTTATACCTCTTCTTTCGAAAAACTCACATGGAATACACCATAATCCATCATATGTAATTTTTTTGGATAGAAGGGGACTTCTAAAATGTGTGGGTTTGTTGGGAAGTTTTTTTGTAATATAATAATCATCCATGCATGCCCAAATGGGGTTACATAATCTAAATAGTAATCATGAATTAAGAAATAAAAAAGAGTGAAAAAATTAATTAAAAAATCCCCAAGGTATAACTTCATAATAATCTTAATCTCTAAATAATTCTTCTTCTAATAATCCCCCATGTAAAAAAATAACAGTACAAGAATAACCGTGGACCTGTACATACAAATATGAGGCTTATTTGGGTACCCCAGTGTAATATAGGTCCAAATAGGGTGTGAGATAAAATTAGTAGGCCACTAAATATAGTTTCTAAATCATAATATTGTTTATGAATATAAAACATAGTAGTTTTAGGTATATAAAAAATAAATGTAAAAAAATTCAATTATGGATCCTAAGGGACACCTGGACAACCCAACCATTTTCATCGAAAGATGAAATGTTTTTGAACATAAGATTATATGTATATATTTTCATACATGATATGCCTAAATTGATATACATTTATTACCAAGGTACTTGTGGCTTATTTCACAAGAATCTAAATAATAATAATAATAATAAATACTTTCCTAGTACAAGTTGGACCTGAGACGTACTCCAATATCTGTGTACAATCTGAATAGTGACATACCCTATAAGGAATATCATGCTCATTAGATCTCAATTTTAAATGAAGAACATCCCTTAAAATATTATCAGATGAATTAAATAAAATACGGTTCTTATTGATTATTATTCATGCACCCAACAGTCTACAAATAGGATATGGAATCCATGTATGTCATCTTACTCATTTATGGGACTGCAAATTTGAACATCCTAATCAAGGAGGCATGATACGTTATTCCCAAATACCCAAGATATGTGAGATTCAATTCCTGTCATCCCTGACATGGGATTGTGAGGTTTCATTATCCAAAACCATAACCAAGGTCCCTCCATTCATAAAAAAATGTAATGTAATCATAATTTCTATATAATACCTTATCCCAACTATCTATAAAAAAGAAACTAGGATCACACAAGGCTCAATAAATCTTTTCTAGAATAATACACTTTAAACCTTTAAATATAGGACATAAGACAATCAATTATATAATCAATTAAATAAAAACACTAGTTAATTATATTTACAATTTATAATAAGACCATGAGAAGAATCCAGGCCTTATGATATGTCACCACAAAAATAATTAAAAAGTTCATATCAAAAACATTACATTATTATAAATTAAATAAACATATTGAGGTGAACATAAATTTCTCAAGTTATTTACCCAATTCAATTTCCTCATTTTATTAAAGAATAAAACATATCTCATAGGTTGTTTTGTTATAAATGGGGTAAAGACATTTATATCAAACTCATTTCTCCAATTTTGATTTTCCATTACAAAAGGCATCATTAAACATAACTTGAATGTAATTAGTTATAAAAAAAGATTTATAATGAATAGTATCCAAAAAAACACCCCATGATGGTGGTTTGATTACATAATGAGGAATATGGTTTAAGCTATATAAACCACTCACTCAAAGGGAGTGGTTTCGGTTGAGGTTAATAAACCCCCACGGTTTAATTCTAATCATAAATAAAAAATATTTTAAGGAAATATGTCCTATATAACATATTTAAAAATTCAAAGTAAATTCAATGAGAATATGATTTTTATCATGATGTAATAATTTATTAATGGGAAAAACTTTAAGGGAAATATTTATACCACCTACCTCATTCTTAGGATGATTTACTCATACAATATAGAGGGTTGGTTTGAGCTAGTTTGAGATCAATTGAAGAAACATACAAATTCCTTGAAAATTGGGAGAATTATCTCACTTGAAGATAGATTTAGAGATGGAATGAAACAAAATTATGATTATGAATTAAGAGCTTATTGGTACGCATCCAATGACACCAGTGGAAAAATATTTCAACACTGGATGTAGCAGTTCTCTCCAAGCCTAAGAGAGGATCGAAAGAGCTCCCAAGGAGTAGATACTAATATGAATAAATGGGAGGAAAATAAATATTTAAATCCCTTATAGAATATATTGGAAATTGTAAAAACAATTAAATAGGCTCTTGATTTTGTCACCCGGTTGGCCAAACCATGCACCAACCACGCACGGGCTACTTCCTAGGCATGAAGCCCACATGGTTCATGCACACTATTTGAGAACCCATGCACAAATCATGAATCCATCCTCTATTAAATGTCTCGAAACAACAATTCAGCCATGTTTATTGGTGCACAATATTCTAAAAAACCATGAAACATACTTGGACTCAATAAACAGGGCACACAGTTTCTCCTGGCAGGCCACATAGTTTCATGTAAAGTATGCGCCTATGTGAGATTCTCCCAAAATTGACTATTTCGGGGCTATCTCTCCTGAAACTAAATGAAACACATATAACATTCAAGGTAATTAAAAATATATAAATTATACATTTTATTGTTTTAACAATTTTAATTTCATTCCAAGTCATATTTTAGAGAACTGTTCATCCACAAAATGGAAAATTTCAATTTCCTTTGGAATTCTACCTTAGTCCAAAACACAGGATGCTACATTCTCTCCAACGTAAACTTATCCTACCCAATAATCATTTATAAAATAGAAAAAATAACAACTAACATAATGGGGTCACAGAGGTTTGTATAAATTTTCATGTTGTTGTTCCAACACCTGACACACCACTAGACGACATCCCTTTAAATGTACAAAACTTTTTCCATTGAAGCATGAGTCAATGATGAAAATTAGAACTAAAACACTAAGATGGTGATAAAACAAGGAAATAAAATTGGATACATGATCACATAACATTATGTTTAACCAACCGACCTATGACACGTCCCCACCTTGGGTTATATCATTTAAAGGACATAATTATTTCATCATATCACAAACATTGAAATTTTCTATCTTAACATTCCATTAGATTACAAATCATGATCTTGTAATTATTCTTAGAATAAAAATATATTCAATTTCCAATCGACCCCATTATCCTAGTCACACTATATTTTCAAGAAAATTCTTGATCAACCCACACTACACTCAACACATCCTGATGATGTTCTATGAACAGTTCCTCACCAACCTCATTTAATGAAAAAAAAATGAAACATGTCATGCCACTTCCAAAATAATATTATCAAAAACAATTTGCATGGAAGGTTGGAATATCACATCCTAATACACGATGCCTTCTCTTAAGGAATATTGCACTTACCTCGAGCATGTCCACTGAATCACATACATGACTTCTATAGAAATCTCAAGATGCAATATCAATTTATGTTTTCTAGCCCCAGCATGAACATGGGTGTAAAAAATATCTAAAATACTTGGATTTTTTAACATAGAAATCCCATCCAATACTTAATTAATTCTGGGGTATCCTCAAAAGTATCAAATATATTCCCAATAGCTCTTCAAGGTAGTTCATACTTGATCAATTATAATTGAAACATCATTACATAGACAAAATTTCCACAAAACTGAATAATGGTTGATCCAAAATAATAGTCAATTTAATTAATTGGATGGTTTCATTATTTCATCCAAGGGATTTCGTCTTAGGAATCCATGTATTACATAGTACACCCACACCTTCTAAATTTTCCAATATTTATAAGTGTAACCCCCATCGAATCACATATCAATCCCACGGACATTAAATTTTTTTCCTTTAGCTCGGTATATAAACAAAACTCCCTAAGTGAACCCTAGATGATATCAAGATAGGGTATATGATAATCTCTATTAAAATAGTACTCCAATAGGATATAAATATTTACCAAAAATACCTATTATAATCAAGTCATATCCAATACTAAGTGCTCTATATGGTTCCCAACATGCTATATCCAACTACTACTGAGAAGATCATTTGAACCACCTTTGCTAGAAATTATTTTACAATCTCACAAGTATCATTGAACACATTATCACAACACAACCTTGATGCCTTTTCTAATTATTTATATCATTATTATTCAATAATAACCATCATAATCCATCCCTACCCATTTTTTTAAGTGTTTCGTAGTCAATCAACTATATAATCATCATGCATCCTAGCAAGAACCAACACATTTGAAATATTATCATACTCATGGGTATTCAAAATTATTAATGACCATTTTTAAATGGTCCTCCTCAGTATTGTTTCTTATTCTTGAAGGACACACATTTATTACAATCTATGCAATAGTAACCAACATTAAAGTGTCCTTATCATGGGAGTTACTGATAAAAGGAATCTTATCCTATGTAATGTTCTCAATCGACCATTTAATGTGTTTCCTGGACATGGAAAACATGATTCAAAAAGTATTAACCTGAATGATAAGGAAATTAACTACTAGAAGTTATTCTATATTATATTTATATTTAGACATACATGTGATTCGCCTAATAGGTTACATCCATGTGCATGATATTATATGGAATAAAATAAAAACCAACATGAATGATGGTTTCATGATAGCCCATTATTTTACAAAATCATCCAGATCATTGGGATGAGTCATGTTTTCCATAACACTTATGTCAATATACCTCTAAGATGACCTATGATTGAAGCATACATCTCAAGACTTTAACGAGAACCAACAAACTCACACAGTTTTATTTACTTGTTTAAGAAACTTGTTGGGTAACCCATATATCAATTCCTACTGCAAATAGATTTCACAAAAAATGGCACAATATTGGTATTATCCACTGGATTATCATCCATATACAACCTAGAATTTAATGCGTATAGAAAGAACTAGCTCAGTGACATACTATCTCATACGGCTGTAAAAAAGGATGATGCCCACTTCAATTATCCATTCCAAAAGGAATAATGGTTACACAACTTAAAATGTTTTCCACCATTCACTAGGAATGTCTAACCTAATTTTTCTAAGAATTACATGATTCACATGCCCATAACAAGGCTCAAACTATCACCTAACTTCCCATCCAACATGGGTGTCATGTTAAAATATATTAATCCTACCTGGGGAAAGAATCCCTAAATGGAACCATTCATTTAAAAGGTTCACAATAATTTAGTAAGGTTTAAATGTTTTTAGGGAGCTTCTTACTTTGGGTTATCCCCTTAAAAATCTTAAAACATCGACCCAATATCTAGGTCAAGCATAAGATATCACAAGGCTCTACCACCTATAATTTAGTTTCAATGAATCCTAATAAAATCTAATTGAGACCTATAAAAAATTTCTACATTCTCATCCAAAGAAAACAATATGAAAAATCTAAATCTAACCCTTTCCCTAGTTTTCATGCCCTAAAAACCTCTACCAGTTTCATTTAATTCATTTCCTTAATTCAAATTTATTTCTTTAAACAGTTCGAGGGATAATTTTAAAATATCAAGTACCTATCATAAGGAATAAGTTTTTGAACTTTATTTATCTAATTACACAAGGAATCATATAAAATTTGTATTAAAAGCACTTTTGAACAGTGATATTAAACAAAAATACTATAATAATTAGTTAGTTTATCACTTAAACTCCATTTTACTCATCATTAATTTATTAATAAGCTTTCACAATTGGCTTATTTAAATAAAATTTTAAATCCATTATATAGATAAAATATCATTAAGTTGAAATTTTCATATTAATTAACTAATTACTCAGTTATAATAAAGAAATAAAACAAATAAAAATACCTTTATCACATAAAGAGGGGATCTATAAAAAAATATGCAACCATAAATTTATATGTGACAAAATACAAGTGGTTTCATACACATTAAATAACCATCCCTATATATCATAAATGTAACCCCATGGGATTAAGTACCTTGGCACGTTGAATGAAAATAGAGCTATAAGGGTCCGAATAATGTCATTATGGGTTCATCAAATTGCAACTTGATACATGTTAAATAATTAAATTTAAAACATCCTCGGTGGGAACTATCACATAAAAATAATAATCCATAGCTGACGTGATTGGTTTAATCCATGGATAAGGTACATAATCAACCAATTTATGTAATATATAAGGTTTACTAGCTTTTAAATTTATAAAATTGTTTCTCGATATATAATGATAATAAAAGATGGATCAATTATATGGGTCACCATTTTCTAGTTTATAAAGTACCCATACACTTTGTAAATTAAAAATTATCTCTCATTTAATCAAAACCACTATGATTCATCCCATGAAACCAATGTTACATGGATTAAACATGTCATGATTTGTTAGATAATGTATCACAATCAGTCTATGTGGGAAACTATCATATATGTTGATGTTGTCACTTTAATTAAAAATTGTATGTTAAAATTATAAGTAGGCACAATATCACATTTTTTATATCCCAAAACCCATATAAAATAATTACCTAATCATGATAAATAGATAAAAATTAAAAATAATCATGGATCATGGATCAATACGAACAAAAACAAGTTGTACAGAAAACCATTCTAACAAAAAATGTTTCATGTTGAACAAAAAAACATGCTAGATAATCACACAAGGAACATCTATAAATGCAACTAAATGGAATGACATATGTAAGGCATGTGAATCTCTATGTTCCTTAGATGATCCATTTAATGATTATTTCATACCGTAATGGTCCATGGATAAATACATTAACCTCAAAAATAAATGATCATAAAAATTACATAAATCACCCATTTTGAAATCATAATTAGTTGTAGCAACTAATTGTACATACAACATTCCCATCCCTAGACACCAAGACATTTCTCTTTTCAAGGGTTTATCACTCTCAAACACAACTATTTTCCAGTATTCAACACATTCTTATTATCCTATATACAAACCCAAAACCGTAAGACAAAGAAAAATAAAACACTTTGATACTACATTGATACATCCCAACTAGGGAACCACTAAACAGTGCCCCGGGTTGGCCGGCTACATTCCCTCAAGCATGCCTCCCCTTATTCTAGATGCTTCTGCCTAGTAGTGAGGTTATAATGATGTTATAGTAGGGAGACAATACCCTCATGTTCAATGTATAAAAGTCGTATAATAATTATATTATCAATAAGAATATAGGAAAATTACATTAAATAAATGAAAAAAGCTATAGACGATGTGAATAACTAATAAAATAGGAAACAATAAAAAATAAAGTCATTCATTCATTCCCAAATGGGGTTGTATAATATAATAATTAATCATGTTGTAGGTGATGAAATAAAATTTTTAAAAGAAAGGAAAACCCCCAAGGGATAACTGCATGAGCTTCTTGATCTTAATCACAGTTATATTCTCCTAAACTCTTATATACAAGATACTAAAACAAGAAAAACTCTATACTTCAGCTTGTAATCATGAGGTTTATTCGGGTACCCTACTACAATGGAGTTTGAAATATGGTGCGATAAAAAATAAATAGGCCACCAAAATAATTTTATGTATAATCTATTCTTTGAATATAAAATACATCACTGTGAAGGTAAATAAATAGAGTAGTAACTGTATAAGATAAAAATATTCATGTCATGTTAATAAGGGACACCTGGATAACCCTACCTGCTTCAGCCTAAGATGAAATGTCATTGAACATGTTTTGAGACATATTTATTTTAATACATAATATGTATTAATTGATAACCCTACATTGGTTATGGACCCTTGTCTTAGTGACCATGTGACAAATAATAATAATAATATGTATACTTGATTTGGGTTACCAGATGCATGGATGTAACTTCAACATCTATGTAAAATCATAAGAGTGACATACTTTGTAAGGGATTTTATGCCCATAATATCACAATTAGGAATTAGAGGAATCCCATCCAACTGTATCAGGGAAATAAATGAAATAAACTTATTATAATTTGTGGTTCAAATGCACAACCATCTAAAATCTGGATACAGAAAACATGTCTGTCATTCTACTCATGGATGTGACCACCATGATCAAATCAATGGGTCATTAGACATAATTCCCAACTATCCAAGTGATGTGATATTCCATTCCAATCATCATTGACCTAGTATTTTGATTCATCACACTCAATAACCCAAACCATGATCCTCTATTCATAATAAATACTAAGGTAATCCTACTTTCCCTATGAGGCCTTATCCCAACATTTCATAAAGTGGAAACTACAATCCCTCTAGGTGTAATGGAATATTTTTAGTTTAATCCAATTAAACCTTTTATGTTCATAAAAATTGGACTGTATATTCTATAATCAATTCAATTAACCCCAAAAGTTCATTTAATTTATAAGTCACAGTAAGGCCATGGGAAGAATCCATTTCATACGTTACTTCACCACAAAAAATAATTAAGAAGGTTATATCAAAAATATTAAATTATAATAAACTAAATATAAATAAATAGGGACATATACAAATATCAACTAAATTATCCCATTGAATTACCCCATTTTACTATGGAATATATCACACCTCAAGGGTGGTTTTATTATAAATGGGGGAAAGGATATCATATCAAATTCATTAAAACCAATGAATGTTTTCCTTACATGAGGGTTCATTCCACATAACATGAAAGTAATTAATTATAAAATAATGAATTATAATAAAAATTATCCCAAAAACACACCAATAGGGTAGTTTAATTACATAAGGATGCATATGGTTCTAGTTGTATAAAGAACTCACTGGAATGGGGTGGTTTGGGTTAAGGTGAGTAACCAACAACAGATTAATTATAAGCCTACTAGAAAATTATTTAATGCACAATGTCTTATATAACTAATTTCTCATTTCAAAGGAAATGGATGGAAAATATGGCATGAGGAACCATGGAATAAATCATAAATGATACATACTTTTTGAAAAAATATTTAGACTACCTATATCATTCTTAGGACAATCCACTTGTCCAATATCAAGCTTTGATTTGAGCTAGTTTTAGAGAAATATTAGAAATGGAAAACTCCCTAAAAATATGAGGAATTAGCACCCATGAAGATAGTGCTGGAAATGATCATAAAAATAGAGAATTAAATGAGAATAAGGAAAATAACACGGGTACTCGTACAATTAGACTGGAAATACTATATTTTTACACAGGATAGTGGAGATATCTCTATGATTGGGTAGAGAGAGGAGGATCTTCTATGGATGGGCTGATTCTACATGTGAATTGGTGGAAAAGAAAGGTTAAATCCTTCAAATAATGTATGGTAACAAATTTAACAACTCCCCTTTTAATGAGGTTCACAGTTTTTCTACACTATTTTCCAAATTGTTCATCATCCATGCATGGGCTACTAAATATGCAAGGGGATCACACATTTCATGTGCATATTTAGAGAAACTGTGAGCAAAACATGCATTTATTATATGTTAAGAATCCTAACACAACTTAATGTCCATGTTTCCTAGTGCACATAGTTAGACCAAACCATGAAATACCCTCATCCTCCCTTAATAGGCTGCATAGTTTCTCTTTGTGGGATGCATGATTTTTGGAAAATAATGTGGCTCTACCAACTTCTCTTGAATTTTATTTTTTTGGGTTCGCTAATACCAAAACTCATCAAAAACCCATGACACATCTCATAACATAAAATAACTCTAAAAAGATACATTTTAGTGGTACAACACTCAAATTTCATTCTAATAGTTAGTTGATATAACAACACATCCACTAAATGGTAAAATTAAATTTTATTTGGAATTATACCCTGGTCTAAAACACCAGACATTACAATAATGATGATTTTTATATAATTAATTGAATATATTTAAGTAAAATTATAAATAATTTATTTTTAAACCATTATAAAAATATAAACAATCTTATAAAAAAGTTTCTAAAATAAGAGAACCCAAAAATTTATTATTTGATTAAAAAATTTACTTAGATTATTAAAATTCCAAACATTGAGTTATAAGTTCAACATAATAGTTTTAAATTAATTATTTTTCTTATTAAATATTTTTTTTTCTAATTGAATGTTTTCAAAACCATTAAGTTCATCATTATATCATGATATTTTCAAATTACTGATTGTATTTGAAAAACTAGTATTTTCATGATTCACTTAAAAATAACTTATTAAAGAAAAAACCCTAAAATTTATATAAATCTTATATAAACATTATAATTTAAAGAATAAATTAAATTTCATAAAATTCAGATTTTATAATTTATTAAATTTAATTCTATATTAAAATAAAGAATATAATGAAAACTCACCTTTTGTAATGGCCCAGACCCTCTGACCCCCCTCACTTTTCCAAATTCTGGCATGACCGATCAGGGAGACCGATCGGCATGACAGATCGGCACGAATGATCGGCGTGATCGATCGGCGGGATCGATCGGCAAGACCGATCGGCAGGACCAATTGGCGCGACCTATTGGCTGGACCGATCGGCGTGACCGATAGGTGTGGCCGATCGGCGTGACCGATAGGTGTGGCCGATCGGCGGGACCTGTCAGGGGGACCGCACGGCGCGACCGGTCGGCGGGACTGATCTGCATGATCGATTGGTGAGACCGATCGGTGAGATCGATCGGCACAACTGATCAGTGGGACCAATTGGTGTCACCTAGCCTTCGCGGGCTTTTCTTCTGCAGCCTCCCTCGTAACCCCACTTTTAGGCCTTTTTAACTTTTAAATCATTTCAAGGCCATTTTTAAGCCCATAATTAATATATAAAAATCAAAGAAACCACCCTACTAAATAACAATTAATCCAGTCATGTGTAACCACCCAACCGCGTGGAATAACCACGATCCGACTTCCAAGTCGTTCAAATTTCTTATCCCATAACAATGGGATTTTATCTATATATCGCAGAAGGAGTTCTTCTTCCCTCTTCTCCTTTTTTTGGATGACTTCTCTCTTCTCCCTGGTACTCTTGAAGTGCCTCCTTCTTGAGACTTGTGGTGGACCTAGGCTGAAGTCGTCTTCTCGTCCTTGGAGTTCCCAACGTCCCTCCCCTGCAAATCGTGCATCCCTTGTTCCTAGAGCGTGGAGAAAAACTTCAATCATTGATCAATCAAGTAGGGATTTTCTCCATTCTCTCTCCTTTCTGTGTATCATGCAGGGTGGGAATGCTTCTGCCTTTGTGGAAACTGATTAAACCAAACTTAATGAAGATAATGAACAGACATTAAAGAATTAAGGGGGGTTGTGATCGATGTTATGCTATACTCTTTATGTTGTTATGTGTTGTGAACTATACTGGCCTATTCTCACTGAAAATTCATGGTCGTTTGTGGTCTTTCTCTGTTCCCTATTGAACCTCGGTTCTCCTGGATTTTTAATTAACTGTAACATGGAATTGGTTAATTATGTATACTCAGTTAATTAAATTGAAAGCACCAGCATCAACCCTTTTCCGTGATAACCCCGGTTTAGGCACAGTAGAATTGAAACCATGGAGTGTGTTAAATCTTTTAAATATGAAAATACCTACATGGGACTTCTTTGTGTTGGTGGTAGTAGTTTGGTTTTTTTCCTTCACGTGCCATTTTCTAGGGTGATACGGGTGGGGATAGAATCCCCTGTTGTTTTACTTTTGATGGTTGTGAATTTGAGGTTGTGTGATTACTCTTATTATATCACAAATTGGGGTGGAATCCTCTATAGTTGAGAAACCATTGGCTCCTGGATTTAGGAACATGGGGCTGTATCTCGAGGTTTTCTTTGGTTCCATTACTTCGAGGGATCTCAGTTATAACTTTGTTTTTGTGACTTTTCAAGAGAACCGGGTGTGAATGCTTAAATTGATGTTGGCTGTAACATTTCCCTTGGTTTGAGATTATGTTTTCAGTTACCCAGTAGGTGGAGAAACTTATTTAAACGTTATTACAAAACATGAAAACATGGATGGGACAAATGGGGGTTTGGTTTGATGTGAGTTGTGACTTGGGCATGGGTTCTGTTCTTTTCTCTTATGAATAAATAGTAAGGATAGTGTTCTCTAGGCTGGATGAAGAAAAACCTAGATTGGGTGAGTGCTTGTTACCTATACATATACTTGTAGTTTTTTTTCTTATTCTCACCCCACCCTTGTTGAGATATTAGTGCCAAACACCCACATTTCATGGGGGAGGGTGTTTTTTCCAACACGTCTGTTAGTGGCTGGTTATTATCTCATTTCTGCTCCCTTTCTCGGATAGCCCAAGTATCATCGGGTAGGCTGTGAAGGCTTGAGGTCCATTATTAGTCCAAGAATCTTTGGGTGGGGTGGTTACGGTGGTTGGCCCAGGTGTTTGCGGACAGGTTGTTTCCCAAGTTTCTTCGGGATGAGGCCCAGGTGTCTTCAGGCGTAGCAGTAGTTGTTCTAACCCAGGTGGTTGCGGGTATGGTTGTGTGTGGTGGTTGTGGCCCAGGTGTCTGCTGGTGGGATAGTTGTTATGGTCCAGGTGTGTGCGGGGGGGGGGGTTGGCAGTGGGACTGCGGTGATGTTGCAGCCCAAGTGTGTGCGGACGGGGTTTGGCAGAGGGACTATGATGAGAATGACGAGATTGGTCTGATGCATAGGATTTCTTCAATAACAAGTGGTAAATTGATGCGGGGTACCCAAACATCGATGTTCTATTACTATACATTACTTGCCTTGCATTATTTGAGGAGTGTTCCCTAGTGGGGCTTGGGTGGTTAGTCTCCTTGTTAGGTTCTTTGTTATCTCTTTCTCACAGGGCATTATTATTCCTCCCCACATGTGCACGATAGCCTTTGGTTTTTCCCTACTGAGTATACCTGTATGCTCACCCTACGTATATAAAACTGCGTTCCGGGTTCCAAGAGGGCTTCGGGGATCGTGCTGGATCGTACTAGCTCAGACCTTGTGATAGATCATCGTAGTTTTTGTTGTTCGTTCTTTTGGGTATTTTTGCTTTGTAGTCTCCTTATCCATTGTGGATTTTACTTTTTCAACATGCATTGGGAATGTCCCTTGGCTTTACTTTTACTTTTATTTTGGTGTTGTGGGATTTACTATCTTATCTCCTGATCTTATTAAAAGAAAAAGGATAATGCCTTCCATTTTTTTGTGTGAGATTCTATACCCTTGGCACTGGTCACCACTCCGGGACCTGTTGAAGGTGGGTTTCGTGGGCCATTATCTCTCCTTAAACTTAAAGAAGGAATGTCTTTGCAATTTTCTGACCCTTCCCTCCTTTTGGTGAAGGTTGGTCGTGACAGAATGGTATCAGAGGTGAGGTTGAGAGATAGGATGGATTCTGGAGTTAGGCACAGTGAGGATTGCATGGTATGGTAGGGAAACAGTTTTGGGTGACCTTGGTTCATGAATTAGGCCAGGGAAGACCAGCTAGGACACGGGATTTTAGGGCCCCCATGATCCGATGCAAGGACTCTACACCTACCAAATGACCAAGTGAGGCTACACTAATTGCAAGGTAGAGACCCTAGGAGAGGTACATGCATCATAATGACTTGTGTTCTCATGTTTCTGGGTGTTTTGGGTATTCAAAAATAAATAAATAAGTCAAATAAAATGTAAGAACAATATTCTGCACTACTTCGGCTTAGGCATTCCTTGTTTACCTTGTAGATATGGCACCCGGGGGACGACCACGAGTTGTACGGGAGATCAAGGCTCAGGAGGTTGACTTTTCCGATCAGCAGAGGGTTGATCGAGAGGAGGAGGACGAACAGTGTAAGAAAATGCTTTGATCCTTCCAGCGAAAGACCCTCGAGAAGTACAAGGGAAGCACCTCTGACATGAAGACGGAGGGCTGGATAGAGGAGCTGGTGATAGCCTTCGGCTTGATCCGTGCTCCGACCGAGTACTGGGTTCCTCTGGTCGTCAACCATATGTGGGGAGAAGCGCTTCAGTGGTTGATTCTCTACCTAGGGTAGAGGAGAGAGGCTGAGGTAGTAGGTGATGATTTCGAGAAGGAGTTTCGGGTGGAATTCCTCTCTTCTACGATGAAGGCATAGAAGAGGTAGGAGTTAATCTCCCTCCAGTAGGGGAGTATGTCGGTAAGGGAGCTGGGGATCAAGTTCAAGGACCTCCTACGCTTTTCTCCGGACCTCTTTCCAGATGAGGAGTCTCGGGAGAGACGTTTAGAGGAGGCACTCTGACACTCCCTCTAGTACGTCGTTACCCCCTTTACCTTGCTGATATACTTGGAGGTCCAGAAGAAGGCAGAGGTGGTGGAGAGAATGCACACGCTTAATGGTGTGTCATGAGAGGGGATTCATCTAGGCCCATCAAAGGGAATGGTCTTTAGCACCAGACCCCTAGCATCGGGACCCTCTAAGTTCCGTCCATCATGAAGTAGGCCGCAAAAATTCCAGTTCTGGTCCCGCTATCCTCAACCATTACCTTCGGGCCCAAGACTGAGGTGCTTCATCTCTGGAATCCATGGACATCTCTGGAATCAGTGCCCAGACTGAGTTCAGTATGGCAGCGGTGGGAAGGTTCAGCGCCCACCTCAGCAGCAGTAGTTTTCAGCCAGGCCTTTCCAGCAGTAGCAGGGTCAGCATGCTCCCGCTCCTCTGAGGTTAGATGTTGCAGAAGGAGGACAACCTCAGGGCACACCTCAGGGACCTCAACCAGGGGGTGGTCGGAGATGTGGCTGACAGCCGAGGGAAAGAGGAGCTGGGTGTGGACAGTTGCACGCCGCGGAGGCAGCATTTCTAGCGGGACCAGAAGTTTTTCGAGGTACGATCAGTTTGTTCAATGCCCTTTCTTATGCCTTGTTCGATACCGGAGCTTCACACTTATTTGTTGCACCGGTCTGGCCCGTTCCATGGGTCTAGATTCCAAGAGACTTTCAGTTCTCCTTGTACTAAGCACAAGAGTCAGAGGTTAGACCGACTTGTTATATGTTTGTAGGGTATGCAGACTGATGATAGGGCCACATCAGTCAATAAGGGATCTACTACTACTATAGATACAGCCATACGATGTCATCCTAGGCATCGACTGTATGTTCTCTGTGTGTTCCATCATCGACTGATTCCGAGGAAGGGTTGTGTTCTCAGACTTGGGTGGTCGACGTGTTACTTTCACCGGTGAGCGGAGTGGCCAGAAGGGTAGCAGGCGAGAGGAACCCCTCCTCTTTTTGTTAGTCGAGTTGTAAGTAGAGTCAGTGGATGCTGAAATGGTGGAAGTACTAGGGATCGTCACTGAGTTTATGGTCGTCTTCCCTGAGGAGGTGACGACTCTACCCCCTTGACGTGATATCGAGTTTTGGACAGACTTTTAGTGTCACGACCCGCCTTCACCAGAAGGAGGGAAGGGTCAGCAGGTTTCCAGGCCCTTCCTTCTTTAAGTTGAAGGAGAGATAATGACCCCCGAAACCCGCCTTCAATAGGTCCCGGAGTGGCGACTAGCACCAAGGGTATAGGAAATTCTCGCGAATGGAAGGCATTACCCTTTTTATTTTATAGGATCGAAAGATAAGGAGGAGGAAACCCAACAACACCAAGGTAGAAAGAAAAGTAAAGTCAAAAGTAAACCATTCCCACATGCATGTTTCAAAAGTGAAAGCCACAAAGTGCAAAAAGGTGACTACAAGGTAAGTACCAAAAGAAAAGGAGAACAACTGCAACGGCTGCAAAA
Source organism: Viscum album (assembly GCA_963277665.1). Lineage (NCBI taxonomy): Eukaryota > Viridiplantae > Streptophyta > Magnoliopsida > Santalales > Viscaceae > Viscum > Viscum album. The sequence continues at coordinate 521,014,908 of OY728127.1, read as the reverse complement.
GTCCGAGCTAGTAAGGTCCTGCGTGATTCCCGAAGTCCTCCTGGAAACCTGAAAGCAGTTTTATATACGTAGGGTGAGCATACAAGTACACTCAGTAGGGAAAACCAAGACTCTCGTGCACAATTGGGGGAACGTACTAAAGTCTCGTGAGAAAAGAGTAAACCAAACACCTAACAAGGCAAACTATCCATCCCAGGCCTCACCAAGGCTCGCTCCCCAAATAACGCAAGTCAAGTAATATATATATATAAGAGAACATCGATGTTTGGGTACCCCGCGCCACTTTCCCACTGGTTATTGAGACATCCTATGCATCGGACCAATCCCGCCATTCTCACCGCAGTCCCACTGCCACACCCGCCCGCACACACCTGGGCAACAACCACACGCAGTCCCACTGCTGAATCCCGCCCGCACACACCTGGGCCTCAACTACACGCAGTCCCACTGCCGAATCCCGCCCGCACACACCTGGGCCTCAACTATCATATGTAACCATGCCTGCAAACACCTAGGCCAGAGCAACCACCGCCACGCCTGAAGACACCTGGGCCTCATCCCGAAGACGCTTGGGAAACCTCCTGCCGTACACACCTGGCCAACCACCACAACACCCCGCCCGGAGATTCTTGGGCTAATTATGGACTTCAGGCCATCACAGCATGCCCGAAGATACTTGGGCTATCCGGGAAAGGGAGCAGAAAAGGAGCTAATAACCAGCCACTAAGGATAGTGTTGGTAAAAACAACCTTCCCCCATAAATGGGGGTGTTCGGCACTGAGTGCTCAACTTGGGTGGGGCGCGAATAAAAAAAACACAAAGCTACAAGTATAGATATAGGTAACAAACACTCACCCAAAGCTTAGGTTTTCCTAGCCAACCTACAGAACACACCACTGCACCAAAAGCTTAGGTTTTCCTAGACAACCTACAGAACACACCACTGCACCCAAGTCACAGTTCACGACCCTTGCCCACAAAACCATTTGTCCCATTCTTGTCCCACGTTCAGTCAAAGCGTTCAATTAATTTTAAGCACTACTGGGCAACTACTATAAGCATAACCAAGGAAAGCGTCAAAAGCAAGGATCAACCAAAACACTCACACCCGGTTCTGCCAATAGAGGATCTCTCCCCAATTTGTGATAAAAACTCACAAACACTGAAACCATACCAACATGAGATCCCATCCCCCAAACTCACACAGCCACCGAGAGTATAAACAGAACAGGGGATCCCATCCCCTCCCACATTTCCAGCAATCGGCCCGAAAGGAAGACAACCAATCACCGCTACCAACAAAAGTCAGGAATTTTCAGATTTAAACGACTTAACACACTCCATGATTTCAAATTCCGTGTGTTCTAACCGGGAGTTATCACAGAAGGGTTGATCCTGGTACTTTCAATTATTCATCCGGATATACGTGATTAACCAATTTCACAGCAGGAGTTCACAAATTCAGCAACCCATTTAAAACACCACGAGGGGATTTATCAGTGCACATACAACGACCACCAACGGCCTCAATTTTCAGAAAACAAAAACCAGCACAACTAAAAAGGATGATCACAAGATAAGGCATAAACAACGATCACAACCCCTTCCCCTTCTTTAAGCAGTTATTATCTTCATTTGAAGGCTCAACCATTTCTCATGAGAACAAAAGATAACTCCCACCCCGCATGATGCACAAAAGTGAGAGACAAAAGAAATTCCCTTACTTGTTGATAGATGATCGACGTTTAGGCCGGGGGCGCGGAACTTTACGGATAACGACGCGGCGGTCCCGATGCACCAGAAGGGCCACGATCGAAGAAGGGGGGAAACCACGGCCTAACCCTTAATTTATAAGAGCCGGGAACGGTTGAGATAAAAATGCCGAACCACGTAAGACGTGGAAGTCGTGGGTTGACAACGCGGCATGACTCATCATTAAAGGTGCTGGGTGGTTTAAACCGACTCATGAATTAATGAAGCATTTAATTAAAACTTTTGTGCGCGTTTCGGGTCTCCAAGACATTTTCACGAGGCAGAATAGGGTTTAAAACCCTATTTTCGAAAAAAAGAGCGTTACTGGAACAACTTGGCAAGGTCGGGCGACGTCGGCCGGTTCCACCGATCGGTCCCACCGATCGGTCTCACCGATCGGTCGCACCGATCCAGATTTTGGCAAAGGAAGGGACCAAGGGGGGTCTAGGTCATCACATCAGATACCTCTTAAACGATTCTCGTCCTCGAGAATCACAACAAACCAGAAGGAAAGAGAGGGTCCGAACAACTATCTTCGAAAGATACCTCTTAGGAGTGAACCTCTGCTAACTAAAAACACTCCCCCGTCATGAACTAAGCAACATACCATGCCAAACCGCCCGGTCATGTGGGTTTGGGGAGTTCCCCTCCCACATGTCAAGATATTATCCGCTTTGGGCGGCACTGACTCGCCCACACGGGTTTAATCGCATCCACCTTAATGCGTCTTGATTAGGGGTCGGGTTCCCTCTTCCCTTTAGACGAGGCTTTTCACACATAACAGAGGAAAGGGAATAGTACATTTCATAGCCAAAAGTCAAACGTTCTACCACAACAGGTACAAAAAGGAACAAATCTCAAAACAACACGGGGTATTGGGCACGCATATGTGCCTCCCTCTCCCACGTACTCTCTTCGAGGCCTCCATGTCTCCATAATACACGAACCAAGCCGATGGTTCGTCCACGAAGCACTTTCTCCTTGCGATCCTCGATCCTGACTGGCCGTTCCTCGAATGTCGCGTCTTCTCCCACATCTAGCTCTCCCCAGTTGATGACATGAGAGTCATCATGTAAGTACTGACGAATCTGGGAGACATGGAAGACGTCATGGACCCTTTCCAACTGAGGTGGTAGGGCCAGCTGATATGCCACCTCGCCAACTCACCTCAGCACCTCGAAAGGTCTGATGAAACTAGGGGAGAGCTTACACCCCTTTCCGAACCTCCGCTGCCCCTGTCGAGGGGAAACCTTCAAAAACACATGATCTCCCACCTCGAACTCCAGGGACCTCCTCCGACGATCAGCATAAGATTTTTGCCGATCCTGAGCTGCTTTCATCCTCTCCCGCACTAGCTGGACTTTCTCCGTGGTACTCTGCACTACTTCTGGTCCAAGATTACCAGTCTCACCAACCTCTGACCAGCATAAGGGTGAACGACATGGTCTTCCATACAAAGCCTCAAAAGGAGCCATGCCGATAGTAGAGTGGAAGCTGTTGTTGTAGGCAAACTCTACTAAAGGCAAGTGTCGTACCCATGATCCTCCGAAATTCAGAACACATGCTCGCAGCATGTCCTCCAACGTCTGGATTGTCCGCTCTATCTGTCCATCAGTCTGAGGGTGAAAAGCAGTGCTAAGGCATAGCTGGGTGCCAAAAGCATGTTGTAACCCCTTCCAGACTCGTGAGGTGAACCGAGTGTCCCGATCTGAGACGATAGTCTTCGGAACTCCATGCAAACGCACCACCTCATCCACGTACCTCTGTGCTAAGATACTCACAGGTCCTGACTCCTTGATAGCAAATAAGTGAGCAAATTTTGTCAATTGATCCACCACTACCCAAATAGCATCGTGCCCGCCCTGAGCTCTGGGTAGTCCTGTGACGAAGTCCATCGAAACGTCGTCCCACTTCCACTCGGGAACATCTAAAGGATGCAACAAACCACCAGGAACACGGTGTTCAGCCTTCACCTGCTGACACACCAGGCATTTAGCCACAAACTCTGCCACTGCCCGTTTCACCCCGGGCCACCAAAACTGTCCCCTCATGCCTTGGTATGTTTTCGAAACACCCGGATGCACTGCCAAGGCTGAGCTATGGAACTCACGAAGGACTTCATCACGCATCACCTCTAGAACAAACAACCTCCCATGAAAGAGCATCTGATGTTGTCTGTCCTCCGACCATCCTTCCGGAGCGTTCCCCTGATCGACACGATCCCGCAACACTTCCACCTCAGGATCTCCCCACTGAGACTCTTCCACTTTCCGCAACAAAGAGGACTGTACCGTCATCTGAAACAAGCAGCCTCTAGTACCTTCCACCCTTGCATCCAAGTGCAAGGCAGCCAACTCCCCCATCACCTTCCAAGCATCAGAAGATTCCCAAACCACTTCCTGATGCGGCTTCCTGCTCAGGGCATCAGCCACAACGTTTCCCTTACCTTCAGTGTACGAGATCTCAAAGTCGTAGTCCTGGAGAAACTCGACCCACCTCCGCTGTCGCATGTTCAAGTCACACTGGGAGAAGA